>CM051404.1:5074413-6336424 GCA_028052125.1 Melia azedarach
GTTGTGCTTGGCCCTGTGGTGCTTGGCCCTGTGGTGTCTGTTGGCCTTGTTGTGATTGGCCCTGTGGTGTCTGTTGACCCTGTTGTCCTTGGCCCTGTGGTGCTTGGCCCTGTGGTGTCTGTTGGCCCTGTTGTCCTTGGCCTTGTGGTGCTTGGCCCTGTTGTGGCTGGCCGTTACTTTTGTTTTGATCAGCAGGTGCTTGGTTACCACTTGGGCTTTGAGCTGTAGCACCGATCGAGACTTGAATGATGTAAGCTCCAAAGAGAGCCATGATCATGGAGAAAACCACAGCGCTCTTTGCAATTGCCATTGTGATTGATTTATTATTGATTTGCAAATCACAATGAAGAAAACTACAGAGACAGAGATCATTTATAGGGTTTGCTACTTACCTATTCTCATCACATTTGCGCTTTTCTGTTTGTCTATATTTAGCTTGTGGTTAGATTTCGTCCTTGTGTTACCCAACGCAAAAGATTCGTTAAGTTGGACTAGAAAATGGGAATTAATAGATGTATAGGAAACGGTAATCTTAAAAAATTAACAACACTATTGAATAAATCAACATGCATTAAAACCATCCACATGTCAAGTCTATATGAATTAATCTAATGAAAAGAAAGATTTCTTTAAAAAATTTTGTTAAAGAATTATTGTCGTTTTATTAAAATAAATTAAAGATAGAAAGAGGCTAGCTAGGGAGATTTGTTTTAGGGATTATAAGGATATCCAACCATATAAAATTTATGGTTGTATTTAGATTCAACCATTATAAAACAAAAAACAAAAAAATTTGTTGCCCATTATATTATTGTTGATGCTTAAAAGCTGTTCATAAGCCAAGCATAAATCCAATCCACAATGACATCGTGTTTAGTAAGCATTATGTGATACGGTAAATAATCCAAGCCACTATATATTTTGAGATCATTTACTTGTGTACTATATTGGTTTAAGGTGTTTTAAGAGGAAAATGAAAACTAAATTACCCGATAATATAAGGAATTGGGAAAAGTGTTAGAGATGAGTGGAAATTAAGAATTTAGTGTTCTTGGCCTATACTTGCTAGTATTAAGAGTCTATATATTCGAGGTTTGTCCTACTACTTCAATCTTGGTTTAAGGTGGTAATCCTCATATTTTTTTAGCATTTTGAGGATAAAATGTAAAATGATGGTTGAGAAATCAAGCTTTGATAAATTAAATCCATGTAATGAAAGGATGATGATAATCCCCACATTCGTTATTATGGTTTGGTTTGATCATGAGCTAGTCCCTAATAAGTACAATCTATTTTTTCTCCCAATTTTTTTAAATGCTAAGTACTACTAAGTATCTTATATAACTATTCTAAGTTGATTCTCTAATCGCCTGTAACTTCACTAATTAATTGGAGGATAAATTTTACAATTTTTAAATTGATTAATTAAATATTTTATTATCCAATGAATAAAAAATAAAATTGCCACTTGAAATAAAAATTAAGACACAATTTGAAAACTCTAGCATTACTCAAAAAATGATTAAATCATTACCTTAATTTTCATTCTAAATCAAAGATTAAGAAGGAATTTATAGTACGGGCTTTTATTTTGGTTCGTTTTTTCCAACGAGTACTTCACTAATTTAGTCAGAATTCATATTTTATAACGAGTTAATTAATATTTGAAATTAGCACTTCCACACCTCCCAACTAATAATATAAATATGTTTATTAATTACCTTGAATAACAAGTTATATGATACCCAAACAAGGTTAACATTCAAATTCATGAACATACATGGTCATTACTGTTATTATGATATATATATATATATATATATATATATATATATAATGGAGTAATCTTTAGATTTAATATAATTTTTTAATACTTGTATAGGATATTGATCTTAAATTAATTGATTAATCGTTGCTGATACATAAAAATTGACTTTAGGTCCGAATTTAAACCCTAACTAAAACTATATTGTTTCATTCATCTAATGTATAAAATAGTACAAATGGACCCAAGTCACTCTTTGTGGCTCAAATTATGGGTTGATATGTGAAAAGTAAGAGTAGATCTAAATTTAGTCCAAATCAATATAATGACTTTAATATAACCACTTAGGATAAACCTAAGCTCAAAAGATCCATTATATGATAAGTTAAGAATGTATAATGAACACAAAAACCCAAAACTTTAGAGTTCATTTTTAGGCCTAAAACTTTATTTTAGTTAACTTATGATTAATTAATATAAATATTTTATTACAAATATAAGTTTTTTAGTATCTTTCTAGATTATGATTAAATTACATCAATTAAATTTCTGGACAAAAATTTATTTTAGGAAGATAACTTGCATTAAACTAGGATTATATGAGCTAGCTACGCTCTACTATAATTATATATCAGACATTATATAAAGAGACGTATTTTACATTGAAGGCATCTTGAAACATCATCCTTCAAACCTATAATGTCATCTTAGAGTCTCTAAATCATATCCTTGAGATACATGCATCTTGACGTCAATCCAAGTAAAACCTTAGCAATTCTTATTTTCCGACCTCCTTTTGCCATAGAAACTGAAATTAGACATCATCCTAACATCCTCACATCTTTTTTGCATCTGTGGGCATCGATCTAGTTACTATTAGGCTACAAAAATGCCTTTTTTGTACCTTTAAACATGTCAAATCGAAAGCAAAAGTATCAAATACTGTCGCAAATAAGTCTATTCAATATTGATATGACTTCATAGCGGTGGGTTGCAACCTATTCTTAATAGTTATTTTCCTTTTTATTGGTACTAGGACTATCTTGTTTTCACACCATGGACTCATAATTTGAGTTTCGTGTCGTATTGAATATTACGAAAGCAAGTAGTGATAGTAAATTTCTTTGAACAAGTCCAAGCAAATATCATAATATATAGCATCATGGCTCTCGGGCCACTAGATAAGACCCAAAGGACATGGTAGGTTTACCTCTTATAACTCAAAAAGGGTGTGAAGACTCATATTGGATTTAGAGGCCTAACAATACTTAAGCTTTTAAGGGCAATTAAAAGTATATTCAAGCGATCAACTAGTCAGAATCTAACATGTGAATTGAGTAAATTTTTTTGTGACAATTGTTTAGGAGATATGTGTGTATCCAAATAAATTTGTGTCCATCAAGTATTTCCTTGGTGAAAAATCAAGTTTATAATTATCTAAATCAAGTTTAGAAATGTCAAAACTATCTAAATTGCAAAAAAAAAATAATTTATTTTTAAAGTTTATAATTTTTAGATAAATAGTAACTCACCCAACAATAAATTGGATGAACAGTGAAATTCTAAATTTTGAGTTAACATTTTCTTAATTATATTTCAAATTGGGTAAAAAACTTGAAATTCTGACGAAAATGCAATTGGAAATTTCGAATCGAAAAATTTAGAATTTCAAATACCATTGAGGCTCTAACACTAATAAGCGACAATTGAAAATTCTCAATTAGAACCAAAAATCCTGAACTTGTCTTAGAAATTTGAAAATTTGATTTAAACAGCTAGTTTTCCTTTGAAATCAATATAAACTCATTTTTTACTCATTTTAACATATTTTTCTTTTACTTAAAACATGTCTATACATCATATAAAGTATTTTTGAACTCAAACTTACTTTCATCCATGAAGTTCAACGAAATTAGTGTTGTATATTTGAATATCCACTCTTATAAGAGTCTCTTTAATTTATAAACTTTGAGTGTACGTGGGATACGTTAGTGTGAGATAAATCAAGAATTGCAAATGGCCATTAACACTTTGAAATCAAGTGTTATGCAATTGCAATCTTAGTGTTATAAAAGTTTTAACAGTAGAATCCTCAAAGCTCAATTAGTTAAAAAGCATAAATGTTAATTGAAATTGACGAATCACGTAAAATTACAATTCACTTCTCAAGTTAGAATTTCTTAAATGGCACTTATTATGTATGTGGATGGTTGAAATTTCTAAATAATTGCCTGGGATAAATTTTGGGATATCTAACTTGTTAGAATATGCCTTGAATTAATTAGTCCCTGTTCAGACGGGATTCTGGGCTAGGGTTATCTGTTTGGGCCTATTTTTTCTGAGCTTTTCCGCATCTGTCTAGGGAGTACTATATAAACTCTCTAGGTCATAACCTAGCCGCAATCTGTAATATTTACTCCTCAAGATTAATAAAACTTTTCTCTCCTCTGCCTGTGGACGTAGCTAACACATCGTTAGTGAACCACGTTAAATCTCTGTGTTCTTTATTTGCGTTCTTAATTATCTTTCTTGCTTTCGTTATAACAAACTGGTATCAGAGCCAGGTCTGTCTAGGGTTTGAAATTCGGTGAGAAAGATGTCTGGTATGAACGTGAAGATCGACAAATTCACGGGGAGGAATAGTTTCAGTTTATGGCAGATCAAGATGCGAGCCTTGTTGAAACAACAAGGGCTGTGGGCGCCGCTTGCGAGGAAGCCGGCGGATCCAATCACCGCTGAGATGGCCGTTCTGGAGGAGAAGGCACACTCGACGATTATGCTGTGTCTTGCAGACGATATCATTACCGAGGTCGCGGAGGAGGAAACCGCGCAAGGTCTGTGGGTTAAACTCGAGGGTCTCTATATGACAAAGTCCTTAACCAATAAGTTGCTTCTAAAGCAACGTCTGTTCAGTCTGCAAATGCAGGAAGGTATGCCTCTTCGAGATCACTTAGATCAGTTAAACACAATTTTATTAGAATTGCGTAATATTGATGTTAAAGTTGAAGATGAGGATGCTGCTTTAATTCTGTTAGTATCTTTACCATTGTCGTATGAGAATTTTGTGCAATCGTTTATTGTTGGGAAAGATACTGTGTCTCTGGAGGAGGTTAGATCGTCCCTCCATACTAAAGAGCTGCGCCACAAGGCGACTGGTACAGGTGCAGATAATCAGGCTGCTGGGTTAGTAGCCAGTGGGAGTTATGGACATGGAATTCAAGAAGCCAGTTTCTAAGGGTCCAAAACCCAATGATGTCTGTAACTATTGTAAAGAGAAGGGACATTGGAAATCCGATTGTCCCAAGAAGAAGAGGCAGCAGGATAAACCGACAGGTACTGCTGCTGTAACAGATACCAATTCTGAAGAAGATATTGCTCTAGTTGCTGATGAGCACACGGATCACAATGATGTGTGGATTCTGGATTCTGGAGCGTCTTACCATATATGTCCGCGCAGGGAGTGGTTTACAACCTATGAGCAGGTAGATGGAGGCAATATTTCTATGGCTAACAGTTCTGTTTGTAAGGCGGTTGGAATAGGCTCGATTAAAATACGAACACATGATGATAAATTCTGCACATTGAATGATGTTAGGCATGTTCCACTTATGACAAAGAATCTGATATCTTTGAGTATGTTAGACAATAAGGGTTTCAGTTTTCAAGGTGAAGGTGGAGTTTTACATGTCTGCAAGGGTTCAAATGTGGTTCTGAAAGGTGTAAAGCGTGGTACCTTATATTTTCTTCAAGGTTCTACGCTGTCAAGTTCTGTTGCTGTTGCATCCTCGGAGATTGATAAGGACAACATGACCAAGTTATGGCATATGAGGCTTGGTCACATGAGTGCAAGAGGGATGCAAATTTTGTCAAAAGGGGATCTTCTTTGTGGCCACAAGATCAAGGATCTTGAATTCTGTGAACATTGTATTTTCGGGAAGTTACATCGCAGCAAGTTTCCTAAAGCAATACATAGAACAAAAGGCACACTTGATTACATCCATTCTGATTGTTGGGGTCCTTCTCGGGTGGAATCTTTAGGGAGTCACAGATATTTTGTGTCAATGATTGATGATTTCTCAAGGATGACTTGGGTGTTCATTATGAAGCATAAAAGTGAAGCCTTTAAGAACTTCAGGCAGTGGAAGGCATTAGTGGAGAATCAAACAGGGAAGAAGATCAAAAGGCTGCGAACTGATAATGGTTTGGAATTTTGCTGGTCTGAGTTTGATGAGTTCTGTAAGAATGAAGGGATTGCTAGGCATCATACAGTCAGGGATACACCACAGCAGAATGGTGTAGCAGAACGTATGAATCAGACACTTCTGGAGAGAGCTAGGTGCATGCTTTCTAATGCTGAACTAACTAGAAGGTTCTGGGCAGAAGCGGTTAGTACAGCATGTTATCTGATAAATCGTGGACCTCACACAGGTATAAATCTCAAAACTCTTTTTGAGGTGTGGTCTAGTAAGTCTGCTGATTACTCTAATTTAAGAGCTTTTGGTTGTACTGTTTATTATCATGTAAATGAGGGTAAATTAGAGCCACGAGCTAAAAAGGGAGTATTTGTAGGTTATGGGGATGGGGTTAAAGGGTATAGAATCTGGTCCCCGTCTGAAAAGAGGGTTATACTTAGTAGAAATGTAGTTTTTGATGAAAATTCTATGTTTAACCCTACTGTGAAGTCTATTGTTGTGTCAGAAAATGGTAGTGTTGAGAAACAGGTGGAGCAGCAAGTCACTCTAGATGAGAGTGAACCACAACATAAAGATCAACACCCACAGTCAGAATCAGAACCATCAGGTTCTTTATTACCAGTAGCAAGTCAGCACAGTTTGGCTCTTAATCGATCAAAGAGAGCTAACTATGGGATACCTCCCAAGAGATACGGTTTTGAAGATATGGTGGCCTATGCACTACAGGTTGCTGAAGAAGTAGATACTGACTCTAATGAGCCGTCCACCTATAAAGAAGCGGTTACATGTACTGAGTCTACCCAATGGCTTGCTGCAATGGGAGATGAGATGGAGTTACTTCATAAGAATCAGACTTGGGAATTAACCAAGCGACCTCGAGACAGAAAGATCATCACGTGTAAATGGGTCTATAAGAAGAAGGAAGGAGAAACATATGTTGAGGGTATTAAGTATAAAGCTCGAGTAGTAGCTAGAGGATTCACTCAGAGAGAGGGAGTAGACTACAATGAGATTTTTTCGCCAGTGGTCAGACACACTTCCATCAGGGTGCTACTAGCAATAGTTGCACATCAGGATTTGGAGCTTGAACAACTAGATGTGAAGACAGCTTTTCTACATGGAGAGTTGGAAGAGGAGATATACATGACTCAGCCAGATGGATTTCAGGTTCCTGGTAAGGAAGACTATGTTTGCAAGTTGAAGAAGTCCTTGTATGGATTAAAGCAGTCTCCGAGGCAGTGGTATAAGAGATTCGACAGCTATATGATAGAGATTGGCTACACCAGGAGTCCGTATGATTGTTGTGTTTATTACAGCAAGGCAACAAATGGTTCTTTGATTTATCTGGTCCTGTATGTAGATGATATGTTGATAGCTGCAGAGAACAAGTCTGATGTTCAGAAGTTGAAGGATCTTCTTAGTATTGAGTTTGAGATGAAAGATTTGGGTGCAGCTCGAAAAATTCTGGGAATGGAGATTTATAGGGATAGAAGCAAAAAGAAGCTCTTCTTGTCACAGAAGGGATATATTCAGAAGATTTTGTCAAGATTTGGCATGTCTACCGCAAAGCCCATAGATACTCCTAGTGTTGCAAATGCACATCTGTCCGTTGCTTTTGCACCTAAATCTGTTGAGGAGAAGGAGTACATGTCTCGAGTTCCCTATACTAGTGCAGTAGGAAGCTTGATGTATGCGATGGTTTGCACCAGACCTGATCTTGCACAGTCTGTTAGTGTTGTTAGTAGGTTTATGGGTGAACCTGGTAAGGAGCATTGGCAAGCTGTGAAGAGGATTTTTCAGTATCTCAAAAGTACATTTGATGTTGGTCTCATTTATAGAGGTGATACACAGTGTTTAGTGACAGGGTTTTCAAACTCTAATTATGCTGGAGATGTTGACAGTAGAAGATCTATGACTGGT
This sequence comes from Melia azedarach, assembly GCA_028052125.1. Taxonomy (NCBI): domain Eukaryota; kingdom Viridiplantae; phylum Streptophyta; class Magnoliopsida; order Sapindales; family Meliaceae; genus Melia; species Melia azedarach. Next base: position 5,082,292 of record CM051404.1, read on the forward strand.
TATGTTTTCACTCTTGGTAGTTCAGTTGTCAGTTGGAAAGTTACTTTGCAGCCTACAGTGACTTTGTCTACTACAGAAGCAGAGTACATGGCATTGACAGAAGCAGCCAAAAAGGGAATCTGGTTGAAAGGATTGGTCAGTGATTTGGGTCTACATCATGATCAGGCTATAGTGTATTGTGACAGTCTCAGTGCAATTTGTTTAGCTAAGGACCAAATTCATCATGAGAGGACTAAGCACATTGATGTAAGGTATCATTTTCTAAGAAGTGAGAAGAGAATTAAGGTGAACAAAGTGGGTACTGCTGATAACCCAGCTGATATGTTCACCAAGCCGGTTCCGCATAGCAAGTTCCAACATTGTTTGGACTTGCTAAATGTTAGGAGTTGTTGATTGCCCTTTAGAGGGCAAAATCTGAGGTAGAGGAGATTTTTTTCTTTTGGGTACATCTGGCATTGTGTATGGTGCATTTGGTACATCTGTTATTTGTGAGAGGATTCAAGTCAAGGTGGAGATTTGTTAGAATATGCCTTGAATTAGTTAGTCCCTGTTCAGACGAGATTCTGGGCTAGGGTTATCTGTTTGGGCCTATTTTTTCTGGGCTTTTCCGCATCTGTCTAGGGAGTACTATATAAACTCTCTAGGTCATAACCTAGCCGCAATCTGTAATATTTACTCCTCAAGATTAATAAAACTTTTCTCTCCTCTGCCTGTGGACGTAGCTAACATATCGTTAGTGAACCACGTTAAATCTCTGTGTTCTTTATTTGCGTTCTTAATTATCTTTCTTGCTTTCGTTATAACATAACCTTACTCAAGTTTTTAATATCAAATAATATGAAGTTAACAATTTTTTACCTAAAATAATATTCTAATATACATAATTAATTAGTTGTAAAAGGTTAATATAAAATCACAACCTTACAGTATTCTAATTTTGGATGCTCAAAAGATAAAGATTAAAAAAATATATATAGCACACTATGTTGAATATTTGACTTATTTCAAGAGATCAAGGATCATTATCATTGAGCTTTTAAAATAAATACTAACAATATAATTAAAAAAATAAAGCATGCATGGTAATTAATCAAGAATAATGAATACTTTATATTTATTAAAAATTACAAGCCTTTTAACATATTCACATTGGATGTGCCTTAATCTCTAAGGTACAAAGAACGACACCCCAACATAAACAACTATTACGTAATTAAACTCAAACTTAACCATAACATTAACGTACCACTTAATTCTAATTAATTAATTAGATTGTACGTACGTATCCGTATTCTAGCTTGCATGCATGCATTGCAGTCATCAGCATTAGGGCTAGTAATATATTAGTTATATTAAGTCAAGTAATTATAGAACCTCTCTTCTCTAGAAAGCAGAACCGGCAAGAAATACTGCTAGCATTCCGGCGGCAGCGGCCAACCACTGATTGAAGGAGTGGAGGGATGAAGCATTATCAGATGGCGACGTTTTCGTCGACGATCCAGTTGTTGATGATGAATGTTCGCCAGAGCTTGGAGAGGTCGCCGGACTTCCAGTCGGTAAAGAACTGGCGCCGGGGCTTAGAGAACCCGGGAGGACGTTGATGTCAACTTTCTGTCCGGCTTGGCAGTGACCGGGAATTCCGCAGAGAAAGTAGTGGTGACCGGCGGTCTTTAGAGTGATGGAATCGGAGCCTGAGGTGTACTCTGCAATCGCAGCCTTTCCATTGCATGAGTTGAAGTCTTGCTCGCTCACTTGTTTCACGTCGTGAAAGGCTTTGTTGTAATTAAATACTACATGCAATCGTAATAATATATAAATTATTAATTACATTAATAATTGAATTAATATATATAAGTAGTAAATGAATTCTCGATCATATATTTTTATAATAACAAACTAACGTATCTAATTTATATATAATTACAAGAATTAATGAATACATACATCATTCTAAATGCATTTTAATTGATGGTTATATAATATATTAAAACAAGAATACAAATTAACAAATTAATTATCTTAAAAAATGAGAGGTATTCAATTATTGAATTTTTAAAATATATTTTGGATATAATTTTTTTATTTAATTGATATAATAACTTAAGATTAAGGACTGGTACTCATAATTTTAAATATTAGTTTTTGTGTATTTATAAATAGAACAGGGGTTGCGCTAACATTTTTTTCTTCTTAACTGAGACTTTATATAATCAAACTTAAGAACCTAATTTGATCTACATTTATATAATATTAGGAAAAGTGTTATATATATCATCTCTAAGATTTAGTTAAATATACATTCTAATTCTACTAATTTGTAAAGTATCCTTGCATACTCTTGTGCGTAAGTTTAATTAATAAATTAGAAGGAAAATAAGAATATCAGTGAACCTAAATTATCAAACCCTTATTTGAATTTGAGATAGTTTGAGAAGGTCAAATGAGCCTTAGACCATCCAGATTACACCCAGCGGACAACTAGACCTCATGTATACATCTCTTTTGCCCTAATATTAATTTGTTTGCAATAAATTCCCATTGAGGAGAAGAGAAGTAGTTAATTCAATTACCAAGAGTATCACCAACATGGAACTCCTTTCCTTCAGCCCATTTCTTGTAATCAATATTGCCCATTGTAGTCCAACCAGCAGTATCACCAATGTTGTAAGTAGCTGCTATTGATGCTCCGAAGAGAGCCATGAATGTGGTCAAGGAAATCACAGCACCCTTTGCAATTGCCATTATTCTTGCTCCCCCAAATCACTGCCTGAATGCTCTCTCCTAAATAGTTTGTATATATACCCTCTGTTGCTCTCTATTTATAGCCTCAAGCCGGTGTTGTTTTGTCCGAGCAATATGAAAGCAATGATTAGAATTTAGAACAAGAAAAAAGCTAGCAATATCGACTAAAAATAGAATACATGAGTAATAATTAAGCACAAATTAAAATTACTGTTAAGAATATATGTGTTTACGTTATTTATATTTATATTGTTTCTGATGACTCAAAGATTATTCAACTGCATTATTTTCTTTTTAGTGTAAAAATGATAAAGAAAAGAAATAGTTTACTTTAAACACTCCTTAAACCCCTTATAGTTGTGTATATATATATATATATATATATATATATATATAAAATGATGTTATTGCCGGCACTTCAAATTTCTCTTAAAACAAATCGATTTTTTTTTTATTTACAGCTTTTAATTTTTAATTAAAATTAGATAAATAGATATGTCTATCTAAACCCATGTATTTTAATTTATATTAAACATTCTTTAAACCCCTTATATGTATGTACTTTAGAGGTGGCAAAACGGGTGAGTCGACCCGAGCATGGCATGACCCAGCCCTTGAATAGTGTCAACATGACCTGGCACGGCTTGATACTATTCACAGGCTGGATCAAGAAAAAAAAGCCCGTGAACTATGCCGGACTGTGTTGTGAACAGTGTTGGTGCAGTTATGGGTTGAAAAAAAATATATGGGTTACTATTTAGTCTATGAACAGTAAAATTGAATTACTATTTATGATGAACAGTAATAGTATTTACTATTTATAATAACACTGTACAGTTCAATGGACTATATTTTGACTGACTGGGTCGGTACGATATGAACAGTAATTGTACCGTGAGCCGGACTAGACTTATATATTTTACTGTACATATCGTAACAGCCCAACCCGAAAATCTATATGGGCTCATTTTTTATAGGCCGTGTCGGCCTGACACGACCCATTTATCACCTCTAATGTACTCTAATAACTTTTAACTTCTTATTTAGCAGAAATTTTATTTTCTTTTTCAAACTATTAATTAAATAAATAAATTTTTATCTTTCAATAAATTCATAAAAATTGTAAATATATTGATCATCAAAAAAAAATCATGGAGAGAGAATTAGTTGCAAAAGGAAATTTTCATTACAATATAAAATTTAATGAGAATTTTTGTGCTACAAATTAATTGAGGTATTTTAAATAAATTCAATTAATTACTTTAGTTAAAAAAGGAACATTTAAATTTGTAAAGAAATAAGAGGACAAGAGTTATTTTGAAGTATTATACGAATTTTTTATTATTTTAATATATTCTAATTAGATAAATAAAAAAGAAAACTTTATAAGGATTTGAAAAGGTGATAGTAACATTACTTGTAAAAACATTTATATATATAAAGAATATATTTATAATATAAGAATAAGTGTAAAAATAAAAGACAATCTAAAACTTTAGTTAAAGGGCTCATTTCAATTGAAGGGCTCAAACCCATCGATGAATTGATTTGAGAAGTCCAGGCCCGTAACAGATAACAAAAAAATCCAATGTCAAGAATATATCTCTCTAAAGGGAACAGGCCCATAAAAAAAGACCCAATCCAACCATCACCGTTCGGCTACAAAAGAGGGCCCTAAAATTTTTTATAGATATTATTATATTATTTATAATTTAAACCTATATATTAGGTTTATGTATAATTTGATCTCTATCTTTGTAAACTTATTTATTTACTCTTTACTTATTTCTTTTTAAAATATTGACCAATTAACTTTACCTTTTAAATATTTTGGTCCCTCAAACAATTTTGTAATTTCAATTTTGCCTTATTCTTAAGCATGAAATCCACAACCTTCCAATGAGGCCTCCTACTTAGAGAGCGCAAAGACATTCATGAAATGGGAAAAAAATTTCTTGATTGTAAAACTCATAAATACTACTTAAAGGCAAAAGATTGACCATAAAAATGGAAGAAGAATTAGAAATTCTTATAAAGAAAAGAAAACCTCAAAAATCTACATTTACGGTAGAGTTGGGATTGTTATGGTTTATAAAAAAAAAATTGTTATACTTAAAAAATAATTAATTTTTAAAAAAAAGCAACTAGGTGTTTGATGAATTATGTTATTAAAGGTATTGTGAGTTTTTAAAAGTTGATAAGGTACGTTTAATAAATGTTAGTATTAGAGTGTCGTAACAATGTACAATAGTCATAATTGATAATAAAATAAATTTTAATATGGTGGAGTCTATATAGAAAGTGTATAGATATATTTTTCTATAAAATATTTATGATAAATTTTTCAAAAATATTTTATTTGAAATTAGATAATATGGATTAAAATTACAAAAAATCGAAAAAGAATAACTCTTATCCGTATAATAATTATAAACAATATAAAATTTATATTGAAAAATAGTAACGGTATAACTAATTAATAATTAAATATAAAAAATTTGTAATATCAAAATGAATTAATTTATTTGATGAAAAATTTTGAAACTCTGTATATATAATTAATAAATTGTGATATAATAGAATTAAGGTTTATAAAAATAGAGAATATAATTGTCTTGTTGTTAAAGTGATGAAGGTATTATAAGAATTTTAAAATTACATTAAATATCATTGTTGGTTATTCAATAGGCTGTTTTTTAAAAATAAAACCTCCCAATATTTACAAAAACTGTTTTCATTTTGGAGTAGAGTATGAAATAAGTAATTTATATTTTTGCTTTTCAATTCCAATTTTAAACAAGACTATTAAGTATAAATAAGTACACATTAATACATAACTTTATGAAATCATAAATGTCACGTGATATTAATTAATTGAGACTTATCAAAAGAAATATACTAAGGACAATAAATCAAAGGAATCACTGTAAAACCCGAAATAATTAATTCAAAGTTAAGTTTCTAAGAACAAAGTCTCAAACCCTACCTTGTCCTTAAATATACATTTTTCACAATTAGATTTAACGTCAGAGAAATTTTGTAAAAAAACTATTAACACCTCAAATTTTACTTTGTGTTTATAAGAGAGTGAAAGATTAATAATTGAGTCGAATTCGAATTTAGAGATTTTTTTTATTTTTAAGGTAAGGGGATGGGTATGACCTAAATACATTTTTAACCCCTTACTTCCCTCAACTTCAAACTCGTTTAGCTTACAAGTAGGGAGGATAGCTTACTAATTTAGTGTTCGTTTAATTTATCTTTTTTATTAGTTAAAAAGGTTTTTTTAATGATTAAAATATTTTTTAATTTTTTTAATGTTGTTTGGTTAGCATTAGAGACGAGTTTTTGGGAATTAAAAAAGTTACTTTTTTCTATTAGAATAAGTTCAAAATTTAAATTTTTGGTAGTAAAATTTCTCTAATTTTTTTTAAAAAGCGAAACTTTATTTTAAAAATTTTCGTTATTTTTTTTTAAAATAGAACATTAAAAGTTTGTCTATTAAATTAATTACTCAAAATTTTTAAAAAGTTATTTATAACAACCAAACAACTAATAACTTTTTGTTAAAAACTTTACTTATAAAATCTCTACAAATAAAAAGTTTAATCTAAAAAATTCTATTTGAAAAGTTATATCAAACGAACTCTTAACCAGTTGGAGAAATAATTATTTCATTCTAACTCATTTATAATTTAATATATTTATTCTATATTTTTTATGTTTTAAAATTATATTTTTTTTTGTATTTTAAAATTATTTAAGACTATTTAGAACAAAATTTATTAATATTTGAGTAGATAATTTTTTTAATATTTTAAAATATATATTAAAAAATTATATTAAACAAGTGGCACAATTATTAAACAAAAATTTGCTTAATAAATAGGTCAAGATTAATGTTTTAATTTTGTCATCCCATTCAAAATCATAGAAATAAAAAAAACAAAAAACAATATATTTTTTAAAGATATTTAGATACCGTACAAATAAAAGTTGCATTATTTGAGTAGAGGATTGGTAGCAGGTCATTCATCAAAAAGGATCCATGGCGGTTATGATTTATACACAGACATGATGAAGTAGCACGTTGAAAATTATAAAAGCTTTTGTAGCAGTTAGATGTGTGGAGCCCTTATAACAAATTGGTCACTAATTTTGTTTTCTCCATTAAATGTCCATACCCAACTCTTGTTTTTTTTAGCCCCACAATTTTTTGCAATAAAATATTAAGAAAAACTATATTCCAAATAATTACTATTTAAGTTTAAGGGTGAAATATTATTTACTTTGCCCTACAACGTATAAGTTTTTCAATGGTAGAATGTATGATATGATATCTCATATTATTTAACTTAATATTGTATTACTCCTTTATTATTTGACAAATATCCTATCATCCCCTAATGTTAATTTTGTTATTAATAACTCTTATTTTTAAGATAATTAAATGATGTGATATGTACGATGTAACTAGCTGCTATCATTAAATACGAGTTAGAGATATTTATAAAATATATCCAATATGCATTTTGAATAATTTATTCTAAAATTATAATCAAAACAGAGCACAATAGGATAAAATTTTAATTTATAGAAATGATTTCTTTTTCTCTTTCTCTACAACTAAACACTTCTCTATTATTTTTCTCTATAACCAAATACTTCTCTAGTATTTTTCCCTATATCTAACCAAACTAGGATGAAATTGGTTTATGGTTGGAGTGCTTGGCAATGGAGAAAAATGGTGATGGGGAAAGAGAAAAAAGGAAGAAAAATAACTTGGAGTGTTTGGCTATGGAGAATAATGGTGAAAGAGAAAGAGAAAGGGAAGGAAAAAAATAATTTAGAGGGATTTGGTTATGGAGAAAAAGAAGGAAAGAAGAAAAATAGTGATGATTAAAGAAGGAAGAAAACAAGGAAGAGAAATATTTTTTTGTCTTTTAGTAAGACTGTTTATGTAATTTTTTAATAGAGATAACCTCAAGGAGGTGATAAAATATTTACCAAACAATAAGGATAATGAAACATTATATTAAACAATACCCGGTGTTGGAAACGTTCTCCTTAATGTTTTATAAGACTGATTATTACACTTGGACCTAAAGTCATGACAATCGATTTTTATTGTGAATTTATAGAGTACTTAGCTTAATACCTATTTTTAGAGAGAACCAAACTATGTAAAAAGGCCCATCAAAAGAGACCTATAATATTTCTCAAACAAAATACTAGGCCCAATATTATATTAACCTAAGAAAGCTTATTAGATAATAATAATAATTATTAGTACAAGTAGGAATCAAATTATAACTCCCAAAATTACAATCCCATTAGGACAAATAATTAGAATCCCATCAAAATGAGCATTCCAACCACCTATCCTCCTATGACTTGTTAGAATTTGGAAAATTAGGAATAGGCCTTTCATTGTTCGACCTCACTAACAAATAATAAAAGCCATGATTTGTTTTTGGGCTTGGTTTCACTTGGTACAATCGATAATAATCTAAGAATGTTGGTTTGTCATGACCCAATCTTTCCACAAGACGAACATGTCAATTAGAGCCCTTCAAGAAATCAATATCAACTAGCAAGTGGCTAAGTTTAGTCCACTTAACATTCTAATAAAATAAGGTTGAAAAAGAAACTAACGTCCTAATTCCAATAAAACGTCGAATACGACAACCTCTTATTCTCGAGGTTTACTGGCCTTTTCATCCTTATTTAGTAACCTTAAAAAAACAGAGCTCAGGATCTCGTACCTATCCTTTAAATCTTTAAGAGTAGACTTCCTAATTGAAGAACAAATTCAATCAAGTTCATAAGAACTCTCTCTCTCTCTCTCTCGAGAGAGAGAGAGAGAGAGAGAGAGAGAGAGAGAGTAGTAGATAGGGACCTTGGAACGTGCGAGTACTAAAGGATTGGTATCTAATGATTCAATCTCAAAATCAAAATTACTTGAATTACCTACACACACACACACACACACACACACACACACATATATACATACATATGTTAAAATTAGATTACCACTTTCAATTTGTTAAGAGCTCTCACTTAGTAGTATAAAGTCCCGGCTTACTTTCTTGAGAAGGTTTCAATCGTACACTTCTAGAATGTCATCTTGAACATCTTCGCCTAATCGACACCAAAACTCCCAATCGATGGAAGTTAACTCAAAATCATGAAGTGCTAAGCTCATGTATACACACAAGATACAATAGAACTAACTAAAACAAGGGCAAGAATCAAGAATAGAGTAAGAATAAACTAAGTTATAGTAAAAATTAAAAAAAAAAAAATCAAAAGCAGACCAGTCAACAGAGATGTAAAAGATACAATCCAAAAAAACGAAGCAAAAAGCAAATAAAGATAATCTTGACGGGCGATTAAAGTACTCGTGTGTAAATTGTGTATAAATTGAGACATGGGAGGAGGTAAAAGGCCAAATACCCTTCCAAAATGGGTTTCTCTTATTTGAAAAATAATAAAAAATAGAAAAAGTCAATTGAGAAAAATAGTAATTTAAGTGGACATTTAAACTTAGGACGACGACGACAACAACAATAACAATAAGAATAATTAATAATAAGAATAATAATAATAACAACAATAATAATAATAACAATAATAACAATAACAATAATAAGAATAACAATAACAATAATAATAATAATAACAATAATAAGAACAACAACAACAGCAACAACAACAACAACAACAACAATAATAATAATGAAAAAAGAAGAGAAAGTAGATAAAAGAGGCGATGATATCATCATCCTAGAGTACGCCACCAATAAAGCATGGTCAAAAATATGATTTTGAAAAACTTAAAAGATAGTCGTGTAGTCGTGCGTTTGAACCTAAGGATAAAACTCTACTTTAAGTTTCAGGTAGAAGCCATTAACGATTACTACTAAAACTAGGGAACTCTATGTTAGATCGATACTCCTCTATTCCTTATAAGACTGATTATCACACTTGAACTCGGGGTCATAGCCAATTGGCCTATATTGTGAATTTATAGAGTACCTAACCTAATACTTATTTATGAGAGAACCAAACTATGTAAAAAAGCCTATCAAAAGATACCCATAATATTTTTCAAATAAAATACGAGGCTCAATATTATATTTACCTAAGAAAACCTATTAAATAATAATAATTAGAAAATTAACCGAAAATGCCCTTCTTTATTAATAAAAATTCATAAATGCCTATCCTTAAAATTTTCAATCAAACATGCCCATTTTTAAGTTTTTCGAGCAAAAATGCCCATACCCACACAATTAACTACATATTCGCATTTCACTTTGGTTCCTTCTTTTTGTTCCCTTGGTTCTTTTCTTCTTTTACAATCGAGTTTGTCACACAAATTCTCTAAATTTGACAATAAATCTATTTTGATTCAATTGACAAATCTATTTAACGGTAAATTTATTTTAGTTGTTAATCTGACTCAAAAAAAAGATTTCACGCATTGGAAATCAGATTTCTTCTCATGGTCGAATATACTATCGAGTAAAGACAGAGGACTGTCGAGTAAGGAGAATTATTTTCCTCATTCGACAGCATTGTCGAGTAAGGGGAAAATTTTTCTCTTACTCGACATTGCTTGACAGCACTGTCGAGTAAAGGTTGTCAAGTAAGGGAAAAAATTTCCTTTTTACTCGACCTTGTGCTGTCAAGTAAAGGGCCATCAATCCAATTTTTGTTGTTTCCCTCCCCTGTACTGTCAACAGTACTATTGAGTGAAATGCTTAATTTCGCCTTACCTAACAACACTAAATATTTTTTACTGGACATTTTTATGATACAACTAATAATATTATACTTTGAGTTTACAGTAATGGCTGGACAAGTTATGATCGCGACACGGTTTGGAAGTTCATGAGAACAGTCTTGAAATGGCAGTGATATTTACGTCGGGAGAGAAGTAATGCCGTTTTGTGTTGATGCAGACATTCAGTATGAACAATTTATGGAAATGTTATATGCTACACATGGGATTAATCCAACGAAATGTAGGATTATAGCAAAGCAATCTTTATTGATAGTGTGCAAGTTGTTGGTATACCTTCGCCGAAAACAGCCATGATTAATATAGAATCCACTTTCCATGCGTTTATTTTGTCAACAGCTTATACAATATGTTGTCATGAGGGGCCACTGTTACTTGTATCTTACCATATAATGGGTTGGCGATGCCGCAAATACAAAGGCACATTGTTCCAACTATTATTGTACCCCCATTTAGATCTTCAAGGGGAAGTAATCAATTAAGCGATAATGATCCAGCTTTATCAACATCGTTTCAGTACAGCAGGCAATTCAATAATGTTGGTTCAAGGTTTGAATAACAGCATTGCCCAGCTAGAGAAGCTTGTAACTCACCCCTAATGACTGAACCTTATAGAGTTGAAAATGATAATGATACAACCACAATTGCTAACATTGGGCATTCTCCTCCCTACTGTCAGGAAGGACAAGCAAACGAGTTCTCAGAGACTGAATGGAACTTTGATGCCATGGAGTTTCCCAACCAATGGGAAGGCAAGAATGTGGCGGATGATAATAAATCGGAGGGAACAACAGATATGCGTAGAGGAGCATGTAACAAAAGTAGCTCATGCCTTATCCATCATAATAGAATCAATACATCTAGTCATTGCCCTCTATTCCACTATCTATAACCATGCCAAATGATGCATGTTCTAGTTCTCAAACCGAGGATGTATGTGTTGAAAAAATTTATGGAATGGAGCAAAAATTGTGAGACCGATTGGGGTTGATAACATTGAAAAATCATTTTCAGTTTAAGGTTTTCAAGTAAGATACAACCCATTTTGAGGCAAAGTGTGTGGCGAAAAGTTGCAGATGGCGAGTACATGCTATTAGGAACAATGGTGATACATTCTTCATAGTTACGTGCATTTAAGCAACACATACTTGTCTCAACAAGCAGTTACAGTATGGGCACTGACAAGCAAGTAGTCGGTTAATTAGACAGCTTATAAAGGATAAATTCACAGATGTCAATCGGATTTACACGCCAAAGAATATTTGTGACGATATACAAAGCAAATTTGGAGTTTACCTATCGTATTCAAAAATATGGCAAAGCCGAAAATTAGCATTTAAAATTGTGTGTGGAGATTCAACTTTGTCGTTCAAAGGACTTCCGTTGTATTGTCACGTATTAGAGGAGAAAAATCCAAGGTCAATCACAGCAATTGAAACAGATAGGGATAACCACTTTATGTACATTTTTTTAACGCTCGGGCTATATATTCGAGGATTTTGCAATTTCATTCGTCCAGTCATTGCAATTGACTGTATATTTTTTAAGAAAAAATTTTGAGGAACATTGATTGTATCCGTTGCACAAGATGGAAATAGAAAAATATTTCCTGTTGCCTTCGAGTTATTGATTTTGAGAATGATGCATCATACGAGTGATTTTTTTTTAAGTTACGGGAAGCCATTGGGTCGATGGAAAATTTGATTTTTATCTCGGACCAACATAGTAGATATAGAAGGGAATTAACTCTATTTTTCCTGAATCCACTCACGGATTCTATACTTACCATATATCTAGAAATTCGAAGGCGAAGCATAAGATGAAGCAACAGAAACTGACACGTTCATGGCAGTATACTTTAAGGCAGTCAATATGTATCGAGCCAGTGATTTCACACAATATATGGACAACTTATGAATAATGCATCCTGCAGTGGCAAAGTACTTAGAGGATGATGTGGGGCTCCATATATAGGCAAGGTTATAGTTTTTCTCGAGACGGTATGATATGCAGACTACAAATATTGCTGAAAGTATAAACTCCCTGTTGAGACATGCGCGAAATTTATCAATCATTACTTTAATTGAGTACATATGGTCGGTAATTCAGAGGTGGTTTTACGAACGTAGAGAGTTGGCAATTGCTAGAGACGGATACGTCATAGAGTTGGTGCAAGCAAAGGTTGATGAACAAACAGAGTTATCTCGGACAATAATTGTGTATCTCGTATCGCGTTTTGAGTTCGCGGTGAATGATAGGGATAACATCGACATTGTTGATGTATGAAAGAAAAAAATGCAGCTGTGGATACTTTCAAATTCAACAATTGTCTTATGAGCACGTTCTGGCAAGCTGTAAACACATACGATTATCATATCATTCATTGTGCTCCAACTACTACACTACTGGCATGCACGTAGTTGCGTATGCTTAGCCCTCCAGATAATGATGTTGACTAGGTGGTTCCTAAACAGGTAAAAGAACGTGTTGTCAATCCTCCACGACAACATCCTTTAACCGGCTGCCCAAAAAAATAGCTTATATTGTTTGCCGGAGAAGACATTGTTAAGAGGAGGTGCACTCGCTGTCTGCAGATGGACCATAATCGCGCAACATGCAAGAATGTGGTTCTACTCCACATAGACCAATGACTTTAATTTACTTATTGACATTTGTTGCTTTATGAGTGTAATATATAACTACTCATCTGTATTAATTTTTTGAACCGTTTTTTTATATATTTGTGTTTCAAGTACATCAATTGTTACCTTTTGTATGTTATAATTCATTTATATATTGTAAAATTCTTATATTATTTTTGCCTTATCTTGTACACAATATGTTACAGATATCTCGTCTAAGTGTGTAAATTTAAATGAAGAACGCGATTTATACAAAGATAAAATAAAATAAACGTCATGATACATATTAAAAATCAGGTATTGAAATCTTTACTTGACAGTCGAGCAAGGTGATACCTTGTACTGTCGAGCAAGAAGGCTTGCTCGACGGTTTTCGTCGAGCATGAATTGCTGCTCGACAGAAACCGTCAAGCAAACCTTCTTGCTCGACAGTTTTCATCGAGCATCAATTCATGCTCGACGAAAACTGTCGAGCCAGGTGAACTATTCACCATGCTCGACGGTTTCATGTTCTCAATTTCAATGCTTTCAAGTAGAGTAAGAAAACTAACTACGAATCTCCTCAGCCAGTCTCCTCTGCTGCCATCAATGTTCTGTCACCGTCAATGGCCACCGTAAATTTCCCACCAAATATGATATATGCTCGAACTTTATCGTAGGGTACTCGAAGGTGTGTGTGAAGAAAATGACTTACTATTTTTGTGGGTATAAGGGCAAATGCGTGAAACAATGTTAAATTTGTGCATTTTTTGTTTAAATTTATATGAGAGGGCATTTTTGAATTTCTGTTATGAAACATGAGTATATTCGGTTAATTCCCTAATAATTATTGGTATCAATAAGAATTAAATTATAACTTCCAAAATTATAATCCCATTAGGACAAATAATTAGAATCTCATCAAATCGAGCATTCCAACAACATTAAGAAATTAATAGTATATAAAGGAGAAAATAATAAAGGAAAATGATTTTTTTTTATAAATATAAAAATTCATTCTTTAAAATTAGGTGAACAATATTTGATATCAATAGGAGAATAGAGAATTCTCCCTTTTTTAATTTTTAATTTTTAATAATAATAAAAAATTAAAAAATAATTTATTTAATTTTAGTATTTTAGTTCGTTGAATGGTATAAGCATGTTCACTTCTTTAATGTGCTCGATATACATGTAATGTGGGGTTTCTCACTTAATATGTGAGTAGATACCTCTCTCATGAGGGCAGATAATGCACTTATTGTAAGTAGATATGTGAGTACAAGTAACAACAGAATAAAAACCAAATTGTTAAAATTGTAAAAATTATATAAGCTTTTTGTTCTATAAAATTTCAAGGACCAAGATAAATTATTTGCAATAATGGGACAAAAAGTACAAACCCTTGCACCAGCAAACTCCAAGTGTCGCATAAGTAAATTTGTTGTGCAACAGTTTGGGCAGTGACTTTAGTATAATACTGTTCAATTTGTAATTGTATAAACTCGACTCATTCGTGTAATTCTCATCTATACATGTAAATGGGGTTATTAAACATCTGAATTACACCAATGTAACACGACGTCGTTTCTGTTGTATACCGACTAATTTCTGAATGTACAAACACATTTGCAAACGCGCCTTAATTGGACAAGCAATCGGCCATAGTTCAATGGATAAGATGAGACCGACACAACTCTCATGCTTTTAGATACTTACTGCAAGTTGCTATTCATATTTGGTTGTCTTGTGCAATTTGGTTGCTGAATTCATGCCCAGCTCATATCCATATGATTTTTAAGATAGTCGATTCCAGATTACAAAGTGGGGTAAAAAACGTGTAAAGGGTCGTACTCAGTGTCAGTGAATTGGCTAAACATACACTAAGTTGTAGGTAGTCCCACATGAAAGGGCGAGACTCGAGAGAAATTAGAACATTAAATGCCTTCCCTCTATAAAATCTCACTGCCTCATCCCCTTCCTTGTTCAATTCAAATATGTTCAGCATGACAACAGGAGAAGAATCCTCCACACTGGAATTTATCCGTCAATTTCTTCTGGGTGACTTCACCCCCACCGTAGATGACCCGAATCTCTTTTCTTTTCTCCAACCCATCAAACTTGAACCAGAACCTGAACCAGACGCTCCCTCTCCGCTTCCACCTCGTATTCATGAAATAAAACCTGAAATAGTGGACATACAAACATCCTGTCCGAAGCAACTCATTTTGGGTTCGAGCAGTTGGCCGAAATCGACTGATCCGAGGGTGGAGCAGAAGGTGGCTGACTACAAAGAGAAGAAGCATTACAGAGGCGTCAGAAGAAGGCCATGGGGAAAGTATGCGGCTGAGATTCGGGACCCTGCCAAGAAGGGAAGCCGGGTATGGTTGGGAACTTTCGATAGTGATGTTGATGCTGCAAAAGCTTATGACTGTGCTGCTTTCAGAATGAGAGGTCGTAAAGCAATCCTGAATTTTCCATTGGAAGCTGGAACACCATGCCCTCCAGCAAACATCAGTAGGAAAAGGAGAAGAAACGACACCTTGGAATTGCAAAACTCAAGTATCCCAATTATCTAAGCAGTTTGTTCTTTATTATTACTATTATTATTATGCTTAATTAGGTGATATGTAATTTCTAGAAATGCAAAAGATTACTTGCTTTTCCAGTTACAGAAAAATTATCAAAAGCAAGATGTCGTAAGTTGTACATAGTGCACTTCCAGGTAGGTATTTGGCATAATAAAGGCACTGCTTAACTTTTAGGCGTGATATATTTTTTTCTACTGCTTTATCTAGATGAGCGGGGCTTTTCTTGCAAGTTTTGTCTTTGTGCCAGAAATTCTCTATATCATTAATTGAACTTACATATTTTTCTTGTGAAAGTCAAAGATAATAGAAAAGAGGCTAGCAACACTAGTGGGTTAAATGCTCATTGCTAACAGCAAAATGCTTTGCTTCTGGACTTGGCCTGGAAGACTAAGAATTTGCAACTTTCGCTTTCTTGTTCTGGTAATCGGATTTGAATTGAATTGAATTGGAAAGGGATATTCACCCAATTTCATAAGGTTTAAGCCTAAGAAGAGAATGGATAAGCGTGGGGCATAGCCGTGTTGTATTGTAAGTTGGCTTGAAAAAGGGACATCCATAACTATGGGGCTTTTTATTGGCAGCAACCAGCAACTAGCAACTAGCAACAAATGACTTGGAATTAATGATTTGGGACCCTCCTAATTTAACTCATTGTCCAAAATTCGTTGTAGATTTTTCAAAAAAGAAAACTCCTTAAAGCCAGTCAAGAACTTCTCTGCAGATTGTCAAAAATTCCTAAACTGCTTAGACAAGTCCAGGAGGACCTTGATAGTCTTCGAAACATGTGAGATTTTTTTCCTGATGAGTTAAGGAGTTTTTGAGAATTATCTTTATAAATAGTAATACGTTTAAATGAGTTTATTCAGAAAGAAATTTTTGACAAATCAATGTGCACGCACCTATTTTATTTATTTTAAAAAAAGAACTCATACAAAATCTTTTTCATTAGGAGCTAAAACTCCCGAGTACACTATTTTACTCATTTAGTGTTCAAAATAATTTTGTATTTTTTTTGGTTTAATCTATAAAACTAAGTCAACTCACTGAACTCCAGTTGACTTAAGCACACAAACTATTCCATGCCGGTCCATGTAATGGAAGGCTAGTATTCCAAGGCTTGAGACCGTACAAGTAAACGAATAAAGGTAGCTCAGCTATCAATATCAGAGACCTAAAACCGAGGGTGTAAATTGTAGTAAATACAATGATAAGTACAAGGTGAAAGAGAGTGATTTGATGAACAAGTTGCAAGAAACAACCCTACTAAGATCAAGTTGCAAAAGCTTTTGTCTCCTAGTTTCTTACATGTCTACATGCAACTAATGTGTTCTTGCATGCAACTAATGCATGACCAGTTGTAAATGATAGACATAGGTGGCAACTTGCAACTTCAGGAAAGGACAAGAGATATAATACCTACCCGCTATCCTGTTGTCGTTATCATCATCCTCGTCACGGCTCTCATCAATGATGATCTCATATTTCTTGGATCTGATAATGGTTGTCAGTTCCTCAATTAGAAGTTAGATTAAGCATAGAGGGTATTCTCCATATCTTAGCCCAAAAAACTCAACCTAAACCCACTTACCATATTTTCTTCCACGTGATCAGCAAAAGAAACCTAACACATCAAACATATTTGACTGCATAAAATACTGATTTTGTGTAGATAAAATGAGTCAATTACTTAAATATATACTCACAGATTTTCTCAAGCTGAAACTGGAAATACTTGCAATTTACAACCTAAAGTCTAGTCAATAAAATTGACAGCAATAATTGAAGTAACCCAACCAATAACAGATCTTCTAATAAGAGGCACTGTGGCATGTGCTTGACTATATTGACAGAGATTTTGCGATCAATTCTAGAAAGAAGAAGATCACTCTCACTTCCCTGGATTTGAATTCAAATTAATATAATCTAAATAGAACTAATCTTCTTACTGTTGATTCCTTCAATAGTCTCACAATCAACTGTTTCTTGCAGAACTTCGCTGCAATTCAAGAAACTAGGTTGATTTGTTGATGCAAGGAGCCTGGCCCACATCCTATCAGTCAACCTAACTGTGTTTTGTGCCTCAGTCACACGCTGCAATATCAGATCATGCCATTTAAAATTAAAGATGAAAATAACAGTGTACTCCATTACATTGTAAATTCACAATACTCAATTAGGTATCATAACTTCAGCTGTTCAGCATTTATCTTTTGTTTATTTTGTGTGTGCAATATAGGGGCAAGACTGCAACATAAGTACACAGAAATATTACCCAAAGAATATATAACCATTTTCACATATCTCTAAATATCCCCTGGTACTAATCATAATTAATGGTGTATTTACAGAATAACACATAAAATTGAACCTATTAGCCACTTTGAAAGAGTTATTTTAAAACCCGAAGCCCTCTTGTCATCAGAATTCAGCCTGCTGACAGAATATCAGTAGACTTAATGGATTCACAAGTGAACCACGCACTCCAAAGTAAGATTAGCACAGTCAAGAAAGCAAGACAGACCAATAACAATTTTTGTACTCTCAATCTATTTAGGAAAAGAATGCAAAATCAGCAGACTGAGCAGCTTCCTATGCTGGCGAAAGAGGTATTTTTAACATGTTGATTCAAAATATGGTAGCCAACTCACAACTGAACAGTAAAGATACTATTTTCCATTTCACCATTACCCATGAAAGAATATTTGACAATAAAGATTATCTGACATTTCCAAGAGATTACATAGCTTTCCAGGTAACGATCAAAATCATACTACCTTTTTATGCCCAAAAGCATCCAACTTTTGAATGTGAGAGCTAACAAGAAGAGAAAGAATACAGCAGGTAACACCAGCAACAGATTATAAAATTTCACAACTAGGATAAAGGTTATATAGTAATACTGAATTATATATAGTATTCCATTTACTATAGCAAAATCTATACAAGATATAGCAGTGCCACATCATAAATATATGCAACAATAGCAGTTCTTATCTTCACCCTCCTATATTGTTCTGAAGTTCTTATTTTTACCAAATTATCAAAAACTCAACAAAACATTTAGTTTAACAGGTCTAACTTACCATTATTTTCAGAAATTCTTGTTTTACACTGGGAGAATAACAGGGAGAATTAGAAATCGTAAAAGTCCTCCATTTTCATGACATAAATTTCAGTAGAACATTTTTAACATTTAAAATATATATGCAGTCAGAATTGAGTTTCATCATTCAAGACAAAGGTAAATCACTAACTTAAGAGCTATATACTCATAAAATGTCAGATGAATCATAAACACAGACTAACAAGATGTAGTACTTACAGCAATTGGAATATAAGCATGTCTGCTGTTTACAGGTCCTACTGTGAAGCCTGTATACCCAGCCATTGCCCCATGAACAGCACTATGGGCAAGCAGAGTACAGTAAATGTTGTCTGATGCGTTACTTGGAATAGCACGTATCATATATGTTGGATCTGAACAGAAATGATATATTTATATATATACATAAAATATATAAATAAATAAAAAAACTAAACAGATAGACATAAAACAATGAAGAATTTCCACAAAGACAAAAATGTATCAGACTGGTCATCAAAACTTTCATATCTACAATATTCATGACAGTTCATCCACAAAATAGAATCCTTAAATCAGGTAAAGATGTTTTGCTCAAACTTCTAAGTCCTTATCAAATGGAAATACTGAAAGTGTGCAGGAGAAATAATAAATTCATAATGAATTAACACGTGCACAAAAGCAAAACGTGCAAATAACAGACTAATAATGCACAGTTCTGGAGCATACCAATGTATTTCATATTTATCATCATCTTATGAACTTTGGTAAAATGATCCTGCAGCCGATAAAAACATTGCTTTAGCAATTGTACAATGGAGACTATTCAGATAATTTTCCAAATTCCACTAAAAAGAAACCTCCAACCGAGAAAACAAAAAAGAACACCAACAATTAAGTTCTAAAAATTAGTTGTCAGGTAAATTACAACAATCTCATAAAGATTCACCTCAAAATATTTTCTCATAAAATTTCATCTCAACGCACAATCAACAACCCGTTCACTACTTCCCCTTTTTATTTATTTTTTGCCGCATATCCTTTTTATTTACTGGAAATTTAAAACTTCAATTGTATAGTATTTCTCAAATCTCCACTAGAATCAATTTTTGAAATTAGCTGAAAACCATAAAAGGTTTAAATAACAACTGCCATCCATAGCAACTCCCCGTGCCAAAAATCCTTTTGCATAAGTTAATATGCCAAAATATTGCTTTGGAAAAACTGTGTCTAAAGGTATGATCTCATTGTTTAGCGAAATCAAACAGTAAGAGAAATTCTGTATCCCACCTTAATCTTTTGAGTTAACCATAGACCAATATCATGGAGCAGTCTGTTTCCAGATGCATCTTTCTCATCAACTGTTGGCATGCCTTGGGCAACATATTCTTGCCCTGCTCCTTCTGCTACCACAATAACCATATGCCCATTTTCCTTAAGCCGTTTTTCTATAAATTCAAAAAGCCCACCCCGGCCTTCCAGATAGAATGGAGACTCCGGAATTAAGCAACAGTCCTGTAACATTCAGATGTAATCAGAAGATCATGAAGAAGCAATATGATTACCAAACCATAAAACTATACCATGATCCACCATATTACGTATTTTCATAAGCAATTGTATGAAGATAACATCACAAGCTCACTCCAAAAATAAGCCATCAATGTCATCCACTACAGAGTAACCAATACCAAGACTATCTTAAATTTTTTTTCCCTTCAATAATTATATTGCTAAACAAGCCATTTTTCTGTGAATACAGACTTTAATGAAAATCTACATACAAATTTTGCAAATCGTGTTTTGCACCAAGTTTATTTATTGGTGGATAGTTCTTACTAATTTGCAGTTAATTTTTATCCTCTAAAACAACTAAACAGGAGCTTTTTCATTATCAGATAAATCTTGGCACTTCAGTAACACCCAAAATTTGATCCGGAAATCTTCAAGATCAAAAGTAGGTAGTTGGGTTTTATAGCATGGGACTAATGTCTTACCACATCTCGACTTGCCAAAGTTGCATACATGGCAATGAAACCTGCAAAAGTCAAAATCCAAGGTAGCAGAAATATAAGGATGATGAACTAAACAGCTAATACCTAAATTTCACCAACACATTGCAGATAATTCAAAACATTTACCACTGTATCTGCCCATAAGTTTGACAATTCCAACTCCATTTTCTACACTTTCCACTTCCACGTGTGCAGCATTAATGGCCCTCTGAGCTTCTTCAACAGCAGTATCAAAACCAAAAGATTTGTCAATCACCTGAAACCACAAAACAAACAGTAAGCAAAATGGAGAATATCATTATTGTTAAAAAGAAAAGAAATTCTCAATATTGTATTATGAAAAAGAAAAGAAATTCTCAATACAAAATATATATTTAAAAAAAAGGAAGAAAATGATTCTCTTTTATGCTTTAATTAAAAGTTTATGCATCAATTTTCATCTTGAATCATCAAAATTTTCTAAACCTTTACTGAACATCAGCTATACTTCATTAATGTTGGCTTGCATCATTTAGCAGCATTAACTTTACCAACATTGAAAAGTACAGTTAGTGAACTTACAGCAATATCGTTATCAATTGTCTTGGGGATCCCAGCAACTGCCACTTGAAGACCACGCCTCTCAACTTCCTTAACAAAAACGTGCCAATAATACACCATAAGAACAGAAATATAACAGCATATAGATGTTACATCACAGTAACGGAGCCTTTTTGATATCCTTGAATGATTAGAACATATGTATGATGTATGTGAGAGGATTTTTTTTCTTCTGGGTTCTTGATAGAAATGAGGGAGGAACTAATTACCTTGTAAATTAAAGCGGCTCCCTTCTGCGTACCATCACCCCCAATTATGTAGACCTAAAACCCACAAAAAGCTTAATTTTCCCCGTTTCCATTTTTTTTCAAACTTCACAGGATAAAATATGTTGTCAACTAAGCACCTCAATGGTACTGGAAGTATAGAGATGTCTACCTGATTTATTCCCCTGTCTTGAATATTGTCAACTATCTTGTTGGTGTCATGACCTCCTCTTGAACTGCGAAGAATGGTGCCACCCCTTTTATGGATATCATTTACAAATTTGGGAGTCAACGTTAAGGTGTTTTTAGAGTAAAAGCCTCTGTATCCTCCCTAGAATTCCAATGAGATTATGGTGATTAAAGAACTTAAGAGAGAGAGAGAGAGAGAGAGTCATGAAAGCAAACACAGAAGAACTTATTTACACGCACAAGTCTGAAAAAGCAGAGGCCTTGCTATACCCTCTTTCTTTTGTTCCTAACTCTCCTCCCAAATGAAAACCATAAAGCACACTTTTGATAACCATTGTTCCATTGGATTCATTAAGATAGAGTGCTTAAAACAGATATCTTCTGTAATAAAACACATATACTCAACAATTTGCAAGGGCAAGGTTACATTATTTTCATACCTTTGGTAGAGCAAGCATTGTTAACATGTTTCTAAACAGGCTTCAGTCTTTAATGAAGAGGAAAACTGTTTCTAATCAAATCATTAAGTAATGAAAACGCTGAAAAGAATACAACTTGGAATATCAGCTAGAAAAGTTCAACAAAATATTTTTTTTCCACAATTTACTTCTCAAATAAGTTTTCAAAATGCAATTCTTACAGTATCAAAAAATCGGTTCAAGAGACATTTCACTGCCATAATGTCAGGTGTTTCATGCTATAGTGAAGGGGCTGGAAAGATAATATCATAGTGCAAATAGCACCAACTACCATACATTTAAATTCTTTGCCACACATTCAATGAGTTAACTATTGTCTCTACCTAAAAAATATGTATATGGCCATTCTTGGAGGAACCACTGGAATACACTACCCTGCCTACAAAAAACAATCCAAACATCAGAGTACCTAACCATAAAGCATAAGGATTAAAATTCTTGAATAGCCACTTTGTCCAAAAGCTTAAGTTTAAGAGTAAAGGACCCAGACAATACTATTTAAGTGGTCTAAAATTTCCCCTCACGTGCAAGCCCAATTTTGTTTAATGAGTTTTCTCACATGGATTCAATTAATTGTATTTTAACTCTGGTGTTTGTGGGAATTCAAACTTGCTGAAATACTATGTTAAATTGCTACTTGACCCAAAAACTTAAGCTTGGGTAAGGGTAAGTGGTTAAAAGAAAATCTTTGATATGCAAATATCTCAATGTAATCCCAAGTTTATCTCTATTATTAATAATCAGCATCACTAAATTTCAGTTCTGAACAATTAAAAGAAAAAGGGTAACGGTGATTCATTCAGCCAAAAGAAAATAATAAAGTAGAAGTTACTGTGACAGAAGGTTAATAAAGAAAACTTAATATTAAAAAGAATTAAGAAAAAAAGGATAAATTGAACAATTAAGAGATCTTGCAGGAAGGAAGTTTAACATTGATTGACCTCACCTCAATGCCAAGAATGTCATCAACCCCATACATGTTATTCAAGCCACAGACTATCTCCCTAATAACTGTATTAATCCCTGGGCATAACCCACCACAAGTCACTACACATGCACGAACTTCATCCGACTTGAAATACACCTGGCATCAAAAATAACTCCAATAAGCTTTCCATAATTCCTTTCCAAATATAGGTGGCCCAAAAAAAAATTACCTTCTCTCGTGGCCCTGCCCGCCGAAAATGTTCTCCTTTAGGGCTATCTCTCTGAACAACTATCTGAAGAGAAATGCAACAAAAACAGTGACAAAGAGAAAGCAAGTTACAAAAACATCAAAATTCAGTTCAAATATTTCTATTTACCTTTTGGGCAACTGCATCCTCTGGGGTAACAAATGTTTGCCTAATAGAGAATATATGCACAATGTATTAATAGCCACAAGGATACTATTGAGGGCAGAAAGTATAGAGACATAACTAGAGATGCTTGGTGACAGTATGGACTTAGAAGAAAATTTTATTAAAAATTAGAAAAGGTCTTACTTGACAATAGCATATGCTTGGCTCTTTTGCAGTGGATTTGGGTATGACTGAAGGAAAAAAGTAATAATACGTTAAGTAGTTCGAAAGACAACCACTGGCAAAATATTAATATAACAAAAAATAAGGGCATGCTCGTTGATTAATTGTCAACAGGATGAAGAGCTAGATGAGTATTTATACCTCATAACTCAACTTAATAAACCCTCAATGCCTTCAAACAAAGGCCTGGTTTACTTCAAATTATCTTCATTTCTGCCTGCTAGTTCAGGCTTGAAACCTCGCTTTTCCTAGAAGGCATCAATTATCTATTGGTATTCACGCAGTTCGTAAATCACACACATTATTTTAATTTGATCAGAGAAAAATATCGACAAGTTTTAAATATTACGATTTTTTCAGTGAATAATTAAACTCCGTAACTTGGCTTACATACTACGCATGTGATTACAATTAGTAATGAAACAAGAAGAAGGAGAAGAAGAAAGAATTACCGGTAAATCAGGAAGAAAATTAGTTAAGTGAGGGACATCCTCGAGGACGAAACCATCACTATTGACGGTTTGATTAGAAGCATGAACTCTGATTGGTTGATTTTGGCGCGAAACCAACGGCTTTATCTGGAAGTTTCTGAAATCGAAACTGAATTTCTGGAAAGCTGGACTCAGTATCATTCTGTTGGAGTTGAATGGAAATGGAGGTGGAGAGGGGGAAAGTGAACGAGAGGAAATTGAAAGATCCATTTTTTAAAAACAAAAATTCGAAAAGAATCAGAGAAATGAATATTTTATAACGAGAAAGCGAATGCAGAAATTTCAACGGAGAATGGGAGAGAATTGAAAGCGATCATTGATTAGGCTTCTCCCAAGAATTAATGGTGAGACCGGTCAAAACGCACAAAACGACAAGTGAAGTGATGGACTTCAGTGCCTAATAGGAATACGTAATTGTTTTGTCACGTGTAAATTACAACTACAAATTTCTAAAATTGTTTGGGTAATTTTAGTTTAGTCCCTAATGTTTTAGCTACTATCACTTAGATTGCTATATTTTACGTATTAGATAAAAAAGTCCTTAATTTTTCAAAAAGTGTCACTTTAATCCCTAATATTTCGATCAATTTAACTTAAGTCCCTTGACTACACTTCCATTCATATTAGCCATTAGATATTTCTCAATTTATCCCTCATAATATAATACTATTTAATTTAACTCTAAATTTTATGAAACTCATCATATTACTCCTCTATGTTAATTTTTTTATTTTATTTTTTAACAACTAAAAAAATAAAATAATATTTTTATAAACTTAAATTAATAAAAATAATTCTTTAGTATAGTAATATTTAATTCAACTTCAATTCATATTTTTATTGAGTAAGTAAATAAATTATCCGATAATAAATAAATTATTTTTAGGATATATTTCAAAGACAAATTTTGTGGATTTTAATTTTTGTAAAAATTAAAATCCACAAATTTTCTCTTTAAAAATTAAATTAATTGATTTTATTAGTAAGATTATATGATTTGAATAAATTAATTTATTTATATATTAGTTTTTTCTTTATTTGAATTAAAAAAATTAAATAACTAATTTTAATTTGTTTTAAATTCATTATAATTTCTCATTTGAAAAAAAAATAAGAAGAAAAATAGATAATGAAAACGAAGAATAATAAGAAAAAACAGAGAAAAAAGGCAAGGAAGAAATAATAAAGAGTTATTTTTTATTAATTTAAGTTTATAAAAATGTGATTTTATTGTTTTAGTTAAAAAATAAAATAAAAAAATTAATATAGAGGAGTAATATGATGAATTTTATAAAATTTAGAGTTACATTAAATATTATTATATTATAAAGGGTAAATTAAAAAGTATATCACAGCTAAAATGAACGGAAGTTTAGTCAAAAAATTTAGGTGATATTGATCGAAATGTTAAAGAGAATTAGGTGATATTAATTCAAAAGTTAAAATCTAAAGCTGTAATTTTCGAAAAAGTTAAAGACTTTTTATTTAAGATATAAAATATAATAACTTAAGTGATATTAGCTGAAACGCTAGAGACTAAAATAAAAGTATCCCGTAATTTTTTTACAAAATAATTAATTTACTTATTTTTAAAGATAATATCAAACACTATTATTTTTTTTTGTTCTAAATAATTATTCAGGAAACAAAATTAAAGGTACGCGATCTGTTGGACACCGTTTTACAATATGTATTTTTAGTTTTTGGAATTTAAATTCAACGCAGAACACGTTTGGCAGATATTTCTCTTACAAAATTTTCACTCTTAAACGAAAGTTTTAAATATAATTTATGTAAAATATAATTTTTTACTTCTTTCATATACTTATTATGCTTTTTTAAGGTAATTAAAAAATATATTTTTTAAAAAAAATATATTTAATTCTTTCGTATTATTTAACTAATATTTCGATACCCCCTGTTATTTTTATAATACTCGAAATCTCTCATTTGTTAATTAACAAAGTTAAGTATAATAACACATAAATTCTTGAAATTTTATTTATTAACTTAAATAATCTTAATATTTTTAAAAATATTCACAAAAATTTTAATGTATTAAAAAATAATAATTATATTCTTATATAATAATAATTAAAAAATATATTTTCAACTTCTAATCGATAATAAATATTAAAATAATAACATATTTTATTTTATAATATATTAATAATTAATTTATAAATTATTTTTTAAATATAAATTTATTTAAATTTTAAATTTCTTTTTAACATAATATTTATAAATAAAAAGATAAAATTTTATAATTTTTAAAATAAATAAAATAATAATAAAATTAATCTTTCAAATTTGTTTAATATTTAAATAATTTATTATGTGTAAAATAATTTAAAATTTAGATAAATTTTTATTGAAAGAATAATATTTAATATAAAAATATTATTTATATTAACTAATACATATAAAAAATATTATATTTAAAATAATCATATTAATTAATTACATATATAAATTTATCTATATGCATTAATATGATAGTATTATATCATATCACTACATATTCTACATTTTCATAAAATATTTTAATTTAAAATATTCTTTTAACTGTGAAATTCATTCTTTTAGTTTAAAATATTATTTTTTTAATTTGATGATTATTATTGTTTTAAATTATAAAAAAATTATTAACATGCGAGCCCCTAAAATTTGTAACCTATAAACCTGATTAATATATTATAAAATAAATAAATTTATATTTATTTTATAATATATTAATAAATATTTAGTTATTAATGTTATAAAATAAAATATATATTATTATTTTAATATTTATTTTAATTAATAGTTAAATTATCAATAAAAGAATTTAATTCATTAAAAAATAACGATTATATCTTTATTTAATAATAATTAATTAAAAAAATTAATAGTAGCTAATTAAAAAATAAATAAAATATTAAATATACGATTTATTTTATTTATTTTCTAATACCAATGTAATATTGAATTATTAATGTATTATAAAATTTTATAATTACATTATAATACAATAGTTATAATTATAAATATTATAGTACAATATATTTTATTTAATAAATTAATATTTATTTATCACTTTTAATTATTATATTATATTATTTTTATTTTTAAAATAATAAAATTGATCATTTAATTTATATTAAAAAGATAATTTATAAATTAGTTATTAATGTGTTATAAAATAAAAAATATTATTATTTTAATATTTATTATCAATTAAGAACTAAAAATAATTTTTTTAATTACTATTACATAAAATATAATTATTACTTTTTAATAAATTAAAATTTTTGTGAATATTTTTAAAATATTTAAATTATTTAAATTAAGAAATAAAATTTTAAAAATTCATATATTATTATACTTAACTCTATCAACTAATAAAAAAAAAATTCAACAAGAAAAATAAGACATTCGACCTTTTTAAAATAACATTTACGATGATCATATATATATTTTTCTAATTTGTATTTACAATAATACTATGAACACACACTCTTTTACTATTGCAACGGCTGGGTGATAACGAGAATACCCCTCACCATGACAGCAAAACTCTTCTATTATTATCGGCGTATATGCAATAATATAATACTATCATCTTTTAATATAATTGATAAATTAAAATACAAGTTTTCACCCAACCTTTTCTTTTTTCTTCTGAAAAAGTTAAAAGGTTCTTACAACATATAAATTTACATAATTGATTAAGCTTTCTTTTTTAAACTACAAATAATATGTGTGATTTATATTTTAACGAGTGCCATAAATACAAAGTAACTGATACAAATAGTAGTATATACATGTACAAAACAATTACGTCAATGAATAAACAAAATTTTGTGATTGCGGATTCTAATCACAATTTTCTTAAACGGACGGTCACCACTGAAATTGGATCACCTCCACCCTGCAACACTGAAAGCTCAGAAACGCAATAGAGGTCAAAACGAAGAAATTTCAGGAAGAGCAATGTTCTTAGTAGGTTACCTAAGACAAGGTTGCATCACAAGATTTCATGTGTTACTTCTAGAAGACAGTAACACCTAAGTAAGAAAATGATCAATCATATGATGTATAACATCTGCACCTTCCACATGCATGGTTTCATCTTTGACCTGCAAAATATCAAAGAGTTTGCACATCATAAGACAGTAATTTGAGATTTTATTTTTATAGTTCTCATCTTTAAGTTGTTTGTTAAAAGATTAGCACTCCAAACACCTTTTTAAGAGCAGCTTCTCAGATTTTAACCAGATATAACATCATGACCAAACCCCATCCAACCAACGAAAAAATAAATAAATAAATAAACAAACCCTAAACTGATCATCAATGCCAACATCCAACAATTTAAATCTGTCATTTTCCATAATCAGGAACTATCAGAGTTTACAATGTGATATATACAATTCTGATGCGCATGAGGTTGAGGCGTTTTTCATTTGAGAGAGATAAAGAAGGAAGAATGATCACCTAACAAATAAGTATTATGCCAATTTCTTTTTAAACGAACAAATCATCATGCCAGGCAGAATAACATCAAACTTCTCCTAGACAGCCAGTCGCATTTAGAGAACATACACCACTCTTAATGAAACTGGAAGTCTCCAAGCATATACACCACCAAACAACAGCAAAACTTTCACACATGGTAACTTCTACAACAACCTAGCATAAATCTGTTGAGTGTCTTGTGTGTCAAGCTCTCTGTTTGTGTGTGAGTTGGAGGGAGAGAGAGAAAGAGCAAGAGAGATACCTGTATAACGCTATGAGCAGCAAACCTTTGTCTGCTGCTGTGAAAGCTGACATCTATTTTTTCCCATGAAACACGAGATAGGCCCTTCAGCAGCTCCTCTGCACAATACAGCCAACCAAGAAAGGACTTGATAATCAATCAACTAGTGAAAACAGAACCACAAAACCATGGAGAAGGAAGTGTAGATATTCTCATTTTGAAAGCAGGTGAACTTGAAATAATAAACTCAAATGGATACTCTCATTCTGAAAGCAGGTGAACTTAAATTAATAAACTCAAATAGCATAAAGACTCAAACTGTAATTCCTTTCAACAAAATATTTTGAGTTGCAAACCTTCTAGTTTATCACTGCCTTCCTCTTCCGTGGAATTGGACTCAAGCTGCTCTGCATCACAAGCCTTGCAATGTTCTTCATATACAATATGTGGATATTTTTCATCAAGCGAACCTTCCCACTGTCCACCACAAAGAGGACTCGCCCGTCATACTAAAGCCAAAAGGTAGAGAACTGGAAATCTGGAACTAAACTGACAAATTCTAGACAATACCTTTGGCAATTCACTATTACGTCTTATTGATGATGTTCTCCAGCCAACAATATCTATATTGTAGTTAATAATGGAAATAAACAAAATTAATCTGAAAAGTATGAAATTACAAAAGCTACATCCACAACCCAGTAAATAAATAAATAAGATAAAAGCTAGATAAATTGTTAAAACAGGATACGGTCATATCCCACATTTGAATATGCCACCCGACGTTTGAATGTACGCAATGCAGACCTGCATAAAAAAGACGGCCATATTCAATCAGATAAATACAAATTCTCTAAAGAAAGCATTTCAAGACCTTCTAATTATAAATAATATATAATATATATTAAAGAGTTACAGGGCATGTGCCATACATGAAATGATTTTCATCATGTTCTTCGACCAGGCGCTGAAGCAATGGAGGCTTTCCCTCATCATTATCAGTAAGAAAAAGATGTCGACCTGTTCTCCTAAATATCAAATGAATAACACAACTCGCAGCTTTCTCAAAGGCAGGTACACCAAAAAGAAAAGGTACCTGCAAACAGATATCAAGTTTTCATAGAGTAAAAATAAAGGCAACTTAAGATTCTTGAGTTATACCTAACAAAACACATCATTAACATATAGCAGAACATAGAATAGTGAAGAGTAAGGAATAGGATAGGAAGTGTGAAGCACTGATAGTATGCTATGCTGTCAGTCATTTGAAATATATTCACAGCTGTGGACAAGCACTGCACAATGTTCTCTCCAGCAAAGACATGTCTGATATTTTCCTCCCCAAGAAAAACTAAATTATACAACTCACTAAGCACTCTGGCAAAATGAGACAAGATAATTATTGTTCTCTGATTTAATGAGTTGTGAAAGCAAATAATTCAAAATTTTTCAAGGTAAATGGTCAAGGTTTGCAGTGCTCCGAGAGGCCAAGATGGGAAAAAAGAAAATGTTTCCTGAACAAATCTTCTCAAGAAAACTACATAACCTAAGCAGCATATTCAGCGGCTCAGTTCATTTACATCCAAATGCCCATTCTCCAGGGTAATCACAGATCCAAAAATATAAATTAATAGTTTAGTAAACAGTATATTCCCGTAAAATGGAGCAAAAACTTGGAGCTATCAAGCAAATTCAGAACATGAAAATCCATGTAAGAGTAAGTTTATAATTTTAAACCTCTTAGAAAAGAGGTATAGAGTTTAGGAACAGCTGAGAAACATGCAACACTCTTCAGGCAAGAAGGAACCAGGGGTCCTAATCATACCCAAAAAAGTTTATATATAAATTCATTAATATCTCCAAAAGGCTCCTCTTAGCATTGTCAGCTTTCAGTTAGACAGAAATCAACAGGATCTTACACTTTTTGGCTGCATTAAGCAGCCCATACTAAATGTCAGAACTTTAATGAGCAACCAATGCTGACACATTCTCATCCCCCCAATAAGAACTTTAATGAGCCTCATAGAGTATGCTGTTTCCTGAATGTTCATGAAATTTAATATAATGAACAGGAATTTAAACTAAAAGAATTGATATAAAAAAGTACCTGCTTATTACCCCTCGAACCAAGATGAGGTGTGGCAACAGTGATGAAGTTCATAGCCTCTAAGCCACCTATTGTGGCTTTTGAATTCTCTTCTTGTTTGTCAGCTGATGAATCTTCTAAATTTTCTATCCTAGGAGGTCTATACAGTCTCCCAATTCCATATCTTGCCACTAAACCTCCAACAGAATGTGCAATAAAGGAGATTTTGTGCAGATTTGGCTTTCTCTGAATTACTTCAAGGACCTATAATTCAAGCATTCTGTTAATAATGAAACAAAATGCGGAGTACAGGCCTCCTGTGAAAATGTAAATAAGCCTGGTAGACTAGGTAGACTCACTAATTTATGACAATTCATAACATTAACGAGATACCAACCTCCTCTGCCAACCGCTCACCCATAACATCCACACCATCTAGACTCAGTGTAGACATGTTTCGTTCACTACCTGAAAAAAAATGTATACAATCAAATCTCAAATATCAATACCACACTAGTTTTACTGTGTTGTATGTACCAAAATTTTTTATAGCTGACAAGTTAGCTGAAGTCAAATCTGATTTTAAATCTATTTCCCAATTGGATAGTAAGGAACAGAGGAAATCCACAAAAATTAAAAGAAAAGAAATATGATCTTGGTATTCAGCTCTAATACTTGTAGCACATAGTAACAGACAATCAATAAAATTTCCAGAAATGCCCTCCATAAACAGAATTTCTCAATCAACTTACTGAACATAATACAGAAACCAAACAAAATTCTTACAATGAACGAAAACTTTATCGGGTAGCCTCTTAACGAACTGCTCAGCTCCGAACTTCCAATTTGTAGCACTGCACACTCGAATATACAAAGATCATCAGCAAACAAATCCAAAATCCTAAGCATAAATCAATTAGGAATAATGACAATACTAAAATTCCGAAAATAAGAAAATTCAGTGAGTAAGGTAATCAACTTCGCTTTTCATCTGTGGAAACATCGTATCTAATTGTGCAGTCAAAATACAATTTCTAAAGGTAAAACATTCATAATAATCAATCAAAAAATGACAATTCAAATCCAAGCTAAATAAAAGAAAAGCTTGAATTCAACTTCAGAAAAGATTAAAATTTAGAAAACAGACCTCCCGAGGATACCATGGACCATAACAACGAGATGATCGGCAGAAGAAGAATCAGAGTCTTTACAACTCCAGACATCGCGGCTACCGTTAACCGATTCTTTAGAGCAAACTCCGTTCTCCACTCTTCCGTTCTCCATAGCGAGTCCAGTTCACTAATTACGCATTTGATTATAAACAATCGATTAATCAACAAATGAAGATCTAAAGACGAGGTGATTGTGAGAGACTGCAGATTCCCGGGAAAATTTGAGAGAAAATGGGCGAGAAAATGAGGGAAAATGAAAGAAGTAGGTGACAGTTGGTTATGACTCTTATGCTATGGAGATAAAAGAACGGAAAGGAAAAACCTGAGGACGAAAGAAACCAGGAATAGAAAGGCCGTTGCCAGAGATTAAAGAATTGAAAATTGATGATATCATATGAGTTCGAGTAAAGCCTGAGACTCAGTTGCTTTCCTGCGGTTTCGTTCCGTTACCTGTAATATGACGCCACGTAACCACACATTAGACGAATAAAGCAAGATTTAATTATGATAACCTGGTGTAGTTACTCACCTCTCGTCCACCAGTAACTATAATTTAATTTCGTAAATTTTCCAAAAACAAAATTTGATATCTACTTCATAAATATATAAAAATATTATAATATTATTGTGTAATTATTTTTTTCACTTTCAAATTTTAACAAAATTTAAATGCCAAAGTTAAGAATAATTAACTATTTTATATAATTTTTTTAAAATATCTTGTATATAAATGCTAAAAATTAAAGTAAATGCAAATAATTTATGTAAAAATTAAATCAAAATAATTCATATAAAAAAGATGAACATTACCTGAATAAATAAATAACATATGAATTTTTAACAATTATATAGCTTCTAAAAAAAAGTATTTCTCTCTGAATTATTTAGATGTCAACATCTGATTGGCTAATGGGGCCGCACTGCACAGAAGTCCACAGAAGAAGGAGAACACACGTGAAACGACAAGTTTTCACAAAATCGTAAGCGCGTCACCAGTCGGTGACGATAGTTTTAGCTGTTCGTGAAAGGGAAAGCTGAGTTCTATAGATGTAATAGAAATGTAAATACTCGCTTTATCTATCCGACACGTGTTGAATCTCATGAAATAAGGATGTAAAAGTAGTTGAGAACAAGTCCTTTTATTTTTTAATTTCTTGAAAATACCGACATAATTGAAAAAGGAAAATATATTTTTATTATATTTATCCATTCTTTTATTTGTTGTGATTTGCAATATTTTTTCCTAAGGCCCTTGACTTTTGTATTTATTTAATTCAAGACCCACATAATTTGAAAAATAGACACAATAATGAAGAATGAATGTAATTTTATCGTCTACAATGAAAATTTTATATATTTATCATTTTTTAATTTTGGTTCCTAATACATTTTTTAATGGCGAGTCTATTTGCTTCCTAAAGAATAATTGAAACAAATATATGTTAATAAAAACTTTCATTTATTATTAGAATAATTAATACAAATAAACAAAATTTCGCTTAGAACATAACTTATAATTATTCAATTTTAAATTTTAAAATTAAATTATTGTATCCATTAAAAAACCTAATTTAAAATTTTAAAAATTTAATTATGAGAAAAAATAAGATATTGTAACTAAAAAATTACAATTAAAAAATTTTAAAAGAAACATAGCTTATAGATATACTAACAATTAAAAGAAAAAAAAAGGATTTATGAGTAAAATTTTATTTTATTGTATTTTTTTGCTAAATTGTATGCTAATTTTTTATTATTTTTATTTAATTTAAATTGAACTGATAATAAAATTATATTTTATTATAATTCAGATCAGATCAAATTAGATTTCATTGTATATAATAAATTGAAAATAAATAATTGAGTTGACGGCTTTTTGGAAATATTTTCTTTTCGAATGTGAACTAGAGAAACGTGTGAACCATCTCACCAGATATTTAATTATCCACTAGTTGGTAGGATGGGTAAGATATTTGGTTTATATTTGTTTAAACAATTTTGAAAAGTTCTTTGTGGTTCGCTTTAAAGATTAAAATGAAAGATGATAGAAGAGATATCTTAGAAGTTATAACAAGACTCTTAAAGTAGGCAATATTTTTTAATATTAAAAGTTATTTTCAAAATTTTTTTATCCTTTAATTTACTGTTAAAAAACTTAAATTTGGTATTTTTTTAAAAAAAATTAAACTGTCTTTGTTATTATATTCTCTTTATACTATTTTATTAGAAAATATTCAGTAACAACTAAATAATTAATAAATATTTTTATTAAAAAATTTACTCAAAAAACTATAAGTGAAATGACTTATCAAACTAAATTATTTTAAATAACATGTTTATTTTTTATTTATCATGAGTAAATATAAATATTTAAAAATTAATAATTTATTTATTATATTTTATAAATAATTAAAAATTTATTTAAATTTGAGATTTGAAATTGATAATTTGAATTTATTTTTTATAACACATAAATACTAAGTTTAAGTATAGAAAATAAATACTTTTAAAACATGTAAATGATTTAGATTGAACCACATTCAAACTTCAGATTAAAAAATAAACAAACACTAAAATAAAATAGATGCTAATCATAATTGTAATGCCTTGCAAGTCACAACAATTGATAATTCTACCCATTTAGGAGATAAGATCACAAGTTTGGAATATCACATGCCAAGTTTCCTTATTATTCTTGAATAATTGAACCTCATTTGGAATCAAAAGTAGGTCCATTTTCACTCATATTTTAACAAATTTGCTTTTTTTTTTTATTCTAATAATGTTTAATATATATTTATCATCAACAATGTGATATATGAAGCAACAATTATGAGCCCCAACTCTAGGAAAATGACACCCTAAGAGAGACACAAGTGGTAGAACAAAATTGGGCACAATTTTTTCATTATTATTACCTAATTTTCTTGTCACTAGTCGTTGGTATTATCCACAC
Source organism: Melia azedarach (assembly GCA_028052125.1). NCBI lineage: Eukaryota > Viridiplantae > Streptophyta > Magnoliopsida > Sapindales > Meliaceae > Melia > Melia azedarach. Next base: position 5,117,593 of record CM051404.1, read on the forward strand.
TTGTTTATAATGAGAGGTCCTACAATAAAAGAGGAACAGATTTGTGTCTCATTGTGTTTTTGTAGTTTGGAGATAGGCCATAATGGGTTGAAAAAGTATGTCCACAACCAGTGTAGCCTAAACTATGAGTTGTTTGTACTGTATTTTAATCTTATCGAAATTATCTATCGGTAATTTAGTGATAATTATTTTTTTTATAAAAAAAAAGAATTATGAAAAGGGGATTGAAATGATGGTGTTGGGTAGTTTTTTTTTTAAATAAAGATAAATTTTGTTTAAATTAAACGCAAATTTTACGAATAAAATTTTGATAATAGTAAAAAATAAATTTTTCTTTAAATAAAAATAGATTTTGGGCATGTTTATTTTTTTGACTTAAATTTGAATAATTTTATTTAAATATTTAAAAATTGTTTATTTTTTAATTTATATCCAAAAAATTGTTAAAAATGTGTAAATGTAATTAAATTAAAAATTTGAACTTAAATTTGAATACTTAAATGTCTGAATGCATTAAATATTTTATTTAATAATAATATTTTTAATTTATTATTTAATATTTATATATATATGTGTGTGTCAATAATTTAATATATTAGTTTCATATTTTGAGAATATATATGTTAACATATCAATTTTAAATTTTTTATTTTATAAAAATAAATAATTTAATATTTATATTAAAATATTTAATATAAAAATATATATCAATTAAATTCAAATTTTAATTATATTTAAATTTTAATTACTTTTAAATTTCACAAAAAATAAATAAATACTACGTTTGTCTACATTAAGTACAAACAAAAAAAAATTAATAAGGGATAAGAGTTTCCGTGATAATTTTGAATAAATTTTCTTAAAATAGAATTTTTTTTATATATAAATTGCATATGAAATATCTATTCAATGCGATGTTAATGCATAAATCTATTAAATTCATACATACTTTGAAACTAATAACAATTCATAAGATTTTGACATGTTTTAAAAATGGTCAAACCTCAAAAGTTTGTATTCCTTTTTTATTATTTTTTTAAAAGACAATTGTCTATTTTTTATTAAAATTAAAATGAAAAAGGAACTTTTTCTAGAACCATCACACGAAGTCCTTTTGCAGCTTTTATTATTAACTCCGTTGACAAAACAATATTATGCTTTTATTTGTAAACGATTTGAAAGAAAATCTTTTTATTTAAAAACGGCTTTACAGAAACATTACCAAACACATGGTGTACACCTCATCAACACTAATTTACAGTAAAATGTCATTTATAATAAACAATTTTCATAAATAATAAATAAAAGCCTTTCTCAAGAAAAAAAAATGAAAATATTTGCTTGTGAAAATTGTTGAATTTATTTGTCACAAAATAGCATAATTGTTCTCAATGAATACTAATAATTATTTATTTTAGACTTTTCGACCATTAATTTAAATACTTTATGATATTAAATCGTGTTGATTAAATTATTAGTGTTGAAAAATTCTAACAAAAATGTGCTTTTTTTAAAAAACAAACTAATTAGCAACTCTTACTTTAAAATACATTTTAAATTTGTTTAAAATTTTGGAAAAAAAATTAATCTGCTTTATTAAATACAATAAATAGATATAATACTATTTTAAATATTTGAAAAAGCTTTTTGAGTGGCACCAACACTATTCTGGGCACCCAAAAACACATTATATTTTATTTTCCTAAATAAATTGGTAGTGGGTTGGTAAATGTTGATATCTTACACACAAATTTTAAGGGCTCTTTTGGCTGCCCCGATGCTTCGAAATGAAGCATGCTTATTTATTAGTCAGCAAGCATTTTATTGCCAAACGTGGTCCTAAATCCTAATATTGGTGCTCAGGCCACTAAACTCTTACAGGATTTGCAGGGAAAAAATAGTTGTAACCCACAAACACTTTTACAAAGAGAAAATGGTGATCCAATTAGCCGAATTTTCTCATTAGCCAAACAAGTCTGTTTCTTCGTTGAGTCAATTTCTTTCTTTTCTTCCACCACCACAGCCAAACAAGTCAAGTTTCTTCATTGAGTCAATTTACACCCAATTTAGTCAATGTCATCATGGGATTCGAATTTGTCACTACAAAAATTTACGCCTAATTCATCCAAAATCGCCTTAAGACTTGAATCTATCCATATTTCAGAGAAATCAATTTCAACATTGTCGTAGAATTCAAGTCATTTCTTTTGTTGAGAAAAAAAAAAAAAGTAAGCACTCACCACTACACTATTAATATTAAATTAAATTTACGTGTGAATATTGTTAAATATAATTAGAACATATTTTATAAATTCATTTTAATATTACATCTTAAAAAGGGTGCATACTTGTAAGAAATACTTCAAAAACTTTATGACATTATGTGTTGATTATGGTTATAGTGTTGAAAAATTCTAATAAAAATGTGTTTTTTTTAAAAGACAAACTAATTAGCAAGTGTTACTTTAAAAATGCATTTTAATTTGTTTAAAATCAATTTAATCTGCTTCATTAAATACCAAAAAAACAGATACAATACTGTTTTAAATATTTGAAAAAGCTTTTGAGTGGTACCAACAATATTTTGGGCACCCAAAAACACATTATATTTTATTTCCTAGAGTAATTGGTAGTGAGTAGGTAAATGTTAATATCTTATACGTATATTTTAAGGGCTCTTTCGGCTGCCTCCATGCTTCCAAACCAAGCATGCTTATTTATTAGTCATAATGGATTTAATTCCCAAAACGTGGTCCAAAATCCTAATTGTTAATGATATTTAATCTAGAAAAATCAAACATAATATTGTCTTGATTTTGCTAGAATGATATGATTATATTTTCTATTCTACTATAATCTCATTTTGTGATTTATTTCTTTATTTATTATAATAATTAGTATAATATTTTGTTTATATTTATATTATTTTTGTAAGTCTATATAAAGACTAATAATGTATTAAGAATATACGTTATTTGATATATTAAAAAAATAAGAAATATATTTTTTCATGTTAATATTGGTGCTCCACTAAACTCTTAGTGGATCGCACCACAAAGAAAGAGAGAGAGAGAGAAAAAAAGGAAAGGAAACCACAAATCACCCCTAGAAAAGGGAAAATGGTAATCCACTGAGCTGAATTTTCTCACTAGCAAACAAGTGTGTTTCTTCGTTGAGTCATTTTTGTCTTCTTTCCTTCCACTACCATAGCCAAACAAGTTTTGTTTCTTGGTTGGGTCAAGTTCTTTCTTTCCTTCCACCACCACTTATTGGTTGTCAAGAGTAGAGATAGGTAGTTTGTTTCTTCGTTGAATCTATTTCTTTCTTTCCTTCCACCACTACTACTAATACTGCATGTAAAAGTTTACGTCCCAATTTAGTCAATGCTACCGTGGGACTCGAACTTACACCCAATTTAGCCAATATCACAAGGGACTTGGATTTGTCCCTGTGGAGGATAAATTAATCTACCTTAACACTACTACTGCATACTCTTATTCAAGAGAAATCTACCTCAACACTGCTGTGGGACTCAAACCCTTTCTCCCTTGAGAAAACAGAAGAGAAGTAAGCACTTACCACTGCAAAGTTAAACTATTCGATAAATTCTAAGCTACTTACCACACTCACTACAAAAAAAGTAAGCTGGGTTGTGCATATATTTGCTTTAAATAAACATGAGACTCTTGGACCTCAGGACAAGTAGAAAAGTAAGTTTATCATCTAATGTACATTGTAACAAAGTTAGATGGGTATACATATATAGTACTATCAATAAGGTTCCACAAATTCAATTTCGATTATGCAACAACCAACCAAAAACATGTTTGATCTACCAAAAACCAAGGCCTGTCCAAATTATAACTCACAGCTCCTGTTCCTGGGCAAGACTATCAGGTGTTTTCATCTGTCTAGAACAACAATATCACTTAGTTTTGAAGCAAGATGGGAGTTTTGTTTGAAATTGATGCAACTGAGAGGAGACAGCATTTTCTCAGAGCAGATAATCAACCTAGAACAGAAACGAAACTTACCACATAAATTTTGATAAAAGGTAATAAGAAAAACGATAAACTAATAACCTCTAAGATCAAATTAGCCTTGAAGACATCAAATGGGCAGAGGCATTGCAATAGATGCTGCAACCACAAGAACTCTCAAAATACTCATTCGGCTGCACCTACGACGTTCAACACATGCAGATGATTAGACATTAGATAGGAACTAACGTTTATATCATGTTAAATGAATTAGAAAGTAAATATAGAATAATCCAAAAATAAGAACACATTCTTTTATTTTAAAATATTATAAATTTATCAAATACAATGATAAAATTTTATAAATTATTTTTTAAAAAAAATCAATTTCACGAATCAAACAACAATATTTCAAATCCAACACACATTACTTAGCAAAAACTGAAATAAAAGTAATTTATCAAATAAATATGGAGCAAGTCAAGGAGATCGCAGAAGGATTGGGCATCCAGGAGCCCGAACTTACTGTTACAACAACTCCAGTCCGGATAAATGCTTGGGTTTCGTGTAGCGGGCCGAGCCTGGTCTTTATGTGCGGGCTATGGAAGCCCGAAATATACGCTTGCTCACAAATTGGAGATTGACCAATCTTCTTTACCTCAAACTTAAAAGTCAAATTTAATATTTCATTTATTAAACATAAAATTAGTAAAATATGCAGAATTCGAATTCAAAATTTTCCATTGAAACTTTTTAAAAAAACAAAAGAAACAAATTATATTTTATTCATTTCGAGGGAGCATTGAGATCTTTCCATTATTCTAAGAGTTGTTGTATTTAAACGAGAACATATTAAAAAAGTAATTAAGTAATCTAGTGATAATAGGGATGACAATGATTAGGATATAATTTAATTAATATTTATATCATACAAAAAGTTTTATATCAATTTTTTATTCATATCTGTAATAGATATTATATTTAATATTTATATTCTCTTACATAAATATTTTTAGATATTTATATTTTAACAGATTTTTTATAAATATATTTGTATCCTCAATTTAAAAAATAAATTTTAAATTTACAGTTTATTTTTTAATATTTTATAAATTAATATACCATACTAATAAATAAAAATTAATTTTAATATTCAACATTTATAATAATCTATAAAATTATAAAAATAAAAATTTTATAATGAAAACTCTTTGAGAGTCCAATCAAAATAAAATGTTTAAAAGATAAAATCTAAAAATAAATAAAATTTTAAGCCAATAACAAACAGAAAATTTACATATGATCTTCATTCTTCATCAAATTTTATTTTTTTATTTAAAATTTATAGCACCCATTTAACGTGTACCTACAATATAAAAATAAAAAAATTATATTCAATTAATCATAAACTCCTTAATTGAAAAGTAAATAATTATAAATAATTTTACTTTATTTATAATATTATTTTATAAAAATCTTATCTAAATTTTTAATAGACCACTAATATAATACAAGACAGAATTATGAATTGCTTTATAAAAATATTGATCTATAGTCATAGCCACCAAATGTCAAAAATCAACAAAAACAAAAATTAAGTTGATTTTACTAAATTTATTATTATCAATATTTTTAACTTTATTTTTTTAATTATAATGAAAGCACCACAGTACTAAATAAATTATTATATGTTAACATTATTCAATTGACATTAACTAATATCATTAGAGAATTAACATCCATTTAATATAAGATCTTTGAACATAAATCTAGTCAATTTTTAGTCACACTTTTTCTAAAGTCATTTTTTTGTGTGCATATTTTTTGACACTATATCCTTTATATATAATAATTTAAAGGAAATATATTCAATTATTGATCTCTACCGTACCTTTAATGATCAACCTTTTTCTACCACTTTATTAAAGTTGTGGTCCTCGTTCTACGTTTCAGAATCCTTCTGCCTTTTAACAGTTATATTAAACTTTTAAGTTTTAAATTAAGAATGTGCTGAGGACTGCAATGTATGCTGGACAGTTGTACTGCGGTATGCATATAACGAAGATTTCTTTATAGTTATTATTTGATTAATAAAATCACCTCTAACACATACATTGACATATTCTATGAGGTTTGTGAAACTTTTAATTTATTAACTCAAATGTAGCGTTTTAGATTTAGATTTATTATTATTATTATTATTATTATTATTATTATTATTGTTAATTTACTTTTTGTCGCTATTAAAGAATGAAAAATAATTATTATTGTTGTTTTAAAATAACAAGAAAAAATTTTATTTTTTCTTATTATTATTTTACTTTTGATAATGAATAATAATAATATTATTTATTATTTTTATTATAAAATAAAAATAAGAAAAATATGATAATAAGAAAATTTAGTTAAAAACAAAATAAATAATAATAATAATAATATCAAAAAAAAATCTATGAATCCTAAGTGCTACATTTAGAGTAAATTCAGAGTTTAAAAAAAGTCAATAAATTAAAAAAATGGTAGGTTTAGAGTGTCCTTAAAATATTTTCGTCATTTAAATTTTACCTACATATATTTATATTTTTTTAATTAAAATTAAAAAAAAAGTAATTTTTTTTCTATTGTTTAAGTTATTTTCTTCCACCTACTATAAATTTTTTTAGACCTCGTTGTAATATAACAATTATTTTGATGCTAAATTGTTATATTAAAAAATGTAGTACTTATAATTTGAATCTTGAACTTGGTTAGGGATGACAAACAACTTACTACTATACCACTTGAATATTTTGAATTACTTTACAAAATTAGCCATATATATCTATAATAAAGACATTCATAATAGAAAATTAATTTTATTATTATTAATAAAATAAATTTAAGACTAATAAATTATAATTTAAAAATAATTTGTATTAATAAATATTTTTAAATAAATATAACATTTAATTTAAATTCTTTTAGTTAATGAATATAACATTTGATTTAAATTTATATAATTATATATTAATATTCAGTTTTTTAAAAAACATAATTTATTTATTAGTATTTAATTTAAAAATTATTTTTAACAAATAATATGTCAAACAAATATATTCACAATAAAATAAATTCTATTAGTATTAATAAAAATACTTTTCTATTTGTAATAGAAATATAAGAGCTGATTTTGTCAAATAAATTTTAAAAATATAAGTGGTGTAGTGCCCAGCATTATTAAATAACCTAAGTTCAAATTCAAATTATTATAAATATATTTTTTATTTTTTATTAAAATTAAAGTAAGAAGACATTTTTGTCAATCTACTATTAGAGAGTTGGTTGAGACAAATTTTATCTTTTTGTACTAATTTTTCTTTTTAAATAATGTTTAATAATAATAATAACAATATCAAATTTGATAAAATTATGAATTGAATCATATTGAATTTAAAAAGCTCCATAAATAAAAAAAAAAGAATCTTGAAATTTTGTAAAAGATGTTTCATACACATTTTTGGTTGGTTAATTTATTGTTAAAAGGATAAAATCACTCCAACAAACGAGGTCTTGTAAACTTTCATACACATTTCATCTAGCTATAATCTCACAAAGTTTTGGAAAGTATGTAAGACTATGATATATATGGTCACACATATAAAAGGAACAATTTACATAAAAAAAATTACAGAAAGGAAAAATATTATTCTCATGTATTGAAGAAAGTAAGAAAGAATTCATATAGCATGACAGAGTTAGAAAATATTTTGAGAGGGGACATTCATAATAAATTAATAATTTATTATTAAATTAATATTAATATATTAAAATTTAACAAAATTAATGAATAAATTGAATTTAAATTCTTATATTTTCCTATATATATATTGCCATTTGTACATATTTTATTTATTTTAGTTTAACTTGTAAATTTCTTGAAATAATGTTAGAGACATGAATTTCTTTAGTAAATATGCTCACTATTTTACACAAATCCCAATCGAAACAAAATCAACTTGGGAAATTACATTATTGGTATCATATGTAATTTTAATTTTATTAAAATATGAGTTATTTTTTGTCCTATTTTATATTTATTGACATACATCAAATATATACAAACTTTTATGAAAATCTCACTCCACCCCTAAATAATGATAAAATAATTATTTTACCCTTATCTTAATTAAAAATAAAATAAAATAAAATAATAATATTTTAATTCCTAAATTTTGATAAAACAATAAATTAAAATATACTTTAATCAATTTTAACATTTTAGTCCTTACTATCATTTACCACTCTTCTTTTATATTTTTGTTAACACATTTTTTTTCTTCAAATTATATCAAAAAATTTACCAATGAAAACCACAATAACTCATTCAAGAAAATTCCTACAATTTTTGTTATTGACTGTTTTAAAAAATAGTGAATAAAAGTCATATGTCGTGGGTTTAGTTCATATTTTTAATAATCTAGAATTTTTTAATGTTGTATAATTAGGATTTTTTACTGTTTTAAATAAAAATTTAGTTATATTATTAAAAATTCTAACCAAATGATGACAAATATAACAACACAATATGAACTGAAATATTTAAATTAATTAAAATATGTCTAAATTTATTATTTGACTAAACTTGACGGACTAAAACATTATTATCTTTTATTTATTTTAAATTAGAATAAGGTAAAATAGTCTTATTTAGGTTGGGTGATAAACCTTTACGAGAGTTGTTTATATTTGATATATATCAATGTGAGAATACAATCGAAAATAACCTTTAAAATATATTTAATTTAGGCGTGTGAAATCCGTTCCTATTTGAAAATATTGACCTCAACATCACTAAATGTAAAAGAATTATATTTGAGAAAGAAAATAAGCATTCGGAAAAGGATGGGTTGAATTTTATATTAACTAAAATGATTAGGGCGAGGAAAAAAGATATAGAGATCCTTAAAATTGGCTTAATGAACACGTAAATTTTAATAATTTTAAAAATATTGATAAAAGTCCTAATTTATTTTAAAAAGACGATTATAACCTTATTACAACGATTAATTACAAATATTATTATTAATTATTATAATTTGAGAAAATATGATATATTTATTAATAATACATTAATAAATAGTATATTAATAATATAAATAATAAATTTTATTTTTATCATATTTTATATGTTTAAATTATACATAACTATAAATTATAATATAATCATAAGTATTGTATTATAGTATATTTTATTTGCAGATTAATATTTATTTATAATTTGTTTTATTTATTTTCTAATACTCAAATTTTGAATTGTTAATATATTATAAAATAAATAAATTTATATTTTAGTTACAATATATTAACAAATATTATTTACGGCATTTATGAAATATATAAATTTGTAATATGTTAATAAATATTATATAATTAATATATTATAAATAATATTATGATTTATTTTATTAATATATTTTTGTAAATAAATATTATATTTTGTTAAATTTTAATAATTTAATAATAATTTTTATTAAATAATTATTAGTAGTAAAGATATAATTATTTTTTTAAAATAAATTAAAATTTTTATGAATATTTTAAAAATTATTAAAATGGATTTATTAAGTAATTCCGTTAGGGCGACGAATTTTCCTCAATAATTTAAGGTGACCCAAAAGCCTGAAGGCATCGTCGTTAATCGACGTAGAGGCAAAGTGCAAATTTAGCAAAACCAAATTTGAGGGGATTATAATCATATTATTTTTATTAAATTGAAATAATTTAATTGACGACATGGGTGTTTGACCCTCAAGTCTGGTGCTTCTCATCTTTTGCCAAGCAACAGTAACACTTGTTTGCAATGTTTGTTGGTGTGATCTAAAAGCGAGTCCAGAAAAGGAAAGAGAAGGCAAAATCTCTTTGATTTGATTTCCTGGTTCACAGCTCTTCAAACAATCTGAATCATTTTCCATCAGGTACACTTGATCTAAGCTTTTCCCAGACTCATCCTTTTATTTGTTTGCCTTTTTATTTGCTTCAAATCCTATCTAGTGCAAATCTCAATTTCTTTTTTAAATTTTCTTAAAATTTTTTCTGACATAGATTCCTAGTGGTGATCTGCTGCTGTAAACTTTCGCCTGTTTATTGAACTTATCTTTTAAATCTTTGCTTACACAAGCATACATCTATTAGTTTGGTTATTTTCTCTCTGTTTTTTTTCTTTTCCTTCTGACCACCGTTGGTTGTTATTGGATTTACCTTGTCAAAACCAATTTTTTTTTTTTTTTAAATATTCATTCATAAGAAACAGGCAATGGCAGCAGAAGTAGGTATGAGTGTTGTTTCCGGCGTTGCATCGTTGTTCGATCATATTCGACGGCAGATATCATATGTCTTCAAGTACCAAAGCTACATCGATGACCTGAATAACAAAGCTAATGATCTGAGATATAAAAGAGAAATGGTGGAACAACTCGTTAAGGATGCTGAGAGACAAGGGGATAAGATTTATGAAGATGTTCAGAAATGGTTGAGTAGCGTGAACAAGTTCCATGAAGGGGTATCAATACTCGAGGACGAATGTGAAGCAAAGAACCGCTGTTTCAAAGGACTGTGCCCAAATTTGTTAAAGCGTTCCAATCTCGGAAAGAAGACAGAGAAGGCTGCAAACCAGGGTGACGTTCTACTGGGAAAAGGGGACTTCGTTAGTCTTTCCTACCGTCCTCCTCCACAGAGGATACAGAGCATTTATGTCAGAGACTACGAGTCCTTTAATTCTAGAAAACCAGTTTTCCAGGATATTATGGAGGCGCTGAAGGATTCTGACATTAACATGATTGGGGTTTATGGGATGGGTGGCGTTGGCAAAACCACGCTAATCCAAAGAGTTGCAGGGAAAGTGCGGGAAGAAAAGTTATTTGATAAGGTGGTTATGGTTGAGGTAACACAGAGTCCAGACTTCACGGTTATTCAAGACAGAATAGCTTATGGCTTAGGACTGCAATTTGACCAGCACAAGACTGCATATGAGAGAGCTCATCAAATACATCACATGTTGAATAAAGGGGAGAGGGTCCTTCTAATATTAGAAAACATTTGGTCAAGACTTGATTTGGAGGCTGTTGGAATTCCTTCTGGAGGTGATGATACAAGACGATGCAAAATGTTGTTGACGTCTAGAAGTCGGCATGTGCTGTGCAATGATATGAATACTCAGAAGAATTTCGTGATTAATCTTTTACCTGATGAAGAAGCAATGAGTTTGTTTCTTAATATTGTGAGTGATCATCCAACAGAAGCACACGATTTTCAACCTTTAGCAGTTGAGATTGTTAGAAATTGTGGTGGTCTGCCAATTGCAATTAAAACAATTGCATACGCACTGAAAAATAAGAGTCTTTTTGTTTGGCAGGATTTCTTGCATCGATTCAGAAAAACCAATAATTCTAGACAAATCCGAGGAATGGATGAAAATGTGTACTCTTCCATAAAATTGAGTTACAACTTCTTGGAAAGTGAGGAAGCAAAGTCTCTGTTTCTACTTTGTGGTCTAACAAATGATGGTAGTCGAATATTTATTGATGACTTGATGAGGTATGGTATGGGTTTGTTTAGTGATTTTTACACATTTGAAGCAATGAGGAATAGGGTGCATGCGCTGATCGATTATCTCAAAGCTTCATGTTTATTGTTGGATGGTGACAATGAAAATCATGTTATCATGCCCAACATTATTCATGATGTTGCTGTATCACTTGCCGCAGATCAGCTTATGTTTAACATTCAAGATGTTGCTGACTTGAAAGAAGAGCTAGAAAATAAAATACCAAAAGATGCAACTGCTATTTCTGTATCTTTTGGAGATATATGTGAACTTCCTGAAAGGCTGGAATTTTCAAAGCTCAAGTTATTTATGTTGTCTGCCGAGAAGCCCTCTTTACTAATCCCAGACCTCTTTTTTGAAGGGATGATAGAGCTTGATGTTTTGGATTTAACTGGATTTCACTTTCCTTCATTACCTTCATCACTTGGTTGCCTGCTTAACCTTCGAACATTGGCTTTGCAGAGCTGCCTTCTTGGAGATGTAGCAATATTTGGAGAGTTGAGGAAATTAGAGATTCTTAGCTTTCGGCATTCTGATATCAAACAATTACCTGTAGAAATTGGACAATTAACCCGATTGAAGTTGCTAGATTTGAGCAACTGTTATGAACTTGAAGTAATCAGACCAAATGTTATATCACATTTATCTCGATTAGAAGAACTGTATATGGGTAATAGCTTCAGTAAATGGGATGTTGAAGGTCAAAGTAATGCCAGTCTTGTTGAGCTGAAGCAATTGTCAAGACTAACTACTTTAGACATATGTATTCCAGATGCCCAAGATATACCGCGGGATTTGTTCTTCATGAAGTTGGAAAGATATAGAATATGTATAGGAGACGTATGGAGCTGTTCCAGCAAATATGAAACCTCAAGAACCTTGAAACTCGACCTCAATAAGAGCAATATTTCCTTGAAGTATGGGGTTAAAAATTTGCTCAAGAGAGCTGAAGATCTCTATCTAGATAAACTGACTGGTTTTAAGAATGTTGTTCCTGAATTTGATGATGAAGGTTTACCACGATTGAAACATCTCCGCGTACAGAATGGTCCCGTGATTCAATACATTGTTAACTCACAGGGTCGGCCGACTTTTTCCTTGCTGGAGTCTTTGTTTCTTTGTGATTTGACAAAGTTGGAGAAAATATGTCATGGTCTGACAGAAGATGATCGGTCTTTCAGCAAATTGAGAATTATTAATGTAAAAAGATGTCAGTCACTAAAGCATCTCTTCTCCTTCTCCATGGCCAAAAACCTTTTGCAACTTGAAGAAATAAAAGTGACTGATTGCAAGAGCCTGGAAATGATAGCTGGTAAGGAAAGTAGTGAAAACAATGTGCTGCAGGAGGATGAAAGCATCAGTAGAATTCTTGACTTCACTCAATTGCACTCTTTAACACTACGACACCTACCACAGCTTGCCAGTTCAGGATTCAACTTGAAGACACCAGCAGCCACTTCATCATCAAAAGAAATCATTGCAGAGGATGATTCTGAGGATTTCAAGACACTCTTCAATAATAAGGTATGATCTTCTTTACTCTCGCTTATTGGATAAAGTGAGAAGATAGGCAGATATTTATGTTCATAAGTTCCTGGTTTGCCTGTTATTGAAGGAATAAGAAATGTTTTGGCAGGTAACTTTTCCAAGCCTGGAGAAGCTGATACTATCCTCAATGAACATTGAAAAGATATGGCTCCATCAGTTCCCGTCAATGTCTTCCTCCAGTCAAAACTTAACAATTTTGAAAGTGGAACACTGCAATCGTCTGAAATTTTTGTTTTCATCTTCTATGGTTAATAGTCTTGTCAGACTCCAAACACTTGTGATACGGGGATGTGAGTTAATGGAAGGTGTTGTCGACACCAGATTGGGAAGAGAGGAACTGATGACTACAATAGTTTTTCCAGAACTTCTCTGCCTGGAGCTTGTAAATCTTCCAAAACTAACAAGATTTGCTACGGGAAATTCAATTGAATTTTCCTCTTTGACTATACTTCGGATTAGTTCTTGTCCTGATTTAGAAAGATTCATCTCCAGTTCTACTTGTGCAGACAAACTGAGCTTGGAAGAGAACATCCACACAGCTGATATGCAACCTTTCTTTGATTCAAAGGTGGATTTTCTTTGCTGCCGGCTTTTCTTTTTTATTCTCACTTTTATTTCTTTTCCCCAATCTTTTGTCTTATATCTTTATTGTGACATATCGTATCTTTATCTTTTAACTATTGTTGGGAGTTATATATGTTAGTTATAATTAAAGTAATACAAATTAACGCAATTAATATTGAACTTAATTTCCATTTTAGGTAGGAATCCCTTGTTTGGAGATAATGCGGTTTGACAAGATGATTAAATTGAGAAAGATATGGGGTAACCAGCAGCTTGCTCTCTGTTCTTTCTGTAAATTGAAGGACTTGGATATAGCAGGGTGTCATAAACTATTGAACATTATTCCAACTGATATGTGGAGCACAATCATGCAGTTGGAAAATTTATCGGTAATTGGTTGCGATTCAATAGAAGAGATAATCGAGGCAAGCTCTAATTCCAAAGAGGAGAACCATGGAATTGTGCTTCCTCGATTAATCTCGCTGAAACTACATGGGCTACCAAGACTCAAAACATTTTGCACAGGAGCGCATATTTCAGAATGGCCAGTCTTAAAAACGTTAGAGGTATTTGGATGTCACAAAGTGGAAATATTTGCTGCTTCTGAAGTTGTGAGCCTGCAAGGACCTCACCAAGAGATCAGCCAACAACCCTTATTTTTGGTGGATCAGGTATGAGGCCATATAAATATATGTATATCCAATTCATGTTTGAAGAACTAGCTTTAAGCTGAAAAATGACTGTAAAATAGTTAAATAACATAAAGTTCAATTGTAATTCTCCAATTTAACGTGACAGATTTTCAAATTTTAATTTATTCTACTAGATTGGAAGAATTAGATACATTTATATTTATATTCGTGATCTTTTCATGATTTGCTTTGTTCATAGCAATCGTGTGATTCCAACTTACTCTTTATCCTGCTGGAATTGGATGCTGATTTGTAAAATATATTAAATCTGTTTTCATTTAATACTTTGGTCGATTGGCAGTTTGCATTTCCCTGTCTAGAAGAGTTACAATTGTTTGAACTGCCTGAAATGTTGCATCTGTGGAAGGAAAATTCTCATCACGGCAAACCTTTTCGAAATTTGGAAACTCTGAAAGTGTCAGAATGTAGTAAGTTAAGAAAATTAGTGCCACCCTCGGTGTTGTTCCAAAACCTGATGACCCTGGAAGTATCAAGGTGCGACAGGATGATAAATTTGGTGACACTTCCCACTGCTAAAAGTCTGGTCAAACTCGTAAGAATGGGTGTAATTGATTGCAAAATGATAGAAGAAATCATACAACATTTTGGAGAAGAAGTGGATGATTCTATTGCTTTCAGCAAACTAGAATATTTGGGACTTGATTGTTTGCCAAGCCTTGCAAGCTTTTGTGTGGGGAATTACACACTTGAATTCCCATCCTTGGAACACGCAACTGTGAGACAATGTCCAATGATGAAGATTTTTTCTCCGGGAGTCTTATACACACCAAATCTAAAAAAGTTACAACTGACAGAAGAAAATGATGATGAAGGGTATTGGGAAGGCGACCTTAATACCACCATACAACAATTGTTCAAGAAAATGGTAGGCATTAATTATTGATTCAGCAGTATTTCACTTCAGCAGTTTTGTTTGCTTTTACATTATTTCTCAAATTTATTATGCTATACATGCTTGCTTATGCATATATAATATTATTACAGGATGTTAAGAGTTCTCATGAAGATTGAGCTCATTCTTCAGCTGGAATCAGGCTAGTCTTGCATATTTGTAGTTTTGTGATTCAACGTGCGAGGGCCTTCTGTTCTTGTCATCTTCATTTGTCGGCTCTCCGTTGTTATTGCGTGGAGTGTGGAATAATGGTGGCCGCGGGCTTGCAGTACAGTTTGGATTTGTTTGATGCGTATTCTCTGCTCAAATAGGCGTTTACATGGAAGATACAGTTTGTATTTACATATTAATGTCTACAAATTAAATGCTGTGTTTGAATTCCTTTGGCAATTATCAACTAACTTTTTGTAAATATTGTCAGTATTGGGTATCTACTTTGCTGAATTCAAAACCTACATGCCATTAAAGATCTTAAGGGCAGTTTTGAGTTTGGGATTTTATGCGAATACTGAAATAATTAGTTTTTGTTGTACTTTTATTTATTACAGTGTTTTGAATTTTAAAAACGGTTGTGTGTTTTTTAGTAAATTTATTTTTAAAATATTGTAATAATGGAAAAGACTAGAATATATGTAATAAATAGTGGGATGAATAATAATCAATTTAAATGTTTGTATATATATATATATATATATATATATGCTTGTTTAAAAATAATTTATAGCAAAAGTTTATATTTTAAAAATACAAAATAGAGAAAGTAATAAGAAAAAAAAATTAGTTTTAATAATTTTATTTTTAATTAAAAATTAAAAATTAAAAATTATTTTAAGATTAATTTTGAGTTTTTTAATTATAAATCAGCATATTTAGTATTCCATTTATAAATAAAATTATTTGTTGAAAATTAAATTTAAAAAATATTTTTTATTCTGTTTCTCAAAAATCGAGGAATTAGGATGGAATGATTTTATTAAGAATGATTGTAACACTTAAAAATAATTTCTGATTATTCAATGTTATCTTCACTGTAAACCATTATGGGTGTGTACGAGTGGCCAGAGGGGCTGCCTCCTTTTTGCCTCTTGACTCCTGCTGGCCTCCTCCAGTAGGAATATTCTCACAAAAATTTGTTGAGAGGCCTCCTTATTAAAGTAAAGATTAAATATCACATCTCAACAACGCTAAATTAAGATTCTATCAATACTTTTCATAAATATTTAGTGATTATACTAATAAATTATATAATATAAAATTAAAAAAAATTACTTTCACTGATTTCAACAATCTTATTTCTAAATTTTATTTTATTGATAGAACACGCAGAAAACGTAATTCAAAATTCAAAATCATTTAGTTGTTTGTTTGCATTGTTATTGAAAGTTTTAAAAGTGATTTTTAATTGTTAAAATTTATTTTAGATGTTTGATAATTTTTAAATATCACTTTTACTCAAAATTTATTTTTTTATAGTAGATTTTGAGAAATAAGTTTTATCTGCGTTTTAAAATTTATTTTATCTATATATATAAATTCAGATATATTCTGACATAAATGATATAAATATAAAATTATTTCTAACAAAATTTAAGTATTTAAATAAATTTTTCTGTGATTTCTTATACTTCTATTTTTTTCAATTTATGATTTTCTACTTAAATCAAATTACTACAAAACAATTATCCAGTTATATTTCAATAATATTAACAAATTACATTATTTGATAATAAAAAAAGGTAGGACTAGTCATTTTTTTCATACAAATTTTTACATCAAATATTAACTCTTAAATTAAAAATATATGAATGGTGTAGATTACGTGTAAGAAAATATAATAAATATAATAAATATTTTATATTATTTAATTAAAGTTTTTTATGTCATTTAACTCTCTTTTCTTTTTTTTTCCTAGTAACTTATAAATTCCACTCCTACTATTTCTCTTCTTTATTATATCTCATCTCTTCTCATTACATCTTCTCATTTTAATTATTACTTATAAACTGAAACGTTTAAAAATTTAAATAAAAATTATTCTAATTAATTAATCTAAAAATTTAAATAAATTATTTTAATTAATTGATTAATTTATCTAAACATTTTGTTCAAAAAAATTATTTTATTCTTGCAATGCATGGAAAGTTTGATTACAAGATTTAAAATATAAAATTTTGACTTTTAATTTTAAATTTATAATATAAATTTATTTTCAAATATTTAATTAATGTATGTAATTAATTACAATGGTAAATTAATTTCTTTAATTTCTTTTCAAAGAAACAAAATAAATAGATTTATAAGTCATGCTGTAACTTAAACCCATAACTCTTTTTTTTTTAAATTTTAAATTAATTAATTTAATTAATTGGGTTAATGCCATCTAGATCCTTAAGGTTTAGTTAATTAACTTGATTAATTCTACTAATTTCAAAAATATCCATAAAAATTCTAATTTACTATAAAATGATAATTATACCCTTTATTTAATAATAATCGGCTAAAAAATTATTTTAACATTTTAAAAAATAAATATTAAAATAATAATAAGTATTATTTTATAACATATTAATAATTAAATATTTATTAATACATTATATTTAAAATATAATAAATATAAGAACTATATTGTAATATATTTTATTTATAAATTAATATTTATTTATAATTTATTTTATTTATTTCTAAAATTAAATTAATATTAAATTGTTATAACTATATTATAGTACAATATTTACGATTATATATAATTATAAGTATTGTATTGCGATATATTTATTTACGATTTGTTTTATTTATTTTTAATATTTAATTAATATTCAATTATTGATATATTTAAAATATATAAATTTATTTTGTAGTTATAATATGTTAAAAATATTTATTAATGTATTATAAAATAGTAGTTATTGTTATTTTAATATTTATTTTTGTTAAGTTAAAGTATTGTTTTAGTCAATTACTATTAGATAAAGGGTATAATTATCATTTTATAGTAAATTAGAACTTTTATAAATATTTTTAAAATTAGTTGGACTAATTAAATTAATTAGTCAAAATATAAGGGCCTAGATGACATTAACCCTAATTAATTTTCCTTTCAGTATCAATGTATCATCACCAACTTAATAACTCTTATTTAATTAAAATATTTTGACTAAATTTAAATCTCGTCTTAAATATAGTATGATCAATTATTCAATTAATACTCACATTTAACGGTTAACTATAATTCCGAATACCGATAACAATAACATGTCACAAAAATTTTAAAATCCAACAGAATATATGTTAATAGAAAATCACAGTAATAATAAATTAGCCTAAGTATTATTATAGTAACAAATATTATCCAATTTTGAAGAAACAAAATGTAAATTAATAAAGTACATGCAATAATAATAATATTTCTTTAATTAATAATAGAACAAATACTATTAAGGAAAATTAACACATATCTCCTCTAAGGTTTGAGAAACCTACACTTACATAAAAAGTTTGAAGAAATTCATACTTTCCTTCTTTAGACCATTAGGATTAAGGATATTTTAGATATTTTATCAATTTAATCATTTTTCAACTTATTAGATAATTAGTTCTTACAAAATATTGTATTATTGTTCATTAAGCATTCAAGATTTCAAGTTATAAGGGTAAAATTTTAAAAATAAATTATATGAAAAATCATACAAGATATATATAAACAAAATAATACTATTACATTAATTTATAAATAGAATTTATATGTTTAATATTATTATTTATCACAATCATAAATTTTTTTAAGTTAATAACAATTTTAAAATTATACTTATTTCATGTGTATGTGCACCCAGTTAACATAAAATAATATAAAATATAATTTAATTAAATGAGTATATGGATATATCAGATTTGTTTTACAAAGATTCTAAATATTAATTCTAAATTTACAATTTTTTT
This sequence comes from Melia azedarach, assembly GCA_028052125.1. Classification (NCBI taxonomy): domain Eukaryota; kingdom Viridiplantae; phylum Streptophyta; class Magnoliopsida; order Sapindales; family Meliaceae; genus Melia; species Melia azedarach. The sequence continues at coordinate 5,136,811 of CM051404.1, forward strand.
AAAATTATAAAAAATAAGACTAATTCATATTATGTAAAATGGTATTATTATATGAACAATAATGCAATATTTTATAGGCATTAATTATGTAATAAGTTAAAAATAATAATGTTAAAAAATACCCTTAATTCTAACGGTCTTCTAACGGTCAACTAATGGTTCAGGGAAGGTAAGTGTGGGTTTCTTCAAACCTTCCATTTAAGTGTAAGTTTCTCAAACCTCAGGGGAGGTATGCATTAATACCCCATACTATTAAAGTATGTAATAAAGTTGTATTAGCTTTATATTGTTTAATTTTTTTACATAAATTAATTAATTAGAATAATTTTTATTTAAATTTTTAAATTTTTTATTTTACAAGCAATAATTAAAATGAAAATATGTTATGAGGGGACAGAAGATTTAATAAAAAAAAAGTAGTTAGAGATATTACAAGTTACAAGGTAAGAAAGATAAGGAAAAGTGAGTTAAATGACATCAAAGATCTTAATTAAACAACATAAAATATTTATTATAATTTATTTTATTCAATCTATATCATCTGTGTGCCCTTGATGTAAAGGTTAATAATTGAAGTAAGAATTTATGTAAACAAAAATAAATTACTAATACTACCTCTAATAAAAATAAGTATTTTTTTATTATAAATTATAAGGATAATTTTGATTTGCTACTCAACTTTCGGCTGTATCTCATTATGATACAACAAATATTCTAACGTGACACTACAGTCTATAAAGATGACAAATATTTCAACGAGTTATAAATTTATAATATAAGTCCAAAAAAATTGAACGGTGAGAGGACAAAATTATCTTTTCGATAAAAATAAAAAAAGAATAATTTCATCTAGTTACTTAATTTTAGGCGATATCTTATTGTGATATAAAAGGTATCAGAAAATTATACCAAAGTTTATAAAGATGATAAATATCTTAATGAATTACAGATTCGTAATGTTTGTCCAAAAAAATTTTAATAGTGAGAAGGCAAAATTATGTTTTTCAATAAAATTCAAAAGAAAAATATTTTTTTTTATTTTTTTCACAAAGTTTAGGCAAATTAAGAAACTTAAGGACACAAATGTTATTATTCTAATTTAACCTAAACTTAAGTCTATTTCGAAGTATATTTACTACTTTAGCTGAGAAATACCCTATTTACTTTCCCTTCTTATTATATACAGAAGAAAAACTTAGCTCTCTTCTCCTTCTTCATTATTTTTCATAAGGCACTCTCTTCCTCTTCTCTTTTTTTTTTTCCATTGAATCTAAAATTATCCGTTACTTAACTTTTCATTCTCCCTCCAAAATTATCCATTATTTAACAGATATCAGGAAATTACACTACATTATATAAAGATGACAAATATCTCAATGATCTATATGACAAAATATATTAAGGATATTTTTGTGCTACATGACAAGAGTAAGGGTATAATGGCCATTCAGGTCTCTTAGTTAAGTTTTTGTGGACAGATATTACGAATCTATAACTCGTTGAGATATTTATCATTTTTATAAATTGAATTGTAGTGTCAAAATATTTGTTATATCACAATGAAATATCGCCTAAAGTTAAGTAACTGAAATTATCTCTAAATTATATTATACTACATATATATTGATAAATAAATATTATATTTATAAACTAATTAATTTATTTTCTAAAATTATAAAGAGATGGGCCAAGTCTAAATGCATAATTTTTTTTTTCTTACATGCCTCACTCTTGAACCCAAGTAAGTACCAAATAAGTATGATCAACCACCAGAACTAAGCACTCTAAGACAAATATTATATTTAATATTATATGTCTATTTTAATAATTTATATTATTATAATATTTTAATAACAAAATTTACCCAACATAAAATACACTATAAAATTTATCAAACATTAAATTAATATTTTTTAATCAATTATTTCTAAATCACAACAAAAACAAACAAATTATTTGAAGATCCTTAATAATCCTCTGAAATTAAAGATTTTACCACTCCAAGATATGTGTGTGTATATATATATATATATATATAGACACACACACACACAGAACAATGATAGAGCATTAATAAAGGAGCATATTCAATTAAATAAAAAGAAACTACACCAAGTCTAATATATCCATTAGAGAATCATTAAATTTTCGGTCGGAAATTATCACTATCTAGTTAATCTATTTATATTCATATACCTATAAAAGCTATCGTTTTTTTTTCTAATCTTTTAAATATGTATAGCTATTTATTTGGTGGAGTCATTTTCATCTTCACTCATCAAAATTTAAAAAGTTTCAATTTATTAATTTAAAGACATTTTTCTATTTAAGATTTTTTTTATATTTTTTTAAACAATTATTTTCATACATCATAAACTACAACCATATTTTACATTAATATGGTTTTTACTAATTTATGAGTAAATATTTATTTATTTTCAAGATACTTATTATGTACTTAAAATTTAAAATTTGTAAGAGTGTAAATATAAAAATACTATTTTTTAAATTCTTATAGTTTAAAAAATAACTTTACACATATTAAAAAAAACATGTTATTTGAATTTAGAGAAAAATAAGTAATAAATATATTATTTGCAATTAATCAAGTTATGACTTTGAATCCTGAAAGAAGACAAAACTACTTGAACCACAGCAATTGTCTTCACTTTTATTTGTGGAGTTAAAATTGTAAAACTTTATATCAATAAGCAATTCCTATTATTCTTTTGTTAATAAAATATTTTCGATCATAGTTGGTAAGCATTCTTATTATTTTTGTAGATAAAATCTTCTTAGTGCAGTATACATTTAAAGGAATGTAACACTGGCCTAAAATTCATAATTATTTAAATTCACGTGATAAAATTTGTTAAAAAAATTTAAAATAATGAATTTAAATTTAAATTTTTTAAATTTAAAATTTTAACTCAAGTAACAACTCAAACTTTTACTTGGTCAAAACTTGATAGTTATGCCCTTAACTATTTATATTTTATTAAATATTTTGATAAACTCCCTTAAAATTTATGAAAATCACACATAAATAGAAAATTTATTAAATTATACAGATCCTTTTCCTTCTACAGTAATTCCAATCATATTGATCAAATGCTATATATAAAAAAAAGAATCTTTGCCCTTTCAAATCGAGTCAACATCTCTTCGTTTCACTTAGTTATGTCAACTTGTGCAGAAGCCTTTAGACCTGTTTCTTGTGTATTATCCTCGTAATCATATACAGGCTTCTCAACTCGTGTTAATTTTGAACTCTCGCACAACGACATCACATAGCTCTTTAACAAATTTTTAAGAACCTAATAATATTAGCTGCAAAAGGAAACTTCTTGGAGTGACTTTATGTACCCAAGATGAGATTACACACCGAGTATTCTTCTATTCTAAGTACGAACAAGAAGACTAGATTGTAATTGAAAAAAGATGCTTTAGGGTTAAATCTTATGTCTCTTACAGCATGTTAGTTTCCTCAAATTAATTAATATTCTTAATTTTTTTATTCACTCTTTATTTCTTATTTTATTTTTTTATTTGTCTTCGTTCTTCTCTTGAGTTTGACCAATCTGATGATAATGTTAATAGAGTATGTTTGTGCATGTTCAGAGAGTGCAAAATTTATGGAAGGAAGTTTAACTTTATTTTTTATTATTTTTAGAATTTGAAAAACAAGGAACAAAAGCTGAGTATTTATACAAAATTTGGAGAATTCTAGAATACAATTTGGGAAAAATATTTGTAACAAACTTTGAGCAGGAAATAACAAACTCAACATACACCAATTGATATAATCTGGCTTATATTTGTGTAGACTCTCAAATGGAGTGTAATAGCCAAAAATGATAGTAGGTAGCTTATTTATAAGAAAAACTGAAGTATGAAAAGCATCCCACCAAAATCTAAGAAGCTGGAGCTAGCAATGTTAATCCTATCTCAACTATATGTCTATAATTCTTTTCAACAACACTATTTTGGTGATGTATGTAGGGGCAACTATATCTATAAAGTATGCTATTTTTTTTTAAAAAAAAATAGGATAAAGGCTATAATCTATCATCTAGCATCAGATTGAAGAATCTTAATAAGCTTCTCAAATTATTTTTCTACTTACAATTTAAAATGAACATATGTAGCAAGGGCCTATGATGTAACCTTCAATGAAAATATCATAGTATACTTAGAGAAATCATCTACAAAACTTATGCAGTATCTAAAACCTGCAAAAGAGCATTCAAAAGATGGATCCTAAAGATCTGTATGTATTAACTCTAGTGGTGCTGCAGATTTGATATCAATGATGGGAAAATGCAACTTATGATAAATTTTTCCACATTGTATGCATCATAGAAATTGGAAATTGGCTTTTATTACTAGAAGAAAACTCTTTACAATTCCTCAGCACTTGCTTTAGAATTTGAAAGCCTAGATAACCAAGTCTTTTGATGAACAACAATGAGTTTATTGTTATGCTTAGAAACAGAATGAACATAAGATATGAACCTAGAGACAACATTCTTTGAAGAATCAGAACTATAAAGATGATAGAATTGATTAGATTTATAATAATTTGACACTTTATTGAAAAGAACGGAGTTCACAAACAAACATTATGAAAGCATAGAACTAGGTTTGTGAAAGTGACTCGAAGCTTAACTAGTTTAAGATGAGCAAAGTAGCAGTATGTGCAAACATTTTTTAGCTACACTGACCAATAGCAAAAATCCTTTCTTCTTGTCCTTGATAAAGCAACATCATTTAAAAAATTCAACTGATAAGTTGTTGTCAGTGGTAAGTTTAAAAACACTTATTAAATTCTTAGTAAAGTAAGGAACACATAATATGTTTTTCAATACCAAAGTTTGTGTGATAGGGTTTTGTGAAGCATTTTTGAAGCATAAATTTGTATTACCAACATGAGTAATGGGTAGGCCTTATCCATTACCAATAATTAAGTTTTCATTACCTTTTATTTCACCTTAAGTATTGAGATTGTTGACATCATTTGCTAGATGATGAGTCAGGCCGTTATCTATATACTACCCTTCATCAGCAATTCCTTCAACATTAGTAATGAAAATAGTTCTGGTTTCTTAGCCTTGGCCTTGACTGATAGAAATAAATATATATGGTGAAAACCATCACCCAATAACACATAATTATTCATGTCAGATCATCAAGAATAAATCAACATATAAAAGTGGAAGCGTACCTAAATCCATAATCTGAAATTGCTCTCTAGAACCCTATGGCTGGTCTTCCAAATTAACACGTTCTGCTTGAGAGCCCTTTGTTTCTCTCTAAGTATTTTCTGATGATGGGATATCAGGAAAATAAAATTGCGTGTAATCTGGGGATCATGACCCATTTATATATAAGGTAACTTTTCTATTATCTTAAGGTATTCCTTTTTTAGCCCATCATAAAAATAGAAATTATCCTTTAGTCTATTCACATTAAAGGTCCACATTCTATTAGATACATCAAAGCCCAATTACCTAAAACCTTAATAGATACTTTAATTTGGGCTTGACTTTATTTGACAGTTCACAAAACATAATTATTCATATATAAGGCCAGTGTTAGATTAAGAATCCAACATTGACTTCTTTAGAAATTTGGTTGATAGTCTTGCTGTTGATAAGGCCAGTAACTTTGTTGCTAATATGATTGCTTCGAGTTACCTTGTTGTTGTTGACTAATGTTTAACTTAGGAACATAATCCTTGTTATACCTGTGAAAACATGTTGTAGTTGTATGATTGAACTTAAAACAAATTTGACGCCGAGGCTTATTATTTCCTCTGCCTCCAGAACCATTCCAATTCCAACTTCCTTGATTGTTTCCTTTGCCTCTACCATTAAATCTAGAACTAACACCTCTTCCTCTACCTCCACCATGGAAACCAACATTAACACCTTGATTACTGCAACTAACACCATTAGTCCCTCTATTTTTCCTCTGAAAATGATTTTCCTGTGCATAATTAGCTGTATAGTTAACTTGCATATTAGTTGTAACAATTGAGTTCTGCTACTCTAACCTACACTCATGAGTTAAAAGACTTGCATACACATCATGTAAAGTTAGATTGCCTATTTTTTTAATAATATCAATAGCAAATGAGTTGTATTCAGCATCTAGGCCTCTAAAAAAGTAAAGAATCAGATCATCATTAGAAATTAGGGCTCCAACAATACCTAAGTTATCAACAATTGTCCTTACTTTAAAAAAAAAATTATTAGCAATTGAGAGAGATTTTTTCCTTCTTGTCTACAGTTGAAATCAAACCTAAAGAATGTTTGCCTTTGACTGAGATCCAAACTTCCTCTCTAGAGCTTTCTAAACATCGAATGATATTTTGCATTCAAGCACAAGACTTTGAATTGCATCAGTTATTGAAGATCTAAGCCACCTTAAGAGCAATTGATCTTGTCTTCACCAAGCACTCAGGATTTTCAATCATTTGACCATTAGAAACCCCATAACTGAAACAATTTGGTACAATTCTCTCTCTATTGATGAAGTTCTCCAAGCCGTTACAATAGATCGAAGGAAATACTTGAGATTTCAAAACAAGATAATCATTTTCATCTAACTTGGTTAGAACAACAAAAGAAAAAGTGGTGTTAAATGGTAGATTAATATAAGAAAGATTAGAAGTTGCCATTTAAGCTCTTATACCAAATGAATAATTGAGAACATGTAAAGCAAAGAGGCATTTGACAATCAAGAAAATGATAGAAAATTTATGAAAGGAGGAAGTTTAACGAATACAAAGTTTTATTCTTATTATTCTAAGAATTTGGAGAACAAGAAACAAAAGCTAAGTATTTATAGAAAATCTAGAAAATTTTAGAATACAATTTGAGAAAAATGCCTATAATAAACTTTGAGTGGGAGATAACAAACTCAATATACATCGGCTGATATTTCCAACTCAGCATGCTCAACATGTATTCTGTCATGAGTATGTGTGCTTATATGTGTTAGGAAAATGCTAATAAGACTTAAAAATGGACGATTTCCAGGACAATTTATTTGGAGTGTTATTTAAAAAAGAGTATTTCATACTTTTCATTATTTTTAATTGGTATCAACAAGGGTAATTATTGCAACAAGGGAGGTCTCTATTAATTTTCACAATTGTTTCACTGTATATTTATCTTTCTTAAGTACATGCAGTAAATACTAACATTTTTTTTTTTAAAGAGAAATTTATTAAAACAAACAAAAAATACAAAAGATTACAAAAGATTGACTATCTCTGAGGGAGGTTTTTCCAGCCAAACAATGTGATCAGTTCGAGTCAAAGCCATTTTCGCCATAAAATGTGCAACTGTATTACAAGATCTCAGTTTATGATTGACCATGAAAATATCTTTCTTAGAGAAGTGATTTCGAATTTCTAAGATGAGCCACTCAATTTCTTTGTTGCTTGTCAGCTTCCCGGTGATTAAGTCCACAACATTGATAGAGTCAAGTTCAATTATCAACGGCAGTAGACCTAAATCTATAGCTAGTTTGATACCTTCTAGAGCTGCTTCGGCTCCTACAAATTCTATGTCACCTGTGAAAATCCTTCTATAAACTGTAGTAGCCATGAATTGTCCTTCAGAATTTTTAATCACTGCCCTTAAACTAGCAACACTTTCATCTACATCAATAGCAGCATCTGTATTGACTTTGTACCAGGGAGGTTTTGGTGGAGTCCATTTAGTTTGGGAGTTGACACGGTTGGAGCAGCTAGTTTCTGCAATTAAATCTTGGGCAAATTTATAGGAGGCTAATAAAGATTCAGCTCTGGTTAAAGTATAAGAATAACCATAATTCTCCTTTCTGAAGAGATTAAATTTTGGTCTCTCCAAATTGACCAAGATACCACTATAAAGAATTCCAAGTTCTCTTGAGATAGAGATGCAGCTAAGTTTTGATCCAAGAGTTTGAAATTCATTGTGTATGGCTGTGGTACGACAGGTGCCAAATGAGAAAGTTTCCATACCTTCCTAGCAGCAACACAACCCACTACAGCATAAAAATTATTTTTTTCTGAATGTGAGCACCTTTGACACTTGGAAGCATCAATGATTTTCCTTTTAAAAAGATTACTTGATGTAGGGAGATTTTGTTTAATAGCCCACCAGAAGAAGGTTTTGACTTTAGGAGGTATAGAGAGAGACCAAATATATTTCCACCAAGAAGATGAGCTTGATGAGTTTGAAGGGGATTCAGGGTAGTTTAGCTTTAAAGCAATTTAATAACCACTCTTAACTGTATACATTCCTCGTTTATCGAAATGCCACAACAATTAGTCAGGACGAGGATTATGTGGCAGAGGTATCTTAAGAATTATTTCCGCGTTCAAGGAAAGAAAATGTTGTTGTATCATCTCAGTTCTCTAAGTTTTATCCTTAGAGATGAGTGATGCCACTTTTACCTCAGGAAATAGAAGCATGGAGGAGATTGACTTAAAAGTAGTCGATCGAGGAAGCCAACGGTCAAAGTAAATGGACATACTTGCCCCATCTCTGATTCTCCATCTTGAACCTGCCTTGATGACTTCTCTACCCCATAAGATACTCTGCCATATAAAAGACAAATTACTCCCCTTTTTCTATTTAAAAAATCTGTATTTGGAAAATACCTTACTTTGAGAGTCCTTGCCATAAGATAGTCTAGATTATGTATAATTCTTCATGATAATTTAGCAAGCAGAGACTGATTAAAAGAAACTAAGTCTTTGAAACCTAAGCCTCTATTTCTTTTTGCTGTACAAAATGTTTGCTAGGAGCTCCAATGTAAGCATCTAGATTGATCTTTTTTCCCCTATCAGTAGCTTGCCATATGCTTCTGAATTTCTTGACATAAACCTTTTGGAATTTGAAAACACACATTGCGTACGTAGGAATGACTTGAATAACTGCTTTGAGCATAATTTCCTTGCCTTCTTGAGAGAAAAGTCTTGTTTTCCAACCATTGATTTTGTTGATGATTCTGCTTTTGAGTGAGTTGAAAAAGAACTTTTTGTTGCGTCCCACCATCGACGGAAGTTCAAGATACTTCTCATAATGAGAAACCATATTCGATTGAAAGATATGTTGGATTGCTTATATAGTGGTTGAAGATACATTTGGACTGAAAAACATATAAGACTTTTCAAGGTTGAAAAGCTGTCATGAGGTTGCAGTATATTAATCAAAGATAGCTTTTAATTGTCGACATTCCTTAACCGAAGCCTGAGAAAATATCAGGCTATCATATGCAAATAAGAGGTGGGTTATAGATAAATTATAATGTTGAAAATTAAGACCATGAATAAGATGCCTTTCAAAAGCCGTATTCAACAATGATGATAAAACATTTGCACAGATAATAAAAAGATAAGGGGATAAGGGACATCCCTGTCTAAGCCCCATTTGAGGATGAAAATTGCCTCTGACTTCTCCATTTAAAAGAATTGAGAAAGAAGTTGTGGAAATGCACCTCATGATCAAGTTCACCCAACTACAAGAAAATCCAAGCTTCTACATTGCTTTTTCGAGGAACTTCCATTCCACCCTATCATATGCTTTACTGACATCCAATTTTATAGCTACAAACCCATTTTTCCCTTGTCTTTTGCTTTTGATTTTATGTAAACATTCATATCTAATGACAATGTTATTTGTGATCAATCGTTGCGGGATAAAAGCACTTTGGAATGGGGAAATAATTTGGCTTAACAGAGGCTTAAGTCTATTTGCAATAGTCTTGCTAATGAATTTGTAGATAACATTACATAGGCTATTTGGTCGAAACTCAGTCACTTGTCTTGGATGTTCAGTTTTGGGAATTAATGCAATATAAGTGTGATTCAAAGCAGATATGTCGCCGCCTTCATTGAGAATATAGAGACATGTCTTGACTACCTCATGATGAAGTGAAAGCCAATGTTTTTGGTAAAAGATAGCATGGAAACCATCAGGGCCAGGAGCTTTCAGAGGGTGCATTTATGTCAGATACTCATACATTTCTTCTGGGGTAAAAGGATGCAACAACTGATTATTCATTGCTTCAGTCACCTGCGATTATAGATGAGCAAGGGCCGAGTTAATATTTTTCTCTGAAGGATTGCCTGTTCGGAACAAAGTGGTGAAGTAAGAAACAAAAGCTCTTTCAAGCATGTTTGGCTCTTCTACCCAATTATTTGTTTCATCTAGAATTCCCAAATAGTATTCCATTGTTTTCTAGCTGAAGCTTTAGCATGAAAAAATTTGGTATTCTTATCACCATGTTTTAGCCAAGAGATACAAGACCTTTGTTGCCAGTAAATCTTTTCTTTCAAAAGAAGCTTGTCAATCTGCATTGCTACATTTTTAATGGTAGTGTGATTCAAGGAATCTGTGGGGTGTTCTTTTAAAGCTTGGAGTTTATCGTGAAGTGATTTTATTTCCCTATTACGGTTCCCAAATTTCTCTGAACTCCAACTCTTCAAATTTTCTTGAGTGATTTGAATTTTTGCCTGAAAAGCAACAATATGATTAGCCTTTGAAGCAGTTTGATCTTGAAACCAGATACCGTTGATGATGTCGTTACAGTCTTCATAATGGCTCCCAAGAGCTTTATAGTGAAACCGAGGCTTTTTCCTTCTGCTTTTGCTGTATTTTCCATGCAACAATATATTCATGCTAATAGGGTAATGGTTAGAGCTAGCTGAGGTTATATAGTGAACACAAGAGCCTCTAAAAATCTGTTGTCACTGATGATGGAAGAGAAATCTGTCCGGTCATTCTTCAACTAAATCTGGACCATAGCGTTTATTTGACCAAGTGTAGAGATATCTATTCCAACCTATATCCATTAATTCACAAGCCTCTAATGCCTTCTTGAACTCAAGCATGTGTTCAGCATTCCGCGGTAACCCTCCTCACTTCTCAAAAAGTTATAGAATTTCGTTAAAATCTCCCCCACACAACCAAGGAAGGTTTGAGCAAGTAGATAATCGTTGTAAGAGTTTCCAAGTATGCTGTTTTTGATAAGGCTTAGGGTGCCCGTAGATGCTAGTAAAACGCCATTTAGTGCCCCCTTTAAATGTAACTCACGAATCTATGTGATGCATACTAAAGGAGTAAATATGTAAGTCTAGAGTGTTATGCCATAAGAGTGCTAGTCCCCCGTTAAGGCCTCTTCTATCCACTGCAAAGCAATTCTCAAACTGCATTTTCAGTCTGAAAAACTCCATTTGTGATGCTAATTGTTTAGTTTCACATAGAAAAACTATATCAGGCTTATATTGTTACAGAACATTTAAAAGTGCCCAGAATATTTAGGTGTTCCCCAAACCCCGAACATTTTAACATATGAGATTCATGGATCTCGGCAGGGCTGGAGACCAGCCTCTGCCGTTGTTTCATTTGTGTATGATTTTGTACAAGTTAAAAGTTGACAATTGAGAGAGTCAATTGTGTTAGTGAAAGTTAGGTTAAAAGTGCATACGCGTGGCTGGATTGTACCTTTGGTTCTTTTTGGGCTCATTGTATCCATTTCCATGGAGTCTGAATGTCTTTTAAAGCCTAAACTGCATGGTTGATTTGACTGAGTGTTTTCCCCAATTTTTCTTGCCCTTTATTTCCATCCTCGCTGTGCATGGGTCTGCTGTTGTGTAGTAGGCACTATTTTTCGGTTTGTTGGGTTTGAAGTACAAGGAGAATCATTTGGGTTCATTTGTGAAGTTGGTGAAGGCCCAAATTGTTGCTGGGAGACTTCTGTGTTAAACAGTTGAGATACCATCCCTGTTTGACCATCATGAGGTAATGCTCTGTCACTTACAAGGATATGAAGTTCATTTAATGAGTTGTTGGATTCAACTACTGCTTGGGCCGCCTTATTTCCACCAATTTGTTGTCTAGAAACATCCATCATTGAATTCTTGTGGCTGGTATTTGTGTTGGCCCATTCCACTGCCTCTAATCTTCTTCCACTAACTTCTTCTAATGTTGCTTTTTCAGCTTTTAATTGCTTGGATTGTTCAACTATAGTTGTTGCTCTAATCCAAGGTTTGTATTTCATTTCTTGGCCAGGATGAACAGAATTATTTAGATTGAGTTGAAGACATTCCCTTTGAACATGACCAATTAGCCTACAGTGGAAGCAAAAATTTGGTAGTCGTTCATAACGGATTAGAAGAGTGCTTAGTTGTTCTTCACCTTCAAGTTGCACTCGTAGGCTGCACTTTAAGGGTTTGGTGATGTCAATCTTCACTCTAACTCGCATGTATTTGCCTAAGCAAGCTTTTGTTTGCCTCGATTCTACTTCTTCAATCTCACCAATCATTTGTCCAAGCATTGTTCCAACATCTCTATTCATACACATAATAGGCAAATTATGTATTTGGATCCAAAAGGAAACATGCGTGAAACTTTGTTGTGCTAAATCTTCGATGCCAGTTGGCTCTGTTAATACAATGAGGTTTTTATCAAAACACCATGGTCCAGTATAAAGGACTCGTTTACGATCTGTTTCAAAAAAAAAAGGAAAAACAAACTTATTGCTCCCTAAACTTTCAATCTCCACGTTACCCACGGGCTTCCAAATCTGCTTCATTGTTGTACAAAAACCTTCTCTATTCATATGCTTCATTGACAGGACTTTTCCAACTAAGCATTTGGATGAAATGCTAATTTTTGTTTCTTTAACTTTTCCACTGAGTGTAATGATCTCACCCTCATCATCCAATAATACCAAAGAAGAGCACAATTTGACAACTTCATCAACATCTATTGTACTCAGGAGGAAAAGTAAGCAATGACTAAAATCGTATTTAGGGACTTTTCGGAGCAGGATAAGAGGTGAGAAAATAAGAGAGTAGATACGGATAGAGATTTTGATCTTAATAGAAATTAAGAGAGAAAATAGAAAAAGAGAGAAAAAAAGTTAAAAAGAGCACTCGATGAAGAGTGGAGATCGACACCACAGAAAGGGTGGGAAACTTCTTCAACGAGAGAAGAACCATATCATTTCATTACTCACGTTTTTTCTTAGTTTTGTTTATTCAGTAGATGCAAACATTAAATCAAAAGGCCATGTTCATTCGGCATTTATATCTAATATTGTAATGGAATTATTATCAATTTAATATAAGCGCAAATCTAATCAATTATTGATCACACTTTCCCTAAAAGTGTTTTTTTCCATGTCTTATTGCACTGCACACTTTTCGAAAGTGTCATTGTCCATATTGTGTTTTCACTGTACTCTTTATTTATAGTTTAATACAAATATATTTGATCTCTTTTAATGGAGATCACACTAACTCTAAAACATCTTTTCCATTTCTTTTATATATATACTGCACAGTTTATTAAAGATAAAATTTTAATAAATTAACAGAGTGCAAGAAAAAGGAAATGCAATATTTATCAGACAGTTGAATCGCAAAATGGCAATAACGAATATAATATAAAATTGCAATTAACAAAAAAGATTCTATAAAGATTTGGTTGGGTATTAGGCTAAGTTGGAGGGGTCTATATATTCTTTTCCCTATAAAATTAGACAATCCTTATATTGAGTATTTGATTAATAAGGATTAGTATTCATTCGTACTTTCAACGAATACATTAACAAATGGGAAAATATTAATTTTCCTCTTAATTTATTAGACTTCTACCACTTACCTCCCTACTATATCAAAGTTATTATTTATCTCCCTAAATAATAGTTTAAATATAAACTAAATCGAACCGAACCAATAATTTTAGCAAGAACTAATTTTTTTAAAATTATAAAATGATAAGTTTTTAGTGGAAATCAAACTTGAAACTTAGATGAAATTTGCCTATGCCTTAACCATCACATGCACTTCAATTTTATAATTAATTTATATAATTATTATGCTACGACTCTTTCAAACACATATATGGTAATTATTTTTTTTATACATAATAATTATTAAAAATAAAAATAGTTTTAATTATTATTTTTTAAAATAGTAAGAAAAGTTTTAATTAATATAAAAAATATAATTTTAAAAATTAAATCAAAATAAAATAATAAATATTTTAATAATTATTTGAAAGATTTTAATATAAAATATGTAATAATTTAAAAATAATTTTATAATTATTAAAATAAAGTTATTATTATATTATTAATCACTTCAGATTAATTACATATATAAAAAAATAAAATTATTATATAGAATAAAAGTATAAATTATTATATGGGATAAAACTTTATTTTAATAATTATAAAATTATTTTTAAATTATTACATATTTTATATTAAAATCTTTCAAACAATCATTAAAATATTTATTATTTTATTTTGATTTAATTTTTAAAATTATATTTTATATTAATTAAAATTTTCCTTACTATTTAAAAAATAGTAGTTAAAAACTATTTTTATTTTTAATAATTATTAGGTATAAAAAAAATATTATTATATATGTGTTTGAAAGAGTCGTAGCATAATGATTACATAAATAATCATAAAATTGAAGTGAATGCGATGGTTAATGCATAGGCAAATTTCATCTAAGTTTCAGGTTCGATTTCCACTAAAAACTTATCATTTTGTAATTTTAAGAAAACCAGTTCTTGTTGAAATTGGTTCGGTTCGATTCATATTTAAATCATTGGTCAGGAAGGTAAATAGTAGTTTTGATATTAAGTGGTAGAAGCATAATAAATTAGGGGGAAAATTGATATTTTTCCTTAACAAATATTTATATTATCATAATATTGGCAATATTATTCAATACAATTTGCATATTTAAATTATTAATGTAGAGAAAATACACTAAAAATGCAAGAACTAAGTAAATCTATAATTAGAAAAAATCGTTCCCATCGTAATATGCAACAAAGAATAATGTAATTACATATTGTGAAAATGTTTTACGTGCATGTCTCATCTCTGACAACTTAGTTTTAAAATGGGATAATTGCAATTTAATCCTAGATAGTTAAGGTTATATCATTTAGGTTGATATGTTTCATATATTAAATAGAAAAGTCTTCAAGTTTGTTTTCAAAATCATCACTTTGGTCTGAATTATTTCGAAAAATGTCACTTAAATCTCTTGGCCAAAGTTCCATCTATTATTAATAATTAGATAATTTTTTATTTACCCTTTATTTATGAAAGTCATCATGTTACTCTATATATTAATTTTTTATCTTTATTTTTAATGATTGAGAAGATAAAATTATATTCTTATAAACTTAATTAATAAAAAATAATTCTTACTTTTTCTTCTTCTGTGTCTTTCTCCTCTATTCACATTCTCAATTTAAATAAAAAAATAATGCACAATAAAAATATATTTTTCCATATCTTATAATCTTAATAATATAGTCAATTAATTGAACTTAAAAATAAAGAAATTTTAATTTTATATATTTTATTAGATTTTATCTAATTTCATAAAATTTAAAAAATAACTGTTGAGGAAAAAATCATTAATTTTTCAACATAAAACATACACTTATTTGTACATTAACTGTAATGGAATTCAAATTTAAAAAATTATTATTATATAATAAATATTTTCTATAATGTTTTATTTTGAAAAACAAAGTAATTAGTATTTTATATTTTGTTGGTAAATAAATTGTCCTTAGGATAGATTTCAGAGAGAGAATTTGCGGATTTTAGTTTTTATTTTAAATTCAATTAATAATTTTATTACTAAAGTTATGTGATTTGAATAAATTAATTTGTTTATATATTAGTTTTTCTTTGTCTAATTAAAAAATTAAATAATTTATTTTAATTTATTTTAAATTCATTTTAATTTTTCCTTGATAAAAACAAATAAGAAGAGGAAGAGAAGAATAATGAAAGTAAGTTTATAAAATAAAAGAAATATAAAAAGAAGACAAGGAAGAAGAAAAAATAAAGAATTAAGTTTATAAAATAATATTTTATCTTTTTAGTTGTTAAAAATAAAGATAAAAAATGATAAAAAATTAATGTGTAAGAGTAATATGATACTTTTAATAAATATTTGAGTGAAATTAATGATTAATAATATTATAAGGGGTAAATTAAAAATGACCTAACAACAAGTTTGGTCAAGTAACTTAAGTGATATTGAACAAAACAATTTGAGCCAAAGTATGATTTTGAAAAAAATTGAAAACTTTTTTTTATCTAATATGTGAAATATATCAATTTAATTGATATTTTTTAAAATTTTAAGGATTAAAATGAAATTATCCCATCTCGAAATGATGTAAATACTGGATTTCCATATTTTATCATTCTCTAACCAATTTCAGACATTTTTTCTTCTTCTTGTTTTTAATATTTAGGAATTATGACAGGTTCCCTCACGAGGTTTTGAAAAATAAGTAGATACCCCCTATCTTTGTTAAAAAACAAATGCTTTTTGAGATTTAGTCAAGAGACATTAATGATTAATAATATTATGAGAAGTAAATTAAAAATGATCTAACAGCAAGTTTGATCAAGTAACTTAAATGATATTGACCAAAATAATTTGAACTAAAGTCATGATTTTGAAAAAATTTGAGATCTTTTTTTATTTAATATGTGAAATATATCAATTTAATTAATATTGTTTAACATTTTAAGGAATAAAATGAAATTATCCTATCTCGAAATGATGTAAATCCTGGATTTCTATATTTTATCATTCTCTGACCAATTTCAGACATTTTTTTTTCTTCCTGTTTGTAATATTTAGGGATTACGACAGTGTCCCTCATGAGATTTTGGGAAAGAAGTGGGTACCTTATATTTATTAAAATTTAGATATTTAAAAAAATAGACTAATATCTCTTAGAATTAATTTTATATTCTAAAATAATTTTTTTGTTCTCACACATTTAAAAATTATAAACTAATAATTTTAATAGTATATTAATATAAAAAATATTTCTTTTATATTAATAATATATTTATGAAATTTAATATTTTTATTTTGATAATTTTATTATATTTTATTTGATAATTTTATTTTTCGAATCTAAGAACATAATAAAATTAAACATAATCTTATAAAAAAATAATAAAATTATTAAAATAAAAATATTACATTTACAAAATATACTATTAATATAATGAAAAAAATATTTATAATAAAATTAAGATTATTTTAATTAAATAAAGATAATAAAATTATCAAATAAAAATATTTTAATTAAATAATAATTTATAATAAAATCATAAAATTATATTTTCAAGACTTGGACAATTGCAACTGGATGGTGGTGGCCCTAAAAGCCTGAAGACATCGTTAAAAAAAATATATATATATTTTTGTATACCTCCCCGAGGTTTATAAAATTTACAAATAAATAAAAACTTTGTGAAATTTAAGAATACTTCTTCTAAATAGTAAAATCATTAATTTTGACAATTAACTTTAATTAGTCAACTGGACATTAAAATAAATCTATCCATATTTTACTATTTCCTCATTATTTCTAATTTATTTAACAAAAATAATTCTAAAAAATTGAATACACAGTAATAAAATAATATAATAAAAAATATATGTTACCTTAGCACTTCCATCTCAACCCATCCTTTTCTTCCATTTTCATTAGCCACCCTTATTCTTTCTTCTCATATTTATTATTCTTCGAGCAACCTAGACATCCTTTTCTTCCTTCAAACAAAGAAAACTTAATTTTCAACAAGATCTTGTAGTGTTGGACAATTTGTGTTGATGGTAGTACAAGACATTTTTTTAAATCGCTTAATAGTGGTACAAGGTATTTCAAAATAATTGGTCTATTCATTTGAAGTGTAAATATTGCAATTGTTATGAGGAGGTTGTTGTTGTTTTTGGGTAGTGAGATCGACGACTAATGCTGTTGTTGGTGTTCAAAATTAGAGTTGAAGGGGATTTTAGGGTTAATTTAATTTTTCTTTAATATTAAAGACCAAAAAAAATAGTGTTAATTTATTTCAAAATTAATGTCAAGAATAAAGGAATTTTAATGTAATAGAATTTAATTAAAATTAAGGTGGATTATTTCAAATAATTAGAAGAAGAATGTCAAATTTAGTTAAAGAATAACATAGAATATAACAAGAGACAGCAAGGCTATTTTAAACTTTTTAGTATTTTTGATTGGTCAACTATTAGTGAAAGGATGAAATTACTGTAGTAGGGGTATTCATAAATTTTCATAAACTTTCTTTTATTTATAGTTTTTATAAACTTCCGTGGTGGTATGTGAAATTACTCTAAAAAGAAATGTCATCTTCTTTTATTAAATTAATTAACAAAGGAAATATAATCATTAAAGACTAGGGGTTTTGACCTTTTTGCCTATCCTCTTGTTTTGCTAGCATCAGTAGTCAGTAGTAGTACTTCTATTTTCAGTCTTTTTTTTTATTTTTTCATGCGCATAGCTAGCCAAGAAGAAGAGGAAAAAAGAAAAAAGAATCTTTGATCTGATCTCCTGATCCAGCTTAAACAACTCCGCAAACAATCTGAATCATTTTCCATCAGGTGCGCGTGCTCTAAGCTTTTCCGAAATTCCTTCTTTCTTGCTTTCAATTTCGTTGATATATGTATATATATATATAATATTATTAATTTGTTTATCATTTATTTGCTTAAAATCCTATCTAGTACTGTCATTTCGCTTTTTTTTTAAAAATTTTTTTATCAGTATTGTTTTTGACATGTTGCGATCTGTTGTTATAAGACTTTGCTTTGCTTACTGAACTTTTCTTTTAAATCTTTTTATACTGACGAATACATTTATCTATGCTGTTTTATTTGCTTTGCTTTGTAAAACACTAGAAAAAGAAAGCAGTATTGATCATAAGAAACCGGCTATGTCAGGACTGGGTGAAGCTGTTGTTTCCGGCGCTGCATCAAAAGTTACAGAGATATTGCTCGATCCCATTGTACGGGAGATATCTTATTTTTTCGACTACAAGAACAAAGTTAACCACTTTGAGAGTCAAATTGCGGAGCTGGGACTTGCAAGAAGAAGGGTGGAACGAAAGATTGAGTATGGTGTAAGTCGAGGACAAGAGATTGATGAATATTATGGAAACTGGGTGACTAAAGTGAAAGAATTCGATAGAAGCACAGTAAATACAATCCGTGAAGATGTGCAAGAATACGATAGAAGCACACAAAATCCAATCCGTGAAGATGAAGGTGAAGCAAAGCCCTGTTTCAAAGGATTGTGCCCAAATTTTATCAAGCGTTACATTCTCAGCAGGAGGGCAGCGAAGGCAGCAGAAGACTGTGCAAGTCTCTTGAAAGAAGTAGGCAATTACTTGAGTGATATTTCGTACGATCCTGCTCTGGAGAGGAGAGAACTCACACCTGACAGAGACTATGAGCACTTTGGTTCGAGATTGCCAGTTTTCCAAAATATTATGGATGCGCTGAGGGATTCTAAAATTAACATGATTGGGATGTGTGGGATGAGTGGCATGGGGAAATCCATGCTAGTCAGAGAAGTTTCGAGGCGAGCCTTGTTGGAAGAAATGTTTGATACGGTTGCTACTGCTGATGTAACACGTGAGCCGGACTGGAAAACAATTCAAGAAAAAATTGCTCATGCTTTAAGCCTGAATTTCGACCTGAATGAGAGTGCAGTTGTGAGAAATGATAAACTACATCGAAGGTTGAAGGCTGGGAAGCGGGTTCTCATTATATTGGATGATATTTGGAAAAAGCCTGTCTTGGGTGATATTGGAATTCGTTTTGGGAATGATGAGGAAGGAATTGCTGATAATCAAAGACATTGCACTTTATTATTTACTTCGACAAATGAACGTCTATTGCGCTATGATATGAATATTGAGAAGATTTTCCCTATTGGTTTTTTATCCGATGAAGATGCAAAGTCTTTGTTTGAAAAGATTGTGGATGATTCAGCTAAAATTTCTGAAATTCCACATATAGCATCTGAGATTATTGGAAAATGTGGAGGTTGGCCTATTGCAATCAAAACAATTGCAAATACACTGAAAGGAAGGCGTTGTTCTGTTTGGATGGATGTGGCGAATAGTCTAAATAAATGCAACCCAAGAAAAATCCAAGGAATGAGTGAAAATTTGTCTTTTGTAGAAGTCAGTTACAGACATCTGCCGAGTGATGAAGAAAGGTCACTGTTTGAGCTCTGTGGTCTGCAAAATGACTCCAGTCGAATAGCTACTGATGTCTTGCTGAGGTATGGTGTGGGTTTGGATGTGATTGCAGAGGTTGACACATTGGAAGTAGCTAGGAATAGGTTGCATACGTTGACAGATAATCTCAAAGATGCAAATTTATTGTTCGATGGTGACGATGAAGATCATGTCAAAATGCACGAAGTCATTCATGGTTTTGCTGTAACAATTGCCGGTGATAAGCTTATGTTTAATATCCAAAATGTTTCTAATTTGGAGGCAGAGCTAGAAAACAAAGCAAAAAAAAATCCCATTGCTATTTCTATACCTTTTAGAGATATTTGTGTGCTTCCTCAAACACTAGAATGCTCAACACTCAAGTTGTTTTCACTGTTTATGAAAGTTCTCTCTTTAGAAATCCCAGAAACCTTTTTTCTAGGGACACCAAATCTTCTAGTTTTAGATTTATCTGGAATTCATTTCAGATCATTATCTTCCTCACTTCGTCCCCTAACTAACCTTCGAACACTCTCTCTTGAACGTTGTCTGTTAAAAGATGTAGCAATAGTTGGAGAGCTACAAAGATTAGAGATTCTTAGCTTTCGACACTCTGAATTTGAAAAGTTACCTGGAGGAATAAGACAGCTAACTCGGTTGAAGTTGCTAGATTTGAGCCACTGTTCAAAGCTTACAAAGATTGAACCAGATGTTATACGGCACTTGTCTCAACTAGAAGAACTATATATGGGTAATAGCTTTACTAATTGGGAGCTTGAAGGTGAAAGTAATGTCAGTCTTATTGAGCTGAAGCCATTGTTGAAGCTCACCACCTTAGACATACATATTCCGGATCTCCAAGTTATTCCACAGGATTTGATCTTCAAGGAGTTTGAAAGATACAGAATATTTGTGGGGGATGGGTGGATCTGGTCCAGTGAATATGAAACGTCAAGAACATTGAAACTCAAGCTCAATAAAAGCAATATCCCCTTGCAGGATGGGGTGAAAAAGTTGGTGCAGAGAACTGAAATTCTCCATTTAGATGCACCGACGGGTTTTACAAATGTTTTTCCCCAATTTGATAACGGGGAAGGTTTACCACGATTGAAGCATCTCCATGTACAAAATGGTCCTGAGATTTTATATGTTGTTAATTACTCAGAGTATGATGAGGCCTTCAACAACTTAAGAATCATTAATGTGCAGAAATGTCAGTTACTAAAGCATCTCTTTTCATTGTCCGTGGCCAAAAACCTCTTGCGGCTTAAAGAAATAGATGTGAGTGATTGCAAGAATCTGGAAATGATTGTTGGCAACCAAAGCTGTGAAAACCATGACCACAGGAATGGAACTACAAGTGGGATTATCAACTTCACAGAATTGAAGTCCCTAACACTACGACACCTACCAGTGCTTAGAAGCTCTGTATTTGACCTGGAGATGACAGCAACACCTTCGTCATCCAAAGTAATCATCTCACAGGATCATCCTGACGGGTTATGGACACTCTTCAATGAAATGGTATGTTCATGACATTGATATATTTATGTTCATAATTTTAGGTTTATCTTTCTTCTCAATCATCAATAAATATATATATCAAGGAGTTGTTAAAGGCTTGGAAAAATGAACTGTTAATGTATGCAGGTCATGGTTCCTCACCTAGAGAAGTTGATACTATCCTCAATTGGCATTAAAAAGATATGGCTCAATCAGTTTCCAGCTATGTCTTCTTGTGGTGGAACTTTAACTATTTTAACCGTGGAGAAATGTAGTGGTCTGAAATTTTTGTTTTCATCCGCCATGGTTACTAGTAATAATCTCAATCAATTACAAAGACTTGACGTAAGTCACTGTAAATCAATGGAAGGGGTGATTGACTCCACTGGGTTAGGAAGAGATGAAGAAAAGATGGAAATGGTTTTTCCTAAACTAGTTTACCTGTCGCTTTCAAATCTTCCCAAACTAAAAAGATTTGGCGTTGGAACTTCAATTGAGCTCCCTTCTCTGCATGAACTACGTATTGACTGCTGCCCTGATTTGAAAAGCTTCATCTCCAGTTCAGTAGAAGAAAGCATACAAACTGAGAAGCATGCTCTCTTTGATGAAAAGGTGATTTTTCTTCCAGGCCGTCCTTCAATATAGTTTAATGTCTATCAAATATGCTATATTTTCAGCAACATCCCTCCTATATGTTAACATTGTTGATGTTTCATATGTTCTGTGATTAGCTCAAATACTTATGTTGTTAATTTGAATGTCAAGTAATGATATATATTATGATGAAATTATGTATTCTTCAGGTAGTACTCCCTAGTGTTGGTACATTAAGAATCTGCTCCATGGATAACTTGAGAAAAATATGGCACCAGAAGCTTGTTTTGGATTCTTTCAGCAAATTAGAGCACCTGGAGGTAGAATCCTGTTATCAATTATTGAATGTTTTTCCATCTAGCATGCGGACAAGACTCGGGCAACTCAAGCATTTGATAATGAGAGAGTGTAATTCAATAGAAGAGATAATTGAAGATGAGGCAGACCCCAAAACTTTGTTTGATCAATTAAGCTTCTTGATGTTAAAGGAGCTGCCCAGGCTCAAAAAATTTGAACAAGGAAGAAGTTTTTACATCATTCAGAGGTAGTTTTCTGGAGGAACGTGATGGAGGCCATGTTCACCTACACGAACCTGAAAGTATTGGTTGGACTAATTTCACTAAGTTGTGCTCCCTAATCCTAGGATGGCCACCGCAGTTCAGGATTCAGCTTAGACTCTGGCAAATACTATGTGGATACTTCCAACGAAGTCATTGCAGAGGATGATGATCCTAAGGATTTATGGACGCTCTTCAATAAAAAGGTATGTTCTCTTCTATATGCAAAGAAACTGTCAAAGAATTTTCATATATAGTTTTATATCTTGAGAACATTTACATTTTATTAAAACTCAGATCAGCAATTTGTTTTGGTATGAAAATGTGTGAAACTATAACAATTTGTTCAACCTTCTATTTAATTTGAGAAGAATGCATTTTTTAAAAGAATGCATTGCAGTTCAGCATTTTTTTTGTTTTCTAACAAATTTATAAAGAAGTCGAAATTTTTGTCAATTAACATTGAGAAGTGTCTCCTTATAGTCAAAATTTAACAGAATTCACCTTGGTGTTTGATGCTCCACTGATATAAATTTTCTGTTCTCATATTCCATGTTTAACAGTCTTGCGGTACTTGAAGAACTTGAGTTACTATAAAAGTGATAGAAAAGTGGTTTTAAGTGAATATCCTCACTGATGAGCAACCTCCCTTTGATGAAAAGGTAGATTTTGTTCAATTCGTTGGTCAGTTACTGTTGATGATTAAGCTGCTAACGTAATGAATTGAAATATTCTTCAGGTGGGACATGAAAGGAGCTGGGAGAAAATATATAACAAAGTGGAATTCTTTGCATCAGTTTGATTCCCTAACAGCCCACTGGGACAACTCTTCCTAGTCCACAAGGCATGAATAATACTCCCTTGATTCCAAGATAAATATTCCGATTAATTAGACATAAAATCAAGGTTATTTTATTGAAATAATGAAATCAATTCTGCCATAACAGGAATACAAACGTTGGGCCGATTGGAGATGGCTCTCAGGTTAATTTTGGTACGATCCATTGGTTTCCTGACCACATTTGGTCTTTGGAAAGGTTCTTTTCTTCTCAGCTTTGTTATCGTGTTAAACACGGTGCTCGGAGTCTTCCCTCTGGTTTCTTTGACTATTTTCCCTCTTTGCGGCCTGCCGTAGAGAAGTTAACTCTTTCTGGGACTAGTTTGGGTCACTTCTAGAGGGACAAAGGTTCATTTCCTAGTTTGATTCTCAAATCTAGTTTGATTCCTTCAGAATTTGTCGTCCTTAGATTCCTTGGGCTAGCAAAGTTTGGCAGATGTTTATTTCTTCTAAAGTTGTCGTTTCGTTGTTCGGAGACTCCTTGAAAATAAGCTCCCGACAGATGCAGTCCTTGGGAGTGGCGGCATCTGTCTTTTGGCTTGTTCTTGATGCTCAACTCTGGAAGTGGTTTGCTTTGGAATTTCAACTCAGTCCTATGACGACAGCAACTACTGTAACAGCCGGAATCTATTATTAAATGAAAAATACGTGTTTATGATATATTATGTAATATATTTATAATTACGGGTGAATATGATTTTTTTATTCCCCGCCTGAACGTTTCGTTACCAGTTATGTTATTACGGGTGAAAAGTGCATAAGAGTAAATTTTGGGACTTCACTGAAATTATACATTTAGCATACGGATGACGAACCCAATTCCTCGGCCCCATCCCCGGTTTGGCCTAACGGAGATGTGTTGGGATATCCTCGGTTTAGGTCGGGGATCCCTTCGAAAAAAAAAAAAATGAAAATCCTACAATCATCAAAGTTTAAACAATTAAACTTGAACAAACATAATTTCTTACCTCTGCATAACTTAATATTTATTAGTTAAAATGTATAAATAAAAATATTTAATTATAAATACATTTTTAATTTATATTTTTTTAAATATTATTTTAACGTTATTATATTAATATATAATAATTTTATAATATAAGGTAATTCAAATTTAATTATTATTATTATTAATCTAATAATAGTTTTATCTTTAATAATTATATACAATAGTTTTATCTTAACAATTATATAAAAATAAGTTTACTACTATTATTTTTCTTTATAATTACTTGAAGAAACAATAAATATATTTTAATATTTTAATTTTAAAATTTAATAAAATATATATTTGATTACAAATATAATTATTTTTTCAAAAATTAATGTTAAAAGTTTCAAAAGTATATTTATTTTTTATACATAATTGTCATTATTCAACAATAATTCAAGAACATAAATTGTATATGAGTAATTACTTACTAAATTCGAATTATTTTAAATATATATTATTATATATATAGTTTAAAATTTTTAAATATAAAGATATATCATCAATATTAATTTTTTTTATCAAATCTCACAATATAAAATAAATTTTTTATATATTTTCAATAATAATAAATTAATTTTTCATACGCGAAATTATCATTTTACATATCATCAAAATAATATGATAAAAAATATTTAATTTTTTTTATAAAATTATTAATGACAATAAAATAATTGACAAAAATAATCAATATGATGAGACAATTGATATAAATATTATAGTTTATAACAATTTTATTACAAAATAATATCAAATTTGATTTACTTTAATTTTTTTATTAATTTATATAAATTAAAAATAAATAAATGTGATAGTAAATTATGATTCAAATTTAATAGAATTGATAAAAAGTTAAAAAAATATCAAATTAAATTTAGAGTTTAATATTTCTTGATAATTTTTTAGAAAATTATTTTTTGATAAATAAAAATAGAATATGAAAAAAAATAAAACCTTTGATAATTTCTTGTTTTATAAATCTTATAATATTATGTTAAAATAAAATAATTCATTAATTTAAATTAAAACTATAATATCTTCAATTCAATACACGAGTATTTATACTTACAACAAAATACAAAATGTATTGTAAATTTTGGGGTCATATTATATATAATTAAAAATGATCAATCATGTAAGAATTATTATAAGAGAAATTGACGAATATCCTCCTCGTATATAAGATAATAGACAGATACTCCCATAATATTTGAGAAAAGATAGATACCCTTGAATTACTATGTTATCACGTAAAATGACTATTTTACTCTTATATATTTAGAAAGTATATTAATTATTTTAATATAATTATTAATACATAATAATAAATATATCATTTTAATTATTTATTGATAATTATGTATTCAAATATTTTTATAATTAGTCATTAAATTATTATTTAATATTTTAAATAATTTTATTATTATCATATTAGTAATATTCAATTATAAATTATATACATTATTCAAATTATTTTATAAATTAATAAATTTATCTATAAATTATATAAATATTCTCAAAATTATAAATAATATATTAATATAATATAAATATTATTTGAGTTTTATTTTAATTGATTGCATTATAAATTGAGAATATTTGGTTATAAATTGCATAAATTATTTAAGTTATTTTATTTATAAATTATAATTATGTATAAATTATATAATTATTCTCAAAATTATAAATTATGTAAACAATTCAAATAAATTCAAACTAATATTTGAATTTTATGGATATGTTATTTATAATATTTTCAAATATTCAATATGACGTATTTATTTATCAAAAATATTCTCAAAATATAAATAATATAATTCATATCATTTAAATATTATTTTGAATTTATTTAAGTTGGTTACTTTATAAATTAAATTAGTATAATAAAATTATTTAAAACACTAATAATAATTTAGAGACTTATTATAAAAAATATTGAATACATAATTATCAAAAAATATATCGTAAAAGTTTATTGATTATTATGTATTAATAATTGAGTTAAAATAGTTAATTAATATATTTTCTAAATATGTAAAGGCAAATAATAACATAGTAATTAAGGAAAATTTATCTATTTGGTCAAACTTGAGGAGATGTCTATCTTTTCTCAAATATTAGCGAATATCTGTCTATTACCCTACGAGAGGTGTATTCATTAATTTCTCTTATTGTAATAAGTCATTACTCATTAGGGTCTAATGCTAAAATTGCAGACAATCTCTCCATAAAATATAAATATTTAAAGCCAACAAGTATAAATAATCAATATATAAAGATATACAAAACGTAAATAGTGGATTCAAATAATATTTATCTTTAGACCTCAATTATATTTATTGTTAATAGATAGAGTTATCTGATATTTAACGTCTGATTATAATGATACTACATATTGACCCGAAAAATGTTGACTTAGTGTTATTTAAATATGAACTTAATTGATATTTGTTATTAAAGTTTAATGATATTTACAAAAGACTCGAATGATTTTTTTTTAACTTAAAAATATTATTCACCTCCTTTTTTTTAAAAGAAAAAACTGTATTTATTTTTTATTGTTATTGAAATATTTCTTCTCTCTATAAACTAAATTCTTACTTTTTTTTATTTTACTTTTCTTTCTTTTTTAATATTATATTAAAATTTAGATACATATAACATATCTACTAGAATTTAGATCGACAATTATGCTATACCTAAATATCTACTCATACCTAAATACTTAGAAACATGTACTGTCATATCTTCTCACAAATTAAAAGAAAAAATCCCAACAATTTAGGAAAAGCGTAATAATAGTATCATTGACAGGGGTCAAACACACTATCAAAATATTTTATCGTCAAGATTAAATATTTTAGAACATGTATGAAACTAATAAAATAAAAATAAATATATACTTTATCACCAAGCATTAGTTAAAGCAAAGAAATACGGAATTCAAATCCTTGTCTATCTATAGAAAAAGTTAAAAGAACACAAAGAAAGAAAATAAAAAATAAAAGGGAAAAGGACTATTAGGTCCCTAAAGTTTGGCATAATATACTGATATTAAGGTTTAAAAAATGTATTGATGAGTCTTAATTTATTAAGTTTTAACAGAAATTTAGATGGTGAACAGTGTTATTACGTTTTTACCTTTGACATGTCATTTTGATTATTTATTCCATTTTTACTAGCCGCCGTTGACTTCTACCACTGATTGTTTTATCATATATATCATTAGAACTCTTGTTGAACGATCTATATAATGATACAATTATTATCTCTGTTTGAGCAACTATGTGCTATAGGTCAGAAGTTGAATTTTCAGAATTCAAAATTTCAATTTCAGATTTATGATGAATGACTGCTCAAACGAAGTTAATAATGGTACCATTGTGTAAATCGTTTGACGATGATTATAATGTTATATATGGTGAAACAGATGGTGATCGACCGACGAAAATGAAATAAATAGTCAAAATGACATATCAAGGGTAAAAATGTAATAACATAGTTCATCGTCTAATTTTCTGTTAAAATTTGAGATACTAGGACTTATTAATACATATTTTAAACCTTAAAGATTTATCAGTACATTATACCAAACTTTAGAGACTTAACAATCATTTTTCCAAAATAAAAAGTTTGATAAGCTTTAATCGCACTATCTAGCAAGGCCAAACAGTATACTTGTAGAAACTCGGAAATCACAAAATTCAGTAAATCCCACCAAGCCACCAAAATACCATGAAGTAAAATCGTTAAATAATTAACTCAATAAACGAAATATTTACCTTCTTTAAGATATTAATCCAAAATTTAATAAAATACCAGAGAGATCTCAATTTTAAAATGCGAAATATCAAGATAATATAACCCTTATGAAAAGTTGTAAGTGCCATAGAAATTACGATAATAATGGATATAATCGTGCAATGAACTTTAATCAAATGGTAGAAGTGACAGAATGATAATACTTGTAAAAAACGTCTGAGAAGTCTTGGTCAACTTCTGGATACACGAGATTTGTCCTTAAAACTATTTCGCCATTACTTTGAGCATTGATTTTGTAGCCTGAA
Organism: Melia azedarach; assembly: GCA_028052125.1. Taxonomy (NCBI): domain Eukaryota; kingdom Viridiplantae; phylum Streptophyta; class Magnoliopsida; order Sapindales; family Meliaceae; genus Melia; species Melia azedarach. The sequence goes on from CM051404.1 coordinate 5,165,467, forward strand.
ACAATTAGGGATAATAATTTTTTCCGTTGGACCGAGGACCCGCGGGGACTTGCCCCGTCTGGGCTGGGGATCGAGGCGAATTTTAGGATAAAACAGGGACCAGGTCGGGGATGGGGATGAGCTTTTTCCCCAGCCCGCCCTGTTTTCCCGAAAAAATTTTAAGTTTTACTTGGTTAATTACATATGAATCTATTATTTTTGATAACTAATTGAACTATTTCATATTTGTTATTTTGGTCACTTAAGTCCTTTTAAAAAGTTTATACTTTTTTAATTTAATCAATTAAATCCTTCACAATTTTACAATCCAATCAATTTTAAAAATTTTTAATTTATTTTAAATTTCAGATTTAACAATTGTAGTTTCCATGTATAATTTAATTTATTGAATTATTGTTAAATAATAATAATTATGTGTAAAAATTAAATATTTTTTTTGAAAATTTTAAAATTAAGTTAAAAATAATTATATTTGTAATCAAATTTATTTTATTAAAATTTAAAATTTATAGTATTAAAATATATTCATTGTTTCTTCAAATATTTATAAAGAAAAATAATTGTAATAAAATTATTTTTAAATAATTGCTAAAGATAAATCGATGTAAAAAAATAATTAATTTATAATCAATCAATTTATTTATTTATTTTTCATATTTTATTTTTTATTTACTAAACAAAATATTTTTTGTAAAAAAATATTAAACTCTAGGATTAATTTAATATATTTTCTCTAACTTTTTATTAATTCTATTAAAAATTAAATCAAAATTTATTACTACATATATTTATTTTTTATTTATATAGGTTAATAAAAAATTAAAGTAATTTTATAAATCTAAATTTAATACTTTATTATCATAAAATTGTTACTAATTGTTAAATATTCTTTTTTAATATATGTGCGTGTAATAGTTGAATATTTTAATAACATCTAATAATATTCTAATTAAATTAAGTACGTATTCTAGTAAAATATACTTATTTACATACTTTACATAACAATAAGTCATGGTCCAGTGGTAAGTAAGGTGTCAAATTTGCTCAAAATCTTGAGTTCAAATCCTTAAAAATATAAAAAAAAATTAAATTTTTAAGTCAAACGGGGTCAAATTCGGGCCAGGGGCCCTTGGAGATCCCTGACACAATTCGGGGATGAGGATACTCGGTCCAATCGAGAACGGGGCTAGGGAATGGGCTCTCCGGCTCATCCCCGGCCCTTTGCCATCCTTAAAAACAATCAACTCCAAGGACTAAAGATCAAGTCTCTCCATATTACAATGAAAATTCCTTTTTTTTTGGATAAATTCTTTTTAAATAATAACAAATTAATACCAGATTTTCAATTAGGATTTTGACTTACCTTTAATTCAGTTGAAACAGAATTTTCTCAAAAGACTATTCATTGAATCTGGTCTTAATATAAAATGTTGATTGAAATTTTATAAATTTAGACTTGATTATTTATCTTTAAAGCATTTCTTTTTTAACATAGATTCAAGTAGTTATTTTACTGAGTTAATGTATAGAGGAAAATAAACTCAATTTAAATTTTAGAAAAATGGTTCAACAAGTTGAATACTATCATCTCATGAGGGTTAAGTCTTTATTTGTCTTTTTATATGAAATTTAAAGAGATATGAAGTATTAATGAATCTGAATATACAAATTTAAATATTTATAAATCTAAAATTTGAATAAATATGAATATGAAATCTAATTATGAATATTATATTTATTTTTTATTCATCACATCTAAATATAATTTCAAATTAAAAAACAAGCGCTAAGTATTAGACCAAACAAGAGGGGTCTATATACCCCTTTCCCAATTATATTTTATTTAGACTGAAAATTAGAGATTTTCCAATTTTGCCAAAGTTAAAAATTGAAATCAAACAACATGAACTGATCAGAATATTTCAATGAATTCTACGCTGCAACATAAACAACAATGGGACTCCTCACTTGATGCACACCATCATCCCACACCAACGAAGCAGACATAGAGTTTCCATTTATCGCCCCCGCGACTGTGACTGTAAACGATTGTTTCTGTCCAAGAGATGTGAAGGACAAAACGCTAGGGTTTACTTGGATTTGAAGACCTACTGGGGCTGTCACTGAAGCTTTGTACGTAGACGATGGCGATCCAACATTAGTCATAACCCGTTTGAAAACCCGACTTCTAATATTCCTAGATTCTATGGCTGAAACCGAGAGAGCAAATGAAGGATAATTTAGATCCCAAACATTTCCGTTATTGATTATGGGACAACTGCTATTATCACCAGTCACAAGTCGAAGAAGCCTGGTGCTATATCCATGGGCACACAAAAACTTCACGTAATCAATGGGCTCGGCATCATATACCAAACCAGGACTTAAAGCCTTCACAGGATTTACATGGCCTGAGCCATATGCAAATTCAGCATCTGGGTTCTTGCTTGAGCTCATAGGGGCAGCTACGAAGATAACACAAATAGAATAGATATATAATTAGCTGGAAGTCATTGATTTGTTTAGTTTATTTAGTTTGAGAATAAATCAAGGAATTGAGTACCGGTGGTCATAATTGCAGATTTGATAGCAGAAGGAGACCATGTTGGATGAAATGTTTTGACGTAAGCAGCTATACCAGTAACATGTGGGCAAGCCATTGATGTTCCTGAAATTATATTGTATGGAACAAATCTAGTATCTCCTTTAATACTAGAAACTGGGTTGACAAGAGACCATGCAGCCAAAATGTTAACTCCTGGTGCTGATATATCTGGCTGTAACATTAACAACATATATGTTCCAAATTAGTTCTCATTAAAAGAGTCATCTGATTAATAATTAATGTGTTCTTAAAACAAATATTTGATATAAATTTACTACCTTGAGAATATCAGAAGTAATAGAATTTGGACCTCTCGATGAAAATGAGGCTACATAAGGAGCCAATGTATCCTTGTCCTGAGTACTCTTAAATATAGTGGCAGTCGCATTCCTGTAATTAATTTTTGTAGACAATCTAATTATACATGTTTTCGAATACTTAAAAACAAAAAAGATTATTGTTCTCCATTTTTGATACCTGGTTGAGTTTATGTAGAAGAAAATCTTGCTTCCATCGTTGAGGTCAACGTAAGATACAGGCAAGGGAAAAGAGGAGGCTGAGTCTCTACGACTTTGGCCTCGCATCAGAGCACCTGTTGCGCCATCGTTAAATGGCTCTCTCCCAGAACTAGCAGCATCGCAAAGAACAATTTTTCCCTTCACTAAGTTTCGATCCAACGAACCTTCCAAGCAAAATCTGCATTTCAGCATCAATTTTTCGTTATTTTTTCCCATAATATATGAACCCCACACTAATAATAACCTTTACATTTACTTGTGCCTATCTTTCTTTCCAATAAAGGAAAAAGGAAAAAGGAAAAGAGAAAATTTACCTGGATCTGGCACTTGTGAAACCACCGGCAGTGTTTGCCGCATCTCCACCGTATATAAGAGGATACATGACATTCTGAAGGTCAAATGTGTTTATTGAAATTCCCTGAAAAAGAGAGAAAATACAACCAAAGAAAATTAAAATTAAATTATTTTTAATTAGTTTATGTATATATATATATATATATATATATATATATATATGCAATGGTCTTGCAACACACACTAAGAAATTCTTATCAGAAACTAAAATAAGGAATATATAACATCTGAATTTTTGAGTTTAACAATTTTATTTTATATATACCTCGTAAATTTCGTTGTTTCCTAACTGGACTTTGGTAGAGAAATTTCGATCAATGGTGCTAGCAGCCACAGAAAGAAACCATGGGGCAATGTTTGAGATAGTGGAAGGGGAGGGACCGCTGTTACCAGCTGAAACTGAGGTCAATATTCCATTTCTCATAGCATGAAATGTTCCAATGGCAATTGGATCATTGAAATATTCTAAAGCAGCTGATCCTCCAATTGAGACAGAAAGAATGTCGACTCCATCAGCAATGGCATCATCAAATGCTGCAAGAATATCAGCGTCATCGCAACCATCTGACCAACATACTTTGTACGCCGCAATTCGGGCTGACGGAACCCCACCGCGAGCTGTTCCAGAGGCGTAGCCTAATAGGCTTGCTTTGCTAACGGAGTTTCCTGCGGCTGTTGATGCAGTATGTGAGCCATGTCCATTCTCATCTCTTGGAGAAGTGAGGTCATCTGGACCGAATCTTTTGTCAGTTTTATAGTATCTTGCTCCTATGATTTTGCTGCACAATCATTGTAAAACCCCTTTTGTGACTTTAATGTATAAAGAAGTAGTATTATATAGAATTTATATGGTTAAGATGAGTACTTGTTGCAAGTGAAATTGGTAGAGACTTGGCAAGTGCCTTTCCATTTGGTAGGTGGAGTAGCGAATCCTTCGTCATTAAAACTATCAGACTCAGGCCAGATCCCAGTGTCAATAATTCCGATGATCGTATTACTTTCAACAGTTGTTGCTCTTTGAACTACTTGGGAAAACCCCATGAAATCCCACGATCTTGTTGTATGGAGCTGTCTCTTTTGGTTTGGAAACACAGATACTACGTCTTTCATCCCTATTAAATATTCCAAGTCAATTCTGTACACAAATATAAAAACATATATATATTTTTTTTGAAAAAAGAAGAATTATGTTCACACACCAGCCATTACTTGAGCTTCCTCCTTGGTCAGCTTGGCGACGAATCCACGGAAACTTCTCATGTAGTTACGAAGAAGAGATTTCGGACCCATGTTGCTGAAATCATTCACACAAATTAATTAATAATTAGTCAATGTGTTGGCAAGAAAATGAGTCGACAGGGGAAAAAAAAATATGTAACCTGCCGACGACTTGTCGTAGCATGCTCATGTGAAGAGACGATGTGGAAGCTTGGTCTTGGCCTTGGGGCTTATTGCCCATATACACGATATAAGTCTGCATTATACATCAAAGATTACTAATATTAATTTTCTAGCATGTACTAAGCGCTAAAAAAAGAACAGCAACAACAATGGTTATATAATCAGGGAAATATTAAACAAGTTAGCTAGTGATTAGCACAAGTATTTGCCTGTCGATTGTCTTGAGAAGCAGTGAGACAGATAAGCAAAGAAAAGGTGAGACAATGCAGGAGAAGCCATGGAAGAAGGAAGCTTCTGCTTTCCATGATTGCAAAGGTCGCCAAAAGCTCAATTTGCTGTGTGTGGAAGAAGAAATAAGTGCTTGAAGCAAGCGTCAGAAAAGGGCTTTTTATAGATGAAATTCAATCAATGTTGCCTCGCTACCCTGTACTGTTTCCCAAATTCTGTAATGCTGAAAAAAATATTCATAAAACTTGCTACTGCCAACAAGCTCATTAATTAATTAAATTAAATAAATAGCCGGCATATTGCTTGTTATTTTTTATAAACGTTACAGAATCACAGATAATCCCAGTCACTATTTTAACAAATATACGAGTGCTATGAGAATAACAATAAGATGAGGCTTTCAAGTTTTAACTCAAACAGTTATATGACTTTAATAAATTCTACAGTAAAATAAAAAAAAGTGGTTATTTTTCAAATATTTGAGATGCCTAATATTACTATTAGTTTAAACGATAAAATATTACAGTTAATAATTTATTATCAATTGTTTTTAGGTTACAAATTCCTGTTGTTCTAAAATTAAAATAAAGTAATATAAAGATTCAAACTCAATAATGATCTATTTTTATCGAAATGGCCAAAATGATCTCCTAATCAATGCACAGTTGTACCTTTTTTTTTTTTTAATGTAACTAATTATTTTATACCTCCTGGTTTAGAAATAATTAAGTCTTGCATATAGATATTTTGGTCGACGATTCAACTGATTTTTATATGCCTCGTGGTTCACATTCTTCGTCTATCAACAGCTTGTACTTATCATCGTTCTCTTTTTAATGATTTCGACTACCTATTTATATGGATACATCGTGCTCTACAAATGCCTTGTCTGCTGCAAATTAAAATATATGTAGAATAAATATTTGAGTCCCTGAATTTTCTTAATACTTTCTAGCAATTAGTTTCTGTTCGTTTGTATAAAATAGGTCCTCAACTTTCTTCGCTTTTTGAGTTTTTTTACAGGTCAGAAATGTACAAAAATTGGGATCGTTGTAAAATAGCTTATACTTCTAAAGAACCATTTTTACTTAGGATGACAAAATTCTCCATTGAGACCCGTCCTAAATAGAGTTAAATTGATATGATTTTGTGAGAAATGGGGCACGGAACAGATAAAAAATTAATCTCTAAATTGTTAATTGATAGAGAATGATTTAGTGCTTCCCATCCCTACTCCTTTCCATATTATATATATAAATCAAATTTTGAATTTCTTATTTTATTGATATCTAAAATAAAATAAAATAAATCAAAATTATTTTTAAACATTTAGTATATGTATTCAGTAAAATAATAATTGAAATATGATTATTTTCAGAGTAAAAATATGTGTATACTATTTAATAAAAATAAAAGTTTATAATTCATAAATAAGAAAATTGGAATCTAATCCTCTTATGGAAAAAATATAACTGAACACATAGCAGAAGAGAATGCCACGAGAGTTCGAGTTAGTACATTACAGGGTGACCTATCTTGATTTCACCTCAAGACATGATAAGATACGAGCTCTCTCAACCTCATCCTAAAACTGAGTAGAGACAGAATCCACCTTCTTTTGCACTTTCTCCAGCTTACTAGTCAACTTTTGAATCCTTAAATCCTCTTCACGGGCTTCTTTAGAAAGATGGACAATCCAAACATAATCTTTCATTAAGAGTTCAAATGAGGCAGTAACATCCTTGAGTCTTTTACCATGCTTGAAAATGAGTAAGATACTCTAGCAAGGAAGGAATATAATAAAGAACAAAAATAAGAAAATCTCATATTAAAAGGGAAGATATAAGAGTTCACTCACCTAAAGGGCAACTTGAGCTCAACTCCAAGACCTCATCAATCCCCAAGTCAACCATCTCGCCGACCTTCCTCAACTTAAAGGCATATTTCAGCAAAGGCAATACCTAGGCAGAATATGGGACACGATCATTCAAGATGCTACCCAACTCAACAAATAACTTAGGGGCTTAGATATTTGTCGCCATTGCCACCCTCTACCTTCATTTTGTCAACATCTTCGAAGTCCAAGCTAATTCCTTCAAGGATCTAGGCAACACCTACAAAGAGAGCACCCAGGCAATATTAAGCACTGTCCCTTCCATCTTTCTCTTGCCAATGTCGTCAGAGTTCATGATAAAACCTCTAAAGACTGTGTAGCACTTGGAAAAGAGCTCAAATTGAGGAAGGCAAAACTATTTAGCATAAAGTAAGGAAGGATCCTAGAGAGGCTATATTAAAGTGTCATTGGAAAACAAATATCTCCTCAATAGCTTGCTCAACCCCTCTTTCGTCATCAAGTTGGGTTGTTCTTCTTTAAAGCATAATTTGAAGAAGGAAGTTTTTCTTGTGCCTACATCACTTTTTTGCTAGATACTTTTTGCCAATGAGCTATATGCAACTAGACTAAAAATCAAGAGTTACTCTTAGTTGATCATTCACTAGGTTAGTGAAACCTACCACGTTGAGGAATATGACATGATCGCCTACTTGAAGAACACGAGAGAGTTGATTACATAATTTTAGCAAATGGTCACGAATTACTTGGATCAGATGAAAGTTGTAGTTGGCTTAAGTCTTAAACGTACTTCCATAAGAGGAAAGGGGTATTTGCCAAGTGCATTTGTCACTGTTCAGTATTATCGTCATTCGATTTATTGGCATGTGTTATACCGTCATATGTTCATTACTATATGTTATCTTGCCAAATATTTATCACCATGTACTTATCTCTATGAATTTTCACTATTGAGTATATCTCCAACAATTTTTCGCTATTGATTTATCATTATTTTGAATGTCTCTATATGTTTTTCGCCATTGATTTTGTTGTCATCCCTAAAACGGTAAGAGTAACACCACCTAGATGGAAGAGGGAGAATCCAAGACCAAGAGTATGGCGAAGAGTCATAAGTAGCTTACAACGCCTTCAACTCTGCATCAGCCATTAAAAGTTGGGAGACCTATGTTATGAGAAAAAATATAATTGGATATCTAGCGGAAGAGATACCTATGAGAGTCTAAGTCAGCACATTATGGGGTGACCCATCTCGAGCCCACCTCAAGACAGGACAAGATATGAGCCCTACTCACATGCAGTTAGGTCAGACCCACTTTTAACTAGGCTCTCTGCTATATATCGCCAAAGTATTCACCATTTGTTAATAATGCCTAATATAACTATATACTGTGGTACGTGTAGAAATGTTCATACGATCATACACCATGGCACATGTGAAAATATCTATGTGGCTATATATCTAGACACATATAAAAAACATGACCATATATCGTGGTGCATATGATAAACGTGGTTGTATACCACAACACATGAAAGAGTGTTAAAATAGTATCCTCAATTCTCTATTTGTGCCTACAAATGTTTGAACTTACTCAGATAATTTATTATCGAACGTTTAATATCTTTAAATGAGAAAGTAAGGGTGCCTAACTGCCTAGGTGGGCCAAAGCCTACCTCGTGCACCCTTAAAGTACCAATTAAGTTATGTTTTGCTTTAAAAATATCTCGTAAGGGACCACTCAAAAGGTAGCAAATAGCTCATGATCAAAGCAACAGACAAGCTATCAGTAGGGTCAACAAATAGTAGGATCTTACCTGACACTATATAGACATTGTACAAAGCACTCATAGAGACCATGTAAGGCTCAGATGAGGACCATGTGCCAGAAGCGACAAATAAGGATGCACTACTTGTTTGTTATGGTATAATGAAATCTCTACAGCCAATAAAAGGCTAACACATGGCTTGTGAGCTTGGATTAGGTTTGACTCACCTATCCTAGCCCGCTATGTGTCACATGAATAAAAGACCACTAAGAGCTAGTAATGAGAGGACACGTATTAAAGTAAAGGCTAAGGTCAAGGCAACACTCTTCATCTAATCAATTTTAAGTATTTTTATTACATATAAAAACATATTTTTTCATTTCATATAAAAACATATTTTTTCTATGGAACATTTCATTGATTTCATTTCTAAGAAAAGAAAAGGTTTTGCTTTAAAAATATCTCGTAAGGAACCACTCAAAAGGTAGCAAATAGCTCATGATCAAAGCAACATACAAGCTATCAGTAGGGTCAACAAATAGTAGGATCTTACCTGACACTATATAGACATTGTACAAAGCACACATAGAGACCATGTAAGGCCCAGATGGGGACCATGTGCCAGAAGCGACAAATAAGGATGCACTACTTGTTTGTTATGGTATAATGAAATCTCTACAACCAATAAAAGGCTAACACATGGCTTGTGAGCTTGGATTAGGTTTGACTCACCTATCCTAGCCCGCTATGTGTCACATGAATAAAAGACCACTAAGAGCCAGTAATGGGAGGACACGTATTAAAGTAAAGGCTAAGGTCAGGGCAACACTCTTCATCTAATCAAATTTAAGTATTTTTATGTCATATAAAAACATATTTTTTCTATGGGACATTTCATTGACTTCATTTCTAAGAAAAGAAAAGGTTATCTTCCCCAAAACGATTTTATCTCATTTGGTCTCATACATCCACCATGAAAAATCTCTATTAATATACAATAAATACACTGTAGATAGACTATTCATCCCACCTTGTGTTAATTCCTTTATCCCTTGGTGCTCTGCTAATCACCTTATGAGTTTGCTTTCTTTATGTTGACTTGCACATTGTTTTATTACTTTTAGAAAGAGATACATATGCCCTTCATTTCCTCTCCAATGAGATGCTGACTTAAGCATTTGAGAGATGACTCTTGTCTAAGCTTTGTTCTGTCTTATAGAAAGTTTGCAAACCAGCTTAGTGGTATTGTGGTGTTTAGAGGGTTCGAGAGCAAATAAAGGTGAGCGAAGCAGTTGTGTGAAAAAAGGCAGTGTGTGTTTTGCCATTCTCAGGTTTCTTTAAGGTTTTGTGAGTTAGTTGTTGAGGTGTCTTGTATTGTGAGCTTTTTGGAGGCAGAGCAAGATGAAAGGGAAAGTTGTGTATGTGAAGTAAAACTTTTTGCAGTTCAACACTTTTGATAGCTCTCAATGGTTCTATGCTCTAACATAGTTTCCGATTGCATAGAGAAGAAGACTTGGTTCAAGTCATTCAACCATTTCGAATACACCTATTCTCATCTTGAATGTTGGTGTAAGGCTTGCAAAATCCGCGCATCAACAAATTTTATGTAGAAATTCTCCATCCCCATTAAATTTATTGAGAGATGTGATTTAAATTGAAAAAAAGGAAAATAATGAAGATCTCCCCGCCCTTGTTTCATTCTATTGTTGTCCCTATTTTTACTCCAAAATATGAATTATTTGACATAGGGATCTCTTTGATATTGATGAATAGATTCTCTCCTTTTTTCAGAAATCATAAAAATTTGAAGATGTAGATACTATTACCCAAAAATATATTATGAATTGTTTGGATATTCTATCTTCCCACTAGCTACCAGAATAATAGTCATATATAATAGAGAGAACAAGAACATGCTCAATTTAATATTTTGTAAACTAATTATATTCCAAACTATGTTTTTAAAGGTTGTTAGTCGTGCCTCATTATGCACTAAAGATTAATTAATTAATATAGGTACCATCCTTGCATTATCCGGTTATCAAATATTTATTACAAAAATTTATATTAAACTCATGTCTTCTGTTGGGATAAGAGAAAGAAAATTATTTGATAGGAGTATTACAGGTTTTATAAAATTTTAAAAATTCCAATAAATTTAAATAAAAATCCGTAGATATTACAGACTTAGATATGAGTTGATTATAATAGACCCAAAAAAACAGATCAGTAGATCTTGAGAATCTATATCCATGGGAATAATAATTGGAAAATTCTTTATTATTTTGTTAATTGAAAAAGAATATGTAAACTTTTCGAGTTTGACCTAACACCCGACTAAAAATTTATCGAACCAAAAGTATTCAATCACACCTTTAATTTAATTATTGGATTTTTTTACTCTTATTATTTAAATTATGATTGATAATTCGAATTTTCTCGTTATATTCATATCATATCAAACAAAAAAAAAGTATTTTAGACTAATTGAAAATTAACACATTTTAAAATTGTGTCAAGAATTAAAAATATTAATCTGGTTTAATTATTACATAGGTTTAAAAAATTATAATCATATTACTTACTTAACATTATTTTTTATATATTTAATATATATGTTAAAAAAATTTATATCTAATACGGTTTATTCTGATGCTAATAAAATTTATTCTAAATAAAATTAAATATTTTTAAAATATCAAAAATGTAACTAAGTATTTTTAAAATATAAAAAATATTAAATAAATCTATTTTGTCATAGATGAGAGTTAATATGATATAATTAATTGAATGATTAACTTGTCATATGCAATTTCACATGTCAAAATCTTTAAATCAGAACTCAAGAATTGAAAGAGAAGGTGATAATCACACTAATATTAGAGTTTGTTTGAAATTATTATTAGAGAATCTAAATTTCATTTTGATTCACTAAAATTTATTCTAGGCACTTAATAAATTTCTTTTATGATCCATTTTGACAAAAAAAAAATAATTTTACAATAGATTTTTAAAGCAAAAGTTGTTTTCTAAAATTTGATTTTAAACCTCAATTTTATTTTTATATGTAGTTTTAAATATATCCCTATGTAAATGATATTTTATAAATTTGTTCTTAGCATTAGACAAATTTTTTAATCCAACTCTAGGTATATAAAAAAGATTAATCTTTTTATTGTTTTTAAGCACAACTGCAAAGCCAAAATGTACGTTACTATGTTCTCTATTAATTTATTATTTAATTTATATATATATATATTTAATTAATTTAATTTTTAAAATAAACTTGAAAATAAATTTTATAATATAATTTTATTCAATACTATGTCTATGTTAGCCATTTGTATTATCACAACCTTTATCAGCGAAAATTATGAAACATATGTAATCTACTTTTAGAATTCAGGACATTTTTTAATACATAATTTATTAAATACTCAACTCATTTTTCTTTAAGTTGATTATTTTTTCAACATAATAGAAGCAAATTTTCAGCTCTAATTAATTTGTTAATGGATCAAGGGTCTGTTATGCTTTTCTGTGTTAATTGGTTGAATTTATCTATTTTAAGTAATTTAATATATTTATTTTTTAACTTTTTTAAAATTTATTTATTTATTTTCAACTTAAATTTTAAAACATATTTTGTGTTAATTGAAAAGCAATTTCTTTTTTCACTTTTTGATCGAATCTGAAAAGTCCAACTGATTTATTATATATCTTTCTATAGACATAGATAAAAATAAATAAATCATTTAGATTTAAACATTCAAGAATATTTAAAATTTAAACTAATTCAAAATTCAGTCAAAAAATATATACTACCTAACAAAAAATAAAATGAGATAAAGAGTTTTACCCAAATTTAATTTTTTATGAGTTTTTCATAGTAGTAATTAAATTATCAAACAAATAAAATTTTATCAGACATTATTAATAATCATATATCGTAAAATCTTTTAAAATATTATATAATATCAATATGAGAGGAGAATTCAAATTCATTAATATTCAAGTAATCCAAGAGTTAGAGCCAAGTTAGCTTTCTAGATGACTTGGGTCAGTACGCAACACTTTATTTTGGGCTACGGACTCGACCATTCTTTGAACCAAGTTAGCTTCGTCTCTGTTCTGAGTTGGAGACAAGTCCTCCACTCCTTTTAGGTTGCGACTGTGGACCGCTTGGACTTATAATATCTCGATTAATCTCAGACGACACCTAAATCGCGGGCTTTAATTGTGGGCCGGTGTATAGAAGTGATTTAGATTAAACAAAATAATAAAACGAACATGATTCTTACTAAAATTTTGAAAAATAAAAAAAAAAAACTTTTTACTTTAACAATTTAGATTTAGGATTTGTTTAGTATAACTTTTTAAATAAAATTTTTTAAAATAAACTTTTTATCGGTTGAACTTTTAACAAAAATTTATTAATCGTTTGGTTATAATAAATAATTTTTAAAAAAATTTGAGTAATTATTTTAATTAAAAAATATTTAATATTATATTTTAAAAAATAACATAAATTTTTAAAATAAATTAAGGATATTTTAGATAATTTAGTTTTTTAAAAAAATTGGAAAAACTTACTACCAAAAACTCAAATTTTAGGCTTCTTCCAATAAAAGAAAAATAATATTTTTAATTTCCAAAAGTCTTTTTTCAATGGCAACTAAACAATTCAAAAATTTTAAAAAGGACTTTTATTATTAAAAAAATTCTTTTGACTAATAAAAAAGTCAAACCAAACGAATACTTAACTACATAACAAAACTTTATTCAATATTAACCAGATTCATATTATTTGAACCAAAATATCTCTATGACCAAAATTAGTAAAAAATAAAAATTATTTTCAAGTTGCTATAATATTTTTGAACATTTTGTGTTATAGTACTTTTGAGTTTTTGAAAGATAAATACTTAAAAGTGAGAAAAGTGGAAGTAAAAAAGATAATTTTGGTCACGAGAACATTTTTGTCCAAACATTTTAAGATTAGTTAATTTTTAATAAATTTTTGTTATGTAATTAAAACTGAATTAAGATTAGTTAATTATTAATAAATTGTTGTGTAATAAATTTTTGTTAATTTTCAAAAAAATTCTTTATTAAATTGCGTAAATTGGTAAGAAGTCACCGGATTCATGTAAATAGACTTTAATTTTTACCTCTAAATAAAAGTTTTCTAACTACCTTAGGGGATTGTTGAAGGTCTACAATATTCTAATAATAATAACTTCCTCCCTAAATTTCTCTCTTTTTCTCTTTCATCTCTTGAAATTCAAACATCGATAATCTCGAAGAAATACTTGTAAATTTCTGAACTTTAGAACTATTTCACTATTTTTACCATTTTAGTTTGTACATGCATAGGATCAGTAATCTTAGACCTATTCTTGATTGATTGTAGCAATCAATAGTTATTATCTTCATTTTCTAGGAGATTGGAAGAAACCAAATTCAATTAATAAACTTGTAAAAAAGCGAAACACATGCTACTGCAACAGAAACAGACTAGCAAAGTTTTGTGGTAAATTTGTATTAGGTAAAACTAATGGTAGTCCAATCAAGCGGCAGAGTAGTGCTCAAACCCAATTGGAGCAGGAGGAATGCTCTGTTCATGCCTGAAAAGGTTGTCTGGATCAACTTTAATCTTCACTCTTACCAATCTTCTGAAGTTATGTTTGAAATACCTGGTCCCCCAAGCATTGGCCTCGATGAAACTTGTGTTACCTTTTTTGTTCGTCCCCAAATCAAGATCCCTGTAGTTCACATATGCAGCTCTTGGAAACTTTGGAACATAAGGAGCCATGTAATCATATAGCCTCCTAATCCAGTCTACATGCATTGTTGCATTTCGCTCTCCATCATTCCAGCCACTCAAATACTGGATTTTGAATAATGTTCCTTTTCTATGAGGGAAAGGAATTTCAGATTCTGAAATCTTGCTCATCATTCCACCATAAGGATTGAATATTAACATTGGGGAATCTTCTTCCAATAGTCTTTTCCATAGTCCTTCTAGCGCCTTTTCAGGAATGGGCTCTTTGACAAAGTCTGATTTGGCTTTGAAATAGTTCTTGAACAAAGACTTACCTTGGAGTAGAACTTCAGGAGGTGTGTTATTTGGATAGCCAGCAATGTAAAGCACAGATTTGATCCAGCTTGTTTCCATGCAATCATTTCGCGTCAAACCCAATTCTGGGAAGCTATCTTCCATTACGTGGAGCAGTCTATCAATACCTCCAAGAAACAGGGCGTTGTACGAAGTTGTTATAGTTCTTTGACCATTTGGGCCAGCATTTGCAGGTTGTATGATAACTCTAATGAAGAGATCTTCATCAAGCTTATCTGCAACTTGTTGCCATCTGTGGAGAAGCTTTGTGGCACCTTGTTTCAGGGTCTTGGTTACTGTAAAAACTGTCACAACTGCTGGAACAGGAACCAATTTTATATTCCATGCAAGAATGAGTCCAAAGCTTGCTCCTCCGCCTCCTCTTATTGCCCAAAACAGGTCTTCCCCCATGGCTTCTCTGTCAAGAAGTCTTCCACTAACATCAACAATTCTAGCATCAAGAACATTGTCAGCAGCGAGGCCGTATTTTCTCATCATGGTACCGTAAGCCCCTCCTGTGATGTGCCCACCAACTCCTACGCTTGGGCAAAGACCAGCAGGAAAGCCATGAATATTGCTCTTCTCTGCGATTCTGTAGTAAAGTTCACCGATCGTAGCACCGGCTTGAACCCAGGCGCTGTTATCATCAACACCAACATTGATGGATCGAAGCTTGGCAAGGTCCAAAATGATGAAAGGTGTTTCAATTTCAGATACATACGAGAGGCCCTCATAATCATGTCCTCCACTTCGAACTCTTAAATGAATTCTAAGCTCTCTGGAGCAAATAACAGCTGCTTGGACATGGGATTCATGCAATGGCCTGAAGATAAACTCGGGCTTTGGCATCGAAGGCACCAAGAACCTGAGGTTTTGAGCAGAAGATTCCAGGATAGAAGAAAACGTAGAGTTGTTTGGGGTGTAGATAGTGGACAAAGGGATGTAAACCTCCGAATAAGTTGGCAGGCAATGAATAAATTTGTCTAGAATTGAGACTGAAGTTGTCCCT
This sequence comes from Melia azedarach, assembly GCA_028052125.1. NCBI lineage: Eukaryota > Viridiplantae > Streptophyta > Magnoliopsida > Sapindales > Meliaceae > Melia > Melia azedarach. The sequence goes on from CM051404.1 coordinate 5,181,322, forward strand.
GAAGCTGATAAGAGCAGGAGGACTGAAACTGAAATTAGTGAAAACAGGCACTTGCTTGAAGGCATCATTTTTCCGGTTTCCGTAGTGCCCTTGCCACTTGCAAAACCTGTTTAATGGTCTGTGTGAAAAATGATTGCAGTCCACAATAATGTTTTAGTTGAATAAGTTGAACTACGTAGAGACAGCTATTTCTGTCTCCTATACCTTGTCGTTATCCAACTATACACAGTTTTAAAATCCCTGGAATTTGACTACTCTGTCACGTTATTGTCAGAAAGAGTTGGACAAGGGAAGATAAAATATAGAAAAGTAAGGTAATATATCTTCAATGAGTGGAAGCCGTATGTATGCATATATTCTCCGTGAATGTTGTCAGTATCATTGCTGGAGTCAGAGATCCTAACGATGGATTTCCAATCTGTTTGTTCTCTGTATTTAGAATAATCGTAAAACAATCTCTCTTACTCCTTTTGCTCAAAGAAAAAAATTAATGTCAATAAAATTATTTTTCAGAAAAATAATTTCGACAAAAATGTTCTCTATTTATTTTATTTGCAGTTAAAATGGTCATGAGACTATCTTTGATACACATCTTACTTACTAAAAGAAAATCAAATCTTTTAAAAAGAGAACTAGTGTCAACGAAAGTATTATGTATCTTTAAGACTCGAATCGTGATTTCTGATGTGAAGTACATTTAAATGGGACTCAAACTACATAATACTTGGGGTTAAGTCAATTTTGGGAAATATTTTTTTTTCCTAAAAGTCAATTTGGGGGACTTTAAACCTAAGACAGAACCAGTTGTTTAGTTGGACTAATGAAAAAAAAAATCCAAAACTATAAAACCAGTAGTAGAACAACCTAAGTCTTGTTTTAAATTCCTTTCAAGTCGCGGCTTATTAAGAAATGTATGTATTATATCAAAACCTTGTGCTTTAGTATCTTTCAATAGGAATAGGATATATACAAATTTATATTTTTTGGTAAAGTCATATTTTAGAAACGTGACACAAGTTTATCCCTTGTGATCTTACTTTCTTGACAATCCCTTTCCTGTGAAATCAAGCCTTGTTTGCTCTTGGAGTAACCTTACACTTTTCCTAAATTCATAGAAGCTATGCTTTTAGCCTTTAGGCACCAAAACACCCTAATTCCCATTTAGAGACCACTAGGTTGTAAGATGGGTTGTTCAAATGTAACATATACTTTCAAGTTGCCTCTCTTGTTCAGTATTGAGCAATCTATTTACCCGTAACTTTATGGGAAGGATAGTACCTAAATTTTTGGGGTATATTTTATACCCTCTTAAATTTTAAAAAAATAAAAAAATATCTTTAATTTTTTATACTTTCAGTTGTTAAAATATTATTAATTTAGTCCAAAATTTTAATAAAATAACAAATTAAGATAAAAATTCTCATAATTAAAAATTTAGTCCTCACTATTTACAAGGTATTACTATTAGTAGAGATGGTAATTTTTTCGATCCCACCCCCTGGCCCGCCCTACAACATTGAGTGGGGGGATTGGAGATTTAAAATTCAATCCATTAAAAAATTAGGACGGGTTCAGAGATTTCCCACCTCATTCCATCCCACCCCTTTTCGAATTAAAAATATTGTAATTTTGATCTATAAAACATTGTAGCTTAAGTTTGTAGTTGGCCTAAAAATTCAACTCATTTCTATTGTAGCAAGTCTTTTAATTTGAAAGTAACAAACACAATATATAACTGTGGAAATACTGTAGCATAGTCAAAATAAGGTCAAATGGGAGCGAGTTGCATGGGTTAAAAAACGGGGTAGGTTTGGGATGACAAAACCCGCTCCATTCCCATCCTTAACTATTAAGGATTAAAATGTTAAATTAATAAAAATTTATTTTATTTTATTATTTTAAAAAAATTTAGGAACAAAGTAATAATTATTTAAATTAAAATGCTAAAATGAATTTGAACAAACTTGTATACTAAAATGCTTATAACCTCTATTTTATTTTTTGTAATAATGTAATATTTAATGATCATAAAATTTTTTAGATTATATAAATATAACATTTTATGAATATATATGTATATATATTGTATTATTTTCATTGTATTTCTTAAAAATTATCAAGGAAAGATCCTTTATCCAAATTAAAATGCTAACAATTATTTGAAAAAATCTAAATAATTCTTTTGCTATAAAAAAAAGAAAATAATGAATTATAATATGTAAATTTAATTTAGTGTGTCAATAGAATTGATAATTATACATACTAATATATTTTTATTTAAAAGTTTAATTTAATTTTGATTAAAAATCTAAACAAGAATTTTGGTTATCTTTGTTTGTAATAAATAATATAGTATGTATAATATTTTATTTTATTTATATTAACTATATGCTTGATAAAAGAAGATATATAATAAAAATAATATGATTATATATATATATATAGATATGTTATACATATTTTATCTAAAGTCTTTATGATCATTACACAATAAATTAATCTAAAAAAATAAAAAAGGTTAAAAGCACTTTACTCTATTAATTTGTCCAAATTTATTTTAGAATTTTAATTGAAATAATTATATTTTTATTTCTTAAGTTTTTAAAATAATAAAATAAAATAAATTTTTTTAATCAAACATTTTATCGCGATTACGCTAATCACAAGTGCAAGGGTCGTATCAAGTAATAAAGTGATAAAGATAAAATATTATCTCATGAGGATTAAGATCAAATTAACTACTAAGTACTATAGTTTGAAAGACTAATTTTATCTAAACAAACTAGAATCGATTAATTATAACGGTAAATAAACTAAAACGCTACTTTTAACTAACAAATAATAGAAATTGAATTAAAGAGTTTATAAAAGGATAAAATATGCAAGAATGAATTATCTAGGGTCTTGATTTCGTTTGTCTATCACTATGCTTCTCTTAATTGGCTGTTATTAACATGTTTTGGTCTAATTCACTAATCACAAGATGAAAACAAGCCTTAACACCTCTCTCGAGTATAAATTAAGGTTTTATACACAATTACTCAAGTTGATATTTTTATCTAACTCAAATAATTATACGTTCATTATGTATTATTTGTTGTTTAATGTTTAGAACTCAATTCATCTCCCGATTTCTTGAAATTATAAGTGTTAACTAAATTATCTAGATGTCGATTACCTCTCGGTCCTATAACTATCTAGCTTGTGTTTTCTGAACCCAATAAACAAATCAAATTTTTCCACAAATTAATTCATCCATCTCCAATTTAATTAATTCATCAATTAATTAACAAATTAGAACATTAAGTAAGGTAAATACAAGTAAATCAAATTATAATAACATTAATAACATACCAATTGATTAAAATATAGTTTGAACAATTGATTAAATATGGATAATATGAGAATAATATTTTTATTCTTACGAAGTAGTGGGATAACTTATAGATGCATAATTTTAGTAAATGTTGACTTAGATTAATGAGTGAAATAAATTTTAAATTTATAAAAATATTCTGTTAATAGAGGTTGATTTAAAATTAAATTTAGACAAGATCTAATTTTCACTAGTATTCAATCAAATATAAGATATTTGGTTATCAAACTTTTAGTACTCGATTGAGTTGGATTGAATTAACGGTTAATACTGAATCAAAATTGAACCGATCTGATCTAGTTCAGCTTAGTCTCTTAATTTAAGTTTATAATTCAAAAAATACAATTTAATTAAAAAACTTTTCAAGTGTCTTATATTAGAGTTTAATCTAGTGTGATTGAGTATTGATTCCTCTAATTATAATGTATGGTAGGTACTTTTTTTTTTAGTATGTATGACAGGTACTTTAATTTAAAATATTTAAATTCAGATATTTAAGATATTAAAAATTGTATTAAATACTTATTCTTAAAAATAAAAGCAATAACAAGACTTGATTTTACTTTTAGTTTTCAATTTTTTTTCTGCTCTATTTTTTAATGAATAAGATCATTATTAAATTCATAAGAACGTGAATAATCCTATAGATAAAAATAAGAAGAAAAATTGTATTGAAATAATGAAAAAAAATCCTGAAATTACAAACATATTCATAATAGCTTATTTTTAATTGAAAAACCAACTATTTGTTTCTTATTAAATTTCTATTTACTAAGTATTTTTTTGTTAAAATAAATACAGAAATCCCCCTATCGCCAGGATTTCTTTTCCTTTTTTAAAATTCAACACAACATTCATTCCATAAAGAAAAATACAACCTACAGATTTATACTAGCAAAAGCATACATGCTACAATAGTCAATTATAATAAATAATCAAACATATCTTTAACTCTATTATAGGACAAGACGAATAATATAATATTATATTATTATAAATTTAAATTTAAGCGAAGATAAATTATTATAAAATAATATAATATTATAGATGTAATTTAAGTAAAAATCTGTATTTAATAATGAAAAGGAACCAAAAGACAGAATGAAAAAGAAAGAAATCTCACTCTCCGGAGTTTGAAGTGAAAGAAACACAAAATCTGAACTTTGAAAGTGCAGGAAAAGGAGAGAAAAGTTTGAGAGAAATCTTTATAATATACTTGTCGGCAGGATTTTTTTTGACTTAACAAAAAATTTTACATTTTTACCAAAATATCCTTTACTACACAGTAAAAGTGTTTAAAAGTCAATTTCACATGAATATTTTTATTAAAATAATAATAACAAAGTATTTCGTGTTCCACGTGTCTGTCAATATCACAAATCAATCACAGTTGTCTACCAATATCACAAATCAACCCCCCGACGAATTTCTTTTAAATTTAAATTTCTCAATCTTACATGCACTGTCTAGTCCCGATGCTAGGGAAAGTTAACTACGTGGCAACTGTCCTTTAACAAATCTATTTTAACCCCCTGATTGGTTAATTATTTCTCCTCATCTCAATTAGATTTTTTTTTTTATATATTTATTCCATTCAATAATTAGAAATTTTATTAAAAATTTGTAATGAAATAATTTGAAAGTTAAAAGTATAAACAAGGCAGGCTACAATTTTAGGGATTTTAAATTTTATTTGTAAAAATTATAATATATCACTACTTTTTATGGAAAAAAAAGCTCGAAGTTAACATCTGTAAATTTATTCATTAATAAAAAATAACTAGTACTTAATTTTAATCTTGTAATTGAATTGCGTTTGAAATTATTGATCAAAATTTGGAATTGTAGTTATCCTATTTTGTTTTAATCCTCCTGTTCATGATTATTTTAGTATTTATTACATCATTGTCAAATACTAATTTTTTTAATTTTTTTAACATGTATTTAATTTAAATTTATTTTAGATTCATTTATAGATTTTGAAAGACAAAAGCTTATTACTAAACTTTGAAATATATATATTTTTTATGTTTAATAAATATGTAAACTAAAAATATGGAGTATTAACACATTTCTCTTGAGGTTTTAGATTTATATAAACAATATGGAAAAAGGCCTACATACTTTCCTTGGATCCTCAATTTGACTAACCCATTTGTTGCAATTACATAAATATCTTTAGAAATAAAAATAAAAATATATTAATTTATTCTATTTGAAAAATACTAATTTGTTTTATCATAAGCCGCCTTAATCACTCATAGTTCTACCTTTACCTTCCTCTCATTACCTTATGATTTCAATACTACCTCGCTGTTCCCTTCTCTTCCACTATCACGACTTTGCTTTTTATTTAAAATCTACACCTAAGGGCCAAAAGATGTTACTCAAATATATACATGCTCGGGTTAAGGTTGTCAAGCTTCTGTTTTTGAGAACTACCTATTTACGTAGTATATGAGGTGTTCTTGGTTATCTTCTCCGACTTGAGCTAATAGTGCCTCTTTAGCCACGGGAGTTGCGGCTAAGTAGATGTGCAACGTTTACCTCATATAGGTGACTTCAAGGTAGGTAGGTTCAAGATAATGTGTTGAATTCTCTTAAAGGTTTCTTCATGCTACTCCATCTATTCATTTTTCGTATCTTCTTTAATAAGGGTGTATATATGGAGATGAGAACGACTAATGTAGGATAACTTGCCCATCAAACTTTTTAATTCCTTGGGATTCTTTAGTTGTGGTACTAAGGAGATACTTTGTATCTTGACAGGATCCACATTGATTACCTCTTTAGTGTATTAAAAATCCTAAGAACTTCTTTGATGAAACTCTGAAGGCACATTTCTTTGGATTCATCTTGAGGTTGTATGTTCGACACTATATGAAAACTTTCTCAAGGTCCTGAAGGTGCATGTCCTGGATAACAAATTTTACTACTAGATCATCTATGTATTCTTTAACTTCTTTTCCCATCATATTGTGAAATATTGTTGTCATGGCTCTCTACTATGTTGTCCCTACTTTTTTTAAGTCTGAAGGGCATTACCGTGTAGTAAAAATTGCCTACATGTATTCTAAATAATGTTTTCTCAGCATCTTTTGATGCCATCTTGATTTGGTTGTATCCGTTGAAACTATACATAAATGACAACATATCTTGTTTTGGGATAAAATCTATAAGTATATCCATATTTGATAGTGGGAATTCATCTTTAGAATATGCTTTATTCAAATTATAAGAGTTTATACAAATTCGCATCTGGTCGTTCTTCTTCTTAATTAAGACTATATTAGCTAGCCAAATTGGATGCTTGATAAGCTTCATGAAACTTGCATCTATAAGTTTTTGTATTTTCTCTTCAATCTCTTCCTTTATTTCTGGATGGAAATTCCTACGTTGTTGCTTGACAGGCTTTGACCCTAATTTGATGTTTAGAGCATAGCAAGTCATTCAAAGGTCTAGTCCAGGCATGTCATTGCATCCCTACGTGAAGGTATCTTGGTATTTCTTCTCCAATTACTCTTCCTCGCTAGTCACCAAGGTTGCGCTTATAGAAACCTTATTATGAATTTTCGGATCTGTACTTGGATCAATTTCCTATAATTCTTTATCTATTGTAGCAGACCCATCTTACATGTATTTAGGTGCTTGAGATATCTTATCTTGGTTTTGTATTCTCATACACTCGTCATCTCTTATTTCAATGCTTGCGCAGATTAGATCGTTTTTCTCAATTGATTCAGGACCCCTGCTACTGGAATAATCATGTCATACAAACTGTCATAAGTGGTATATGACATGACCGTTTACCTCTTCTTTATGTGGACGTTAGTGGTCATCTTGAGATGCCCTTGTGAGGACCTCTTTCGCTTATTCAATACTTTGCCTCTTTTATAATCTGTCTCATCGTGATTAGGGAAAGATATCCCTTGTATTCCATCTTCTTCTAGTATGTAATCTCCATAATATTAAGCTTCTACAAGATAAGTTTGTGCGTGGCTAAAAGGTGTTAGGTTGACAGTATTTCAACATTTTTTTAACACTTCAGTGATAGGTAGAAATCACAAATTGGTGTTTATTGAGCCATGGTCTTTCAAGAAATATTTGGATGTCATGTTAATATCCAAGACATGAAATACAATGGTAATGTATAGGGACTTCCAAGTTTAGTCAAACGTTTCTTTTTGAGAATTCGAAAGTGTTTCTAAAGGCGAATATCTTTGTCTTTATTTTCTTGACTTTTCAAGTGGAATCTTGGCCATCTTTAAAACTTCTAACGAAAATATGTTCATTGAGGACCCTGTGTCTACCAACGCTCGCTTAATGGGGATCCCATTGATTTTAGCTGCCAAGTAGAGAGGCTTGTAGGAATCTAGCTCTTCTTTTGTTAGATCCTCGTCCAAAAAAATAACAACATTAGTTGTTTCCAAGTAGATGTGGTTGATATTTTAGCAAGTGCTTTCGTCGCGGTTTTTTGCAGATCAGATCTTAATATATTTTGTCGAAGAGAGACCTGAACTTAAGGTTTCGTTAGAGCGCCTTTATCATTATCATATAATTTTCTTCTTGTTATGCTTTTATGAGACCTTTAGACGCATTAGCACTGACCTTGGTTGCTTCATCATCTTGAGTATCAAAGGCGATTTCAATTAAAGATACAGAGGTTACTCTGTTGTGATGCAGTAATGGATTGATGTTTACATTTTGTCTTTGGGGGGGCAGAAATAATATGCCCTCTATAATTTTCTTGTGGCCAAGGTTTTAAATATACTTGTATTCCCTCATGTCGTGGCTTATTGATCGATTATAGCAATAAAATCTAGGGTTGCTTTGAAATTTCTCCAAGCGTTTTTATGAAAGATTAAAGGTTTGAATATGCTACCTTTGGTTCATCTTTCCAGAATCTCTTTGAACTCAGTGTCAAGGCAAGAGATAAGTTGCTCGGATGGAAGTTCTTTTTTGAGATCACTTCCCGTATGGTTTACCTTTGCTCGAATTATAGAGAGCGTCTCGCTTCTCTATATACATGACATATGATGTCTTCTTCTTCGGTTTCTTGATTGCAGGGTATTTTACCGAAAGTGATGTCCTTCTTGCTACCTCCATAAGTTGATTGAACATCCCCAAATTAAGGTTTTCGAGATGAACTCGATATTCAAGCAACATGTTATTCACACATATTTCTACGATCTTCAAACCTATCATTGTTTGGTAGTGTGGAGCTGGAGCTGCGTCACCTGTTCTTTACTCTGGAAATATTTTTGATAAAATTTTATTGCGAAGTTTCACCATGAATTTATTCATCCCAATGGCAAAGCAGTGTACGAGGAATATGCCCAACTTGTCAGTGATTTGGAGAATTCTCTCAATCATATTTCTTCATTGCGAGTGTGTACTCAAAGCGTGTCTATGAACCGAGTGATGTGTTCTTGAGGGTTTCCTTCTTTCTGGTTAAAAACCTGAACTTTAATGTCTCGTACCCTTCCGGGTATGATTTTCGCATGATTTTTCTAGATAAGGTGAGAGCTATATGTATTAATAAATAAAGTAATAAAATAAAGATATTTTAAAATTAACAATATTAAATTATTAAGACATTTGCTCATTTAAATTTAAGTCAAAATTTTTAACTTAATATATTTATATACTTTTAATAAATATTTGGACATAAATTAAAAAATAAATAACTCTTAAATATCTGAATAATTATATTCAAATTTTAATTTGAAAAACAAACAACTCCTTAAATAGAAAAAAAAAAAAGAGGCTCGCAGTGATACTAAATTTAATAAGGATTATTTATCTTGGTCTAATAAATTAAAAAGACAGTGTTAATTTAAGTAGAACACTCTTACTTGAGTTAAATTCTAAAATATATTATTTAAGATTAATTAATGGAATTTAACTAAAATAAAAATTTTGTTGCAGAAAAAAATTATTTTATCTATTTTGATAAAAACAAGGAACTTCCTTTAAAAAAATATAGATTTTAATTAAAATAAATTAATTTGATAAATGCCACCACGATAATCATTTGGGTTTGGGTTTTTGTATTTTCCTTTCACTTACCTCAATTACATAATAATTTCTTATTGAGTTAAAATCCCTCCAAGCAATCTTGACTTAAGGTTATGCAACGGATTTATACTTTCTATACTATGATTCATAAATTAAGTTTGAAAATAGTTCGTGCCTCGTACATACCTGCTAAAATAAAGTGTTATCGTGGACTGAACTAAGGCTTTTGCATATGATCAATTTTTCAGTTTTAATATCATATTAAATAAATTCAGTTAAAAATCTTAATTGTCTCTAAGTTTATATGTCATGTAATTAATAAATTACAATTTAACTTGATAATTATTAAATACTACACATTGGTAAGAAGTCAATAAATTCATGTAAATGAGGTCAGCATCGATTTTTACCTATAAATAAACGGGGTTGTAATTCTACCTTAAGTTAGGGGATTGTAGAAAGTCTACGATATTGTAATAATAATAACTTCTTCCTCTCTACACATCTCTTGCTTTCTCTCCTCTTGAAAATTAAACACCAATAATCTCAAAGAAGCACTGTGAGTGCATTTCTGAACTTAAAACTATGCCATTTCAGCTTTTGTGTGTGTGTGTGTGTGTATAGAATCAATGATCTCGTATGGAAAGCTCATTTGTGTAGTACTACTATTAATGATTGATTGCAGCAATTAATATTCATTATTTATTACCGTCCATCTGTACAAGAGATCATGGGAAGAAAATCAAAGTAATATACTAGTCAGATTAATAGTTATTAATCGTATTAGGTTAAACAAATGCTAGTCCAATCAAGCAGAAGAGTAGTGCTCAAACCAAACTGGAACAGGTGGAATGCTCTGTTCATGCCTAAAAAGATTGTCTGGATCAACTTTAATCTTAACTTTTACCAATCTTCTGAAGTTATGCTTGAAATACTTGCTATCCCAAGCACTGGCCTCAATGAAACTTGTGTTACCTTTTTTGTTCATGCCAAAATCAAGATCCCTGTTATTCAAAACAGGTCTTCCCGCATGGCTGCTCTATCAAGAACGCTTCCACTAACATCAACAACACTGTCAGCAGCAAGGCCGTATTTTCTCAGCATGGTACCGTAACCTCCTCCTGTGATGTGCCCACCAACACCTAAGCTTGGCCAAACACCAGCAGGAAAGCCGTGAATATTAGCACACCACTTATAGTGAACCAAAAGTTGACTAGATTTGATGGAGGTTCGAAAGCTAATCCATTCAGTTATAGAAGCCTTGTAGGAAGTTTATTATATTTGACTGCAACAAGACCTGGCATTATGTTTGCAACTAGTTTACCTTCAAGATTCATACAAAATCCAAGTCAAGTACATTTAGGAGTTGGTCGAAGGCTGTTGAGGTACCTGAAAGGCACATATGACTTTGGCATTTGGTTTAGACTTGAAAGGCAGTTAAATTTCCTTGGCTATGTGGACAATGATTGGGTAGGTTGTGTTGATGATGGAAAAAGTACTTCAGGATGTGTTTTCAATTGGCTCTGGAATGTCTTCATGGTATTCTAAGAAGCAAGATGTTGTAGCACAACCAACAGCTGAAGCAAAGTTTATTGCAGCTGCAGCAGGTGCAAATCAATGCATTCGGTTGAGAAAAATGTTGACTGATTTAGGCTTCAAACAGGTTAATGCAAGTTCAATCTTTTGTGACAGCATGTCAGCTATTGCTATTGCAAAGAATCCAGTGCATATGGGAAAATTAAGCACATGAAGGATAAGTTCTATTTTTTGAGAGAACCAGAAAGGGATCAAGAAGTGTGCCTCATCCACTGCAAGTCTGAAGAGCAGGTGGCAGATACTCTGACCGAAGCTCTGCCTAAAACTAGATTTAAAAGCTTAGAGAAAAGCTTGGAGTCTCAAAACAAAATCTCAAGGAGGAGTCTTGATGTATTGAGAATTTGTTTTGGTACTTTTTCCAGTTCATTTGCCATTTGCAAAACCTGTTTAATGGTCTCTGTGACAAATCTTATTTTAGTAGCGTGACACAAGTCTACTTTAACATAAACATTTCACAGAGTAGAGTTTCAATACAACTATATGCTCCAAATCTACAAAAGAATGATCTCCTTAATATGAAAAGCAACATCCTTCATCTTCAACTTGAAACCTGCATTAGAGCTTTTAGCAAACTCCTAGCAAAGCAAGAAGCATAATCTTAGTTAATATAGCTTCTAGTGAAATCTTAAAAAACTATACCCTTGCAATCTTATACACTCTTGACCATCCCTTTCCTATGAAATCAAGCTTCGTCTGTTGTTAGAGTAAACCTATTTATACCTTCCCTGAATTCCTAGGAGCCATTTTCTCACCCTAATTTAAATACCAAAACACCCTAATTCACATTTAGAGACCATCAGGTTACAAGATTGATTGTTTGAATGGATCATATACTTTCAAATTACGTCTTGTTCAATTCTGAGCAATCTAGCATCACTTGTGACTCTTTATCATCATCTTTTGTTCTGTTGTATTGACAGTGAACCTAATTCAGATGTAGTTGTATCTAATTCAATACTTGTTTCAAGATTACAACATTATGCTCTTGAGCTATTGATTGACTTTCAACAGACATGGTAAGCCCGATTCCCTTAGAACACAAACTCAAGAATATTAAAAACTTAAGTCATATTAGAAATAAAATTAAAATTATTTAATTTCACTAGATTTAATTTTATCAAATACGATTTTAGTTCAATAGTATTATCGTTTTCCATAGTTTGTTTATAATTCTTGATTTATAGTGTTTTATTATTTTAACTTATATAAAGACGTGTCCAAGTATTCAAGTGAGATTTAATATAATAATTTATTTTTCTTTTAATATGGTATCAAAGTGAGTTGGTTATTTGGTTTTATAGTCTTAGGTCATAGTCCTATTAGAGAAGTTTTGTTACTCTAAAAGATAATAACTGTATAAATGATTTACTTTTCTATAAAAGAAAAAATATAAGTAAAAAGGTAAAAGACACTTGGACTCTGAATATATGTGTTTGGTAAATTCCCCAATCAAAATATTTATCACTGACACTATTTTTATTTTATTCTTTATTATTTTTTTAAAAAGGGTATAACAGTTTTTATAACTTAAGAATAAAAAATTAATTTTTTTCTTGTATTGGAAGATAAAATAGTCTCTTTATTCTAAAAATAAATTATATTTAAAAATTACTATGTAATTATTATTTTAATATATTATAATTAAGTTATTACTCTTTAACATGTTAACTTTGACAATGATTTGTAATTAAGTATGATGCTCTAATTACTTATATACATAAAATTTAAGGGATATTCTGGGTTGTACAGGTAGCAATCAGTTTTGAGAAAATAAGAATATACCTCTTGATTTAACTCAGTTACTTTAACTTCCTAGACTTTAATAAAATAATAAAATAAGATATATTAAAAATTTTAGAAATAAAAATACAATATTTAAATTAAAATGCTTCTAACCTTTTTTTTAACTTTTTTGGTAATAATTTATATTTGATTATCATAAAAGCTTTTAGATAAAAATATTTAAAACATTTTATTTAGTGTGTGTAATTATATTATCTTCATTGTATTTTCTTAAGAATTATCAAGTATATAATTAATACAAATAAAAAATATGAATACATTTTATATTTAAAATTTTTATTTTTTTGTCGTAAAATAATTATTTAAAATTTTTTAATTTATTTATTAATATTTTAGTTTAGATAAAGGATATTCCTAAACACTAATTGACTTTTGAAAAATACTAGATCTTTTATCAAAATTAAAATACTAACAATGAGTTGGAAGATATCTAAATAATTTTTTGTGTTTAAAAAAACGGAGAATAATAAATTGTAATATACTAATCAAATTTGATAATTATATATGATTTTATATTTATATTTAAAATTTTAATCTATTTGATTAAAAAAAGGAGAATTTTGACAAATTTTATTTGTAACAAATATAGTATGTATTTATATTTTTATCTATATTAATTATATGCTTGATAATTTTTTAAACAAAAACAATAAAAATAATATAATTTTAAATATATAATGGATAAATGTTATACATATTTTATCTAAAAATATTTATGATACTATATTTATTACAAAAATTAAAAAAAGGGTTAGACGCATTTTACAATATCAGTTTGTACAAATTTATTTTAGCATTTTAATTCAAATAATTATATTTTTGTTTCTAATTTTTTCAAATAATTAAATAAAATAAAAGTTTTTAAATTTAACATTTTAAATCTCTAATATATTGTGAATAATGAAGGCTAAATTATTAATTATAAAAAATTATTTTATTATTTTATTAAAGTTTAGTAACTAAAATAATAATAGCTTTAACAGTTCAAAGTGACACAAGTAAAGCCAGGGTAAAGCTTAAAAAAGTATCTAGCACACCCCAGAAATCCTGGATATCTAGCTTTTCCCTGAAGTTAGGGGTAAATATGAATATCTCTTAAAAGTTAGGTTATATGAAAAATTTTGTCAATATATGTGCCGTCAAGTTGAAATAACCAAAAACTAAGACTTCAGAATAATAACATTTGTGTCCATAACTTTACAACAATAATTAAAAAGGTCATGAGGTTTTCTATGTTTAATAATTTAGTCCTAGATTTTGCAACATACCGAGACTAAAATGTTAAATTTAAATAAACTATGCCTTTATTTACTTTTTTACAGAATTTGAAGAATACAACTATTATTCTCCCATTAAAAAATCTTAACTCTAGGATGTAGGCTATATTTAGTTAAAGAATGAAAAGGAATGAGTAAAGAGGAAAGAAAAGGAATAGTATTACTTCGTTTGGTTAAAACAAAAATAATGGATGAAAAAGAATTCATTATATATTTTTAGATAAAAATACCTTTTATTTAAAAATTAATTATATTTCTTAATAAGAATCATAATTATCTATTACTTTTATTTTTTAAATATAATTTAATTTAATTTTAAAAGTTTTGACTATTAAAACATCAACATATTTAATCTACAAACTAAATATTTTTTCTTTCTTTAAATTAAATATAGTTTAATCCCGCATTTTCTTTTTTATTTTTTTGTTAATTAAGTTGAGTCTAGCGCTGTCCTGACATCTGTACCCACTGTTAAATGGGTAGATCCACACTAGGTAGAAAATAATCCTTGCCATTATAAATGGCAAGGATTGAAGAAGTCAGGATCTCTTGATTGAGATCCTAACTCTTTACCACTTAAGCTAGCCCAAGTAGTTTAACATATTCATTTAATCTAAAAGTAAAGAAATTACAAACAAAAGTTTAGGAAGTGTCAATCTATTTTTGTCAAACTTGAGGAGTATTTAACGTCCCAAATTCTAAAGGGCTAAATTGTGATTTTGTTAGCAAATTGACCGGGGACCAAACTTACAACTCTTTTGTGGGTCATGACCATTCTAGATTTTTAATTTTCTTTAATTTGTTACCTATTAATGTAGTATTATTAAATAATTGGTAGGTTATTAGTTTTAGTTTCACTTTTCCTTCCATTTTTTTAACATTTTTATATTAATCACATTAAAGATACAAAACTCCCTAAACAAATTATGGAATATAAACTAATGTGACATGGTATTATTAATTGTTATATAATTTTTATTAATTATATTGATTTTTGTATTTTATTTATTGATATTATCTTATCACGTCAGTGAGTATATATAGTTTATACATACCTCCAACGTTATTCCTGTTGTATGACTTCAATTTGAATAAATAAAATCAAATTTTAGTACTGAAAGTGGAGAATTAAAAAAAAGGGCTTGAAATTGATAAAGTTAAAATTATCAAAAATTAAAATTAAAGATATTATTGTAACAAATATATAAGAGGAATATAAGTAGTGGAATAATGTGCTTACCTAAATTAATTTATTTTTCTTTTAAAAAATAGTTTTGAATGGGAATGAGAAACCTCACTCACAAAACACTAAATTCTTATCTCTATTGTCACTCAAACTCAGGATAACTTGAGAGAACATCAAATACATTCCAAACCACTTTATCCACACCAGTGGCACTTAAATTATCTTATCTTAAATGTGGATAATATGAGAATAATAGTTTTATTCTTATGATGTGGTGGGGTAACAAGTAGATGTATAATGTTAATAAATATTGACTCAAATTAATGAGTGAGTGAAATCTCAAATTCATAAAGTATTATTCTAATAGATGTTGACTTAAAATTAAGATTAGACAATATTTAATTTTTATTAATATTGAATTAGATTCGAGATATTTGGTTATTAAACTTTTAGCACTCAATTGCATTTGATTGAATGAACAACTAATACTGAATCAAAATTGAACCGATTTGGTTCGGTTCGGTTCGGTTCAGTTTAGTATGTCAATTTAGCTTTATAATTCAAAGAATGCAATTTAATTAAAAAAAATTCAAGAGTCTTATATTTGAGTTTCATCTAATCTTCTAAATTTAAATACTTTCAATATCTTAATGCTTTAATCTAGTTAAATAGTAAATATATTTAAATAAAATATGTCATAAATGCTTGTGGACAATTTTGCCCTTACTAGTTACCTTCAATTTTTTTTAATCTAATTTTGACCTTTTCCTTCTTACTAACTACACTATGACAAAATCCAAACTTTACTCCCTTAAAACCTGAGCTCTCTAGATTTAATAATTAGATAAACAATAATTTTTGTAATATGTCGATTGATGTTTATAATGATTAGGTGATAGAAAGTATTAATTTAAATTTGTATTATATTGATTGGTTATCATTCATATTTGAATGCAAGGATAATTTGAGAATGTGAAGAGTTGTATGGAGGTTTAAGATGGTGTATACGATTTTTTATAGTGAGTTTTTTGTCCTAAGGTAAATTTCAAATAAAGCAAAATTTTATCTTACCTAAAATCACTTTAATGTAAAGCAAAAAATTTTCTTATCTAAAATAAATTTCAAGTAAAGCAAAAATGATTTTCAAGTAAAGTAAATTTTGTCTTACCCTAAAACTGAATTTCGAATGAGATTGTCTTAAATTCATTTTTGGGTTATTTTAGAGAATTTTATTTTATGCGAAATTAATTTTTAGGATAAAGCAAACTTTTTGCCTTATTCGAAATTAATATTTAGGATAATGTAAAATTTTATCTTACTTGAAATTTATTTTAGGTAAAAAATCTGCTCCCAAAAATCACACAATACTGTCTTTAATTTCCACATAACTCTTCACATCTTCAAATAATCCATATTTTTTGTATTTAAACATGAATTTAATAATCAATCAACACAATCTAAAATTATATCAACACTTTCTACTATCTAATCAATATCAATATAAATATACACATTACATAAAATAATTATTTACTAATTATTAAATCTAGAGAATAGAGGTTCTCGAAGAGGAAAGTTTAGGTTTTGTCAAAGTGTACTTAGTAAGAAAATAGATGAAAAAATTGGTTTTATAAAAAAAATGGATCCAAATTAGGATTATTTTAAAAACGTTTCCTAATTATTTCTCCTCAACTTAATTAGAAAATTTTCTTATAATTCTTTCATTCAATTTTAGAGATTATAAATTTTATTAGCAAAAATTATAATATACTACTTTTTATGGGAAAAAAACTATAAATTAGTAGTGTAAACTTATTTACTAATAAAAAATAATTATAAATAATACATAATCTTGTAATTGAATTGCATCTGAATTTATTAATCAAAGTTTGTGATTGTAGAAGTATGTCACAATGTAAGGACAAAATTAGATGGTAATAATGTAAATTACTGTTGTCATAATTTTGCCATGAATTTATTTAAGGATGCATCTCATTGTTTTAAAGTTAAAAAAAAAAAGAATCAAGAATAGAAATCCTACTAAAATGAGAAGTAAAATAAACTCAAAGCATTACTAAAATTGGCCCAGCTTATCTAATTAAAGCAGCAGGAAGCAGATTCTCTGTCTCGTGTCAATTGTTGCTTTGCTTTTCAACTTGACAGGATAAAAAGTTTTATCCCCAAACAGGGTCCTGAAATTGTTCTCCAGGAAATTCTTGCAGGGAAAAATTGGAATGGAAACCCGCATTTTATCCTTGCCAATGTTCGAAATAAGGAAAATTGGTGTTTCAGTTAATTATAGAAGAAATATAAACAAGACAGAGAGAGCAAACTTGGTAGAGAACATTATATCCCTCCTATAGCAAATGTAATGCAGCAATCCCATAATAAATATATAGTTGACATTTTTATTCTGAGTAATTGAACGAACAATATCTACTAAAAATCGGCTATGAACTCGATATTAAATCAAGCCATCAAGTGCTCTGAAGAAATAAACATCAAGAGGTGGCCAAGCATTGCCCCGAAGAAAGATCGAGAGGTGGAATGCTCTGTTCGTGCCTGAAGAAGTTATCAGGATCTACTTTCGTCTTCACTCTTACCAATCTGTTGAAGTTATCCTTGAAGTACTTGTAACCCCAAACACTGGCCTCGATGAAACTGGTGTCGTTCTTCTTGTTCATACCCAAATCAAGATCCCTGTAATTCACGTATGCACCTCTGGGGAGCATTGAAACGTAAGGTGCCATATAGTTGTATAGCTTCCTAATCCAGTCCATATGCTTTGTCGCGTTCTTATCTCCGTCTTGCCAGAGAGTCAAGTACTGGATTTTGAATAAGGTTCCTTTTCTATGAGGGAAAGGAATTTCAGAGTCTGGAATCCTGCTCATCATTCCACCATAGGGATTGAATATTACCAATGGGGAATCTTCTTCCAATAGCCTTTTCCATAGTCCTTCCAGCGCCTTTTCAGGAATGGGCTCTTTGACAAAGTCTGATTTGGCTTTGAAATAGTTCTTGAACAAAGACTTACCTTGGAGTAGAACTTCAGGAGGTGTGTTATTTGGATAGCCAGCAATGTAAAGCAC
Source organism: Melia azedarach (assembly GCA_028052125.1). Classification (NCBI taxonomy): domain Eukaryota; kingdom Viridiplantae; phylum Streptophyta; class Magnoliopsida; order Sapindales; family Meliaceae; genus Melia; species Melia azedarach. The sequence continues at coordinate 5,199,667 of CM051404.1, forward strand.
AGATTTGATCCAGCTTGTTTCCATGCAATCTTTTCGCGTCAAACCCAATTCTGGGAAGCTATCTTCCATTACGTGGAGCAGTCTATCAATACCTCCAAGAAACAGGGCGTTGTACGAAGTTGTTATAGTTCTTTGACCATTTGGGCCAGCATTTGCAGGTTGTATGATAACTCTAATGAAGAGATCCTCATCAAGCTTATCTGCAACTTGTTGCCATCTGTAAAGAAGATTTGTGGCACCTTGTTCCAGGGTCTTGGTTGCCGTAAAAACTGTCACAATTGCTGGAACAGGAACCAGTTTAAGTTTCCAGGCAAGAATAACGCCAAAGCTTGCTCCTCCACCTCCTCTTATTGCCCAAAACAGATCTTCCCCCATGGCTTCTCTGTCAAGAATTCTTCCATTTGCATCAACAATTCTAGCATCCACAACATTATCAGCACCAAGGCCAAATTTTCTCATCATGGTACCATAAGCACCACCTGTGATGTGGCCCCCAACACCTAAGCTTGTGCATAGACCAGCAGGAAAACCATGAGTCTTGCTTTTCTCCGCAATTCTGTAATAAGCTTCACCAATTGTGGCACCAACCTGAACCCAAGCGCTGTTATCTTCAATATCAACTCTAACAGAACGAAGCTTCGCAAGGTCTACAATAATGAAAGGTGTTTCAATTTCAGATACATAAGAGAGGCCCTCATAATCATGGCCTCCACTTCGCAGTCTTAGATGAATTCCAAGCTGTTTGCAGCAAATAACAGCTGCTTGAACATGGGCTTCATACAAAGGCGTGAAGATGAACTCAGGCTTTGGCATTGAAGAAACCAAGTACCTGAGGTTCTGAGCAGAAGACTGTAGGAATGAAGAAAATGAAGCATTGTTTTTTGTGTAAAAAGTGGAGAAAGGAACATAAAGCTCAGAATTTACAGAGAGGCATTGATTAAAATTTTCCAGAATTGAAATAGAAGTTGTCCCGGAAGCTGATAACAGAAGAACTGAAAGCAGTGAGAGGAAGTATTTGCTTGGAAGCATCATTTCCAATGATTTCCTGCTTCTGTGCTTTGTGTTCAAGCACTAAAAGCCCATCTTATATATGGGTTATGGCTTGATAATCCTAACGTGTAATGTAGCTAATCCAAACGTCAAGTTATGGTGTTCCTATCTTGAACTTGGGTAAATTGCTTGAGCTTCTGAAGACTTTAGTCAAAACTTAGCAACCAAGCCTGCTACTTCAGTTGGTAGACAAACATTCTTCTAAGTATTTTCTTTTGGGAGTATTATAGTTTATTTCTCTTAACCTCGTATTTGATTAATTTATACCTTAATCTCTCCAAACCAATCAAATAGATCAAAGAACAGAGTCTAGTTAACTTAATAATATCATGGTTGAAATCAAAATCATTATTTTCTATTTCGCAAACAATTTAGTTACATATTATAAATATAGCTCGTCTAAAGTGAATTAACATATAACGTTATATTATCATATAGTATTACTTTTTTAATTTTATTTACAAGACCGTTTAAATAGGTACATTATAAACAATATATATATATATATATATATAGAAGAATGCAATATTATTTTTCACAAAAAAAAAGAGATTTTTACCCAACTACTCAAAATTAAAAAGAATATTTTTAAAACATTTTTAGTAAAAGTTTTTACTTTTAAAAATTACCTCAAAAACAAACATTTAGACAATTTTACTCTTTTTTATTAAAACACGCAAGTGAGTTTCGACTAATTAGAACTCACTATCGATATTCAAGAGTGAATCTCGACTGGTTGAAACTCAAATTGATTCTCAAGAGTGAGTTTCAATCAATTAGGACTCATTATCAATCCTCAAGAATAGGTCTTAATAAGTAGAGTCTCGTTATTAATCTTTGAGAGTGAGTTTTGATCATCAAGACTTACTTGTTGTTATGAAGAGGGATAATATCGTTTAAATTTCTATCCTTTTTAATTAATTTTAAAATTAAAAATCACCATTGAAGAGTTTTTCCCTTCTAGTTTTAGATAGCTTGGTAAATTTTCCAAAAAAAGAATTAATGGGTGGGAGAAGAAAGTAACACATCCTTTGCTTAGAATGCAATCTCAACAATTGATGGGTCCGGAGATCTGTGGAAATGATGTGGGCAATAGGCCTTATAATGAAAATTCAAAGAACACTATAATAATAAACAACAGAAAGTTAGACATCATACTAAAATTGTCCTTAAAACTACCCAAAGACAGAGACCCAAATAGCAAATTTTGTGTGCAATCAGAAGAAAATGTATATGTGCACTCAAACTAGGGCTAGCAATTTGGATAAGCAATAGGATATACATCACCCCTTACTTTGAGTGCCTGAAAAGAGAAGCAACTCTTTTGAGACTATAAATAGAAAAAAATTGCACTGAAATATAATGAAAAAAATACAAAATAGAAACAAAAAAGCAAGATTGAGCAGAAACTGATATAGTACTTCTCTCAATTCATCTTTTTCTATTAATATTTATTTAAAAAATAAAGAGAAAATTAAAAAAAATAGTCATCATATTTTATTTATGATATTACAGTTATAATAGATTAAAATACACATACCAATATTATTTTTGTCAAAATTCTGAAATTAGTAAAATTAAAATATATAATTTACCACTACCTGAGGGACTGACGTATCCTTTTTGCCAAGAATTATCAAAAACCTTCGCTTGAAGAAGAGGTTTGAGCATGTTTTTCAAATACGAGAATGCTTGTAATTAGGCCAAACATATGAATTTTAGGAACTAGAGATAGACTCGAAAGGCCAAAACTGTTCTGAAGAAAAACTGGCTATGATGTTTTGGGCAAACGAGAACCACTTACACGCTCAGATTTCCAGCAGAAATTGTGGGAATAAAATATACATAAATTAATGGCAAACTATAAGATTTCACAATCAGACTTTTACTGGGATAGCATTTGGAATCTCTTATGGTCTACTCGAGTTTTCCAAGGAATATCTCGTTTTGATGAGTTAAAAAGTTGACATATTTAAGTTTGGGAAAGCATACATACTTCGAAGGGAAATTGAGCGATAACCCTTAAATTTCGTACAAAAACAAATATTTTTTCAAATATTTAGGATAAAAAAATATCTTCTAAAATTTAGATAAAAAAAAATACCTCACAAGTTATTAAATTTTATATAAAATAATTATTATATCCTTAAATTTTAAAAAATATTTAAATATATCATTTTATTCCTATTATTAATATATAATACTAACATAACCTTATAACTTTAAAATAATATAATAAATTATATTTTTAATTAATAATAGTTATAGTAATAAACATACTTTAATTTTTTTAAAATTTATCCTAAAATATTATTATTTTAAATAATTTAATTTTTATTATATTAACTTATTATAAATAAACTATTAAAATAATATACAAATAAAGCTAAATTTTCATGTGATTAAAATACAATTTTTTCTTAAATTAATATTATTTAAAGTTTATTTTAATAGTTTATGCACAATAAATAATATAATAAGATTAAATTTTTCTCAATTTATATAAGTTTATAATATTAAATTTTCATATGAATGAAACGTAATTTTTTAAAACTAATATTATTTAAGATCTATTTTAATAATTTATAGACTATGAAGTAATATAATAAGAATAAAATTATCTAAAATAATAATATTTTAGAATAAAATTATAAAAAATTAATGGTATAATTGTTAAAAAATAAATTAAAAATATAATTTATAACACTATTTTAAAGTTAAAAGGTTATATTAGTCATTATATATTAGTAATATAGATAAAATAGTCCATTTATATGTCTTTTAAATATTTAGGAATATTTCTTCTTCTTGTTTTCAAGCTTGAGAGGGTATTTCTTTTTTTTTGAAATATGAAGGAGGGTATTTCTCTTTTAGCTTATTCATGAAGGGGATATCTCTTAATATCCCTACTTCTAAGGTTGGGAAATTGTAAATTTGAATAAATAACTCTAAAATTATCTATTAAGTTATTATTGATTTTATGCTTAAATTTTAACAAAATTATAAGATAAGAGATAATTTTTATTAATTATAACAATTTAGTCTCTAATTTTACAACATACTAAAAACTAAAAGGTAAAAGTTAAATTTTTTAATTCTTCAGTTTAATAAAAATTTAGAAAAGATATTTCCAGCCTCCTTCTTTTACCTTCTTAACAATAACTTAATATTTAATTATCAAAAATATTTAGATGAAATATTTTTAACGTTTTATTTTTATATGTAATATAATTATTTATATAATTATATTACATTTATTATCTTTTCTTAAAAATATTGAAAAAGAAGAGAACTTTAATTATTTTTATTTGTAATAAATACAACATTTATATATTTTATATATTTTTATTTTTATTAATTAAAGCTTCAAAAATTTTCTTAAGAAAATATATTGAATATAATTTAATTTTTTAACAGATATATTGTATATAAAAATAAAATGATAAAAAAATTTCATTTAAATTTTTTTAATAAATTATATATTAAATTATTACTGAAAAAATGAAAAAAAAATGGTTACGAATATGTTAGTATATGGATTTGCTTGTTGTTTGAATTTAATTTGATAATAGTATTTTCTGTTTTTAAAATTTCGTTATAAAAATAATAAGTTAAAAAATTAAATTTTAGTTTCAACATTTTAACTCTTAGAATATTGTGAATAATAAAATTTAAATTATTATAACTAAAAAATTATATCTTATTTTATTAATTTATTAATATTTAAAAATAAAAATGATAATAATTTAATAGATTAATTGAAAGATGTTATGTGTCAACCCCAATTTTTAGTGAGCATCTATCTTTTTCCCAAACTTCAAGGGTATATGTAAATTTTCCTGTCTGTAAAAGTTAAAACTCCGAAGAAGGAAACAGTGTTTCTTAATCACCTCTTGTTGGAGGTCAACTGTCATTAGTGCCGCTGGGAAAATGGGATTCGAAATCCTTTCCAGGATTGGGAGCAGATTAATCTATTGGCTTGGTAAATCGAATAACATACATATTAAATTCAAGACCTGAAACTGAAAGTGAAACTGAAACCGAAACAGGGGCGAATGTGTCGGCAGAAACATCAGACACAGGCAAGACTCAGACTATTGAAAAGCATCAACCATCGAAATTGCAATGCACTCTCATCTTCAGCTTGGTTAGCAGGTGGAGCAAAATCATGAAGCTTCTTGAAAGTCTCGTCCTTCAAATTATACTGTACTGCTTTCTTAGGCAAATGCAACACCAAATATGAATCTTCATCATTCTCTTCCCTTACAACACAGAGTATTGAATATCCATAATAATGCAAGTCTTCTGGATCAAGGTAAGTCCTTACATTTCAGGAAATGAGGCTGCAATGTTGCGAAGATCAACATGGTACTTCACAAACCATTTGGTGTAGTCTCTCTTCATTTCGTAAACATTGAACACAGCAGTGCAGGGACCGTGAATTTCAATAAGATGCAAATGATGTCCAGACTCTCCAAAGTACCGATACCGCCTCTCATCTCATCCCTCCGGAATAAGAGGCATTGGCATTTCCCCTAGCTTCTCTTCATCAGTGTCAAAATATAAACAAGTGCCACTAGGACTAATCCAATGGATAGCCCCTTTCCAGAATACCCCGCCTTTGAAATTTGTATCAATTGGTGCAGTGAAAGTACCTCCAGATAGTCTCCAGGGCCCAGTTGTTGATGAGTAAATCTCTATCTGAAAATGGCCATCCTGCAAAGAATCACAATTTCTTACACAAATGACTTTATAGTGAGGTGATTTTGAGGGATCAAATGCTAAAAACTCCTCCACCAATGCATTGTCGAGGAAGTATAGTGCATTGCTTAGTAGTAGGATTGTAAACAAGTAACTGCGGCGAGGCTCGTGTGCTCGAAAACTGCTACATAGTAATAGACCATTACAGGATTGCAGGATGATTCCATACAAATTGTTAACAAAAGTGGAGATTGGAAGGGAGCACGAGAGGGATTAGAATCAAGATTGATGAAGTCATATTCAGGTTTATTAGCATGCAAAGTGAAAGGATGCAGGAACAGGCCTGTGATGGGCTTAAGGATAAGACTTAGGTGGTGGGAGAGAGCCATTTTTTAGACAGATTTGAATTTGAGCAAGGATTTGACCGGGAGACGAAGAAGTATTTCAGTTAAAAGGTGATCAACGTTGGCAATTGTTTCAGCTGATGATGATATTTGGTAATGGTGAGGCAATACTTATGCTAGAGTTTGTTTTGGTTCTTTTGATGAACAGCATGGTGGGAAATGTATCATCTATTTTTTTTGGCTTTGTTTTCAGGAGAATTGGCAATAAATTTATATGTTCTTCATCTGAGTGTCAAACTACAAGGAAGATTGTGCAGGAAGCCAATGGCTGTTGCTTTTGGAATACGCTAAACTAAAGCCTTTTGCTAGCCATCCCCATATGGTTCACCTGTATAAACAAACAAGGAATTCAATGAGTCTTTTGTAAGCATTTATTTATTTGTTTTTTTTTTCATTTCTCAAAAGTGCAATTGCAGTTTAATAGGATTTTTTTTCATTCTTTATTCAAACAAAAAGCTACAAAACCTCTTGGAATCTGTCAAGATTCCACTTGTCTTTTCTTTCAGTCAGCACGCAAAAATTCCACTGGTACTTAAACAATCTATTCCTTTTCTCCTGGTCAACTGAGACAACACCATAACTATAGCATATTGAGCAAATCAGCATAAATTAATCAACCATATCCTCAAATAGATGAAAATGCTTAAACAACAATAAGCGGAAAACAATAAGAGCAGCTATTCATACCTCCAAATATTAAAATAATCCCTTTTCAGCTATGTCAAGCATTTATTTTTAAAATTACATAACCAAGTAAATTTATACCATTCTTGATGTGGTGGTAACAGCTAAAAAAGCATACTTTTTTGGTATATGCATTGCTAATAAGTTGGGAAGTTGCTTCATGTTCCTATTGATTGAATATGGTTAGTGATATGTTTACAGAAACATTTGATTTGTGCTTGATTTCTCTGTTCTGTAAGCTTCAGTTGCACGGCTACACTGAAACCAGCACTTCTCTATAACAATGCCAATAAGTAACAACGGAAATCCAATAGTATAAATCTTCATATAAAAGTTAAATTGATAGACTGAAATTTTTTTAAGAAAATGAATAAATGATTTTAAAAAAAAAAAAACTATACTGTGGTTTCAATACATCAACAAACAAACCTTTAACATACGTCACAATTATTGTTGGTTGAAGAGGGCAGAAATATTACTTGGAGACTTTTTTGGCAGTGGAAAGGCGCAAAAGCGAATTGCCAGCACAAATTTCTCATTAATCAGATCATTAGAATTGGCGATTATTTCTTTAATCTTGTCAACTGATTCAATGCCTGTGCCTGATCCTGCATGACTGCAACATGAAGTGGCATTATAAGTTGTTGCACAACCTCCCAAATCTACCTCAGATAGCTTGGTGTATGATGGTGTCGTCCCATATTTGTCCTTTACAAGGAAAATACTGTGATCACATTGTTTGAGAGGTCTCGTTACAGCCAGGTGGCATGACCAGCAAGCCAGATACATAGCAGTATAGCCTTCGTTGTTTGAAGTAAATTTACGATCTCCACCAGTATCTGAGCCACGCTTTGCTGATTACCCAAATTGGCTGGCTGCAACGTGCAAAGGATTAACGTCTAAATCTTCTTATCTTCTTGAAGATTTAAAAGTATGTTATACATCAAAACCATTGCAGAAAACTTCAGATGGCTTGGTAAGGTAATTCTCATATGTGAGCACAGTGTAAAGTATGGTGACAACTAAGCGTAGATCAAGATATTTCTACCTATATATTTATAGGTACTGCATCAGGGTGAGTCCATTCCATTGTATTTATCAGAGATGTTGATGAAACCAATTTCAATGCCTTCCTTGTATGCACACTGTCTCATAAATTTACAGTCTGGTACATATAACACACGGACTTGACCTTCCCCCTTAGCTCTTCTAACTTAGCATATATTATCATCCTTTTGCGGATGTTGTTGATCACTTGCATAAAATTTGTGGACTCTGCCTTTTATAGAAATGCAGCTATATCCCAGTTCCTTTTTCACTCCCTGCTCTTTCATTACTTCTCTCAGAGTAAGTCCATCTTCATAACTCCCAGTCTCAATATACATGTTGGATAATAGAACATAGGTAGCTGAGTCAGGTCTAACTGAAAGGACCTTCTGTGCAGCAATTTCACCTAACTCAGCGTTGCCATGAATTCTACATGCTGCTAACAAGGTCTGCCAGACCATTTCATTTGGTTCAATTGGCATCTTTTTTATGAAGTCCATAGCATCATCCAAGCAACCCACACAACCAAAAAGATCTACAATACAAGCATAATGTTCCACCTCTGGCACCAGGCAATATTTTTCCTCCATAAGTTGAAAATAGTACAGGCCTTCATCTACTAACCCTCCATGGCTACAAGCAAACAGAACAGAGAGTAAGGTAACAGCATCAGGCTTCACACCTAACTGTTCCGTCCTTCTGAAGAGTTGAAGAGCATTTTCTGAGAGACCATGTTGAGCATAACCCCGATATCATAGCTGTCCATGAGACAGTATCAGGGTTAGAAATCCTTCCAAATATTGCTTCTGCCTTGCTTATACTGCCACATTTGGCATACATGTCCAACAAAGCACTCTCTATGCACTTGTCAGCGTCCAACCCAGCCTTACATAAAAGACTGTGGACTTGCTTACCAAACTCAAGCAAACAAAGGCCTGCACAACATACATGGACACTGGAAAATGTGAACTGGTTAGGCCTGAAGCCTTCTTCCCTCGTCTGGGAAAAAGTAGTGAGTGCTTCCTCCCATTCAAACATTGAGAATAAGAAGTCAGCAGAGTTCTCCAAGACACTATCTCTCTCTCCTCCATCCTGTTTCCTTACATCTTCTAGAGCTCTACATTTGGCATAGGCATCAACAATTGCATTGTAAACACTTATAACCATCATTTCACTTCCAGACTTTAGAACCATCCCATGAACTGCATTTCCAGACCATAAATACTTCAAATCACAATTGCATTGAATACACTACAGTATGTGTAAATATCTGCTGTTATATCTTTTTGACACATTCTCATGAAGAGATCCAAAGCTTCTCGGATACACCCATTTTGTGAGTAACCAGAAATCATTGCATTCTATGGGCATGTTTGCTCCACAATTAATGAAATTGGAGCCAAAAACAGCTCTTGCATCATGCAAAGAGCCACATTTCGAGCACATATCAAGGACAGCAGTTCCCACTTGCATATCAAACTTCATACCCAACTCAGAGGCAAAAGACTGAAACTCTTTCCCCTTGTCAACATCACCCAACTGCCCAATAGCTTTTGAAACACTAATGATTGTCAGCATAATCAGCATAACACATTCTTTCCTCATGAGAAGAATGAGATCAAATGCTTCCGAGTGAAATCCATTTGATGTAAACTCAGAAATCATTGCACTCCAAGAAACTTATTTCCATCATGGTGTTAAACACATTATAGGAACCATCAATTCTCCCCAACTTAGCATACATGTTAAGAAGAGATGTGTGTGTTAAAACTCTCTCCCCTGTAAACACTGTACTGCAGCTCTCTGTAGTCAATAAGATCGTCATTAAGAAAACCAATCATATTCCCTCGTTAACCATCATTTCTTTTCTCTTTCTCTATTTAAGTAAAGAGCTTCATTAATGGCAGAAAATCTCGAATCTCACCGTGTAAGCCCAAAAAACAGAAGAAACAAGCTTAGAGTCACCATTGATCAAACCAACCAAGAACAAACCTCTTCATACATCTTTCAAGCAACTTTGCCTTCACTTTTTCAACTAAAACCATCAACAATATGCCCTCCTTCTTCACTACAGTTTTTATACCCAGTTCCGTTCAAGACCAGCAGCATTTTTACAGCCATGAGGATTTGTCTTTATCTTTACCCTTTCACCATTTTCCTTTGAACTTGAATGCTCAACAGTATGATGTAGTTCCTACTCCATTCAAGATTAACATTTATCTTAAGCACAGCCAAAAAAGGAGATAAATAACAGAGAAAGGAAACAACAAAATCCATTAATACCATGAACTCCAATCAATGATCCATCTGAACTGGCAGCTCTAGGAGTCATCAGAGGATTTATCTCACTTTTTATTTCCTGTTTCAACAAACACAATATACCAGAATTAAAATTTGCACAAGTATGAAGACATGGATACTGAATAGGCATTTACCCGCAAGGACAGTGAAAATTGATGATGTATGGAGAACAATATACTTAGATACATTTCACAATAGGTACTGTAAGTTACAGTTACTCTGGAACGATTAGTAAATTTAATTGTCAGCTACAAATTAATATTCATCTAACACCTTCATATAAGTTCAAAATTAAGTAAAAAGATCAAGATCATAATGATGAAAGGACATAAACTGGTAAGAGTTTCTCAAGTTTTAAGGATATCCTATGCTTATAAAAGACAGCAATGGAAAAAAGCAACAATGCATAATGCAGTAAAAGACATAGACCCTACAGAGCATCAACTTTTAACTCTAACAATCAGTATTCATTCCAATCACACCAAAATTTATTAATGATCTGTATGCTTGTAGACCTAATTTTATGCAAATTGCTAGGCTTCTTCACCTTTGATGTCGAATACCGTTAGAAGGACATCTTCGACAACCAGGTAAATCCAAGAAGAGAAAATATTTATAAAAATCTCCAACTCATCTAGCTTCTAAAATTTACCATCAGTGGACTAAAATGATGTAATTTGGCATAGCACAAGATGGTGCAAAATTGCAATTACTATTCAGATGTAGCAATCTAAAGTTGGAAGATCAGAAACAGAGATATTCTATGACACAGAAACACAGAAAATTGGGCCTCTGTTTTATAAGAGAAGGGGTATTTTATGGGGAAGAAAATTACCTTATCTGGGGTTGATGCACCAGATGTTGCACCGATAGTGAGGGGCCCCTGGTAGCCAGTTCTCTTTCTCAACCAGCTCCCTGTGCTAAATAACACAAAAATTCAAAGGTTATTGGACAAAAATAAAAATTCAAAACATAAAAATAATCTCTCGTTCTCTTTTTCACTGTTTTGAGTCAATCTTTGTTGGAGCTGTGAAATTCAATACATTCACACGTATCATTAGTTTATGTGCTATCCTGTTTCCTGGACCTATTCTCTGCTCACTGTGAATCCAATACTCTTAACCTGTGTATGCATGCATATATATAGAGAGCAATATTCAACAATAATATTTTGAGTTAAGTATGCTTTACCTGAGTCATTTTATCATGATTTGGTGCAGATCTAGAAGTGGAGTATGCCATGAAGGTCCAGTTAGAACAAAGTAGTAGCTTGATAAAAAATGAAATATTAGTCTTAGGGAAAGCATCGAATGACTTTCTACATATAAAAAAAAAAATAAACAATAGAAAGTAAGGTTGGTAACATGTATAATTTTAAGGGAGTATGCAAAGAGGTAAAATTAACACCATTGTTTACACCCAACTGCGCTGGCCTAGTCCTGAGACAAAGTCTACCCACCGAAGCTCTTACATAGAGCTCACAAAATCTTCTTGAAAGAAGATTTGCTTGGCTGCCCATCTGCATTGGCAGATCTATCTCGAGTCACTAATTGTCATTCAAGTTGTTGCATAAGTGTAAGAACACAAAGTCAAGTAATAATGGATTAGACAAAATATGTAACCCCAATTAATAATTTACAGCAACAGCAGGCACATAAATTAAACAAATGAAGAACTTCCCGAAAATAACCATATACATGTAGGGTTCTCTACTCCGCATACTAGCTGCATGAGGAGCGAATAGCAACTTCCAACCAGTAGCTGAGCAAATAGAAAATAGCAAATGTCTACACTATTCTTATATACTTCTCCAATATAATATTATTACTATAAATTTAGTCAAAGAGCCAAAGCCTAAATTTCAATTGTCACTAAATTGCGAGAATATTGCCCTGACATATCGAAAGGGATTAGAATCAAATTACAATAAATATTAAGTTTTAAGAATATTTATTACCTAAAACAAAACAAGGTAGACTTGACAATTAATTCAGGCTGGCCCTCATTGAAAAATTGCAAGAGGCAAATACCATATCCATAGGTGTCATCACCACAACCGAGATAGCCAACGGCCAGCCAGAAAAGTGATTATAGATAGCAAAATTAGAATCATTCTCCCAAACCAAATCAATCAATTAATTAATTAAGCCTATATAGCAAATTGAGATTGTTAAGTCTACTCTTGACTCTAAAAGCATATCAATCAAAGTAAATACTTTTACCAGATGACTACTATTTCCCGTTCATCCTTTCACTTGTAATTGACATTAAACAATTTCATCCCACAATAGTTGTATCAAAGGCGACAATACCTCAATTTCATACATAGGTACCCATGACCACTCTAAGGGAAAATCAATGAAGATGACATACAGTATCTTAGGGAAGAATAAAAAAAGACTATTTCTACAAGGTGCAATTAAAACTTTATTTTCTATTCATTACTTATTCCATGTAAAAGGAACAGCAAGTTTCATAAACATATTCATTAAAAAAGAACTCTTGCTTCACTCACTAATTAACAAATTCCAGGATATGAAGAGAAGAGAGTAGCAAAGGAATATGTAATAATTGGAGGAAAGTGCATTTTCGAATGAGAGCTCCTTGTCATTTATTCTCTAGTTTTACCAAGTAGAGTGTTAACAATTGTTCATAGCCATGCATCCTATTGGAAGGAAAAGGATGTCTGATGATTTACATACAAAATGACCAAATCCATAACAAAATTTCCATGTTTAGGATGTTCATCAACAATTATCAAACTTAGCTGTAAGTACAATACACCAACAACGTATTTGAGTCAACAACATCTTGAAAATAGAGATGTTAAAATCTTGCCGCCAAAGTGGTAACATGACCACAAGGTCCACAACCAATAAAGTTATTCTACTTTGAGTATTGATATTACCTTTGGTTTCGTATAACCAGCAGCCACTAATCTGCAAGCAAGACACAAATATAGCTCACATTTCAGATTCAATGACAACACTGCATTTAATCCAGCCAACCAACAATAATAAACCTCCAAATCTACTGGAAGTGAGCACATAGACAAGTTGGTATTTCTTGCAATGTCAGTCAAATGATACAGCAAGCTGCATTTGGATCATTTCCATCAATTTAATAGACAAAAAACTGAGTCTTGCAAAGAAACAAATCTCCTAGGTAACATATAAACTGAAGATGACACAATAAATTCTATAACTTTTTCATGTTACAAGGCTGAAAATAAATAAAGCACTATTTTCGGAGGATTGAAAATAGTGCTTTATTTGCGGAGGTTTGAAAATCGACCGCAAAAATCAACCACAAAAGAGTAAAACTTTCGTAGTGATCCAGTCCAACTTGACTGTGTCAACGGACCAACTCCACCAGATGTTACCGCCTCCATTTCTGTTGCTGTTTCCCTTTCCACCATCTCTGTTTTGTCAGACTCAGACGGCTCCTTCTTCATGACCTTTCGCTCAACCGTCTCTGTTTGCTCCAATTTCCTCTTCTTACCGCAATCAACTGGTAATTCCTCAGACTCCGTAGATTTCAAGTCCCCGACTTGGAGAGGAAAATTCAGCATATCTTTGCTTCCCTGAAATCCAAATGCAGCCTTGTCATAAGCTGCAACAGTCTCTGTTTGCTCCAATTTCCTCCTCTTACCGCAATAAACTGGTAATCCCGCAGACTCCGTAGATTTCAAAACCCCGACTGCGAGAGGAAAATTCAGAATAGCTTTTCTTCCACGTAATCTTAGCGCAGCGCAATCATAAGCTTTTGCAGCTTCAATGGCGGTATCAAAGGTTCCTAACCAAGCCCTACTCCCTTTCTTATTAGGATCTCGAATTTCTGCCGCGTATTTCCCCCATGGCCGTCTCCTTACTCCTCTGTAATGCCTTTCAGCTGCAACTGGACTAGTTGGCTTGGAGTCATCTAAGCATTCACGGGTACTCTTAAGACTAGTTCGCTTGGAGAAGCGACGGATACGATTAGGACTAGTTGGGCTGAAGAAGCCGGTGGTGTTGGCGGTGATGTTCTGTGGATCATGGTGATTGAAAACACCATCCATCCAAGGAAGACTTGTGTTGGTGGTGGTTTTGTGTGGAGTATGATCATTGAAGAAATTATCCATGGAAGTACAGGTGGTGTTGGTGGTGGTGCTCTGTGGAGTACTGTGATTGAAGAAATTTTCTATGGCAGTTAAGCCAACAAGTGGACAATTGGTGGTGGTGGTGATGGTGTTGGTGTTCTGATTGAAGAAACTCCATGAATTGGTGTCGGTGGTGGTGTTCTGATTGGAGAATTCCCACGAATTCGTGTTGGTGGTGTTGTTCTGATTGGAGAAATCATCCATGGAAGTCCAGTTGGTGTTGGTGGTGTTGATCTGTGGAGTATCGTAATCGAAGCTAAGATCTAAGACATCGTCATCAAAATCACAATCGAAGAAGAAATCATCGTAATTGGTTTCTAGGGTTTCTAAGTTTGACGCCATTAATTAATTGGAGTGTATGAGAGAGAAGAAACGAAGTTAATCTTGAGTGGAAAAAAGAGTGTGTGGGGGATGGTAGAAAGGAACTGGTCTTTTCATTTCGCCACGTTGCTTTACTAAAAAATGAAGACCTGCATTTTAATAACTTTTTGACAATTAAGCACAGTAACCCACCTATCCAATGAAAAATAAAAATACATAATCTATAAATCTAATGCCAAAATTAATAAATTCTGTAGCAGCTTCCGACAGCGCCGCCACTTTCTCATTTTCTTCCTCCGCAAAATGTTGAAGCCAATTCCAAAATAATTCACCAAATGTTCTGCAAACTCTCCCTCCCGGCCTGAAGTCTCTCTCTATCATCTTCTCCCCACATACTTCCATTATCTTACTCTCTGCCGCCCAGCCTTTCATCGCCGCCAGAAGCTTCTTAATATGCAGCCCCGCCCGCTCTGCCAACTTGAAAGCTTCACTCGTTCCAATCAAGTTCTTACTACCCACTATCTGATTCCCCATTTTGCAGACTTGGCCGCTCCCGTATACGTATGTTTTCCCAGGATTTTAAACAACGGTGACAGCCACTCAACAACGCCGCTATCGCCGCCGGCAAGTATTAGAAGTTTGCCTTCTCTGGTGCCGACGTCGGCTACGTAAACTGGAGCGTCGACTGATCTACAACCTTTACTGCGGGCGGCTTTGAATATTTCAAAAGCGATTAGACTCACTTAGTGGTCATGTGAATGTCAACAGTGACGGCCGGGGTTTATTGAGGGGATAATCAAAATAGGTTTGTTTTAGATTTTTCTTTTTACATTTTAGTATGGTATATTTTAGGGTTAATTCGTAAATTTCAAAATAATTATATTTTATTTGTTTAAAATTTAATCAGTTATATTTGATACCGTAAATATAAATTTTTTTTTTTGTTAAATTAACCTAAATTGGTATAAATTTCTTGATCGTATATTTTTTTAGTTTAATTCTTTATTTAATGTAAAAATAATATAATATATGTAAATTTATATGAAAAATATTCAGATATAATATTTCTAAACCAAATTAAAACTTGGAAATGCAATGTAAGTTTGTAAATCAAATTGATACTTCTAATTTTAATATAAAAATTTTGATGAAAAAATTGTAATAAAATATAATATTAAAAAAAGGTAAATTTAAAATAAAAAATTATCCAATTAATGCTAAGAATAAAAATAAACCTAAAATTCATTATATACGAGTCTCTAAAGTTTAGCTTATTAACTTAAATAATCTTAGTAATTTAAAAATACTTATAAAAATTTTAATTTATTAAAATATAATAATTATACTCTTGTAATAATAATTAGTTAAAATTATTTTTAACTCCTAATTAAAAGTAAATATTAAAATAATAATATATTTTATTTTATAACACATTGATAACTAATTTATAAATTATCTTTTAAATAAATTTATTTAAATTTTAGATTTTTTTTTAACATGATATTTATAAATTGAAAGATCAATTTTATAATTTTTAAAATAAATAACATATTATTATTTTATTTACATTAAAATTATAAAATTAATCATTCAATTTTATTTAATATTTAGATAAAAAAAATTTAAAAAAATTATAATATTTTATTTAATATTTGGATAATTGCATAAAATACGCACTTATCGATTATTTTATGACTTAAATTATTTTATAAATTCTCAAATTTAGTTAATATTTGATGAATTTTAATATTTTGTATAGAAAATATAGTAAACGAACATTTAAGATGAAATCAGCTCGATAAAGAAATATCGAAAAGGAAATAGGGATCAAAAAATAAAGTTTCAAAGACCAAAATGCAAAAAATTCAAAAACTGAAATTCATGGGCAGCACCATGGCCGCGAACTAAGGCCATTTTGGCTGAGAGTGTGGCACAGTCGCGCCAACCATTTTGCTCCATTGTGCCCCTGCGCCCTTGGACGTGCTTGAACGATTTTAGGTTGCGAGATTATTATCTAATGACTTGATTTGGGTATCTTTTATATTTATATATTTTTGCAATGATAGCCACCAGAACTAAGCAATTAAGAATAAAAAATTGGGTTTTTGAGTGAAAGAAGATGAAGAACAAATAAGAGATTCTAGAGAGAAAGTAAATTAATTCAAGTTGAAGTCTTTGGAAGAAGACTTTAAGAAAAATCATTGAAGCTTAGATCTTTAGTCTAGATTCCTAAACTCTATCACTCTCATTTTATATTTTATTTAAATTTTAATTATTGAATTTGATAATTATATAATACATGATAATTATAATGTTGATAATTGTGATGGTTGGCTAATTTTTTTAATTATGATGTAACTTGTTCAAACTAATTTAATCAATTGACATGTTATTAATGTTATTATGGTTTGATTTACTTATGTTTACTTTGTTTAATGTTCTAATTTGTTAATTAATTAATGTATTAGTTAAATTGGAGATGGATGAATTAATTCTTGAAAAATATTGATTTATATGTCGAACTAAGGAAACACGATCTAGATGTGAGACTGGAGGTAATCGACATTTAGATAATTTAATTAACATTTAGAATTTCAAGAAACTGGGAGGTGATCCATATCCATAACATCACACAATACATCACTTTTATAAAACTTCCCAATCGAAAAAGGAAGCTTACACATTTTAGTTATATGTGTTTCGATTCCTTTTTTTATTTAACCAATTTTGTAGAGTGACGGGTGTTTTTCCGTGAGTAGATCCAAAGCATTCACTAATGTCTTAAACACTATATTCTCGCTGCTGCCACTGTTAATTATTACCTTACATACTTTATTTTTAATTTTTCCTCTCATAAAAAAATCTTATTTCGTTGCGTATCTTCTTCCCTTTTAGGTGTTAATAATAACTTCTACATGATACAAAAAACGACTTCTCCTTCATCCCTATCAACCACATTAACCTTTTCGCCCTCATTATATTCACCTTCTTCATCTTCTACATTATATCTCATATAATACGTCACGCCTTTATTTTTTCCCCATTATGAGTATTCATTGGATCTATGCCCAGGCTATTGGCATCTATAACATTTGCTTAGCATTGGTTTCACATACCGGTTACCAGTTTGTTATTGAGCAGTTTGCGAGTTAGCAAAATTACCCTTTTGCCGAGTTTCTCCTCTACTTGTATTTGGTGCTACACCTTTATTTTGTGGTTCGTGGTTTAGGGAAGTCAAAAATTGTTGTGCTACAGTTTGCGATTTAATAAGAAGTCGCTCTAATTGTCTCTCCAACATCCTCACCTTATTCACAGCTTCAGAAAAATCTCAAATCATATCCATGTCAAGCTTGTCTTGTATGTCAGTTCGCAACCTTCCAGTGAATCTGGCAACCAATTACGATTTCGACTCTTTTAAATTGTTCCTAAAACATAACCTGTGGCATTCTTCGACATAATCGTCGACTGAAAGGTTTCCCTATTGGTAATTATTTAACTATTTGAATAAATCATGTTCATAATTAGAGGACAAATATTGAGTCTTCATCTTTTGTTTCATGCGCTCTTAAGATCTAATTATGAATTATGTCTTTTTTTTTACACCGACGTTTATTCTGAACTTACTGCCACCAAGCAGATACACCCCCTTTCAACTTTATGCTTACCAATTTTACTTTCCTCTCATCTAAGATGTTTATATAATCAAAATAATTCTCAACATCTATCAATCAATCAAGGAAATCTTCTACGTGCAAACTTCCTTTAAACACACGAAGGTCTAGGTTTACCTTATAATCACTATAATTCCTACTTTCACGTATCCTAACAGAACTTGATTAATTATGTTTTCATCTAAATCCTCATCTCTCTGAGTTCTATCGTGAATAATGCCAAGTGGTTGTGATACTAAAGTCGGACCATGGGGCGGGATCCCATTTATCTTTCTACGCTCATATTCAACCATCTTGTTGTCACCTAATTTCAACATTTTCAACCTTCGATCAAAATCTGTCAATTCTTAACGAAAAGTTTGAGTAAATTCTTCCCTAACGGTCGCCCTTCCTACTTCCATGGCTATCGCACAAATAGCCTCTACCGTTAGTGCTTGCAACCCCCTGAACATCGTTATAAGATAGTTGCTTCCCGTGTCGTTGTTGCGCCCATTACAACTCCTACTTTGATACTAATTAACGAAGCAAAAATGTACAGATAAATGAAAGTTCAAAAGTTTCTAAATAAAATTTTATTAAATAAAAAAAATGACTAAACAAATATTATAGGCTCTCTATTTATAATAGAGAAAACCTAAGCCAAACCTAATACGAAAAAATAAACTCTTACCAAACTAAGAAAACTAAAAAATTAAAAATAATATATTAAATAAAAATAGAAGATTAATTTTGTCCTATATTAGTTTTATATTCGACAATCCTTACAATGTTTAGCTTACCCCAAACATTCACAATCTCACTCAACTAAGTACAAGATCCACTTCTTTCACTTATTTACAATGAAAAAATAAAGAGTACAAGTAATGAATACCTTACAAATTTGATCTTTTTAAGAGTAGATATAAAAATTAAACGTTCTTAGAGCTCTAAATTGATGTGTGATGATTTATAGCTTAAGAGTATGTAATTTGATGTTGAAATCACTTAGTATTATTCAAAGATATGTTTCAAGAAACTTTAAACCAAGCAAGAAATCCCTAATATATAGTATATTCAAAGATTAGTCGTTATTAGTCGTTCTCTACCAAATTGTTCAAATTTGTTTGCATGCTAGTCGATTGGAATGGTACGCTTGGTAGTAGTTCGGTCAAATTTTTTAGAGGCTTTTTGCTTATAGTTCGGTTGACCAAATTAGTATGCTTGGTTGACTAAAGGGTATTGTTCATGGGTATTATTCACATGTGTTGTTTATAGTTATTTTACATTTTAGCCCAATTTCAAAGTTTCAAAATCTTGAAATTTAGTCCATTTTCAAAAACTTTAAAACATATATTTTAAAAAATATCTTGAGCTTAATCATTATCATGCATTCACAAGTATATGATAAAATAAATATAAAATAGTAGAAGTAATAAGAATCACATTTGTATCTTGAAACTTCATTTGTACTTGATTATTGTTTTTATTTATCTAATTGGATGACATATTTTGTAATTATCAAAATCCAGATTTATGTGACCTTAAGGTCAACAAAATTGAACTAGTTTGTTGCTTCGTTTCAAGCTAATAGTGGTCAACTCTTCGTAAGCGTCTATAAAGGCTAATTTTGTTTGTCGTATTATATGTCAAGGAATAAAGATCAAGAATTATTGCTTGGCCTTTTGAGTAGTATCTTCTAAGGATTTTTTTTATAGAGAATTCATTTTATTAAGATATAATCTCTAATTTGTTCGAGGTTAAGTACTTTAATAGGATGCAAAAAAAGTTTATAATATTGGGTTTTGCCAATTGTCAGGAGATATATTTCCATCATTCTTAGATTTTATTTCAAAAAAAGCCGTGGGTTCCTTTTCTTAAGATTGAGATACTTGCAGTATCTTTTCTTAGTTTTACTTTGATTTCTAATGTAGCAAGTGCGTCTGCATACTTGTTGAAACCCCTACCAATATGCTCATTTGTGAACTCTTCGATAATGTCTTAGTAATTGTTTGCAAGTGTATTATATTAAGGTAACATTGGCTCTTTGATTAGAAATTCTCTTTTCATCTGTTTTATGACTAATGTAGAGTTTCCTAATAAGTTTGGTTTGACTTTTTATTAGTTAAATGAGATTTTTTAATAATAAAAAGTCTTTTTCAAATTTTTTGATGTCATTTAGTTGGCACTGGAGAAGGACTTTTGGAAACTAAAATTGTTACTTTCATTGTATGAAGCTTAAATTTTATACATTTGCTAGTACAACTTTTTCAACTTTTTTAGAAGGTGAAATTATTTAATACACCCTTATTTTATTTTAAATATTTTACGTTATTTTTTAAATAAAATATTAAAAATTTGTCTATTAAAGTAATTACTCAATTTTTAAAAAAAATTATATGTGAAAATCAATCGATTAATAAGCTTTTGTTAAAAACTCTACTTATAAAAGCTCTACCTGTAAAATGTCTATTATTAAAAACTCTACTTAAAAAGTTATATAAAATGAATCCTTAACTTTTTAACTCTAATGTTTAAAGTCATCTAAGGACCAATGATTGTTGCTTCATACTTCACTTTGTTATTCATGCAGGGAAGTCAAGTTTGAATGAAAAGAGAAATTTATGTCCACTGGGACTAACTATTACAAGTTTAGCCCCACCAATTATTGATACCATTGATATGTTAAAGTAGAAAGTCAAAGTATTTTCTTCTGCGATATGTGCACATTTTTTTTCTGCTAAGCCCTTAGCTATCTCCTTTATAGGACCTTTATCTTTTTTAGTAAAGAATGCGACAATTATCTTAATTACCAGTTATCTCTTGATGGCACTGAAAATGATGCATATGGTATCAAATTTTGTGAGTATGAGTAACTATCTTGCTAATTTTTCTTATTACCATTGGTCTAAACAGTAGATATCGTATGAGATCTGGTTTGACCATTAGATATAATGGGTGCGGTAAGAAGCAATAGCGCAATTTCTATGAAACATATACGATGCTAGGCATACGCGTTTTGGAGCAGTTATTAACCTTCTGTCTCTGAGAGCTTCTTGCTAACATAGTACACGAGATACTCATAGTTTTTTTCTCTGATTTATACAAGTAATTCTCCTATAGCTTTAAAAGTTGCAGCTAAATAAACGCGTAAGGTTTGCCTTGAATATGTGCTTTTAAGGTTTGGAGATTCAAAAATCATCTTCTATAATTCTTGAAGATTTTGTCCCGTCTCAATCCCTCATTCATACTTTGTATTCTTTTTTAACAAAAAGATATAAAACATTTGTACGTAAGATGAACTTTAAAATTTTAAGTTACCAACCAACTATCATTTAAATAAAATATTCTCACAAGTAAATATAAACAAGCTTTCAAAATAAAGAATGAAGACATGCAAATTTTAATGTGGTTTGGATTTTCCAAACCAACATTCACATAGCCACGCCCAGAAGAAATAAAATCCACTAAGTAACAAATTATTACAAACACTAATAGACTTATACAAATTAAAAACTCATTTTTGTTATTGTTGTTCTGAATCTTCTTAGATGATTTTGTTTCATAATATCTCTATGTTTATGATGTCATTGAATTCCCTTTAATAAACACGGCTTTTTCTTCCGAAAAATATAAATACTATATCCTCAAACTTTCTTAGGATATGTAAATTCTTAAGTATATCACAAAAAACTCTCACACAAATATCAATACACTCACAAGTTCATTATCAAAAACTTAAGAAATAAGAAAATCTCTAAAAGCAAATGAAGACAATGAAAGATATAATATTTCATTGTCTCCCACCTTCATATTCGTCAAAATAATATTGGTTTTTCAATAAATATCACTAAAAACCTTAATCTTATTAGGAATGTATCATTTTCTAATTTCTTTTGGAAAGTCACAAGTTTTAAAAGGAAAAAGTCCTTACCTTACACAAATTCCTTATTTCTATAAATTTCCATTTTTTTTCTTATAAGGCTTCTCTTCCAAGTTGTCACATATTGTCAACAAAATCTACTAGGATGTATACGAAAATAATGGCAACTAGATCAGGGATGAATCACTAAATGTAAGATAATTCACCTATAGATTTTTTAGGTTTTAGGGATTTTTCGGGGGTGGTATAATAAAGATACTTCGTTTATTGGTAAGATCTACATTAATACTTTTTTTATGTACTGAGAAATCTAAGAACTTTTTTATTGAAGCTCCAAAGGCATACTTTTTTGGGTTTATTTTGATATTGTATATCTGACATTTTATGAAAACTTTTTCGAGGTTTTCAAAATGTGTATCCTTTATAGTATACTTTATAATGAGATCATCCACATAATTTTCGACTTTCCTCCCTATCACGCCGTGAAATATCACCGTCATAGCTTGCTGATAGGTTGCGCTGGCATTTTAAAGTCCAAAAGGCATAACTATATAGTAAAATTACACACTAGTGTTATAAATGCATTCTTTTAGCATCTCTGGGTGTCTTCTTAATCTAATTACATTAACTAAATCCATCTATAAATAAGAGCATGCTCTATACGAAAGTGGAGTCTATAAGGATATCCATATTTGACAGCCAAAATTCATCCTTCGGACAAACTTTGTTTAAGTCGCAAAAGCCTATACATACTGAAATTTGACTATTCTTCTTTTTGACAGGTATGAGCCAACCAAGTTAAATGCTTAATAGATTTGATGAAAACTGTGACTATGATTTTTTGCATTTCCTCTTTGATTTTCTCTTTTTTTTTTTCGAATGAAAGTTTCTTCATTGATTTTTAATGGGTTTGGACTCCAGTTGTATGTTTAAGGTATGATAGACTACTTCAAGATCTAGTCTAGTCTTTCTCAATTTGTTATGCAATCACCTTTAACAATTACCATTAAATTTTGTCTAATACATGTTCATTTTTTCTCATATAATTTTTTATTTTTTTAATATTTCTATGCATAATACTATGGTCAAATTCAAATATTCAAGATGATGAAGATTCATATGGTGCTTTTGTTGACATTTGATGTCTTTGTAGTTTGTTGTATTTGTAAAAATTATAGGTTGTTTTGGTCATAAGATTTTATTTTAATGAATCTTTTATATTTATATTCATTTGATGAATTACTCATTAGATATTTCAAATATATTTAGGAAAATGTTGAAAATTATAGTTTATTTTTTATAATTACGTGTCAAAGATATTACTTTTAATCATCTATTTATCTCTTTGATTGTTTTGTTCAATTGATTAAATTAAATTTTATGAATGCAAACAATTATTTGTGATTGTAGTTTAACTATTAAATTGATTTATTTTTGATAAAAATGTCATGAGAAAAAAAATATTATCGATTGTTGATCGATTATTTACAATTATAATATTTAATTAGTAATGTTACTTTTTTACAACAACAGCTAATGTATTTCTGACGTTCCAATGCCGTCATAATATTATTTATGATGATTAATTTATTAATTATGATAGGTACAACAAATTGATAATATAATTTTTTATAATTGAATTTATATATTTATAATGACATTGCACCCTCGCAATTAATTCTTTTTTATAGATATTACAATAATTACTTGTTGTCCAAAATATATTTATTTCGATCATATCATTAAGTCAAAAATAAAATATTTTCGATAAAATTATTTAGTTGCAAAAACATCAAATATTTATGACCATATTAATTGTTTGCAAATAATATTGGCTTCAACTGTATAAATCAGTTACAAATACCTAAACTATTTCTGACCACCTCACTTGATTATAAATAGGTTTGATGTTGATAACATCTAATGGTCGCAAATATGTTTGGTTGTACATTTCTGTCAACCAATAAATTACATTTTTGATGTAAATCTCTTCAATTTGTGATAGCATTAAACATTAAAAAAATATTACATCTTTTACGGTTAATAAAAATAAAGCTTTTGCAACTAGCTCTTTTATAACTAACACACCATCAACAGTTGTAGAAATAAATATTTACGACAAGATTTCACCTACTGTAATCAAATGACTTTGTCAAAAAAAAATTACCTTTTTCTTGTAGTATATCCAATATAGAGTGAAGTTCAGTGTCATTGCATGCTATGGGCTGCCGAAGGTAGTTTTTTTCGAATTCGTTTATCGTATGATCTATTCTTGTCTATGTTGTGAGAGGTATATTGCTTCTCCACATACATCGCATGAGACGTATCTTTCTTGATTTTCTGACCAATAAGTGTTCTAATTGAGAAAGTTGTCCTTCGTACTACTTCAATGAGCTTATTGAATACACTTAAATCAAGATTCTCAAGAAAAATATTGCACTCTGGTAGCATATTGTTTACACATATCGCCACAAGTTCTCTTTTATTTTTTGTTCGTGGCATTCTAGCGTCAAATTGTGAAACTGCTTCATAAAGTCAAGTAAGGGCTTTTCATATCATTTTTTAATGGTATGAAGCTGGAGTACTATCACATTTTCTTTGCTTCAGAAATACCTTTGAAAAAACTTTGACATCAAATCTCTCTATGACTATATGGATTATGACAGTAGGCAGTAACCAAGAATATACGTGTCTTGTTAGAGATTTTGAAAACTCTTTGAGGTGTAAATCCTCATTATAAGCTTGTACTCCGTAGGCATCCATGAGACGAACAATGCATTATCTAGGGTTCCCTTCCTTGCCATTAAATAATATAAACTTCAATGGAGTCGTCGAAAATGTTACAAGAAAAATTTACTCAATCCACGTGTCAAATTGTGATTGCTTAATTACTTGAATAAGCCTCGTATTGCTCTGATGGGCTTTAATACTACTAGTCTTCTAGATAAAATTGAGTTTTCTCATCCCTTTTCAGTTGTAGAAAGTAAGATCTATCATGTCTCTTAAGTCTTGACTGAAAGCTTAAGAGTCATGATATTGTAACCTTAAGAAACTAGCTGATATGAACGGACAGATTCGCTACAGTTGTTGTTGCTTCTTTACCTATATTAATCAGGTAGGTCATGATTAAAACAAAGTCAAATTAATATGCATATACTCGTTTGCAGCAATATTCAATATATTTCTACGACCTCACAAATTTAAGAGTGAAAGAAAGGTGTTTTTAGTGTCTAAAAATAATCAGATTAACATCTATGAATGCAAGTAAGACAATAAGACACTGGAATAATATTTTAGACTAGTTTAGATGGTAGAAAAGAGCTAGAAAAATAAGGACTACTAGTGCTACCATGAAAAAGAAATGCCTCTTAGAAGCGTGCTCTTAATAATTCTAAGTTAATGAATGTCAGGTCTTTTTAAATATAGAATTATGTCTCCTCATATAACGTATGACGTGTAATCATAGTAGAACATAACAAATTTGTGCAATCTTATTATAATGCTACTTGTCTACTTGGAATAGGTCTTTATCTTGGAATTGAATTAGTGTAATTTAATTCTACTTAAAAAAAGTGTCTAAGTACTTATGTTTATAATAAAATAATTTTGTGATTAATCCTAATTATTAAAATATTTATTTTAATTAATCTAATAAAGTCTTTAGACATAAGGATGGATTCTATGGCTTTATTGTTTTTTATATATTAGCCTAATCATATAATAAATATTTTAGGTCTTAGTTCTCACCAAGTGAATTAGGCTAAAATCACGATGTTAATTTAGGCCAGACTTAGGCCTACTTTTACCTTTCACACCACAGGCTACAATTTGAGCTATAAAAAGTAACTTGAGTCTATTTGTACCTTTATACATATTTGGATAAAATATCATAGTTTTAACTTAGACTTGAGCTCGAGCCCAATGTCAATTTCCATGTATCAATAATATTTAGTTATAAATATTGTAACAAAATTTAAAATTTATTTATTTTTAGCACGCATAACTCTAACTTGTAATTTTTATCATAATATGTAATTTTTTTAATATTTGTATCTTAAACTATAAAAAAATAACTTTAATAAATTAATTAAAAAAATAAATTAAAATATATTAATAGATTAAAAAATAGCTTGATAATTAATTATTTGATAAATATTACATTTTAGTTGAGTAACTGATTAATTATCTTAATAATAATTGAATGATGGAGATCTTTTCTTCTAATCAAAAGGTCCATCAGTCATCCATACTAAAATATTTATCCAAAATCATAAAATCTCTCTCTCTCTCTCTCTCTCTCTCTCTCTCTCTCTCTCTCTCTATATATATATATATATATATATAGATGGATGGATGGATGGATGGATGGATGGATATAAGTGTAGGGACAAATTAACATAGTATAAATTAGATAATTTATATAGCGTTAGATTTTTAATGCACATGTAAAATATAATTTTAATTGTAAAAAATATTTGTACTTAACAGCTTATATTAATCCTTCTCTTATCCCTAAAATTTGATAAAAAAATATTTTAGTCTCCTTAATTTTAAAAATATTTATTTAAATTTTTATTTGTAAAATTTTTTGTAAATTTTCATGATTTATTTTTTATTTATTATAACTCTTATAACTTCTTAAACATCATCGTTTTAAAAGTTTGAAGTATTATATTTTTTTTTGTCCAAATTTACAAATTAAATTTATAAACAAAAATTTTATATAATTGTTTTTGTGTATATGTTTTTTTTAACAAAATTTTGAGTTTTAAAAACTTCCAATAATGATTAGGACTGCCCACCAATTGCTATTGTATTATTGCTATTACTATATAACAATTCTTAATCCGACGAATACTTAAGATAGTAGATGGGAAAGAGGTTTCCCTTTTCTTCTACCATGTAAAGTTTTTAATTATTTTCAATATAACAATTTTTTTAATATTATAATATTATCTAATGACTTCGCACATGTTGTATAATATCTGCCCTTAGTGTATTTGGAGGAGAGTAATTATATATTTTAAGTAATTATTCAAAATTTAACTATTTATATGATGTGAAATTTATTAATTAAATAGTAAATTTTTAAAGTGATTTTCCCACTATCCCAACTATTATTCAAGATACTAAGAAAATTTTATGTAATTATATAAAATCACTAATATTGACCTTTCTAATATCACATAAAATATTAATAAAATAAAGATGATAAGATATTATTATTGTTCTATACTAGAAATTTTGAATTTGTGGTGATGATAATTGTGTTTTGATAAAATATTATTGTTATTTTTTTTAAGCAAAATATTATTGTTATTTTAACACTAGAAATAGTGAATCACCACAATGATAATTGTGCTTACCACTAAAAGTTTTGAAATTTTATCATTAAAAGTAATGAAATATTTTAAATGTAACTTTTTATAGCAGAAAATTAAGATATCACAAATATAAATTAATTTTTTAAAACATTCGGGTGAAATTGATTCTACTGCAGGTTAGAGTGCATTTAGTCATATGCTTTATACAATAAGTACAAAATTAATTAATAAATATAAATACATATATATTCATGTATTTGGTTGTTAAATCGACAAACATACACAGATTGTTAGCTTCTAAAGGGGGAGAAGGATGCAAGAGCAGGCCTGTGATAGGTTTAAGGATAAGATTTGCCAGTGAGAGAGACAAATAAAATACGATATAGATACTTTAATATCTGTATCTTAAAAAAAAAAATTATTTATATTTTTTATTAATATTTTTATTTAGTATTTATATCCCCTACATGGATATTTGTTAATATTCACATTTTAACGAATATCCGTAATAAATATATCCATATCTTAATAAAAAATAAAAAATTATAAATTTGTAATTTGTAATTTAATTTTTAATGTATTAAAATTAATATACTATATTAATGAATTAAATTAAAATTAAAATAATCTTATTTTTAATTCACGTTCATAATTATTTTATTATTATTTTGCGATAGAATATTAAAATTAATTATACAAATACGATAATAATAGTCACATCTTTTCAATTATAATCAAATTAACAAAAATAATAAGAGAAGAATATATATTCATATCTCAAAAAGAGCGGATAGTATATCATAAATTAATTAAATATATTAATAAATTAATTAGACTTTTCATAGACATTAGAATATATATTAATAATATGAATAGGCATAATAATATATTATTCCTTACATAAGGCAATACATGTATCATAGCAATATAATAATAAATTAATTAAATTGGTGGTCTATATAACAATATGAGAATCATTACAGTATATTCTAATTTTAAGGTTTTATATATTCCTAACAATATAATATAAAATTAATTAAATTAATAAGCATATTACAAAAAAAATCATACTTATAAATTATAAAAAAAAATCATATTACAAATAGAAATATTTAGAGTTGTTTATAATTGACATTTTATATTAAGTCTAAAACGACGTTGTTTTGATAACTTAATTAAAAAACGATAAAATGAATATCTTATATAGATATTCGCAAGATATTTACAAATATCCGTATCTTATTCATATTTTATACGGATATTATATCTTATTACTATATTCTATCCAATAAGATACGAAAAACGGTATTCATTGCCGTCCCTAATGCCAGAAGATAGGGTTAGAGATAGGAGAAAGCCATGGTTCGGACACAGATTTGAATTTGAGCAAGCATTTGGCCGTGAGACGAAGAATTATTTTTTGTTAAAAGGTCATCAATGTTGGCAATTGTTTCAGCTGATGATGATGCTTGGTAATGCTGAGAAGAGGAGGCAATACTTGTGCTGGAGTTTGTTGTCTCTTTTGATGGACAGCATAGTGAGGAATGTATCATCTATTTTTGTTGGCTTTGTTTTCAGGAGAAATGGCAATAATTTATAGGTTCTTCATCTGGGTATATCAAACTACAAGAAAGATTTTGCAGGAAGCCAATAGCTGTTGATTCTAGAGTACGCTAAACTAAAGCCGTTAGCTAGCCATCCCCATATGGTTCACCTGTATAAACAAACATGGAATTCAGCGAGTCTGGTAAACATTTATTTATTTTTCCAGTTTCTCAACTCTGCAATTTTTCAGAGCTATAAAGATAAATTTGATAAGATTATACTCCAGATCTTAAAACTTCTCTACTATCATAATTATATTGTAAGAAATTTTTTACCGTACAACTAGAAAGATTGCCTACAAGAAGGGAGAGCTGCAGAGAGTTTTTCAGAAAAGCTCTTCAAATTTATTTTCTGTATTTCAAAATTTCTTAACTTATTAAACTTATTCAAAAACACCAAATTTAAGGGTGTTATAATTGTTTATTATAATTAATCTTGCAGTGTATTCGCATATACAGATGAAAGTCTGTTGTTGTAATCTTTCTTTGATATCAAATGAAGTTTTATATTCTTACTTTAAAAAAAAACAGTAACCTACCGAAACTCTTGAAATCTGTCAAGATTCCATTTATCTTTTCTTTCAGTCAGCACGCAAAAATTCAAGTTGTACTTAACAATCTATTGCTTTTCTCCAGGTTCAGTGTGACAACGCCATAGCCGTAGTGTATTGAGCAAATCAGCATAAATTATTAACCATATCCTTCAAATGGATGAAAAAGCTTAAACAACAATAATCGGAAAACAATGAGAGCAGGTATTCAACCCTCCAAATATTCAAAATAATCCCTTATCAGCTATGTCAAGCATTTACATTTAAAATTACATAACCACGTAACTTTTTAACATTTTTGGCGTGGTGGCAACAGCAAAATAATCATACTTATTTGGTATATGCGTTGCTAATAAATTTGCTTCATGTTCCTACTGACTGTATATGGTTAGTGACATGTTTACAGAACCATTTGATTTGTGCTTGATTTCTGTATTCTGTGAGCTTCAGTTGCATGGCTACACTGAAACCAGCACTTCTCTATAACAATGCCAATAAGTAACAAAGGAAATCAAAATGGTATATCTAATATCTCTTCATATAAAAGTTAAATTGATAGACTGAATTTTTTTTTTTTAAGAAAATGAATAAATGATTAAAAAACCTTCAATATATCTAACAATTATTGTCAGTTGAAGAGAGAAGAAATATTACTTGGAGACTTTTTCGGGAGTAGAAAGACGCAAAAGCAAATTGCCAGCACAATTTTCTTATTAATCAGATTATTAGAATTGGCGATTGTTTGTTTAAACTCGTCAACTGCTTCTATGCCCGTGCTGGATCCTGCATCACTGCAACATAAAGTGGCATTATAGTTGTTGCCACAACCTCCGTCATGGACTCAGGGAGAGCACTCAAATTCATCCTAAAAGTCAAATCCACCTCAGAGAGCTTGGTGTATGATGGTGTCCTCCCATAACCTTTACAAGGAAAATCTTGTGATCACTTTGTACGAGTACTCTTGTTACAGCCAGGCGGCATGATCAGCAAGCCAAATGCATAGCATTATAGCCTTCATGGTTTAACTCTAAAGTACATTCACGATATCCGCCAGTATCTGAGCCACACTTCGTTGATTACCCAAATTTGCTGCAACATGCAAAGGATTAATGTCTAAATCTTCTTATCTTCTTGAAGATCTTAAATTCTGCTCTACATCAAAAGCATAGCAGACAACATCACATGGTTTGGTAAGGTAACTCTCATATTTGAGCAGTGTGTGGAGTATGGTGACAACTAAGCGTAGTTCGATATATGTCTGCTAGGCTTTGTTTTCTGGGGTATGGAAGTATATTTATAGGCACTGCATCTGGGTGAGTCCATTCCATTTTATTTATTAGAAATATCAATGAAACCAATTTCAATGCCTTCTTGTATGCACATCATCTCATAAATTTACAGTCTTAGAATGCAATAGTCAAGTCTGGTACATAACCCATGGATTTGATCTTGCCCCCTAGCTCTTCTAACTTAGAATATATTTCATCCTTTTGCGGATGTTGTTGATCACTTGCATAAAATTTGTGGACTCTGCCTTTTATAGAAATCCAGCTATATCCCGCTTCTTTTTTCACTCCCTGCTCTTTCATTACTTCTCTCAGAGTAAGTCCATATTCATAACTCCCAGTCTCAATATACATGTTGGATAATAGAACATAGGTAGCTGAGTCAGGTCTAACTGAAAGGACCTTCTGTGCAGCAATTTCACCTAACTCAGCATTGCCATGAATTCTACATGCTGCTAACAAGGTCTGCCAGACCATTTCATTTGGTTCAATTGGCATCTTTCTTATAAACTCCATTGCATCATCCAAGCGACCCACACGACCAAAAAGATCTACAATACAAGCATAATGTTCCATCGCCGGCACCAGGCAATATTTTTCCTCCATAAGTTGAAAATAGTATAGGCCGTCATCTACTAACCCTCCATGGCTGCAAGCAAACAGAACACATAGTAAGGTAACAGAATTAGGCTTCACACCCAACTGTTCCATCCGTCTGAAGAGTTGAAGGGCATTTTCCGAGAGACCATGTTGGGCATAACCTGATATCATAGCCGTCCATGAGACAGTATCAGGGTTAGAAATCCTTTCAAATATTGTTTCTGCCTTGATTATACTGCCACATTTGGCATACATGTCCACCAAAGCACTCTCTATGCACTTGTCAGTGTCCAACCCAGCCTTACACAAAAGACTTTGGACTTGCTGACCAAACTCAAGCAAACAAAGGCCAGCACAAGCTACAAGGACACTGGAAAATGTGAACTGGTTAGGCCTCAAGCCTTCTTCCCTCATCTGGGAAAAAATAGTGAGTGCTTCCTCCCATTCAGAACATTGAGAATGAGCAGTCACCAGAGTTGTCCAAGACACAATATCTCTCTCCTCCAACCTGTCAAAAACTTTCCTTACATCTTCAAGAGCTCCACATTTGGCATAGGCATCAGCAATTGCATTGTAAACACTTACAACCATCATTTCACTTCCAGACTTTAGAACCATCCCATGAACTGCATTTCCAAACCATGAATACTTCAAAGTGGCAATTGCATTGAATACACTACAGTATGTGTAAATATCTGCTTTTATATCTTTTTGACACATTCTCACATAGAGATCCAAAGCTTCTTGGCTACACCCATTTTGTGAGTAACCAGAAATCATTGCATTCCATGGCAAGTTTGCCACACAATTAATGAAATTGGAGTCAAAAACAGCTCTTGCATCATGCAAAGAGCCACATTTCGAGTACATATCAATGAGAGCAGTTCCCACCTGCATATCAGACTCCATACCCAACTCAGAGGCAAAAGATTGAAGCGCTTTCCCCTTGTCAACGTCACCCAACTGCCCAATAGCTTTTGAAACACTAATCATTGTCAGAATATTCGGCATAATACCTTTGTTCTTCATGAGAAGAAAGAGATCAAATGCTTCCGAGTGAAGTCCATTTGATGTAAACCCCGAAATCATTGCATTCCAAGAAACTTCATTATACTCCACCATGGTGTTAAACACCTTAAAAGAATCATCAATTCTCCCCAACTTAGCATACATGTTAAGAAGAGATGTCGTAACAACATTATGAGAAGTAAAGCCTCTTATAACCATCTGTGCATGCACCATTTGACCCAATTCAACACAATCTAGACCAATACACGTCTGCATAATTGCAGAATACGCAAAATTATCTGGTAACATTCCACAGTTAAGCATTTGACAATAGAATTTAAATCCTTCCAATAAAAATCCATTCTCTGTTGACCCAACAATCATGACAGTCCAAGAGAATATATTTCTTTTAGACATTTTCTCAAACACCCGAGAAGCGGCACTAAAATCTGAGCACTCTGAGTAAGCATGAGCCACATGATTTAACAGTATTAATAATTCTCTCTCCAAAAACCTAGATTTCAGAGCATACCCATGAACAGCCTTAGCTTGTTTCAAACACCCTTTATTGGCAGAGTCACGCAGGAGGTCAATTAATGGCTGGATTTGAGACTTTTTCTCAGGTTCATTCGCTTCCGTTGAAATGGGAAATTTCGTTTTAACGGCGGCATTTAATTTCTGGGCAGCTTCAGAATGTACAGACACAGTCCTTGAACACCTCCTCTGCAACAAAAATCAGTACTAGAATGATACTTCGCGGGAAAATGAAGTTACCGAAATTTTTTACTCATAACAACGATGATAGATAAGAGAAGAGGGGCAAAGATTTTCTTACTTTAATATTAAAAACTGGAGCCGCAAATTCAGATAAACGAGAAGGCTGAGAAAATTCAAGGTTGATGGAGAGACTCATTGTTTACTGATTGCTGGTTGTTAACATGAAGAAGAAGCTAGCCTTTCCTTTCATCCACCATTTCAACATCACGTCATCATCATCCATGCATATAATATTCAGGGAAATTAACAAGCATCTCCGGTGGCATGGAAAACCCACGTAATTAACTGTATCTCCCCTTATGTATGGAAAACCACGTTTAAATGCCGAAGACCCCAATCCCAGCCCCATCTCCGATTGATCCCCGGTCCCCATCTGATGTTGACCTGTCATCTCGCACTAAAACAAATTTACTGCTGGCAATGAGTCCACGATTAGGTCTGGAATCCCATCTCCGGCCCGTACCTGATTGGGCCAAGCGAGAAAAGGCGACCTCAATTCCCAGCCCCACCCCAATATTGATTTTGTATGGGCCAAATCTCAGGAGACCCCGGTCTCCAACCCCATCACGATGTTGACCTTGTTTGAACACACGTTAAAAACGATAATCCTATCATTGAATCCCTACTATTCAATTATCAAAATTTGTAGATGGAATATATTTAATAAAAAATAAAAGATTTAATTTATATTATTGAAAATATTTTTTTAATTATTATTATTGATATACCAATAATTGTATAATCTAACAATAAATTTATTTTTAATAGTTATTTAAAATTTAAATATAATAATAATATTATTATTATTATTATTATTATTTTCTTTATAATTATTTAAAGGAATAATAATTCTGTCTTCACATTATAATTTTAAAATTCTAATAAAATAAATTTAATTAAAAATATAATTTTTTTCAAAAATTAATTTTAAAAAGTTTCAAAATTATGTAATAAATTTTTATACATAATTGTTATTATTTAATATTAAGTCAATAACTTAAATAAATATAGATAATTAAATCTGAATTACTTTAAATTATACAATTATTTTATATGTAATATAAATTTTTAAAAATAAACATTATATTTATAAAAATCTTAAGTATCAAAAAAATATTTAAAGTATTAAATCTATTCACATGATTACATATTTAAAGTAATTAATAAAAATTAGCTGCTATAATTAATAAATATAAATTTATTATTAAATAATATATTATCAAATTTTAAATTTTTTATACATGTAATCACCATTTCACATATCATGAAAATAATAAAATAAAAATAAATATTTAATTTTTATAAATTAATTATTTAAAATATGATAATTGACAACAATTATCAATTTATTTAAGATAATTTAGATAACATATTGCAAGTAATAAAAATTTTGTTAACATAAAATATCAAATTAAATCGATATATTTACTATAATTTCTTTATTAGCCTATATAAATAAGAAAATAAATAAGTGTATTTGTATATCATGATCCAACTTTTAATAGAACTCATAAAGTTAGAGAAATATATTAAATAAATCTTCCAGTTTTTAATATTTTGATAATTTTATGGAGAAGTATTCTATTTGTCAGATAAGAAAATGATATTCGAAAACAAAAAGAAAATCTTCAAGAATTTCCTTGGTTTGTTAATCTTATATATTATATTACAATAAATTAATTTATTAATTACAAACTATTATTTTGTTTGATATCAATTTATTATTTTTATTTTATAAAAAAGTATTTTTCTAAATTTAATTATTAAAATTTATTTAATTTTTGATTATTTTTGCGAATTTCTTTATTAAGAAAATAAATTTAAAAAATTCTAAAATTGACTAAATTGAAAATTTGTAAAGGATTTAATTGACTAAATTAAAAAAATTAAAAAATCTTCTAGAGGATGAATTTGACTAAAATAAAAATTGCAGAACTTTTGTAATCATTTATAAAATAAAATAAATATTCATATAATTGATTGCAAAATAATTTTCAATTGAAATTAAGAGAATTGGGAACAGGCTAGGGATAAAGGCTCATCCCCATCCTTGACCCCGATTTTATAACGGGGATGAAATTTTCATCCTTATACCTAAATTGATCCTTATTTTTTATTATTATTCTTATCGATCCCTGACTCAAAACAATTGGTCTTGTGGGTCTCTAGTCCTATAAGAGTTTTTGTCATCCCTATAATCGTTATATGACTATCAAATTTCTAAGAAAAGACTAAAATATCCTAACTAATCACACTTAGATGTCATGAAGCATCTTTACAATATGATAATATTATTTTACATAATTTAAATTAATCTTATTTTTCATAATATTCAATAAATTTAAATTTATTATTGATTTTATAACCTTTGAAAAAAAAATGATATACCCATTCGCTCATTAAATATGTACATTATATTGTATAAATAAATGTGATAGTATCTGATTCAATTATACAAAAGTAAAACCTAAAAAATTTTGGTTTTAGTTTTGACAAAATTTGAACCAAACCAACTGGTGCCCAATCCTAACTCTTGCACTCTTAAAAAACAAAGACACACATATTTCAATAATGTACATTTAAATAACATAAGCACATTATGTTTTTATCATAAGAAACCAAGTAAGTACATATTTTCATGTTTATAACAAATGTTGGTACAAGTTTATATTTTTCAAGGATTAATTTTGCAAACGTTGAAATTTTACATAATAAAATTTTTATTGATAAACAATATATACTCATACATACACACTTACAAAGACACATAAATACACAGACTCGTTAGAGCCTTTTCTTTTCACAAACTCATATATAGACTTGTTGGATTCTATCATTTCACTTGCTACTCTTATTTCTTTTAGTGAGCTCTCTTATTTCTGTCTGTGATATCTTCTGAAAAGAGAGTGATCAGCACCGCTAAATATATCAGCATGGCTAAGTAAGTTCCTTAGCTATGCTTTATATGTATACACTTGTCTTTTTCTTTTCATTTCTTTCTTACTTTAGTGTTGACTCATTTTATCCCATAGTAAACTAGAAAACTTGACTGCTATAACTTCTTGAACATTATGGCCAACATAATTACTTTCACATTATTATTTTGCATATACTTTATATTTTTCTCATTTTCAATTTGGTCTTTCTAGACGTTTCTTATTCTAGAATTGCATCAATTACTTTGATTTTTGCTATTAATTCCTTCTACAATTTCTTAATTCATAATACCTTCCCTTAAACCAAGCTTGCCAAAATTCCTCAATCCTAGCATCTTCTTTTGCTCTCTTCTTTATTTATTTTTTTTAATTTTCACGCGAGAAGAATTACTTATCAATGTCTCATCGCTGACGTCTACATTTTCCTCTCTAATTTTCTTTTTCTTCGCATTCAACATATGTGTTACTTGCTTTATCTACTCTTGAGGTTTCATGCTCATCTCTCTTTTATTTGAATCTTTAGTCTCTTCAATTTTGATTACATCAGTAGTTTTATTTTTGAAATAACTTTCTCTTTCGAAGGTATTTTCATTAGCAGCTTAAACATTGGAAACGGATTTGACTTAGTTTCTTAAATTTGTCTTATTGGCTCAAATTTGGTACAATTTGTTGTTTACAACTTTTTTTTTCCTCTATTTTATAAAATTTCCAAGAATTGCTAAGAAATTTTCTTGAAATGTCTCAAATTCAATTGCTTCTTTAATCATGGGTGTCACCTCTGCATGACTTCGTTTATTCACTGTAATATTCTCCAACTTCTCCTTTTTGGTAGTTATATGATTTGAGCATCTTGAAATGAGCATCCAATCATTTTCGCAATCAATTTCTCTCTAGGAACGATTACTTCGATTATTGATTCCTTTTGTTGTTCCATTGTTGTAACAATGCTTTGAGATCATGTTCCCCTCTATTGTTTTTTTTTCTCTAGATGGTTAGAGGTCATCACGTAACCTTTTATGGGTTGTTTTCTGAGTTGGCAATCTCTTATGTAATGTCTTCGCTTACCAGAGACAAAGCAATAACCTTTATTTTTCTAGTCTTTTATTTTGCGATTTTATTGTGCTTTCCTTGATTGAGAATCTCCTTCGTATTGTCTTCTTAATTTGTTGCCTTGTGACTTTTTGTTATTTTGTTGTTAGGGCTTCTATTTTCTTTTACTAACGAAATGCCTGGTCTTCAATTTTCAACAAAACTATCACCATTTGCTTGTCCAATGCTTCTTGATTGGCTGAAATTTTTTTAAGATTGATTAGAAATGGTTAAATAGACCAAATGTGTCATATGTTTTTATCATTGATAATGCATCCTTGCTTAGTGAAATACAATTCATGGCCTTTTCCTACTAATTGTTCCATGCTCAAAAGATTCAAACATGTACAAGGCATATATAATACATCAGAAATATAGTTCAGCAATCCAACCTTCAATTTGATAGGAATCTTTCTCTTTCCTAAGACTTTATTTGAATTATCACTAAGTTTGACACTGGTTCGAAAGTTCTTATCTAAGTTTTAAAATATTTCCTTTTTCTACTTAGATAATTGCTATAGCCTATGTCTAGCAACCACTAACTATTATTACCATCCACAATTGCATGACTTGGTAATAACAACGTTTTTGTGTCACCTTTATTTTCTATTATTTGGCCATGACTTTGAGTAGACGGGATAACGGGTGGAATAAAAGCACTTTGTCGAACGCCAAATCTTGTTCGGTTCTTTGACGTAGTGGGTTAGATAAATATTTTAACGGACGGAATTAGAAAACGTTCTAATCTTAATGGCTCGAAATACGAGTATCAAAATAACAATTTCATAAGGGATCAAATAAAAAGGGAAAGCTTTATTGATTCAAAGATTGTTTAAAACTATAACATAGGCACTCTATATATAATAGAGAAAACCCGGTGTTATAAGTTAAGTCAAATAAAGAAATATAACTCCTACCTAAATAAGAAAACTATGAATTAAATAACAAATTGAATTGACGAGAATAAAAGATTTCCTAAACTAATTAGATTCTAAAATTATCCTACATTACACTCTCTATAGTATTTAATATTTTAGCACAACATTCTTTGCTACAGTGTCCATATATTCTATAATTATAGCACTGGACATGAGATTTTCATTCAAAATGAAAATGCCCATATTTTTTGTACTTATAACACTAAATATTAAATATTATATTTATCTTGCAAAGAGCATTGCTTCTTATGCCTTGATTTGAATAAGTAGTTTTGAAACTTCCTTTTTCTTTGAAATTCTGACCGTTTGTGTTGTAATTAATTCTTCTTGAAATAGCTCCCTTGTTTATTTGAACTCTTAGTGCTTGTTTAATTGTGCTGCCTAATCTTTCATTAATCTACATTTCACGTGACTTCAATGAGGCTTTGATCGTAACTATGTTAACCGTAAGTACATAGGTCGTATTAAGTAATAAAGTGATAAGAAAAGATATCGTCCCACGATGATTGATATTTAAATTATTTAATAAGTATTATAGTTTGAAAAAGTAATTTTATCTAAGCTAACTAGATCGATTAACTGTAACAAAAAATAAAATAAAACACTATTATTAACTAACATAGAATAGAAATCGAGTTTAAGAATTAATATAAGGATAAAATATGTAAGGATAAATTACCTAGGGTCTTGATTTTATTTATTAATCACTATATTTTTCGTAATTGGTCGTTATTAATACATTTTAGTCTAATTCACTAATCATAAGATTACAGTTAATTTTAACACTTCTTCCGAGCGTAAATCAAGATTTTATGACAATAATTCAAGTTGATAACCCTATCTAACCTAAATAATTATACGATCATTATGTATTATTTGTTATTTAACGCTTAGAACTCAATTCACCTCCTAGTTTCTTGAAATCCTAGGTGTTAATTAGATTATTTAGTCGTCGATTATCTCTCAGTCTCACAATTATCTAGATTATGATTACTTAGTCCGACAAACAAATTAATCTTTCTTATGACTTAATTCATCAATATCAAATTTAACCAATTCATTAATTAATTAACAAATTAGAATATTAAGTAAGATAAACACAAGTGAATCAAACTACAATAACATTAATAACATGCCAATTAATTAAAATATAGTTTAGATAAGATACATCAAGACCTTAAATTAAGAAAACTAGCCAATCATTACAATTATCAACATAACAATCAACGTGTATTCTATAATCATAAAATTCAACAATTAAAATTCAAATAAAATACAAAATAAGAGTTAAAGAGTTTAGGAAAACTAGACTAGAGATCCAAGCTTCAATGATCCTCCTTGAAATCCTCTTTCAAAGACTCTAACTTGAATAAATTTACTTCTCTCTCTAAGATCTTCTCTTTGTTCTTCCTCTTTCTTACTCAAAAATCCAAATTTTCCATTCTTTGATGCTTAGTTTTTTTGTGGCTATCATCCAAAAAATATATAAACCTCAAAGATACCTAAATCAAGCTATTGAATGATGATCTTACGGCTAAAAGTCGTCTAAGCCCATGGGGGCACCATGGGACTCAATAGGTGGGGGTGGCCACGCACCTCTATGGCATTGTTGCGCCACACTTACTGCCAAAAATGGTCTTAGAGCGTGGGTATGGTGTTAGCACGCTATGTCTTCAGCTTTGATTTTCTTGCAATTTGGTCCATTCAGCTTTGCGTTTTAGGCCATGTTTTTTTTTTGCGACTTTTTGACGTTGCTTTCTCAAGCCGATTTTATCTTGAATGCCCGTTTACTATCTTTTTTATACAAAATATTAAAATTCATCAGTTATTAACTAAACTTGAGGATTTATAAAATAATTTAAGTTTCAAAATAGTCGATAAATGCATATTCTACACACTTATCAAGCTTTGTAGATCATTCATGGTCATTGTATTAATATTTTTGAACTCTTCAATAGTTGTTACAATATAATTAAATCAAATTAATTAGAGGTGGCAAATGGGCAAGCCTATTCATGAACAATATCGGCACAACCTGATAGTCGGGCCAGGCTAGGCCTAAGTGCCAAGCCTATGGGTTAGGCTGGGCTAGGCACATGCCTTTAATGGGCCATGCCAACCTATAGGCTAATGCCAATCCAAGCCACAAGCCGTTGAAGGGTTGGAGAGCCCATTTGGCCCATTTTATCGAATGGTTCTGATTCTAAAATAATACAATACATACTATATTGCATTGCCATTTTAAATCTTAATTTTGTAACTTTTATTTTTTTATTATTAATTAATAAAATAGACCATAATTAATAACTTTTAAGATTTATTATCAATTGTATCCATCAGCCAAACCCAAAAATAATTGGTTGCAAATATATCTTTCAATCAATTTATTTTTCTAATTTAGACATTTCAATTATAAATTAGAACTCAAATGTTAGTCCAATTTTGATGAATATTTAAATTTTTTATTTTCACATCATAACTATTCAAAGTTTATTTTACAATGTTATAAATATTTATATCATTTATTTTGATGAATATTTTAAATTTGAATATTTCTGTGATGTAGAAATGAACTAAAGCCCAAATTTGCATTAATTATGATTATAATTACAAAATATAGGTGAACTCGCATCATTATAGTTTCAGTACATCCCAACTAGGTTGGCACTTATCAAACTATCTATTACTTGGATTTTACCCATCACTGTATAGTACAAATTAAAATTGCAACTATTGAAATTCTAAAATTTTAAAATTACAAACTAATTTTTATTTTTATCAATATTTGCATAATTCATTTCCATTTCATCACTTGTGTTTTAAATTTTGTCTTTTTCATCCTCTCAATCTTTCAAACATATCAAGCAATCCAAAACTTTTGGTGACAATCTTGATCTCTCTTCATCCAACACCTTATTCCGTATGACAAAATTTTGATGCAATTATGGACACCATAAATGTTAGTAGATCACTAGGCATAATAAAGAGCATAGGAAAAATCTTATAATTTGTTTTCTACCAGTGCAACATATCAAAATTCATTTTTTCTTCAAGAATCAATAAACTATAATAATTAGTAGAAATATATTTTTCTCATTCATGGAAACTACAAGAACTACTTCTACTAACATTGCTCAAAATTCATTTATTCCTACCGTATTATGATATTGTATGTAAATATTATCTAAGGATTTTTCCAAGTCTATGTCGTTATCATCTTCATCATCTATACCCAAATTTTTTGAAATTTCATTTACTAAATGCATTTGCATTAGGAAGTTTATTCAACAATTCATCATTGCTGCATATGCAAACAATTTTGGAATGTCCTTCCAATATTTTTTTAATTTCTCTTTCATATCTAAACAAATAGTTTCAAATTTATCAACATCTCTATAACATTAAAAGTATAACTAATATTATGTAAATGATTCAAAACACACCATGAAGTAGGAAAATAAACACGTGAACATGACAATGTTGCATTATAAAATATTTCCAAAAAGTTCATAAAAGTAAATGTCATATTTCAATAAGTAGTACATAGACAAAAATCACTCATTTTTTTTTTATTATGAAAATTAGTAATTACATCACCATAGTTAACACAAGATTTTAACATTAGATAAGTTGAATTCCAACAAGGTTTTTATATCAAGTATGAATCGCCTAGGCTATCATCTATTATATGTTAAAGTACATTAAACTTTTGTCTTCTATAATCATGTGATATAATATATTGCAATACATCTCTAATTTTTTTCTATATAAAAATTAATGAAACTTAAAATCGTCTTGCATAATCTATTAATTATATGACAGCAACATCTAAAATGAAATAATTTGGTTTCGAGACCATGTGCAGGTATTATACTATTTTAAAACATGTCAATGGTAGAATTATTTGCAAGTGCATTATCAAATGCAATGCTAAAAATTTTATCAACTATTTTATATTCTTTAAAAACACATAATTTCATTAAAAATTACAAACGTATTATGAGGATATTTGAATCCATGAAAAATAATAATTTTTTATTACAATATCCAATTTTCATCAAAATAATGTGAAGTAACACAAATATAACTCAAATGATTACATCCAATCCAACAATCAGAAGTAACAGAAATAATTGCTCTAAATGTTTAAAAAGATGTAATAAAATTTTGTGTTACATGATGAAATAATTTAATGCAAACACTTTTACATGTATTTCTTAGAATTAACTTAAAAGAAGGTTGAACATATCTTTATATAAATTTTTTTAACCTTAAGTCTTCTACCTGAGTGAAAGATAGTTCACTTGACGCAATCCATTTGGCCATCCCTTCTCTTATGTTTTGATGTGTGTATCTAAAAATAATGTCTCCAGAAGTATTGGATGCAAGTTGAGATTACGTACGATCAACTAAGGGAGCATATAATTGGCTATATTTTTTAGTATGTCATTTTAAATGTCTAGTTTTACTTGATGCTAAGTAACTTAGAGGTTTCCTACATAACTTACATACAGCTTTGTTTTCAACTTGTTCGAAGAATTGGCTCGAGCCTTTAATGTAAGAAACTCTCAAACAATTGATGTTCTAATCCATTTTGGAATTAGAAGTAAAAGATGCAAAAGAGGAACTAGTTATCATTGAAAAATCTTGTCTAACTGCCATGGTTTCAAAAAAATAACTTAATCCAATAATCAGTTGATCGCTTGCAACACAAATACAAAACACAGCGGTAAATAGTTATAGTACATGAACAAATCCAATAAGTTAAAGAAATTAATAAGAAAGAAAATAATTTTAGATTATCAATAGGTATTCTACTTTTCTTCACATTTATAACAACGCTCTCTGAGTATCAAATTACTATTGTAATGATTTGAGGTATCTACCACATTATTGGCTCCAATCTGTTCCATTTATAATTTTTAGAATTTCAAAATGGAATTAATCAAAATATCTTCATTTCAAAATTCTATTGGCTTGGATTCTATTGAAGTAATTGGATTCTATTCATAATATAATAGAATGCAATTCATATTATAAATGAATAATACTTTTTCACAATTCAAATAAAACAAATATTTCCAAAATTCCCCTATTCATATCTTGAAAGGACTTGAAAGGAAAAGAGATAATAGGAATTTTATTCTAACGAAGTCTTCCTAAATTTTCTACTTCACGGAATCGTCTCTTACCATAGTTATATATGGACAATGAGGAAGAACGAAGAACACTGGACCCGTTATTATTTGCTTTTATTGTCTTTTTTACTGTTCAAAGAGAAAATCAAGAAGTTTCGCTATTTAATAATAGGAGGATCGTGCCTTGTTCAAATCACATATTTCGTACTTATAACTTTTTTTTATTTTATTGTTCTCTAAACTTCATAATTAAAACCACATATTACTTGGTCAACAACACATTTTCCTTCCCAGTCCCAAGTTTAAAGTTACTTCAGTCTACGTTTTCTTAAAAAAAATTATTTTTCCCCATATTTGATATTTACTAAAACAAGATATAAACTTCTACTTTAGCAGTTAAATAAATATTGCTTACCTAGAAACCAAAAAAAAAAAAAAAAAGAACACAACTCAAACAATAAATATTCCTAAGTCCTAACTTTCAATTATTATGTGTCAATATGAGAATGACAAAGCAGCCAGATTTTTCAAAATTCCCAACACTTTGATTTTAGTCTTACTACTTCTATTTTGGTCTTACCCAAAATTAAAAATACAAAATAATATTAACTACGATTCATATTTTTTAGTCAAGCTTCGGTTGTGGATGTAGATAAGTTATTGTGTCTCATTCAAATTTCATAAGTTTTAAAAAGTTAGACCTAAACACTGTGATTATGATTTTAATTTTCATAAAATTGGTAATTTTATTATGCCTTAACAGTGCAACATTAAAATACAAACAAATGGGATGTCGGATCAAACACATGATTTGATTATCCATCTAGAATAATTCAACCAACCATATCCAATTATCCAAATACAAGGTAACAGATTATTCAAAAATCGAAGTAACCGAAAATGGTCATGATAACACAAAAATTATAAAACAATGAT
The DNA here is from genome assembly GCA_028052125.1 of Melia azedarach. Taxonomy (NCBI): domain Eukaryota; kingdom Viridiplantae; phylum Streptophyta; class Magnoliopsida; order Sapindales; family Meliaceae; genus Melia; species Melia azedarach. The sequence goes on from CM051404.1 coordinate 5,244,030, forward strand.
ACAAAAGTTTAGAATAATAATCAAAACCAACAAAATAATAATATTTAATGCAAAAATCAGCATGAAATCTCAACGATAATTATATTCAATGTATTTTCAATGTTCAAATGCCATCATAACATTATTTATGATGAGTAATTTATTAATTATGATAGGTACAACAAGTTGATAATATGGATTTTGATGGTAGGTTGTATACTAAGAATATGCATGTCCTGATAGAGATTTATAAAACTCCTTGAGGCATAAATGCTTATTATGGGCGTGTACTCCAAAGCCATCCATGAGACGAATGATGTACTTTCTCAAGTTCACTTCCTTGCCATCAAACAATATAAACTTCAACGGAGCTGCAGAAAATATTGAGAGAGAAATTTACTCAATTCACATGTCAATTCGTGATTATTTAATTGCTTGAACATGCATCATATTGCTCTGATGGGCTTTAATACTACTGGCCTTCTAGATACAAATTGAGCTTTCTCATCTTTTCTGAGTTGTAGAGAGTAAGGTCTACTATATTTTCTGGGTCTTAACTAGGAGTCCAAGAGTTATGATGTTGTAACCTTAGGAAACTGGCTAATATGAATGAAGAGATTCACTACAATTGCTACTGCTTCCATATCTATATTAATGGGTAAGTCGCGATTAATACAAAATCAGATTAATATAAATGTATTCACTCGCAGTAATATTCAATCTATCTTTCTGCGACTTGAAAAATCTAAGGCTAGAAGAAAGGTGTTTTTAGAATCTAAAAATAACGAAATTAACATCTATGAATACAAGTAAGACAACGAGACACTGGAATAATGCTTTAGACCAGTTTAAATGGTAGAAAATAGCTGGAAAAGTAAGGATTTCTAGTGCTACCATGAATAAAATGTCTCTTAAAAGCATGTTGTTAAGAATTCTAAGTTAATGGATGTCAGGTCCTTTTGAATATAGAATTATATCTCCTCATATAGTATATGATCTGTAATTATAGTAGAACATAACTAGTTTATGCAATCTTATTGTACTGCTACTTATCTACTTGGAATAAGTCTTTATCTTGTAATTGAATTAGTGTAATTTAATCCTAATTAAAAAAAAAAAGTGTCTAAGGAGTTATGTTTATTATAAAATATTTTTGTGATTAATCCTAATTATTAAAATATTTATTTTAATTAACCTAATAAAGTATTTAAATCTAAGGATGGATCCTAAGGCTTTCTGTTTCTTATACATTAACCTCACTATATAATAGATCTTTTAAAATTTAGTTTTTACTAAGTGAATTAGGCTATAAATCATTATATTAATTTATACCAAACTTACGTATACTTTTACCTTTCACACTGCAGGCCACTTGTATTTTTTATACATATTTGGATAAAACGTCATAATTTTAGCTTGAACTTGGACTTGATCCCAAAGTCAATTTTCATGTATCATAATGCTTAGTGATAAATATTGTAACAAAATTTAAAATTAATTTATTTTTAGCATGCATAACCCTTACTTTAACGTGTAATTTTTAGGAAAGAGGACATGAAGGTCTTTAAAGTTTAATTTAATAGACATATAAATCCTAATAGTTTTAAAAATATTCATAAAAGTCCTAATATATTTTAAAAAGACGATTATACCCTTATTAGTAATAGTTGTTTAACAAAAATTATTATTAAATTATTAAAATATGACAAAATATAATATATATGTATTAAAACATCTTAATAAAATAAAGCATAATATTATTTTATAATATATTAATTATATAATATTTTTTAACATATTATAAATTTATATTTTTTATAATACTATATAATAATATTTTTTAATATATTATAACTAAAACATAAATTTATTTATTTTATAATATATTAAAAATTCAATATTAATTAAGTATTAGAAAATAAATCATAAATATATATATTAATATGTAAATAAAATATACTATAATACAATACTTATGATTATATTATAATTTATAGTATATGTGGTTAAACTATATAAAATATGATAAAAATAAAATTTGTTATTTATAAAATATATAAGTTTACAATACATTGATAGATTTTATATTATTAATGTACTATTTATTAATGTATTTTTAATAAATATATTATATTTTCTCAAATTTTAAAAATTTAATAATAATGTTTGTAAATAACTGTTTTAAATAAGGGTATAACTATCTTTTAAGATAGATTAATACTTTTATGAGTATTTTTAAAATTACTAGGATTTATGTGTCCATTAAACCAAACTTTAAAAACCTCCACGTCCTTTTTCCTAATTTTTACCATGATATGTAATTTCTTTAATATTTTTATCCTAAACTATCAAAAAATAACTTTAATAAATTAAAGTATATTAATGGATAAAAAATACCCTGATATTTAATTATTTTATAAATATTACTTATTAGTTGAGTAATCGGTTAATTATCTTAATAACAATTAAATGGTAGAGATCTTTTCTTTTAATCTAAAGGTCCATGAGTTATCTATACCGGAATATTTATCCAAAATCATAGAATCTCTCTTTCTCTCTCTTGCTTTGCCTATATATATATATATATATAGGAGTAGGTTCAATAATTTTTTTTTTACACAAAATCTTACATCAAATACAAGTCGTTAGATTTAAACACATCTAATGGTCGAGATTGCATTTAACCATGTATTTAATGCATAATTAATGCATTCATAATTAATGTATTGTTAAATGCAATTTCAACCATTACATGTTCTTATATCTAATGGCCTATATTATAATATAAGATTTTGTGTAACAAAAAAAAGTCATATATCCTATCCCGTATATATATAAATTATATCATTTGTATATCGTTAGATCTTTAATAAATTTGTAAAATATAATTTTAACTGTAAAAAATATTTATATCTAATGGCTTACATTCATTTTTCTCTTATATGTCTCTCTAAAATTTGATCAAAGGAATATTTTAATCTCCTTAATTTTAAAGATATTTATTTCATTTTTGTTTGTTGAAAATTTTCTTAGTTTTCATGATTTATTTTTTATTTATTATAACTCTTATAATTTCTTAAACATAATCATTTTAAAAGTTTGAAGTATCATATTTTTTTTATATAAATTTACAAATTAAATTTATAAACAAAGATTTTATATAATTATTTGTGAGTATATGTTTTTTCTAACAAAATTTTGAGTTTTAAAAACTTTCAATAATGATTATGACTGCCCACCAAGTGCTATTGCATTATTGCTGTTATTATATAACAATTCTTAATCCAACGAATATTTAAGATATTATATAACTGTTCTGGTTGGAGTTAAATGGGAAAGAGGTTTTTCTTTTCTTCTACTATGGTAAAATTTTAATTATTTTCAATATTATTTATTTTAAGTAATTATTCAAAATTCTACTGTTTATATGATCTGAAATTTATTAATTAAATAATAAAATTTTAAAGTGATTTGTTACACCATCCTAGCTATTGGCCTTTCTGATATCATATATAATATAATACAATCAAGATGCTAGATATTATTGTGGTTCTATACTAGAAATTGTGAATTTGTGGCAATGATAATTGTGATTACGAGTTAGACTAAAAGTTTTAAAATTTTATCATTAAAAGTAAATGAAATGTTTAAATGTAATTTTTTATAGATATAAATTAATTTTTTAAAACATTTGGGTGAAATTGATTCTATTTTAGGTTAGAGTGCATTTAATCATATGCTAGTTAGTATAAAATAAGTACAAAATTAAGTAGTAAATATAAATACTTGTATAAATACTTTAACAATCTAATAAGTTGGGAAGTGCTTCTTATTCCTACTTACTGAATACGGTTAGTGATATGTTTATATAACCATTTGATTTGTGCTTGATTTCTGTATCCCGTGAGCTTCGGTTACACGGCTACACTGAAACGAGCACTTCTCTATAACAATGCCAATAAGTAACAGAGGAAATAACAGTGGTATATCTCTTCATATAAAAGTTAAATTGATAGACTGAATTTTTTTTTTTTTTTTAAAGAAATACGGTCTATCAATCCATATAAAAGTTATATTGTGGTTTCAATGCATCATCAAACAAACACTCAATATATCTAACAATTATTGTCAGTTGAAGAGAGCAGAAATATTACTTGGAGACTTTTTTGGGAGAAGAAAGATGCAAAAGCGAATTGCCAGCACAGTTTTCTTATTAATCAGACCATTAGAATTGGCAATTATTTCTTTAAACTTGTCAACTGCTTCCATGCCTCTGCTGGATCCTGCATGACTGCAACATGAAGTGGCATTATACTTGTTGCCACAACCTCCTTCATGGACTCAGGGAAAGCACTCAAATTCATCCTAAAAGTCAAATCTACCTCAGAGAGCTTGGTGCGTGATGGTGTCCTCCCGTAACCTTTATTTGGAAAATATTGTGATCACTTTGTATGAGTGGTCTTGTTACAGCCAGGCAGCATGACCAGCAAGCCAGATGCATAGCAGTATAGGCTTCATGGTTTAACTCTAAAGTAAACTCCGCCAGTATCTGAGCCACACTTTGTTGATTACCCAAATTTGCTGCAACGTGCAAAGGATTGCGTCTAAATCTTCTTATCTTCTTGAAGATCTAAAATTCTGCTCTCAACATCAGAAGCATGGCAGAAAACTTCAGGAGGTTTGGTAAGGTAATTCTCATATTTGAGCACCGTGTGGAGTATGGGGACAACTACGCATAGATCGATATATTTCTGCGAGGCTTTGTTTTCTGGAATATGGAAGTATATTTATAGGCACTGCATCTGGGTAAGTCCATTCCATTGTATTGATCAGAAAATATTGACGAAATCAATTTCAATGCCTTCTCCTATCCACATCATCTCATAAATTTACAGTCTTAGAATGCAATAGTCAAGTCTGTTACATAACCCATGGACTTGACCTTCCTCATTAGCCCTTCTAACTAGGCAGATATTTCATCCTTTTCCGGATGTTGTTGATCACTTGTATAAAATTTGTGGACTCTGCCTTTTATTGAAATCCAGCTATATCCCGGTTCTTTTTTCACTCCCTGCTCTTTCATTACTTCTCTCAGAGTAAGTCCATCTTCATAACTCCCAGTCTCAATATACATGTTGGATAATATAACATAGGTAGCTGAGTCAGCTGGATAATATAACATGTTGGATAATATAACATAGGTAACTAGGCACCTTCTGTGCGGCAATTTCACCTAACTCAGCATTGCCATGAATTCTACAGGCTGCTAACAAGGTCTGCCAGACCATTTCATTTGGCTCAATTGGCATCTTTCTTATAAACTCCATTGCATCATCCAAGCGACCTACACGACCAAAAAGATCTACAATACAAGCATAATGTTCCATCTCCGGCACCAGGCAATAATTTTCCTCCATAAGTTGAAAATAGTATAGGCCTTCATCTACTAACCTCTCATTGGCTACAAGCAAACAGAACACATAGTAAGGTAACAGGGTTAGGCTTCACACCCAACTGTTCCATCCTTCTGAAGAGTTGAAGGGCATTTTCCGGGAGACCATGTTGGGCACAACCGGATATCATAGCCGTCCATGAGACAGTATCAGGGTTAGAAATCCTTTCAAATATTGCTTCTGCCTTGCTTATACTGCCACATTTGGCATACATGTCCACCAAAGCACTCTCTATACACTTGTTAGTGTCCAACCCAGCCTTACACAAAAGACCGTGCACTTGCTGACCAAACTCAATCAAACAAAGGCCAGCACAAGATACAAGGACACTGGAAAATGTGAACTGGTTAGACCTCAAGCCTTCGTCCCTCATCTGGGAAAAAATAACGAGTGCTTCCTCCCATTCAGAACATTCAGAATGAGCGGTCACCAGAGTTGTCCAAGACACAATATCTCTCTCCTCCGTCCTGTCAAAAACTTTCCTTACATCTTCAAGAGCTCCACATTTAGCATAGGCATCAGCAATTGCATTGTAAACACTTACAACCATCATTTCACTTCCAGATTTTAGAACTATCCCATGAACTGCATTTCCAAACCATAAATACTTAAAAGTGGCAATTGCATTAAACGCACTAATTATTGTCAGCGCATTCGGCATAATACCTTCGTTCTTCATGAGAAGAAAGAGATCAAATGCTTCAGAGTGAAGTCCATTTGATGTAAACACCGAAATCATTGCATTCCAAGAAACTTCATTATGGTCTGTCATGGTGTTAAACACCTTATAGGAAACATCAATTCTCCCCAACTTAGCATACATGTGAAGAAGAGATGTGAGTGTTAAAACCCTCACCCCTGTAAACACCGTACTGTAGGTCTCTGTAGTCAACAAGATCGTCATTAAGAAAACCATTCATATTCCCTCGCTAACCATCATTTGTTTTCTCCTGCTCTATGTAAGTATAGAGCTTCATTTGTGGCAGAAAATTCCGAATCTCACCGTGTACCCCAACAAAACAGAAGAAACAAGCTTTAGAGTCACCATTGATCAAACCAACCAAGAAAACCTTTTCATACATCTTTCAAACAACTTTTCCTTAACTCTTTCAACTAAAACCATCAACAATATGGCCTTCTTCTTCTTCTTCTTCTTCACTACAGTTTTTATACCCCAGTTCCGTTCAAGACGTTAAGAGATCATGTAAATTACCAGCAGCCTTTTTACAGCCATGAGGGTTTGTCCTTATCTTTACCCCTTCTCGATTTTCCTTTAAACTTGAATGTTCAACAATATGATGTAGTTTTCCTAATTCATTCAAGATTAACATTTATCTTAAGTACAGCAAAAAGAGGAGATAATTAACTAAGGAAAGGACAAAATCCATTAATACCATGAACTCCAATCAATGATCCATCTGAGCCGGCAACTCTAGGAGTCATCATAGGATTCATCTATTTTTTATTTCCTGTTTCAACACAAGATATACAGAATTAAAATATGCACAAGGACAGGAATACTGAATAGGTATTTACCTCCGAGGACACTGGAGATTGGTTACTGTAAGTTACAGTCACTCTGGAACGGTTAGTAAATTTAGTTGTCAGCTGCCCAATTAATATTCATCTAACACATCAGCGGACCTAAACTAACGTAATTTGGCACCGCATGAGATGGTACAAAATTGCAATTACCATTTAGATGTAGCAATCTAAAGTTGGAAGATCAGAAACAGAGATATTCTATGACACAGAAACACAGAAAATTGGGCCACTGTTTTATACTGTGCAGTGATAAATCAGAAGTTCAGATAGAGAAGGTGTATTTAATGGGGAGGAGTATTACGTTACCAGATGTTACACCGATAGAGAGGGGGCACCTGGTAGCCAGTTTTCTTTCCCAACGAGCTCCCCGTGCCAAATAACACAAAAAATTCAAAGGTTATTAGACAAAAATAAAAATTCAAACATATATATTATTTCTCATTCTCTTTTTCCCTGTTTTCAGTCCATCTTTGTTCGTGGTGTGAAATTCAATATAGTCACACGTATCATTAGTTTATGTGCTATTCTGTTCCCGGACCTATTCTCTGCTCACTGCCAATCCGATACTCTTAACCTGTGTATGCATGCATAAATGATACATGTAGAGAGCAATGCTCAAAAATAATATCATGCATATCATGATTTGGTGCAGATCCAGAAGTGAAAGTACGCCGTGAAGGTCCACCTAGAACAAAAGGAGTAGCTTGACAAAAAATGAAATATTAATCTTAAGGGAGTACGCAAAGAGGTGAAATTAACACCAATGTTTACACCCTAGTCCTGAGACGACATCTATCCTATAGCAAATTCAAATCAAGTACTTTTTATAAAACTCTTAGATCCACGAATTTAGAGTATCTTACTTTCACGTAATTCACAAGGTTTAACAAGCAATCGATATTTTACGATTAAATGTGTAATACTATTTATAATAGCGGTTCTTATATTCGTACTAATAATCGAAATACAGTCGAAAGAAAAAATTTCTAATTGACAGGACTTATTTCTATACCTATGAATTTCATTGAACCCTCCAAAGATATGAAAGATCTCCCTCCAAGCTATACAAACGACTTTTATCGAATATGACTTTTCACAAAATTTTCTATGTATCTATGAAATCGAATATGAAATTTTGTTTACTCACTTAAAATTGAATATCCGTTTTTTCCCCTTTTTCCTGCTGGGATTAGAACTCTTATATTTTACATATCCATACGATTGAGTCTTTGGGTTTCCGAAATAGTGTAAAAAGAAGTGCTTCAAATCATTACTATTTGACCCGGACCTGTTCTAAAAATTGTGGCCTATTTTCCTTCTTTTGCAATCAGTTTCACTACAGCACCCGCTTCTCTAGCTCATTGTCCACCCTTTCAAGTGCGATTTGAAACAGAGCAAGGTATGCTTGACAATTAATTCAGGCTGGCTTCAGTGAAAAATTACAAGAGGCAAATACCATAGCCATAGTTCACATCACCACAACCGAGATAGCCAATGGCCAACCAGAAAAGTGATTAGTGATAGGAAAAGTAGAATCATTTTCCTAAACCAAATCAATCAATTAAGTAAGCCTATATTGAGAATTGAGATTGTCACACTTCTACTCTTGACTCTAAAAGCATATCAATTAAAGTAAATAATTACTTTTGCTTGATGACTAATATTTACAGTTCGTCCTTATAGTTTACATTGAACAATTTCGTCCAAGCAATAGTTGCACCAAAGGCTGTAGATTAAAAGGAATTCAAAATAAATTCCCATTTTTGTTTCAAATTTCTAATATTCGAATTCTAAATTCAATCTATTTTGATTAGATTTTATAATCTATTTTATTTTATATTTATGAAATATGTTTATGAAAACATATTCATTTTTCAAACTCAAACGGGTCAACAAATACAGTAATTCCTTCCTATATCCATGTGACTTACTATTCCATTTTTCATTTGAGTTGGGTTACATTGGAGTTTTTAACCGGATTGATGTTATGATTGACTCCAAAAATTCACCAAAAGTGGGTGAGTATACCGAAGGAAGGAAGTATCAATAATTCTTTGATTGTGAAGAGTAAAAGAGGCAAATTCATATGGAATTCCCATTGGAAGATTATTAATTACTGAAGAAAAGTGGGTTTGTTTATCCGAGATTAGAAAAAAAAATAGCGATTAAATCTATTAAAATGTGTTTTTGTTTTCAGTTTTATGTTCTGCTCTGAACGAGACCCTATGAGCAAGCTTATGGAAATGATTTTATTTTGATGAAACAAGCAGTCTCGAGGGATCAGTTACAAATAACAAGAAATACAATAACGCAGAAATAAAAACTATACAACTTTTGTATTTCTTCAATTTTATTTATTATTATTATTTGATTATTATAGGGCTATACGGATTCAAATCGTAGACCTTATCGGTAAAAGAGATCGAACTAATTTTTATCAAAATGATTCAAACTCTTTCAAAGACCCAACATGCATTTTTTTTTTTTTTTTTTGCATTGGGCTCTTTCATTAACTGATAGAAATATCAGCTAGTCTACCATATTGTTTTTCTTAACAGAAAAAGAAGGAAATGGCTCCATTACCTCAATTCCATACATAGGTATCCGTGACCACTCCAAGGGAAAATCAATGAAGATGACATACAGTATATTAGAGAAGAATCAAAAGACTATTTCTACACAGTGCAATTAAAACTTTATTTTCTATTCATTACTTATTCAGTGTAAAAGCAACAAGAAGTTTTATGAACATTTTCATTAGGGAAGAACTTACTAATTAACAAATTCCAGGATATGAAGAGAAGAAAGTAGCAAAGGAGTTTGTGATAATTGGAGAAAAGTGCATTTCCAATGAGAGCTCCCTGTCATTCATTCTCTGGTTTTACCAAGTAGAGTGTTAACAATTGTTCATAGCTACATATCCTACTGGAAAGAAAAGCCCGCCTGAAGATTTAGGCATACAAGGTGACCAAATTCATAACAAAATTTCCATGTTTCTGATATTCATCAATGATCATCAAACTTAGCTGTAAATAAAATACACCAACAACATATTTGATTCAACTAAAAGATTCTTAGGAGATTACGTCTTGAAAATAGAGATGTTAAAATCTTGCCAGCAAAGTGGGAAGTTATTATAATGAGTATTGATATGCCTTTGATTTTGTACAACCAGCAGGCACTAATCTGCGAGCAAGACACAAATGTACGCTGACATTTCAGATTCAATGACAATACTTGGTTTAATCCAATCAACCGACAAAAATAAATCTCCAAAACTGCTGGAAGTGAGCACATACACAGGTTGGTAGTTCTTGCAACGGGAGTCAATGGAGATGAATAGAGAAACAAAATTACAGTCTTGCAAAGAAACAAATCTCCGAGTTAACATATAAACAGATGATGACACAACAAATTCTTCAACTTTTTCATATTACTAGGCGGAAAATAAATAAAGTGCTTTATTTGCGGCCGATTGAAAAACGACTGCAAAAATCAGCTACAAAGGAGCAAATTTTTTGTAGTGATCCAGTCCAACTTGACTGTGTCGACGGAACAACTCCGCCGGATGTTACCGCCTTGGTTGCCGTTTCCGTTTTGTCTGAAGGCTCCTTCTTCATGACCTTTCTCTCGACAGTCTCTGTTTGCTCGAATTTTCTCTTCTTACCGCGAACAACTAGTAATTCCTCAGACTCCATCGATTTCGAACCCGATACTCCGGCAGGAAAATTCAGGATAGCTTTGCTTCCCTGAAATCCAAACGCAGACTTGTCATAAGCTCCAACAGTCTCTGTTAGCTCCAATTTCCTCCTCTTACCGCAATCAACTGGTAATTCGGCAGACTCCGGAGATTTCAAATCCCCGACTTCGAGAGGAAAATTCAGAAGAGCTTTGCTTCCCCGTAATCCAAGCGCAGCACAATCATAAGCTTTTGCAGCTTCAATGGCGGTATCAAAGGTACCTAACCAAATCCTGCTCCCTTTCTTAGAAGGATTTCGAATTTCTGCCCCGTATTTCCCCCATGGCCGTCTCCTTACTCCTCTGTAATGCTTTTCAACTGCAACTGGGTCATTGAACTGTATTTCATTCGACTGTATTTCATTGAAGTAATCCGATACATTGATATGATCAGGATTACTTCTATTGAAACAGGTGGTGTTGTTCTGTGGGGTATGGTGATTGAACAAATCATCCATCGAAGTAAAGCCAGCAAGAGAAGGAGAATTGGTGTTGGTGGTGTTGTTCTGATTTAACAAATTATCCGTGGAAGTGGAGCCAGAAAGATAAGGCGAATTGGTGTTGGTGGTGTTGTTCTGATTTAACAAATTATCCATGGAAGTAAAACCAGAAAGAGACGGAGAATTGGTGTTGGTGGTGTTGTTCTGTGGAGTACTGTGATTGAAGAAATTTTCCATGGCAGTAGAACCAGCAAGAGAAGGAGAATTGGTGTTGGTGGTGTTGTTCTGATTTAACAAATTATCCATGGAAGTAAGGCCAGCAAGATAAGGAGAATTGGTGTTGGTGTTGTTGTTCTGATCCAACAAATTATCCATGGAAGTAAAGCCAGAAAGCCAGAAATCATCGTGATCGGTTTCTAGGGTTTCTAAGGTTGCAGCTTCCTGTAGAGACGCCATAAAGTAAATGGAGAGTGAGAGGAGAAGAAATGAAGTTAATTTTGAGTGGAAAAAAGAGTGTGGGAAGGCTTGGTCTACTAAAAATGAAAGACCTGAATTTATACATTGCATTTCTAAAAATGAAGGCCTGCATGTTGATAACCTACGGACTCCAAATTCTGTAAAAGTTTCCGACAGCGCCGCCAAATACCTCAACAAAGGCTCTGCAAACTCTCCCGGCTTTAAGTCTCTCTCTATCATCTTCTCCCCAAATACCTCCATTATCTTACTCTCCGCCGCCCCGACTTTCATCGCCGCCAGAAGCTTCTTAATATCCAGCCCCGCCGGCTCTGCAAACTTGGAAGCTACATTCGTTCCGATCAAATTCGCACCATCCACTATCTGGTTCCCTATTTTGCAGATTTCACAGATAGCCACTCAAGAACGCGGCTATCGCCGCCGGCGGGCCTTACAAGTTTGCCTTCTCTGGCGCCGACGTCGGCTCCGGAAACTGGAACGTCGCCTGACCAACAACCTTTACGGCGGCCGGCTTTGAACATTTCAAAAGCGATATTAGACGTAGTCATGTGACTGTCAATGGTTTGTTTTAGATTTTTCCTTTCACATTTTAATATGGTATATTCTAGGGTTAATTAGTAAATTTTAAAGTAATTATATTTTATTTGTTTAAATTTTAATTAGTTATATTTTATACTGTAAATATAAATTTTTTTTTGAAAATAAAATTTTTTGTTGTTAAATTAACTTAAATTGGTATAAATTTCTAGATCATATTTTTTAAAATTCAATTCTTTATTTAATGTAAAAATAATATAATATATAAATTTATATGAAAATATTAAATATCATATTTCTATACCAAATTAAAACTTATAAATGCAATGTATAGCTTGTAAATCAAATTGGCACTTCTAATTTTGATATAAAAAATCCGATGAAAAAGTTGTAATAAAATATAATATTCATAAAAAGTAAAATTGAAATAAAAAACTATCAAATTAATGTTAAGAATAAGAAAAATTCTATAATATTAGGATAAATAATTCCGTTATCAATAACTCATTTATATTAACCATTAGATTTTGAAATTAAAATCTGGTCTATTCATTTTAAATAATGATAATTAACCTGTTCAATAGGTAGCATGTTAAATTAACCTATTATTCATGTTAAAAACTATTTCACTTGCATTTTATTATTTTTAATATATTAAAATTATTTTGATATAATTTATTTTTTAAAATATATATGAAATACAAATTTATATATCATAATAAAAAAAATTAATGATAAAGAATGTGTTATACATGTTTTGAATAATCTATTTAAAAAACATTAATTTAGATATTATCAAAAATACGTAATCTTTCTTTAATTTTACAAAAAATTATTAAAAATAAAAAATTAATATTAAAAAATATGGCACATCTCATCTGTTTTTTATGTTGCTTATATTTATAAGAATTAATAAAAAATTTATATTATTTTAAAAATATAAACATTATTGTCATAATTGAGAATAAATAGTATAATGAAATAACTTTATAACTAATGTTACATTAATAAATAAAGAAACGAGAATATCCTAAAACTAATAATTTGCTAGTGAAAAAAATATATATGCAATTATACAAATATGAACAAGATGAAAAAGATTATTAAGAAAAGCAAAATATAAATTAATCTAATTTTTTAAAATTTATTTGTAATGACCATAAAATTTAAGAAAGCTTAATCACATGTAATGCCAATCCAATTTAGAACAATAAGGATGCTATTAGTAAATTATACCGACATATGCTACTTTTAAAGTGATACTTTACCTAATATCATGCAACTAAAAAAAAAAGAAAACATTGAGAAAACTTTTATTATGATACATGTAAAAAAAATGATTAAATCAATAATCAATTTTTGTCTCTACGATAAAGCACATAGCCATGCACATACGCTTAGAAAAAGTATATATATATATATATGTGTGTGTGTGTGTGTGTGTGTGTGTGTGTGCGCGCGCGCGCGCGTGCGTGTCACATATAAATTATTTGTACAATAATAATAATAAACTATGTAAATTTTTTAATTATTTTTATAATTTTACAAGTATTGTATTATTTTTACAAAATTTTTGTTGTAATTCAATTTTCTATATCAAGATTACAAGTAAAATTTTTATTGACAGTTCTTATGTTACATATATATTCATTTTTTTTCCATATACAATTATAATATTATTGTTTATTAATTTGTATTCATTTTCATTTATTTCATCATAATTATATTTTTTCTATTGTCTTTATCAAATTGATGTTTATTTTTACTTTTTTATATTGGTGTATTACGTATATGTTTTACGTTATAATTTAATATTTTATATAAATATTACAAATTTTATATATTTATCTATAAGGTTTACATTACAATCACATTTCTTTTATTTTTTTATAGTTATATTGTTGTCATTTGACAATTTGTAGTAATTTATATTTATCTTAATGTATTTACAATTTTTATATTGAATTTAGGAAATTGATGCTTATTTTTATTCTTTTATGTTAACTTTTATTTTATTTTTTTTCTTTTAGAAGTGTTTTATTTTATATACATGTTGTGCGTTATAGTTTAATATTTTTATATGAATACTATAATTTTTATGTGAATTTATAATTTTTACGTCATAATTACATTTTTTTTGTTTTGCTTATGACTATACTGTTGTTATTTTATACATTTATGTTAATTTATATTTATCTCAATGTATTTATATTTTTTTTATGTTAAATTTATGAAATTGATGTTCATTTCAACTCTTTTATGTTGACTTGTATTTTTTTATTTTTTTTATTTTAATGTTTTACAAGTATTATATTTTACAGGTAAATTATATGTTATAATTTCATATTTTATGTAAAAATTATAAATTTTATATGAATTTATAATTTTTACGTTACAATAAAAATTCTTTTGGTTTGTTTACAATTGTGCTATTGTCATTCGACAATGTGATATTAATTTATATTTATCTTATATATTTAAAATTTTTATGTTAAATTTATAAAAGTGATGTTTATTTTAACTCTTTTATGTTGGCTTGTATTTTTTATTTTTATTTTAATATTTTACATACAAGTTATATATTGTAATTTCATGTTTTATGTGTAAATTAAAAATTATAAAATTAATCATTCAATCTTATTTAATATTTAGATAAATTTATTATGTTTAAAAAATTTAAAACTTGGATAAGTTTTTATTCAAAAATAATTTATAATATTTTATTTAATACAAAAATATTATTTATATTGATTATTACATATGAAGAATAATATATTTAAAAAAATATTGTATCTTTTATTATTATATGTATACATCTATTTATATATATTGATATAATAATGTTATATCGTATTACTACGTATTTTATATTTTTATATTAAAAAATTAGTTTAAAATATTTTTTAGTTGTGAAATCAATTCTTTTAGTTTAAAATATATATTTTTGTAGTTATGAAACTAATTATTATTTCAAATTCTAAAAAAATATATATATATATATGACCCCTTAGGTTTGACCCATAACTTTACAAATCTAAACTAGTAATTTTAAAAATATCCATAAAAGGTCCAATTTATTAAAAAAAATAACGATTATATTATTTTTTATAGTAATTAGCTAAAAAAATAAATAAAATATTAAATGTATGATTTATTTTATTTATTTTCTATTACCTATGCTGAATTGTTAATGTATGAGTACAATAGTAATGATTATATATAATTATAAGTATTGTATTATAATATATTTTATATATAGACTAATATTAATTTATGAACTATAAATATTGTATTATAATATATTTTATTTAATAATACCTAATTAATATTGAATTGTTAATAAATATTTATTAATATATTAATAAATATTTATATTCAATGTGTCATAAAAAGATATTATTATTTTAATATTTATTTTTAATTAGGAATTGAAAATAAATTTTTACTTGATTACTATTATATAAGGGGTATAATTATTATTTTTAATAAATTAAAATTTTATGGGTATTTTTGAAACTAATAGGACTTAAAAAAATTAATAGGCTAAATTTTAGAGACTCGCATCCTATTACACTTAATCTTATTAACTAATAGAAAGAGAATTCGGAATATTATGAAAACAATATGGGATATCTAGTATTATATCAAACAATAGGAAGAAATCAGACATTCTTCCCATGTAAATATAACGTAGTACTTATATCAAACTAGTAAATAATGATATTTTATTTTGAACATATAATTGTAACCTTAATTTTGTAGATTTTAATACAAATCGTTGTAATATATTGAAAAATCTCAAAATAACTAATGTTTAAAATTTAAATAAAAAATTATAAATTTATGTTAAATTTAAAAACTATGCATAAGAGGTATAAATATAATATGTGATACTTGTAAATTAATGTCAAATAAGTAAATAGAATATTTTATTTGTAACCGAAACTAAAACTTATAAATGTAAACAGAAAGCATGTAAATTATTGTTGTACTTATAAAATCCAAAAAATGAAATCATAAAGTCAACCTTGTAAACCCAACATTAAATATGTAAATACAATGATACAAGTGTGAGTTAATATCAAATCGATAAAAAATAAGAATATATTTGCATATGAAATAAAAAAATTATCAATATGACATAAAAATTATAGATTATCATTATACTTATACTTTTGATATAAAAAATTAAATTACAACATAAATCTTGTATATAAGACATAACACTTGTAAAAGTTAAAGTTAAAAAATAAATTTTAATAAATTAGCAACAAAAGTAAAAATAAATATCAATTTTTATAATTTTTAACTTTAAACATGTAAATGTCATGAAACAAAGGTAAATTAACATCAAAATATTGAAGGATAACATTATATTTATATAAGGAACAAAAAAAATAAATTTAACATAAAATGTGCTAATCAACATTAAACTTATCATCTTGACATAAAAAATTAAATGCTAATATAAAACTTATAAGTAAAATATAGTACTTGTAAAAGTTAAAAGTAAAAACAATAAATTAACATCAAAGACTACAAACAAATATCAATTTAAAAAATTCTTATCACATATATAAGTGGTGTGAAACAAATTTAAGTTAATAGTAAATAATAAATAACAATATGATATTTGCATACAGAATAAAAAAAATTATAAATATAACATAAAATGTGTAAATTAACATTAAATTTATTATTTTGACTTAAAAATTAAATTATAATGTAAAACTTGTATGTAAAATATAACACTCGTAAAAATTAAAAATAATAAATCAATATCAAGTAACAAAAATGAACATCAAATTTTATAAATTTAACTTGGTAAAATAAATGCAAGTTGGAATCAAATTTATAAATGATAATATTATATTTGTATACAAAAATAAAAAAAATCATAAATGTAACATAAAAGTTATAAATTAATTTCACACTTATAATCTTAGCACAAAAAAAATTAAATTTATAATATTATGATGCAAGTATAAATTAATATCAAACTTATATGTAAAATTGTAAATAATAAAAAATTAAAAGGAACACATAATATTAGTGAGAAAAAAAAATTCAAAAAAAAAATTTATAAACATTGTTCGCAATGTAAAAAGATAAACAAAATTTTCTTAAAAAGGTTGTGATATAAGTAAATATAACATACATGCATAAGTTAATTTCAAACTGATAAATGAAATTTTACGCATTAATTTAATTAAAATCTATAAATGCTACTTTTCAACTTATAAATCATTATTAATTTCATATATCCAACATAAAAATATAATTTTTAATAGAACACGTGTACTGCAAAATAATATAAATTTTAATTAATTGTTGTTAAATTTGTTATAACATTTATTTATTGATCTACATCTTTGTAATAAAATTAAATAATATTTAATAAATAAAAAATTAATCAAATAAAAGATTTTAATTTTAAAAAATTTCTTATATATCAAATGCTATATTATTACAAATTTAATATAGTTTAATACTTAAAAAGATATATTAAGTATTACTTGCTTGTAATACAAATAATATATTAATAAGGATGAATACTAAATGATAATTTGATATAAAATTTAATATTAATAAGGATGAATAATGAATAATACTTTTTTATAAAACTAAATAGAGTTGCATTCTGATGGTGTTAGGAGATTTACCTAAAACTCATCTGACATCTTTTTATGAAGGCATCCTTTATATTTAAGTGTATCTGGGTATCATAATGGGCCCTAGATATTTACCTAGAACTCATTCAACGTCTTTGTATGGAGGCATTCTACGACTTAAATCTATGGACATCATGATGGCTCTAGAATATTTACCTAGAACTTACTTGATAACTCTCCATGGAGGTATCATTTGCATTCGGATATGTGTGGTATCATTATGGCCCTATGCAACTTAGGATCCATTCAACATCTCTCTTTGTAGAGGCATTTTAGGTATGCATGTGCATTCTTGAGGATCATAGTCCCTAAAGCACATTCGATTGTATCGTGTATACTACCGATCATCTATGAGGCTATAAAATTGCTTTACATAGGTAAGAAATATTTCTATATATTCATGCTGAATGTTTGTGATATCCCAATCATATATTATGGCCATCGTTGAATATATTTTTCTTTTTTTTTTATATATTTTCTATGAGGATGTTTTTGACTTTTGTAAAAAAAAAATTTGGAGTAGATGTTTTGAAAAATATTTCCTTTCCTAAATAAATTTTGACAAAAGAATAACAACCTAACTTTGTAGTTTAAATTAGGAGAATGAATTTTATTCAGATAAATTAAAAGTGTTTCTTACAAAGACTTTTTGATTTAGAGAAAAATTAAGGAATGCTAAAAAGAAAACGATGCTCATTGAAGCTTGTGAAATTTAAATTTTTGTTGACCAAAGAAAATGAGAGATCTTCTTAGTACCTTATTAGCCTTTGTATGCCAAAAATTTATATTTTTGTACATGTTAGTCTATTGGAGGACTACTTTAGTCAACCAAGTCATTCATTTTGGTCGACCAAGTAGTCCAATTTGATTGATCAAACTTGGGAGGCTTTTTGCCTATAGTTCAGTCAACCAAGTTGGTATGGTTGGTTGACTGAGGGGGTATTGTTCATAAGTACTATTCACATTCATTGTTTACAATATGAAAATTTTGCATTTGACCCAATTTTAAGGTTTTAAAATCTTGCAATTTGATACATTTTCAAAAACTTTAAAATACATATATTTTAAAAAATATTTTGAGTTTAATCATCATATATCATACATTCACAAGTATATGATAAAACAAATATAAAATATTAGAAGTAATAAAAATTACATTTGTGTCTTGAAACTTAATTTGTACTTATTTATTGTTTTCATTTCTCAGATTGGATGATATATTTTATAATCATCAAAATTTGGGTTTAGATGACCTTAAGGTCAACAAAATTAAATTAGCTTGTTACTTCATTTCAAGCTAATAGTGGCTAGCTCTTTGTAAACGTCTCTATAAAGGCTAATTTTATTTGTCGTATTGCATGTCGAGGAACAAAGATCAAGAATTATTGCTTGGCCTTTTGTTTGGGGAGTTCCTTTGAGTAATATGTCTCAAAAGATCTTTTTATAGAGAATTTCTTTTATTAAGGTATAATCTTTGATTTATTTGAGGTTAAATATTTTAATAGGATGCAAAAGGGCTTATAATATTGGGTTTCGCCAATCATCAAGAGACATATTTCTCTCATTCTCAATTTTTGTTTCAAAAAAAGTCATGGGCCTTTATTTTCTTAAGACTGAGATGCTAGCAATATCTTTTCTTAAGTCTACTTTGGTTCCTAATGTAGTAAGTATATCTACATATTTGTTGAAACCTCTACTGATATGCTTATCTGTGACCTCTTCGATAGTGTTTTAGTAATTGTTTGACAAGTAATCTATATAAAGCTAACGTTAGCTCTTTCATTACAAATTCTCTTTTCATCTGTAGTATGACTAATGTAGAATCTCCTAATAATCTTAGTGCTTGTTTGGTTTGGCTTTTTCATTACCTAAAAGGGCTTCTTTAATGATAAAAAAAAAATTTCAAATTTTTTGAGGTCGTTTAGTTTGCACTAAAAAAAGGCTTTTGAAAACTACAAAATTTGAACTTTTATAAAAAGTGAAATTGTCTAATACACTCTTACTTTATTTTAAAAATTTATATTATTTTTTAAATAAAATATTAATAATTTATCTATTAAAGTAATTACTTAATTTTTTAAAAAGTTATATGTGAAAATTAAATGGTTAATAAACTTTTGTAAAAAACTCTACTTATAAAAGCTCTACAAGTAAAAAGTCTATTACTAAAAGCTCTACTTGAAAAGCTATATTAAATAAATCCTTAGCTTTGAAACTCCCATGTTTAAAGTTATCTTCATACTCTACTTTGTTATTCATGCATGGGAAGTCAAATTTGAATAAAAAGAGAAATTTCTGTCAACTAGGATTAACTATTACAAGTCCAGCCCCACCAATTATTGATACCGTTGATCTGTTGAAGCTAAGAGTCAAAGTATTTTCTTCTATGACATGTGCACAAAATTCTTCTACTAAGCCCCTAGGTATCTCCTCTATGGGACCTTCATCTTTTTTAGTTAAGAATGCAACGATCATCTCAATTACCACTTGATGTATGTGATATCAAATTCTGTGAGCATGAGTAACTATCTTACTAATTTTTCTATTAACATTAGTTTAAACAGTAGATGCCGTATACGATCTACTTTAACCATTAGATGTAATGGGTGCACTAAGAAGTAATGGCGCAGTCTCTATGAAACATGTACCAATGATAGGGATATATGTTTTAGATGTAGTTGTTGACCTTTTGTCTTTAAAAATTTCTTACTAAAATAGTACACAGGATACTTTTGCTTATTTTCTCTGATTTGGGCCAGTAATTCTCCTATGGCTGTAAAAGTTGTAACTAAGTAAACCCGCAAAGGTTTACCTTGAATAAGTGCTTTTAATGTTTGAAGATTTAAAAATTATCTCTTGTAGTTCTTAAAGATTTTTTTCTGTCTTAGTCGTCATTCATATTTTGCATTCTTTTTCAGCAAAAGGAGATGAAATATTTGTATGTAAGATGAACTCCAAATTTTAAGTGATCAACTAATTGTCATTCAAATAAATGATTCTCACAAGTAAATGTAAACAAGCCTTTAAAATAAGGAATGAAAACACACAAATTTTAATATGGTTTGAATTTTTCAATCCTACATTCATTGAGCCAGACCTAGAAGAAAAGATAATCGACTAAGAAACAAAAATAACGAACACCAATAAGATTATACAAAATTAAAAAATCCTTCTTTGTTGTCGTTGTTGTTCTAAATCTTCTTAAATGGCTTTGTTTCGTAATATCTCTATGCTTATGATGTCATTGAACTCCCTTTAACGAGCACGGCTTCTTCTCCCGAAGAAATTTAAGTTCTTCCAAAGAACATAAACATTATATCTTCACACTTTCTTGGATATATAAATCATTAAGTATATCACAAAGAACTCTCACATAAATATCAATTCACTCACAAGTTCATTATCAAAAACTTGAAGAATAAGAGAATTTCTAAAAAGCTAATGAAGACAATGAAAGATATAATATCTTGCTGTCTGTCACCTTCATATCCGTCAAAACAATATTGGGTTTTAAATAAATATCACTAAAAACTTTAATTAGGAATGTATCATTTTCTAATTTCGTTTGGAAAATCACAATTCTTGAAAGGAGAAAATCCTTACCTTGTACAAATTCCTTATTTCCATAAAATTTCCTTTTTTATTTTCATAGGACTTCTCTTTCTAGTTGCCACATAATGTTAATAAAAGTCCTAACAAGGTATAAACAAAAAAAGGGACAGTTCGGTCAAGGATGAATCACCAAATGTAGAATAATTCACCTATTAGACTTTTCAGTTCTTAGGGATTATTTAGGGCAACACAATGGAGATGCTCTGCACATTGACAGGGTCTACATTAATACCTCTTTGATGTACTAAGAATCCTTGGAACTTTCTCATTGAAACTCCAAAGACACACTTTTTTGGGTTTATTTTAAGATTGTACATCTGACATCTTAGAAAGACTTTTCGAGGTTCTCAAAATGTGTCCTTAATGGTAGACTTTATAGAGAGATCATCCACATAATCTTCGACTTTTCTTCCTATTATGTCGTGAAATATCGCCATCATAGTTCACTGATAGGTTGCATTAGTATTTTTTAGTCAAAGGGAATAACTGTATAGTAAAAATTACACATTAGTGTCATGAATGCAGTCTTTTAACATTTTTAGGTGTCTTCTTGCTCTTATTGCATTCATTGAATCCATCTATAAATAAGAGTATACCCTATACAAAAGTGGAGTCTATAAGGATATCCATATTTAATAGCCAAAATTCATCCTGTAGACAAGCCTCATTTAAGTTGCAAAAGTTTACATGAACTCGAATTTGACTGTTCTTCTTTTTGGTAGGCACGATATTAGCTAACCAAGTTAGATGCTTAATAGATTTGATGAAACTTGCATCTATGAATTTTTGCATTTCCTTTTTGATTTTCTCTTTTATTTCCAAAGAAAAGTTTTTTCATTACTTTTTAATGCGTTTGGACCCCAGTGTATGTTCAAGGTGTGATAGACTACTTCAAGATCCAGTCCATTCTTTCTCAATTTGTTATGCAATCACCTTTGAGGATATAACCATTAAATTTTTAGTTCAATGCATGTTCATTTTTTCTCAAATAATTTTTTTTAATATTTCTATACATAATACTACAGCTTGATCAAATTCAAATATTCAAGATGATAGAGATTTAGATAGTGCTTTTATTGACATTTGATGTCTTTGTGGTTTGTATTATTTATGAAAATTATAGGCTGCTTTAGTTACAAGATTTTATTTTAATGAGTCTTTTTCAGTTATATTCATTTGATGAATTACTCACTAGATATTTCAAAGATATTTAAGAAAATGTTGAAAATTATAGTTTATTTTTTATAATTACGTATCAAAAATATTACTTTTAATCATCTATTTATTCTTCTTGATTGTTTTGTTCAATTGATCAAATTAAATTTTATGAATGCAAACAATTATTTGTGATTGTAATTTAACTATTAAATTTAATTTAGTTTTATAAAAATATGTCATGAGAAAAAAAATCATTGATTGTTAATTGATTATTTACACTTATAATATTTAATTAGTAATATTACTTTTATAACAACACCTAATGCATTTTCAATATTCGAATGCTATTATTTATAAATTGTGATAGGTTGAAAAAATTAATAATATAATTTTTTGCAACTGAATTTATGTATTTATAATGGCATTAGAACCTCACAATTAATCTTTTCAGATAAATTTTACAACAGTTATTTGTTGTCAGAAATATATTTATTTCGATCATATCATTAAGTCAAAAGTAAAATATTTTCGACCAAGTTAATTAGTTGTAAAAGTATCAACTATTTCAGACTATATTAATTGCTCAAAAACAATATTAGCTCTAACTGCATAAATCAGTTATAAATATGCAAACTATTTTGACTACCTCACTCGATTACAAATAAGTTTGATGTTGAGAAATATTTAGTAATCGCAAATATGTTTGGTTGTACATTTTTGCCAACCAATAAGTTATATTTTCAAGGGTAATCTTCAATTTACCCCTAACCATTATTGACAAACATCAATTCACCTCCAAATTTATCAAAAGTCCTCATTCCACCCCCAAACGTTAAGTTTAACATAACTATTAAATATTACCATTAACCATAACTTATTTATAAAAATACGATTATATCCCTATCAAATTCAAAAATATTTTTTCTCATTTAAAAATACCATTATTGAATTTGATATTTATATTAAAAATATTTTTAAATGAGAAAAAATATTTTTGAATTTGATAGGGATATAATCGTATTTTTATAAATAAGTTATGGTCAATAGTAATATTTAATGGTTATGTTAAACTTAACGTTTGGGGGTAGAATGAGGACTTTTGATAAATTTGGAGGTGAATTGATGTTTGTCAATAATAGTTGGGGGTAAATTGAAGATTACCCTATTTTCAATATAAATCTCTTCAATTTGTGATGGCATATAAACATTTAAAAAAAAATCACATTTTTTATGGTTAGTCAAAAATAAAGCTTTTATAACTAGCTCTTTTACGATTAACACATCATCAACAATTGTAGCAATTTAAGAAAAATATTTATAGCAAATTTTCACCTATTGTAATCAAATGACTTCTTTTAAAAAAAAATTACATTTTTCTTGTAGTATATCCAATATAGAGGGAAGTTCAATGTCATTGCATGAGATGGGCCACCGAAGGTAATTTTTTTCGAGTTCGTTTTCCGTATGATATATTCCTGTTTATGTTGTGAGAGGTATCTTGCTTCTCCATATACATTGCATGAGGGATATCTTTCTTGATTTTACGGCCAACAAGTGTTTTGACTGAGAGTGTTGTCCTTCGTGCTGCTTTAATGAGCTTATTCAATACACGGAAATCAAGATTCTCAAGAAAAATATTGTACTTTGATAACATATTGTTTTTGCATATATCCACAAGTTGTCTTTCATCTTTTCGTTCGTGTCACTCTAACATCAAATTGTGAAACTGCTTCATAAAGCCCTATAAGAGCTCTCTGTATCATTTTTTATGAAACTGGAGTATTGTCACATTTTCTTTGCTTTGGAAATGCTTCTGAAAAAATGTTGACATCAGATCCCTCCATAACGGTATGAATTCCGACGGTAGGCAATATACTAAGAATATGCATATCTTGTCAGAGATTTAGAAAACTTCCTGAGGCATAAATGCTTATTATGGGCATGTACTCCAAAGGCATCCATGAGATAAATGATGTGCTCTCTAAAGTTCCTTTCCTTGCCATCAAACAATATAAACTTTAATGGAGCCGCAGAAAATGTTGAGAGAAAAATTTACTCAATCCACATGTCAAATCGTGATTGCTTAATTGCTTGAATAGGCATTGTATTGCTTTAATAGGCTTTAATATTGCTAGTCTTCTAGATACAAATTGAGCTTTCTCATCTTTTTTGAGTTATAGAGAGTAAGGTATGCTACATCTTTTAGGTCTTGATTGAGAGCCTAAGAGTTATGATGTTGTAGTAACCTTAGGAAACTGGCTGATATGAATGAAGAGATTCACTACAATTGCTACTGCTTCCATATCTATATTAATGGATAGGTCGCGATTAATACAAAATAAAATTAATATGAATGTACTCACTCGCAATGATATTCAATATATCTTTAAGCGACTTGACAAATATAGGGCTAGAAGAAAGATGTTTTTAGAGTCTGAAAATAACCTAATTATCATCTATGAATACAAGTAAGACAACATGACACTGGAATAATGTTTTGGACCCGTTTAAATGGTAGAAAATAGTTGGAAAAGTAAGGATTGCTAGTGCTACCATGAAGAAAATGCCTCTCAAAAGCATGCTGTTAAGAATTCTATGTTAATAGATGTCAAGTCCTTTTGAATGTGGAATTTTGTCTCTTAACATAGTATATGATGTCTAATTATAGTAGAACATAACAAATTTATGCAATCTTATTATTGTAATGCTACTTATCTACTTGGAATAAGTCTTTATCTTGGAATTGAATTAGTGTAATTTAATCCTAATTAAAGAAAGTGTCTAAGGACTTATGTTTATAGTAAAAAACCTTTGTGACTAATCCTAACTATTAAAATATTTATTTTAATTAATCTAATAAAGTATTTAAACCTAAGGATGGATCCTAAGGGTTTTCATTTTTATACATTAGTCTAATTATATAATAGATCTTTTAGAACTTAGTTCCCACTAAGTGAATTAGGCTAAAAATCATTATGTTAATTTATACTATACTTAGTGTACTTTTACCTTTCACACCACATGCCACTTGTACTTTTTATACATATTTGGATGAAACGTCAAAATTGTGGCTTGAATTTTAGCTTGATCCCAAGGTCAATTTTCATGTATCAATAATTTTGAGTTATAAATATTGTAACAAAATTTAAAATTAATTTATTTTTAGCGTGCATAACTCTAATTTTAACATCTAATTTTTATCATGATTTGTAAAATTTTTAATATTTTTATCCTAAACTATAAAAAAATAACTTTAATAAATTAAAAAAATAAAATAAAAGTATATTGATGGATAAAAAATACCCTGATATTTAAATATTTCATAAATATTACCTATTAGATGAGTAACCGGTTAATTATCTTAATAACAATTGAATGGTAGAGATCTTTTCTTCGAATCTAAAGGTCCATGAGTTATCCATACTGGAATATTTATCTAAAATCATAAACTCTCTCTTTTTCTCTCTCTCTTTGCCTATCTATATATATATAAAAGTATATCGACAAATTAACATAGTATAAATTAAATTATTTGTATATCGTTAGATCTTTAATGCACATGTAGAATATGATTTTAACTGTAAAAAATATTTATATCTAATAACGTACATTCATTTTTCTCTTATATGTATCCCTAAAATTTGATCAAAGAAATATTTTAATCTCCTTAATTTTAAAGACATTTATTTAATTTTTGTTTGTTGAAAATTTCGTTAGCTTTCACGATTGATTTTTTATTTATTATAACTCTTATAATTTCTTAAACATAATCATTTTAAAAGTTTGAAGTATCATATTATTTTTTTTGTCCAAATTTACAATCTAAATTTATAAACAAAGATTTTATATAATTATTTTTGTGTATATGATTTTGCAAAAAAAAATTGAGTTCTAAAAACTTCTGATAATGATTATGACTATCCACCAAGTGTTATCGTATTACTGCTGTTACTATATAACAATTCTTAATCTAACGAATATTTAAAATATTAGATTAACTGTTCTGGCTTGAGTTAAATGGGAAAGAGGTTTCCTTTTCTCCTACCATGGTAAAATTTTAATTATTTTCAATATTATTTATTTTAAATAATTACTCAAAATTTAACTGTTTATATGACGTGAAATTTATTAATTAAATAGTAAAATTTTAAAGAAATTTGTTACACCATCCTAACTACTGTTCAAAATACTAAGAAAATTTTATATAATTATATGAAATCATTAATATTGGCTTTTCTAATATCAGATATAATATAACACGATCAAGATGCTAAGATATTATTGTTGTTCTATACTAGAAATTGTGAATTTGTGGCTATGATAATTGTGATTACGCGTAATTTTTTATAAAAATAAAAACTAAGATGTCACAGATATAAATTAATTTTTTAAAACATTTGGGTGAAATTGATTTTACTTGAGGTTAAAGTGCATTTAGTCATATGCTAGCTAGTGTAAAATAAGTACAAAATTAATTAATAAATATAAATAGTTTAACAATCTATTTCCTTTTGTCCTGGTCAACTGTGACAACACCATAGCCATAGCGTATTGAGCAATAATCAGAATAAATCAAACATATCCTTCAAATCGATGAAAAAGCTTAAACAATAATAAGCGGAAAGCAATGAGAGCAGCTATTTAACCCTCCAAACATTCAAAATAATCCCTTACTTATCAGCCATGCCAAGCATTTATACTTAAAATTATATAACCAAGTAACTTTTTAACATTCTTGGCGTCGTGGTAACAGCAAAATAATCATACTTTTTTTGGTATATGCGTTGCTAGTAAGTTGGGAAGTGCTTCATGTTCCTACTGACTGAATATGGTTACTGATATGTTTATATAACCATTTGATTTGTGCTTGATTTCTGTATTCTGTGATCTTCAGTTCCACGGCTACACTGAAACCAGCGCTTCTCTATAACAATGCCAATAAGTAACAGAGGAAATAACAGTGGTATATCTCTTCATATGAAAGTTAAATTGATAGACTGAATTTCTTTTTTTCTTTTTTTTAAAGAAATTCAGTCTATCAATTCATATAAAAGTTATATTGTGGTTTCAATACATCATCAAACAAACACTCAATATATCTAACCCTCCATGACTACAAGCAAACAGAGCACGCAGTAAGGTAAAAGAATTTAGCTTCACACCCAACTGTTCCATCCTTCTGAGAAACCATATTGGGCATAACCCAATATCATAGCCGTCCATGAGACAGTATCAGGGTTAGAAATCCTTTCAAATATTGCTTCTGCCTTGCCTATGCTGCCACATTTGGCATACATGTCCACCAAAGCACTCTCTAAGCACTTGTCAGTGTCCAACCCAGCCTTACATAAAAGACCGTGGACTTGCTGACCAAACTCAAGCAAACAAAGGCCAGCACAAGATACAAGGACACTGGAAAATGTGAACTGGTTAGGCCTGAAGACTTCTTCTCTCATCTGGGAAAAAATAGTGAGTGCTTCCTCCCATTCAGAACATTGAGAATGAGCAGTCACCAGAGTTGTCCAAGATACAATATCTCTCTCCTCCAACCTGTCAAAAACTTTCCGTACTTCTTCAAGAGCTCCACGTTTGGCATAGGCATCAGCAATTGCATTGTAAACACTTATAACCATCATTTCACTTCCAGACTTTAGAACCATCCCATGAACTGCATTTCCAAACCATAAATACTTCAAAGCGGCAAATGCATTGAACACACTACAGTATGTGTAAATATCTGCTTTTATATCTTTTTGACACATTCTCACATAGAGATCCAATTCTTCTTGGCCGCACCCATTTTGTAAGTAACGAGAAATCATTGCATTCCGTGGAACGTTCACTCCACAGTTCATGAAATTGGCGTCAAAAACAGCTCCGGCATCATGCAAAGAGGCACATTTCGAGTACATATCAATGAGAGCAGTTCTCCCCTGCATATCAGACTCCATACACAACTTAGAGGCAAAAGACTGAAGCTCTTTCCCCTTGTCATCGTCACCTAACTTCCCAACAGCTTTTGAAACACTAATCATTGTCAGCACATTCGGCATAATACCTTCATTCTTCGTGAGAAGAAAGAGATCAAATGCTTCCGAGTGAAGTCCATTTGATGTAAACCCCGAAATCATAGCATTCCAAGAAACTTCATTATACTCTATCATGGTGTTAAACACCTTAAACCATCCAACAATATGGCCTTCACTCTTTCAACTAAAACCATCCACAATATGGCCTTCACTCTTTCAACTAAAACCATCCACAATATGGCCTTCTTCTTCTTCTTCTTCTTCTTCTTCTTCTTCTTCACTATAGTTTTTATACCCCAGATTCGTTCGAGACGTTAAGAGATCATGTAAATTACCAGCAGCCTTTTTACAGCCATGAGGGTTTGTCCTTATCTTTACCCCTTCACCATTTTCCTTTAAACTTGAATGTTCAACAATATGATGTAGTTTTCCCAATTCATCCAAGATTAACATTTATCTTAAGCACAGCAAAAAGAGGAGTTAATTAACTAAGAAAGGAAAGGACAAAATCCATTAATACCAAGAACTCCAATCAATGATCCATCTGAACCGGCAACTCTAGGAGTCATCATAGGATTCATCTATTTTTTATTTCCTGTTTCAACACAAGATATACCAGAATTAAAATATGCACAAGGACAGGAATACTGAATAGGTATTTACCTGCGAGGACACTGGAGATTGGTTATATATAGAGAGCAGTATACTTTGAAACATTTCACAGTAGGTACTGTAAGTTACAGTCACTCTGGAACGGTTAGTAAATTTAGTTGTCAGCTGCCCAATTAATATTCATCTAACACATACATATAAGTCCAAAATTAAGTAGAAACATCAAGATTAGAATGGAGAAAAGACATAAACTGGTAAGAGTTTCTCGAGTTTTAAGGATATCCTATGCTTGTAAAAGACAGCAGCGGAAAAAGAGTAACGATGCATAAGGCAAAAAAAGACAGACCCTACCGAGCGTCAACTTTTAATTTTAACAATCACTAGTCATTCCAATCACACAAAATTTATTAATGATCTACATGCTTGTAGACCTAATTTTATGCAAATTGCTAGGCCTCTTCACCTTTGATGTCCAATACCTTTAGAAGGGCATCTTCAACAGCCTGGTAAATCCAAGAAGAGAAAATAGATATAAAAATCTTCAACTTAACTAGCTTCTAAAATTTACTATCAGCGGACCTAAACTGACGTAATTTGGCACCGCATGAGATGGTACAAAATTGCAATTACCATTTAGATGTAGCAATCTAAAGTTGGAAGGTCAGAAACAGAGATATTCTATGACACAGAAACACAGAAAATTGGGCCACTGTTTTATACTGTGCAGTGATAAATCAGAAGTTCAGATAGAGAAGGTGTTTTAATGGGGAGGAATATTACGTTACCAGATGTTACACCGATCGTGAGGGGGCACCTGGTAGCCAGTTTTCTTTCTCAACGAGCTCCCCGTGCCAAATAACACAAAAATTCAAAGGTTATTAGACAAAAATAAAAATTCAAACATAAATATAATTTCTCATTCTCTTTTTCCCTGTTTTCAGTCCATCTTTGTTGGTGGTGTGAAATTCAATATATTCACACGTATCATTAGTTTATGTGCTATTCTGTTTCCGGACCTATGCTCTGCTCACTGCCAATCCGATACTCTTAACCTGTGTATGCATGCATAAATGTTACATGTAGAGAGCAATGTTCAAAAATAATATCATGCATATCATGATTTAGTGCAGATCTAGAAGTGAAAGTACGCCGTGTAGGTCCACGTAGAACAAAAGGAGTAGCTTGACAAAAAATGAAATATTAATCCTAAGGGAGTATGCAAAGAGGTGAAGTTAACACCAATGTTTACATCCTAGTTGTGAGATTAAGTCTACCCTATAGCAAATTTAAACCAAGAACTTTTTATAAAACTCTTGGACCTACGAATTTAGAGTATCCTATTTTCATGTAATTCACAGGGTTCAACAAGCAATTGATATTTTACGATCAAAGGTGTAGTACTATTTGTAGTAGCGGTTCTTATATTCGTATTAACAATCAAAATACAGTCGAAAGAAAAAAAATTTAATTGGCAGGGCTTCTTCCTATATCTATGAATTCCATTGGACCCTCCAAAGATATGAAAGATCTCTGTCCAAGCCATACATACGACTTTTATCCACTATGACTTTCCACAGAATTCTCTATATATCTATGAGATCGAATATGAAATTCTGTTTACCCACTTTAAATTGAATATCCTTTTTTCTCCCTTTTCCTGCTAGGATTGGAAATCCTATATTTTACATATCCATACAATTGAGTCCTTGGGTTTCCAAAATGATGTAAAAAGAAGTGCTTTGAATCATTACTATTTGACCCGGACCTGTTCTAAAAATTGTGGCCGATTTTTTCTTTTTTGCAATCAGTTTCGTTACAGCACCCGCTTCTCTAGCTCATTGTCCACCCTTTTCAAGTGTGATTTGAATCAAGCAAGGTAGGCTTGACAATTAATTCAGGCTCGCTTCATTGAAAAATTACAAGAGGCAAATACCATAGCTATAGTTCACATCACCACAACCGAGATAGCCAACGGCCAACCAGAAAAGTGATTACTGATAGGGAAAGTAGAATCATTTTCCTAAACCAAATCAATCAATTAAGTAAGCCTATATTGAGAATTGAGATTGTCATACTTCTACTCTTGACTCTAAAAGCATATCAATTAAAGTAAATACTTACTTTTGCTTGATGACTAATATTTACAGTTCGTCCTTACACTTATAGTTTACATTGAACAATTTCGTCCAAGCAATAGTTGCACCAAAGGCTACAATACCTCAATTCCATACATAGGTATCCAAGACCACTCTAAGGGAAAATCAATGAAGATGACATACAGTATATTAGAGAAGAATCAAAAGACTATTTCTACAAAGTGCAATTAAAACTTTATTTTCTATTCATTACTTATTGATATGCCTTTGATTTTGTACAACCAGCAGCCACTAATTGCGAGCAAGACACAAATATACGCTGACATTTCAGATTCAATGACAATACTTGGTTTAATCCAATCAACCAACAAAAATAAATCTCCAAAACTGCTGGAAGTGAGCACATACACAGGTTGGTATTTCTTGCAACGGGAGTCAATGGAGATGAATAGAGAAAAAAAATTACAGTCTTGCAAAGAAACAAATCTCCGAGTTAACATATAAACAGAAGATGACACAACAAATTCTTCAACTTTTTCATATTACTAGGCGGAAAATAAATAAAGTGCTTTATTTGCGGCGGATTGAAAAACGACCGCAAAAATCAGCAACAAAGGAGCAAATTTTTTGCAGTGATCCAGTCCAACTTGACTGTGTTGACGTACCAACTCCGCCGGATGTTACAGCCTTGGTTGCCGTTTCCGTTTTGTCTGTAGGCTCCTTCTTCATGACCTTTCTCTCGACAGTCTCTGTTTGCTCGAATTTTCTCTTCTTACCGCGAACAACTAGTAATTCCTCAGACTCCATAGATTTCGAACCCGATACTCCGGGAGGAAAATTCAGGATAGCTTTGTTTCCCTGAAATCCAAACGCAGACTTGTCATAAGCTCCAACAGTCTCTGTGAGCTCCAATTTCCTCCTCTTACCGCAATCAACTGGCAATTCGGCAGACTCCGTAGATTTCAAATCCCCGACTTCAAGAGGAAAATTCAGAATAGCTTTGCCTCCCCGTAATCTAAGCGCAGCACAATCATAAGCTTTTGCAGCTTCGATGGCGGTATTAAAGGTACCTAACCAAATCCTGCTCCCTTTCTTAGAAGGATTTCGAATTTCTGCCGCGTATTTCCCCCATGGCCGTCTCCTTACTCCTCTGTAACGCTTTTCAACTGCAACTGGGTCATTGAACTGTATTTCATTCGACTGTATTTCACTGAAGGAATCTGATACATTGATATGATCAGGATTACTTCTATTGACACAGGTGGTGTTGTTCTGTGGGGTATGGTGATTGAACAAATCATCCATCGAAGTAAAGCCAGCAAGAGAAGGAGAATTGGTGTTGGTGGTGTTGCTCTGATTGAACAAATTATCCATGGAAATAAAGCCAGAATGATACCGAGAAGTGTTGGTGGTGTTGTTCTGTGGAGTACTGTGATTGAAGAAATTTTCCATGGCAGTAGAACCAGCAAGAGAAGGAGAATTGGTGTTGGTGGTGGTGTTCTGATTTAACAAATGATCCATGGAAGTAAGGCCAGCAAGATAAGGAGAATTGGTGTTCGTATTGTTGTTCTGATCGGTTTCTAGGGTTTCTAAGGTTGCAGGTTCCTGTAGAGACGCCATAAAGTAAATTGGAGAGTGAGAGGAGAAGAAATGAAGTTAATTTTGAGTGGAAAAAAGAGTGTGGGAAGGCTTGGTCTACTAAAAATGAAAGACCTGAATTTATACATTGCATTACTAAAAATGAAGGCCTGCATTTTGATAACCTGCGGACTCCATTGGAAGATGAAAAAAATTAATCTAATGCAAATTAATTAATTCTGTAACAGTTTCCGACAGCGCCGCCACTCCCTCATTTTCTTCCTCCTCCACAATGTTCAAACCAATTCCAAAGCAATTCAACAAAGGCTCTGCAAACTCTCCCGGCATGAAGTCTCTCTCTATCATCTTCTCCCCAAATACCTCCATTATCTTACTCTCCGCCGCCCCGACTTTCATCGCCGCCAGAAGCTTCTTAATATCCAGCCCCGCCGGCTCTGCAAACTTGGAAGCTACATTCGTTCCGATCAAATTCGCACCATCCACTATCTGGTTCCCTATTTTGCAGATTTCACAGATAGCCACTCAAGAACGCCGCTATCGCCGCCGGCGGGCCTTACAAGTTTGCCTTCTCTGGCGCCGACGTCGGCTCCGGAAACTGGAACGTCGCCTGGCCAACAACCTTTACGGCGGCCGGCTTTGAACATTTCAAAAGCGATATTAGACGTAGTCATGTGAGTGCCAATGGTTTGTTTTAGATTTTTCCTTTCACATTTTAATATGGCATATTCTAGGGTTAATTAGTAAATTTTAAAGTAATTATATTTTATTTGTTTAAATTTTAATTAGTTATATTTTATACTGTAAATATAAATTTTTTTTTGAAAATAAAATTTTTTGTTGTTAGATTAACTTAAATTGGTATAAATTTTTAGATCATATTTTTTAAAATTCAATTCTTTATTTAATGTAAAAATAATATAATATATATAAATTTATATGAAAATATTAAATATAATATTTCTACACCAAATTAAAACTTATAAATGCAATGTATAGCTTGTAAATCAAATTGGCACTTCTACTTTTGATATAAAAAATCTCATGCAAAATTTGTAATAAAATATAATATTCATAAAAAGTAAAATTAAAATAAAAAACTATCAAATTAATGTTAAGAATAAAAAAATAAATCTAAAATTCATTATGATATTCTGGTAGTTAACAAAATTTAGTATAATAGTCTTTAGAATTTTACTTATTAACTTATATAGTTTTAATAGTTTTAAAAATACCCATAAAAAATTTAATTTATTAAAAATTGTTATACTCTTGTATAATAGTAATTAGTTAAAATTATTTTTAACTCCAAATTAAAAGTAAATATTAAAATAATAGTGTATTTTATTTATCATGTATTGATAATTAATTTATAAATTATATTCTCAATAAATTTATTTACACTTTGTATTTTTTTAACATAATATTCATAAATTAAAAGATCAATTTTATAATTTTCAAAATATATAAAATATTATTATTTTATTTAATTTTATTTAATATTTAGATAAATTTATTATGTTTAAAAAATTTTAAATTTGGATAAATTTTTATTCAAAAATAATTTATAATATTTTATTTAAATTTAATATAAAAATATTATATACATTGATTATCACATATGAAGAATAATATATTTAAAAAAATATTATATTTTTTATTATTATATGTACAAATTTATTTATATACATTAATATAATAATATTACATCATATTACTACATATTCTATATTTTTATTTAAAAAAATAGTTTAAAATATTTTTTATTTGTAAAATCAATTCTTTTACTTGTGAAATATATTTTTGTAGTTACGAAACTCATTATTATTTCAAATTCTAAAAAAGAATTAATAATATATGAGCCCTTAAGTTTGACCAATAACTTTATTAGTCCAAACTAGTAGTTTCAAAAATACCCGTAGAAGGCCCAATTATTACAAAAATAATGATTATATTCTTATTTTATAATAATTAGCTAAAAAACAAATAAAATATTAAATATATGATTTATTTTATTTATTTTTTAATATCTATGCAATATTGAATTGTTAATGTATGAGTACAATAGTACTGATTATATATAATTATAAGTATTGTATTATAATATATTTTATTTATATATTTGTATTTATTTATAAATTATTTTATTATTTTTTAATACCTAATTAATATTGAATTGTTAATATATTTTAAAATAAATAAATTTATATTTTAATTATAATATATTCATAACTATTTATATTCAATGCGTTATAAAAAGATATTATTATTTTAATATTTATTTTTAATTAGGAGTTAAAAATAAATTTTTACTTAATTACAATTATATAAAGGGTATAATTACTATTTTTAATAAATTGAAATTTTACTTGAATTTTTGAGAATTAAATCTTATTATACTTAACCCTATCAACTAATAGAAGGGGAATTCGGAGTATTATGAAAATAATATAGAGTATCGGGTATTATATCGAACAACAGGGAGAAATCAAGCATTTTTCTCATGTAAATATAATGTAGAACTTATATCAAACTAGTAAATAATGATATTTCATTTTGAAACATATAAATGTAACCTAAATTTTGTAGATTTTAATACAAATCATTGTAATATATTGAAAAATCTCAAAATAACTAATGCTTAAAATTTAAATAACAAATTATAAATTTATGTTAAATTTAAAAACTATGCATAAGAGGTATAAATATGATATGTGATACTTGTAAATTAATATCAAATAAGTAAATAGAGTTTTTTTTGTAATCGAAACTAAAACTTATAAATGTAAAAAGAAAACTTCTAAATTAATGTTGTACTTATAAAATCCAAAAAATTAAATTATAAAGTCAACCTTGTAAACCCAACATTAAATATGTAAATACGATGATACAAGTGTGAGTTAATGTCAAATCGATAAAAAATAAGAATATATTTGCATATGAAACAAAATAATTATAACTATGACATAAAAATTATAGATCAATATTACAATTATAATTTTGATATAAAAGATTAAATTATAATATAAATCTTGCATATAAAATATAACACTTGTAAAAGTTAAAATTAAAAATAAAATTTAATAAAT
Organism: Melia azedarach; assembly: GCA_028052125.1. Taxonomy (NCBI): domain Eukaryota; kingdom Viridiplantae; phylum Streptophyta; class Magnoliopsida; order Sapindales; family Meliaceae; genus Melia; species Melia azedarach. Next base: position 5,280,060 of record CM051404.1, read on the forward strand.
TAGCAACAAAAAGTAAAAATAAATATCAATTTGCATAATTTTAACTTTAACTATGTAAATGTCATGAAACAAAAATAAATTAAAATTAACATACTGAAGGATAACATTATATTTGTATACGGAATAAAAAATAAATAAATTTAACATAAAATGTGTTCACCAACATTAAACTATAATGTAAAACTCTCATCATATATATAAGTGGTTTAAAACAAATTTAAGTTAATATTAAATAATAAATAACAATAAAATATTTTGATACGGAATAAAAAAATTTATAAACATAACATAAAGTGTGTAAATCAATATTAAATTTATTATTTTGACTTAAAAAATTAAATTATAATGAAAAACTTGTATGTAAAAGATAACACTCGAAAAAAATAAAAGAATAAAAATAATAAATCAATGTCAAATAACAAAAATGAACATAAAATTTTATAAATTTAACGTGGTAAAATAAATGCAAGTTAAAATCAAATTTATAAATAATAATATTATATTTGTATACAAAAATAAAAAAATCATAAATATAATATAAAAGTTATAAATTAACTTCAGGCTTATAATTTTAGGACAAAAAAAATTAAATTTATAATATTATGATACAAACATAAGTTAATATCAAACTAATTTTTTTAAAATTGTAAATAATAAAAAATTAAAAAGAACACATAATATTAGTGAGAAAAAAATTCAAATAAAAAATTTATAAACATTGCTCACAATGTAAAAAGATAAACAAACTTTTCTGAAAAAGGTTGTGATATAACTAAATATAACATACATGCATAAGTTAATTTCAAACTGATAAATGAAATTTTATGCATTAATTTAATTAAAATCTATAAATGTTACTTTTCAACTTATAAATCATTATTAATTTCATATATCCAATATAAAAATATAATTGTTAATAGAACACATGTATATGCAAAAATAATATAAATTTTTAATTAATTGTTGTTAAATTTGTTATAACATTTATTTATTGATCTACATCTTTGTAATAAAATTAAATAATATCTCATAAATAAAAAATTAATCAAATAAAAGATTTTAATTTTAAAAAAGTTTCTTATATATCAGATGTTATATTATTACAAATTTAATATAGTTTAATAGGGTTTTCCCACATGCCTCCCCTATGATGTGTTTGTTTTGTTAATAAACAATAATTTGACCAAAATACCCCTCAAAGTATTACAAAATAAATATATACTTTAGTAACATTCAAACCCACAACCATGGAAAGAAAACCAATACTCACAACACCATACCAAGCATATTTTCATGTTTATTTTTAAGTTTTAATTAATAGGGATTGGAAAATACTTATGGGATAATTTCTTTAATAAATAAAATTATTATGTTATAAAAAATTATAATTCAAAACTAATTTTAAAATCATTAAAACTCTATATATTAACTTTAACTTAAAATAATTATTAAATAATAATAAAATTATTCTTAAATAATTATTTAAAAATAAATTAAATTTTTATAAAATAAAATTATGCTTAAATTATAAATGGCACTAATAATTTTAAAAAATTATTCTTAAATAACTTTTAAGTAAAATAAATTATTTTTATATAAATAATACTAATAGTTATTATTCTCAAATAATTATTAAAAAATAAATTTAAATGATTATAAAATAAAATAAATCTAAAATAATTATTAGCACTAATAATTTAAAAAATATTCTTAAATAATTGTTAAGTAAAACAAATTATTTTATTTAAAGAACCAAATATAAACAATGATCATAGTTATTATTCTCAAATAATTATTAAAGAAAATAAATTTAAATCGTTATAAAATAAAATTATTTTAAGTTATTATTGGCACTAATAATTTTAAAAAATTATTCTTAAATAATTGTTAAGTACAATAAAATATTTTATTTAAAGAAATAAATATTAATAATGATAATAATTTTAAAAATTTTAATTTAATAATAAAAATAATTTGAATTTTAAGTTATTATATAAAATGTTAATGATTATAAAATTATTTTTGAATTATGTATGGATATATGTATTATTATTAACAATTACAAAATATCTCAACAAAATGTCATGGTAGTAGTGGTTGGAGTTTTAGCTTACTTTGTTAAAGGTTCTGAGTTCGAACAAAAACAAAAACGTCATAGGGGACGTATGTGACCCTTTTCCCAATTGTTCCTGTAAATTAGGATTTATACAAACCTCAGGGGAGGTATGTGGGAAAACCCCTAGTTTAATACTTATAAAAGATATATGAAATATTACTTACTTGTAATACAAATAATATATTAACAAAGATGAATAATAAATGATAATTTAATATTAATAGGGATAAATAATGAATAATATTTTTTATAAGAATAAATATAGTTGTATCATGATGGTGCCAGGAGATTTACCTAGAACTCATCTGACATCTTTTCATGAAGGCATCCTCTATATTTAGGTGTATATGAGTATCATGATGGGCCTTAAATATTTATCTAGAACTTATTTAACGTCTCTGTATAGAGGCATTCTACGACTTAAATCTATGGACATCATGATAGCTCTAGAATATTTACCTAGAACTTACTTGATATCTCTCTATGGAGTTATCATTTGCATTCAGATATGCGTGGGCATCATTATAGCCCTAGGTGACTTCGGATCCATTCAACATCTCTCTTTGTGAAGGCATCCTCCGAAGTTAGGTATGCGTATGCATTCTTGAGGATCATAGTCCCTAAAGCACATTCAATTATATCGCGTATACTATCAATCATCTATAAGGCTTTAAAATTGCTTTACATAAGTATGGAATATTTCTAGATATTCATGTTGAATGTTTATGATATCCCAATCATGTATTATGGCCATTATTGAATATCTTTTTCTTTTTATTTTTATACTTTCTACGATGATGTTTTCGACTTTTCTAAAAAAAATTTTTGGAGGAGTAGATGTTTTGAAAAAAAAAATCCTTTCCTAAATATATTTTGAGAGAGGAATAAAAACCTAGCTTTGTAGTTTAAATTAGAGAATGAATTTTACTAAGATAAGTGGAAGAGTTTCTTACAAAGACTTTTTTTATTTAGAGAAAAATTAAGGAATGCTAAAAAGAAAATGATCATCATAAAAGCTTGTGAAATGAGCTTTTATTATTCAAATGACTTGATACGTACCTCTTTGGAAGGTGGGTAAGAAAGAGTTGAGCCTTTTTGGGCTATGACAACCTCAAGTTTTGATCATTTTGGATTCAACAGTAATATCTTTTAAGTCATTTTCTGTTGATGAGATTCTGTAGATCTTGTTTGTTGACTGTAATAAAGTGAAAGTATCCACTATCATGTACTTTTATGATGATGTATGAGCCTTTTTATTACAGAGTGAATTAAATTGGCAATGCCAATTTCTTCTTAATTTTATCTGCCACCTTAAGGACCATATTATCAAGATTAAGTCGCGATTTGTATTGCTTTAGTATAAGCTGCTACCATTCATCAATTATAGTAATCCATGCGTCTTTGTAGCTTATCGTTTTTCATTTATCATCTCGAGTTCTGACATAAGAGTGGAGGTAGGAGGGTTCTCCTCTATTAGAATTATTATGATAGTCGGGATGTGATTTCAACTGATGTTATCGTGTATATGTTGTATACAAGCATGAACAGAAAAAAAAAACAAATAGTTCTCCTAAAAAAGGTCTTATATGCCAAAATGCTTCATTAAGATGTACGCTCTAGTCAATGTTATATTCATATACTATTTTGATGTGAATTTTCAAGAGATCTTCTTAGTACCTTATTGCGTCCATGTTGTATACTAGCATGAACAGAAAAAAATAAATAGTTGTCCTAAAAGAGGTCCTATATGCCCAAAATGCTTTATTCAGATGTATGTTCTAGTTAGTACTATATTCATATACTATTTTGATGTAGATTTTCAAGAGATCTTCTTAGTACCTTATTAGCTGTTGTGTGCCAAAAATTCAAATTTTTGTGCATGTTAGTTAATTGGAGGATCATTTTGGTCAACCAAGTATTCACTTTGGTCAACCAAATAGTCCAATTTGATTGATTGAACTTGGGAGGCTTTCTGCCTATAGCTCGGTCAACCAAGTTAGTATGGTTGGTTGATTGAGGGGGTACTTTTCATAGGTACTATTCATATGTATTGTTTATAATTTGAAAATTTTACATTTTACCTAATTGTAAGGTTTTTTGCAATTTGATACATTTTCAAAAACTTAAAAATACATATATTTTTAAAAATATCTTGAGTTTAATCATCATGCATCATACATTCAAATGTATATGATAAAACAAATATAAAATATTAGAAGTAATAAAATTCACATTTGTGTCTTGAAACCTAATTTGTACTTGATTGTTGTTTTCACTTCTCAGATTGGATGATATATTTTGTAATCATCAAAATTTGGGTTTAGATGACCTTAAGGTCAACAAAATTAAATTAGCTTGTTGCTTCATTTCAAGCTAATAATGGCTAGTTCTTTGTAAGCGTCTTTATAAAGGCCAATTTTACTTGTCGTATTGCACGTTGAGGAGCAAAGATCAAGAATTATTGCTTGGCCTTTTGTTTAGGGGTGCCCTTGAGTAATATGTCTTGAAGGATCTTTTTATTAAGGTATAATCTCTTATTTATTTAAGGTTAAGTATTTCAATAGGATGCAAAAGGGCTTATAATATTAGGTTTCGTTAATCATGAAGAGACATATTTCCGTCATTCTCAGTTTTTGTTTCAAAATAAGTCATAGGCCTTTCTTTTCTTAAGACTAAGATGCTAACAATATCTTTTCTTAAGTCTACTTTGGCTCCTAATGTAGTAAGTACGTCAGCATATTTGTTGAAACCTCTATCGATATGCTCATTTATGATCTCTTAAATAATTTTTTAGTAATTGTTTGACAAGTATTCTATATAAAGCTAACGCTAGCTTTTTTATTACAAACTCCCTTTTTATCTTAGAGTGTGACTAATATAGAATCTCCTAAGAATCTTAGTGTCTATTTGATTTGGCTTTTTCATTACCTAAAAGGGCTTTTTTAATGATAAAAAATCATTTTCAAATTTTTTTGATATTGTTTGGTTTGCACTAAAGAAAGTTTTTGAAAATTAAAAAAAGTTACTTTGCTTCTAAGAAGCTCAAAATTTGAACTTTTGGCATTTAGTTTTTCCAATTTTTATAAAAAGTAAAATTACCTAATACATTCTTACTTTATTTTAAAATTTATATTATTTTTTAAATAAAATATTAAAAATTTATCTATTAAAGTAATTACTTAATTTTTTAGAAAGTTATATGTGAAAATCAAACGATTAATAAATTTTTGTTAAAAACTTTACTTATAAAAGTTCTATAAGTAAAAAGTCTATTACTAAAACTTATACTTGAAAAGCTATATTAAATGAACCCTTAACTTTAAAACTCTTATGTTTAAAGTCATCTTCATACTCCACTTTATTATTCATGCATAAGAAGTCAAATTTAAATGAAAAACGAAATTTATGTCCATTAGGATTAACTATTATAAGTCCAGCGCCACCAATTATTGATACTGTTGATTTGTTAAAGCAGAAAGTCAAAGTATTTTCTTCTATGACATGTGCATAGTCTTCTTCTATTAAGCCCTTAGGTATCTTTTCTATGGGACCTTCATCTTTTTGAGTGGAGAATGCAACGATTCTCTCAATTACCACTTGATGCATGTGATATCAAATTCTGTGAGCATGAGTAACCATCTTACTAATTTTTCTACTAACATTGGTCCAAATAATAGATACCATATGGGATCTACTTTGACTATTTGATGTAATCGGTGCACTAAGAAGTAATGGCGCAGTCCATATGAAACGTATACTAATGCTAGAGATACATGTTTTGGATGCAATTGTTGACTTTTTATCTTTGAGAGTTTCTTGTTGAAATAGTACACGGGATACTCTTGCTTGTTTTCTCTTATTTGGGCTAGTAATTCTCCTATAGTTGTAAAAGTCACAACTAAGTAAACGCACAAAGGCTTGCTTTCAATAGGTGCCTTTAATATTTGAAGATTTAAAAATTGTCTCTTGTAGTTCTTAAAGATTTTCTTTTATCTCAGTCGTCATTCATATTTTGCATTCTTTTTCAGCAAAAAAAGATGAAACATTTGTATGTAAGATGAACTCCAAATTTTAAGTGATCAACTAATTACCCTTGAAATAAAAGATTCTCACAAGTAAATGTAAACAAGCCTTTAAAATAAAAAATGAAAACAAGCAAATTTTAACATTGTTTGGATTTTTCAATCCTACATTCATTGAACCACACCTAGAAGAAAAGATAATCAACTAAGAAACAAAAGATTACGAACACCAATAGACTTATACAAAATTAAAAACTCCTTTTTGTCGTTGTTGTTCTGAATCTTCTTAAATGGCTTTATTTCGTAATATTTCTATGTTTATGATGTCATTGAACTCCCTTTAATGAACACAGCTTCTTCCCCAGAAGAAATTTAAGTTTTTCTGAATAACATAAACATTATATCTTCAAAAGTTCTAGGATATATAAATCATTAAGTATATCACCAAAAACTCTTACACAAATATCAACCCACTGGCAAGTTCATTATCAAAAGCTTAAGGAATAAGAGAATCTCTAAAAAGCTAATGAAGACAATGAAAGATATAATATCTTGTTCTCTCCCACTTTCATATCCGTCAAAACAATATTGGATTTTAAATAAATATCACTAAAAGCCTTAATCCTATTAGGAATGTATCATTTTCTAATTTCCTTTGAAAAATCACAATTCTTAAAATGAAAGAATCCTTACCTTGCACAAATTCTTTATTTCCATAAATTTTCCTTTTCTATTTTCATAAGACTTCTCTTTCTAATTGCCATTTATTTTCAATAAAGTCCTAACAAGGTATATATAAAAATAAGGGCAGTTAGGTCAGGGATGAATCATCGAATGTAGAATAATTCACTTATTAGACTTTTCAGTTCTTAGGGATTATTTAGGGTGATACGAAGAAGATGCTCCGCACATTGACAAGGTCTACATTAATACTTCTTTGATGTACTAAGAATCCTTGGAACTTTCTTGTTGAAACTCCAAAAATATTTTTCGGGTTTATTTTAATATTGTACATCTGGCATCTTAGGAAGGCTTTTTCGAGGTTCTCAAAATGTGTATCCTTAATGGTAGACTTTAAAGAGAGATCATCCACATAATCTTCGACTTTTCTCCCTATCATATCATGAAATATCGCCATCATAGTTCATTGATAGGTTGCATTAGCATTTTTTAGTCAGAGGTCATAACGGTATAGTAAAAATTACACATTAGTGTTATGAATGCAGTCCTTTAGCATCTTTGGGTATATTCTTAATCTTATTGCATTTGTTGAACTCATCTATAAATGAGAGCATGCCCTATATAAAAGTAGAGTCTGTAAGGATATCTGTATTTAATAGCCAAAATTCATCCTTCAAACAAGTTTCATTTAAGTTGCAAAAATCTACACGAACCTGAATTGGACTATTCTTCTTTTTGGCAGGCACGATATTAGCTAACCAAGTTAGATGCTTAATAAATTTGATGAAACTTGCATATACGAGCTTTTTTCATTTCCTCTTTGATTTTCTCTTTTATTTTCGAAGAAAAGTTTCTTTATTATTTTTTAATGGGTTTGGTCCCCAGTTGTACGTTCAAGGTGTGATAGACAGCTTCAAGATCCAGTCCATTCTTTCTCAATTTATTATGCAATCACCTTTAATGATATAACCATTAAATTTTTAGTTAAATGTATGTCTATTTTTTCTCATATAATTTTTTTTTAATATTTCTATACATAATACTACAACTTGATCAAATTCAAATATTCAAGATGATGGAGATTCAGATGGTACTTTTATTGACATTTGATGTCTTTATGACTTGTATTATTTATAAAAACTATAGGGTACTTTAGTTATAAGATTTTATTTTAATGAGCCTTATAATGAGTCTTTTTTAGTTATATTCATTTGATGAATTATAGATATTTCAAAGATATTTAACAAAATGTTAAAAATTGCAGTTTATTTTTTATAATTATGTGTCAAAATACTACTTTTAATCATCTATTTTTTTCCTTGATTGTTTTGTTTAATTGATCAAATTAAATTTTATGAATGCAAACAATTATTGTGATTGTAGTTTAACTATTAAAATTAATTTATTTTTTATAAAAATATGTCATGAGAAAAAAATATCATTGATTGTTGATTGATTATTTATGATTATAATATTTAATTAGTAATATTACTTTTATAACAACGCCTAATATATTTTCAATATTCAAATGCCATCATAACATTATTTATGATGATTAATTTATTAATTGTGATAGGTACAACAAATTAATAATATAATTTTTTTACAATTAAATTTATATATTTATAATAGCAATAGGCCCTCACAATTAATTCTTTTAGATAGATTTTACAACAATTACTTGTTGTTAGAAATATATTTATTTCGGTCATATCATTAAGTCAAAAGTAAAATATTTTCGACCAAGTTAATTAGTTGTAAAAGTATCAAATATTTTTTACCATATTAATTGCTCACAAATAAGATTAGCTCCAACTGCATAAATCAGTTACAAATATGTAAGCTATTTTTTACTACCTCATTCAATTATAAATAGGTTTGATGTTGAGAAAGATTTAGTAATCATAAATATGTTTAGTTGTACATTTTTGCCAACCGATAAGTTATATTTTCAATATAAATCTCTTCAATTTATAACGGCATATAAACATTTAAAATAAAAATCACATTATTTATGGTAAGTTAAAAATAAAGCTTTTATAACTAGCCCATTTACAACTAACACATCATCAATAGTTGTTGCAATTTAAAATAAATATTTATGACAAGATTTTACATATTGTTTTCAAATGACTTTTTAAAAAAAATTACATTTTTCTTGTAGTATATCTAATATAGAGTGAAGTTCAATGTTATTGCATGAGATGGGCCGGCGAAGGTAATTTTTTTTCGAGTTCGTTTACCGTATAATCTATTCCTCTCTATGTTGTAAGAGGTATCCTACTTCTCCATATACATCACATGAGGGGTATCTTTCTTGATTTTTCGGCCAATAGGTGTTTTAACTGAGAGAGTTGTCCTTTGTGCTGCTTCAATGAGCATATTGATTACACTTAAATCAAGATTTCAAGAAAAATACTGTACATCAGTATCATATTGTTTATGCATATATCCACAAGTTCTTTTTCATCTTTCCGTTTGTGTCACTCTAGCATCAAATTATGAAACTGCTTCATAAAGTTCAATAAGAGTTCTCTATATTATTTTTTGGTAGTATGAAATTGAAGTACTGTCACCTTTTCTTTGCTTTGGAAATACTTCTAAAAAAATGTTGACATCAGATCCCTCCATAATGGTATGGATTTTGACGGTAGGTAATATACTAAGAATATGCATGTCTTGTAAGAGATTTAGAGAACTCCTTGAGGCATAATGCTTATTATGGGCATGTACTCCAAAGCCATCCATGAGACGAATGATGTGCTCTCTAGAATTCCCTTTCTTGCCATCAAACAATATAAACTTCAATGAAGTTGTAGTAAAATGTTGAGAGAGAAATTTACTCAATCCACATGTCAATTCATGATTGCTTAATTGCTTAAACATGCATTGTATTGCTCTAATGGGCTTTAATACTGCTGGTCTTCTAGATACAAATTGAGCTTTCTCATTTTTTCTGAGTTATAGAGAATAAGGTCTACTACATTTTTTGGGTCTTAACTAGGAACCCAAGAGTTATGATGTTGTAACCTTAGGAAACTAGCTGATATGAATAAAGAGATTCACTACAATTGCTACTACTTCTGTATCTATATTAATGAGTAGGTCACGATTAATACAAAATCAGATTAATATGAATGTACTCACTCGCAATGATATTCAATATATTTTTCTGCGACTTGAAAAATCTAAGGCTAGAAGAAAGGGTGTTTTTAGGATCTAAAAATAACCAAATTAACATCTATGAATAATGCTTTAGACAACAAGACATTGGAATAATGCTTTAGACCAGTTTAAATGGTAGAAAATAGTTGGAAAAGTAAGGATTTCTAGTGCTACCATGAATAAAATGTCTCTCAAAAGCATACTGCTAAGAATTCTAAGTTAATGGATGTCAGGTCCTTTTGAATGTGGAATTATGTCTCCTCATATAGTACATAATTAGTTTATGCAATCTTATCGTAATGCTACTTATCTGCTTGGAATAAGTCTTTATCTTGGAATTGAATTAGTGTAATTGAAAAAGTGTTTAAGGACTTATGTTTATAATAAAATACTTTTGTGATTAATCCTAATTATTAAAATATTTATTTTAATTGACCTAATAAAGTATTTAGATCTAAGGATGGATCCTACGACTTTCTATTTCTGATACATCAACCTAATTATATAATAAATCTTTTAAAACTTAGTTTTTATTAAGTGAATTAGGCTAAAAATCATTATGTTAATTTATACTATACTTACGTGCACTTTTATCTTTCACACCACAAGTCACTGGTACCTTTTATACATATTTTGATTAAATGTCATAATTTTAGCTTGAACTTGGGCTCGATCCCAAAGTCAATTTTCATGTATCATAATGTTTAGTTATAAATATTGAAATAAAATTTAAAGTTAATTTATTTTTGGCATGCATAACCCTTACTTTAACGTGCAATTTTTAGGAAAAAACACATGGAGGTCCTTAAAGTTTGATTTAATAGATATATAAATCTTAATAATTTTAAAAATATCTATGAAAATCCTAATTTATTTTGAAAAGACGATTATACCCTTATTATTAATAATTGTTTAATAAAAATTATTATTAAATTATTAAAATATGACAAAATATAATATAGATGTATTAAAAATATCTTAATAAAATAAATCATAATATTATTTTATAATATATTAATTATATAATATTTTTTAACATATTATAAATTTATATTTCTTATAAATATTATACAATAATATTTTTTTAATATATTATAACTAAAACATAAATTTATTTATTTTATAATATATTAAAATTTCAATATTAATTAAGATTAGAAAATAAATAAAATAAATCATAAATATATATTAATATGTAAATAAAATATACTATAATACAATACTTATGATTATATTATAATTTATATTATATGTGGTTAAAACATATAAAATATGATAAAAATAAAATTTGCTATTTATAAAATATATAAGTTTCCAATACATTGATAGATTTTATATTATTAATGTACTATTTATTTATGTATTTTTAATAAATATATTATATTTTCTCAAATTTTAAAAATATTTAATAATAATGTTTGTAAATAAGGGTATAACTGTCTTTTTAAGATAGATTGAGACTTTTATGGATATTTTTAAAATTACTAGGAATTATGTGTTCATTAAACTAAACTTTAAAGACCTCCATATCCTTTTTCTTAATTTTTATCATGATATGTAATTTTCTTAATATTTTTATCCTAAACTATAAAAAAATAAATTTAATAAATTAAAGTATATTAATGCATAAAAAATACCCTGATATTTAATTATTTCATAAATATTACCTATTAGTTGAGTAACCGGTTAATTATCTTAATAACAATTGAATGGTAGAGATCTTCTCTTATAATCCAAAGGTCCATAAGTTATTCATACTGGAATATTTATTCAAAATCATATAATCTCTCTTTCTCTCTCTCTTTGTCTATATATATATATATAAGTATATCAACAAATTAACATAGTATAAATTAAATCATTTGTATATTATTAGATCTTTAATACATATGTAAAATATAATTTTAACTGTCAAAAATATTTATATCTAACGGTTTAGATTCATATTTCTCTTATATGTATCCCTAAAATTTGATCAAAGAAATATTTTAATCTCCTTAATTTTAAAACATTTATTTAATTTTTGTTTGTTGAAAATTTCACTAGTTTTTATGATTTATTTTTTATTTATTTATTATAACTCTTATAATTTCTTAAACATAATTATTTTAAAAGCTTGAAGTATCATATTATTTTTTTGTCCAAATTTACAATTTAAATTTATAAACAAAGATTTTGTATAATTATTTTTGTGTATATGTTTTTACTAAAAAAAATTGAGTTTTAAAAACTTCCGATAATGATTGTGACTGTCCACCAAGTGCTATCGTATTATTACTGTTATTATATAACAATTTTTAATCCAACAAATATTTAAAATATTAGATTAACTGTTCTGGCTCGAGTTAAATGGGAAAGAGGTTTGCTTTTCTTCTACCATGGCAAAATTTTAATTATTTTCAATATTATTTATTTTAAATAATTATTCAAAATTTAACTGTTTATATGACATAAAATTTATTAATTAAATAGTAAACTTTTAAAGAAATTTGTTACACCATCCTAACTACTGTTCAAAATACTAAGAAAATTTTATATAATTATATGAAATCATTAATATTGGCTTTTCTAATATCAGATATAATATAACACGATCAAGATGCTAAGATATTATTGTTGTTCTATACTAGAAATTGTGAATTTGTGGCTATGATAATTGTGATTACGCGTAATTTTTTATAGAAATAAAAACTAAGATGTCACAGATATAAATTAATTTTTCAAAACATTTGGGTGAAATTGATTTTACTTGAGGTTAGAGTGCATTTAGTCATATGCTAGCTAGTATAAAATAAGTACAAAATTAATTAATAAATATAAATACTTTAACAATCTATTTTCTTTTCTCCTGGTCAACTGTGACAACACCATAACCATAGCGTATTGAAAATAATCCCTTACTTATCAGCCATGTCAAGCATTTATATTTAAAATTACATAACCAAGTAACTTTTTAACATTCTTGGCGTGGTGGTAACAGCAAAATAATCATACCTTTTTTGGTATATGCGTGCTAGTAAGTTGGGTAGTGCTTCATGTTCCTACTGACTGAATATGGTTAGTGATATGTTTATATAACCATTTGATTTGTGCTTCATTTCTGTATTCTGTGATCTTCAGCTCCACGGCTACACTGAAACCAGCACTTCACTTCTCTATAACAATGCCAATCAGTAACAGAGGTGAAAGTTAAATTGATAGACTGAATTTCTTTTTTTCTTTTTTTTTTTTAAGAAATTCAGTCTATCAATTCATATAAAAGTTATATTGTGGTTTCAATACATCATCAAACAAACACTCAATATATCTAACAATTATTGTCAGTTGAAGAGAGCAGAAATATTACTTGGAGGCTCTTTTGGAAGAAGAAAGATGCAAAAGCGAATTGCCAGCACAGTTTTCTTATTAATCAGACCATTAGATTTGGCGATTATTTCTTTAAACTTGTCAACTGCTTCCATGCCTGTGCTGGATCCTGCATGACTGCAACATGAAGTGGCATTATATTTGTTGCCACAACCTCCTTCATGGACTCAGGGAAAGCACTCAAATTCATCCTAAAGGTCAAATCCACCTCAGAGAGCTTGGTGTATGATGGTGTCCTCCCGTAACCTTTACTAGGAAAATATTGTGATCACTTTCTATGAGTGGTCTTGTTACAGCCAGGCGGCATGACCAGCAAGCCAGATGCATAGCAGTATAGGCTTCATGGTTTAACTCTAAAGTAAATTCACGAACGATGCCAGTATCTGAGCCACACTTTGCTGATGACCCAAATTTGCTGCAACGTGCAAAGGATTAACGTTTAAATCTTCTTATCTTCTTGAAGATCTAAAATTCTGCTCTCAACATCAAAAGCATAGCAGATAACTTCAGATGGTTTGGTAATGTAATTCTCATATTAGAGCACGTTGTGGAGTATGCTGACAACTAAGCAACGATCGGTACATTTCTGCTGGGCTTTGTTTTCTGTCATATGGAAGTATATTTATAGGCACTGCATCTGGGTGAGCCCATTCCATTGTATTGATCAGAAAATATTGACGAAATCAATTTCAATGCCTTCTTCTATCCACATCATCTCATAAATTTACAGTCTTAGAATGCAATAGTCAAGTCTGTTACATAACCCATGGACTTGACCTTCCCCATTAGCCCTTCTAACATGGCATATATTTCCTCCTTTTCAGGATGTTGTTGATCACTTGCATAAAATTTGTGGACACGGTTCTTTTTTCACTCCCTGCTCTTTCATTACTTCTCTCAGAGTAAGTCCATCTTCATAACTCCCAGTCTCAATATACATGTTGGATAAAATAACATAGGTAGCTGAGTCAGGTCTAACTGAAAAGATCTTCTGTGCGGCGATTTCACCTAACTCAGCATTGCCATGAATTCTACAGGCTGCTAACAAGGTCTGCCAGACCATTTCATTTGGCTCAATTGGCATCTTTCTTATAAACTCCATTGCATCATCCAAGCGACCCACACGACAGAAAAGACCCACAATACAAGCATAATGTTCCATCTCCAGCACCAGGCAATATTTTTGCTCCATAAGTTGATAATAGTACAGACCTTCATCTACTAACCCTCCATGACTACAAGCAAACAGAACACAGAGTAAGGTAAAAGAATTTGGCTTCACACCCTACTGTTCCATCCTTCTGAAGAATTGAAGGGCATTTTCTGAGAAACCATGTTGGGCATAACCCAATATCATAGCCGTCCATGAGACAGTATCAGGGTTAGAAATCCTTTCAAATATTGCTTCTGCCTTGCCTATGCTGCCACATTTGGCATACATGTCCACCAAAGCACTCTCTATGCACCTGTCAGTGTCCAACCCAGCCTTACATAAAAAGACTGTGGACTTGCTGACCAAACTCAAGCAAACAAAGGCCAGCACAAGATACCAGGACACTGGAAAATGTGAACTGGTTAGGCCTGAAGCCTTCTTCCCTCATCTGGGAAAAAATAGTGAGTGCTTCCTCCCATTCAGAACATTGAGAATGAGCAGTCACAAGAGTTGTCCAAGACACAATATCTCTCTCCTCCATCCTGTCAAAAACTTTCCTTACTTCTTCAAGAGCTTCACATTTGGCATAGGCATCAGCAATTGCATTGTAAACACTTATAACCATCATTTCACTTCTAGACTTTAGAACCATCCCATGAACTGCATTTCCAAACCATAAATACTTCAAAGTGGCAATTGCATTGAATACACTGCAGTATGTGTAAATATCTGCTTTTATATCTTTTTGACACATTCTCAAATAGAGATCCAAAGCTTCTTGGCCACACCCATTTTGTGAGTAACCAGAAATCATTGCATTCCACGGCACGTTCACTCCACAATTAATGAAATTGGAGTCAAAAACAGCTCTTGCACATGCAAAGAGCCACATTTCGAGTACAAATCAATGAGAATAGTTCCCACCTGCATATCAGACTCCATACCCAACTCAGAAGCAAAAGATTGAAGCTCTTTCCCCCTGTCAACGTCACCCAACTGCCCAATAGCTTTTGAAACACCAATCATTGTCAGAATATTCGGCATAATACCTTCGTTCTTCATGAGAAGAAAGAGATCAAATGCTTCCGAGTGAAGTCCATTTGATGTAAACCCCGAAATCACTGCATTCCAAGAAACTTCATTATACTCCATCATGGTGTTAAACACCTTAAAAGAATCATCAATTCTCCCCAACTTAGCATACATGTTAAGGAGAGATGTCGTAACAACATTATGAGAAGTAAAGCCTCTTATAACTATCTGTGCATGCACCATTTAACCCAATTCAACACAATCTAGACCAATACACGTCTGCATAATTGCAGAATAAGCAAAATTATCCGGTAGCATTCCACAGTTAAGCATTTGACAAAAGAACTTAAATCCTTCCAATAAAAATCCATTCTCTGTTGACCCAACAATCATGACAGTCCAAGAGAATATATTTCTTTTAGACATTTTCTCAGACACCCGAGAAGCGGCACTAAAATCTGAGCACTTCGAGTATGCATGAGCCACATGATTTAACAGTATTAATAATTCTGTCCAAAAACCTAGATTTCAAAGCATACCCGTGAACAGCCTTAGCTTGTTTCAAATACCCTTTATTGGCATAGTCACGCAGGAGGTCAATTAATTACTGGATTTGAGACTTTTTCCCAGATTCATTCGCTTCCTTTGAAATGGGAAACTTCGTTTTAACGGCGGCATTTAATTTCTGGGCAGTTTCAGAATGTACAGATACAGTCCTTGAACTCCTCCTGTGCAACAAAAATCAGTACTAGAATGACGTTTCGCGGGAAAATAAAGTTACCGAAATTTTTACTTGTAACAACTATAATAGATAAGAAGAGAGGGGTAAAGATTTTCTTACTTCAATGTTAAAAACTGGAGCTGCAAATTCAGATAAACGAGAAGGCTGAGAAAATTCAAGGTTGATGGAGAGACTCATTGTTTACTGATTGCTGGTTGTTAACATGAAGAAGAAGTTAGCCTTTCCTTTCATCCACCTTTTCAACATCACGTCATCATCATCCATGCATATAATATTCAGGGAAATTAACAAGCATCTCCGGTGGCATGGAAAACCCAAGTAATTAACTGTATCTCCCCTTACGTATGGAAAACCACGTTTAAATGCCGAAGACCCCATTCCCAGCCCCATCTCCGATTGATCCACATCCCCCATCTGATGTCAACCCGTTTTGCTTCACACTCAAAAATAGATTTAGTGCTGCAACGACTCCGCGATTTGTTCGGGAATCCCCCTCTCCGCTCGTCCCTGATTGGGCCATTCGAGGACAGGAGAACTCGATTCCAGGCCCCATCACTCTATTGATTTTAGGGTAATGGTCGTAGAGTTAATAAAGTATAGTAAATTAGTCGTATAAATTCTATTAGTTTCAAAATTTATCTTAAAAGTTATAGTGTTTATAAAAAAAATATAATTTTATAATAATACCTTCATTATTTATTATACTTAAATCTCTTAAATTTTTTTAAAATAAAATATGTTTATTTAAATTTTTAATAATATAAAAATACTCTTAATTTAAAAAAAATAAAAATACTCTTAATTAATTATTTATAACAAAAAATAAATATTTTATCTTTATATTATTATCTTAAACTATTAAAAAAACTAATTAATTATTTTTCTCCTAAAAGTTGATATCAATTTTTTAAAAATATAATTATATATAAATTATATATAATAATATTATCAAAATCTCTAAATTTTTTTAAATATTAATTATGATAATTTTTACAATATAATTTTAAATATTTATAATAATTTTATGTCTTTTAATAATTTAATATAATAATACTAAAATAAAATATTTATTTTTATTATAAATAATTAGTTATGAGTTTTTTTATCTTTTTTTAAAATTAAAAGTGAATATATTTTATTTTTTAAAAATTTGAGGGACTTAAAGTATAATAAGTAATGGGGGCATTATTATAAAATTATATTTTTTTTATGGACACTAGGACTTTTAAGGTAAATTTTGAAATTATTAGGACTTATATAGCTAATTGACTAAACTTTTAAGACTTCCATAACTATTACCCATTGATTTTATTTGGGCCAAATCGGGACAGCCGGACAGGAGACCCCGATTCCCGACCTCATCTCAATGCTAGACTTTATTTGACCTCACACTAAAGACGATAATCATACCATTGAATTACTCCTATTTAATTATCAAAATTTATAAATGAAATATATTTAATTAAAAAACAAATT
Organism: Melia azedarach; assembly: GCA_028052125.1. NCBI lineage: Eukaryota > Viridiplantae > Streptophyta > Magnoliopsida > Sapindales > Meliaceae > Melia > Melia azedarach. The sequence goes on from CM051404.1 coordinate 5,297,813, forward strand.
TTAATTTATATTATTACTATTATTAATATAACAATAATTATATAATCTAATAATAATTTTATCTTGAATATTTATTTAAATATAATCTTTATTATTATTATTTTATAATTATTTGAAGGAACAATAATTGTGTCTTAACATTATAATTTTTAAATTCTAATAAAATAAATTTAATTAGAAATATAATTATTTTTTTCAAAAATTAATTTTAAAAAGTTTCAAAAAAATATATTTAATTTTTGCACATAATGGTTATTATTTAACATTAAGTCATAACTTAAAATAAATATAAATAATTAAATCTGAATTATTTTAAATTATATAATTATTTTATATATATAATATAAAATTTTTAAAAATAAATATTATATTTAAAAAAATCTCAAGTACAAAAAAAAGTCTAAAATATTAAATTTATTGACTTGATTACGTATTTAAAGTATTTAATAAAAATTAGTTATTATAACTAAAAATTTTAATTTATTATTAAATAATATATTATCAATTTTTAATTTTGTATACATATAATCACCATTTCACATATTATAAAAATAATAAAATAAAATAATATTTAATTATTTAAAATAAGATAATTGACAGTAATCATTAATTTAATTAAGTAATTTATATAACATATTGCAAGTAATAAAAATTTTGTTAAAAAAATGTCAAATTTAATTAATATATTTACTATAATTTCTTTATTAGCCTATACAAATAGAAAAATAAATAAGTGTATTTGTAAATCATGATAGAATTCATAAAATTAGAGAAATATATTAAATAAAGTTTAGAATTTTTTATTTTTTTATTTTTTTATTATTTTATGGAAAAATATTCTATTTTGCATTCAAGAAAACGATATCTGAAAAGAAAAAATATATATAAGAATTTTTTTAGTTTGTTAACATTATATTATTATGTTACGATTAATTAATTTATTGATTACAAATGATTATTTTGTTTGATATCAATTTATTATTTTTATTTTATAAAAGACTATTATTCTAAATTTAATTGTTAAAAATTATTTATTTTTTATTTTTTTAACAAATTTTTTTATTAAGAAAATGAATTTAAAAATTCTAAAATTGATTAAATTGAAAATTTCTGAATGATGTAATTGAATAAATTAAAAAATTATAAACTTTTTTGAAGGATGCATTTGATTAAATAAAAATTTGTAGAACTTTATAATCATTTATAAAATAAAATGAATATTCATGTAACTAACTAAAATAATTTTTTATTGAAATTAAGAGAATTAGGGACAGGCTAGGGATGTAGGCCCATCCCTGCCCCCATCGCGATTATAAAACTGGGATGATTTTTCATCTTCATACCCAAATCGATTTTGTAATTATCTTTCTCGATTCTTGACTCAAGCAAATCGGTTTTGTAGACCCGTAGTCTTACAAGAATTTTTGCTATCCCTATCTGAATCATTAATTGACCATTCAATTTCTAAAAAAAAATCAAAATGTCATAAATATGCCACACTTAGATGTCATAAAGCATTCTTAAACAATTTTTATTTACTATTGGACAATAATTTAAATATTAGACCAACTTTACAATACAATAATATTATTTTTCATAATATAAATTAATTTTATTTTTTATAATATTCAATAAATTTAAATTTATTATTGATTTTAGCCTTTGGAAAATAATACGGTACACTCATTCACTCTCATTAAATATGTATATTATAGTATATAAATAAAGGGATAGTACTATATTATTGACATATAACTTATATTCATGTAGAGACATATTAAACTCGATCTTAAATTTTGGATATTTTTTAGACTATTTCAAGCTCAAGCTTTTTACCCTATCTAAGACCATATATCAACCTCAACATGAGTTGAGGGACAGTTTTCTAGAATCTCAATGATAGGATTTGTAGTATTTCATAGGTCTTTTGTGTTATTTTTCATATTTATAAGATCAAATTACCTTAATTTTGGAATATTTTGTAAACTTGACTATTTAGTTTATCATAAGATGAATTTTTATAAATGAACTTTTGGTTGAGATAGAAAGATTTTGAGAAACATTTATGCATGATGTAAATTGAATGAAAGAGTTTAAACTTGAATGAAAAGGTTTTGAGAAATATTATTTATGAATACTAAGTTGAACGAATGAAATTTTGATGGCCCATTTTGATTTACAATTTGAAAACTGTTTTTAAAAATTTAGATACAATTTGAAAATATGGGGTTGTATTCTTAATATTTAGTATTTAAAAATATGGTTGATATAATATTTAATAACTATTTTGAATTTTAAAAATTATAAAAATATGTTTGATTATTTCAAAATTATATTTAAAATATATGAATACAAATAATATAAGTTGTTTTCTTAAAAGATAAATTTAAAAAATAGTAAATATTGAAAAATACTTGAAGTTTATTTAACTTAAACATAATAAAACATAAATATTATTTGATTAAACTTAAAATTCTTCACTAAAATAAGTGAATCTCAATTCATTTGGGTAATCTTAATTTATATATACAATTATAATTTTTAAAGTCAATACTGAATAAAATGAATTCTAATTTATATATACAAGTACAATTATAATTTTTAAAATTTTCTATTAAATCATGAACTCTTGTCTAAATTTTTTTGGTCTATTCGATCCAATAAAAATAATAATTTAAATTATATAAATGGTTGATACATTACAATTAACTGTAAATTTATACATAAATTTTCTTAAGTAATGTACTTTAATTAGATAAAAAAATTAGTGTATAATTGTTAGAAATTTAAGTTTAAAAAGAGATATTATAAACGTAATAAAATTTAAATTTAAAAATTTTAAAAATAAGTTTAAGCTAATAAAAAATAATTTTTTAATTGTGTTGGGTTACTACAAAAACAAAAAACTTATGAATAAAATAGTTTAAAATATAGTTATTTTTCTAGATATGATATAAAAATCTTATAAATAAAATAGTTAATTTTTAAAACTTAGATCCTATAAAAAAAATATAAGTAAAAGAGTTTAAATGTCAAAAATATAACTAAGACAAAAAAAAGAAAAATTTTATTCGAATTTGACTCAAATACAGTAAAAGAAAAATGAAAAAAAAAGACTAGTTATTGTTTTTTAATTCTACACTAAATTGTATAATCCTATCAAAAACTATTTTCTAACTAAATTCAACTAAGTTTAGCCAAATACATATTTTGATCATTCATTGTATTTTTTTATTTTAAAAACACAAAATCCTATCCAAATACTATATCAAATGGGTACTAAGTTTTTTAGGATTCCTAGATTTCATAAATTAATTACTTTCTTTTAAGATATATTATGATTTACAGCAGGATTTAGGGAAAAAATCAATTTATCCCCTAAATCAGTTTAAATATTAGAATAAAATTATATTGGTTATTATAAAATAAAAAAAGATAATATAATTATTTTATAAGTTTTTTAATAATTAAGGGTAAATAGTTAAATTAAAATATGAATAGTTATTTAAGGGATTTTGACATAAATTATAAGTATTTAATTATTTCTTTTCATTCAATTTTTTAATCAAAATTTTATGATATTTAATTATATATAATTTTTAATTATACCATATTATTAAAATAGTGTACTTGTATTTGTCTTTGATTAACTAATATTGTCAAAATTATGTATGATTAATAATTTATATAATTAAAATATAACATAATTTTTAACCATATGATATATTTTAAAAAATTATATATATTACAAAAATTTAATAATAAATTTAAAATATTATTACTCTTTTATAAAAGATATTGTAATTTCTTCTTTTAAATTTATTATTTTACTTCTTAACTATTGAAAAACATATAAATAATTATACTATCTTTATTTTATTTTATAATAACTAATATAATTTTATTCTAATATTTAAATTAAAAAATAATAATAATATTTTGAGATAATAATATTTTGACCCTTCATTATTTTTTTCTCTAAATTTGTTATCAAATTATCTAAAAATATTAATTTTATATAATTTTTAAAATATTCTTATTTAAAAAATTTATATATAATTAAAATTGTCAAAATTATGTATAACTATGAAAAAATTTAGCAAATTTTAACATCAAATTTTATTTTGTAAAAAATTTTACAATTAGTGTTACATAAGTTTTAAAATAAACTACTTTATAATATTAAAATAAAAATAATGAATACTATTAAATAAAATAAGAATATTATTATAATCATAATTTTTATTATTTTCTGAATAATTATGAAAATAATTAATTATATTTAATTTTAAAAATAAGAATATTTAAATAAATTATCTATTTTAAATTTTATATATAGTTAATATTGTCAAAAACTTTGATAATATATTTAAAAAAATAATTACGAATTAAAATATTATTATATACTTTTAAATTTAACTATTAAAATAAGGTCATATTATTATTATAAAATAAAATGATTATTTTATGTATTTTTAATAGTTAAAAAATAAAATAGTCAATTTAAAATAAAAATAATAATTTTAAAAATATTTTAATATTTTTTTTAAAGTTAAAAATAACTTAATTCTCAAAATTGACGAGTACATTGTATTGTTCCTAAAATCTAAAGGTAAAATACAATATCTCCTTTTATAAGTTAAGTATCCAATGCTACTTTTTTTTTTAAAAAAAAATATTAATATGCTACTTTAATTTTGCTATCATTTTGTCGACTAATTTATAAAGTTAAATAGTACGTAATATTCTTTTAAAATTCAATCAATTGAAATAAATTTATACTTTAATAATATAACACTATTCATGTAACGGCGGCAGCAATTATAACGTTGTTTTTGCTTTTAGGTTGAATAAGACATAGATATATCTGTAAACGGAGGGCGAGTCTGTCCTGCAAATTTTCATGTCATTCAAATACATTAACCAAAAACAAAACCCTCTATTTTGTTCTGTTTTATTTCTATTTCTATTTCCTTCTTTTACACTGTCTATTAAGCAATGACAGATTACAAGGTGTAACAATTACTGCTAATACAATTTATAAACAATTTATTTATTTTCTAATTTACGATTTATCTATAAAAATATTCAATGTATGACATTGTTATACTAAACGAAAAGAATCTAGGTTGGTAGGTGAAAGTGAGATTTTTACTGGACCCAATGAATAGAAAAAGTTCTTATTACAGTGGACTTAGGTATTGGAATCTTTTTGCAGTGGTGAAAATTTCAGTTTCTGCATTGTAATCTGCTGTTATTTTTTAATTCTCGACTGTATCATTGGTGCTGCAGATTAATGCAATTTAGGAGTGTAAATGCAAGCTTTCTATTAGTTAGAAAGATATTGTAATTCTCAATTCATTGCTTTCCTTCATTCCCTGTATCATAGGTGAAATTGGAAGGGGTAATTCAAGGAATTCACCGCCAATTTCACACCATACATACGTAACATGTAATATAATATGAATATCAACTATCATCAAGCCAGAACCAACCCCCTTGGAGCCATTTTCAGCCATCCTCAAGCTAGAACCAGCCCCCTTGCTGGTTTTGATGCACAAGGCGATTTATTATTGCTCGCTGCTGAATTTATATTGTTTGAACGCTAGTGGCGGGTCATTGATCAAAATATGAATCAAACTATCCAGGAACAATTATGGATCAATTATAATGACGATGAAGTGAAGATGAAATTGGATACTTTTTTGTAAGTAATGTTACGGATGAAGTTGGATATGTTCACCGCAGCTTGTATGTTGCAATTGGAAGCATGGTTTTTGAATTTTACCAACCCTCCATTAATGGTTGATGGGATAATATTTCCTGCCTTTGAGTCTGAATGTGGCAGATTTTTCATTCATTTTGACAAAGATTTATTGAATTTTTTGATGAGGAAATGCAGAAAACAAGTTATGAGGGAAAAAGAAAATTACATTAAAACTGTTAACAGTATGCAAAAGCAAAAAGTATGAAGGAAACAGATGATTGAGAGAGAGTATTTTTCAGGTATTCTGCCTTTTTGATTGATAGACTTTTTAAATTTTGCTTTATCCCTTTTATGCACATGTACCAAAATAACCTTGTCAAAGAAATAATTAGAACAGCCAAATGAAAGAAAAAAAGTGTTAAGGGGAGGGACGACGGAGAGAATAGAGGCACTGGGAAGTAGAAATTCAGGTCTGGGTTTGTGGAGGCACCTTGGATTTCTCCAGAATTCATCTTCAAAGAATTAATTCGAGTGAGAGTTTAATTTACTCCTTGCACCTTTTGATTGAATTATTGAAGCAAATTTGAAATCTTTTTCATTAACTTCCGTCGTTTCTTCAGTTTGCATTCTGCTCATTGCGTTACCGGAAATTTGTTGGACGCCGCAAGCCTGTTAAAGGCCAAACGTAGTCGCCCATTAGTCACGACTAATTATCAATATCGCCGGTAACTTTTTGTGCTGTTAACCTATTTCCGTTTTCTTAGCTGTTAATTTATTGAATATTTTAACAGTTAAAAGTTTAAGAACGAATCGAATGTTTCGCTTTTGACTCTATCAACTCTTGATTCAATTTCTGTTAAAGTTATAATTATGTGCATTGTGGTTAACATTAACAATATGATTGTTCTTTTTTTGACAGTAAAGAACTAAACGTTGTAATATTAATAATAACAATGGAGAAAGAATCGGTAGGAGGCAATATAGGACTAAGAGCCGGGGAGTGATGGGCTTGACAACAGCGACATTCAACGTTTGTCCTCTACAATTACTTTCTTAAGGTATTAATTATGCTTGTTTGTTTTTAACTGTGTTAATTTTGATGTGATAAACATAGTAAGAATTGCATGCCTGTTCAGGGAATGGAGATATTTTGATTACAAGCCAAGAATCATTAGGTTTGCAAATGAAATGGGAAGTTGTGGGGAAAAGGGTATTTCGGCTGAGGTAAACTTAGCTCAATTTTCATCTACGGCTGTCCTCAAGGTACATCAGTTGGATTTATAACGTTTTAGTCTGGGTGTTTAACTAGGTTTTTATATAGCTCATGATATTATCACTTGTTTTTAACTTTTTCATTAGCATATTATTGCAGAAGGAAGAGTTATATGCTGCCACAATTTCTTTACAATCTAGGTATGATTTGAATTTTGATTTCACTTTGATCTATAAGGATTTTTGTGTCACTTGAGGTGTGGCTTTTCCAATTTCAGTTTGACGAATCTCCTCCTCTATAAATACTTTATATAGTAGGCTGTATGAAGTGTCCATGGTTTATATCCATGTTCAAATGTTTTCTTGTTATATATTGTTGCAGAAAAGACTTTGTGATGCATGTTGGAGTGTCTGTTTGGGCGTTGGATTGGTGTTCTAGAGTTCATGAAAGGCGTGATTGCCATACCAAATGAGAAAGTTTTCCTTTTTCCTGTAAGAAAGTTGGATTTATTCTTTCTTAATGACATTAATTGTTGTGTCTTATCTGAATATGAATGATACTGTGGCAATTATTTCACAATGTCTATTATGTATTATGTGACTTTTTCGTTTTTGTTTTATATTATATCTTATTTTTAGTTTTCCATGACCTTAGTTTACTGCTGTTGCTGCTCTTGGAACACGTCCCCGTGCAACATCTACTACATCAACCACAGATTCATGATGAAGCTACACCACCATCAACTACATTGGCTATTTCACGCTCTGATAGTCTTAATTGGTAATATTAATTTTGTTATGTTATATTATTTTTTTACTAGTAATTATTTGAATTGAATATTATTTTATATACAACTCCTCAAAATAAGAAGAATAAACGAAATTCATTTAAAGACATAAAATTAAAAAAGCTCTTACCATAAGCACAAGTTACATTGTCAATTAAATTTAATAAGACTATGAAAAAGTCGATCAATACTAATGCACTATTGCTAGCTAGTAAAATTAGTGTTGTTATTAAGAAAGTTGTGAGTAAGAAGCTGTTATATGAAAAGAAGTGATTGATGCACACAAATTATTGATGATGGACTAGTTAGTTGTAATTTTTTTTATAAATTATATATTATGTAATATTGTCTACTTTTTTTATTGGTTATTATTTTATTTTTGTTAATATATATGATATTTTTTTATGTTTTCATTGTAGACATTTGTTAAAAATTGATATTTTTAATCCACAAATTATAGCATACTAGGAGGTTATAGTGGCAAATAAGTTTAAGTGATTTCGACATAAGTTGAAAAATATTTCAAAAATTATCTTATAGTGGAAGAGGTAAAAAAAAACATTTACAAAAAGTTCTTAAACAAGTAGATCAGGAGTTTCTTTGTGCTCAATTTGCTAGTAATGCATTCAAAGTACGCACTTTTAAATTTATTTGAACGTTAAATTTTAAAATAATTGATTAAATTTTTATTTAAAAGTGACAAATAATAAACTAATTAGACATGAGTTTTTAAGTAAGATAATCTAATTTTGATTTTGATACATATTAGAATTGCAAATGATGAGGATTGAATTGATATCATTTAAATTTATTATTTTACTAATATTTAGAGACAAAAGTGGGTTTATATCAATTTGTGTGTGTGTATATAATGCAAAGACAATAAAAAAAATAAGAATAATAGTAGTAAATTGATTTTTGTATATTGTGGTGGATGAAAAACACATGCTCAACACTTTAATGAAATGATATTAACGTTAAGATAAATTCAACTTAAATTATTTTTAGCATGTATTTTAGTATTAAAATAACTTATTTTCTTATGCATTTTGAAAAGACCAAAGATCTATTGCTTTATTTCATTGAATCCATTAGAGTGAGAACAAAGGATTGAGTAGCCCGCATGCAAACTCAAAAGATGTTAGTTATTTTCAATCACTTGTAAATTTGAATTTATACACAACATGAAAATAATTTTTAAATAATTTTTAAATAATTTTTGCTTGTTGGTCAATAAATCGCTGATGATTGCAAAAATTTATATTATGAAATTTAAAAAATAGTTGTTTTAATTTAGTTATAATTTTGAATATTGTTTAACTTTTTAGGAAAATTATTTGTTTAACATTATGTTAGACAAATATTTTTTTTTAACTAAAGATTTTATTTTTTATATTCGTTAATTTAATTTGCATGAGTATAGATTATTATTCAATATTTGGGATTTATAAGTTTTTTATTTTTTAATCCTATAGAAACAAATGAATGACGGAAATGAAAGAAAATTCTATTGTTAAATGAGACAAGTAAATTACTAATGGTAATTAAATTTGTGAAATAGTTTTGGACAAATTTCTTATTTTGTGAAGAATATGATAGATTGCGTTCATTCGTCGTCTACTTCAAAATTAACCTAATAAAATAAAAAGATAATTCAAAAGATTAAAGAACAAGAAAAATATTACGAAACAACACAAGCACGTTAAGGAACTAGGTAATAGGCTTAAGGAAATTGGAAATTTATTCATCTTATTTGAGAGTTATGTTAATTTATTTTAATATTAATGACTTATTTTAGGCATCAATGTGCTTATTTTTTGCACTAGAATTTTTATCAAATAGCACATTGATACATAAAATAAGTAACTAATATTACAAAATAGAAATAAATTAACATAACTCTCAAATATGAATATCGTCCGCAATAAATTTCAATTCCAATTAAGCCTGATGCCTAGTTTAATTTCTTAATGTGTTTGTCTGGTTCCATAATATTTTTCTCTTGTTCTTTGTTTTTTGAACCACCTCTTTATTTTGTTGGGACAATCTTGAAGTAGATAATGAATGAGCATAATTTATTATATTTTTTACAAAATGAGAATTTTGTTCAAAATTATTTTACAAATTTGATTATCTATCATTAGCTATTTACTTCTGTTTTTACACAATAATTTTTTTTTTCACTTCCACAATTCATTTATATAGTATTAAAAAAATAAATTATAAAATTGGTAAATTTCAAATACTTAATAATAATCTATATTCATGCAAACTCAATTGAAGAATATAAAAAATAAAATATTTAGTGAAACAAAATATTTGTCTAACATAATTTTAAACAAAAATTTTTTCTTAAAAAGTTAAATACTACCAAAATTTTGACTGAATCAAAATAAATATTTCTTTATTTTATAATACAAATTTTTGTTATGATCAACAAGGAAAGACTATTTAAAAATTATCTGCATTCAATATATTAATTCAAATCCCCTAATTTAGTCTAAAATATTGAGGTATTTTGATTTTGTATGCGTACTACTTTTTTTTTTGTCCCCACTTCAATGCCTTCGATGAAATAAAGCAATAAATCTTAAAACTCTAAGTTCTTTTGTATTCCTAGTACATAATAAAATAAGTTATTTTAAATACGAAATTATGTATTAAAAATAATTTAAGATGAATTTATATTAATGCTAATATCATTTCATGATGAAAGTGTTGAGCATGTGTTTTTGATCCACCATAATGTGCAGAAGTCAACTTATTACGATTATTCTTGTTCTTTTCTGATAGCCTCTGCATTTGACATTTGAGGGGAAAAAAATATCAAACAATGGTATAAACACACATTTGTCTCTAAACATTAGTAAAAAATACATTAGCATGTAGTGTTCTAAATGTTAATAATTTAACTCCCATCATTTGCAATTTTAGGGTACATCAAGAGCAAGGACTAAATTATGTTACTTGAAAACTCGTGGCTAATTAGCTTATTATTTCATAAAAACTTAAGAATGAAAATTTAATTAATTATTTTATATTTCAACATTCAAAAAAATTTAAAAGTGCATATCTTGAATATATCACTAGTAAATCGAGCACAAATAAGCTTGCAGTCTGCCTGATTACTTCTTGTAGTAGTTTTTTTTTTCCTCTTCAATTGGTGGATAATTTTCTAAATATTTAACTTATGACAAAATTGCTTAAGCCTATTTGTCATTGTAACTTTGAAGTATACTCTAATTTGCATATTAGATATATCAATTTGAAAATTATGCTGCAATGAAAATATTAAAGAATACCATATATATTAATATAAGTAAAATAGTAGTCGATCAATAAAAATAAATAATATTGCATAATTATATAATCAATAAAAAATATTATAGCAAGTTCATCAATCATCAATAATTTTTGTGCCTCAGTCATTTGTTTCCACGTAGTAGCTTCTAACATCACATCTTTTCTAACAATAATACCAACTTTACTAACTAGTAATAATACATTAGTGCCAATCATCTTTTTCACTGTTTCATTGAATTCGATTAGCAATATAATTTGTACTTGTTATAAAAGTTTTTCAAGTTTTATGTCTATAGATGAACCTCGTTTATTCTTCTTAATTTGAGGAGTTGTATATAAAATAATATTAAATTCAAATAACTATAAGTACAAATAAATAAAGAATATAACAAAGTAAAATAATTATCACAATTGTGAGTATGAAATCGAATTCCATTGGTAATGCATCTAGAGTATGAGTAGACTCGATAATTAGGATTACAAATTAAAGAATAAATTTGATTAGTTTCTTCTATTGACCCTTCGCAATATATAGTAGTCATCTACAAATATATACACAATAAATAAATTTAATACTTTTGACTAATTAAATAAATTTTTATTTAACTGGAATATTGAAATTTTAATTAACTTGATTTCTAAATCACTTTGGAGATTATAGTTCTTGTCTTTCAAGTATATTAGAAAGGCCCTGTCTTCGATTTTGGTATTTCTAGAGTTTTTTTTTAATATTTAATCAAGAAAAAAAGAAGAAGCTGTTTTGTGTTGTGTGATTTATTTTTTCTTGTGGATTTCTTCGTATGGATTGCTTTCTCACAAAGGTATCAACTATGAAGGTAATTGAAATTCTTTCTTGGATAGAGCCTTTTATTTCTATAAAATATTAAACGCTGAAGAAATTTTTTTATTTTCCTTGAGTGCTGAAGTGTAAGCTTTGATGGGCATTAAATCTCTGATGATAATGAAGTTTTGATCAACTGGGATGAAACCTCTGTTGATCCATGCAACTGGACTTTGACTGCATGTTCTGATGGTTTAGTCACTGGCCTATAAGTACTGCTAGAAAACCGTCTAAAGCATAATATAAAACTGGAACCTGGAAACAAAAGAAAAAGTTCATGTTAATAAAATGGTTTTGTTGCAGAGGAGCTCCAAGCCAGAATTTATCTGGCTCTCTGGCACCAAGCAAGGGAACTTAGACAATCTCCAGCTAGTGTGAGTATTTTTCATCTAGATACTCGTTCTTTTAATAGTTTCAAAGAGTGATTCATTTAGATGAGATGTTTATAGGCTCCTACATAATTACAGTATATTAGGAATATTCCCTCTGGGATTGGGAGACTAGCTCCCAGAGCTTGCATACACTTGATCTCTCCAATAACTTCTTCATTGGTTCAATTCCTAGTTCTATTTCCAACTTAAGAAGCCTCAAATACCTGTAAGTTAAAATTGGGTCATTGCTAGACAAGTGTTTTGTTTTTCTCTAAAAGAAGGACATTTTCTGTCATTTATTTGAAATTGTACATTTTTCATTTCTCTCACTAATTATGAATTCTTTGAATATAAATCAGGTGGCTGAATAATAATACTCTCAGCAGCTATTCCTCCCTCTTTGACAAACATGTCCCAGCTTGCTTTTCTGCAATTCTGCTCATACTTTATTCTATTATCATAATATCAAAGTCTGAACAACATTTATGATTTGTTTAATAGGGACCTATCTAATAACAATTTAACTGGTCATGTACCAAGCTTCCATGCTAAAACATTCAAGTCAGATAATATCCTTCCTGTTCTTTACTCTGTTTTTGCTCAGGAAATTGCCCTATTATTAACGTTTGTAATAATTAGTGAATAATTTACTTAACCTTTTCATTGACTCGGCATAGTAGGAAACTCTCTGATATGTGCAACCGGAGCTGAGAAGGACTGCTTTGGAACAGCACAGATGCTGCTGTCTTTTGCCTTGAGTGCTACTCAAAAGTAAATTTATTTCCCGCTTGTTACTTCTTCACTTGCTTCAAAATTTCAAAGTTTTTCTGTTTTCTAACAGTTTTTTTGTTCTAATTTCTTCACCTGCACTTACCTCCTTTTCAACTCTATTTTGAATTTTTTCATAATGAAGTTGAAGCTGAATTCTTTTTTGAAAAATCAAGGTTATCTAGACATGAAAATTTTAATATTATTCATTAGATTAGGCTCAAAACCTTCTTCTTGAACGTCACAGAGCAGAAAAATTTCTCTGGTTTTTGGTTCAAGCCTAGGCTGCATCTGCCTTGGCAGCTTCAAATAGTTGAGAGAAAGAATCTGAGAATTTTCCTTTTTAATATTGCAGAACCAAATTTGCCAAGGAAACTTGGAGAGATTTCACTTCAAAGAACTCCAGATTGCTACACACAATGTCAGGAGCAAGAATTTGGTTGGAAAGGGTGGTTTTGGAAATGTGTACAAAGGTTATCTCGAAGATGGAACTGTTGTAGCTGTAAAAAAGCTCAAAGATGGGAATGCCATCGGAGGCAAAATCCAATTTCAGACTGAAGTTGAGATGATCAAATTGACAGGTCACCGGAACCTCCTCAGAGTCTAATGGCAGCGTTGCTTCTCGGCTCAAAGATAGCACTTGCATTCATCAACAATACTATCGATCAAAGAAAATTATGCAATTGTATCTTCCTTTGTCATGAATAGCTTCTAACTTCAATGTCAGCACAAATTTAGCGCATGCGTATAACTTTTGCAGCTCTTTTCTTTTTCTCTCATGTAGACAAACCAGCCTTAGATTGGGGCACCAGAGAAACAATTGCCTTGAGAGATGCAAGGGGTTTGCTACACTTGCACGAACAGTGTGACCTTAAGAAAATTCACGAGGATTGAGTCAATGGTGGGAGATTTTGGGTTGGCAAAGCTGTTGGATCACCGAGATTCCCACATAATTAACAGCAGCAGTGAGGGGCACTGTTGGGCATATAGCCCCAGATTACTTACAAATCGGCTAATCCTCAGCGAAAATAGATGTTTTTGGTTTTGGTAGCTTTTTGCTAGAATTGATTTCTGGCCTAAGAGCTCTTGAATTCGGGAAGTTTGCAGAAGAAAAGAGCTATACTTGACTGGGTGAGCGAAAGGGAGATGTTTCTCTTCTTGTCCTTAAAAGTTTCATTATTCTGGCTTGTTTGATTCATTTGGCTTGCCATCATGATTGCAGGTGAAGAAATCCACCAGGAGAAGACCCATGAGATGCTAGTTGACAAGGACATGAAAAGAACTATGACCAAATTGAGCTTGTTCCTAGTCACAGATGGTTCAAGTAGCTCTCTTATCCGCTCAATATCTTCCTAGTCACAGACCTTGAAGGTGATGGACTTGCAGATAAATGGGAAGCTTCTCAAAAGCTGAAGCAACCAGATCCAGAGCCAATGAATGCTCCTCTTCAGACCGATACTCTGATCTTACCGACGATTCTTCATTTTTGGTTCAAGCAATGGAGCACTCTAGACCAAGGTGACACTGATATCCCAAAACAATAAACAGTGAAAATCTTTACAAAGATCTATGATTTAATCTGATAACAATGTGTCAAAATGAGATTGTTGTATGGTAGCAACATAAAACTGGTGCTCCATAAATTTGTATCAATTTCCTAAAGTACCAATATTAATCTCATGTATATTAATTTATTTTTTTTTATTTTTGAAATTTCAATTACCAGGATAATAAGGAATGTTGAACTCATGCTTTCCAATATTATGCTTCTCAATTACAATGTTATTGCATTGAAATCTGAAAGAATCCTAAGCTTTTCCACCAGCCTATAATATTATTTATTCGGAATTTGTTAATTGATCTCTCTCCAAAATACCAATATTAATCTTGTGCATCTTTATTAGTAGTTTTTGGAGTAGAGCACTGACCAAAGAGGCTGAAAACACTAGGATTTAAGCTTATCCTCTTGCATCTAAAAGCATATAAAAGGTATACATTATACAGTCATGAAAAGCTAGTTCTATATTATATTCTAGTGGATTATCACATTGTTCTATTTCCTGGTGAAGATACTTTTCAATATCAGATGTCCAATATGCATGTAATGTAATTCGGTGAACTAAGTGCTCTGTTCCTGTGTGATTCAAAACAACGTTGTAAATTTTATGTTAAAAACAACAAAGGCTGTCGATCCTGCCCATCAAGATCGTTCTTCAATTCAAAGAAAGATTAATAAATAACCAGCCAACTACCAGCTTAGAGGTATATGCTGATTAATTTGGCTACAGCTTACATCTATCGAATTTATAAATTAGTTTCATTATGATTAATATATGTTTAATTATAAGGAAAATAACATTTGATTCCTATAATTTTACTTTATTAATATATTAATCTTAATAGTTTTCAAAATACTCACTAAAATTTTAATTTATCAAAAAATAAAAATTATTGGTAAATAATTATTATATCCTTTAAATTTTGATAAAATATAATATATTTATCAAAAACACATTAATAAAATAAAACACATCAAAAACACATTATATTTTAGTATTTTTAATGAATGATGTGATATTAATAAAAGCATAATAAATTACAAACTTTTCTTGATTATTTTGTAATTAAAAAATTCGGTTCAAATAAACCGAATTATAGTTCTCTTTAGTGTAGTTAAACGGTAAAATTGGAAAACATTTAGATATAAGGGGTAAAGAACATTTTTAAAATTATAGTGGGGAAGTGGGTACTATCTTAAACCTTAGGGGGGTAATGGGTATTTTTCCTTTTAACTATACATAAATATAATTTATAATGTAATTATAGATATTGTACTATAGTATATTTTATTTGTAGATTAGTGTTTATTTATGATTTATTTTTTAATACCAAATTAATATTGAATTATTATATATTTGTAAAATAAATAAATTTTACATCTTAGTTATATATATCAATAAATATTATTTGTAAAATTTATAATATATTAATAGATATCATAGCATTAATATACTAAAAACAATATTATGATTTATTTTAATTTTTTATAAATATATTATATTCTGTCGAATTTTAAACTTACGTCTTACTGTTGTGTTTTTTACGACGATAAAAAATTTGAAAACACAATATATAGTTAATAAGATGTTTGATAATTAATTCAATAGTTGGAAACAAAAGTTTTAAACATTAAAAAGACTTGGCAACTATAAATAAAAGATAAGAAGATCATACAATATTGACCATGATTGCAATAGAATACAGTTAATTACATGATGGTGCAAGCAGAAGGATTTTCTTCACTGAAGTAACTATAACATGGCCTTCCGTAATACCCATCATAACAATACCGAGGTGGTGGTCCGCCGTGACCCCCGTAAGATTCCGGGCAACACATCCCAAATGGGTAAAACGGCGTCGGTGGATAACCCGGCTGTGCTTCAGTAAGCTTGGGTTGTGGTACTTCTGTTTCTGGTTTTGGTTTTGGTGGTGGGTCAACGAAAATATATCTAGTTCTTACAGGTTCTTTCTTCTTCTTTGTCTCTGGCTTTTTGGGTTTCTCAGATGCTTTGTTCTTCTCGGGCTCTTTAGGTTTCTGATGATCAGCTGGTTCTTTCTTCTTCTCAGGTTCCTTAGGTTTCTCATGATAAGTTTCCTTCTTCTTCTCTGGCTCCTCCGATTTCTCAGCTTCTTTCTTCTTCTCAGGCTCTTTAGGTTTTCCGGGAGCTTTGATTTCTATACTTTTGATAGAACCACCAGCTTTGCAGCATAACTTGTCCCTAATAATTTCAGGACTGCAACACACCACTTTGATTGTCACTGTGTTTTGCTTCTCGTCGTATACCTGGTCTCGTATTTCTTTAAATTGTTCCCCAACATATTCAACCTCTTAATAATTAGCACAAGACTTAAATCATATACACAGACACTACATCCAGTCTTTTATTCGAATTTAACATTCAATTTTACAACAATAATTAATGTTGGCAGTGAAAAAACTGTGTTAATAAAGCAATAAAGCATACACATACAAGCACAGAAAGAGATGTAGAAATGGCAGGGAAAAAAGAGAAGAGACTCACGAGGGAATTTAGAGAGAGTTTTCTTCACTTTCATGTAGCACTTGGAGCAATCTAAGTCAACCTTCAGCACCATTAATGTTGTAACCTGTGATAAATTTATCGACACCATTTTAGAGAAAATCACATGAGTTGGTATCGACATTCAGGAAATAAGTTTTACAAATCAAACCTTCTCCCCCATGGCCTGCAGATAGCTCTGATCAGTTCTCAGATCTCAGAAAATGAGGCAGGTAATCCACTGTTTGAGGAATAATATTATATGAACAGCAAGAACAGAAACTAATTAGTTGGTAAGAACCTTAAGAGTACAGTTGTATAAATCAATCCAAATTAATTGCATGTTAATTAGTATCAAATTGGATATATATCAAAGCAAAATTTGTATAGTATTAATTGCATGTGCTGTTTCTTTGTGCATATATGTACACAAAATGATTAATTCATACTAGCCATCTGTATGGTTGCTGGGTCTGGCTGTGTACATGTTTTATTCTGTTTGTAAGTTGACCTAAAACCAAAAATGTCTACAAGGAATAGAACCTTCTCAATAGGTCATTCCGAAGAATATTAAAATCACCGATGGGGCTACTTTGTTAAATAGGTGTATAATTAATTTCTCAGTTATCACATGGGTTTGAAATAAAAATTTGCTTAATTAATTCTTTCCATTAATTAATTTGTGTGTGTATCGATATACGAAGCAAAAAAATAGATAATTAGGGAATCAACATATTTAAAAGGTAAATTAGTTGACTAATATTTTAAAAATAATTAATAAATTCAGAGATAAATAAATAACTTTGCAAAGTATAAGCATAAACTTTATATAAACCTATAAAATGAGTTGAAAATACAAATACTATAATACAAATTTTAAAAGAAAATTGTGAGCCTGGGCAGGGTTTCCTCAAGCCCTATCAACGATCTACCCCTATATATATTTACGAAGTGAAAAGTTAAGAAAGAAATTTACTAATTATAAAATAAGAAAGAAAAAAGAAAGCACTTAAAATACATAAAAAAAATTTAATTAATGAATATAAAATATTTTTTATATTTTATTACATTCAAACCCTACCGTCCACTTATCATTAATATAAAAGGTTAATTAAAAGATATAAAAAAAAAATCTGTAATTTTATGGGACTACCAATCCTCCCTACACAGATATATTATATGGTATGGACCATTCTTATCTGCTTTTGTCACCTGGATGAATGTTCAATTTACTTGGTTTTCATTAAAAAACTTTGGGTATTCATTTTATGATAATCAATACTCAGCATCAGATTCGTAACTTGATGATTTTATTAATAAAAGAAATAAAGAGAGAATAAAAATTGGAGAAAGATAAATGAGATGATTTGTGTGTGCGAGCTACAATTTAACATGAATAACATTATAAACTGCTTTATTACACCACCTTATCATGGAGCTCAATTGTTATACATTTAAGCAATCAACACATGCTTTAAATCAGTTAACAGTAGACTAACATTTTCTAATAAATCAAATGAATATAAGATCACAAAAATAATTTGCTTCTCACAATGATGCTCTTGCTTTACAATGTTGAGTGATCAGAAAACAGTGAACCTTTCATTTTTTTTTTCCAGGTGAAGATACCATTCAACATCAGACCTCCAATATGCATTAAAAGATTCAAATTTTGCACTTTCTGCTTTACCTTCTCAGTGAACCTGATGATGTATTCTCCAATGGTGTGAACATGAAATTCCCAGAAAACATGGCTTCTTTATCTGCCCAATTAATGCACAGCTTTCTCAAATTAGTATACCAACCGCAAGTTGAGCAGCTCAATTAAGCATTGAAAATTCCAAGTTTCCAACAGTAAACCAAAAGAATGAACATTCAGAAGTAAACAAAAATAGTTAACAAACTCAGGACCTATCAGGAAGAAAGGGTAAAGGCGAGGTCATATCCTATACCGCCTAGGAAGTGAGAGCAATTTGTCAATTTGATAAGCAAACATAAGTTCTAGCATGGAGTAAAATACTGTAATTTAACTGTGTAATCAACAGTTTCACTCCAACTGATATACAACCTTTGATGAAAGGAAAAATGAGAACGGTAACTTACCAGTTAGTGACAAGCAACTGACTTCTCGACGGACGTACCTTGTCATGGCCTGCAGGTATAAGCAAAAGAATTCAGTTATGCTATTGCTTTTGATTTAGAGAGAAAGACCTATTAGATATAAGGAAAATTATGGACAAAGGGCAGACAATCTAAAAGATGATGCTCTTTCTCAACCTGCTATTGTGTTGAGGGATATATAACACATTGCTATACAAAGAATGCATCTAGTGTCTAAAGACTGACAGCCCTATGAGTGAACTATAGCATCCCATTCACATAACAATAAGTGACCAGCACATAACTTCTCCATGACAAAGAAAAACTCATCCCACTCATTACAGAGCAGTCAATTCCAGTATAGAAATGATATCTCTTGACATCCAACCCACGAAATTCATAATATTCTATGATATACAGGTGACGATGATAGTAACAAAGCAAAGTTGAGAGCATGCCTGGACTGCACGTAATGCAGCAGGATCTGGCTTTGACGTGCCATCATCACAGAATACATTCCTGCAACAGAAACAATTCCAGACCAGTACATGGCATTAAAAAGTGCAATATAGCACACAATGTTAAGAATAGCATGGCAAGTTAAGGTGGGCTAAAGGCCAGAGTGTGATTGGAAGAGCATGTTATAGCCCAAATCAGAATATAAGTCTTAGCATCAAGCTGAATTTGAATTGTCCTGAACTTGAGTTTTATTGTCTCACCTCCATATCACATTTCGTAGTTCGTCCTGTTTAGCCTCTGGAAGCAAGGCAGCATCATAAGCAACAATATTTCCATAGAATATCTTCTCCAGTTCTTTCATCCATTTTGACAACAATAAGTTTACCTGCAATCAAAAAGATCACTAAGCAACAAGTGCAGAAGGGACATTTGAATGACAAAAAATGCATTTGTAATCTTGTGCAGAACTATTTAAGTTTCACAGACGCTATTTGAATATACAACTATTTTCCTAGCCTTCTGCCCCTGTACATTCAAACATTATTAGCCCACCGACGACTGATGAGGAAAAACATCAAATCAGCTAGTCTACTTGGAACTAAAACACCACCCCATCTGAGACACAGAAACAAGGCACACATATAAACTGAGTAGTTTGATTTGCAAATCTTATCAATGGTAAAGATTTTATGGCAAACAACAAAACAAGACCTACACTATATCTGAATAATTTATTTTATCGTTTTTAAATGAACTACAAAAAATGGATATATGGTTGATCAACCTAATTGGTACTTCTATTATATTCCTAGACTAACTGAAAGCTCTTGAGCAATACTTTTTCATTTTTTAAGAATGAAAACTGAACTTTTGAATTATATAAGGTGGATAGGTCCCAAGGAAATTCTAAGCAGGAAATGAATGAAGATAAAGGATGCAGTAAAGCATTAGTGACAGTCAACTCCAAAGTAAATTAGGATAACAGTAATACTGATCACAAACCCCAGCTTTAGATACTCTCAACTCAACATCATGATTGTAAATCTCGTATAGGTATTGCCCAAGCTCAACACCTTCCTTTCCCTCTTCTTTTAAGCGTCGTAAACAAAACCACATATGAAGCACAAGCAACGAGAATGTCATTTTAAAGGTCTTCTCCAAGCTAAATACTGCACAAGAAGGAGAATATGTAGTTTATATTATTATCATAAATCTCAAAATAAAGTGCCATGCACAAAAACTTTCTTAGATGGTAGATCCAACCTCACCACATTTCTCCAAGTTAGATATATGTATCAAACTTCCCAACATACCCACTTTTGCATTTATCAATTTGTGTTACAGCATAAAACTTATCTATTGGATATCACGTTTGAAGAAAGGAAACAGCATTAAGAACTGATGATCATGCGTTGCCTACCATCTTTTGCCGTATTATTAACATTCTAGCATACTTAGGCTTCAACTTAACTAAATAGTATATTTGCTTTTGGCACAGGAACATTAACGTGAGGAAAGACTGACCATCATAAATGGCAGGCTTATCAACTTGTGAAACAACTCGTTGGTAAATCACGTTTGCACCGCGAATAGACTTGCTTTGTTTACTATAAAACAACATAAGCCTCAGAACTAAACGCTTTACGCCCTCATACTTTGGCTCTTCAACTCTGAGTGGAGATTCCGGGGCAAGAGCCAATGAACAAGGCTTAGACCAAAACATTTTATCCAAGTTCACCTGCCAAACATAAAACACATTTAAGATAAGATAACATCTAAAATTTCACTATAAAGTGATCCAAAAATGATACAGTTTTTAGTTAAATACATACGGATTGTTTAGTAGCAGTCGGAGCAGGTGCAACAGTTGCAGCAGTAGCAGTGGCCATGGAGTAGCTTTGGCGCGAAATGGCATAAAAATCATTTTTACATGTAACGTAATTCAGTGACCTAATTGCTCTGTTCCATCTCCGCAACATTTTTTAGTCCCCTCTGTGATTCAAAACAATGTCGTTTCAGAGAATGAAAAATAATGGCACTTAGAATCGAATCGATTGCTGAAGTAAATTAGAAAGGGAAAAGAACTGACCTTGAAGATTGGCTAAATCCCTCTTACCTTCTGTACTTGGTTTTTGCGTCGAGGATTCATGAAGATGTCATAGCTGTTGCTGTTAGTTTCTTATTCTAAGCCCCAAACCCTCGTGCCTGTTAGAGAAGGAGACGGTCAAGAACGAAGGTAGGTCACCAGATCTAACGGCAGACGTTCAATCAAAAAAGTTAACTCTTTATTTGTACTAAACTTATCCACGTCACCTTTAATATTGGTTAATACGCATTTAGTACCCTGCTGAGTGCTGTTATCTTAATGTTTCACTCATTTAATCCGGCGGAGTGTAATTACCCATTTACCCCTTTCAAATCTCCTAAAAAGGTTCTTTTCAGAAATTTAACCGAAAACAATCGTACTTTCTTTTCAAAAATAAAAAATAATCATCATAATAATTTTTGATCAAAATTTATCACTCTTATATTTTTTAGACTAAATTACCCTTTAAATTATAAAACCAATTCCAACAACGTTTTTTTCGAAGTTGTACTTACGAACAAGAAAAGTGAGTATTCATCACTTTCTCCGTCCATATTTCCAGTAATATTTCTACCGTTGTAAAAAAATACGTTAATTTTTAATATTTTTAAATTGAATGCATATACTGTATAATTGGTGGAGGGAGATTGAAATTACATGTAACATAAGGAGGCAAAATGAATCCGGAAAAAGCTTGGGTTTTGTAGGAAGACAGTGTGAGTGCAGTAAGGTCACAAGCGGGGCAAATCTCTCCCGATAAGGGGCGAAATGTCCCTCACAGCTACACTCACCAGCGAGATTCACTCGTGAGTGCACTATTACACTCATGAGCAGGGCATTTCGCCCAAATTTAGGCCTTTACCCCCCCTTGTGAGTGTATTTACGAGCGAACATTGCTCGTGAGTGCAGCTCCTACACTAATTAGCGGGGCAGTAGCCCAAAATTGTGGGCGATTTTTCTTTTGAAAAAATTTGTATTTGCTTTGTTTTTTATTCACAACTAACATTTTGTTATTTTTATACAGGGCATTATGAGTTCAAATTTAACGATTAATACTCGATTTGGTAGATCATGGCAACGAAGTGTGTAAGATGGCTATATATATATATATTAGTGGAGAGAGTATGTCATTGTGTGTGAATAAAGACATTTCATATGAGGATTTTATGCAAATTGTGTACAGAGCACATGAAATTAATTTTGCAGAGTGAAAAATTAAAGTAAAAGTTTTTTTTATTGACAGTGTGCAAAGGTGGGGAGTACCCCTAATTGCTGCAAATATTAACAACGAAATCACCTTCAAAGCATTTATAAACTCTAACAATTTAGATTATTTATCTAACATTAGGTCATATTGTACACTGTATTTGAGTATGGAACGAGTAGGGGAAGTTGAAGAAGGAGTAAGGCCACAAAATGACAATCATGTACCTGAAGATGGAGAAATAATACTT
Organism: Melia azedarach; assembly: GCA_028052125.1. Taxonomy (NCBI): domain Eukaryota; kingdom Viridiplantae; phylum Streptophyta; class Magnoliopsida; order Sapindales; family Meliaceae; genus Melia; species Melia azedarach. Next base: position 5,320,981 of record CM051404.1, read on the forward strand.
CTGTTTAGGTCTTTTAATGGCAGTAATCCGATCCCCATCTGCCAACACAATTTCAGAACATTAAACAATTTTAGTATACTAGTAGAAACACATCAGATCGTGGACATGCATCAATTCAAAATAAAGAGCAACCTTCATTGCAGCAACACCTAGATTCTCCTATTGGGGAGCATGGATTTCATGTTTACGAAGATGATATAACCACTATAGGATAAGGTATTTCTTCGCCCCGCTAGAATGTTGTACAATTACCAGTGTATAATAGTTGTGAACTGGACTTTGTTGGCACAGATTTTGCTGTTGAAAGGGAATTCAGAAATGTTGCTAATGAAGAAGAAACTAAAGTACCAAATGTTTGTCCTAGTCTAGTATACAGATGTAGCCCAATGAGAGCCCCATCATCATCAAACCAATACATTCGTTTTTTGCCTCCAAATCTATCAACTTCAACAATCATCGATGATGTCTTATCAAGTAACCATAAAACTCTGAAGTGTGCATGGGACGTATATTCAATACAAAACAAGAACTGCGAGATAAACTAGGGTTGATGGCATTGAAGAATCATTTTTAGTTCAGAGTTTCCAAGTCAACCACCCAAAGATTTAAAGTTAAATGCATTGTGGAGAGTTGTAAATGGCGAATTCGAGCAATTAAGTGAAAAAACTATGTCTATTTTCGAGTTACACGTATGGACAATGGACACACGTGTCAAAACGATGAGTTACAAGATGGACGTCGACAAGCAACAACCTGTCTTATCGAACAAATTATCAAGGACAAGTTCAAAGATGCGAGTAGGATTTACACTCAAAGGAATATTCGTGATGATATTCAAAATGGTTACGGGGTTCGTCTCTCATATTCCAAGACCTGGCGAAGTAAAGAAGAAGCATTAAAGCTTCTTTGTGGAAATCCTAGTGAATCATATAAGGGACTGCCATTGTATTATCACATGTTATAAGAAAAAAATCTAGGAACAGTTACTGTAATAAAGACCGATGTTGATGAGCACGTCTTCTACTTCTTCATAGCACTAGGTCCACGTATTCGGGGGTTTTGCAATACTATTCAACCTATTATAGCAATGGATGGTACTTTTCTAAAGGAAAAGTACCGTGGGTCATTATTTGTCACAGTTGCTATGGATGAAAATAATAAAATATATCACATTGTTTTCGGAGTTGTCGATTCAGAGAATAATGCATCGTAAGAGTGGTTTTTTTAAAGTTACGGGATGCAATTGAGCCGATTGAGGAATTGGTTTTCATCTCTGATCGGCACACTTCCATTGAGAAAGGAATTTCCATAGTTTTTTCATATGCAATGCATAGGTTTTGTACTTACCACATATCCTGGAATATTAAGGCTAAATACAAGATGCGGTAACAAAGGATTGAGATTTTTATAGCAGCGTACTAGCGCGTTGTTGATGCATATCGAATTAGTGAGTTCAATGAATTCATGAGTAGCATGAGGTCAATGCATTCCGCCACTGTAACATACTTGGAAAATGAGTTTGGTGTTCACAAATAGGCTATATTACATTTCCTGTCACGACGGTACAACCTGTTAACTACTAATAATGCCGAGAGTATGAATTCCTTGTTAAGACATGCACAAGCTCTCCTCATAGTACCTCTTGTTGAATCCATTAAGTATGTTGTTCAAAGATGGTTCTACGAGCATCGACAGTTAGCCGCTATAGAAAAATGATACTTTACTACGTGGTGCAAGTTGAAGTTGATGAGCAAACAGAGTTTTCGTGTATTATGAGTGTCGATCCCGCTACGCAATTCGAGTTCCAGGTTAATGATCGGGGAAAGGTGGATGTAGTGGATCTTCGGGAGAAGAAATGCTCTTACAAATGGCTTGAAATTTCACAATTACCATGTGTTCACGCTCTTACAGCATGTCAATGAACTTAATAACCTCACCATTTTACAACACTGATGCACTCATGTATGGGTCTGCTGAGTTAATCAGCCTAGTTGGTGATGAGAGCGATTGGAGCATTCCATTAGAGTTACGTGAAAGAAACGTCAAATTGTCACGACAACGCATTTCAGCTGGTCAACTAAGAAAATAATGTATTCCATCATAAGTAGAAGACATCATCACAATGAGGTGTTATCGGTGTCATGCTGTTGGTCACAACCGTGCCACATGCAAGAATTTTATTATGCTCCATGAATAAGATTTTGATTTTATTTTTGTTATGTACTTTTTATTTATTAAGCTTAAACTTGCTCAATATTTGCAGTTAACTTAATGTATAATGACCATTAACTAAGTTTTTTATGATTAGACAAGTTTGATTTGAGTTGCATATACTACTTGTTTAGTTTAATTTTTATATGTTAATGGTTCTTTTGTTATATATTGTTATGTCACTATATTTTTATGATTTCTTATCCCATTACAAATTTATATTATATTCACGACAGTAAAAGGAGAATATGTAATATTCAATTATAAGAATAAATATGAATTTGTAATACCATGTCCTTATATAGTAAAAGGAAATGATAGATTAGTTTACTTTTCAAATTTTGAAATTAAGATTTTGGTTGAACTGAATAAGATGGATAATAATTTCTGAATTTAAAATTTGGATTATAATTTATGATTATGATAGATTGATTTCATTTGAATTTGAAAGTTGGATTTAAGTTTATCAATTTTTGAATTTGAAAGCCAATTCTTGGCTATAAATAGGTGGTAATATCTCACTTCATACCATAAGTTTACTTTACAAATTCACTAGACATTCTTTAAAAAATTCCTCTCTAAGATCTTCATATTTTCAAGCTTTGGTAGAAGAAGATTCCTAGAAGTTTAGTTAATCCGATGTTTTTCTATGTATTGTTTTATAGATTGCGTTAGTAGTATTTATTAAAAAGTCAAGACTTTCAAGATTTTGTTTTATGAAAAATATTAATATAGGTTTACTTGTTATTGTGATGATGTTATAGGAAGGGGGTGATTTATTGTTGAGCATAGAGGGATTTTATTGGCTTATCATTGATTTGAGGTAAGTAGATTTATACATGATTTATTGTAATCAAGTGCTTAAAATTATTGATGATAATTGTAAGCATGAATTTTAATTATAAGAAATGGAATTGTTTTAAGCATTATTTTTGTTAAGTTTGGTTGTCTTTATAAAAATAAAATCTGAATTTTCTTATTTTATATTATTTTCTTGGTTTAAAGTAAAATAAACTTGGTTTATGTTAATAAGTTTACAAGTAAAAACTTTATCTTTTCTCCTCAATTATTGCTTCTTAAATGATACTAATGTTTTTTTTTTTAAATATATATTATAGCGTACATTATAGAAAATTATTTTTACTTAAATGGTTTATTTATTAGACTATAATGTACGTTATTTTCCTATCAAAACTTTCTTTCTTAAGTAGTTACAAAAATCTATTTTATTCAAGTACTAGTTTTTAAAAAGAAAAAAAATAAATGATATTTAGTTGTATTGTTTCATATAAAGCATTAAATGTATTGCACAAATTGAATATAAGAAATAAACGTTATTGAACTTATTGTACACGAAAAATCATATTTAATAATTAATATTTAACTCATTGTCTATAGAAATTGTTATTGTTATTGTTACCGACTGGCTAGCTGGTTAACTGTATGTGTACTTATTGACTGTTCATGATCGAATTTTCGGGGTACGAATGTACTGTATTGTTATAAATGAGATACCGAGGTATTGGTGAAGTTATTAGACATAAGGTAAATCTATTATTAAATGTGTTATTGCATATTTTGTTAAATGTTATAAATTCTATGGTGCTTTGGTTTACTAAATGTATATTCATGCTTACATGTTAAATGTTTCTGCTAAAACAAGTGTTTGATTTATTATAATATCTTTTATTCTTTAATTAATGTTTATGAACAAATAAATTTTTTCTAGGCTATTTGTTTACAATTTTGTGTATAAATTTACTTATCGAGTAGGCGGCTCATCCCTCGTCATTAATATTTTACAGATTAAGGTGGGTATAAAGAATTGATAGACATTTTAAGTTAAACAGTTTTGAAGATTTAATATTTGATATTTGTAATAAAGAACATTTCACATTGAGGTTATATTTTGGCTTAAGTCTAATAAATATTTGTTAAACTTTGATGTTTTACAATGTATTTGGAGGTTTTTTATTTTATTTGTAATATTAAAGTTGAGGTAATTTAAGGATGGGTTGCATTCTAATTTTTGTCCTATCGAGGCAAAATTTGGGGTGTTACAATTTTGGTATCAGAGCTTAGGATATGATTATGTAGACTTTAATGGTTAAGAATTTGTAGTATAATAGTAAAATGTTTAATAGGTATTTGATTGATTAATTCATATGCTAAGGAAATATATATATATATATGTATATATATTTGGTGATTTATTAATATTAAAGGATACTAAATTATGTAGTTTTGAGGGTTTTAGTTTTCTTATTGTTTACAACATGTGTTTTAATTTTCTTGTTTGATTGTAGAAAATGTTTCTTTTCTTTCTAAAGTTTGTGACTGGCTACAATAGATAGAATAGTGCGAACCACAAGAGCTAATACTTAAGGAGCTGTGCAAAACATGATTGAAGCTCAAGGCGCTACTAGTAATGCCCAAGGCACTACTAGGGCTGTTAATCCCACTCTCCGCGAACCAGCTCAGGAAGCCAACCCTATAGTATGAATGATGGCTACAATTATGGAGCAACAAAGTAATTTGATACAACAATTACTTGAAAATCGAGCCACCCTTCAAAATGACAGGAATGTTGAAGAACAAAGTAGTGCTACAGTGACCTTGGAGCGGTTCAAGAAATTGGGACCACCAACCTTCCATGTAACTACTGATCCTATGGTTGCTGATGCATGGTTAAAGCAGATAGAAAAGATATTCACTGCTCTTAGTTGTAATAATGAACAAAAGGTAGTATTTGCCTCGTTTGTACTTCAAGGTGATGCAGATCATTGGTGGGAAGCTAAGGCTCATCTACTAAGAGCTCAACAAGATGCAATTACTTGGGAGAGGTTTGTGGAAGCTTTCTTAGAGAAATATTTTCCTGAGCGTGTTCGTGATCAAATGGAGGTTGATTTCCTTTGGTTGACTCAAGGAAACAAGTCTGTGATAGAATATGAGGAGCAATTTACAGTATTGTCGCAGTTTGCACCTTCGCAAGTAGCCAATGTGCGCAGTAAGTGTAGACGTTTCTTAGAAGGGTTAGGTCCAGCCATAAAGTCTCGCTTGTCAGTCTTGAAGCTGTCTGTATATGCTGACATGGTAGACAGAGCTATTATCGCAGAAAAAGACTTGAATGAATCTCAAGCCAAACGAGATCAACAAAACAAGCAAAATCGTTACTGTTCATCTCAGGGTAGAGGTATTAACAAGCAGGGTAGTCAAATCCAAAAAGATTATAGTGGAGGTAACAAGAGTGGGCAGAAAACTACAACTGGTACTCTGAAGGATATTTCTCCTTGCCCCCGTTGTGGCAATAAGCACAATGGTGAATGTTATCTACTCACAGGAGCCTGTTTTTTATGCGGGCAGGTTGGTCACAAGATTAAAGATTGTCCGAAGAGGTACGCTGGTGCTACTAGCAACCAAAGAGAAGATGGTCAAAGAAAAAAGTTGAGAATAGAAGGACGAGTCTTTGCAATGACTTAACAAGATGCTGAGGCATTTAATGATGTTATACAAGGTACACTATCTCTGTTTTCTAGAGATGTTAAAGTGTTATTTGATTCTGGGGCTACACACTGTTTTATATCGTGTGCATTTGCACGTTATGCTGATAGACCTAGTGAACCGCTAAAGTATTGTTTATCAATTGTTACTCCTATGGGTGGTAATATAATAGTAGACCCGGTATATAAATCTTGTGTGCTTCATTTGGGTGATAAAAAATTTTTAGTTGACCTCCTACCATTAGAGATGCATGATTTTGAGATTATTTTAGGAATGAACTGGTTGGCTGCTTACTATACTAGTTTTAATGGTTATACTAAGGAAATTGTGTTTAATATACCTGAGAAATTAAAGTTTCGTTTTCGGGGAAAATGTACCAGTAATGGTATTTTCATATTAGCGTTTAAAGTTAGAAAGATGATGACAAAAGGGTGTGATGCATTTCTAGCTAATGTGATTGTTAATCAAAACCATGAAATTTGTCTTCAAGATATTTCTGTGGTTAGAGAATTTTCGAATGTATTTCCTGAGGATTTGCCTGGAATACCTCATGATCGAGAAATCGAGTTTGCAATCGACCTAATACCTGGTACTGCCCCAATTTCTTAAGGCACCCTATCGGATGGCACCGATTGAGTTGAAAGAATTAAAGATCCATTTACAAGATCTATTAGACAAAGGCTTCATTCATCCTAGTATATCTCCTTGGGGTGCTCCAGTATTGTTCGTGAAAAAGAAAGATAGCTCTATGCGACTATGCATTGACTATCGGCAACTGAATTCAGTCACAATCAAGAATAAATATCCTCTCCCTGGATCAACGACCTTTTTGACCAATTATAAGGTGCAACGATTTTCTCTAAAATTGATCTACGATCTGGGTATCATCAGTTAAAGATCAAAAAAGAAGATGTGCCTAAAACAGCTTTTCGTACACGATATGGACATTATGAATTTAAAGTCATGTCGTTTGGGTTAACTAATGCACCTACAGCATTTATAGATTTGATGAATAAGGTCTTTCAACCTTATCTTGACCAATTTGTTATCGTATTCATTGATGACATATTGGTTTATTCTAGGAGTAAAGAGGAGTATGAGAAGCATTTAAGAGTTGTTCTTCAAACCCTTCAAGAGAAGAAGCTTTATGCGAAGTTTACGAAGTGCCAGTTTTGGCTTAATCAAATGGTGTTTTTGGGGCATATGGTTTCTAAGGATGGAATTTCTGTTGATCCTGCTAAAGTTGAAGCAGTAGTTAACTGGTCAAGACCTACTAATGTTACAGAGGTGAGAAGCTTTTTAGGCTTAGTCGGTTATTACCGACGATTTGTCTAGGGATTTTCCAACCTATCAATTCCTCTTACTTAATTAACGAGGAAGAATACAAAGTTCGAGTGGAGTGAGGAATGTGAGAGGAGTTTTCAAGAGTTGAAGAACAAATTAGTTTCTGCCCCAGTTCTAACTATTCCTTCTAATGGTGATGGGTATGTCATTTATAGCAATGCTTCTGGGAAAGGATTAGGTTGTGTACTAATACAGCATGGCAAAGTAGTAGCTTATGCATCTAGGCAGTTAAAGAGTTATGAACAAAATTATCCTACGCACGATTTGGAGTTAGCTGCAGTGGTTTTTGCTTTAAAGATTTGGAGGCATTATCTCTACGGAGAAACTTGTGAAATCTACACCGACCACAAGAGTTTGAAATATTTATTCACCCAAAAAGAATTGAATTTAAGGCAACGAAGATGGCTAGAGCTTGTGAAAAATTACGATTGTACAATTAACTATCATTCTGGCAAGGCAAATGTGGTAGCAGACGTACTTAGCAGGAAATCTTCAAGGAGTTTAGCATGTCTAATCACCACCCAATCACTTATACTTGAGGAAATGAAGAAGTTGAATATCGAAGTTATAAAGCATGAAAAAGCTGGTCTCTTGGCTTATTTGAAGGTTCAACCAACTTTGATCGATAATATTAAAGCAACTCAAAAGGATGATCAACAACTTGTCAAAATCAGCGACATGGTAAAGCAAGATGGTCGACCAGAATTTAGGTTGGATGATTATGGTATCTTGTGGTTAGGGAAAAGATTGTGCGTACCAGCTAATGAAGAATTAAAGAAAGAAGTTATGAAAGAAGCTCATGATTCGATATTTTCTATGCATCCAGGTAGTACTAAGATGTACAGAGATTTGAGAAATAACTTCTGGTGGAGGAATATGAAGAATGATATTGCTAAGTTTGTATCAAGATGTTTGGTTTGCCAACAAGTGAAGATTGAACACCAACGACCTGGAGGGTTTTTACAGTCATTTCTTATTCCTGAATGGAAGTGGGAACATATCACCATGGATTTTATTTCAGGATTGCCTCGCTCAAGAAGAAGTTGTGATTCTATATGGGTCATTATTGATCGCTTAACTAAGTCTGCACACTTTTTGGCAATTAGGAGTACTGATAGGCTTGGGCATTTAGCTAAGCTTTTTATAAAGGAGATAGTGAAATTATATGGTGTTCCGGTGACTATTGTTTCTAATAGAGACCCGCGATTCACCTCTAACTTTTGGGCTAGCTTGCACAAAGAGTTTGGGACGAGATTAAAGTTTAGCACTACTTTTCATCCGCAAACTGATGGTCAATCAGAAAGAACAATCCAGACTCTTAAGGATATGTTACGAGCTTGTGTGTTGGATATGAGAGGCAATTGGGAAGAACATTTGACTTTGATTGAGTTTGCCTATAATAATAGTTTTCATTCCAGTATCGCATGGTACCTTATGAGGCATTGTATGGAAGGAAATGTAGGTCACCTATTTGTTGGGATGAAGTTGGCGAAAGAAGACTTTTGGGACCAGAGATTGTTTAAGTCACTATTGAGAAAATTTAGCTAATTAAGGAGCGTCTTTATACTGCACAACGTAGGCAAAAAAGTTGTCCTGATAATCGTAGGCGAGATTTAGAATTTCAAGTTAGGGACTATGTTTTCTTGAAGGTGTCGCAGTGGAAGGAGTTTTTCGTTTTGGTAAAAAAGGGAAACTCAGCCCGAGGTTTATTGGACCTTTTGAGATCTTGAAGAGAATTGGTAATGTAGCTTATCATGTAGCTTTACCACCTCACTTGTCTAGACTCCATAATGTATTTCATGTGTCGATGTTGAGGAAATATATAGCTAATCCCTCTCATATCTTGGATTATCATCCGCTTTAAATTTCAAAAGATATGACATACGAGGAGCTACCAATGGAAATTGTTGATAAAAAGGAGCAAAAATTGAGGACGAGGGTTATTTTATTGGTCAAAGTTCGTTGGAGAAACCACATGATAGAGGAAGCTACTTGGGAGAGAGAGATCGAGATGAAGGAAAAGTACCCCCAACTTTTTTTATGATTGAGGTACGCATTAAAATTTCGAGGATGAAATTTCTTTAAGTGGGAGAGAATTTGTAATATCATGTCCTTATATAGTAAAAGGAAATGATAGAGTAGTTTACTTTTCAAATTTTGAAATTAAGATTTTGGTTGAACTGAATAAGATGGATAATAATTTTTGAATTTAAAATTTGGATTAGAATTTATAATTATGATAGATTGGTTTCATTTGAACTTGAAATTTGGATTTAAGTTTATCAATTTTTGAATTTGAAAGCCAATTCTTGGCTATAAATAGGTGGTAATATCTCACTTCATACGATAAGTTCACTTTACAAATTCACTAGACATTCTTTAAAATATTCTTCTCTAAGATCTTCATATTTTCAAGCTTTGGTAGAAGAAGATTACTAAAAGTTTAGTTAATCCGATGTTTTTCTATGTATTGTTTTATAGATTGTGTTAGTAGTACTTATTAAAAAGTCAAGACTTTTAAGATTCTGTTCTATGAAAAATATTAATATAGGTTTACTTGTTATTGTGATGATGTTATAGAAAGAGGGTGATTTATTGTTGAGCATAGAGAGATTTTATTGGCTTATCATTGATTTGAGGTAAGTAGATTTATACATGATTTATTGTAATCAAGTGCTTAAAATTATTAATGATAATTGTAAGCATGAATTTAATTATAAGAAATGGAATTGTTTTAAGCATTATTTTTGTTAAGTTTGGTTGTCTTTATAAAAATAAAATTTGAATTTTCTTAATTTATATTATTTTCTTAGTTTAAAGTAAAATAAACTTGGTTTATGTTAATAAGTTTACAAGTAAAAACTTTATCTTTTCTCCTCAATTATTGCTTCTTAAATAATATTAATGTTTATTTTTTTAAATATATATTATAGCGTACATTGTAGAAAATTATTTTTACTTAAATTGTTTATTTATTAAACTATAATGTGCGTTATTTTCTTATTAAAACTTTCTTTCTTAAGTAGCTACAAAAATTTATTTTATTCAAGTACTAGTTTTTAAAAAGAAAAAAAAACAAATGATATTTAGTTGTCCTATTTCATATAAAGCATTAAATGTATTGCACAAATTGAATATAAGAAATAAACGTTATTGAACTTATTGTACACGAAAAATCATATTTAATAATTAATATTTAACTCATTGTCTATAGAAATTATTATTGTTATTGTTACCGACTAGCTAGCTGGTTAACTGTATGTGCACTTATTAACTGTTCATGATCGAATTTTCGGGGTACGAATGTACTGTATTGCTATAAATGAGATACCGAGGTACTGGTGAAGTTATTAGACATAAGGTAAATCTATTATTAAATGTGTTATTGCATATTTTGTTAAATGTTATAAATTCTATGGTGTTTTGGTTTACTAAATGTGATATTTATGCTTACATGTTAAATGTTTCTGCTAAAACAAGTGTTTGATTTATTATAATACCTTTTATTCTTTAATTAATATTTATGAACAAATAAATATTTTCTAGGCTATTTGTTTACAATTTTGTGTATAAATTTACTTACCGAGTAGACGGCTCATCCCTCGTCATTAATATTTTACAGATTAAGGTGGGTATAAAGAATTGATAGACATTTTAAGTTAGACAGTTTTGAAGATTTAATATTTGATATTTGTAATAAAGAACATTTTTCATTGAGATTATATTTTGGCTTAAGTCTAATAAATATTTGTTAAACTTTGATGTTTTACAATGTATTTTATTTGTAATATTAAAGTTGAGGTAATTTAAGGATGGGTTGCATTCTAATTTTTGTCCTATCGAGACAAAATTTTGGGCGTTACAGAATTAATAAGAAAACAATATACATACAATAACTATATAATAACTGGCCCTTTCACAGATCTACAACAACTTTAAGCCTCATTGAGGGTTCATCCTCATGGTCAAAATCAAAGGCACGACCTAATGACAAATAATGTATAAACATATACAAGAAAATCTCACAGTCGACTGAACCTAGAGCCTAATGAGATATACTATGAACTAGACGAATGTACTTGAACGCAGAAAAGTCCGTGGGAACATCCGTGCGATACTTGTAGAAACCTAAATACTGAAGCATGTATGGGAATAGGACACACAATAGCGTCATAGCATCTGTCATCTGATCATCCCCAGTACTTCTAGTGCCGAGGCATACACCGTGATCTGCCTGAATCTTAGATCAATAGTGTATGCTACTTAGTGATCTTCTAGCACATTGACAGGGATGTATACATTATCAACAAATCTCCAATCCCTCTAGAGTGAACCCCTCCTCCTTAACACGTAGCCCTCTAAGTCACTGTTAGCATAGAACTGTCCTTGATCAAGCTCGCTCTTCTTGTAACCATTTCATGCCACACGCAGTGTCGTCTACAATAGCATAATAATTACAAAGCGAGTAGTGTCGAGCGAGCAACTCTCTGTACTCTCGAATGCACTATACTCTCAAGCGGGACATAACATTCATACATCCAAATTAAAAGGGTAATTTGGTCTAGAAATTATGAGAGTGATCAGTTTTGATTGAAAATTATAAAATTGATTATTTTTTAATTTATAGGACAAATTGTAGTTATATTCGATTAATTCCCAAAATAAAATCAAGGCTTTGAGGATTGTTTTTGGAGAAAGGAGCGAGAAAGGTAGAACATAGTGTTATATTTTTTTGTGGATATTTTAGAAATTTTAAATGAAATAAATACATGATTTTGTAACATTTTGATTATACTAATAATTACTTTTTACAAAGTTAAAAACTAAAATATTTATTCTATTTTAAACAATAATAATTTATTTTAGTAAAGAAATTGAAGAAAAATTAAATTGATCATTTATTTGTAACATTAAAAGAATTAAATATGTATAAGGGCTTCCAACGAAGAAAGAAAGGAACGTGGATAAACTTATTTGCTTTCATCTTGGATAACAAGAAACTTGTAAATAACATGCTTATCACATTGGTAGATTCCCATCAATGGCCACAATAATGATATTTTTAGCTCAAATTATAAGCCACTTACTTTCCTAACATAAGAATTGAGTTGCCCATGTCTTAACACACTGTTAAAAGCAGTTTACAGAATCAAAGCGTACTAAAGAAAAGGGCAGAACATAGGATTTGCTTAATGATGGAAACAAAATTTTGCCCTTGTATATTTCCATATAATGGTGGAGAAAGCATATAATTTGGAAACACTACATGGATACTTCTTGGAACTCAGCTTTTAGCAATCTCTCACCTCACTGGGAATAACAGAGCTTGCGCTTTCTTTGGTTAGCCTAGACCTACAAAACTTTGATTTTCAACTACAAATTTACAGTTTTCCTCAAAAAACCCAGAAAATAAAATACATTGATATCTCATCTGGACACTGGTTGAACATATGAAGTTGCATCATGGTGGCTGAAAAACTGGATCAGCGGAAAGCTTTTACAAGAACATCAGAGGTATTGTTGAAGGCTTTCACCACTCATCGATTCCATTTCCTTTATGATATCTTGAGCTAGAGATTTAACAGGTAGCTCTACATCCTCCAGCAGTTCACCGAGGAAGGGAATAGTTTCAGCCAACAATACTAGATATTCTTCCTTCAAGTTCTCAACAAGATACTTGACAATTCTCAGTCCCAAAATTCGAGACCGCACCTTCTCACTTCGAGTTTGCATTAATACCTGCAGTGGTCAAAATATTATAATCAAATTGTTCAGTACTCTTCTTATACCAAGTAGACCAAAATTTTGAATAGCAGTGCTTGAAAACAAATTTTGCACATTCCAGGGAAGTGTAGGGTTTTCTTTTATTTATACCAAAAACATGAAAATTACACAAATGTACAAAAGATATAAATTCTACATTGCTATGCTAAATTTTCATCAAAAAGTAGAAATATACCCCCATTATTCAAGACAAGAGAAGTTTTTATTCTCGCATGATATCCAAAAAGCAAGATTTCACATTCTTAAAGGCGTTTTCTAATTAATAACAACCTACATTACCATAATTACTACAAACTTGAGCTAATTTCTGAAAACAATTCAATATACTGGCCATTCTGCAGGAACTCGACCTTACAGCAAGTAATCCAAACTCAAGAAAAACAACACAAAGTAGTAGAGTTATCATAGTAACTAGGTGAGTACCTGAGTACTTGAGAAAACCACATGAATCAAGTAATTTTCTGAACTTACTAAACAAGTCACTCATGTAATTAGTATATATTGTAGACATCTGGGTTTCAATTTCTTTTAGGTTATTGTTTCTAGGAACATTTTAGTAATCACATATCTAATTTGGCAGTAATGTCATAGATTTCAAGATGAGCATAGTCATGCAAAGCAGTTTTTGGAATTTGTACAAATAGCTTGAGTACAAGGTCTCTCTACAGAAGATCTGAAGAGAATCCAACCGATGAATTTCAGCTTCCATCTTGAAGTCGACAATAAATGAACCACAGACAACAATCCATCTAAAGTTTTCCAATAGGACATGCAGTAATACTAAACAGGAAATGGCTGTAATTAATGAAGAGGATTATGCATGTAGGCCTGTTAATCCATATGAGCACATGCATGCTAATCAATATACATGTATGCCTACGAAGTAAGAAGTTTGAAAGGTGGGGGTTCATGGTACGTAACACGAAAGCACTTCAACAATGAAAAATGAGCACAAAAATGCACTAATAGTCAGCATGTATGCCTACAAAGTAAGAAGTTTGAAAGGTGGGGGTTCATGGTACGTAACATGAAAGCACTTCAACAATGAAAAATGAGCATGAAAATGCACTAGTAGTCAGTTGAACCTTCCTATCTCTAAGCTTCTGACAACATAAGCAGCAGGTAATAACTATCAAATTGCAACATTGGTTCAATACTTGATGCAACAGGAGACTCCATCAGGAAAAGTCATATGAAGTGCAAAGAAATTAACTTAGTAAGAAATATGGTAAAAAAAATGACAAGGGAAAACCACTAAGATGTTGAAATGTGTCCCAATCATTACTCCAGGAATGGCCAGATATACTGTTCTAATTCTTGGATATTTAGGATATATTTTGGACACTTCAAAAAAAGGTGCTGGACTTTTCTTGCATTAGGTTTCAAATCTATTTATTCAAAAGCACGTGAAGATGAGATCTTCCAATCAGGAGCTGCAGAGAGAAGTCAGAGAATCGGAGATTTGAAAACTCACCTCATGGTTCAGGGGTTTCCATAGAAGGTCAGTTCCTGCAGTAACAGCCATTTGACCAATACAAACAACCAGCAAGTCATCAACTTCCTTCACAGATGGTACATTCAAATGATCTTCCAGATCAGCTGGTGGTTCTGCAACGAGTTGTGAGACAACAGGTTTCAATAGAACCTGCAAAAACATGCAAGCATATATTAGTGAAATCAACTCCAGGAATGAAGTGTAAAAATCACCACAAGGCCTCAAAAAAAATTTCCCATTATGATTCTTAGCTTCAGCAAATCAGAGCCACAACGCTAACCATCACAACTTCAAATGAAAACTATGGTTCCATACAGTACAAACATATTATGGACACATGAGAAAAAATTGTGAATCTCCAATAATTATGGTTGAGAAGGGGATAAACGAAAGGAACATTCGAAATTTTTTGTTCTTCACAATTCACACTAAGCAATAAGAATATTTCCATAAGAAAAGAAAATGACAAAACAAAGAGATACCCTTAAACTCATCAAAAATTAGCACCCGGAGAGACCCAAGAAAATGCACCTTATCCCACACAGAAATTCAAATTATGCATCCTTAGCTTCTTCCAAATTTTAGCATTACTATCTGACATATACTTTTGTTAGTCCAATTTGTGGTTTTTTGCAAAGGAAAGAAAATTATGTAATATTGAAGGCAACAAGAAGTGCTTTTTTTTTAACTTAATTTGCTAAATTTAGGTATTCTAAGTAACTAACTATGTTTGTTTCTCTACGTTATTGATAATTTTAAGACACTTCTTACTGAACAAATACAGAAAAAAAAATTCATTTTTGCTAAAGGAACAATGTCTAAAAGGTTTTATTAAACCTTCCCTCAAAAATATCCTACCCAATTAATTTATTCACATAATCACCGATATAAAACTAACTTCCTTTCAAACACATAGGCATGCAAACTCATGGGATACAAATATCCCGGGCAGGCAACACCAAAGGGTTTTGAAATTTTGACAGCTTGGTTGAATCAAATGTCTTTTACCGCTCCCAACCCCTTGGGGTTGGCCATGAATCTGGCTTCATAGTTAGCTACTCCAAGGATGTAAACACGAAAAAAAATGATGGATTAAGATTGCTGACATACACTAATTAGCATTATAATCCATGCAGTAGAAAAGGTAGGGACCGACTAACCTGGAAGTTTGTTGAGTCAAGGAACTTTAGGCTTGAGGTATCATAGAGAAAACATTTATGTAACGATGATATAACCAACGCCCTGAGTTGCCAGTTCTTAATTGATACAGAACTGCTTTGTTCTTTTACAGAGCCTGCTTCCTGTATTCTGGCCTTCTTCTTCTTTCGAGTCGAATTAAGAGTGTTTACATCCCCAGCATCAGTAAGATGTCGAACACAACCCTCAAGCAAGAATTTGAAGTAGGGAACGAAAAGAGATCTGCATTTCAGAACAAATGCATTTTAAGTGACATGAATAAATAAGAAAATATTATGCTCATAAAACAAAAGCAATAACTTTCTCAAAAGATAGAATAATTACTACTTAGCAAGGAAAGGTTTGCTATCAGAGTTAAACCACTCTAAAGACTTGTATACTCAGCAACTTTAAGATAATAACTTCTGAAATATCCTTATTGCCACACGCACAAGTCATAAAATACTATCATCTCCTATCTAACTATAAAAGAGATCCCACATTGTTTTTCGTGCAGACACCCATTAACAGATCATAATGTTTGAACCTAAATGATTTAGGGCCATAAGTCTTCAGCCAACAATGTATCAGCAACACAATTTAAAAAGCGCAATATCCAAGGGGAAACAAAAACAAAGGAAAAGTGCAGATTACCTAATGCCAAACATAGGCAGAAATAAATACACATGAAACAAGTTGACTCACCGATGGCTTTCAGCAAGTTTATTTACAAGGCCATAGAAAGCTATTGCCCTATCTATACTTTTGCTTCCCATTGAGACAATATCTTCCACATCTGACTCTGCCCATTCAATACTTCTGATAAAAAGAGGCCTGAACAAAGTCTCCGTTAGCTTCATTGTAAGAGAAATCATTGTATTGACGACACTCTTTTCCACAGTATCAATGTTTTGAATTGAAACACAGTGTTGACGGCGAAGATCAAGAGCAAGCAAGCACTGGTCAAAAATCTTTCCATGTAAAACACCAACAGATGATCTATCCATTCTGCTTATGATATTTCCTAGCATTTCAAATGCAATTACCAAGCTTGAATCACCAGCATCAACAGCACCAGAGTATATCTTTAGCAAAGGTGGCAGGGCAAGTCGAACCTAGAAAACAAAGATCAAGTTTTATATTTCTACAGAAAAAGGATGCATAACAAAATTTACAGACCAAAGTCAATAAACACCATTTTAATAAGAACACTTACAGGGACTTTCTCCGTGAGGAGCCTTCGAACTACATCAGCTTTTGCTTTCAATTTTGGGTCTGATCCTGTAAGATATTCAGGACGAAGAACCAGAAGTTCCATAATATCTTCAAGATATGGGTTCAGAAAACCACCAAGCTTGTCTATAACTGCATCCAGAGTGACAAGAGTAGATGCCAAGAGAGATTCTTTCAGTGTCTTGTTCTCATCAGTTTCATTTTTTTCATCAATAGACGCAGAAATTTCAGACAACTTCTTTCTCATATTCTCCATTATTCGGGGCAGCTCAGCTAATGCCTTTGGTCCAAGCACATTGACCAACGCACCAATTGTCCGTAGGCAACTGGAAGATAGAGCCAAGTTCTGCGAACTAACACTGTTGGTCACAGATGCGAGGCATGTGTTGAAGACAGAATCATAAGAAGAAAACCTGTTGGCCAAAACTTCCAGTGTTGAAACTGCTGCCAGCTTTAATGAAACATTAGATTCCCCAGTGGAGTTATCAACTAATAGAACAATTTCCAAGCACATCTTGTGAAAAGATTCAAAGGCACTCGAATCCAGATGAAGCCAATGACTACTTGAATTTAGATTAACTTCTTTTCTCCCCTTATGCTTTGGTTTAGCCAAGTCATGATCCTTTACCATTTCGCATAGAAGCCCAAGAGCCTGCTCACAAGCAAAAATTTCTACATTAAACAATAACCCAAAAAAGCATACCCAATTCAATGCAGCTAGTGATAATTGACCCTCAAGCCCATGCATCCACTGCCAGAGTGACACAAGTGTACCCAAAAAATAATAAATATGATAATAATATAAAGTGCATGAAGAACATAAAAGGAAATCATTTGTAAAGCACTTCTCTAACTGATATCTGGTGTGCCACATGCTTGAGGGCACGACACTCATGTCGACCAATGTCTGATACTCAAATGGAAAGTTGAAAAGTAGTGCACCATCATTCGCTCAAGCACATGAACATTTTGCCTGCTAAACAATTTTGTTTTGGAACTCTCAAGTTGCTGTCTTCAACAACCCATCTCTGACAATTTCTATAACTTCTTTTTGCCTTCTCTTTTTCTAAGACCAAAATTTTTACAACTTTAATCCACAGCAAATGAACCATTCCAATACTACTGCAAACCCCCAACCCCAACCCAGAACCCACACACATAAAGACCCAAAAAGGGCGTTGTAAATATCCTCCTAGGAGCCCAAATTTCAAATTTCTACCCTGTTCGACTGAGACTTGTTAGATAAACTCAGATGGATCACCAATGTACAAGCTCACCTTAGCATTTCTTACATACAAAAAACCAAAATTACAAGCTCACCTTAGCATTTCTTACATACAAAAAACCGCAATTAGTAACCACATACCTTCTTTCTCACATTGCCATCTGCATTCCTGAGCAAATTAACAATGCCTTCAAAATATGCTGAGGGGATCATGACCATAGTAACAGCCCTCAAGACAGCATGCATACACTCCTTCAGTTCTTTCTTAATAGCAACAGGAACACTTATTAACTTTCTTCTTGTATCCACAAATTGCAGGAGAGAGACAACCTGCTCCATAAGTTCTTCAAGTTTTCTCTGTTAAGTTAAAGCACCCATAAGATTAAAAGCTTACAAATGGAGGCAATCATGGTTGACTGAGATGTTAGGCCAACACATTTCAATTAGTCCAGACACACGTGTGGTGTTTTTTTTTCCATAAAAAATTAAATATTAGAAAAAGTAAACCAAACCCTCCCAAGCCTTAATGTGAGCAGGATAATTTCAAACATTTTGTACCATCATAAGAGGTTTTACCAGTTAAACTAACTAGCAACCACAAAAAAGTATGCATAATAAGGGCATGATAATTGCATTTCTTAGTAAAACAGCAGCTGACAAACTCCAAAAGAATGCAACAAAGCAAATATATATTACCTCCATTTTTAATGTAACATTTTACATTATGTGGAACACAGATTTAGAAGGTCCAAGAAGAAAAGCTGTATGTCACATGCCACTTACAACAGAATGCAGCATTATAAGAGAAAGTGTAGGATAACGAAGCACCTATAAATTTCTTACTACAAGTCAGAATGTGGCCCATAAACTTAAGTATATCTAACCTGTTTAATATTTGTGTTTCAAACATCTGACGACAAGACTTATGTCTATAATGTCCAAGATTGATTAGCACTAATAATTCAAACAACAATTACCCAAAAACTGTGCAGATTTGAGATGCTACGCAATTCTGTCCAGAACTTGTTATACACTCATCAACTTCATCATTAAGACAACACACTTATATCAATTACCTTCATTCTCAGAAAACAAAAAATTAAATTAAGACAGATACATTATTCTATCATCAAACCATTGAAAGCAAACACACTTTAGTCTTCATGTCCAGATTCTGGGTTTGCAGTGTGTAATATGAATGTCTGCATCCAACAAAACTTTTGTTTTGCTTTTGACAAGCCAATAATGTGATACTACTGTCTAAAATAGATGACTACTTTCTATTAACCAAGTTCTGATTTGATATGTCTATTTAACTATTTTGTCCCAAGCATAATATTTCTTTGCCATTATTTGACAGTACCTAGGAAATTAGGTAAGGGTAGAAAGAAATATGAGATACCAAGTCCAGTATCCCAATATAAGTATATCCCGTCATAAACTACACAATCAAAATCAAAGTTACCCTAGAGTATAGTAGATTGAGCAGCAACCTGTTGATGCTTTTGTTACTTTATCAGGTTTATTTAAGGTTAACTTTTTAAAAAACACAACTTTCAATGAGATCAGGTATTAGAAAATGAAATTTCTTTCGGAGAGTTGGGAATCTATTTCAAAGGATGTTATTATTTTGGCTTTTTTTTTTCCTGTAACCATTATTTTGTGAAACTTTAATCCACCCTTTTAAAATTTCTTTTCATATCAATGAAGTTTTTCTTGTTTTCTAGCAAAATATAAAAAAAAAATTTCCTTCAACTGATTGCAAAAGCAACTGCAGTCACCATAAAGTGATATCAGATGAAATAACTAGACTTCAAATACTGCAAGAGAGCAAGTATTTTTTAAAAAAGAAAAAGAAAAAAATTAGAGCATGATTGCCAGTATTATATTCAGCTTTTCCATCCATTATCCAATAATTCAAATGGACTACAGGGGCATAGTTCAAGGAGCCTAGGATGTGTCAAGAATATGTAGGTCAAAGCGCATTCTAATCCTCAGTTCTTTTGAATCTTAAAACCTTATTCATTAAAGAAGTCCCCAAGCTTCTTCCTTGATATTTGACCCCTAATACCCCCTTTGTTGATAAAGAAAAATGATCTAACGTAGAAAGTTCTAGGAATTGATCAAAGGTCTTCAAAAATAAAGATCAACAAATGATAAGGGTTTATTAAAGTTTGAAAGTAAAAGAATTTTTACCTGGATGTTATCTGAATCTTCCTTTGACTCAAGCTTGAATGCAAATTCTGGATCATGCAGTTTGTGTAATACAAGTTCCAATGCACAAAGCAATTCCATAGGCATTTCTCGGTCCAATTTCCCAATTCCTATTTGTTGAAGCATCATAACAAGAGAAGGAAGCCATATGACGCATGAATATTGCTCACATATTTGCAATGCAAAGGCATACTCCCATTCCCTTTGTGCAAAAGATGAAAAACTATCTGAAGCATGTGCATCCTCAAGGCAAGATAATCCTTTCCTTGAGACCAATGAACGGAAAAGAAGGAGAAGTAACGAAGCCAAGCCAGCACATTCTCCCAAAATCCTGCAGAGTAGCATGTCAACTTAAGGTGAGCATAAAGGACCAAGAAGAACAATAAAATTAAAGTCCAAATAATACCTTAATAGGTATACAACAATCGATAATCTTCTGTGCTCGGCAACTTGAGGCAAAACATTCACAAAAACCTGAAAAAAATTTAAACAACTCAAAACAAAACCAACAAATACAGTTGGTGAGAGAGATTGAACCATTTTATATATTACCTGAAGTAATTGGTCCTTCTTGTCATTTTTTGACAGCCAAAAGGGGACAATTGCCGAGATAAGATCCTCAAAGACACGCTGTGAACGACTGTCATTCTGTACAGTACAGCAAAATTAGTGCACAACATATTAAATGATATTTGCAAGCATAAGAAAATTTTTTAAATTTGTTACAGAATCTAAGTTGAAAATTTAGCAATTGTTCAAAAAGTATTAAAGATCCTCCAGGATTTTATACAATTTTAAATATTACTCCCATCAAGTACTAAAAATCTTGAATTTAAAAAAAAAAGAAACTGAAAATATCATTCCTTTCCACAGAATAACCATAACATCAACAAACCTGTGTGACAGTTGCTTCTCCAATAACAGCAAGTATATCTAATATATGCTCCAATATTTTGTCTGGAACAACCTTTGCTAGGGTGGATAGCAGAGAAAATAAATGATTTCTAGTGACCCCATCATTTGTCAAACGAGCACATTTGACCAGCATTTCGATGTCAATAATCTTAACTATGCCATCCTGACATGAAAGATGTGTGAAATGGAATTAGAAGAGCAAAAATGCAAAAAGAAATGGCATATCTAAATATACGACAATAAATGGGTCATATACCTTTAAAGGAATATCATTTACGAGTGATGCACTAATGTCTTCCAGAACTATTAACATCTTCTGTTGAATGTAAATCAATGTACTTGAAATAGACTGGGAAATTCCAGATGATGCTTGTACCCACTTCTCATCTCCAGCAAGAGCAGCACCATGTTGTAGCCAGTCATTAGAAAAAACTTTTCCAAGAAGCTTAAATAAGGACCCAAGAAGACAATCCCTAAAATCATTTATTTGAATACAGTTAGTGTCAGCAACCTTTTTACTTTTTTCAGGCTTTCATGAAATGACATGAATGTAGATCATAAACCACAGTTCTACAAGTTAGTCTAGAATCACACAGTCTAACAAAAACAGACCTGTTTGCCATATCCTTCTTGAGTAGCAGTATGTCAAGGAGTGAGCTGAGGAAAGATAGAGCATTTTCTCCTTTATAAATCTCATCACCATGAAGGTTGGACTTCTGATATTCACCAGATTTCTTTTTCTTCTTCCCATATGCTGAACCAATTACTAGAGTTTCCTGTTTCAAAACAGGATCAAGCACCTGGCAGACTGTGGAACAAGTAATCTGCAACATCCAAGGCAGTGCCCATCAATCATACAATGCTTCTACGGAAAGTCACCTCCAACAGAAACCTTGCTTTTTTACGAAGATCACTTATTCCAAAGTTTAAAACACATAAACCTCTCACTAACCATAAGAGAACAAGAATAAGCTCCAATAATACATCCCATATAAGAAGGCGATGACACAGAGACCTCCAATAGTTTGCCTTAATGTTGCTTAGGTCCCTTACTTTTTTATTTTACCAGTTTCCCCCTTTATTAGATTTTGGCATTAAAGTTGAAAGTCTGTCAAGCAAAAATTGCTAAATGAACGGTACTCAACTGTCAAAGTTAATACTAAAACTAAAGGCAAGAGCTGAGAAAAGGGTAAAAACCAAAAAAGAAAGATCTAATTGACAATTAAGCAAACTACGAGGAGTCTTAGTCTCATCCCCCCTTCCCCCCAAAAAAATAAAATAAAATAAAATAATATATATTACAACAAATTCAGAACCTTTTGCTTTTCATTATTAATCCATAATTACCAAATGCAGGATACAGAAAGAAGATTGAAGGTTTGTGTCTTTATAACTTTTTAGTGTGACAAAACACATGGAAGGATTGGGGGAAGAAAAAAAACAGAGAAAAGAAAAATAGAATACAATAAGAAGGAACAAACATTTAATTGCAGTAAGGCCTCTCTGGCTGCATCCTGTACACCACCATTAGGGTGCCGAAACAGAAGCACAAGGTGACGAAATAGATGCTCCTGCTCAACACAAGAAAATGAATTAGGTCTCACAAAACAAAAATCATCAGACAAACCAAAAAATATTTTTCTTTAAGTTTTTTGTCACAGCAAAATGATTTTGTCAGTCCTATATTGATTTATTTAATTTGAATCAGATAGAAATTTTAGTTCAGTAAAGTTGCAGATATACAGTGATCTTCTAAATATTGCCAATATTTTAATAAATACTAGTCAGACATCTACCCATTACCAAAAACTATTACACATTACATATTTTAATTGTATGAACATACTTAATTCATTGACCACAAGGTGTAGCAGCATGACGTCTCAATATCTTAATTACTGCAACTTAACTGTTTGATATTCCTAAAACTTTTGGGAAAAAGGTCACTTCCTATTCTTTAGAGCATTTGAAAAAGTGTGAAAGCAATGGATCTTTACATCAAAAGAAAATGAAAATATTTTTTCACAATATGATCCTATAACACAACTCATGCCAAACTTCAGGATTTGGCTCAATTTTATTGCAATCACCATAATTACTCAATTATTAATATATGAGTATGACATTTATAAATTTTCCTCAGTTAATTACATCTCTTTCTTCACCTGGACCCTAGAAAAAAAGAGAGGAAGGATTGATTTCTTCAGCACTTTTCAATATTTACTTTCCATCTGCCTCCTATCTTTTCCTTGAGGAATCCTTTCTTCTGTCCATAAATTTATAAAACCTTTTTATATCTATTATTGTTTGGGAAGGCTACCATACACAAAGAACACATGCTTATCATAACAAGCAGCCAAAGTATTAATCAGTGGTACCCATGAAGGCACATAACCATCTTGGAAAGCTCAAATTTAGAATTCTCAAGCAATATATTTGCACATGCTATTCCTATATATCAACAAGGATACCTGCATGTCAGTTGTCAACCCACTGTAGAACTGACTGCTTAGCTTTTGCAAAACAGTAATACAAGGTTCGATCACAGCAGGATCTTCTGGAGACATCATATCCACCTGGGAGCAAAACAATACAAAGGAAAATGTCAACGAAACAAGGTAAATGCATCTTTAGTGAAGAGCAGAATTCAGAAACAATCTACATGATTTACAAACAATTTCTTACTTCCAAAGCTTTCAATAAATGGACATTGAAACCATGCACGTCCAATGAGGAGAGTGAAGTACAGCTCTAGTACAGGCACAGAAAGAAATTCACATAAAAAAGAGGAAGGTGAGATTTCAGTTTCTATAATTAAAAGTTGAAATAGAAGGCAAAACATAATATTTACCTCCAAAAGAAGGCACAAGATTCTGATTTCAATTCTTGACAATTTCTGAGATGACTTATTTAGCTCCAAACAATGTTGACTGCGCTTTTCTAGCAGTAGTGACAAAAATGACCTGACATCTTTAACATGCAGAATTGCACTGCCCAGTCCTTTGAGCAAAGATAGAATCATTAGCTGCCAAATACATTTTTCCCAATCAAAATTTCTCCATCAAATATCATTCCTGACCTAAAGAATAACAATTCTTCCTCCATAAATAAGAACAATTTGGTAACTACATGCTCAAGAAATCTAAGAGGGCAAACCTTCCCAAATGAAGATAGTTTGAGAGCAGAACCTAAGACAAAGGCAATAATCTTTTCTTTTGTAGGTTGATCAAATCTGAAACCAAATATCACGGTAAACAGGCAGGAATTAAATAAGTTCAGAAAAGAAATACCTAAATAAGCTGATAAACTTCAAAAGCACTAATATGTCAAATAATAAATCAATAAATGAATAAGCCACAAAAGAGCATTCAGGACAGTTAAGAAATGAAAATGCTGAATAGCCACAGTAAAATTTAGTTCAACAGATGCAATCTGGCAAAGAACCCACTACAGAAGAACTTTGTGCATGCTAAAGCTATTACAAAAATGAAATTGCAAAAAATTGTTTAAACCCCAAGAATTCCTTGGTTACTTTTAGTAACCAAAATAATTCCAGAAGTGACTTGCTTCACATTATAGTTTATGGACAGCAAACACCAGGACATATTTGAATAGGGAAAGAACAATAAAGGGTACATGGTTAAATCAAAAGTTCTAAAAGTGAGGGCCAGGCTCCAAGCAAAAATAGAGGATTGTGTTGCACCCTTGTCACTGCCTGAGCATGAAGCGTGCATTATCCTCACCCCCAGCCTCCCCAAAATTAACTGGTTTTTCCACATACCATACATCTCTAACATTTTTATGAGAAGCATCAACAATACAAAATGAACTTGGTCAAAAACAAGGCAAATGTCATCTGAAAGAAGCTTCTAAATTAATTACTGTTGTTGTGGCCAAGTCAGACAGCAAAAATAAATATAGTGGCATTACTTAGTGTATGGCATAAATTAGACAAGAAGAAGCAAGAAATTACTCAAAATGGCACAATAAGCATCACTTAAATATTATTTTCTCAATAGAAAGATCACAAAAAAAGTACCATGGAAATATTTTCAAATAGTACTCAATATATGCAGCCTGGTAATTTTTAAGTGTTGGAAAGGAAAACACAATAAAATCAATAATTACCATAATATTTAAAGCATTAGCTGAATACCTCTGTCCAATGTTCTGTGGCACTAAAAGACTCTTGCAGGACGAGCTGAGCAAAGATGTCATAAATGATGTGAGAAATGTTTTGTCTGATAATATAAGCCTTCTTTGTTGTACCATCAAGCCCAAAAGATCGTCGAGAAAATGACTCCAAATTGCAGTGTTTCCTGTCATTTGACCCATTCAAGATATAACAAGAATTTTTTGATAAACAAAGAATAGGAGAATCAAGAGCGGAAAAGCTGTTGAGGAAGGGGTGAAAAAAAGGAAACAAGGGAGGAGAAGTTTCATACAATAAAACATCAGAACGTCCTATCTATGAACAGCCACTATATCCATCTGTTCCCTGATTCTAACAATATCAACCTATTACAAAATTATCCCAAAACCCCATCCCAATTTATATTATAAGATACATTCAGTATATATTAAAAAAATGCAATATAAGTACCATCAAAATATACTTATGTATACCAGCAAAAACAAGGGTAATCAATTGAGATGTGCAATTTTTTTTTTTTGGCCCCAAACAGGAAAAGTAGAAACTTATATTAGGAAGAGAGATGTACAAATATGAAAACAGAAGTCCACAAAGAAATAACCTCCTATACAATTAAATACTAATGAGCCATCCAAAGCAAAAAGTATAGAATCTATAGGACTACATAAACAAAAAAGATTTAAAAAATTAACCCAACAACCCTTCCCAATTCAGTAAATACAACCTCCTATACAATTGTTTTTAAAACGTTTGTACCTGAAGCATTTTACAGTTTTATTTTCAGACTATAGGTTTTACATGTTACCAGATGCGTTCTTGAACTTGAAGACATCAAATCAAGAACACCATTCTTAATTTCATTTTTGTTTTATGAAAATACTGATTTGATGACAGCACCTCAAGCCCAATATTTCAGAGATGTTACCATTTTTCTTGCTAGAAAAGTCAACACGGCGCCATAATGCATATAACCCATCAATGCAGCCCATGGCAGCTATTCTTGCCTCCTGAAAAAGATAGACAATAAATCGCAAGGAATCAAACTACTCTTTATACCAAGACTACACAAGACAATAAACAAAACTCGGCACTTTAAAGGAAACAAAAAATTAACAGCTTTTGAAAAGAAAGTTTCAGAAGGACTGCCATGAATATAGAAACACTAACCAAAAGAAAAAGGAAAGGGGAGGAACATGGTGATACCTGGTTATCAGTGGCCAGTGGAACTAGAACTGAAGGAAATTCAGCCAGAAGTTCAAAAAGCAACCTATCATCTGACTGAGAACAAAGAAAAGCAAAGCAGTGGAGACTCTCAATTTGGACAGCAGCAGAAACATCTGCAAAATTATATTTCCATTATAAGAACAAGCGGCTGTCAACCAACCTATACAACAGTGACAAATTATGCATATATTTTCATTCTCTAACGCTAGGCCCAGTCTGGCCAACAAAACCCGCAAGTCACATGTTTTTACGGCATTCTACCTTGAAGCTTTTTTATTTCCACCATAAACTAATGGGCCTAGCACACTTGGCCGATCAGGCCCACAGACCTTAAGAACTAGCCCAACACAGTACACATGACAGAATGGGCTCATAAGGAGAGCAGGCCAAGCCCATTGCAGGACAATGCAGCCCAACTCGTTTGACAACTCTAGAGTATATACAAAATGTAACCAAGAATAAAAAGAAAAAGAAAACGGAAGTAGGTATCATCATATTCCTTCTAATAGATAAGCTGATATGAGACTATTCTTCTAAGTTGATAAGAGGACAAGAAATTGAAGTAACAGAACAAATACCATAGACTGAACTAAAAGTAATCACCTTCTTCTGTAAAAAACCTGGACAGGAAACGAACAAGAGAGACTTTGCATTCGGAAACAAGGTAGTGTCGATGTTCTTTAAAAACATGTCTCAAATGTGAGTTTGCGAAAAAGACAAACAAGTCCTCAAGTCTGCTAAACCACCTTTTATCAGCATCCTGAAGGAGTTGACATTTTCAACAGTTATGACAAAAAGTATGACAATAATGAACAGTAAGAAAAAGCAATCTCAGAAGACAAGTAGAAAACAATAAGTCTGGAAGAGAACCAACCAGCAAGATGTCTGCAGGCATTGTCAAAATGAATGCCTCAAGTAACCTCCAAAAAGTGCAAATTAGCAATTTTGTACTCAAAACCTCAAGATCAGTATCAAGTAGATGATCTAGAAATTTTCTGCAGTCCCAAGATAGCATTTCTGCGCTGAACTGTTAATAAAAAAAATTGACGTCATATTGACAGAAAACCAAGAATTAAATCGTGGACAACTAGGAAAACCAATGAGAAACTACATCATCCAATAACTTCCTCAATATACCTCTTTCACAGAATTGTCGGCTGCATTCTCAAAGACTTCCCACTCCGTTTTCAGAACAGAAAGGCAAGCATCAAGGAGTCCCAAAGACTCAACAGTTTCTAATATGCAGAAGAAATACAACAGAACCTCCCATTATTATTGTATTGTTTAAAAAGAAAGAACACTATGTCCAAAATGAAGCATAGTCTAAGACAGTTCAGTGAGACAAGACTGATAGCAATAAATAATAGAGAGTAAATAAGAGAGAACATACTATTCTGCATCATAAATGACTGCATCAGAACCAAAAAGAACAGTATCTTCGACAACTTAATATCCCTAAAACTCTCAGTCAACAATGACAAGTACTCATCAGGATTCTTCGAGAATGTTTCAGCCAAACTGCTAACAATCTCCATATTAATTGAAGATAAGCTTCCCGGTTCCGATTTCTGCATTTTACCAGATCACAACTTCAGAATTATTTAGCTGGCTTAAAATTAACTATTGACAATCATAATTATTCAATATGCAAAGAAACTAAGGATATAACAAGATGAAGTTATGTATTAGCTTTACAAAAGCTAACATAATCATTTCCCAACACTAGAACAATGTCCTGATACAAATCAAGCTAGAGACACCAACACAGATCAAGCTAGAGGCCCATCATCAGCATAATTAGCTGACAACATTAACTTAAATTGTGAGGTCTTTTTTAATCAGTTCAGATCACATCCTTAAAACATCAAGCAAAGGCAGCATCTAAACTCCAGATCTTCATTTTCATAATATCATTGCTAGGAAGTAGAAATGATTTATAAATAATAAAGCTCTACATTTATTCTTTTCTTCCTTTAGACAAATAAAGATATTAAAACAGGATAAGGAAAAACAATTCTGGCAACTACCTCTCAATGGAACTCTGGCAATGGTGAACTATATGTTCCTCTATACTACCGATCAATTGCTTCCAAGGTTTCAAACACCTAACTCAAGGTATATGGTATTAACTTGCAATAATTATTTACGGTGTCTGGTATTTTTTTTTTCAAATGAGGTGTTTCTAGACTTGCTTTTGAAAATAAAATTGGCATTTTGAAATTTGAAAATCCATCCGGTAGAATGTTTTCAAAACAGTAATCTAAAAATGGAAATAGTGAAAATTTGCAAGAATTGTTTCTTAAGATATTTTCCAATATTTTACACTTTAATATGTAGAATGTTCAATGCATTCACCTAAATTTTGTTTGATTAGTACAAAATTTTATGAGGTAAAAAATTATAGTAAACTAAATAGTATTTGACTAATATTCTTTAATAAAATAACTTAATTTGTTTATTATTGTTCTTTGCAGAAAATAAAAAACAAGGATACTTCTTTTTCATGTTTTCAATATCAACACAAGGATACTATTCATGTTTTCAGAATAGCTCTACACAACCCCTATTACTATTCAATATTTATTGCAGAGCATAAATTAATATAAAAACTGAAATAGAGAAGAAATATAAAAGATTACATTTTCTATTCCAATAGGGATGAATAAGTTTAAAGATTTTAAATCCTCTCTTTTTTCAAGCAAGTCCAAGAAAAATCAAGAATCAAGATTCCAAAGAACCTCAACTGACGTGACCTATCACCCAGACAAATGCAAGCATTCTCACAGACTTAACTTCTATAGGACAGTCCAAAAAACTTTTTGGTGCTAGAGGCCTAATTCCTATCTCTGCTTCAAATAAAATATTCCCAAAAAATGATCATCTTAAGAACCACAAGCAAGATATTTACCTTTCCTTCACTGGAAACAACAGGCAGATTCTGGTAGAATGACAACTTTTGCTCCTTGGCCAATTCCAAAACCTTTAAATTTGTCTTCTGAGTCTGTGCAGGATTGCATAAACAATCACTATCAACAACGAAACAATTTGCAATGCTTGATTCATGGCAATATGGCAATTTTAAGAACTGAAGGGATAAAAAAACAACAAAAAATAAATAAAATAAAGAAACCTTTGGAAGAACAAGCACTAATGGAAATGTCATGGCAGAAAGTTTCTTTATATTATCATTCTTGTCATGGAACCTTGATATGGCAATCTTCAGGCATGAAATGGCAACATCACCAGCTAGAGTAATTTTTTCTGATGAATCTGCAAGCAGAAAACATGAGCAAAAAAATTTAGACATATCCAATTTGTACAACTTGCAGCATCACTTATTCAAATTATTATTTAGAAATCGTGCTGCAGAAGTGAAGAAAACAGCTATTGAATAAGTATTTCTCCGATCTAAACCAAGTGTACCCACTTCAAGTCTACAATGGAAAAGCCTCAAGACTCCATTTGAGGGACTTCTGACATCAAAAACTTTTAGTTCTGAGATTCACACAAGGTCTTAGGCTCAGACGGCCAAGGAAAACAAACTGGGAAGTCTAGCATATGAACATCAGAGAGTCGAAGCGCATAATACAATTTGATCTAATGTTAGTCTGGAATACATCACTATTGGCAACTCAAGAAGAATGGAATTTAAAACCAGTGGTCAGTATAAAGTAAGTCATCAATTAATGAAAACAAACGCCCACATAAGTATTTATCTCTCAGACAATTATCTTTTGCCAATGAATACTAAGTGAGCAAAAGTAGGAATGACGGGAGGCATGTTAACATGGCGTAAGATAAGTAATTAGCCCCAACTAGCATGTGAAAAGGAGTGACAAGCATAATTAAAGCAACGAGCAATCAATGGATAATAATTCCATGAATTATACTCACGTGACATAAGAATAATAATACATCTTTTAAGAACACCATCCAATGCTTCAAGAAGATCAGACGGGCTTATCATTCCGAGCAATCCATCAATAGCCAAAGCTGCCTGAACAACGGTTAAATCATCATCGTGAAGCTGGTGCAAAATGGCATCGTGGACTGTCACAAGTCTCTGATAACAGGAAAAAAATTAGTAAACAAATCAGAAGATCTATATATTGAAAATTAGTGATCATATATATGATAATGTAATAATATCCTTTGATTCCTATCAGACTTTAACAACATATCCATGACAAAGGAGTTGACATTTTTGCACCATACTTCCAGGAACAGTTCAGCAACAGAAGCACAAAATAGTGAAAAATACTTGAATAAATTTTCAACCACAAAATCAAATATTGCATTCAACAAACAAGTGAAGAACAAAATAACAAACAAAGAAATTAATGATCTCATTAGAGGGATGGTAGCTACGATACAGCAGCTACAAACAAAAACTGATGAGCAGATGCCATAGCTATTTTTCCAAAATTTGCTGATTGAAATCTGCCCAAACAATAATATGAAAGCCACAAATTTTATTTCAAGCAAAACCACACAGCATAAATAAAATTGACCATGAAATCAGGTCATACTGGTCCTTTTTTCTAAGGGAGATCGATGATTCAACCAAAGGGGAGGACTGAAGAAATGTTTTGGGTGGGAGATGGTTCATGCCCTTCTACCAGGCAATAGGGATATCATTTATTTTTAAGAAAAACGAATTATAAACTGTAAAATGGCAACTCAAATTGGTTGTTGCTGCCAAAATATAATGCAGCTAAAAGACGATCTTAATCAAAATTCCACAAATGCTACATAATGAAACTGGATAGCTACATGAGAAGTCAATCAATACTTGCGACCATAAACGACAGAACAACACAATGAATAAGACACAATAATATCTATACAACATAAGGACCAACAAATCAGACAATAATATCTATGCAATATAAGGACCAGAAATAGTAATATAATATAGGTAAATAGACAACTGATATGAGCTTGTGCATAAGAAAGACATATATAACTGATAAATAGACCATGTACTAGTCTCTTCACTGCTACTGATAACCAAAAAGAAACATAACAAATTGAACTAAAAGTACCTGCGAGTCAACAGCCTTTGTTTTCAGAACTCCAGATGAGTTTAAACCAGACAACGTAGTGCGACGGACCTCAGCCTTCTCACATTACATAAGTATAAGAAAACTTGAGCATATGTTGATAAGGAAAAGAACACAACTTTTACATAATGCAATGTAGAATATACCTTTGGGTGGTGCAATGCAAACCACAGTTTTGAATCTGAGACAGCATCTGACACATCAACATTTCCATCCAACATCTTACACAAAATTCCAAATACTGTGTCTTCTTTCTTGCTTTGCACTTTAGTGTCCTATTAGAAAAGGTCAAATCATAAACTGAAAGTAAAAATCAGAGAATAGAAAAGATCAACTAGTCTCACACCTCCAGAAACTTGCGAACTGTTCCGCGTAACTCGGATGGGTATTTCATATTAATAGCAACCAAGATCTTCTTGGCCCAGCTTCCTATTCAGCAATCCAAATCATGGTAAGAATTAAGATTAACAGCCAAAACATAATAATAATAATACAGAATGATGCGACAAGTAGCTCCACAATGCCCTGCAGAAAATCTTATCCATAGAAGTTCAATGCCAAAAATTAATGTAGCAGCAAAAAATGGAAAAAATAATGATGGTTGTAAAATGAAATCTCAAAAGAAAAAGAATATGTGCTTGTGGCATGAACACTTGAAAGATGTGCAAGAGGACAAACCACAAAATAAAAAATTGCAAAAGCAATCTTACCTGATGATGTTGAATTGCTATCATTCTGTGACAGCCTCAGACAGGAAAAGAGAACCTTCGAGATGACATGACTAACTAGATTCTTTATAGGAACTTTCTCTATTATTGATATCAACGCAAGATGGCATAACCCATCAGAGGAACTGCATGTAACAACATGAATATCATGTAATGAGCTGGTAAAGATCGGTTTTTATAGAGACAATTGAAAACAGTTAATAAGCACAAACCTGTAGTCAACCAAAGATTCCAGAAACATAGCAAGGAATCTATCGATATTGAACTCCATGGAAAGTCCAGCAAGAACTCCAGCAATATCCCTTCACGAAAGCAGTAAAGAAGCTTAGGAAATCCAGACCAAAAAAAAAAAAACAACTGACATAGGATGCAGAAGCGTTAAGAGTGTTGAAAGATTACCGA
Source organism: Melia azedarach (assembly GCA_028052125.1). NCBI lineage: Eukaryota > Viridiplantae > Streptophyta > Magnoliopsida > Sapindales > Meliaceae > Melia > Melia azedarach. The sequence continues at coordinate 5,353,649 of CM051404.1, forward strand.
ATTTCCTTCAAAATGTCCAAGGCCTTCTTCGGGAATACATCGAGAGGTTGCAACTGACAAAGTTTTTGCAAACCAAAGTAAGGGACAAAAACAAGAAGCTAAATGCAACTATGCACAACTTAAACTCACACGAAAATTGTTCGAACATCCCAATACTAAGATTACTAGTATGAAGGAAATGTTATGTATTGACAAAAGCTATAGAGTTCACACCAACATATTATTTCAAGGTCATGTAGCATAAATCAAGGTGAACAAGAAATCAGCATTTATAAATTATTCCTACCATTCTTAAGATGATTTCATGGCTCTACTATCACAAGTGAGAGATGGAACTTTGTAGTATAATGAGGATAATATATTCTTTCTTTCACAACGATGCTCACTAGATAGGGAGTGAAGGGTCTTGCAGGAGCATCAAGGCCACATCAAATTATGGATTACTATTTAATCAACTATAGTAAGGTTATAAATCCTCGTTTGTATTTAAAACAAGGAACTATGGGAATAATATCTCAATGCAATTTATGAATTTTTGTCAACTCCACCAAAGATGTTCTTGCCTTAAGAATTAATCTTCAAAAAAAATAAGAATAAAACCCAAAACCCTTCTTTTTCCTAGGGTGTAGATGGAAGGGAGCAACAGGAATTTGTCAGCTTTTAGTAAATAAATAAAAGCCAAAGAAAATAGGATAAACTACATAGCTACTTATAGTTTCTTCTTCTTTCATAAAGAAAAAAGGAAAAGTACTGGCGTAGCTAAATACTCTCAAATATATATAAAGACACATGGAATAAGCTCCTCTCTTAACAAAGAAATCCTATTAGTCCTGAATCCTCATTTCCAGCTACTTCCTTCAGATTAAAGTGTTGAAGAACATCAATTAATTAATTGAGTCAGTGTAGGGTAATTGTACTGATAAAACCAACAAACAAACGCATATTACACTAGAAACATTCCTAATTGTTGGAAAATAAAATGAAATATAAGAAAAAAGGGTAAGATAGTAAAATAAAGAGTAGTTCAACCAAACGCAATTCTAACTATCAATTGTCACTTCAAGATAATTGTATTTTTGTGCTACTGGTACATAAATTGAATCATTATATGTACAGAAGTACCTGGACAATGTTTATTAAAGCCATAATTGACAACCGAAACCATTGCAGGTCAGTGGACTCTTTCACATCTTCTCGAGCTATCTCAGCAATAGATCGAATCAAACTTTTAACAAGTTTAGGGGACAAAGCAACTTTATTTGCCAGTAAAGCAACAATCATCAAAGCACCAGCCTACAAACGGAGGGGATTTAACATTAGAGATTTAAAAGTACAGCAGAATACAACTCATGACCAGAACATTGAGGAAAGAAAATATTGTAACAAAACATTAGGAATCAACTACAATCCGGTAAAGAAATCCAGATAATATGAGCACAATTACAGCACACAGCAATAAAATGACATCACTAAAATAAGATATAGAGCTTAAAAACATGCATGTATCAAGAATGTGGTGCACATTCCATGAAAATCAAATACTTTGCCTTACCATCACCAGTGATAACCTCCATGTGAGAATAAACTTTCATGAAGTATCATGCCAAACACAGTATTAGTCTGTTTATCAATATTTCAGTAACAATTGTTTTATAGCTCACCTTGTGATCTGGACCTCCTTTTGTACCAGGCTGAAGTCCAGAAACTACAAAGGGAAGGATTCTCTTCACAGCATCACTATCAACAGTGGTAACAGAACCCAATACCTCAACAACAACTGCCGTGCAAAAGTTTATCATAGGTCTTGAAGGCAAAAACTTCTTTGTAGGAGATGCCTGCACATAGCACTCATTTATGTCACACCTACAACAATATGTTTCACCAAACTACCAAAAGATCACAAACTAGATACTCACACAGTTGCACAAGACCTCCAAAATCCCCATATCGCGAATGCATTGCTGCACTATAACTGTCCTAGGCGGTGGTGCACCTGAGATTTTAACGCCTTCCAGAAATTTCCATTTATTATTTCTACACCAGAAAAGAAATCAAAATTCAGCAAATTCCATCGATTACTGTATAAACCATAACATTGTAGAAGAATCATTTAATACTCACCCTATGTTAATTAACTGCACTATTCGAACAAAAGCATGGGTATCATGATATGGCAGAGCACATAAAATTAATTCCTCGGTATTGTACACATGAATCCTGAAATTTGAACCAAAATCATGTCATGTAAGTTAGAAATTAAGAATGCCTCCTCTGACCAAAAAGCAAAAAAAGGAACAATTGAAAAATGTTGCACAAGTCAAGGAAGTATTATGTAATCTGGTACTTACTTATATCTACGTATTAAGTACTCAAGTGTTTTGAGTGATGCAGGTAGTTGAAGATGTCCCGAGAGCAACCTTAAAAACGAACTGATAGCTGCGTTGATCCTCCTATTCTCCTCTATGCCCATCAATTCTCTATCTAAATCTTTACTCTTATGACTAAATAAATCATTTTTATAGTTTCTGAATCTTTCATCCACGCTTGAAAGAACCTCAAGACCTGAAAATCAAATGAACAAACAACCAAAATACTTGCTTAAATTTCATATCTGAAATTCCGAAACAAAATTCTGACTTTTCAACTCTCCAAAATTCATAATTACAATTCATTAGACTTCAGAGAAATTCACATAAGCGGGAAAAAAACTTGACAATGAAATTTTAAAAAAAAAAACACCTGAAAGTGCAATGTCTAGAATATTATCTAGATCAATATCAGCAGCTTCTTTAGGACTGAATAAGATGGAAGGACGGGTCAAGGGTCTCTTGAGGGGCTCTTCTTCGGGCTGTACCAGAGACTTTATGGCTTGTAATTGAGAAGCTATTGAGGTAGCCATGACTGGAAAAATAATCCGTAGCTTTAGCAATCTAGCAGACAACTTGTGCGAAAACTTTAGGCAGAAAACTCAAATTCGTGCAAGAGACAAGCGATAAGCCTTGAATCCGTGTGTCTCGAGCTTTAGCAATTAACTCAAACTTTTAAAAGAAATGAGTTTGTGTTTGTCCCTGGGAAAATACAGCTCTATCACTCAAGCAGAACACTCGAATTGACAGAAGAAATCGAAAAGCTTTATTAAGGCGGGGGTTAGGGTTTAAGACGGACAACAAGAAAACCAACCAAAAAAAAAAAGAGTCGGACCGGGTTTCATTTAAACCGGAGCTGGATATTTGCCAATTTAAACGGGTTAACTTTTTACACTCTTTTTAGGATGGGTCGGAGCGGAGATCTGCGGGTTCGGGCATTTTTCCATACCTAATTTGCCTTACCCAGAGCCGGGTGAAAATGTCACAATGGACCCGGATGGATTTGGCCCGTTCGGGTTTCTGGGTACTGTAAACCCTGACCCCTAAAATGAGACATAAAAATTCATTATTATAGGCTAGATTTCCGTTTTTTCATTTTTCTTTTTTAAAGAAAGAGTTTTAAATAAATAAAAATCATATAGACAGATTAGTTATAATAATGGTTCTATGTTTTTAAATACTCTCTTTTCTTTAAATACGATGAACGATAAACTGTTATACTGAAATTTACAAGAGAGAATTTTAACATACCAACTCTTGGATCTAATTTTTTTAAATAATTAATGTTCAATATATGTTTAAAAAATAATTAACTCAAAATTTTTTAAATTAAAATAACTTTATACAAAAAATTTAAAAATGATCAATTTAAAATTTTTTTTATAATCGAAATTTTTTTGATCGAAAGTATACTTTCGATCATAAAAAAAAATTTTAATTTTTTCATAATCGAAAATGCACTTTGTGTTCAAAAGTATACTTTCGATTAAAGATATTTTAATTTAAAAAATTTTGAGTTGATTATTTTTTAGGGTTTTAACCAAAAATGCCCCTATTATATAAAGGAAATTCGAAAATACCCCCAAGCTAATTTTCATTCAAAACTGCCCCCTTTTTTCTCATTTAGACCGAATTGCCCTTATACCCTTTCTTCCTTCATTTTCTTCTTTTTTCCTTCTTTCCTTCTTCCTATTCTTTACACACATAAACAATAAACTCTCCAACCTTCTTCGTTTTCCTCTTCCTACTTATACATTATATTGATTTTAAACAAAATCTTATTCTTAAGCTATTATTGAGTGAAATAACAAGATTTGTTGCAAAGGTAAGTAGATGTAGTGTGGTAAATTGGGGAAAATTGGATAATGTTCAGTTCGTTCAACTGGGGAGGGACTTTCTAGTTCTGTTTAACTCGAAAGTACAACTAGAAAGTAAGGCAAAAAAATTCGTCTTTTTACTAGAAAGTCACTTTCGAGTCGAGAGAAAGCACCTAACTCGAAAGTTACTTTCTAGTAAAGTTTCGAGTTAGGTAGAAAATTGAACTTTCGAGTTTAATAGAAAGTTACACTTTCGAGTTTTACAGAAACCTAATCTCAGGATTTTTGTGGTTTTATGGTGCAGTTATGGAGTTGTTGATTACAGTAGTTACTCGGTGTGGAGGTTATTGGGAACGCACTCTGAACGGCGGTGATCTTTATATCGGTGGCGAAGTGATGCCATTTTCTGTTGATCGAAACATAACGTATGAACAGTTCATGCAGATTGTGTATGCTGGATATGGGATTAATCCAACTGAGGAAAGTATCAAAGCAAAAGCGATCTTTGTTGATTGTGCACAAGTTTTGGGAATGCCTCAGACAGCAGCGTCTATTAACACTGAATCTAGTTTTCGCGCCTTTATGAATGTTGCGAACACAGCTTTTATTAATGCAAGAGGTCATTGTTATCTGTATCTGACCAAAGAACCGGTTTATGGTGGAGAGCATTTTAGGCCACAACGTTTTTCACAACGAAGCACAGAGGGAGCAGGGGCTACTATGCCCCAATTCAGGTCATCCGGTGGAAGTAATCAATTTGGCGGTACAATTCCTGCATCTTTGGCAGAGCAGGCACAATTTTACAATGAGTGCAATTACACAGATGTAGGGGTCAGGTTTGAAGAATACAACTCTCCACCAATGCAAAACGAAGAGCCTCATAATGTCGAGCCAAATGTTCCTCAACCCGGAGATGATGCAACCACTACAGATAGAGGTGTTTCTCCCCCTCACCGTAGACCAGAAGAACAACAATACGATGATCATGAATATCAGTACAGAGGTAGAAACGTTGTTGATGAAGAGGAATATGAGGCAACAGAAGATATTGGTGCTTGTGGTGCATACAGAATTAGCTCAACGACTATTCCATCAGCGTCAAATCAATACATCCGGGAGATGCCTCCCATTCCACCATCTACATACATGCCAAGTGATGCATTATCTAGTTCTGGATCAGGGGATGTGTCTGTTGGACAGATTTATAACACAAAACAGGAATTACGAGATAGATTAAGCATGATGGCCATTAGAAATCACTTTCAATACAAGATTTGCAAGTCTGATACGACTCGATTCGTTGCAAAGTGTGTTGACAATGGTTGTAAATGGCGAGTACGGGCGACTAAGAATAACTGTGATGCATATTTCCGTGTTACTCGCATTGACTTAATTCATACATGTGAAAATATGCAATTGCAAGATGGGTATCGACAAGCAAGCAGTCGGTTAATTGGGGAACTTATAAAAGATAAGTTTAGAGATGTGAGTCGAATTTACACTCTGAGAAATATTCGGGATGATATCCAAAGCGAATATGGGGTTCGTCTTCCATACACAAAAACTTGGCGTAGTAAGGAAGTAGCTTTGCGAATCGTCTGTGGAGATCCGGCTGAGTCGTTTAAGGGACTCCCCATATATTGTCGTGTGTTGGAGGATAAAATTCCAGGGACTGTGACGACAATTGAAACAGATGATGAAGACCATTTCTTGTACTTTTTTATGGCATTAGGGCCTTGTATTCGAGGGTTTCGCAACACCATTCGGCCTGTTATTGCCATTGATGGTACTTTTCTGAAAGGTAAATTTCGAGGCACATTGTTTATAGCATCTGCCCAAGATGGGAATGACCAAATCTACCCATTGGCCTTTGGTATTGCCGATTCTGAAAATGATGCTTCATGGGAATGGTTTTTGCTTAAGTTGAGGGATATTATTGGGACAATTGAGAATCTGGTTTTCATCTCAGATCGACACAACAGCATATTGAAGGGGATAAACTCTATTTTTCCTGAGGCGACTCATGGTTTTTGTACTTATCATATTTCAGGGAATTTGAAGGCTAAATACAAGATGCGCCAACATAAGATAGACACGTTCCTTGCCGCTTATTTCAAGGCCGCTGATGCGTATCGTGAAAGTGAGTTCGCTAAATATATGGACAGTCTCAAAATCATGCATCCAGAAGCAGCAAAGTACTTGGAAGATGAGGTTGGACTATATAGGTGGGCAAGGGCACGGTTTCCATCTAGGCGATATGACATGCAAACCACTAACATAGCTAAGAGTATGAACTCCGTGCTTAGACATGCTCGTGCTCTGCCCATCATTCCTTTGGCTGAGTTTGTAAGATCGTTAATACAACGGTGGTTCTATGAACGTAGAGAGTTAGCTACTGCCCGAGATGGATACTTAACTGAGGCAGCCCAAGTGAAGTTAGATCAGCAGATTGAGTTATCACGTACCATGACCGTACATCCTGTTTCACGTTTTGAATTCGAAGTGAGGGAACGAGAAAATGTTGAGGTCGTGGACATACGGGCGAAGCAATGCAGTTGCAAGTACCTTGACATCCAACAACTACCATGTAGCCATTCTTTAGCCGCTTGTCGACATATACGCCTCTCTCATTACTCACTATGCTCGCATTACTACACCACTAACGCTTGGGTCATAGCCTATGCGGAGCCTATTAATCCGATTGGTAATGATGTTGATTGGGTGGTTCCTGACACTGTACGAGGAATTACTGTAAACCCACCCAGACAACGCCTGCCTGCTGGTAAACCAAGGAAGCAACGAATCCCTTCTATTAGGGGAAGATGTGATTCAGCGAAGGTGTTCTCGTTGTTTACAAATCGGTCACAATCGCGCGACATGTCGAAATCCGATTCCACTTAACCCGATGCAGTGACTTTCATTTATAGTTTCCAATTATTTTTTACTTGTAAACTTTTTAGATTAAGCAGTATGATTGTGTATGATGTTGCATAAACCATGGTTGATTTCATTAGTTCATGCAAATTATGGCAAAGTTGTTACACTTTCTTTGACTGTATCATGTTCAAATTGTCAGAGTTTATATATGATTGTACAATTTCACAATTTTATATATTAAAAACGTTACATTCTGGAAAACTAGAAAGTACACTTTCGAGTATGCTTGAAATAAAAGAAACTAGAAAGTACATTTTCTAGTTTTCACTAACTAGAAAGTACACTTTCGAGTTAGTAACTAGAAAGTACACTTTCTAGTTTTCACTAACTAGAAAGTACACTTTCGAGTTAGTAAAAATTAAAGCATACTCGAAAGTATACTTTCTAGTTTTCCAGAATGTAACGTTTTTTTTTAGTTAGCCAATTAGTCATAATATAATTTCAACTTGTTATACCATATTTGATTACATTTGTCATTAACGGCTGCATATGTAATCGAATTTGCATTTGATATTTACAAAAATATGTAACAACAATATAAAAATGAATAGAATGGATACACTATAATAAATGAATAGAATCTATACACTACAATAACTGTCCCGCCCATAAATCTACTGCGACTCTAGTCCTCATATGGACACCATCCTCTGGTCCAAAATCGAACGGACGCCCTAATCCTAAATACTGTATGAACATGCAAGTGAATATCCCACAGTCCCCTGAATCTGAACGCTGCTGTGGTATGCCCTGCCTCGGTCGAATGAAAGTGAAAGGTGTGAGACGCTCAGTCACGTCGGTGCGATACCTGTAAAACCCAGTCTGATGCAGCAAGTAGAGAATGTAGATACATAACGGCCGCATAACAGAGTCGATATCAGCATCCCCATGGGCAAAGGGAAGAGAATCATATACCGCGATCTCTCTACGACGAAAATGGATCTCACAGGCTACCCAATGATCACCGCCCAGACTCAAAGGCAAGTACACAACATCCACCTAGACCCAATCCCTGTGTAGCATACAGTGTCGTCCCATCACAAAGGACTCTATGTCCGAGTTCGGGTAAAAAGTGCCCTCGGCCAATGCTCCTGATAGGTACCCTGTGTATGTAACTTGAAGCGTAGTCTATGGAAATAAGAAATTGAAATGACATTGTAATCAGGAAATAATCAAATAATGAGCAGATAATCTTAAGAAAAGAAATTCATCGAAGACTTACGTAGAGGTGAGGGGACGCCACAATCCAATGCTGTAGGACTATCTCTCTGCAAACTAGTTGCCGATGCGATAACATGGCAATATACTCACTGATATGCTGTATTTATAAATAAGTTGTTACAAAAAGAACGATGTCGTTGATGAAGATTAAAACAATATTAGAAATTAAAACAACAATAAAATATCACTTACGCCGTCATCCAGTCATCGCCCTGCCTCGAAGACACCATTAATCCAGGACGGTGTCAATCTCCCTGTCTCGCCCTCTATGTAAGCACCCGGGGTAGCAATCCACCGAAGGAACTGACCGAACAGGGCATCCGGAACTGGCCGCAAATGAGGCATCTGAGATCCTGGCCCATATTGCGGCCAACTCCTAACTAGCCCACCCAATTGCTGCCTGATTGGGTTAGCATATGCAGGTCGACGAGAAGTCGTCCTCCGGTAAACATGACGAAATCGTGCCTGGTCGTCCAAACGAGGTAGGTCAGTAACATGGGCACTGGTACTCCGATGAGCGTCGACATGGACATAAATATTAGTTAAACTTACAATATTTGCGAAAGATATGTCAATAAAACACACAACTAAAAAAGTTAAAGTCATTAGACTGGGTAAATACTAACATGGCCATCCCGCCTGTCATATGGAGGCACTATCCCTCGAATCTGCTGAATCAATGTATGCAAGCTATCCAGTACCTGCTGCGATGATGTGTCATGCCTCGCACTAAAGACTTGCAAATCAACTCGAAGCAAGTCGAGACGACTAAGAACATCATGACTCTGAAGAGGCGGATCAGCATGGGTATCAGCTGCACGGTCATCTGGGTCATCGCCGAATAGCTCATCGCGATACTCGGTATGCCGCGAAGGACGACGAGGCCGTGGACGCTATAAAAGATAACAAATAACTAGTCATTAGACTACTCAACTTATCTATGGTTCATCCATATCACAACCATTTTTCGAATGTTTTAATACCTTCTTAGGTCTGTCTGGAGTGGGAAATGTCGTGCCTGTCTGGTCTACATCTGCTGGTGGAATAGGTGTAAATGTCTCAGCCGTGTCTGGAATGATAGGAGGAGACATGTCAGCGGCCTTGACTGGAGGGCTCGGTATCTCTGCTGGGGTCTGGTCATCCATAAAAATAGTCCCTCCGTATTTCCCCTCATCTACGCCTAGGAATCTAACCACATGTGAGTAGTACGGCTGCATCCGCTCCTCCTCAGTGGGATCAATTTGTTGCCGTACAATCAGTGGCTGCAAGAACAAGTTATACGTTAAATTATTTTCCACCGATGTGATTCAAAACAAAAGTTAATCATGTAAAACTAGGCCAACAAAAATTATTAAGTATTGAATATTATACCGTAGATGGGCTTAAAACGTGTGTCCTAAGCATCCCATCGCGGATGTTCTTTGTTGCTGCCATCCATCTCAACATCCGTGGCAGGCGTTGGTTTGTGCATCGTGCGAACTGCCTGCCAACAGTGGGTAGAACCTCGTATATCCAGATCTGTGAACATAATTATAACAAAAAATATTTTTAAAAAAATCGGACAGAGTCTCCTTTATAACCAGGAGATCCCAAAATTTAAAATCCTGCATATAATCACCACAACTACCACCAACCAATACTTTTTCAACATAAAACACAAACAAATATATCCAACCAAACAAACCAACAAAACAAACCAAGTATATATCATACATCACAGTAAATTAATTAGTAAATTAAAAGTATGTACAAGCTTTCAAGAATACCTGGAATGCCACTGGGAACCCGTCAAGATTATATGTGCTTGAATAACTCTTACCCTTTGCCTTTGCCTCTACCAACTTGACTCGATAATGGCCAACCTGCCCTCTCAGAGCTCGACTCAATGATCTATAAGTGTATCGCCAACAAACTGAGCCCCAAGGATACTTGTTGAACTCATCCAAGTTATCAACTAAGCCCATCAACCATAAATCCGCAAGATATCTCCCAGCTCGTCCGATCACCACAAGCTCAAGCACATAGTAGAATGTTATCTTCACTACGTCCATATCATCAATAGCAGTAAAATCAAGTGCATAGAATGCACTGTCAATGTCATTTAGGTTAGGGGCAGGCTTGAGTCCAAAATACAAGTCTTGAAGCCTATGACTGTCTACAGAAACTTTCGGGTATGGCCCAAATGTAAGCCCAGTAATCAATGCAAACTCTATACGAGAGAATCTCATAGGTGTCTCTCCGATTAGAAACCACATCTCCTGCTCATCCCCATCTATCTCAACCTCGTGCAATAAGATTTTATGCACCAGGTTCCCTGAAAAGCTCAAAAACTGCAAATCCAAAAAGTGTCCTAAGCAGCTCTACTTGAATATACGCTGCTGTCTCTTTGTCAATTTTCCCAAAATTTCACTCAGTTTTTTACACTTAGACAACATCGTCACCACGGCTGGAAAATGATCCGCCTTCTTTGTCTTTAATGTACTGCTAACTGTCACCATCACTAACTACATCAAAACAAAATAAAATTTTCATTATTTCAATATTTCATCATTTCAATCCAAAACCAGCTTCAAAATCAAAGCATTCTGTATTTCTCGAAAGTTATTGAAACACTCGAAACTATAAAACATAACGTGACTAGAAACTAGGATAAAGCCATGACTCGAAACTACAATACATTTTGACTCGAAAATAACATAACTCGAAAAAAGAAAATACCTTGACTAGAAAGTAGAAAATACCTTGACTAGAAAGTAAAAAAATACCTTGACTAGAAAGTAGAAAAATACCTTGACTAGAAAGTAGAAAATACCTTGACTAGAAAGTAAAAAAATACCTTGACTAGAAAGTAGAAAAATACTTTGACTAGAAAGTAGAAAAATACCTTGACTAGAAAGTAGAAAAATGCTTTGATTAGAAAGTAGAAAAATACCTTGACTAGAAAGTACAAAATACCTTGACTAGAAAGTGGAAAAATACCTTGACTAGAAAGTATATGCAAATAAGCGACTCGAAACTATAGGAAAACACGCGACGCGAAAGTACAGGCAAACACATGACTCGAAAGTACACTCCACAACGCAACACAATTTGATGTACTTTCGAGTTAAGACATCCAGCAAACTTTCGCGTCGTGTAATAAATATACTTTCGAGTAAACACGACTAGAAAGTTTGCTGGGTTTTCTTGCCGACGCCTTGTTTAACAAAATTCGGCCAAACTCCCGATCAATACCAACATTTCACTCAATTATTTACCAAATTAATTACATCCTAACATATCTAACAACTATTTCATGCAAAATACCCAAATTTATACATATAATCATGCAATTTTCGACTAGAAAATGAAACCCTAACCTGTTATCGCAAGGAGCCACCGGAAATTTTCTGCCGCTATTTGTCGCCATCAAACAATCTCCGATTGTCTTCAAACTACAATTGTGGGATATCTTTGATTACTCGAATGTGAGGTGAAATCGCTCGAATGTGATGACTATCGAAACTGCAGTTGTGTTTCGTTTCTGTTTCAAGGGGGTATGAGGGCAATTCGGTCCAATTGAGAGAAAAAGGGAAAGTTGTGAACGAACATTTGCTTGGGGGGCATTTTCGAATTTTCATTATATAATGGGGGCATTTTTGGTTAAAACCCTATTTTTTAAACACGTTTTAAATAGTGATTATTTCAAAAAATAAGATCCAAGAGTTAGTCATTGATGTTAATTTTTCAATTTATAAGTACATAACCAAATATCATTAATTTATTTTTTTAATATTAAATATTACACATACAGTTTATTGCTAAATAATATAATTTTATATTTAAAATAAAACAGTCATTAATATATCATCTTCGTTTTTACCGACAATGATGATATTAGTGTATTGTTCTGCACAACAAATAGTAATGCAAATAGTTTTGAACTTTTCATTTATAAAGTAAAAATTAACTCTTAAGTTGCGGTTTTTTTTAATCAAGTAAATATAATTAAAATATAAATTTGAATGATAGAGGGTTTCTTTTTAAATCTCTGAATATAAGTGTTAATATTTTTACAAAAATAAAAAAATCTAAAACTAATATTTTAATATATAATACTTTTTTAATTTTAAGTATTACATATATTTATACTTATATTTTGTAAAACAAATTAACTATGTTGATATAATAATTTATAAATAAAATAATTTTTAATAAATTATATTAATATGTACATTATTTTTTATATATAATTTTTTTTCTTTACTTTATTTTGTAAGAAAAAAATTATTAATTAATAATTTACATGATATAAAAATCATAGATAAACTAAATAAAAAAGATAAATTATATCATAAGATTATTTTTAAATACTTAAAAATAAACATAAATGTTAAAAAATAATAAGTGTTAGATAAAATTTAAAATTTAAGTGTTAAAAATTAAAAAAAAATAAAAGCATTATTGAGAAATAAAATTATTTAATTCATTCAAATATTTAATTATTTACATTTAAATTACAAATTTTAACTTGGTTACATTCAAACATTATTAGTAAGTTTTCAACTTTTCATATATAAGTTAAAATAATAAACACTTGTTTAAATATCTAAATAATTTTATTAAGACTTTAGTTAAAAAAACAAACAAACCCTTACTTTATAAACTTTAAATGTTTAGTTAATTATTTTATTTTAATTTTTAGTACAAACATATTTAATAATATTATAATTAGAGCTCTTTTGAGAGTTTAGATTGAAGCTATCATGGCCTACCCTATAAATTTTCACACACAATAGCAAGACAAGCCTTGTATTTCCTAAGGAGAATCTCACGTGTAGTGGGAAGAACCCTACATCTTGTAGGATTTGAACACACCTCCTTCCAAAGGGAGGGCGTGTGCCGTAACCAATCGGGCTGGTTTGGGTGGTAGTTAATTATTTTATTTTTATATAAAACTTTTTTTTAAATGAATTATTCTCGTAAATGGTACTTTGAGTATTATAATTTATAAAAATATATGTAAACTAATCATATTTAAAAAAAATTATGATAATTAATCATATTTTAAAAGCTATTTTTGACAATTTTTAGAGATAAATAAACATTATATTCTTTGATAATAAGAGTACTTTTGACAATCATTTTTTAAAAGTATCAAATATAATTTAGATATTAAATTGTCAAATAATGGGTAACAATTTAATGCAATCCTAAATATGCACGAATATAAATTTAATTAAAATTCAAAATACATACGTAGGATTGCATTAATATTCCTTATTCTTGATGCGATAACAAAAATTAAGTTGATAATTTGTTTGTTATAGTTTATTGATCTATTTTCCGCACAATTAATTTATTTTCAACGTCAAATGTTTTTTTCCCCTAAATTAAATAGAATAAATACTTAAAATTTATAAATGGCATATATTGTTATGACCAACAAATAAACTATCCAAGTATTTTATTATTTAATATAAAGTTTAACCTTCTTGACTCTAAGAATATGCTTAATCTCTACAAGCACAAAATTGGATATTAAAATATTGGTTTCTTTTTACTTGAGAGGTTAACATGATGTCAATATTTATGGCACTATATCACATCAAAACTAGACATATAAATATATTATCAATACATTGATATTATAGTTACTAAAAATAATTAGTATTTGTTGTCATACTTGTTATTATAAAAAATCTAAGCAAATAATTTTTTTTTAAAAATAACTACAAATTTTAATATTCTAAAATATAATCAAATACAAAAAAAAAATTATAACAAATTGCAATGAGAATTGAAAATTTTAAAGTTAGTTAATACTGTTGGAAACGTAAAACATTCATTAAGCTTACTTAGATTAAAGTTAGTTGGAGACTTGGAGCATTAGGAATCACGCACAAAATATGTACTTTTAAATTATATAATTCTTAATTAAAAGTGATAATATATAATTAATCAATAAAAAATAAATTTTATATAATTAATATTTTCTAAAACAATCACGCACAAAATATAATATAATATTAAAATTTATCTAATTAGTACAATATAATGTAATCTAATAAAGTCTATTAAATTTTAACACAGACTAATACGATGTGCCAAACATATTTGGAGTACTAATTTTATAAAAGAAGTTCAATAACTTTTAATTCAAAAATTATTTTAAATACTAATTTTATTTAAATAAATACTTTTTTTATCAAAATTATCAAAAATATCAATTAGCACTTATACTAATTAAATTAAGGTTCCATAAATCTCCTTATAAAATTTTAATTAACACTGCTAACCTTAACTCTACCTATATTTTTTACATTATGACCCGTAAATTAGATTTTAGAATTGACTTGAATTCACTGTGTTATACATAACTGGTAAAATGCTGTTGTGAACTAGGCTTAAGCATTGTTAGGTGTCAACACAAATCAAATCGAATATTTTAATTTTAGTTTTTTCTTTGGGAAAGGAAATCAAATCAAAATCAAATGGAGGAAATCCAATGAGTAGCCCGCTAGGATGTCAAACGGGCCGGATTCGGGTAGACCCGCCCACAGTTGAGGCAAATCAAATCTTTAGTTGCGGGACACAAACGAACAAAAACACCGTTAACGATTTCTCGTTTGATTTCTTTCATTGCGTTGTTCTGTCTCGAGTTTCGATCCTCACTGTCTCCTTTCAAAAAACACACTCTCTCACTCTCACCACCTTCGCTTGCTCGCCTTCACCAAATCACAAGCAGATCTACCTCGACTTCAACTCAACCTCCATCAGCATACATTGCTCTCACAAGATCTCTGACTCTTTATCCGGCACCGTTTCATCATGAATTTGTCCTTTTCGTGACTCTCTTCTTTCTTGTTTCTGCGGTCGCCGTAGATGGAGTTCACTGAAGCTTATAAACAGACCGGGCCCTGTTGTTTTTCACCTAACGCACGTTACATTGCGGTCGCTGTGGATTACCGTTTAGTCATTCGGGATACTCATTCCTTTAAGGTAAAGCGCTTTGCTTTTCTCTCTTTTTTGTTTTCGTTATACTAATTAATTTTTATATTTGTGGAGTAATGTGAGATTTAAAGTATTTTCTTTTTGTTAATTGCTGAAATTAAGTGGGGTTTATTTGATTTAATTGAGTTCTAGATTGACTTGCAATTGAATTTTGAAGATTGAAATCATATGCAATTAGAAGCGGGGTTTCGGATGTTGAACTTCCATCAACTATGTACATTTGTTCAATATATTATTGGTGAATTTGGGAGTGCTTCGATAGGATGCACTTTTGAGTACAAGCAAATTTGTAGCTGAAATGCTTCCAGAGAGATGCTTCTCCAAAGAGCACTTCTAAGTATTTTTCTCACTCGTGCTTTTTGAGAAAACTCTTAATAACTACTTTTCCAGAAAGCAATCAATGTGTCTGTAGAAGCATTTTTGTTCGTTTCAACCAAAAATTCTAAATTGGTTAAAAAATAGGTTTTGTGGGCGTCAAAAGTGCTTACAAATGTAATTTAAATTCTATTAAAGGTCATTGTTGACCGTGGCAGGATACTGGGAGGTGTTTTATAAATTCCAAGTATTTAGTTTGTCATTGTATCTTATGTTCTATGATGCAGGTTGTGCAGTTGTTTTCATGCTTGGATAAGATAAGCTATATCGAATGGGCACTTGATTCCGAATACATTCTTTGTGGTCTATATAAAAGACCAATGATACAGGCATGGTCATTGTCCCAACCTGAATGGACATGTAAAATAGATGAAGGTCCTGCTGGTATTGCTTATGCGAGGTGGAGTCCAGATAGCCGTCATATACTTACCACATCAGATTTTCAGTTGCGATTAACAGTTTGGTCACTATTGAACACGGCATGTGTTCATGTGCAGTGGCCGAAGCATGCTTCCAAGGGGGTTGCTTTCACCAAAGATGGGAAATTTGCTGCCATTTGTACGAGGCGTGATTGCAAGGATTATATAAATCTATTGTCTTGTCATACATGGGAGATAATGGGTGTTTTTGCTGTTGACACACTGGATTTGGCTGACATTGAATGGTCACCGGATGATAGTGCCTTAGTGATCTGGGATTCACCTCTGGAATATAAGGTAGTATTTTGGTTCTTTTCTTTGCTTTTGTCAAACTTTTATTTACTTCATCATCTTTTATATTCTAAGTGTAACACATGCCTAAATATACAAATTGATGTTGTAACTTGGACATCTTTGCCTTAAACTTGTATGGTTTTGATCCATTTACATTTCAAATGCTTAGTAAATGAAGCCTGCTCTTGCATTACCAGGAGATGAATCATTTTTTTCAAACCTGGTATGTCTGTAAGTTTATATAATAATTTTACTTACCAGTTTCTCTCTCCTTTTATTTAAGGAATCACTGTAATATCTTAGTTGTAAGACCTTGAATGTGTATAATTAGGTTTTGAGTTGGGAGAATTGACTCTGTGGCTCACACTAATCGTTGATTAGTATATCAAAGCAAAGGTAATGAAAATAGAATACTGACATTTTAGGGAGACATTTGAGCCTGAAAGTATATAAATGATCTGATACGTTTTACAAACTAGGAGCACATATTGATGATCATGCTATTTGTACCACCTTATTATCCACCTTATGTCTTTCTAATTATTGGATAAGAGCTAATATCCGTTCTGCAGGTTCTTATATACTCGCCAGATGGGAGGTGCCTGTTCAAGTATCAAGCATATGAAAGTGGACTTGGCGTAAAAAGTGTTTCATGGTCTCCATGTGGCCAGTTTTTGGCAGTGGGTAGTTATGATCAGATGTTGCGGGTTTTGAATCACTTGACTTGGAAAACATTTGCTGAATTTATGCACCTATCTACTGTTCGCGGTCCTTGTTTTGCTGCTGTTTTCAAGGTGAGAGGGCTTTTATGTTCCAAGTTGACAGATTTTAATATTGTGGTTAGATTTTTTAGTAGTATGTAAGAATACCGCTTGTTTCTTAAACTGGCAGGAGGTAGATGAGCCATTGCAACTTGATATGTCCGAATTATGTTTGAATGAAGATTTTATAAATGGCAATTCTGGTAAGCACAATTCTTGATCATGTGTCTAACATGTGATACCCAGCTCATCCTCAACACATACGATTCTTAAGCCATGTAAACTCTATATTGTAGTTATGACTCTTACATTCTGCTTATGCATAGTGCTTTAGTAGGTTTTGTTATGTTTGCAAATTGATTTCGCTGACTTCTATTTAAAGCCTTGTGCAATCATCCTCTTTAGTGAATAGATTAGATTCAATAGATGTCTCTAATGGAAGTAAAGGTTTCAAAGATCTTAGGGAACGTTAGTTCAAATTTGTTAGGTTGAAAATATGCCTCTAGAGTTGTCTGATATGTTGACCGAGAGAACCACCAGGCAATTCATTTCTCATATTTTGTAATTATGATTCTTTTGAGGTAAATTTTTAATGGAGTTACCCTGGAAAATAAAAGGGAGGTTCCTAGTTGAGTGTAGTGAGATTTCTTTGTCACTGGTGTACTATGATGTTTCAGAGCCAGTTCCTCAATATGCAATTTCAGTTTTTCAGTCAATTAATTGGTTTTCTTTTCCTCTATGAAGATGCTGCAGATGGACACTTCGGAGTAAGGTATGAGGTTACAGAAGTACCAATTACTTTAGCTTTTCAGAAGCCTCCTGCAGACAAACCCAACCCCAAACAAGGAATTGGTAAGCCTCACTTTGAAATGTTTATGATAAAAATGAAAATATGCACTATTATAATTCCACTCACTGTAGTAGCATCAGCTTCTGAAAATAGAACGGGAGGATAGTTTAGGCGTAAATTCTCAGAAATCTGCTAGGAGGTTCTATTGGTTGCTCAACCAAAAAGAGAGCAACTTTATTTTGATTTCAGTTCCTTTCATTTCAAGAACTGAGGAAATTACTTAAATCGCAGGCCTTTTGTCATGGAGCAATGACAGTCAGTATATTTGTACTCGGAATGATAGCATGCCAACTGCTATGTGGATATGGGACATACACCGCCTAGAGCTTGCTGCCATCTTGGTGCAGAAAGATCCTATAAGAGCAGCAGCATGGGATCCAACTTGCACACGTCTTGTTCTTTGCACTGGAAGCTCTCACTTGTACATGTGGACCCCTTCAGGTGCCTACTGTGTGAGTAATCCACTACCTCAATTTAGCATAACTGATCTGAAATGGAATTCAGATGGAAGTTGTCTTCTGCTTAAAGATAAGGAGTCATTCTGTTGTGCTGCATTGGATGTATTGCCAGAATCTAGTGATTACAGCTCCGATGATTGATTCTTTTTCCACCGGTCCCCCTCTATCATTTCACTTGGCATTATCAATAGTTTTGCTTTGTTGTATCTTGATCTCAGGTGTAGCGCCAGTTTTTCTCCCTCCAGATATCAGATATGTATAGCTCAAGGTTGGAGAGACATTCAAATCTGCATTTTGCTAAATGCTTGCATTTTACTCATCTATGTAGGGGCAATCTCAGAACTTGCTGTTCTGGAAACTGAATATACTATGACTTCTGTTTCCTAATTTCCCTGGTGAATATTGAACATGTGATTTTAGCAAGTAGCCTGACTAGGATAGAGAGGAGATTGATTTATGAATGAATAAAATACTCGGAAAATGAACAAGTTTGTAAACTGAAGACATATTGAAAGAAAAGAACAATGTTTGATAATTGAACTACTCTTTCTTAATTAAATATATAAATATTTTACTATGAGATTGAGAGAATATACCCAAATTTATCAACATTCGGTAATTCTGATTGTGATTGCCAGTTTGCCACTACATATGTATAAAACCCTCTTTAAAGTCTACATTCGATGTTGCTTCTTTTTCTTCTTGATAAACAAAACTTGGTCTCATTGAACTAATTAAACAACAATTTAATGCTTGAATTTGTAAGCAAATTGATGTCACGTCAAATTTTGTAAATTTTAAAATTTCAAAATTTACCATTAACTTCGAGTTTTATATAAGAATTTTAACTTTTCATGATCATATTTTAATTTTTTAATTGTAAGGAAAGTAAATAGTAAGTTAACAACACATTCAATATATTATACGCATGTTGTTTATATAGTATTTAAAAATTTAGTTAATTAAAAAAATTTTATTGGTGATCTCTAATGTACAAACCTGCATTTCACTCTAGCTATGTAACATTTGAGATCATGTTTATAAGAAGCAATTTAATAAAAAAATTGTTTTCTACGTAATATTTTAAAACTTTTGCTTAATACAAAATTCTATAAAAAAAAAAGAAAATAATTAAATACTTTTGATTTATTAAGAACAAATTATCACGTTTTTTTACATGAAATATTTTTTTATAAATTTGAAAAAACTATGGAGTGAGATTAGTTTTTAAGATATTAAAATTATCAATATTAACAAATACCAACACCGCCATAAAATTAAAATAAAACCCAGAAAATTTTTTAGATCACAAACAAATAAATAATAGAAATAATTTTTTCGGGATTTAACTAATTTTGACCACTATTCCCTGTTTACATTCAATTTTGACCATATAATATAATCTTATTAAAAAATAACTATCATCAGCATTTTCTAATCAAATTGCCTATCAACACTTCCCTTGACTCTACCATTTATGTTTTTTTCTTGTTTTTTTCCTTCTTTGAGTTCGCTTGAAAACTTTATCTCTAAAACAAAACTTAACTTCAACACCCAATCGAAAACTTTCATTGACCTTGTCATTATAATTGATTCTTATAGATTATAGCAAATAATAATCGTAACAAATTGAAGACTAATTATAAAAAGTGAGTTTCAATTTTTTGTCTTTTCAATTTAGTTAGTCAGAAGTGTATTATTTTATGTTATTTTATGTAAAAATGGACAATGTAATAGTTGGAGTTAGTAGATTTGCTGTGATTTTGAGAGAAGTACAAGAAAAATAGTGAAATATATAGGTTGAAGTCGATTTGAGTTGACAAACTTGAAATAAGAGCTTTGTTTTAAGTCTTGAGGAAGCAAGAATTCGAGCTTGTTCGAGACTTGAGTTTCGAGCAAGCAAATAATAAGTAAGCTTGAAACTTAGTCCTACAATCCCAACATAATTCCAGCACATTAGCCAATTCCAATACACTAGTGCAAGTGCTACAAACCATTTTCATCCATCAGTACAAAACAAAGAGGAACTACCATTGGGCCAACATGTAGATTCTTTTATTTGTCAGCATGGGCAACATGTTCACGAACACGATGCAACTACCATGCCCTGTCATAATATTGTACAACCACCGGAGTAAATGGTGAATTCGGGCAATTAAGAATGATAATGATGCCTATTTTTAAGTTACATGTATGGACACATGGCACACGTGTTAAAATAACAATGTTACAGGATGACCTGAAAGTAATTACTTTGCTAATCTGACAAATTAGCAATGACAAGTTCAAAGATGTCAATTAAATTTATACTCTGAGGAATATTCATGATAATATTCAAAACTATTACGGGGTTCATCTTCCATACTCCAAGACTTGGCAGAGTAAGGAAGAAGTGTTAAAACTTATATGTAGAAATCTGAGTGAATCGTACAAGAGACTACTATTGTACTGTCATGTGTTAAAAGACCAAAATTCAGGTATAGTCATTACGATAGAAGCCAACGTTGAGGACCACTTCTTATACTTCTTCATGACACCAAGTCTATGTATTCGGGGGCTCCGTAACACTATCTTACCTGCTATAGCCATTGATGATACGTCTTTAAAAAGAAAGCGTCGTAGGACATTATTTGTTGTAATCACTGTGGATGGAAATGAAGAAATATGTTATGTTGCCTTCAGAATTATCGATAATAATGATGCCTTATGAGAATAATTTTTTTTTAATTTCATGGAATGCAATTGGTCTGATGAATGATTTAGTTTTTTTTTTCATCTTTGATCGGCACACTTCCATCGAGAAAAGAATTTCTATAGTGTTTTTGAATGTAGTGCACGAGTTTTATACTTACTATATCTATGAGAATGATAAGGCCAAATGTAAGATGCAATAACAAAGAATTGAGAATTTCATGACAATGTACTGACGCGCTGCTAACTCGTAGCGGTGATATGCTTCCACACAATTTGCAAGAATAAGGGGCTATATAAGTAGTAAAGTAGTGAAAAAAAGATTATTGTATTAATGAGGACTAAGTTTTTGAATTTTAAATTAAGTATTACAATTATGGTAGATTAACTTTATCTAGGCACTCATTGTAATATGAAGGAAATATAAAGAAAATTATAAAAAGAACAATGAAATTAATTACCAAGGATAAGAGTTAGAAAACTAAGTTAATAAAAAGAGTGTGTAAAAATTGATATGGAAGTGGTTCTATGATTTTGAATTCGCCTAACCTTCACCATATTCTCTTAATTGAAAATTTACAGTTTTTTTATTTGTAATACACTAATCGTAGGTTCTAAGTAATTTTATTCACTTCTCCCGAGTGCAAAACTAAGTAATGGCTAAACTAACCGATATTATCTGACTTAATTAGTTATATGGTCTTTTAGTTTAATATGTTATTAACTTCTAGAAATTAACTCACCTTTCGGATCAACGATCCTCAAGTGTTAATGTGATTATCTAGTCATTGATGTTCTCCCGAACTCTCAATATAGTAAACAGAGTTTTTCAAATCCCATGAACAAATTAGACTATCCCTAGTACTATTTCAATAATATTTAATCAAATAATTTATTATGCAATAAATTATTAGCATTAAGTGCAAGAAAAATTCAAATGATTACAAAATTAATAACAATAACATATTCCTCAATTAGTTAAAACATGATTGGGTTAGGGTATATCAAAATCTTAGATCATGAAAAATGTAGCCTAACATATCAACAATTACCTACAAGTTCATAATAAAAAATAATATTCTTTATAATAATCCAACAATAAGAATCGAATGAATTTCAAAATAAAAATGGAGAAGTTTAAGAAGATAAACTAGAAATGATGAGCTTCAACATCAAGTCTTCAAGTCTTTCCCCAAAGGCTTTAAGCTTGGTAAATTCTTCCACTTTTCTTCCCTTCACTCTCTCCAAAACTACCTATTTCTATTATTGGATATAGTGGTTATCTTTCCTCAAATGATAAAAATCGAAGATACTATTAAATCTGGCCATACATCCTTTATCTAATAGTCAAAATTGAGCAATATCATGACTTTAAATGTCATATGGAGTCCGCATTGCATGTGTGCTAAGGCTTGGCGCACGCGCCACATACAGGGCTAAAATTTGGCCTAAAGGTAGTAGCTAGGCATGCACGATAGGATATGGGAAGTGCACGCTACTTGTTTATCCAACGGGAACTTGCATGCTAGGATATGGCTCACGTATGTCATGCCTTATGATTCCAAGCTTTGAAATATTTGAATATTGATCCATATTTCCTGGTAGTTTGGTCCTCGTCTTTGATGACTTGCCCTTTTTGGCCTTGTTTTCCTGTCTACTTTGGTCGGGATTTTTTTACCTTTTTGTGTAAAAACACAGAATTTCCTCAAAATAACATGAGAGCTTGAGGATTTGTGCACGTATTTAAGTTTGAAAATAGAAAATAAAGGGAGAATGCTTGATACCCCTTCTTTGTTTAGCCTAATACCTCATCACCCTCTATTATTTCACAAATACCTCATCTCTCTCTGCCGTTACTTTTGTTAATGAAAAACATTAGGTTTTTTTTTAATAAAATTGCCTATTTACCCTTCTGATTGCATCACCAAAAGCTGTTTGATTGTGAAGAAGTAAAATTACTTCAATACCCTTTAACAAACAAACAAAATTACTTTAATGTCCTTAATTATTTTATTAAAAAAATTAGATATTATATTTGATTGAATAATATATATAGATTTCAAATAATTAATATTTATGGAAGGGTATTACCACATAGCTTCTTTGAGGTATGAGAAACTATCACTTAGATAGAAATAATGAATTTTTTATCACATACCTCCCCTGGATTGTCATTTAACTAACACTAAAATGTGGAGTTACGAAAATGCCCTCAAGTCCATTAATTTAATTGTAAAAATAAGTTTACACGCTCTCATATTGAAAAAATTATCAGCTACATGCACAGGACCTGTTATTTTGCTTCTCAAAACATTGTATTATTATCCTATTAATATAAAAACATTTTACCCTTCAATATTATATCAAATTTGCAATTGTGTTATTATCTTTCTCTCACTAGACCGTTGGAATCCAACAGCTACATTTTAAACAATTTACAAGTACAATTTTTGAATTCAAATAGTTAAATAAGTGTGAGCTTACATGGTAGCCAAATAAAATCTATGTTTTATTTTTTTTCAGAACAAAAATATGCTCATTCTTATGCCCAAAAAGAACTTATTCTTAGTTCATGGCAGTCAATTTCTAGCAAACAAATTAACTAGCATCATAATAGCAGCAATCAAATTCGACCATTATTGAACCTGAAAAAATTTCACAATTGGGTTCACTCTATAAGTTTAAATACGTGCAAAACAAATACAAACCACTCATTACAACACATAAATGCAGAACAAAAGTTGGATGTGTAAGAATCTATTAAGAAACTAGCCAATGTTTAAATAGTAATTAACGAAATACAATTAAAAAAATAATTTTGAGCACTTCACAAATGCTCTTCAACCAATCATAAGAATTTTTCAAAATGTAAGTCAAAGGGTAAAATATTAATACATATGTTGCATGAGTTTTTAGCCATTAGCTTTTATGTTAAAAATATTATATAAAATTAACTATTTATTCTATTGATCTTTAAGCATATTATGTAATTAACAATTAAAAATATAAGCATCAATTAATATAAAAAAAATTATTTAGAAAAACTTGGCCTTAGAAAGAAAGTCACGCGTTGTATTGTTCTAAAGTCAAAAAGTCATTTCCTTATGCGAATATTGACGGATCTCTTCAACTGCAAGATAAAACCTTAACTCGCAGTCACTCTTCTTTGATGGGCACAATCATGAAAAAAATATCAAGTCTTTGAGAGTCGTAGTTGCAAGAAAATAGTGTATGCAATTTTAGAGAGTAAAATAGATAGTCAAGTATGTGTAATGCACAAAGAGGTAATACCTTTTATACAGTAGTGTTTAGTCTTAGGCACTAAAATAATAATTAAAGGCTAATTTAAAATTTAAAAATTTGCAACTTACACTACCTTAAATCTATATAACTATTGATTTTGAAATTTAAGAATGAAATCATAACCTCCATGGAGTTTATTAGGAGAATTAAACTTTGTTGAATTCGGAATGCATTTAAATTAGAGCCATAAAAAAATGTATTTAAAAAAATAGATACAAATAACATATATGATGTTTGTAGCAACAACTAGCAAATTTGTTCACAAGGTCTGAATTAAATAAGAAATACATAATTAAAATAAAAACTCTTCCCATTTCTCATAAAACAATTTTAATATAATAACAATTTTTTTTTGTTTTGCCTAATTTATTTATTTTAATTAGAATATCATATTATTAAAAGGAGAAAAGAGGATACAAAAGCATTTCTAAGGATAACAAAACAAATAAAAATAAAAAGCTAAATAAAAAACCAATTGAATTAGCAAGTAGCTACAGATTTCAACAGCAAATTGGAGAATTCAACAAGAAGTTATAGCCTGTTGTCAGCAGCAAACCAATAGTAGAGGCCAGTAGCAGAATAGACAACAAATAATAGCCACAAAACAATACAATAGCAACAAAAAATCAATAAGACCAGTAGTAAATGATAGCAAACAACAACAACAAAGGATGCATCAGCCAAGGACTGCAGATCAGAAGGTGTATTGTCAAAAAATAATCATAGTAGAAATAGAAATAAAGAATGTCTCCCAACAGCAGAGATTACAATAATAAAAGCCTACCAGTAGTATAGTGAGTAGTAACAAAGAGCATGAACATTAATAGCAGAGGATATATATATAATTGAAGTGGGAAGAGTTCAATAATAGTTATGGTATAATCAACTGAAATCTTTGTGCATTTTAGATGGCAACAAAACTAGTAGCATAATTGAAATCAACAAAGGTCTAATAAGAGCGGCAATAAAATGTAGCAGAAGGAGACTTTGAACTATAAAACCAACAAATAACAAGGAGAGCATTATAGCAACACATAAATAAATGAAGATGAAATCCCATGATCAATAGCAAGCAACATAACAAAAGCATCAGTAGCAGTTTTGGCTTATTTATTGTAACAGCTTCTAATCAAACAAATATTTTAAGAAAAAATTCAACAAAAAAGTACCTTAATAGAGATGCTCAATCAAACAAGTACTAAAAAAAAACTTGGAAAATTTAATAAAAAAGTATCTTAATACAGATGCTCAATCAAATAAGTACTGAAAAAAAAATTCAAAAAATTCAACGAAAATATCCCTTGACAGAAATAGATTTGAAATAAATAAAAATAACAAAATTAAAAAACAACTCAATGTTGCCAATTTTCCATAATGAGCAGATTATTGTTTTGCCTAATTCATCACAAAAGCTTCTTATGAAATAAATTATCTCAACCAAAACCCCATTGTAAACCCTAAAAAATCAATCATATACAAAATTTACATCTTAATCTAACATGTAGGCATAAAAGATCTTTAAATATATCATTTCAATTGATCTCGACTAAGTCTCCAAGTCTTGATCTCGCCTCTATTTCAGTCAATGTAACTAAAGTAGCTAACATCAACTTATAATTTCGGAAAAATAGATGGTTTTGGTAGGATTTTTGCCCTGATTTGATAATTTGGGATACAAACCCCTCTTCTTTATTCGTGCTAAGAGGTAATACTCGTTTCAAACCAAAAGCATTGATCACAATCAATATTCTTTTATGATTATGCTCTCTATCCTGATAATCAACTAATAGTAAATTTTAACAGCAAAGGAGTTATATGATAGAAAGCTCATTCTTTCTATCTAGATGATAGTTTTTGGTACCTTAGGAAAAGTATGTGATAATACCCATATTTATGGGCATCGTGTGGTGAGTTAAGATTACTAAAACACCCTTCAAATTATTTGATTTATTATTTTGAAAAGCCCAATTTTGATTTCTAATATCTGGCTAACAAAAAAAGGAAAGAAATTAAGATATCTTGTACATGAATTACATTGCAAAGGATGAAATCTGTGTTGAAAAAAGTATATCAAATTATATTTTAAAAAAATTTACTAATTTTCATTATAATTGCATTTCACTTAATTTATAAATTTAGATTAAGCACAAATACAAAGATTATTTATTTTATTTTTAAAGTTAATCAATAGATAATTAAATATAATAAATAAATATAAAACAAAGTACATCAAGGGAAGGAGAGGATTAAATAAAATAAAATAAATAAATAAATAAAAAGAGAGAGAAAGAACTTGAGAAGACTTATTTTACTAGTCGAGCTTTGATTTCAAAAACATATTTTTACAAATTTTTTCAAAATACCCATAAAACATAGACTTTTACTTTGCAATATTAGAAAAATTTCATTTCCAATTTATATTTTACAACTACAAACACAAACAATGCATTTCTAACAAATGCTATGCAACTAACATTAGCTCGACAAAATGATTTTCTAGATTTAAACAAAAAAAACCTATAAAATAGATACCTTTTGAAGATTTGTTGATATGGGCAAACAAGAGAAAAAGAAGAAAATTGTACTCAAAATGTGGTCGTTTCAGCTTATTATCTTGACATCATTAAAACAATTGAGGAAGAACTTAAAATGAAAGCAAATCTATATGCTTTATTGTATGTACTCATAAAAAACAAATATTTTAGAATTGTCATTCGCTTGAAACTATAAGAGAGGAATTGAACTAGGAGGTGGCGAGGCAACAAAGTTCTATTTGCTTCGACTACCGCTATAACTTTGATTTGCTTCGACTACTGCTACAACTTTGATTTGCTTCGACTACTGCTACAACTTTGATTTGCTTCTTCAAAATCTCCAAATAGAAGAGAAGAGAGGAGAAGGGAGAAAGTAAGAGAAGAAGATGGGTAAATAGGGTGGAGGTCTGATGAGAGAGAGGTGAAAAGAGAGAGGATGTAGCAACTATTGCTATTTTAGACTTATGGGTTTTTCTTTTTCAATTTATTTAAAATTAAAATTAAAATTAATTTATTTTGAATTATTTAATTCTTAGAATAAGTAAAAGTTTAGCTATAATAATAAAAAAAAATAAATGATTAGGTGATTCCATTAGAATTGCAGGAAAGGAACATGAAACCCCCATGATAATGCATCTCGGCCGGTAGACCGAGGAAAAAATGGATTTCTTTGAAAAGAGAAGACATCATTACAAGAAGGTTTTCTCGATGCCATATTGTCAATTCACTATTAATTTTCATTGGTTTGATTATGTGATTATTGTTGTTGTCATGTATATTCTAGGTTAGTACTTTTTACCTGCAAATGATATTATACATTACACTCTTAACATTCTACCAATCTCGAGCAATTGTTAGTAACTTTTTTTTTTATTCCTTTTCATCTTGTCAATCTCGAGATTACAGTATTGAGTTAGCCAAGAAAAGTCTTACTCGAGATTTCAGTCTTGAGATTACTTAAAAAAAGCTTGCTCGAATTGCAGTCTCAAGTAAGCCAATATACTTATATATTATTTTTATCTGTTATGTACAGGTATATATGTTGTCATATATTTCTATTGTTGTATTTATGAATTCACAATGCTTGTAAAATACTTTTCAAAAAGCTACGGATCCCATATATTGCCATTAGTTAGAAGGATTTAAATTCACAAATATTATGTAAATCTGAAGCAATGTATATATATGCCATAGATAGACCAAATATCTTAAACTTGTATAATGTATACTTAAGTCAAAAATTAAGAAATATATGTGTATGAAAAAGCCAACTATTTCCTAAACGTATATAATATATACTCAGTACGTCCTTAAAAATATGAAATATATGTACATTAGTTAACGCCAGGAGTATGTAAGGTAAGTATATGTATACTTCAATTTGTTGATTGCATGTACTAGGCAATTTTTTAAATTCTAAAATCAATTCAATGGTGATTGTTGCAAGTTGTTGACATGCGCAAATATTGACTAAAAAACATAATGTATGTTAATAAACAATAATAAAAATATAATATACATGCAACATCTTTAAGATAACTGACCCCTTCATATGTCTACAGTAACTCGAAGCCTCATTGAGAGTTTATCTTTAGCACCAAAATAAAAAATACAACTTAATGATAAGTAATGTATGAACATGCACATAAAAATTCCATAATTGGCTGAATCGAGAGCCTAATGATGGACGTCATGCATCAGACAAATATATGTGATTGCAGAAAGATGCATAAGAACGTTCGTGAGATACTTATAAAAGCCAGTATACTAAAACTGGTATGAGAGCAGGACACAATGGAATTATAACATTCGCCATCTCATTATACTCATGAGTTCTAGGAGCTAAGTCGTACACCATTATCTGCCTAGCTCGTAGATCAATAGCAAATGCCAATAAGTGATCATTGAGCATGCTAACAAGCATGTACACAATGTTAACAAACCTCTAATCCCTATGTAATCAACCCCTCCTCCCCAACATGTATCCTTCTAAGTCAATCATGAGGTAAAATTGCTCAAGAGTAACTCTCTCTTCTTATAACCATTCTATGCCATACATAACTACGTTTGCAAAAACGTAACTATTACATATGAGCGGGTAAATACCCAACGTAAGAACCTAGTAATACATTTACAATTGCACGGTACTTACATATAGATGAGGAGAAACGATAGTCTAGTTCTAGGACACCATCTCCCTCGAAACCATTTGACGGTAGGTTAACAAGTCCATGTACTTGCTAATATGCTGCACAAATAATTGATTAATTATAGATATTGTTAATATATAAGTAACTATGAAGTACAAAGTGATTGGAAGCATTAAATGTATTTCATCAAAATGAATTATCATATACTACATCTTTCAGCAAACTGCCTAACTCAGCAATGCCCCTAACCTAATCGAGGGTCAATGTAACGATATCGCCTTCAATCTACGCCCCTAGTGTAGCTAACTCCTACTAGAAATTGGCCTACAACTTATCAAATATAGGTGCGTGAGGCTGAAACTCATATCCTACATTGTATTGTAGCCTTTACCTCTTGGTCAATGTCTTAAATGGGTTAATGTATGGGCTGCATAACACTTGCCCCTTCTTGTAGTTTGTCTGAATCAACTTTGCAGATTTAGACGAGGTGAAATGGAAAAGATGCGAACACTTGCCTCACATTCATTGCCGTCACCAATGTCTTGCAACGATAACGAAAATTATAAAAGAATAAGTCATTTTCTGATATGAAAAAATTGGGTAGAATTCCTCTTTATATATTAACATACATTCCAAAAAAAATACTAAACCTACATATACCAATAATGCAAACAATGTACCATGTGCACAAGGCATTTTAGAACTTAAATAATCGGGGCCTTAGGCACCCTCCAATATGCCCAAAACAATCGTAATCCAAAAATATATAACGATACCTAACCCATGGGCTGTTGATCTGAGTGGAACAATCCATAAACTTGTCTATAAAGTTCGACTGATGGCACAACGCGTCTTCGTGGCTTTAAGCAATCGCCTCTTGTCAATCTTTGAATGCCTCATTGCGTGTAATGCTCAATTATTGCATGAAATGCCAGTGATATGGGACGTACTCAATCAGGCTATGATCGATAGACACCTCTTTCATCCGTAGACTGTACTCATGGCTACTCTTCTAAGGTTGCTTCTCCTATGAAAGGTCATATAAAAGGTCATATAAAAAGTTTAGATAGGAGATTACGAATTCCATATGTAGTATAAACTTTGCAGAAGGAAGAAAAAGTTATTAAATTGCAAATACAAATATATTGTTACTCTTTCTTTGACCTCTTCAGAGTCATTAGCGTGCTTGTGGAGTTGGTGATACATAAGGGGTCCGATGTGCATCATGTCTGATTGGGGCATCCATGGCAACATAACCTCTATACTCGCCTTTCTAAAGGCTAATAATATCTAAAAGCTGTATTGCATAAGGTTGGAGTAACTCCTTCTTCGTAGGCTCTAAAAATAATATCAATATTAGTAGTTGTACGAAGGAAAAAACAATAGTTTATAAGATTTTTAGTATAAAATAGTAACAAAATATCATAATATATTATCAATTTCTATACGAAACAGTGCTTACAGTCTTGACTTTGAAAATTTGCTTATCCAAATGTTTAGATCTCACGTTCCTCATCTAAGAATATCAATGTAGCAAGCAGGACAAATGATCGTTGGTGCACTGTCCAAACACAGACCCTGCCATTGAGATAATCTCATAAATCCACACATGTTGAAAATTAACATAAGTTGAGTGTTAGCAAAAATAAAAGGCTAAACGGTATCTATGCGTTTAAGTGTTTTTTTTGTACGTGAAACGTTATGAAAAATCCTTTAACATTATACTTGTTCACATATTTTTTCTCTTTTGCCTTAGGTCTTTTGTCTTTAATCTTAAAATGTGCGGCTTGGCCTCTTAACCCTTGACTCAATGAATGATACATATATTGTGATTAAACTCGTCTAGATAAAAAAATAATCTCTAATATTCACATGCCTGAATGGTATATGGATCCCCTGCCAATAAAGATATCCTTTATATTATATAATATAATAATAGTTTTTTAAAATTCTAAATTCTTATTAATATATATATAAAGTCTTAGATCTTAAGAAAAACCGTCATCTTTTCTCACAATCGCCATTAAATTTTTTTTTACAAAATTATCAAAAAATAAAAACTCTAACATTAATTTAATATATTTTTTCTAATTTTATCAATTCTATTAAAAATTAGACCATAATTAACTACTACACTTATTTATTTATATAGGTTAAAAAATTTATAGTAAATATATCAATTAAATTTAATATTTTCTAATAAATTTTATTAATTGTAATATTTTATATAAATTATTTCAATCAAGTTAATAATTATTGTCAATTATTTTATTTGTAATAATTAATTTATGAAAAAATTAAATATTATTTTTATTATATTATTTTGATAATATGTAAAATAGTGATTTTATATATTAAAAATTAATTGTTATATATATATATATATATATATATATATATGTATATCAAGAAAAAAGCTCATATTTAAAAACAAAATCAGCGGGACCCATCTCTCTATCTTTTTTGCATAATCACTTTTTATTCATTCTATGTAAGAATAGTTTATGCAAACTTAAATTACTTAGATGATTGTTAATATTATGTATAATTTTTTATTATTTTTATGGTTTTACTAAATTTTGGAGTTGTTTTTGTTATACTTGGGATTTTGATCAATACGCTCTTTGTTTTTAAGAATTTTATATTTTATATATATGGAGAATTAATACATACCTCCCTTGAGGTTTGAGAAACTTACACTTAGATGGAAGATTTAAAGAAACCCACACTTACCTCTCATAGACCGTTAGAATTAAGGGTATTTTTGGACATTATTATTTTTAACTTATTATATAATTAATTCCAAAAAAATATTGCATTATTGTTCATGTAATAATACCATTTTACATAATATGAATTAGTCTTATTTTCTATAATTTTTAAAAAAATTTAAATTTAAAATTAATATTTAGAATCTTTGTAAAATAAATATAGTATATTCATATATTCATTTAATTAAATTATATTTTGTATTATTTTTTGTTAACTTGGTGCACATACACATGAAATAAGTATAATTTTAAAATTGTTATTAACTTAAAAAATTTTATGATTGTGATAAATAATAATATTAAACATGTAAATTCTACTTATAAATTAATGTAATAGTATTATTTTGTTTATATATATCTTATATGATTTTTCATATAATTTATTTTAAAATTTCATCCTTATAACTTAAAATCTTGAATGATTAATAAACAATAATACAATATTTTGTTGGAACTAATTATCTAGTAAGTTGAAAAATAATTAAATTAATAAAATATCTAAAATACCCTTAATCCTAATGATTAACTAATGGTCAACTAACGGTCCAGGGGAGGTAAGTGTGAGTTTCTTCAAACCTTTCATCTAAGTGTAGGTTTCTCAAACCTCAGGAGAGGTATGTGTTAATTCCCCTTATATATATACTAATTTTATAATAATTCACATTTAATAACTATAATTACTCATATATATTTAAATTATCGAATTATTGTTCAATAATTACAATTATATGAAAAATTAAATAATTTTTTTGAAATTATTTTAAAAATATGTTTCGTAATCAAATTTATATTAGAATTTAAGAATTTATAATATTGAAATAAAATTATTGTTCCTTTAAACAATTATTGTTCTTTGTTAAATATTTTTTATTTTTATATTTTGATAGATAAATGAGAGTGTTGGTGTTTATATTCTTTGAAATTTTGATAATTGTAACTTTTTTTTCAAGTGTACGGTCAAATCGAGTTCAAAATTAAGACGGGTCATGGGAATTTGATCAGATGGTAGTCAAACACTCTATCAATTAAGGAATTTCAATTGTACGAGATCATATGGTAGTCTTAGTAGTATTTGATCACTTTGGCAGGATTTGTGGAATTTATCACAATGAAATATTAGTTGAAAAGGTGTTAGTTAGTGGTGGGTATTGTATCGTTGATTACACTAATAATCACAAGAAGATAAAAAGGGATTTAACCAATTTTCACCATTATTCCCTTCTTACATTCAATTTTGGCCACCTAATATAATCTCATTAAAAAATAACCACTCTCACCATTTTCAAACCAAATTTGCCCCATCAACACAATAACTCTCTCACAATCTCTCTTGATTTTTCACTCTCTCTCACTTCATTCAATAACATTCGAGTATCTCTGAAGACTAGGCTAAAACACTACACAATTTCAAGCATTTTGGGAAGTTAATAACAACACTCGAATTTACCCTTCCTTATAGACAGAAGTGATTGACAGTTTCATTCTTCTAGGCGGCAAGGTAGGCATGGTAGAGCAAGGCAAAAGTGCGTGCATGTCATGATTTAGGTGTTATAAACCTATTATTGTGAAAGATTATGAAACAATTGGGAAAATCATGTTAGAATGTGTGTCGATACTGACATGGTGTTCTAGAATTGGGAAAACTCGAGAATACGAGAATCCATACTCTCGACTAGACTAACTCAAGAGTATGAGAATTCATACCCTCAAGTAGGACTAGCTCAAGGGTTTGCATTCCCATACCTCTCGAGCATGTCATGCTCGAGGGTATAAATTCCTATACTCTCGAGTTTTTCTTGTTCCAAGACTATGTACACGTAAATATATTTATTATAGATTATAACTATAATTGATGATAATCTTACAATATATTCATTCACTAATTATATGGAACAAGTGTTATTATCTATTATATATATTGATATATTTAGCTAATAACATTGTTGAATTTAAAGTAAATTAATTATAAAATGCTATTGATAAGTAGAAAAATATTAGTTAGGGATATATGCCATCTTGTTTCACTTGAAAGTATGGATTTCATACTCTCGAGCATGGCAGAATGCATGGATGCGTAATGAATGCATTTGAATGTTAAGTTGAAAATTCTTTAAATTGTTATGTTATTGCCATCGATTTGAAGTGTGTTAACTCATTACAGGAGGCGATGGTTATCTTGAATCCTTGAAGAACCAGTTGGAGGACTATTTTTCTATCGAGATAACGTCATTGTCACACTTAAGTGATTTACAAATTATATGTGATAAGTTGATAATTAGACAACGTTTATTGTTCAAGCAAACATGTTTAAACCATTTTTCAGACATGCACGCTAGTTTAAAGTTTTCTAAGAACATAATACATAATATATTACTTCATGAGGTTAAGACTGATGACACGAAGCAAGAGATGTGGTTTAAAACCGAGACATATACATCTGTATAGAGTTTGGTTTAATGATGGACATAAAATTTGGGTCATTTTCAAATATTGAGATAAAAAGTGATCGGCTTAAAGATCTATATTTTAGTAGAGAAGATACTCATTTAGACACCATTTATAGTGTCTACAACAGCCTCGATTTTAGGATGATCAATGATATAGACATTGTTACGTTATCACTTAAATATAACTTTTTTTAAACAACTTAGTTGACTAAAATAAAAAATAAATCTTAGATAATTATTTATTAAATAATATGGATATAATTGTAATTTAACAAAACAATTTGAAAAATTTTAGGGGGATCGGGGACGGGTCCTGAAAGATATCCATCCCCGTCCTCCATCCGTTTTTAAAACGGGGGTGGAAATCCCCGGCACCGCCGGGATTTTGGCCGTCTCTAGGCTCAATACAGCACTAATCGAACGTTGAGACCTCACTTTCAGTTCTCAACAAGCCTGTCACCAGTTTTCAATGTCTGATTGTCGCCGGGAATTCTTCCCGATCGATCGCCTCAAAATCCGATATATTGGTTCGGAGGATGTTGAGACTAGCGAATCGGCGGTGTCGAGGATTGTGCATTTTGCTGAAGAGGAGAAGCTTGCAAGAGAAGGCGTTAAAGCTCAGCTTAGCTTCCCTGAAAACGCAATTGTTGCAAAAGGGAAAGCCAATGGAGTCGACAGATGAATGGAAGTCAGTGTTTCCAGTGAATAAAATCTTTAAACCACCCCTGCTTCTTTCAACATCTTCATCATCTGTATTGGGTCCGGTTTTCTTCAACCCAAATAATGCAACGCTATCTCTTCTATTCTCTTCTCAATCTCTCTGTTCTCCACTTCCTCTTCCACTTCCACAGCTCTCTGTCACCAGATTTCTCTCCACTTCTTCTCCGATATCTCTCTCTACGTCTTCCTCCATTGCCTCCCAATTTGGCCCTCAGACTCCCCTCCACACCGTTTCTGATTTTCCTTTCAATCGTCTTCGCCTTCTTCGTTGCCCCATTTATAACTCTGTCCTAGCCTTTTTCCCCACTGGTTTTAACCAGGACCAACTTGGGTTTCTCGTTATTTACTGTAAAGAGTCTGGTTTGGTTATATTGGGTGATGAGAAGAATAAGCTTTTCATAACCAATCATCGCTTCAATGGTCAAATTTCTGGAATTTTGATTAACCCAGTTGAGGATGAGAACGAGGATGTTTCAGGTGATTCCTTGAGTACTGTTGGTTACTTGTTAATTTTTTCTATGTACTCTGTTCATTGGTTCAGTGTTAAAGTTAGTGATATCAGTGAAAAACTTGTTCTTAGTTATTTGGGTTTTAAGTTTTTTAAGAGTTGCTCCGTTGTGGCTTCCTGCTGGAGCCCTCATTTGCCGCACGAGAGTGTTGTCTTGCTACAAAGTGGTGCTTTGTTTATGTTTGATACGGATTCTACTTTCCAAACTCGGAAATTGAATCAGCATTTTAAAGGAAAGAGATTGAGAGTTTCATAGAATGATGATTCGGTTGGTTCCCAGAGTTTTAAATGGTTGGGTTGTGACTTCAGTTGGCATCCTGGGATTTTGATTGTTGCTCAATCTGATTCTCTGTTTTTGGTTGATTTAAGATCTGATGGCTGTAATATTAGTTTATTAGCGAAGATTGATATGTTGGATTTGTATGCTGGAGTTGAGAAAGAACGATTCCTTGCATTTTGTAAAACGGGTTCTGATGGTTTTAATTTTATTTTAGTTTCTGACATTTCTTTGGTTCTCTGTGATGTGCGCAAGCCAATGATACCACTGTTGCAGTGGGTTCACGGTCTTGATAAACCAACCTACGTTGAATCATTTAGGTTGTCTGAATTGCGGTCAAACTCAAGGCATGATAAGTATGATTGGGCTGATGAATAGGGTTTTGGAATCTTGTTGGGATCTTTATGGAATTGTGAATTTAGTCTATTTTGTTATGGACCTTCCTTACCTGGTCAAGGGGAACCTTCTGCTGCAAAAATTTCAAAATTCTGCAAGTCTCTTTATGCGTGGGAGCTCCCTTCAGATTTATTGTTGTCACGACACAATTGTTGCTGTGGAAGTTGTCTTGTAAGAGAAGAATTCTTGGAAGAAGCTCTTCCTAAGTGGATCAATTGGCAGCAGAAGAAAGACATCGTTCTGGGCTTTGGCATACTAAGCAAAGATCTTTCTGCTTTCCTCCATGAGGCACATGAATTTGGTAGCTTTACTCTTATTAGGCTAATGTCGTCGGGGAAGCTTGAAATGCAGAGATATTGTGCCTCATGGAAGCTGGTTAAAAGATTTGAATGAGCTAATAGGAATTCATTGTTGCATTTTGAAAATAACTTGTTATGCAGCAAGGGAGATGAGGATTAAAGATTTCCCAAAAGATTCAAGTATTGTAAACTTGACTATATCTGTGCATATTTGGGTGGCAATCTTACTGAGCTCATAGATTCTACAATGAAAAAATCTGCCAATGGTCCTCGGCAAAAAAGATCTTTTAGTATAGACATTCACGAAAATTTATTTCAGAAATTGAAAGTTTGTGGATTCGGCCGGGTTAGAACATCTCCTGCCATCTCTTTTGCTTTTAATGACTTAAGCATACCAGCAAGTATTCACGAGGTTTCTTTGAGGAGAATATGGGCATGCTTGCCAATGGAACTGTTACAACTTGCCTTTTCCAGCTATATTGAAGTTCTTGAAGTACTCTTAGACAAGAATAAGCCATCTTTGGAAATGTTAGCCGTTCTGGACCTACCTCAGCTACCACCTTTTTTCCCGAGGAAGCTTTCCTGCTGCAGCAACAAGTGGTCGCAGAAAGTGCAGCGTAGTGATGCCATTGTAGGTCCTATTCTTCCTCTTCCTGTTCTTGTTACACTTGATGAAATTTGCAACAGTTGTCAAAATGCAGAAGTAGAAGGCGACGCATTCTCACCAGAGGCAGAACTTGGCCTTCGCTGCAATGAAGTTATGCAAGTGGCTAGTGAAATGGCTGTATCAGATTCTACCTTTGAGTTTCATGATGATCATGTTGTCTCTCTTGCCAATGACAAAGATGAGATGCGGGTCGACTCTCAAAAGTCTAAACCTTTCATTGTGTACCATCCAACCGCATTAGATTCCTCCTCCAAGGGTCATGCTCTACAAAACTCTGTCTACAAGAATGTATGGTTTTCTAATATGATTCTCAAAGTGGCTGATCGTGAGCTGTCTCTGAAAGACAAGGTGGATAGCATTGCACTAGATCTGTTTGATGATCTTAGCCCCCTTTCTTTGAAGTATGATGCTTGTAGTGTGAATATTTCGTCCACAGAATTGAAAACTTACAGTATAATTAAGCGGCAGTTCTCAAGATGGCAAGAAGGTTTCTCTCCTTTTCAAGATTTTTGCCCTCGGTTCAATCTCAATAAACAATAATACACCAGGACTTTTGGCTGGTAATTACAAGTCTTCCTTGCCTTTAGTTTGCCGGATTATGGTTCTTGCCAGACCTTTGTTCTTTTTCTGTGCTATACTGTGATTTTGTTTTGAATTTGATCTAGTTGTTAATTAATTGACCTTTTTGGTTGGTATTTCCTGTTTTGTCTTGAATTTGTCCTGGTTATCAATTTAGTATTTCTCAGCTAAGTTAACTGCATCTAGTCATATGGTCATTGACTTTTTTATCAGTTGTTCTGACAGAGTCCGTGTATGTATACTGGTGGCTTTGTCCATGCAGATCTATGTCGTTGACTCCTTAGACAGATAAAAAATTGGTCAAGTGAAGCAAGGATTTCAGGTTGTAAATATTTTGATATTTTGATATTTTGAGTGGTGTAAAAGTAAATGAATAATCTGGGGGACTGTTTCTCAGTTGACCTACCACTTGTGTAGCAGGCCATCATCAAATATCCGCTTGTGCTTAGCAGTGTCATTTTAGTGTTTGCCAACATACAAGACATGGTATTTTTTATTAGTAGTTCCATATCTTTCTTTTTATGGCAAACACAGATGTTTATATGTTGTATCATATGTGTGCTTGTTGAAAATTATATCATCTGCAGAGTTTAGAGAAAGTGTAAACTCTGTTTTCTTAAAAATGTTGTTTTGCATTCTATTTTCTGCTTCTGGTGGCAATTTGTATCAGTTACTACTCGAAGCGATTAAAGGAACAGGAAGTGAAGAAACTTATTGGAGGAAAAAAGGGAAATTCTGTCTCCCAGAATAAGTTGGATTCGAAATTTAGTTTTGTGCAGAAGGAAAAAATGTGTAGGTCATCATTTCTTACGGATTTTCAAGTAGGAAAATGAATGCTAAAATTTTTCCCGTTCAGAGATATGTAGTTTACCCAACACTGCTTCTGAACTCGTCAGTTAATCCCGTGACCAACTTAAGGATACGTGAGGAACTTGTTGCTGCAGAAACCCATGAATAATTTGTATTATTGATTTGCCTCTTTGCACTAAAATGTGTTTGAAATTGGAGTTGGAGCTGGTTATCTGGCGATGACGGCAATTCATAGTGATGTTTGTAAAGCTTTTGGCAGCAGTGACACTGGTGACAGAGATGGTATGATTTTTTAATAAGGTGATGGCATCAGTTAAGGCAAATCAAATCTCAGTTACGGGACACGAACAAACAAAAACACTGTTAATGATTTTTCATTTGATTTCTTTGATTTCATTGTCTGTCTCGAGTTTCGATCTTCACTGTTTACTTTCAGAAAACACACTCTCTCACTCTCACCACCTTCGCTCGCTCGACTTCACCAAATCACAAGCAGATCTACCTTGACTTCAACTCAACCTCCATCAGCACACATTGCTCTCACAAGATCTCTAACACTTTATCCGGCACCGTTTCATCATGAATTTGTCCTTTCCATGACTTCCTCATTTCTTGTTTCTGCGGTCGCCGTAGATGGAGTTCACTGAAGCTTATAACCGGGCCCTGTTGGTTTTTCACCTAACATTTGTTACATAGTTGTAGCTGTTGATTACAGTTTGGTCATTTGGGATACTCATTCCTTTAAGTAAGGCTCTTTGCTTCTCTCTTTTTCTTTTTGCATTTATACTAATTAAGTTTTATATTTGTGGAGTAATTTGAGATTTAAATTTCTTTTTGTTAATTGCTGTAATTAAGTGGTGTTTATTTGATCTGGAATGATGGCTTAATTGATATATGTTTACAATTAAAATCAAAATGCCTAAAAAGTGATGATGAAATTCAGGTTTTTTAGTGATGAAATGTTGCATGTGATTTAACATCAGAAAGTAGCTTTTGTAAACTGTCACAAATGTCTAATTGACTTGCAATTGAATTTTGAATAGTGAAATCATATGCAATTAGAAGTGGGGTGTCGGATGTTGAACTTCCATCAACTATCTACATTTGTTCAATGTATTTTTGGTGAATTTGGGAGTGCTTTTCATAGAATGCAACTTTGAGTAAAAGCAATTTGTACTTGAAAAGCCTTCCATAGATGCTCCTCTCAAGTGCTTCTCCAAAAAGCACTTCTTAGTATTTTCTTATTCTTGCTTCTCGAAAAATCTCTCTAGCAAGCACTTCCAAACATATTTTAAATTCTAAAGATAAACATAAACGTTTTTTTAACCAATTTAGAATTTTTAGTTCACATAAACATAAACACTTCTAAAGATGTACGAGGCGTGACTGCAAGGACTATATAAATCTACTGTCTTGTCATACATGGGAGATAATGGGTGTTTTTGCTCTTGACACACTGGATTTGGCTGATATTGGATGGTCACTGGATGATAGTGCCATAGTAATCTGGGATTCACCCCTGGAATATATGGTAGTATTTTTGTTCTTTTCATTGCTTTTTTCAAACTTTAATTACTTCATCATCTTTTATTTTCTTCTTAGGTGTTGAATATGTCTAAATATATAGATTGAAGTTGTAACTTGGACATCTTCTCTTGTAAACTTTTATGGTTTTCATCCATTCACATTTCAAAGGGTTAGTAAATGAAGCCTGCTCTTGCATTACCAGGAGATGGATCAATCTTTTCAAAACTGCTATGTCTATCAGTTTATACAATAATTTTACTTACCAGTTTATCTCCTTTTATTTAAGGAATCTCTCTAATATCTTAGTTGTAAGACCTTGAATGTGTATAATTGGGTTTTGAGTTGGGAGAATTGACTCTGTGGCTCACGCTAATCCTTGATTAGTATATCAGAACAAAGATAATGAAACTAGAGTACTGATATTCTAGGGAGACACTTGAGCCTGAAAGTATATAAATGATCTGACACATTTTACCACTAAGAGCACATATTGATGATCATGCTATTTGTACCACCTTATTATCCACCTTATGTCTTTCTAATTATTGGATAAGGGAATATGTTAACTTTCTTGTGCTATATTTGTCTTTCAAACTGTTATTAGCTGAATCATCAAGAGCTAATGTCTGTTCTGCAGGTTCTTATATGCTCTCCAGATGGGAGGTGCCTGTTCAAGTATCAAGCATATGAAAGTGGACTTGGTGTAAAAAGTGTTTCATGGTCTCCATGTGGCCAGTTTTTGGCAGTGGGTAGTTATGATCAGATGCTGCGGGTCTTGAATCACCTGACTTGGAAAACATTTGCTGAATTTATGCACCTATCTACTGTTCATTGTCCTTGTTTTGGTGCTGTTTTCAAGGTGAGAGGTTTTTATGTTCTAAGTTGAGAGATTTTAATATTGTGGTAAGGTTTGCTAGTAGTATGTAATAATACTGCTTGTTTGTTAAAATGACAGGAGGTAGATGAGCCATTGCAACTTGATATGTCTGAATTATGTTTGAATAAAGATTTTATATAAGGCAATTCTGGTAAGCATGATTCTCAATCATGTGTCTAACATGTTATAGCCAGCTCATCCTCAACACTTACAATGCTTAAGCCACGTAAACTCTGTTTTGTGCCTATGACTCTTATACTCTGCTAGTACATGGTGCTTTAGTAGGTTTTGTTATGTTTGCAAATTGATTTTGCCAACTTCCACTTAAAGCACTGTGCAATCTTCTTCTTTCTTGAATAGATTAGATTCAATAGAGGTCTTTAATGGAAGTAAAGTTTTCAAAGATCTTAGGGACATTAGTTCAAATTTATTAGGTTGAAAATATGCTGTTGTAGTTATTCTCATTTTTTGTTTTTCTTATTTTTTTTAGGTAAATTTGTAATGGAGTTACCCTGGAAAAATAAAGAAAAGAATTATGAAAATAAAAGGAAGTTTCCTAGTCATGTATAGTGAGATTACTTTTAATATTCGCTGGTGTACTATGATCTTTCAGAGGCAGTTCCTCAATATGCAATTTCAGTTTTTCAATCAATTGATATGTTTTCTTTTCCTCTATGAAGATACTGCAGATGGACACTTCAGAGTAAGGTATGAGGTTACAGAAGTGCCAATTACTTTGGCTTTTCAGAAGCCTCCTGCTGACAAACCCACCCCAAACAAGGAATCAGTAAGCCTTATTTTGAAATGTTTATCATAAAAATGAAAATATATGCACTATTATAATTGCCATTCCCTGTTGTAGCATCAGTTTCTGAAAATAAAATGCAAGGATAGTTTGGTGTAAATTCTCAGAAACCTGCTAGGAGTTTCTATTGGTTGCTTAACAACCTGATAAAAAAGACAGGACCCTTATTTTGAATTCAGTTCCTTCCACTTCAAGAACTGAGGAAATTACTTAAATTGCAGGCCATATGTCATGGAGCAATGACAGTATATTTGTACTCAGAATGATAGCATGCCAGCTGCTATGTGGATATGGGACATACACCGCTAGAGCTTGCTGCCATCTTGATGCAGAAAGATCCTATTCGAGCAGCAGCATGGGATCCAACTTGCACATGTCTTGTTCTTTGCACTGGAAGCTCTCACTTGTACATGTGAACCCCTTTAGGCGCCTACTGCATGAGTAATCCATTACCTCAATTTAGCATATATAACTGATCTGAAATGGAGTTCAGATGAAAGTTGTCTTCTGCTTAAAGATACGGAGTCATTCTGTTGTGCTGCATTGGAAGTACTTAGTGATCACAGCGCCGATGATTGATTCTTTCTCCACCGCTCCCCCCTCTTACCATTTCACTGGGGGATTTATTGATAGTTTTGCTTTGTTGTAACTTGATCTTAGGCGTAGCGCCAGTTTATCTCCCTCCAGATATCAGATATGTATATCTCAATTCACCTTGGAGAGAATCTGCATTTCGCTGAAGGTTCATCATGATGTTAACAATATGCTTGCCATTTTACACATCCTTGGAGGGGCAATCTCAGAACTTGCTGTTCTGGAAATCTGAATATATTATGACTATCTGTTTTCTAATTCCCCTGGTGAACATTGAACATGTGATTTTATCAATTAGTCTGACTAGGAAAGAGATGAGATTGATTTATGAATGAATAAAATACTCAGATGGAAAACGAACAATTTTGTAAATTGAAGACATGTTCAAAGAAAAGAACAATGTCTGATCATTGGATTGTGATTGCCACTACATATGTACATTCTTATTTCTTCAAAATAATAATAATAAAAAAAGCCCTCTATATATTCAATGTTACTTTCTTTTTTTTTGGTAAAATAAACAAAACTTCGTCTAATTAAATTAATTAAATGACAATTCAAAGCTTGGATTTGGAGCCATAGCATTCAACTTTCTCAATTGTTTTGAATTGGGAACCATAACATTCAACTTTCTCCTAAGTTAGCTAGAGCAAATTTGTAAGCAAATTGACCTCATATTAAATTTTGTAAATTTTAAATTTTCAAATTTACCTTTAACTTCAAGTTTTATATAAGAGTTTTTAACTTTTTTGTGTTATATTTTAAATTTTTATGTTGTAAGAAAAATAACTAGTAAGTTAACAACACATTCAATGTATTATATCCAAGTTGATGTATATAACTATTTCAAAATCTAGTTGATTAAAAAAAAATTATTGGTGATCTCTAGTGTGTTAAGCACTAGTATACTAACCTACATTTCACTCTAGCTAATGTAACATTTGATTTGAGATCATGTTTACAAAAAATAATTTGCTTTCTAGAAAGTAATTTGAAACTTTGGCTTAAACAAAATTCTATAAATTATTCTTTTTTAAAAAATGATTCAATATTAAACAATTTATCAAATAATTTTATATTTTTAAATTTGATAAAATTATAAAATTAAATTTATTTTTAAGATATTACCGCTGTAAAATTAAAACAAAACCTACAAAAGTTTTTAGATGACAAAGTTTTTCAAGAAATTGAAATAATTATAATTATAAAATCAAACATATTCTGGTCTTCACTTTGTGTCTTCATTTGTAACCATCACAAAAAAAAGTACACACACAACACACGCAGAAGCAGATGATTCCTAAGAGTGTTTTTAACATTAACATTACTTTCTAACTGCCATTGTCTTTTAACACTTTCTTCAACGTCATCAGTGCTGTCTATATTTCGCATAATCTCTCTTGAAACAATCCGAAGA
The DNA here is from genome assembly GCA_028052125.1 of Melia azedarach. NCBI lineage: Eukaryota > Viridiplantae > Streptophyta > Magnoliopsida > Sapindales > Meliaceae > Melia > Melia azedarach. Next base: position 5,397,512 of record CM051404.1, read on the forward strand.
CAATCAGAATTACTTCAAAAACATTCGGGTATGCCCGCTTCTTGTTTATGCTTAGGTTCTTGAATCTTGTAATACTTGCTATGTGTTCTTTGTTTATTTATTATGTTTTTTTGTCTGTGTTTGCATACATGGGTTTCTTGAACTTACCCTGGCTTTCTCTGTCTGGGTGTTTAGAGCCCTCTCCTCTAAATTGATGTTCTTTTATTGAATATCTAAGTGATTATGGAATCTGCAATTTTTTTGTCGTTGTTTTGGTAAATTTGAGTAAAATAAGTGCTTTGTTGAGTGAACAAAGAATACTTTTTGAATTCGAGAATCTTTGTTAATGAAGTTTTAGTTTTCGGGAAATGGGTACTTGTTTAATGTGTGTATGGATTGTTTTCTTGAATTTGAAGGTTTCTCATTTATGAGTCGTTAGTTGAAAGTAGAAGGATGTTTATTTCATGTTTGGAATTCTTGTCTTGAATTTGAAGATTGTTCACTAGTGGTCTGCAGTGCTTGAAAAAATAGGAGCTAGTTTGATTGATTGATTGATTGGATATACCTCATGAATTTGAAGTATTTTCCTTTCCCGGTTTGAAGCTTTTTTTATTTAAATTGTGCTTGATTAAATGATCATTCTAGCTGAAAAATTAAATGTTGTTTTTTTAATTTTTGATGAAACTGAAAGACTGCTTAACTTTTGGATTTGTAGTGTTCTAAAGGTTGGATCTTGTTTGATTGAGGTATGACTCGAAGGGTGCGGCAGAAAGTGTCCCACAGAAGTAAGGCAGTTATTGGAAGTAATTCAGAGCTGGATGGTGGGTGCTTGAATTTGCCTGCAATTTGTGAGGTTGATTGGACAAGATTGCCTGATGATACAGTTATTCAGCTCTTTTCATATTTAAATTATCGAGACCGAGCTAGCTTGTCCTCAACATGTCAAGCATATAGGCTATTAGGTTCCTCCCCTTGTTTATGGAGCTCATTGGACCTCCGGTCCCACAAGTTTGATGTCTCAGCAGCTGAGTTGCTTTCCTCCCGTTGCAATAATCTTCAAGCTCTTCGGTTTCGAGGGGCAGAATCAGCAGATGCTGTAATAAGTCTTCAAGCAAGAAGGCTTCGTGAAATTTGCGGTGATTTCTGTCGGGATATTACAGATGCTACACTATCAGTGATAGCAGCTAGGCATGAGATGCTTGAGAGCATTCATCTTGGGCCTGATGCATGTGAAAGAATCAGTAGCGATGCCATCAAAGTAGTTGCATATTGCTGCCCGAAGCTGCAGAGTCTTTGGCTCTCAGGTGTTCGGGAAATCAATGGAGATGCCATAAATGCTTTGGCTAAGCATTGTGGGCAGTTGGTAGAGGTTGGCTTCATTGAATCAGGAGGTGTTGATGAAGTGGCAATGGGAAACTTAAATTCTTTGCGATTTTTGTCTGTAGCAGGAACAAGAAACCTGAAGTGGAGTTCTGCTGCACAATTGTGGAGTAAATTGCCAAGCTTGGTGGGGTTAGATGTATCCAGAACTGATATAAGTTTGAGTTCTGTTATGAGATTGTTGACATCATCTAGAAACTTGAAAGTTCTGGTTGCTTTGAATTGTCCAGTTTTTGAAGCTGAAGCTGATACTGGCACGGTGTATAATCATAAGGGTAAAGTTTTACTTTCCTTTATCAATGAAATTTTCAAGGGGGTAGCCTCACTATTTGCTGACACTACTGAAAGTGACAGTGCTGTGTTCCACAATTGGAGGAAATCAAAGGACAGGAATAAAATTTTGGATGAGATTGTGAATTGGATTGAATGGGTTCTCTCCCATACACTTTTGCGTATTGCAGAGAACAACCCCAAGGAGTTTGATGATTTCTGGCTCAGACAAGGGGCAGCATTACTACTCAGTTTAATGCAAAGCTCACAAGAGGAAGTTCAGGAAAGAGCAGCCACTGCTGTAGCAACTTTTGTTGTCATTGATGATGAAAATGCCACTGTTGATGGTAGAAGAGCTGATGCAATTTTGCAACATGGTGGAATACGGTTGCTCTTGGATCTTGCAAATTCATGTCGAGAGGGTCTTCAGTCTGAAGTGGCAAAAGTATGGACAAACTTTGTTAAATTGTCAATCATGCTAGTTGTTAATCGTTAAATATATATTTTTTTACCTACAATTTCTTCAAAATCTTTTCCCTGAAACCTGGAATGCTGAAAAGAAATCTTTTGAAAGCATGGCTACTTACTGGATTAGATGTCAATTTTGTGATTTCTTTTCGATTTAAACTTTGCTTCTGAGGTGATCTTCAGCCATGAATATGAATTTTATTAGAAGTGTAGTTTTTGCATGACTCAATAATACATTTGCTATGTGCAGGCTATAGCAAATCTATCTGTTGATTCAAAAGTTGCAAAAGCTGTTGCTGAAATTGGAGGAATCAATATTCTTGCTGACTTGGCAAGGTCAATGAACAGATTGGTTGCTGAAGAGGCTGCTGGAGGGCTGTGGAATCTCTCTGTTGGAGAAGAGCATAAGGTGGTGAAAAATGAAGCACTTTGATAGACATCTTTGCCTTTATGTTTTTGTGTCTTGTTTTGGCAAGAAACAAGCAAAATTTTATTAATGAAAGAACTAAGTTACAAAAGTTTGGACAAACAATCTAGTAATATTAACTAATATGACCAAGAGATTGCATTTGCAGCAATGGCTAGAATCGATACAATAATTTTCCTGTAAATTTGCATTTTATTAATGAATGTATGTTTTCAGGGTGACATAGCTAAGGCAGGTGGAGTAAAAGCTTTGGTTGACCTTATTTTTAGATGGCCCTCTAGCAGTGACGGTGTTCTTGTACGTATCTCACACATACTATATTTTTTCTCTTCCCATATGGAAATTTACTCTCTCTTCCCGTATTCTAATGTGACATACAAAGGGTAAACTGTGAGCTGATCTTCACATGTTTTATCTCAGGAACGTGCTGCTGGGGCACTTGCAAATTTGGCTGCTGATGATAAATGTAGCCTTGAGGTGGCAGAGGCAGGTGGTGTTCACGCTTTGGTGATGCTTGCTCGGTCCTGCAAGTTTGAAGGGGTTCAAGAACAGGTGCTTTTAGTTGTAGCTCTTACTATATACTTTGCATTCTGAAGAAACCAAAATTATTTTAGCACTAAAAGATCACTGAACTTTTGATGCTCATGCTGTCGATCATTCACTGATTTCATCTCCCTTTGAGTGTCTTCAGTTGGTAAACCACTTTTATTGAATCATTTCTGTTAGAATTGAATTTAGACTTATTTATTTTCACTAGGTTTAGTCTTATTAAGTATGTTCATAGTTTAAATATTATTAATCTTTTCTCAGCTTGTTTAGGATTATCAGATTTATGAGGATTTCTAGTTATGTTGTTTTATTATGTTATCCCATATAAAGACATGTCTATACACTTAGTTTAATATTCAAGAGAGACTTAATACAATATTTTATTTTAACAATTTTGAATTTTACTTTGATCTATGATGTCTTTTTAAAGCATAAGCAAAGTAGCAAAGGTTTGACTCGTATAATTGCACAGACTCTTCACCTTTTATACTGTAGCGAATGGTGTGTGAGTTTTTGTGAAAGCACTTGGCGTTTGCACAAAATAGAACTCGCTATTTGAGAGTGTTCTCAGCTTATATATATCAGTTAACCTGATGGAAAATGGTTCCCAGCTATTTTAATGGTCATTGTAAAATGAAACATATGCTACACATTCCATTGACCTGCATGGCGTTCTCTGTGTTGGTGGTATGCTAATAAATTGGTGTTACTTCTGGTCTTGCACAGGCAGCTCGTGCATTGGCTAATTTGGCTGCTCATGGAGATAGTAACAGCAATAATGCTGCTGTTGGTCAAGAGACAGGTGCACTTGAAGCACTGGTGCAGCTTACTTGTTCTCAACATGAAGGTGTAAGGTATTCCAGTTTATTTTTAATTACATTAAGCCCTGTTAATACCTTAGACAACAGAATCAAGGCACATAGCCAGATGTACCTTATATTTCACATGATTGAGTGATATTTTGTTTAGGTTTCTGGCTACCTTGTTGTGTCTTGTAAACATTCTGCTTTGTGAATAATGCACAGAAAGTGTAACCTTACCTTGTTGTGTCTTGTAAATCTAGTGCGTTATGAATAATTTACAGAAGTGTAACATGACCTTAATATTTGGCTATCTAGATACTATTGTTCTGTTTAACTTCACATACTTCTACTGTCTTAAATTTTGTGTTCAATTCTATATAATACAACAGGCAAGAAGCTGCTGGTGCATTGTGGAATTTATCATTTGATGACAAAAATCGAGAAGCAATTGCTGCAGCTGGTGGTGTTGAGGCCTTGGTATGACATCAAAATTACATATTTATTTCTTCTTTTATTCTTTCAAGCATTTGGTTCTGTCTTCTTTTACAGTGGGCACATCAAGTTAAAACTAATAGAACTTTCTGCACTATGTGATAGTACAAAAGTTCCTCTTGGCATAGTCATACTTTATACTGTAATTTGATCACATCTTTGGTACAAAAATTCCTCATGGCATACTACAAAATAGGATAAATGAACCATTTCAAGAAATGGGAATTGGCTTTTAGATCTCATGATAAATGGGGTTTAGGAATTGATAACTTGCTTAAAAGAAATGTGGCTTTATTCGGAAATTTGCTATAGAAATCTTCTTTAAAAACAACTTGTTTTCACATTGTTATCTGACATAAATAGGCCTTTAAGGTAATGGATGAGACTAGAATGTGTTCAGACGTAACTATGTGGATGTTCGGTTGAATATGACTTATTTTAAGTCATCCAAATGTTTTAACTTGTTTGTTCTCCTTTAACTTATTACTATTTTAAGAGCTTTTCATCTGAATGGAGAAAGTGAAAAAATATTTACTTTACAAAGTGTTTAAATGGGTTAAGTAAGTTTGAATTCTCAACAATATAATGAATCTATTTCCTAACATATAAAACCTAATTTATTTTTTTGTCTTTTACAGAACCAATTATTTATGATAAAAGCTTGTCAGTAAATTACAGATTAAATTACATGGCATACCATCGAAAAATTTTGGAGTATGATTTATGTAATATAAAACACATGTAAAAACATTTACATTTGTAATTATTTTTTTTTATCACAAATGATTAAGTTAAAATAATCAAAGCTTAATCTTTTTTATATTGTTCAATTAATTTTATTTATCTTGTCAAACGACTTAACTTGAAAATATTATTGGCATGCAAAACAAGTTAAAAGGACATACATGTCAAATTATTAGTTTTCAAATATTTTTGGTTTGTAAAAACAAATAACTTAACATTTTTATTTGGACATTAATACAAAGAAAAACAAACATATCATTTATACATATGCATTCAAATATATTTACATGTCATAATATTCAAACCAATTCGGACTTTAGACTGAAATACAAACACTACCTAATCTTCAAAAATCTATTTCTCAAGAGACTTTCCTTTGTTTCTCTTTAATTTGGAATTTGAGGTTGGGAGTGGAGGGGGTTGTGATTTTCGGGGGATAGATGTATTGTAGAGACATCTCTTTGTTTCCTATTTTCTCACCTTTAGAGCTAATGAGCAAGCATGGTATCTCTATTAAAAGCGGGAAAGTTTTGCGTTTATCCTCTATAGGTTAAAACTTAAATTTTAACTGGAGTTTGAATATATTGCAGTTTTATTGTTAGGTAATGTTTCCTTAATTGGTTTGAGGAAAGATGGTAACCTTCTTAGGCTTTGATTCTTTGGGCATTTTCTCATGAAAATCATACTTTTACTAGTTGATTGATGATATTGCCCTTTGTTATTTCCAAACAGCTCAGATAATATTTAAAGCTAAAACTCTTTGTAGGGTTCAAACTGTCTCTCTATGACTCACTACTTTGGTTTAGCTAGGAATGTAGACTTTGTATCAGCTTGTCTCATAATTGATGTGTTTGTGTTAGTGGGAGGCTGAAAGCATTGATCATTCATTTCTTAATTACTCCCACTGGAATTGTTATATAACGTCTTCAAGGTCACAAAAGGGTATAAACATTGATCATTTGCAAGACTTCAATGAACCACTATGTATTCTTTAAAATGAGAATCAATTAGGGGAAATCACCGGAGTAACTAAAATGGACCTGAGGCATGAATTATAATATTACTCACCCATATTGTCTTGCTGTGACCTTATAACAATTTTACTTTTAATTATTTTGGGGGCAGCAAGTAAGCAATCTCTGGTTTTTTGATGTGTTGTCTGGTTTTGGTTTTCTAGGTTGCTCTAGCACAATCTTGCTCTAGTTCCTCTCAAGGGCTTCAAGAAAGGGCTGCAGGCGCTCTTTGGGGATTATCAGTATCAGAAGCTAACAGGTATTTAGTGGAGATTACCGGTTCTGTCTGTTGTAAATTGGCACAAATTTCGGCCTTATGCCTGCCCATTTGGAAAACAAAATTTTGGTGAACCTTGCATATTCTTTGCATTTTGGTAGATTATTACATACTTTATCTCAAAGAGATCACTGCCACTAAGCATTTTGAAATGTAAGCCAAATGCCTGTGATAGTTGCTTAGTGTTTTAGGACTTGTAGCAGTGTAAATCCTATGTTTCAATCATAATCTTCCCACATCCCACATCAAGTATTAGCTGTAGAAGTTTTCAGGAACTTTTTTTTTTCAATCTTTTGCTATCTGCAAAAGTATCTTTCGTTTGTGCTAGCTGTTATAATTTTGAGTTTATGTTTTTCCAATTTTACTTCCTCTGTTGTGGAGCACTAGATGGTTCATGAAGTATATATTTGGCTATCTGCTGAGGTTCATTTGTTAATCTTTATAGTACAGTTAACCGTAGTGGTTGATTCACATTCATCTTTAGAGAGCAGCTGCTATAATTTGGATCTGTATGTACCAATCGTGCACTGTTATGTCAAAAAAGGCTAAAACTTCCATCATTTTTTCGTTGGTATCGTTGTTATAATTTACTGTCTGATGGTTTCTTACCAAGATATACTAATCTGTTGCAGAAAAAAAAAAGGGTTATGCCTCTGACACTTATTCTACTGCTTATATCTGTTTTCTCTGATTTTAGTATTGCTATTGGACGAGAAGGTGGTGTAGCTCCCCTTATTGCGTTAGCACGCTCGGTAGTTGAAGTAAGTCATGTGGCTTCTGCACAGGTTATGAATCATGACGAGAATACTAATTTAAAATGAATCACTGATGCATTATTATATATTCCTTGATGATAATAAATAGAAGACAATGTCCATCTGCAATAATTAAAGTGCACTTGGGACAAAACAATCTATACGTTTTCTTGTCTTTTCACCAACTATGGTAACAAAAATAAGTTACTGCCAGATTGCATTCTAAATTGAATTCCGCATGATTTCTTAAGTAGTTCTTTCTTTTTGGATTAGTAATTGAAGGAAACTTCTATTGCATTTAGTTCTACGCACCAAGTTTACCTGCATGGTATGTTAATCCATCTGAACAATACTTAAACTGTTGCCATAGTTTTGGAATTGAAATTGAATAGAAAAGCGCTTATGACTGATGTGGGGCCTTAATCAAGCTTCTCTTCTTTAGGGTTTAATGGAATATTTATTTTAAGTTATACGGTCATCTCTGTGCATTCCTGTGGTCTGAAGTGAAGTCCTGAAGCAGGCTAACTTGAACATTGATTTAATTTGAGATATTTATACCCTTTCAGGATGTCCATGAGACTGCTGCTGGAGCTCTTTGGAATCTGGCCTTTAATCCTGGTAATGCTCTTCGTATACTGGAGGATGGGGGAGTGCCGGCACTTGTTCATCTGTGTTCATCATCACTGTCAAAAATGGCACGTTTTATGGCTGCATTGGCATTGGCGTATATGTTCGATGGGAGGTGCAACTTCAAAACTTTTTTTTTTTTGCACTACATTGTTATGATGGATGCAAGCACACATAGAAACACATTTCGGTGTCACAGGAATAGATTAAGATGCTATTGAAGGGGAAAGATATGTTGATAGCATGAAAGTGACAACAGCAAGCTTCCTTAAAATCATTTTATCACTTGGAATGCATGCAACTGAGGGTTTTGACTCTTCATTAGCCTATAACTATAGGCTTGAAGGAGTATAGTACAGAAGTTGAGCATGTCTTTGTGTTCATGCCTTCTTGTGAGCTGAAGGAAAAGTTATATGCATGGATTAAAATGTCTTATTTTGTTTGTCAATGACTCATCATAGGAAATATCTTTCTTTTTGTTTAAAAGACAATGCAAAGAAAAGTAATAAGGCATTCCAGGCTTTCTTGGGAGCTTCGGTTTATGCTAATCAAAGTCATTGCACCAGAACTTCATATGGTGAACTTATTTCGGAAAACTTTTAACATTGGTTCTCTATGAACTATCTCATTTCTCTTAAAAGCTGCTATGAGCTAAAAATTTGTTTTAAAATACAAGTAAAATGTATTTACCTCATCCCCAAATTATCTATGCTTAACAGACTTCTCTGAAACGGATTACTTTCCACTGCATTTAAGAGAAACATCTAAGAAGGGAAAAGGAATTGTATTTAAGCTTCTCAAAGTAGCTCAACTTGTATGGTTGAGAAATGTAATTTTTTAATGTATTTTATACAGAATGGATGGCATCGCATCAGTCGGGTCTTCTATAGAGGGTGCTTCCACGAGCATGAACTTAGATGTAACTAAAAGGATGGCGTTGAAGAATATTGATGAATTTGTGCACTCATTTTCTGATCAACAAACCTTTGCCACTGCTGTTGCATCAGCTTCCCCCACCGCTCTAGCACAAATAACAGAAGGAGCACGGATACCGGAAGCAGGGCATCTGAGATGCAGGTTTCATTTTTTTCCTGGCATTTTTACTTTTCCTTATTCCAACTTTGTACTCTGATATTCGCTTGATTTAACTTGCTGACATGTTTCACATCCTCTGTCTTCTAGTAACCAAAAGAAAAATCAGCTATACTTGTGTTAGTATGAGCATCTTTAGTTCAGACATTTGTCAACATGCTTTTTTAACGATTCATTTCTTTGTGCTTTATGTATTGTATTTTGTTGTTTTTCTCTCCAGTGGAGCAGAGATCGGAAGATTTGTCTCTATGTTAAGGAATCCTTCATCAATACTCAAGGCATGTGCTGCATTTGCTCTTCTCCAGGTAAGCCTTCTCTCCCTCTCATTTAGTAGTTTTCTTATGGGTTATAATATTACCAACTTTTTTGTTGGCTTTGATTTTCTAGTCATATATATTATAAATGTCAAATGTCGAATTGGTTTATCATTCATGACAATGTAATCAGATAGTTCATTAAATTAACTCTTAATATAATTGCGATTTAATACAATGATAAACTTGATTGTAGGTTTATTGATATCGTAATTAACAATGTCCAGCACTTGAACATGACATGCATGATCGTTGTAGCTGAACAAAGATATTTTTTTATTTATTAACAATAAAGTTATACAGTAGTGGCAGCCCCAACTTATTTATCATAGTCACAATTTTTAAAGAACTTTTTTGGTTGAATGGTTAATATGTAAACCTAAATACAATTTCTCTTTGTAGTTTACCATGCCAGGAGGCCGGCATGCAATGCACCATACAAATCTCCTGCAAAATGTGGGAGCATCAAGGGTCTTGCGTAGTACTGCTGCTGCTGCTGTTGCTCCCATTGAAGCCAAAATCTTTGCAAAGATTGTTCTTCGTAACCTTGAGCACCACCAGCAGCAGCATATGGAAACTTCAATTTAGATGTGAGGATGCTTCCAATGGAAAGTCCGAATATGGATTCAAACTCATTATTGAATTGGTCTCACTGATGGTTCCGATGGAGATCAGAGAGTTATGGAGGTTACTGAAAGCATGTTCATCAAAATGTCAGTTTTTCCTCGTGCTGAGGAAAATCTAGGAGCTTGTCGGTATACCAGAACGGAGAACTATTCTTCTGTCCCATGTAATGCAGGAGTCCTGTTATTTTCAAGAGTAGTTTTGTTGTTACATATCTATATTTCCAACTTGTACAGGGTACTAAAAGCATAAACAAGAGTAACAAACTCGGTACCCGATCAATTTTGCATTCCAGTTTCCTTTTCTGGGTCCAGCTAATCAGTTCAGTTTCTGTTTATGCTGTTCAATAGTGAATTCTATGCAGTTCTCGGAATAAATGTCACCTGTTGTTTCAGAATTCAGATGATAACATGTTATATTTAGACAATGAAATAAAAAAGGGTGCCCTTACATTTTGTGCTGTACTGGTCCTACTTCAATAGCTGTTGCACACTAAAATTATAAATATCACCTGTTGTTTCAGAATTCAGATAATATAACATGTTATATTTAGACAATGAAATCCTTCATATTTTGTGCTGTGCTGGTCCTACTTCAATACCTGTTGCCGCCACTTTTACATCAAAGAATATACGCCAAACATAGACAATTTGGTTGACTTTGGACAAAGATAATTGTTTGGCTCATGAGAAAATGGGCTGCTTGGGTTTTGATAGTTTTGCTCGTGTGAAATTTTGAGGTCATGCTTCTTTTTAAGACGATTTTGTATCACGATAGGAGGAGGTGCTTATGATCTTATGGATGAGATTTAGCAGTGGATGTAGTTATCTAGTGGCTCGGATCTATAGGTTTGTATGGTAAGCAACAATTGATTTAATTTATGCATGAACTTATATTTGTTCAGTTATTTTGATAGTTTATTTTTTTATTTAAGATTAATTAGATTGTGATTTGAGTTGTGATGAAGGTGCTTCAGGCCCGACTTGGTGTGTCTATGATATATTTGATAGTTTGGTTTGTTAATTTAGATGAGTTAGATTGTAGTTTGAGTTAGTTTTTCGATTATCTAACTTTGTATAATTGGAATAATTTTTGTTGTAGGCTAATGATATCTTCTAGTCGAATGATATAGCTGGTGATGCAAGTGTACGAATTATTTCTAAATCTTTATTGGATGATGAGAATAGGTTCGGCTCCAAGTACAAGAAGGGCTAGCATCTTCGAAATCCCGTATGTGAACCCACTAAAGAAACTAAATGGGTGATGGAGAGGCCTAGGCTATATTATGAACTTGATTATGAAATTTATCCTTGTCATCCTGTTCTTGATGACCAATACGCATATTCGTTGAGTGGATAATTACTCTGGGTACATATTTTAGCTGCAAATTAACACTTGTATGCATCTTGGATACACTTGATGTGTATGCATCTTGGATAGCACGTGGACAAGTATATCCATATGTTGAGATATCGATGGATCGCTTGTTTAAGACTTATGCTTTAGCATTGGATCGTTGAGTCCACGCATTTATATGTAAGAGGGTTACCTAGCTCGCGTATACTATGTTGATGTAGATATATTGCACTAATATGCTAAATTGTGTTTGTTTATTTTGTTGTCATCACTCTGGTTTACGTGAGAAAGCACCCTAGCAGTTAAACTCACCGAGGGAAGGTGGCGTGTGTTGTTGTTGCCATATCATGGAAATTCTCCAATTATTTGAATGAGAAATAAAAAAAAATAATAATTAAACAATATAGATGAAATTAAATTGAAAGCAACATATTATTGATATGAATTGAATAAAATTAAATTAAAAAATTGAAATCAACATAACAATAATTTTCAATTGAAATTAAATTAGCAACATAATTTCTTAAATTATTGAATTTAATTGAATCAATTGCGAAAATTATTAGTTGAAAGGAAATTAAATTGAAATTAACAAAACACTAGTTTTCATCAACGTACTTATTTTCAATTGAAGTAAACTTAAAGTGAAATTAACGAAGCACTAATTAATTGAATTATTGTAACTGTTTCACTTAATTGAATCAATTATGCAAATTGGATCAAACAATTAATTAAATTCATTCAATTGTTTCATTTAACTGAATTAATTATGTAAATTGTGCAAAATAATTAATTGAATTCATTCAATTGTTTCATTTAACTCAATTAGAAAAATTGGGCAAAGTAATTAATTGAATTCTCATTGTTTAATTTAATTGAATCAATTATGCAAATTAGGCAAAACAATTAATTGAATTCATTGAATTGAATCAACTATGCAAATTGGCAAAGCAATTAATTGAATTAATTAAGTGATTGAATAATATTTGATCAAACTGTTCATTTAATTTAATTTAGTTGTCCAATTTTTGAATAAAACTCAATTTATTATTGAAATAATTAAAAACATTGCACTTTCTAAGCACTCTATTTTTGAGTTAAATTTGAAATTAAGAAAATCAAGCTTTGTGGTCATCACGTCATATCTTATTTCGAGCACAGATTTTATGTAGTCGACGAAAGCGGTAACTTGTAAAAAGCGTGCACTTCAAAACAGAGCATTAATGCTTTCAACAATTTTGGAGATCATCAAGTCGTATTGCAAAGAAAAATATGATCCGGTCCACCTATGAAGCTCAAATTATTTTTTAACTAGCTTGTTGTCTTTGGATGCATTGCTCTTAAGTCTTTCATGTATTTATCGAATTTATTCAATTGATACGCCTTTGCAGCAAGGAAGTACCCTGTATGAAGGTGTTTACCTTCCATGCTCACATTTTGTATTTTGCATTGATATTCCTAAATATGTAATAAGTACAAAAACATTTACTACTTCTGAGAATATATTTAATAATAATAATAATTTGAAACTATATTAAATTTTATAATTTTATAAGTATTATAATTTTTTATACAATTTTTTTTATTATAATTGAATTTTTTGTATCAAGATTACAAGTAGAATATTGATTAACAATCTTTATATTATATTTATATTCTCTTTGTTTCGTACATAACTATAATATCATTATTTATTAATTTGTATTAATTTATATTTATTTCCTCGCAATTATATTTTTTATATTGTATTTATAAAATTGATGATAGTTTTTACTCTTTTATGTTGATTTATTATTATTTTTTTAACTTTTACAAATATTTTGTTTTACATAAAAATTAGCATCTGTTAGTCAAACATTGGTCAACATGCTTTTTAAAGGATTCCATTTTGTTGTGCTTATATATCGTCTACAGTGGGGCTGAGATTGGAAGATTTGTCTCTATGTTAAGGAATCGTTCATCAGTGCTCAAGGCATGTGCTGCATTTGCTCTTCTCCAGGAAAGCCTTCTCTCCCTCTCATTTGGTTGTTTTCTTATAGAATTCAACATTACCAGGTGTAGTCAGATAGTTCATCAAACTAGACTCCGTAACCTTGAGCACCAGCAGCACCAGCAGCACCAGCATATAAAATCTTCAATTTAGATGTGAGGATGCTTTCAAGGGAAAGTCTGATTATGGGTTCAAATCGTTGTTGAATAGGTCTCACTGATGGTTTTGATGGAAATCAGAGAGTTATGGACGTTACTGAAAGCATGCTCATCAAAACATCAGTTTTTCCTCGTGCTGAGGAAATCTACGAGCTTGTCGGTATTCAGGAACAGAGAACTCTTCTTCTTTCCCAAGTAATGCAGATTGTTTTGTTGTCAGATATCTATATTTCCAACTTGTACAGAGTACTGAAAGCATCAATAAGATAGCAAACCTAGTACACGATCAATTTATCGTTCCATTTTCCTTTTCTGCGTCCAGGTAATCAGTTTAGGTTCTGTTTATGCTCTTCAATAGTGGTTACTATTGTTTCTCTTATCCAGCAGTTCTCGGAACAAATGTCAACTGTTGTTTCAGAATTCAGATGATCTAACATGTGATATTTTGACAATGGAATAAAAAATGGTGCCCTTCGTTTTGTGCTGGTACTACTTCAATAGCTGTTACACACTAAAATTATAAATATCACCGGTTGTTTTAGAATTCAGATAATCGAACATTAACTATTTAGACAATGAAATCCTTCATGTTATTCGCTGCGATTGTCCTACTTCACTAGCTGTTGCACATTTCACATAAAAAAGTATACACCGAACCCATCTCGGACAATTTAGTTGACTTTAGCCAAAGATAAGACTTCTTTGGCTCATGGGAAAATGAGATCCTTGGGGTTAGTTTAATATTTGCCCTACCACAAAATTATGCTGAATATGTCATCGGAACAATTAGTTAGAACAAAACAGTTGAAATTTTCCTATTAGAGAGAAAATATAAATTAGAAGAATACCCTTTTGTTTCGTTCTTGGATATGAGTTGTCAAGACGTAAGAATTTTGTGTTCAGTCATTTATTTATATATTTGTTCTTGCTCAAAATTTTGATGGTTTATTTTCTTTGTTGACCCACAAAAAAAAGGAGAAATAACTCCAAAAACATGACTTCAATGTGTCAAACAAAATTTGTTTTTTTTGGTAACTAAGTTTGGACAAGGTCATACTACAGGCAATTGTATCATAATTTCTCTTAAAAATTGTATTGTAAAATTTCAAAGTTTTTATAACAGTTTTTAAATGTCTTTAATTTGCATGTTTCAAGTTATCAGTTATATATTCTAGTAGCAAAGAAAAATCTACTACCAAGAACAATGTTGAGCGTTAAGGTATGAATGCAATAAGAGGTTGGTGGAGGCCAAAATCTGTGAATCATGGTCAACCTCCACAGCAATTTACAGTTTACGTTAACATGACGTTAGGATTAGCTCAAGCACACTTTGGGATCATTAAAGCTATAGCCTATATATAACATTAACTTAGCGTTTTAAATTCTTGTAAACAAAACTCAGAAGCAAAAAGCTTCCAAAATGATGTTTTCCAGCAATTACTTTCTTACAGTACTTTCAGTGATTTTGTTGTCAGCTTCGTTGACAACTTCATATCCACTTCAAAAGAGTTTTCTCTATTGCCTCTCTTTCAATTCCAACTTTTCTGTTCCATCCTCCACAGTTTACACCCCAAACAATTCTTTATTTTCTTCAGTCCTGCAATCTTCTGCTCAAAACCTCAGATATCTGCTGCCTTCAGTGCCAAAACCTGAGTTTATTTTCACTCCTTTGTATGAATCACATGTCCAAGCGGCTGTTATTTGCTCCAAAAGGCTTAGAATTCATCTAAGATTCCGAAGCGGAGGCCATGACTATGAGGGCCTCTCTTATGCTTCTGAAATTGAAACACCTTTCATCGTTGTAGACCTCTCCAAACTTCGATCTATTAACGTTGACATCAAAGGTAACAGTGCTTGGGTTCAGGCTGGCGCCACAATTGGTGAAGTCTATTACAGGATTTATCAGAAAAGCAATATTCATGGCTTTCCTGCTGGTCTTTGCTCAAGCTTAGGCGTTGGTGGGCACATCACAGGAGGTGCTTATGGTTCCATGATGAGAAAATACGGTCTTGGTGCTGATAATGTACTCGATGCTCGAATTGTTGATGCTTGTGGCAGAGTTCTAGACAGAGCAGCCATGGGGGAAGATCTGTTTTGGGCAATCAGAGGCGGCGGTGGAGCAAGCTTTGGAATTATTCTTGCCTGGAAGATAAAATTGGTTCCTGTTCCAGCAACTGTGACAGTTTTTACAGTAAGTAAGACCCTGGAACAAGGTGCCACAAAGCTTCTCTACAGATGGCAACAAGTTGCAGATAAGCTTGATGAAAATCTCTTCATCAGAGTTCTCATACAGGGGGCAAGTGCAGCCCAAAAAGTCAACAGAACTGTAACAACTTCATACAATGCCTTGTTTCTTGGTAGTGCTGACAAACTCCTCCAGGTAATGCAAAATAGCTTCCCTGAACTGGGTTTGACCCGAAAAGATTGTATCGCGACAAGCTGGATCAAATCTGTGATTTACATTGCCGGCTTCCCAAGTAACACAACTCCTGAATTTCTACTTCAAGGAAAGTCTTTAGGCAAGTCATATTTCAAAGCCAAATCAGACTTTGTTCAAACCCCAATACCGATAACTGCACTTGAGGGATTATGGAGAAGGTTCTTGACAGAAGATGGTCCATTGATGATATGGAACCCTTATGGAGGAATGATGAGCAGAATTCCAGAAAATCAAATTCCTTTCCCCCACAGACAGGGAAACCTGTTCATGATTCAGTACTTGACTGGCTGGCTAGATGGAGATAACAGTGCAAGAAAGCACTTGGATTGGATCACGAGTCTATACAATTACATGGCTCCTTATGTTTCAAAGTTTCCAAGAGCTGCATATGTGAATTACAGGGATCTTGATTTGGGTATAAACAATAAGTTCAACACAAGTTTCTATCAGGCTAGGAATTGGGGAACCAAGTACTTCAAGAATAACTTCTACAGATTAGTAAGAGTGAAGAGCAAAGTAGATCCTGGTAACCTCTTCAGGCATGAACAGAGTATTCCAACCTTTTCCCACTGAAAGGCTGAAGAGCACTACATGGTTTGACACTTGAGTGAAATAGCATTTATAGTTAATTTTGTATCTGAAATCAGTTTGGTTTATTAATCTGAATAAAAAAAAGTTAACTGTCTTGGACTCGCTCTATCTTTTTCACATAGGAAAAAAAACATGCATAAAAAGAGAGCACTGTATTGTAGCAATATATTTTAAAATTTTATAATAATATTTTATATTATTTAAATGTGACAAGTGGATCGGTCCGACATAACACAATATGAATCTGACCTAAAACATAGCGGACTAATATAATGCTGTCCACCTGGAATCAGATTAGAATTACATTTTAAATGCAAAATAATCATCTATTTGCAAGTGGACCAACACAAGGTATAAATGATTAACTAAAATATTTAAATGTAATTTTAAAATTAGAAAGAATTGAAAATGCACTTAATAATGTTGTATAAAAGTTAAAGTTAATGATATTTTAATAATTTTAATTATTTTTTAAGAAGAATTTAGAATATAAAATAGAAATGTATATAATTTAGTCAATACAATATGATACAAATTTAATAAATTTACGAATTAAATTAAGAACTTAATCATTTTTTAACTTAAATTTAAATAATTGTTTTAGATATTTAAAAGATATTTATTTTTTAATTTTTTAAAAAAATGTTAAAAATATTTAAATATAATTAAATTAAAAATTTTAGCCTAAATATTTGAATAATCAAATATATGAAAAAATTAAATATTTTATTTGTAAGTAATACACTTAATTTTCTTTCACAAAACTTTTAAATGTTATCTAATACTTTTTGTTTTTAGCTGTCTATCTTAATTTTTATGTACTTGGAACAATATTTTGACATAATTTATCTTTTTATTTATTTTATCATTGATTTTATATTATTTAAATTGTTAATTCATAATTTTTCTTTACTCATAATATAAAGTAAAATTATATATCATATGAAAAAAATACACATATATATAATTTACTAAAATTATTCAATTTATGAACTATTATATCAACCTCATTAAATTTTTTAAAATAAATATAGGAAATATTTAGATATATATATTAACGTATTAATCAATTTTAGATTTTTTATTTAATAAAAACATACAAATTAATATTTATATTTAGATGTTTAAAATAAAAAAAAAACTTATCAATTACATTCAAATTTAAATAAATTTAATATTTCAGTATTATTTAAATTTTAGATAAAAAAATTAAACACTATCCAAGTTAATTTAGAAATTAAGGATAACATAAAATACAAATAAATTTGAATTCTATAATTCAAGTTGACATGATATAACATGTTTAACTACTCTAATATCAACATTGAACAGATTATTTTCACCTAATAATTGAGACAAGATCTTGCAAATCAATATTTTCAAAGAATAAAGAAGTGATCCGATTATTACAATATGACTCTTCAACACAGCTTGAACTGAGTCGATCTTCTGAATGTTAGACACAACCTAAGGCCCCTCAAGAATTAACACAAGAGTGTGTGACAAAAAAGTCAAGCCTCCATCCAATGAAAATGAATTTTCATGCATTTTGTTAACAAAATTTAGTCATACAAATTGTGCTAACAAATAAAGACTTTGAGAATACTTTTGTGATAATTCAGTTTACTTTTCAATAAAAACAAATTAAATTTAAGCTGCTTGACTTATACAACTAGCACATTGACTATTACTAAGTACTACAATTACAAGTTGCACAATAACCTTATTTTAGTAGGTTTATGTATACAATTGGGCTGAAATTAAAAATTAATGTTTAAAATCATTTTCAGGATTTTTGGTGGAGCACTTGTTTGAAAATTGGAGTGAAGAGCCGAAAAAGCAAAGAGATAAAAAGATTATTTGAATATGCTACATTAACTGACATCTCAATTTACATACCATAGTTTATATATTTATAATATTATTATAAGATAAGATAATTCAATTTTATTTTTTTAAAAAATCCTTAAAAAGATATACAAATGAATTTTAATAACAAATTAAATAATGAAATTTGACAAGAAGATTATTTATATTTATTTCTCATGTTAAGATGAGTGTAATAATTTCTTATAAGTCTATGTATGGTTCAAACCTTTTCTAACGTTATTTGTATTTAAATTGATAAGAAATCTAATTAAAAATTTATTCTCATATATAATGAAGTAAACTCTAATATAATAAAAATATGAAAAAAAATCCAATTTTTAACCTTAAATTGAAGTAAAAAAGTGAAATAGTAACTTACATAAAAAAATTATTCTTGAGATTAATATAAAACAAAGTTAAAGTTATCGTACAAGAGATATACAGTACATTCATGAACAGTGGGAATTCTCCAATATAATTCATGGATGATTTCCATTTTAAATTAATTGTTATATTGTATTTTAAATAATTTAATTGTTCAAACACAGTACGGTATTATACAACAGCTACATTTAGCTCCATCTTATGAAATATCTGTCTCCTTGCTTCTTACATGTGCTATTCAATGACACCAAAACCAAATTTCAGATTTTCTTTTGAAGAAAATATTTGGGTTAAGCTAAGTATTTAAGGTCACTTTCAAAAATTTCAATGGAGCACTGATTTCATTATCTTATTACGGGGATATAATCTTTCCAAGCAATGCAAGTGTGAACCACCAATTCATACTATCAGAAGTGGTATAAGGGATTATTTCAAATTTTTTTTTATCTAAAAACCTAAATTAAAATCAATTTTCAGAAATGTATTTGGACTTTGAATATAATTTAGTGGAGCACCAATTTTCCGTATGTGGAAAAATTAGTGCTCGTGAATTGTGGGTTTCAAACATTTTGTCTTCCCAAGCAATCCTGCACATGTTTAGTGGAGCACCATTAATTTCAGAGCCTGCTTATGGATGAGAATCCTTTGCTTAATTGAGAATGGAGAGTGAGTAAGGAATGACCTCAGAGAAGGAGGCACATTAATTGCACGTAATTCAATTCAATTAGACAGAGTTGAACTCAGCATTTTTTTGCATATGGACCCATGGCGGCAGGTCCAAGAGCTCTTGGCTAATCTTTATTATCACCCCAATTTTTATTGTAATTTTATAAATTAAATGATTACAATGTAAGTGGGTTCTTATTCCTAAATAACATATATATTTTAATGTAGAAAAATTGGACATTTAATATTAATATTACACTTCTATATTTATACAAGTTTTGAACACACAAGGAAAACGTTCCATACAGTGATAAATTATAAATTCTTTACAGTCACAACAGGAACGTGAACATACTACCCTAACACCATTCAATTGACTTTTATACGTTGTTGAGTCATTTGCTAGCTTAGATTGCATACTCTCACTTCTTTCTTTACTCTCTCTTACTGACTCTTAACTAACATTAACATGTACCAACTCATATACACTTCACTCATTGGCTCACCAACTAAAGCACCTGCACTTTTTCTTACACTGTACTTGTGGCAATTACTATTATTTATAGAATTTGAATGTCAATGAACTAAAAATATTCAAATTTTTGTGACTTCTCAAGTAGCTTCTAGAATTACGGTTCTAACTTAGTGATCATTCAAAGTTAAAAATTCTTAAGAAGGAAGTAATAAAGGACATTTTTCATATAATTTCTTTCAGCTTTGAGACTTTACACTTAAGAAATTATCCTTTAATTCACTAGGACCTCTTTTGCTTTTTAACATAGTTACATTTTTTCTTTTAGTATAAGGGTAATATTGATATTTTAAGTTAGACAAAGTTTCGTTAGTTCTTTTTTATAAGTGGTGCCTTGCAATGAGCTAAGCACCAACTTTGACAACAACTTTATGAAATTTGTAATTTTTTCAACTCTCATAAATTAATTGTGCATTAAAGAAAGAAATATGAAACTGAGCAAACTTACACATTATTTACAAAGGTCCCAACCTTCAATTTTTCTTTGTTTCATCAAAGAAAAGAATACACTGTATAATATGTGCTCAGAGATAACTCGCCTCCCTTGCTTGCTAACATCATGTCTTAAGCTTGCAGCATGACCTAACCAACACTCTTGCTAGTTATTTAGGGACAAATGTATTACCTATACATTGCCATCTAATGTGTTTACTAAGCTTAAAGAGTAACTAAATCCACATTAATCGCGACTATGCTAACCACAAGCACATGGGTCGTATAAAGTAATAAAATGATAAGAATAGATATTGCCCCATGAGGATTGAGATTCAAATTAACTACTAAGTACTATATATTGAAAGGTCAATTTTATCTAAGCAAACTATATTGATTAATTATAACAAAAAATAAACTAAAATGATACTATTAACTAATGAAAAATAGAAATTAAATTTAAGAATTTATAAAGGGATGAAATATGCAAGGATGAATTACTTAGGGTCTTGATTTCGCTTATTAATCACTATATTTCTCCTAATTAGCTGTTATTAATGTATTTTGGTCTAATTCATTAATCATAAAATTAAAACAAATCTTAACATAGTGATTATGCACAATGACTTAAGTTGATATTCCTATCTAACTTAAATAATTATACGTTTATTATGTATTACTTGTTTTTGAATGCTTAGAACCCAATTCACCTCCCAGTTTCTTGAAATCCTAATTGTTAATTAGATTATCTAGATGTCGATTATCTCCCGGTCTCACAACTATCTAGATTGTGTTTCTTTAGTCCGACAAACAAATCAATCTTTTTCAAGAATAAATTCATCCATATGCAATTTAACTAATTCATTAGTTAATTAACAAATTAGAACATTAGGCAAGGTAAATACAAGTGAATCAAACCATAATAACATTAATAACATGTCAATTGATTAAAACATAGTTTAGACAAGATAAATCAAGACCCTAGATTAAGAAAATTAGCCAACCAACATAATTATCAACATCATAATCTTCTTGTATTCCATAATCATCAAATTCAACAATTAAAGTTCAAATGAAATAAAAAATGAGAGTAATAGAATTTAGAAAACTAGACTAGAGATGCAAGCTTCAATGATCCTACTTAAAGTATCCTTCCAAAGGCTCCAACTTGTCTAGAATCTTCTTTTGTACTTCACCTTTCTCACTCTAAAAACCCAATTTTCTATTCTTGATTGCCTTTTTTTTTTTTTCGGTGACTATCATCCTAAAAATATATAAACCTAAAAGATACCCAAATCAGCCCATTAGATGATGATCTTATTGCCAAAAATCGTCCAAGCATGTCCAGTAGGCGCGGGAGCGCAATAAAACAAAATGGGTGGTGTGGCCTCGTGTCTTGGTGGTGCTCCCATGCCACACTCAGCCAAATATGGCCTGAGGACGCAAGTGTGATGCTGCTGCGCCATACCATCAACTTTGAAGTATTTGCATTTTGGTCCCTACAGCTTTGCGTTTTGATCCCCGTTTCCTTTCCGACATTACTTTCTCGAGCTGATTTCATCTTGAATGCCCATTTACTATCTTTTCTATATAAAACACTAAAGTTCGTCAAATATTAATTAAAGTTGAGGATTTATAAAATAATCCAAGTCCCGAAGTATCTGATAAGTGCATATTTCTACACACTTATCACACATTATGTGCCACTACTCTTGATTCAACAATGCCACTTTCATGCTGACTAGATCTTTTAAATATTATTACACTAAATAAATATCAAGTTATTTGAAAGGAAAATTTAAAATAAAAATTTAAGATGTTCAACATTACTTAAAATTTTTATCTCTAAATAATATTATATTGTTTATATAAAAAATATTATATATTTTAATGTAGAAAAATTAGATACCTTAATATTAATATTACGCTTACTTGTATACTATACAAGTCTTGCACGCATAAGGTAAATTTCCTTCGAAAGTTAAACATGTCTTAAACTCAAGATTTTTATTGCACAAAAGGAATGTGAACATATACTACAAACTAACATCACTTAATTGACTTTTATACCAGTTTGAGTCACTTTCTAGCTTATATACTCCTATTTCTTTACTCTCTTTCACGTTTACTAAAGGTTGTTTATTTTTTTGACATAAATCTGAATAATTTTATATAAATGTTTAAGAGCTATTTATTTTTTTAAATATGTCCGGAAAATTATTAAGAATATTTGGATGTAATTAAGTTAAAAATGTTAATTGAAATCCAAGAACAAATGTTTGAATGAATTAAATAATTTACTTGTCAATAATATTCTTAGTTTATTACTTAATATTTATATATGTCAACAACTTAAAATATTAATTTTAAATTTTTTAGGACATATATGTTAACATACCAATTTCAAATTTTTTTATTTTTATAAAAACAAACAACTGAACATTTATATTCAAATATTTAAGATAAAAAAAAACATATAAACTATATTCAAATTTCAGTCAAATTTAGATTTCAATTATATTCAGACTTTAGATAAAAAAAAAAAAACATTACCTAACTCCTAATTAAAAATTAACATGTTCCAACTCATGTACGCTCACACTCTTGGCTCACTAATTAAAGCACTTACACTTTTTCTTATGCAAGGAACTTGCAGCAATTACTATTATTTATAGAATTTGAACGTTGATGAAGTAAAATAATATTCAAATTTTTGTGACTTCTCAAGTAGCTTTTAGAATGATGGTTAAACTTATGGTGATAATTCAAAGCTAAAAATTCTGGGGCAAGAAGTATATAAGGATATTTCTTATACATCTCCTTCAAAGTTTGAAACTGTACACCCGGAGAGACTTTTACTGGCTTTCAACATTGTTATACTTTTTCATTTAGTATAAGGGTAATACTAATATTTTAATGTAGATAAGTGTCACATGGGTCTTTTTATAATGTAGTTCCCTACGATACACTAAGCAACAACTTAGCCTATAAATTGGCTTAAATTAGGAATCCTCTCAACTCTCATAAATTTGTTGCACATTAAATAAAGAAATACGAAATTGAGCAAACTTATACACACTATTTATGAAGGCCTCAACCTTTAACTTTTGTTTAGTTCGTTAAAGAAAAAGAATAAATAATAAAATGTGCGCTTAAAGATAAACAATCTCCCTTTCTTGTTAGCTTTTTGTCTCAAGCTTATATCATGACCCATTTATAGGTACATGTTTGCAAGTAAGACTTCTAGTTGCTTATAAACAAATGTATCACTTATGCACTACCATCTACTGTGCTTATCAAGTCCAAAGAGCAACTACAACAACATTATGTGCAATACCCTTGATTTAAGAACCATTATGTCACTTCCATAGAGGCTAGGCTTTTTGTTTTGCCACTTTAAGAAGACCAAATCCATGCATCATTTCCAACAAATGCACCATTTATAGGCTTTTTCGAGTTTCCTTGCCCATGTCTAGAGACTTTTGTCTCACAATTCGCATCTAATTGAAATCATTGCTCTTTCTCGTTACTCATTACATTATCCAACTACCTCATTAGTTATGCTTGCATATGCCCACTTTTCTCTGAAATTCAGACCTATTGGCTATTTTAAGTGTTGTCGATTATCGACATTATATTATCCGAAAAACAACCTATTTCTAGATATTTTAAGTGCCGTTACACACTTCTACCATGTGCTCTCATCTCAAATTTGCAAGAGCACAAGTCCTGCCTCTATCTCTTTGTTACATTTCGACTTAAGACGAGGTCTCGAAACGAAGTTTATGTGTTTCATGATAATTAAAGATATACTAAATCTTAGGAAATGTCGCCTCTAATTTATTTATATTTTTTTATCTTCTTAAATTATTTCTTTCCTCTTTTCTATCTTTTTCACTCAAAATATTTCTCCTTAAATGGCGGATTATTTAACTTTGGGAGAATGACACATGGACCCTCATTTTTGAAAATAAATCTCAAAGACACCTTTGAATAAAAAATATTTGTCAGTGACACCCCATTTGTTACATTTTTTTGTTTTCGTTATAGGCTTGAAGGGCAAGATGATACTTCTGACATGATTTGAAATGAAAAAATATTGAAATAAAATAACAAATGTGTAGCAATAGACGAAAGTCAAATCATTCTCAGTTTGAAGAAATATGAGCCGTCCATGCGATGATTGAAATCTTAGCCTTCCATCTTCTGAACCATCTATGTGACCTATCATCTTCCTCGCGCCAAAACCCATAGACTCATAAACTAGAAACCCACGAACTAGAAGGATAATTGAACTCCATATTGCAAACGCATTTTCATAATCCATCATATAAAGCAATCGATTTGGGCGTTGAAAAACTTTGTTAAGAGCAAAACTAAAGGAACAATCACGATTAGGCATAAACATGTTTGTTTTTTAGGGTTTAAAATCATTTAAATATCTTTATATGCATGTTTGTTTACCCATCACATTATGAGAAACTAATAGCTTATAATGAATATATAGTCGATTTTTGCTCTATTTTTATATTTACTTTGTACTTTGGTTGGCCTAAACTATAATGTTTCAAATTCATTGCAAATATTTGTGGGTTTTATGTATTTTAACCCTATATTGTTGAATATGGGTTACAGTTGTACAAGTTTATAACCACATGTATGTAGCCAAAATTTGATATTGATTTGTAATAAGATGACCTCTGTTTTTGGTTCATGCAAAAATAATTTGTGAATGCGAACATCCATATGTGCTTAGTTAGAAAGCGGTTTATAAAAAATTATAAATGTTGAAAATTTTCATTATGAAAAGTTGATTTGACTACGAATATGTATGTTGTGATGTATTAGTTAGGTAATACTCATGTTTGTTGTTGGTTATGTTGATGAAATATGCTGTTGTGTCATGGTTTGGTCATTGAGAGTGTTTGGAAGTTGGATTAATTGTGTTTAATTGTCTTTGGAAGTTCAGAAGATGGCAAGTGATGATTGTGAAGGTGTGAGGTTGATTGCAAGGTTTTTGGGGGAGATATATGATTTAGGGTTGGTTGATCCAAATTATATCAGTTTGGTGACCATTTATAATGAACTGAGTGAAGAGGTCTTTGATAGAGAGTTGTTCCCAAGGGAGAAATTTAGGACCTATGTTATTACACCTGGGGAGTTTGAGAGAACTGAATTGGTAACAGACATGCAGCTATTGGACATGATTAGAAGATATAATGGGGTGGAGTTGTATGACATAGAGATTGAGGTAGATTTTGCATTTAAGGATTATCACCCCTGATGTACCAGCTCAGCAAAATGAAAATAAAAATCTTGGCCCACATGGTCCCAATACAGCTAGGAGAAAGATTTTTGAAAGTCAGTTAGAGTTTAACATAACAACACCAACTAAAGCCCAAACAGATTATCAAACAACCCCACCTCACACAAAACCTTGAATACCAATGGATTAGAAATCTTACAAATTGAATGGAATTTAACATATAGCCTAGAACCTAAAGCCATTCTCAAGTGGTTAACCCAATCGAACCTACATAAGAGCACACAACCTAGTACCTTTGAATATCAGATCTTACAGTCCCTGAGCATTCATGTGATACGCTCATAGCCCCTGAGCAGTCAGTGCCAAATCACACAACCCTTGAGTAGTCAATACCATATCCCATAGTCCTTGAGCATTTAAGTGATGAGTCTACAGCCTCTGAGCTTTCAGAACCTAATCTAATAATAGTCGAGCATTCTGAACATGAACCTACATCAACTCAGCATTTAAACCATAAGCCTAGAAACGAGAATAAGAATGACAAACTAGATTATGACAAACATTATATACCTGTTCGAGAAGTTGATGATGATGAGGCTAGGTGGTCTAATGATGGTATTGATAGCATAGATGGTAAAGATATAGGTAAAGCTTATGCTGAAAAATGTTAATGACGTCAATGATGAAGAATCAGCGAGTAATGACAGTAATGGAAAATTATCCAACTATGAGAGTGATGATAGAGAAGAAGGCTTACTGACATCATCAGATGAAGAACCAGCAAGCAAAAAAGTGTTAAAAAAGGCAAGGGCAGTAGGTAGGAAAATGTATAGGAGAGGTGCTGGTGGGGAGATAAGGTTTGAGGTTGGCATGAATTTTTAATCATTGCAGCATTTAGAGCAGAAATCAAGGAATATGTTATTAGGATGGGTTTTAGTTGTTAAGGAAAAAAAATGTGAAGCGAAGATTCATAGGGGAGTGCAAGCATTCAGGTTGTCCTTAAAGGATTTATGTAGGTCCATATAGGGGTGGTCTATCCTTTATTATAAAACAATTAAATGATGAACACACTTGCTTCAGTCATAACAAGAATAGAGATGCAACTAAGGAATGGATAGCTTAGCAATTTCAAACAACACTAACTTACAACCCTCGAATGAGTGATGATTCGATGAGAGATGAGCCTCAGCAAAAATTTGGTGTGCATATATCGAAGAGGAAGTTATACAGGGCAAAGAAAAGAGCATTGTTCAGAGCAAGTGAAGACTTTGCACAGTCATATGCCAAATTACCTTCATATGCTAGAATGTTATTAAAAAGAAATTCAGGAGCAATGGTGAAGTTGTAGACTTATCATGGAGGGGATAAAATAAGCTTTAAAAAGTTTTTTGTTAGTTATCCAGCCTTAAAGAAAGAATTTTTAACAGGGTGTAGAAAATTTATAGGCCTAGATAGGTGCCATTTGAAAGGGCCACATGAAAGGGGTTTTGTTATTTGTAGTTACCTTAGATGCAAACAGTGGAGTTTTTCTTATTGCTGTTTGCATCTGTGAGGGTGAGAACTTAGAATCGTGGGGTTGGTTCTTGGAGTTATTAGGGGATTATCAGGGCATCCAAAATGAAAGAGCAACAACATTTATAACAGACAGATAAAAGGGAGTGATTAGGGGGGAACAACATTGAGGAGGAGCAAATATAAGGCATTGTACGAGACATATCTGTGCTAATATGTGGAGCCAGTGGTAGGCAATTATATTAAAAGATCTGTTATGGGAAGCAGCTAGATCAAACACCAAACTAGACTTTTCTAAGTATATGGAAATGCTCAAATATGAGAAAAAAGAAGCTTATGATTGGCTCGTTAAAATCCCACCAGAATTCTAGTCCAGGCATGCATTTGATATTGATATGAAGTGTGAACATGTGAAAAATAATTTGATTGAGTCTTGGAACAGTTGGCTTAGTGATCATATGGCCAAACCAGTGCTTGCTTTGTTAGAGTTCATAAGGAGGAAAGTGATGAAAAGAATGCACAAAAGAGTAAGTGAAGTAAGAAAAGGGAAATCTGAACTGCCACCATATGTGCATAGAAAGCTCAAGGCTACAACAAAAGCAGGAAGATATTGCAGGGTCATTTTAGCCTCTAACATTGAGTTTGAGGTACTACAAGAAGGCAGTAAGACATTTGTGGTAGATTTGAATAAGAAGGTATGTGACTGTGGGGCATATCAATTTAGTGGCTTACCTTGCAGTCATGTGCTACCTTGCATTACATATGTTGGGCATGAAGTTATAGATTATGTCCCAGACAAGCTAAAGAAATGAGCAATTCATTAAGCCTTTGCCAGATAAAAGTACATGGCCTACTGTGGATGATTTGTTGGTTGAGCCACCAAAAGTGGTTCCAAAAGTTGGAAGGCCAAAATTGAAGAGAGAGGCAACAGAAGGCCAGCAATCTCAAGTATGGCTTATGCAAATAGAGTGGACATAACAAATGATTATATCCATTCATTCCAGGCAGGAGAAATATAAGAGATTTTAGGCAACCACGAGGTAATGTGGTATGGATTCTATTGGTATGTTATTTTATTGATGTAATGTGTTTTCAAGTAATTATTAAGTTTTAGTATTTGGTTCGTTTGGCAGGCAAATTCTAGCTCATTAATAGCACCAATAGTTGCAGTTAATCAAATGGTAGCCCATGATCATTCAACTGTATAATTGTGACAATCATATTTTGGCTTGGAGTTTTTGATTCATTATTGTATTGCTATAATATATTTTTCAGGGTAATTATTAACTTTCTTTATCTGGTTGGTTTGGTAGGCAGGAGCAAGTTCATCATGTCCACCATCAACTACTGTTGCTCCAATTCCACAACCTATCCTATTTGTAAATTTCTCATTCTACTACTGTTGCATATCTTTGATGCTTTATTTTTTTTTTCTTAAAAAGATATAGTTAATTGTTGGCTAAGCAGATACTTTTGGTTATGTGCATATCATTTCAATAGGTCAAAGGACAACTTTAAGAGAAGGAAAGAATGTACCAACAGTAGAAAGGACAACAAAAACGAGGGGAGGGATAGAAGCAAGAGGTGGCAGGAATGCAAGTCACTTTAAATCACTTATTTTTTAGTGAATTAAATGGGTAAAAATGTAATTTCCATTTTGATTTTAGGTTAGAAAATGGATTGGATTATAGTTTTTGATTTTTGGGCAACAAATGAGTTGGTATAGTTTTTGTTTTATAGTTAACCAAATGGATTGGAATATAGTTTTTTTTTTTTTGGATAGCAAATAAGTTGGTATAGTTTTTGTTTTATGGTTAACCAAATGGGTTAGAATATAGTTTTTGTTTTGGGGCAGTAAATGGGTTGGAATATAGTTTTTATTTTATGTAATTACTTGGGCACATACCATTTGTTTAGACTTGTGATGTGTGCATAGATCATTTGTGCTACTGAAGCAAGTATATTATGAAACATTTGGCACTTGATGCAGTTATGAATCACTTGTTTCTCATTGTGTTAATCTTTTACAAATCTTTTGAAATCATTAACCATAGATTTAATGTTACTACAATAAGGGCGAGAATCAGAAGCTTTCTAATTGCTGCTACATTATCTTCAATCCCCTTTAAAGTGTTGTCTCTTACTTTCAAGTGCATAGCAGATTGCATTTAAGGTTCAACATCTACTATATGATTATAGTTGCTTCCTTCATCTGAAAAGTTTGTAATGACATTACTATTATTTGTTGCAACAATCATGTGCAAGTTGATATCCTTTGCATCTAGATTCCATCAATTGAACCATGAGCATCTTCGTGTTTTGCATGTAAAAAATAGTTTGCTTCGGTTGTCACTTGTTTCAGAAATCTTGATGCAAGCTCTCTTACGACAAAAACAATATTTATTTCTAAATTTTATATTTCCACCATTTAACTCTAATTTTGGTAATAAAGCACTCATTTCAGGAAGTAAAAGAGATGTATTTGGTTTGTTTAACAATCTGGCTACTGGAAAGCCAATTTATATTGGTTGGTTTAAAGGTTAAAAATGGGCAAAAAAAAGTCGCATATTCAATTTATACAAAAATTATAATTTTGTCCCTATAATGTTTAATGTTTATAACATTCATTAAGGACATAATCGTCAATACATCTCCATTTATTATTTGCATTTAATGATCATCATTGTAACAAAAAGGCAAAGGGTATTTGTGTCATTGCAATGGTCAAAGGCATTCAGTCTATAACAGAAACAGAAAAACGTAACGGATGGGATGTCATTGACAAATATTTTCGATTCAGGGGTGTCCTTGACATTTATTTTCAAAAATAGGGGTCTAGGTGTCATTCTCCCTTTAACTTTTATCAGTTCATTAGTACCGTAACATTTTTTTACTTATCTTAATGCTTTAAATAAATGGTGGCATCTATCTCTAGCTCTTGAGATAAATTTACTAAGAAAGACAATGCAACCGATTAACTTTTGTACTTCTTTGATTAATTTTGGAGATTTCAACTTAAAAATTGCTATGATTTTGTTTGTATGAGCTTTGATTCCTTTTTTATTCATTATACAACTAATGAATTTTCTTGCTAAGACACTTAAAACATATTTTTCTAGTCTAATTTCATATTATTTTTTCTATGCATTTCGAAGGTACTCTTTGAATGCTTTGTATGGCGTAGCCTGCAGAGACGTTTTTAACATGTCAATGTAAGACTTCAATTATTTTCCGAGATGATCCTTAAAGATGTTGTTCATCTGTATTTAGTAGATAGCTTCTGTACTCTCTAGTCCAAACAACATTATCCTTTAATATTATAGACCTTATCGGTTATAAATGATATGCTTTCTTGACCCAAATGATACATCTTAATATGATTATATCCTAACAAATCATTCATGGAACTCAGTAGTTTATGCTCAATAGTCTTTTTTAATATTTATGTTATCTAATTAATTCTATCAAAAATGTATTACATTTAAAATTATTTATATTAATAATTAATTCTATCAAAAGCCTATTGCATTTAAATTTTTTTCTCCCACCATCAAAACTCTTCATGATTAACTATCGCTTAAATTCTCCACCACTTAAACTCTTTGCAATTTACTTTTTATTTTTCTACACCACTCAAACTTGTGTTCTCTGCACTAATCAATTATTTATTGTATGTTCTTTTTCAAGGTAAATCTTTATCTTTTATTTATTATTAATATAAAAATTATGAAAATTCTAGAGTTGATTTATTTACTGATTTGATGTACGTTGAATTAGAATGAAATTAAACTTGAGAAATTTTCAATTATTATTTATTTTAAGTAAATTCTAGAGTTTATGTAATCAATCAAAATATAGTAAATTAAATTTTCTCTTTTACTTTGCTTTTATTCTTTTATTTAATTATAGGCCATGTTGTTTCTTATCTATCCTTCTATCTTGTGCTTTCCATTGTTCAAGTGGAGAATTTTGTTGAGAATAAATTAAACAAGTACTGTTTAAAACTAGCTTATCATAAATTTAAAAATTGGTAAAAAAAGTCTTCTTAGAACACCTTTTGACTGTCTTACTTGTCTAATATTCTAGTAAGGCGAGTAAAAACAATGTCGAGCTAAGATAATGTTGAATATGAACAGTGTTGTGTATGGAAAGTGTTGAGCTAGGGCACACAGTCATTTATCCTCCTAGGACACCTTTGAGAAAAGTTAGAGTTTTGTCCTAGTACATTATACATCCTAAGAGGAAAAATACGCTAACTATATCTTAATAAACTTTTAAAGAAAGCTAGAATCTTGTCTTGGTACATCATATGTCCTAAGAAGGAAATGAGGCCAGCTATGTCCTAGGACATTTTTTAAGGAAGTCAATCTTATCCTGGCACATTATAGGTCCTAAAAGGCAAATGAGGCCAACTATGACGTAGACACTTTTGAAGGAAGTCATAATCTCATTTTTACTCATCATACATCTTAAGATCAAAGAGAAGGCAGTCAACTATTTTTTAGGATAATTTTTATAAAAGTTTGACTTTTCTCCTAGCATATCATATATCTTAAGAAAAAATGTTAACTGTCCTAAGACAGTTTTGAATGAAGGAAGTCAGAATCTTATCGTAACACATAATGCACCCTAAATATACACGTGAACTATGTCCTATGACACTTTTGATAGAAGTCAAAGTCTTGTGCTAATATATAATACATCTTAACATTAAGAAAAATACAATCAACTATGTCCTAGAATTCCTTTGAAGAAAGTTATAGTTATATTCTACCATATCATGCATATAATGAGAAAAATATAGTAAATTTTGTCCTATGACATTTTTAGTAGAAGTTAGAATCTCGTCTTAACATATGATTCACCCTAAATATACACATAAAATAATGAGTTAATGGCTCACCCCTCGTCATTAATATTTTGCAGATTAAAGTTTGAATGGTTAAATTGTGAGCTAATAGAGATTTTTGATTGAGCTTAGAATATTAGAAAAATTGAAGCTAGTATCAAGTTAAAATTTAGTGTTGTATTTAATTTTCAAGAATACTATGTGGAACTTTTAGCAATGTAATTGTATATAAAACTTTATTTATTCTTTGGAGGATTTAATTGTATATTAGAATTTTGGAGTCTTGGATTTCATGTCAAGTTTTTCAAATGTTTTCATATAGAAAATTTGGGGTGTTATAATTTTAGTATTAGTGCGTAGGTTATGATTTTGTAGACTTAAATGTTGAAGGATTAGTAACAAAGTAATAATAATACAGGTGAAATTCAAGTTTTGCCTAGAGGCTTGAATTATTTATTTATATTTTGTAGAGATTATGAAAAAGATTATTCTTTTGTGGTTTATTAAAAGTTATTAAGATTTAAGAGTAATAAATTATTGTTGATTTATTTCGAGGGACTTTTTTTTTGTATAGCTAGAAAAGCACACATGTTTATTTTACATTATTTTGTTGTGAATAATTATTTTTTTTTCTAAAATATATGATTGGTTACGAATATATAGAACGGAACCTACTACTAGAGTTAGTGCTGGAGGGGTTACACAAAATACCACTGATGATCAAGGTATAAATGGTAATGTTTAAGGTATAAATAATGAAGTTAACCCCACTCTTTGTCAGCTCATTCGAGAAGCCAATCCTATAGTAAGAATGATGGCTACAATAATGGAGCGAAAAAGTATCCTAGTACAACAATTAATGAAAGATCCAAATAATTTTTAATGTAATAGGAATGTTGAAAGGCAAAGAAATGATATAAATAATAGAGACATAGTGAGCTGTGAGAGATTCAATAAATTAGGACCACTTTATTTTCATGAAATTATTGAGACTATAGTAGCTGAAACATGGTTAACATAAATTGAAAAGATATTTTTTGGCCATAAGATGTAACAATGAGCACAAGGTTATATTTGTGTCTTTTGTACTTCAAGGTGATACAGATCATTGGAAAGAGACCAAAAACCGCACAAAAACTTGTTACGTGTAAAATAAACGAACGCAAGTGCACGTTTCGCAAACAAGTAATAAAGTGATAAGTGGATGTCGATCCCACGAAGAATGTAATCCTATAACTACCGAAAGTAATTAAATTACGAATTTATCTAAAGAAATCGAAATAATTTTGGTTGACAAGATTAAAATTAAGAATTAAGCAAAATACTTAAGAATTCAAATAATGAAAATGTCTAGGGTTAATGATTTATCTTATTTAGTCGCATCCACTTCTTCAATTGATGTTAACATGTGTTGCTAGTTAATTATCTTAATTTATTCGATTGTCTCTCTCGAGATCACTCGAGTCTATTTCGCATCTTAAACTTTACTATATCTCTATGTGAAATTAATTAAACGAAAATGCATTACAAATGGTGATAATTTCTAATCAAACTACGGAAATCATATTAGTATATCTCTATCTAACATGCAATTTATCACATGGTCTAGATATGGTGTTTATTTCTCAAATCCCATCAATCCATAATTCATCCAAATATTGGCCAAATATCCAAAAGTATTAATTATCAATTGAACACACAATATTAGAAATGGATGCTTCAAACAGATTAAATCATTACCCTAGAAAATAAGTTTAGCCACACATTGGATAGAATTTAAATTCACAAATTATAAATTCAACAATTAATAACATGAATTCAAAATTCACAAATTTCTTCAATTCACAACAATAAATTGAAATAAAGGGAAAGAGATAAACTAGAATAGGAGAGCTTTTCATCCAAATTCGAATTTGATGTTTCCCCAAATTCTTCTTCCAATCTCTTCTTCTTCTCCTCTTCTTTCTCTCCCTTTCCTTCTCAAATCTATCCCAAGAAATGACCAACCATTCTTTTTCTCCCTTTTCCTTCCCAAATCTCTCTTTTTAAATCCAAAATTTGACTATTGTTGAGGGGGGCAAGGCGCCGCGTAGTCGCGCACCTGATTCTGCTCAGAAATGCTCAGAAATTCAATTTAGCTGGCAAATATCAATTGAGTCCCTATACGTATAATTAACTAGACATTAAACTGTAGTTTTAGACTTTATTGCACTTCAGTCCTGATTTTGTTGCACTTCAGTCCAAGTGGACAGAACGCAGTGCACAGTGTCGCAGCAAGGCGCGCGATCGCGCACCTGCTTCTGCCAACGAAGCTAGAAAATCTGACAACTATCGATTGGATCCCCTTTCTCTCGTGTATTTGAGATTTATCCTTCTATTGTGATAGTTTTTTATTTTAGTCCTGATTTTGTTGCATTTTGATCCACCTTGTTCTTATTCTCTAGTCTCTTCCTTTTCGAGCCGAATTAATCCTTTTTTAGCCCAATTAAATTTCAAAAGTTAAATTTATCATTTTCTGTACAAAACAATCAAAATACATCAAATTCAAAAGAAACTTGAGGATTAAACAAACAATTGAAGTTTAAAAGTAAATGATTAGTGCGTGTTTCACGCACTTATTAGATCGCTTGTTAATAAATGGTAAAAAATTAGGACCAATTTCTTAGAGAATAATTGTTGAAGCCTTCTTAGAGAGATATTTTCTTAAGTGTGTTTGTGTTCAAATAGAAGCTAATTTCTTAAAAAAGTAAAGGAAGTAAGTTTGTACATAAGTATGAGGAACAATTTAGCTCTTTGTCTAAGTTTGCCCTTACCTTGGTTATAGATGAATGTAGCAAGTGCATTCATTTTTTGGGGGGATTACATTTGACTATTAAGTCTTATATATTTGTTCTAAAATAAATTTTTATTTTGATGTTGTAGACAGAGGTATGATTGCTGAAAGAGATATAAATGAGTCTCAAGTTTAATTGGATGATCGAAACAATCAAAACCATTACAATGGACCTAATGGTGAGGGTTCGAATAAACAAGGTTCTCAAGGTTACAATGGAGACAATAAGATTGGACAAAAAAGTACTAGTAGTACTGCTATTCAAAGAGAGGTTCCTACTTATATGCATTATAACAAATTTTGTTAAGATAAATATTACTTAAATACAGGAGCTTGTTTCTATCATGGACAAATTGGTCATAGGATAAAGGAATGCCCTAAGAGAGAAGTTGATACCCAAGTTAATTAATGATAGTTAGAGAAAGACACTAACGACACTAGGTCAACTTTTTGCTATGACTGAGCAAAATGATTATATATTAGCAAAATAGTACCAAGTATTTTGTTTCTAAGAGATGTTAGGGGCTACATAATTTCTCATATTATATGTAGGATTAATAAGGTATAGCAAATTTTAAGGATGAAAGAGGGATAAAATTTATAATACCACTTATTTATAGATGTTAAAAGATTAAAAATTGTTAAGATTAGAACTTTAAATTTGATTTTATATAGAAGATTGAAATATTTAAGTTTAATGATTAAAGATTGAGGGATTAGGATTTTCTTCATTTGATTTTAAATTTTTAAGTTTTGAATTCAAGAAGAATAAAAACTTATATTTTTGAATGCAAACCTTTAGCTAAAAATAAGAGGTAACACTTCTCTCCCCATTATTGTATTTGCTTTTTTTAACTTCTAGCCTCTACAAATTTCTTTTTATTATTAGTGCTTTTTGGAGGAATGATTCTTGGTTGTTGTTTGTTCTTGAAGAATTGGTGATACTTTGGTTAAGTATAGAAGTACATAGTGCTTTGTTATATTTCAAGGTAAGTAAACCTGTATATGATATACCTTTATTCTTTTTAAAAAAATGATTATGAAAACTTGTTATGTAAGCATGCAAATGACTTCATAAAATATGTTATTAACGAAATTATTTTTTTTAGACTTTTAAATTGTCTACAAATAATTTGTTAATCGTTTTATATCCATTAAATGTTCTATATGAAATATAAATGAAATTTGTATTGATTATTTGTACATAAAAATATGTTTGTGTTGAATGTTTTTGCGTATTGTCCATAGATACGATTATATTGCTACTTTATAACGATTATTATTATCATTTTGTTACAATTGTTATATTATTCTATTACGGTTATTACTATTTGCTTATTGATTGGCGGGCCAAGTTAAAATTATGCACATATTGATTGATTATTGAACTTCGAAAATGCTTTATATAGTTTTAATCATATGTTATGTGACATGAGCTAATTGAATTAAATAGATATTTATAATCATGCTTATATATTTTTCAGATGTTTAAAAGTAAGAGTTTATATATAAGTATTTTAAAATGACTAAACATTATGCACCCATTTATATATTAAGTTGATGGCTTGCCTCTTTTCATTAATATTTTACTGATTGAAGTTTGAATAGTTGAACTGTAAGCTAATGGAGATTTTTGGTTGAGCTACACTATTGAAAAGATTGAAATTAATATCAAGTTAAATTTAAGTATTGTATCTATCTTTAAAGAATATAATGTTGAATTTTTGGCAATAATAATTGTATATTAAACTTTATTTATTCTTTTGAGGATTTAATTGTATATTGGAATTTTGGAGTTTTTGATTTCATTTCATGTTTTTCATATGTTTTCATATAGTAAATTTGGGGTATTATAGTTGGATGCATCATGAGCTAAGACAGGACTTTAACTTCATTCAAAAGTGTCCTAAGACAAATGTGACTACCATTTTATCTTAGGATGTATTATATGTAAAGACAAAAGTTTAACTTCCATAAAATGTTTTCTAGGACATAGTTGATTGTTTTTTCACCAATCCTAATATGTCTGATGTACTAGGACAAGATTTTAACTTCTTTCAAAGGTGTCCTAGGAGATAGTTGACTTCTTTTCCCTCCTAAGACATATAATGTGCTAGGACAAAATTCTTACTTATTTTAAGGATGTCTTAAAACATAGTTGACCAACTTTAACTTATAGGATGTATGATGTGCTAAAACAAGACTCCCACTTCGGTTAAAAATGCCTTAGGATATAAAATGACTTCTTGCCTAAGTTGGTACTATTCATACATAATGCTGTTCATATTCAGTACTACCTTAACTCAATATTATTTATAAAATTGTGCATAACATTTAGTCTTTTTAAAATATTTATACATAAGCTATTGCTTTTAAAACATCTTAAAAGTAGGTAAGCATGATTACAAATATTCATTTAATACAATTAACTTATATCATATAGTATACGATTAAAATTGTATGAAGCATTTTTGAAGTTTTGGCTAGTCAATAAATAACATAGTCATAACAAAATGATATAATAATCATAATATAACAGTAATATAATCGTATCTAAGGACAATAGGAAAAAACATTTAACACACAAACATACTTTCATGTACAAATAATCAATAACAAAATTTTATTTATGTTATAAACAATTAGCAAATCATTTGTAGACAATTTAAAAGTAAAAAAAATATAATTTCGTTAAAAACATATTTTATGAAATTATTCACATGCTTATGTAACAAGTTTTGATAATCATTTTTTAAAAAAGAACAAGGTATGTCATACACATTTACTTACTTTGAATTGTAGCAAAACACTATGTACTTGTATGCTTAACTAAAGTATCTCCAATACTCTAAGAACAAATAGCAACCAAGAATCTTACCTCCAAAAAAGCACTAATAATTAGAAAGAAATTTGTAGAGACTAGAAGTTGAAAGAAGTAAACATAATTGTGGGAACAAAAGTGCTAGCTCTTATTTATAGCCAAAGGTTTGCATTCAAAAATTAAAATTTCTATCCCTATTGAATTCAAAACTTAAAAATTTAAAATCAAATGAATAAAATCCTAATCCCTTAATTTTTAGTCCTTAAACTTAAATCTTTCAATCTTATTCTATAAAATAAAACTCAAAATCTCAAATTCAAAGTTCAAATCTTGATAATTTCTAACTTTTAATTTCTATAAATATGTGGTATTACATCAAGCATATATGAATAGTACCTTATGTGCATGCACAATAACAAAGATACATAAATAGTATCAATTATAATAATGTTAGATTCGAATAACATCAAGTATAAATAATGCTAAGTTAGGATCGTACCTAATATAAACAGTGTCGTTATGAAAAGTGCTAAGTTAGGGTAGATCGTTATTTTTCCTCCTATGATACATTTGAGGGAAGTTGGAGATTTATCCTAGCACATCATACATCCTAGGAGACAAAAGAGGTCAATTACATCTTAAGACATTTTTTAAGGAAGCCAGAATCTTGTCATAGCACATCATACATCATAAGAAAGAAAGGTAGTCAACTTTATCTTAGGACCCCTTTGAATGAAGTCAGTCTTATTCCAGCACATCATGCACCTTAAATATACATGTAAACAGTACACTCTATGCATAAATAGTGGCATGTATGCACGAATAGTAAGTACCAAGTATGAACCATATCGAATTAAAACAGCACTAATTATAAATAATGTCGAGTTGAGACAGTATCGAGTTGGAACAATGCTATATATGAATAATGTCGAGCTGGAATTCGAAGTCATTTCCATAATACCTTTGAGGAAATTAGAGTCAGTTTTCTCCTAGCATATCGTACATCCTAAGAAGGAAAGAAGGTTAGTTATATCTTAGAACATTTGTAAAGGAAGTGAGATCTTGTCCTAACGTATCAAACATCTTAGGATCAAAGAAAAAAGGTAGTCAATTTTGCCCTAGGAGATTGAAATATATCAACTATATTTTAAGACACCTTTGATAGAAGTTAAAGTTTTATCATAGCACATAATATATTTTAGGAGAAAAAGGTAGTCAATTTTTTCCTAGGACATCTTCAAAAAAGTCAATCTTGTCATAGCATATAATACACCATAAATATACATGTGAACAATACCCTATGTGGCGCCATGCATAAGTGATACCAAGTTTAAACAATGTTAGATTAGAACAATATCGAATATGAACAATGCTGACTTAAGAGACTATCAAATATGAACAATATTATGTATGAATAATATCGAGTTGGAATAATAGTGATTTTGAATAGTAAATTTTTCAAAATTGCACATTTTACAGCCAAGTTTAGGAATTGATGAAACAAGCCCAACAACTCTAGAGACTAGCTTATCCAGCCCAAGCTGATCGGGGTGCATCTTACATGCAGAAGTTAGAATAAAATTCTGATTAGGATAAGTAATGTTGTATATAAATAATATCTTAGATTGCGAAATATCCTAATTGAATCTAGGAGATTGAAACAACTAATTCTAATTTTTAATCAAAGTACTCTACACAACAAAGATTATAAATTAGGTGGCTTGAGTGGAGAAAATGACATAAGAAACACAAAAATGAAAACGAGAAGAAAAAAAGTGAGTGTTTTTTTTTTATATATTGTAATAAAATTTGTTACCTTATAATAAAATTCTTTTGATTATCCATCATGTGGCAAAAGTAAAATGTGGAAGCACATTAAATTTTGATCAATTATAAGATATTGACAAATGTGGAAAAGAAAATGGTAAATTATATTGTTGGCAATAGCCCGATTGTTAAAAGAGATGGGGCATAAGTCTAGTATGTATATGTAAGTTATATAAAAAAGTATTTGTATGTATTGTCACTTTGGTCGAGTGGTTAAGGAGTGTGCCTGGTAAGTACATGGGGTTTCCCCGCGAGAGGTCGAATCTCTCAGGTGACGAATTTTTATTTAGCCTACATGCAATTGTCAAGGACCGTTTACTTCCCTAACAATGTCGAGTATTGAAATTTATGATGCATGAGAGCCTCCAAATGCCCATCTCAGATGTTCAATCTGGAAATGCCAGTAATTATCCCATCAAGGATCTGCTGAGTTGACAGCTTCAGGACACTCAGGCTTGCTTTAAAGGCATGAGAGCCTCTAAGTGCCCATCTCAGATGTTCAATCAGATAACTTATTGATGGAGAATCGGAATAACTGATGATGCATACAAGTTTACAGTGAGGTGATTTAGCAAAATCATAAACTAAACTTCAGAAAGAAGTCTTGATGCTTCAATGCCACACAAAGTGTGACAAATTGTAGGATTGTAAATGAAATCTTCATGCCTGAAATTAATTAGCATAGCGAAAGTGAGAACAAAGCAGTAATCATTGTAAGATTGCCAAATTATTAATCTAGAGGATTCGTTCTTCCAAAAGAGGGGCTGAAAAGTATCTGTATTGCTTGTTGAATTGTTTTTAAATAAGAGAAACAAAATCATGTTTTGGACTAACGAGATCAATATTCATGTACAAGATAAGGCCTGAAAGTTTGAGCAGAAAATGAATGGCAATTCAAATAGAAGAATAAATCTTACTCATAAAAAGATGTCAAATAATATGCCAAAAATTTATACCTATATTTTCATGTGGCATTTAGTAATTGATTGGATATTTTGAGCGAATGTCCTTTTTTATTTTTTGAATAAGAGCGAATTCCATTTTGAAAGTGATAAAGGTTCACCATCTAATGGATAATTGACAAATCAATTGGAATAATTAAACTTGATTGAAACTATAGTATTATTATATATGAATTAGAATTTGGCTTATTGAATTGATTAGTTCTAATAATTTTAGAAATATTTGTAAAAATTTTAAAATAACAATTATATCCCTATTAATAATAGTTATTCAACAAAATAATTATTAAATATTTAAAATTTGATAAAATAAAATATAATTATAAAAATTACCTTAATAAATAGTACATTAATAAAATATTTATCAATATATTATAAATTTATATATTTTATAAATAATATATATTTTTTATTATATTTTAGCTATACAAAAATATAAATTATGATATAATCATAAGTGTTGTACTACAATATCTTTTATTTATAGATTAATTTTTATTTATGATTTATTTTCTAATACCTAATTAATATTGAACTATTAATATATTTTGAAAATAAATAAATTTATATTTTAGTTATATATTAATAAATATTATTATTCATAGAATATATAATTTATAATATTATGATTTACTTTATAAAATATTTTTTAATGAAATTTACCAAAAAATATGTGTTTGTTTATAATTTTGGTTTGTTTATTTTGATGGCTATTTTTAAAATTTTTATATTTATGGCTATAATTCAAACCCATCTAATTGTTAAAAGAAATAAAGAATAGAAAAAATATGATTTAGAGTATTTTAAAAATAGAAAATAAATGTGTACATGAATAAAAAGAATTAAGAATTATAAGTGTGCTTCAGTACAGAACAGGTCCAAAAGATTAAGATTCTAGAGAAAAAAAGATTAGGAATTTAATTTTGTAGACAGGATAGGAAAGAACAAATTAAAATATTATATTATTAATTTAAATGCTGTACTATTTATTATATTAAAGAAATTATTATGCATGCAGTGTTAAATATGATGCAAGTAAAGGACTATAGGTCCCTCCACTCCAATATATAGTAAGTGAAATACAATTTCAGAAAAAAAATTAAATTTATCAAAATTTTTGACGTAGTGGGATTATTTGGGTATTTTTTTTTCTATTAGGAAGAAAACGTGTTAGGGGTAAATCCAATAAGAGGGAAAGGTAATTTTTCCTTAAAAGATATATCAACTAAAAAAGTATATTTCCGTTCAATAGCAGGGTTTTACATTTAATTACCCATTTAACTAACTAAACCCATGATCTAGTTTGATTCAAAGAGAAATACGACATGTTTCTAACTAATGTTTGAATGCATCATATTAATGCTTAGGGGTATTAAAATTATCCCCAAAAAATAGTAAGGTTGTAAGGAAACGACTTATTGTAAGGTAAGGACTTGGAAGCCTCAATGAAACTTCGTTTGTCCAGTTTTTCTTCTTTTAACCTAACACCGTCTACTTTGTTAACATAAATTAATAGGATATTTACGCGTCTATCTAAATTGCATTATTTTTTTTAATCCAATTTGTTATTAGTTTTTTCTTAACGTGTGTAATAGGTGAACCGTGTGTAATCTGGAAGAAAAAAAAACAAATGCTGCTAATAAAAACCAGGTTTTATAAAGTAGACTTTGAACTGTACGTTTGCTATAGCTGTAGCATTATACCCTCTCTCTTCGTTTTCATTTTTGTTCTTCTTTCCAGTCTACCGCCGTAGAAGAACATAGTTTACAGTTATGTCAACAACAAACATATCACATGATTCAATCTGTTACGATAGTAGCGACGAACTGGAGTCATCGCAAACAAGTAATATGGAAATAGTGAAAATAAATACTAAAAACTTGGCCGGAGAGAGAGACAAAAACGGTCGCACTTTGATACACAGAGCTTCCGCAAACGGTAATCTTCAAACGGTGAAGATTTTGATGGAACTTGACCCTAAACTTTGCCATCTGAGAGACAATGACTCTTTGACTCCTCTCCATCTGGCCGTTATGAAACGACATACAGAAGTCACGAGGGAAATAATCTCAGGTTTTCCAGAATCACTTGAAGTGTTGACCGATCAGGGGAAGACGGTGTTTCACCTTGTTTTAGAGGACTGCCGGAACCAGAACGATATTGTCGAGGTTCTGCTGGAACAGGTTAAGAAGCATGGGAAACAGGATCTTCTTTTTAAGCAGGACCGTAATGGCAATAACGTTGCGCATATTGCAGTATCTGATAGAAGGCTCGAGGTAAATTCATTCTCTTTTTTCTTCTTACCTTAAAATATAAACTCAAAAATTCATAAAGTTTTATGGTTTCATAGACTATTGGGATATATTTTCTAATCTATGCATTCGTTTTTTCGTATTGTCATTTTTCTTTTCGATCCATCTCTTTCCCATCAACGATTTCATCGTTTGCATACTTGAAAACTGTACATTTTAACAAAGTTATATTGATAAATAGATAAAAAAAATAATAAAATTAAAAAAAAAAGAATTGCAAAAAATATATTTAATAGAAGGCAAAAGTTCTGGCTATTAAATATTAATAAAAGGGACGTGCATCTATATATCTATATATAAATATTGATTAAAGTCATACTAAGCGATCATTTCACTTTAATTAATTGTTAATAATTTAGAACATGTCACATCCTAGTCAGTTATGTAATTTCTGAAAGTATGTTTTTATAATATTAATAATTGTGTAATAAATGCTATAAATAAGAGTGAATGGTTCGATACTCCTAATTTTTTTTTATTATTTTATTTGATTTGATTTTTTAGATTAATTAATTTATATTAAATTATAAATAATAAAATTAAAAATATTTAAATTATTAAAAAATAAAATTAAAATATAAAAAAATAATTAAATATTTAAAAAAAATATAAGAGATCGCGGAGCAATGGATAAAAAAAATAGAGAGTATTAGAAAAAAAAAAGGAGTATTGTGCCTTCTCCCCGTAAATAAATTATTGGTATAATTATGTAATAAAATATAATCTTACATGACAGGACAGCTTCAAACATGTTACTCTGACAGAATGGTAAAATTCTACTTTCTCTCCCCGTTTTTTCCCCCTTTTTCAAGAAAGAAAATTCTTTACCATCCCTAATGTCATAAACAAGCACAAAATTTTTCCCAAAAGCAAGATTTTTTATTGGTTCAATTTCAATAGATATGGGACTAGGTGTAAACTTTTCTGTATTCATACACAGATAGTGCAGTTGCTCAAGACTTCGACAAATGACTTTACAAAGCTTGTTAACTCTTTGAACGGTAGTGGATACACGGCTTTGGATCTCCACTATTTGAATAAAAGCCATGATGTAATTGCGGGGAAGATTAGGAAAATCCTTTGGAAGGCTGGTGCGTGTGAAGCCGTACAAGTGCAAGAGCGGTCATCAGAAGACTCGGAACCTTCAAGTCCGGAGGGGATGACGGAAGACGAGACAATGATGGATGAGAGGAGGAACCGCGAGAGTAATATCTTGTTGGTAGTGGTTGGAATACTGATTGCGACAGTTTTTGCGGCAGTTGCCGGTCTACCCTCGTTCTTCCCCAAAGAAAACAAAGTTGCAAGTGAACCATTTCAATTTGGGGATGCGGTTGCAGGAGACCTTCCAATCATTTTCTACATCATACTGTGCCTCACAGTTATCATCTCAATAAGTATGGGTTATATGATCAAGTTTTTATACTCACATCTCTTTGGACATCTTTTGCAAGTTGCGATGGTTGCAATATTTATTCTTTATATTCTTTTGGCGTATAGCATGATGCCAAAATTTTTTGTCACAATTGGCCCCCATCACATTTCAAGTTTTGGTTTCATGTGGATACTAACTTCAAGCATCATTTTGTTCGGAATTGTGTTTAAACTCTTGAAAATGAAATTGAGTTCTCCAAAATCTAGGAAGGCTGAAGATGAAGCTGCTGCTGGTTCTTCCAAATACAGTCCGTCACTTAAAGGTGTTCATGCTGTTCGTTTCAGAAAACCGACGCCATTAAATCGTGACTGATAGTGCAAAGTGTCAGCCTGCCGCTACGGTAATTGAGGATCTTGTACATATCTCTTTGATCCCAAGCCAATATTGTAGGCCTTTACTATGGAAGTTTTTAGCGGCAGTAATTTCTTCATTTTTCCTGTGTATTAGTAGCACAGTA
This sequence comes from Melia azedarach, assembly GCA_028052125.1. Taxonomy (NCBI): domain Eukaryota; kingdom Viridiplantae; phylum Streptophyta; class Magnoliopsida; order Sapindales; family Meliaceae; genus Melia; species Melia azedarach. Next base: position 5,442,015 of record CM051404.1, read on the forward strand.
GTGCTACAGGTACAAATATGAAACGATAATCATATAATTTGCATCATTTAATTACATTGATTAACATCATCATCATCAGCATTTTATCCCGGTAATTGTAATTTGCGGAGAACCAATGTATAGATCACACCCACACACGATAACTCATTCAAGGGTGAAATTCTTTCATTTAAGGAAGACAGATGCTGAATGTCAGTACGATATAAAACATAGAAACAAGAGTAAGAAAAGAGGTTTTTTTAAACATTTTTTTTTACAGTGGATATATCAACTCAAAATTTTTCATTTTAAATGATAAAGCACACATTTTGAGACTAATGGTAGAAAAAGTTGATAATAATTACTAGATCGTAAGGGATGAATGATCAAGTGACTCCCACGCGCACTGTTGGAGCCCTTAAGGCAAAACAAACTGCCCTTATAAGAAATCATGCGTGTCCTCGCACATACAATGTAGTCGAACCCTGGTTTCGCTCCTTTAGTTGTTGCTAATGATTTCATCCTGCTGCCTACTTCTTCCAGTCTACCTCATTCTGTAAAAGACACTTTACTATATATGGTGACACCCCGTGCGACATGGCGTAGATGACAATGACCAATTATGTGAGCCGCTTGCCTTACCATGATGGTGATGTTTCCCAAGGATCGACAAGAATGTGCTATGTGCTCTCATCCACTATGGAATAATTTATTACAGCATGCACTAAAATCTTGCACAACAGACTTGCCTATAAGGCACCTCAAATAGTGCTTCTGTGTTTAATAGTAATAGTCAAGTTTTTAAGACACACTGATTAATCTTGACTAATCTTATTCTCATCAAAAGAACGACTCCAATTTACTGCCAATATACTTAAAAAGGGTCAAGTGCCTTCTTTAATTCTCGCGCTCTAACCTTAGAGCCCTTATCACCAACTATCGATCCCGCTAGCAAGCTCGATTCGCACGGATATATAGAATCATAGGCTCCATGTTTGAGACTTGAGACATACCTGGCTGATAATCTTATATTGAAGGAGACCAATAGTCATTCAACGAATAGCCCATCCAAGACGCGCCAATTAGACACTTGGATTCTTAGAAAATGTAATGCAGCAGTCCACACGTTAGCTAGAATGACTGTCATATGCAGAAAAAACTTTTTGTTCTATTGCAATTTTCTTCTTAACGTGTTGATAATTCGTAAGCAAGCCGAATACACTAAATCAACGCACAGCCCACACGAGCCGCACGAACCGGACACTTCGGTTCTCTACAAATTGGATAAGGAGTTTTGCATTTAAGTCCTTAATATCTTCACATTGAACAAATCAACCAAAGATTTCCAAAAATATAAATATAAGTCCATTTATTTTTACCAAATTACCTTTGAATCCCATGACTTATGGTTCACACAGTATCAACTCATCACAAGCTCTCGTGCAATACCAATTTAGACCCCAAGCTTCACCATTTAGAAAACATATCTACCAATAAATTATCTTTGTCTTCCACACCTCTTTCACAGGTTCGTCTTCGAATTTTATGAATAAAAAATAAGTGAATATGAATAATTGCTCCAATAATTAATTGTTTCATAAATAATTTTAAACTAAAAATTATAAAATTAAACCTCATACAATTAATAAATTGGAAAGTTAATGAATATTTTTAAAACCATTCAGACTAATTAATCTAATAAACAAAACTTTAACCATAAATATTTAATCCTTTTAACCTTTTGAAAAGTTGAAAGGTGACATTACAAAATTTTATTTAAAAATATTACACTTAGCCCATTGACATGTATCACATATACAGCTCTTAATGAGGATCAATTTGAGATTTGTATTGGGATAATTAAAAATGATTTTGAGATAAAATATTTTTAAAATTACATTTAATAAAATCAGTTCCATTTATAATAAAATTTGAGACTTAAGGAATAACATGCTTTTTACAGTAAATTTTTTATAATCAATTTTTAAAAATCACTCCCAAATTCCTTTAAAATTGTAAAATAACATAGTACTTAATTAGATGCAAAACACCGATACTTTTAACATTGCATCAAATTTATTTTAATAATAAATTGTTCAACCTTAATAAATAAATCTTTTCATGATTCATATATAATAATTTCTATTAATAATAAATTTATTTTAAAAAATTAATTTTAAAAAAATTCAAATTTAAAATTAATAATAAAATTATTTTAAAGTATTATTATAAAAAATAAATCTAAATTATTATAAAATTATTTTTTATATTAATATTTTTTTATTATTAATAGAATATTATACATATACATATATTTTGATAATGTGATCTTTAAGAGCAAGTCTTAGAGAAAAATATTATTGATTAATAAAATATTATATATATATATATATATATATATAAGATTAGATATTTTATTATTAAATTACATTGCCCTTTTCATCAATTTCATAGGTTGGAATCCATTTAAAGTAATATAATATTTTATTGTAATTCAATAAATTCGAACCTATCGGTGTTCTCAAACATATATCATTTATCATAATGTCCATTCGTATTCGTTAACAGTCGATAAACAATCAAATAGATGAGTTTACTATGTTGTGTTAATTTATTTGACTTTTACTAACCTTACATAAGACATTTGAAAATATCCCTTGTTCACATACTGGTCAATATGAAAGTAATAATTCTAAATACGCCCTCTCCTTTCCCTAGGACAGTCAATAAATTACTTTTTCCAAAAAATTAATTGCACTTGCAATTCTTAACGCTCTTGCCAAAGAAAATGATTAATATATGTGTGTATACTAACACATAATATAAACTACATATATAGATAGGAAGAGGATCATGAAATCGATATAGGGTTTTTTTTGTTCGTGTACCCACATTTAATTAAAAATAAAAAATAAGGGATATTATCACATTTCTCTCCTAAGGTTTCGGTTTGTATCACTTAAAAAAAAAGAATAGCGATTGTAACACTTATCTCTCTTATGGTTATATTTGACCGTTAGTTGACTATTAAGTATATGGATAAATATATAAAATATCATTATTTGATATTTTTTATTTTATCTAAAAAATAAATTTCACTTTTTAAATCCTTACTCAATAAAAGAGAAGTCGGAAAAAATTCATTTTTTCTCGATTTTTTTTATCAATTTTATTAACTATATGTATCTCCGTATTTCATTTGAAAAATACTTATTAAAACAAAATAATACTTGAAATTAAATTTTTAATTTTTATATCTTTTACTCTATTCTATAATTATTTTATTTAGTTTGTACATTTAAATTAATTAACACACACAAAAGTCATAAATAGATATTAAAAAAATATTTTAATAAAAAATAAATAATTAAGGATGTTTTAGTAAATTTATCATTTGAAGTTAGTTGACTAAAACCATAGGGAAGGTATGTGATACAATTTTTATTCTTTCTCTCTAAGTGATACAAACCCAAACTTCAGAAGAGCAATGTGACAATATTTCTAAAAAATAATAACATTTTAATTCCTCAACTTTATTAAAATAATAAATTAAAATATACTTTAATTAATTTTGATATTTTAGTCCTCCTTGTATCGTTGTATTTGTCACTATTTGTAAAAGTTTTAAGACTATAATGACTTTTTTATTGTAATAATAAAAAAATCAAATTTTACTATAGTAAAAAGTCTTAGATTACCGAAAATATGAAGTAAATGCATGGTACATAACTTTCATTCATGATTTTAGAAATGAATAATAATAAAGATTGTAAGAATTTGTTTTGATGGATTATTGTGGTTTTCTTTAATAAATTTTTTAATATAATTTTAAAAAAATTTGTGTCTAAAAGAAGATTGAAAAAAGGTGACAAAGAATAGAAAAAAATAACAGTAACGATTAAAATGTTAAAATTAACTAAAATGTATTTTAATTTATTATTTTATTAAAATTTTTTATGTTAAAATTTTATTTTTTATTTTTAATTAGAATAAGAAGAAGATAGTTATTTTTATCGTAATTTAGAGGTAAAGTGATAACTTTTATAAATATTAGTCTATATATGATATATATTATTAAATATAGGGTAGGACGGAAAATAAGCCAATCAAATAAATGATTTTGGATAAAAGTTCCACGCGGTTGACGGGTTAGACACGGCAGAAATAAAACATAATAAAATGAATAATATATTAAAACTATTCTTATATGAATAGAGTAATAAATGGATTAGCCGAATTTTGTGTTACTTGCTAGCAGAAGTAAACGGTGTTAGGTAAAAGATGAGATATGAAAGTGATGTGATGGGACCTCATTCAAGTTTCCAACAATTGACGAAGTCAAGAAAGCAGAAATTGGATTAACAAATGCTCAACTACATATTATCAATTATCTAATCGATACAACTTGTTCTTTCAATTCTTATAATAATAATAATAGTAATTATAATAATTATAAAACAGTAGTGTTAAAACTATTTAGTAGTAAATTGATCGCTTCGCTATGACTTGTTATAGAAGGCTTAATTTAATCAAAGGAACAATATAAAATTCATTAGTAATTACTAATTACTAGTAATTAGTAATCAGCTTAAGAGTCCTTTTTCTCAAAATCTGAATGCTTGATTTGAGGGCATCACAGTGTGAATTACGCGTTATCTCCACAAAATTCCCTTCAGGCAGCGGTTCTAGTCTCTGCTTCTTAGTTTGTTACGTCTCGCTCTCCACGATCTAAAATGAAATTGTTCAAGTGCCCATCTTTTATAAAGAAAATTATGACGAGAGAGGAGGAGATTCCTTACCTCCCTTGTATTGAAGAACGATATGAAGTTGCAGGTAATTTGGCTCAAGCACAAATCGTCGATATTGACTTGGAGAACATTATATGGTCAGAATCAGAGGAAGATAGAGATAGCTTGTTTATAGGGGACATATCATTTGATCAAGAGAATCCCTTGCATATTGCAGTCATATCAGGTAATGAAGATGGAGCACTGACTAAGATAGCTGCAGCAGAAAAATCTGAAGGCGCTTGGCAGTTAAACCACGATGGTTACACTCCTCTGCACCTGGCTTGTCAGTTAGGGAACCTTGATGTAATAAAAGAACTAGTCAGAATGGATTCAAAGCTTTGCCTTGTAAAAGATAAAGATGGCATGACACCTTTGCACACGGCGGCTATGGAAGGCAGATTAGATGTTATGAAGGAGTTGTTGAGTGCTTGCCCTGATTCTGTGATGGAGGTCACAGTAGCAGATGAGACGCCGTTTCATATTGCGATGAGTCATGGTCAGGTAAAAGCAGAGGAGTTCTTGTTAGAATGGATTAAAGGAAAACCCTACTCTGCTCATCTAATCAACAAGAAGGATAGCGATGGCAATACGCTTCTGCACCTTGCCGTATCAAGAAAACATCTCCAAGTAACATTTTGCCACTTTTTCAACCCATTATTATTATTATGATTATTGATATCATAAAATATAAATTTTGTAAAGGCATTATAAAAGGGTTTGCTTGATAAACCACAAAATTAAACTAGTAAAATTTAGTTTTAGTTCTGTTTTGAATTCTAATTCTCTGTTTCAACGCGGAATATATATTTTCAGAACATCATCCCTATGGTTAATTTGATAATTTGCTTTCTGGTTATATAAATTCTAACTCTCTCACTTCTCCGGGTTTTCTATTTTGAATTATATGGATCTTGTGGATTAATCTTAAGCATGTCACTTTTAAATGAAAAACATAAAAGAAAAGACAAAATAGTAATAATAATAATAATAAATTTCCTTCTCGCTTAATTATATATATATATGATTTAAATTTTTGCATTTGTTTATTACATATGTCCTGTACTTTGCTGTGATGCAGATCATAAAATTTTTGGTGGAGGAATTCAGTATTTCAGTGAACGCCATGAATGACAGTCGTTTCACAGCCTTGGACATATTCGATGTCTTGCCATCTGAAAACAAAGACACACCAAACGAAAATAAAGATACAGAAATAGAAAAGATTTTTGGAAGAGCTGGGGCTTTAACAGCAAATGAATTGGCCGAAAGGACGTCAGATTGTCCTAACAGTGAGAATCACATCAAAAAATTGCAACGGAAACGTTACCAGACATTCCATCCACAAACTACCAGACGTTTTAAAACCCAAAATGCTGGGTATGATGTTTGTTTGTTGGCGGCCACCTTAATTGCAGCAACATCCTTTCTCGCAACCTTCTTTTCTCCAAGATTGAGGTTGTATGATGAAAGCTATGTAAACAAATATAGTCCAAATGTTTCCAACAAAATTGACATGCAAAGTTCGTACCTAAGGCATCTATTCGTGTTGTTTGATTCCATTGCCTTTGTAACGTCTACGGCCTTAATGACTATAATCCTCGTGCGCAAACTTCCGCTGAAGCCATGGCTGTTAGTTTCAGTGTTTTCAATGTTTGGTGCTTTTACATGCTCAATAAGGGCTGTATCACCTGGAGATGCTCTGCCTGTCCTCTTTTCAGGAGGTTTTATATTGTTAGCAGCAGTTTCGGAATATCTCGGACAGCAATTTCGGAATCTCTCGCTCAGCTGTTTAAGCGTCTGCAGAGGCTGTGCATCAGAGTACATAAAAGATTGGACCGTCAGCGCTCAAAGGCTTTTTTCGCAACTCATTAATGTTTGCGTACGTACTGAATGTAAGCATTTATATTCTACGCGTTTCCATAGCTGAATGCTATGATACATGTGTATTCCTAATCATTTTATATGAATAACAGACGATGCTCTGTACTGTTTTAAACTTTATCTGTGAGCAGAGTCGATTAATTATTGCAAATTTTGTACTTGTACATTGTCCACAAAAGTGCAGAGATTGTATCTATATAGCCATTACAGTTAAAGTGGATTAAAGTGGAATAGGTAAACACTATTGGAGCACAAACATAGATGAGCTAGGGCACTTGAATTCTGACAATATTTACTATACATATATTTCTTTGATCGTGTTCTCTGTTTTTTTCACCTTTGAGCTTCCAATTTGGTTTTTAATTTGAATCACCTGTTATATTCAATGGGCTTGACTGAAGATTCTGAAGGTACATAGCACGTCAAACAAGTGCTGCATTGTCTGCAGAGAATTTACTAAGATGTGCCTCATGAAGCAAGGATTAGATGAAAGGTCACTTTGGCATGCTATAATTCGTGCTTAATTATATTCTTTAGTATTTTTTCTTTTAGCAGTTTTTGAAAAAATATTTAAACGTATGGTTAACAATCTCTAAAAGTATTTATTGGTGTTCAATTATATGTTTAGAGATGTAATTGAAAAAAAACTTTTGCATTGATAAATTACTAAAATAAACATATTAAAATAAATAATATATCCATATAGTGATAATTTTAATAAAAATAATATATATATAACATTTTTGTTTTATAAACATTTCTAAAAAGTTAAATAAAAAATTTGTTATGAAAATAACTATAACTTTAATAATCTAAAGTAAAAAAATTATTTTTTGTTATAAAAATAATTACAATTTTATTCATATTAATTATCTACTAAACATTAAAATATAAATAGAATTATAAATGTCACCGGCACAAATAATGTATCAATTTTAATATTTTATTCATTTAGAAAAGAGAAAATATAACAAATAATATACCTTCAAATATCTAATATAAATCGTCATATATTCATATATATATAATGTCATCTAAACTAAGATTTATTTAACAAAAAAAAAAAAATCAAATATTTGAGAAATATAATTTTTCAAATTTGGGATGTTTTGGAAAAAATAAAATTTTTATTTACTGTACAAGTATTATCTTAAGCACTTGAAATATTAATTTGGGAATGCACCAAATTTGTAAACCAAATAATCACTCCAAGTGCTAAAAGTTTTTCAATCACTTTTATCAAAATTTATTAAACACATAGTTTATCACTTTACACGTGCTAATTAGCACTTTTGGAGTGCTAATAAGTATCGTTAAACTCACTCTAAGTGTAAGAATTTTTCCTTAATACGAGGGTAGATATTCGTGAGGATACATATATCTTTCAGCAGAATAAAGATATATCATTTTTTAATTTCAAAAATGTTAAATTAGACATATATTTAATTGATTAAATGTAATATAGAAATTAGAAAATATAATTATATATAGCAAAATCATGTATTTTTAATACTTTTTTACTCAAATTTTTATACTACTTAAAAATCTAAATAATATATTTTTATCATGATTCATGATATATTTTTATTGAATAATGTTGGTGAGGGTCTATATATCTTTTAGCACAATAAAACCATTTCACTTTTATCATGAACAATTATAAATGGTTGAAACACGAGAAAATATGTCATAAATTTTTTTTTTGCCACTTGAATTTCATTGGTTATAGAAAAGTAGTTTTTGTATTTAGTACTATGAGATGACATTGTTTCCCTTGATAGGAAAAAAATGTATCACGTCATAAACAACATTGTACAACGACCTTTGTGTTGACCTAAAGTCATATAAATCTGGATTTCGATATCCAAGGAGTGAAAAATAGAATCAAGCTCAAATAAAGTTTCAAGACATAAATGTAGTATTTTATTGTGTATTTGTGATTGTATACTTATCTATGTATATATGCATAATAATTATGTTGAACTTAACATATTTTTCAAAACATATGTTTTTAAGTTTTGAAAATCAAATCAAAATCTACATTTTTAAAACCTAGAAAATGGAATAAATTAAAAAAGTTTGAAACCTAAAATCTAGATCAAATTGCAAGTCTTTAAAACCTTAAAAATGGTCCAAAATGTAAGGTTTTCAAAACTGCTTGAAAAACGGTTCAAAAACTCTTGGCTCAGCAAAACCAATTCAAACTGTTCAATTGCATCGATGAGTTAGTTGACTAAATTGAACCAGTTGGTCAATTGACCTAGAGGCAGAATGCACGTTAGCGTCGATCGACCAAACTGAATCTCTCAAACAACCAAATCAAACTTGTCAATCAATTGAACCGCCTAAATCAATCAACTGATCCTTTGGGTTTTAGACCTATGTTTTTCGATTTTCAATCTAGTATACCGATTTGACCATTTCGATTGATCAAACTTTGTGAATTTAAATTTTCAAGTCCCAGCAGGTAGTAACAATTAATATTTGAATTATTATAAATTGGAAACTTCATATTCCTTTAAATAATTCTAGGAAAACATTGAGCAATACAAAGTGTTATAACATCAAATTACAAATTTTTGAGCTATAAATCAGTATACTGATTTAGATCTCCAAAAACATTCAATTTCAATATATATATTTAAGGAGATCATTCTTGTAAGTTGTTTCTTACTTATTCTATTTAGTTTTTATTGTAAGTGAAAGAAGTGCATATTTCACTTAGTAGAGTGAGATCGAGTGTCTAGGGTGAGTTAAACATTGTAAGGGTTATAGAATATCAAACCCTAGGTTGTAATTGAGAAGTCCTATAGAATCAAGGCTTATTATTAGTAAACACTTCAAGTGAGTCTTGAAGGAATGTATATAGGCCAAGTTGTTACCAAAACACTATAAATTTAGTATGCCTTTCTCTATCCCTTACACTCTCATTGTTTTGCTTGTGTTAAAATTGTGGCTATTTGGGTTGAATATTGAAATTGGCATAATTAGTTGTTAAAAACTCAATTCACCCCTTTTATTTGGTTGTTTATTAGTATTCACTTTATACAACATTGTTTTGGGAAAGATATAAAAAGTCGAGAGGAGTTCTCACATTTAGCTAAGACTTCAAGACCAAAGAAGTATGTAAGATGATATACATCTAAGTTAGACAATACTTTAAGACCAAGGAAGTATATAAGGTTACCAAATCTTTCATCATAAATGTTGTTGAAGAGAGGCCTAGCCTTAGATTAGATATACCATCAAGATCATTTCCACTAATAATCAATTGTCCATATATAGTAATAAGAGAACACAGACATTGTGATTTGAGTGAAAACCAAATTATTGAATTATAGTACTGAATTTAGCAAAACTATACTGAGGAGTTTATTTAAGGCCATATTAAGCATGAAGAAGCTTAAACACCTTATAGAGAGGATAAGAATATCTAGGAAGAGGCTTAGGAAAGCTTTCTTTGTAATATCTCCATTAATAAAAGCATCCATTTGAAATAATGTCAATTGACATACAATTAGAACTGCTAACAAGCTCTTTACGGAAGTCATACGAGTGACATGCGCAAATGTTTTTTCATAATCAATATCTTACTTGTGAGTGAAGTCTTCAAAAGTAAGCCGATTATAGTTTTGTTTTGGCAAAGATCAATTAAATCCCAAGTATGAGACTTTTCAAGAGCCTACAATTATACTTTGCCATTGCTTGCTGCCAACAAACTTAGAACAAACCTCAAAATAGAATTAAGGCTCATATAATTTAGGTGTAGTTGAAAAACAATGATAATCTCTAAGTTCGAGAGGAAGTTCTTTTAGTTTGAAAAGAAGTTCTTTTACCCTATTGGATTGACAAAGTAGAGAAGGACAATCAGAAGACGAAAACTCAAGATCATGTGAGTTGGAAGAGGTAGATAGAGGTGGCAAATGGGCCATGCCGGGCCGGCACGACCCATGAAAAATAAGCCAATGCGGGCTTTCGGGCTAGGCCGACATGGCACGCATAGTAAAATGTATAAGCTCAGCCCAGTCCATGGCACGGTTACTGTTCGTGTTATGCCAACCCCACCCGTCAGAATGCAGCCCACTTGACTGTACAATATCACTTTTCATAATAAATAGTAATATTGTACATAATAAATAGTAACTAATATATATTTTTTTTGGCCCATCATGACACCAATATTGTTCAAGGCACAGCACGACGCGACCCATAGGCTTTTTTTTTTCAGCCTAGCTAGTAAACAGTGTCGGGTCATGTTAGCACTGTTCACGGGTTAGGTCGTGCCGTGCTCAGCTGACCCGCTAGTTTTGCCACCTCTAGAGGCAGATATGTAGACGAAGTCAATTACTTAAGGTAGGTTGTGTTATGGTAAACATGTCTGTTGGTTACTCAATAGAAAGACTTGCATCAAAATCATTAGGAAATAATTTTAATAAGCTACTAGTGAAGAAAAGGGCAAAAGATGACTCAAAGCAAAAGAGGGGAAATGAGGAAAACATTTTATGTTCCAAAAATGTCATATGTTAAGATATACAATGTTTGTAGATACAAGATCTTAACACCTATAGCCTTTTTTTTTCCCCATATCCTAGAAAATAACAAACTTATGCCTGAGGCTCTAGTTTGGTGTATCATAGGGCTAGAGAATGACAAAAAAGACATAATCAAATACCTTAAGAAGATTAAAGTTAGGTGGAATCCATAAAGACATGCATAAAGTGAGATATTGTAAGTAACTAAAGAACGAGTTCTATTAATAGTTAAATGGTTGTATGAACGGCTTCTCCTCAAATATATTTTGGACATGAGGCAGAGCTAAAAAGAGCACATATAATTTCTAGAATGTGTAGGTGTTTGCATTTAGCTCTACCATTTTGTTGGGATGTGTCATGATAAAAATGATGACAAATTATGCCATTAGTTTAAAGAAGACTTAAAAACTCAGAGTCTTTGTATTCTATGGTATTGTTAATGCAAAAAGTTTAATAGGACAAGATAACTAGGTTTTGATTATGTAAATAAAGGTATGATAAATGGTAAAAAGTTCAGATCTTTGTGTCATAAGATATAACCATGTATAGTAAGAATAATCATCAATAAAAATAACAAAATATTTAGATCCTTCAGTTGTTATATTGGAGGAAGGCCCTCCAAATATTTGATAATTAAATCAAATGGAGAAGTATTATTATGAAACCGTAAAGTAGCTTGCTTTGCTAAATAATAGGAAACACAATTAAATTGGTTTTATGAAACACTAACTAAAGCACCACTAGTAAACGAAGACGATTAAGTGACAAATACCCCAATCGAGAGTGGCAAAGACTTAAGGAAAGAACAAAGCTAATAGGCAATAGTCTGATGAGTAGATTTATATTTGGTTAGAAAATGGAGGTGAGTGAGCTAAAAAAAACATCTAACTTGATGACCTACTCCTAAGCATTTGACTTGTCTTCGTATCATGTACACAACAACTAAAGACAATGAAGAGAAAATTAAGACTAAGACCATAAAGTTGACCGATAAATAATAGGTTAAGAGTTAAGCTAGGTATAAGAAATGTATCAAAAAATAAAAGATTAGGTAAGGAGAAATGACTGAAATGACTAATATGCATAAAACATCCATTTGTAGTTTGAATAAGCAGTGGATTAGATGAAGTGATTTTAGATGAAAAGATAGTAGAATTTGCAATCATTTGATTGCAGCATGCAGAATCAAAATATCAGGAAGATGTGCCTAAAGCAATAGTAGAGGCAAAAATTGAAGGGTTACCAGACTTTTGCATAATTTGTTGAGGAAGAAATTCTAGATCTTAGGTTATGAATGATGGAGAGGCAAAAGATTGTGCAGATGGATACATAACAGCATAGTCATCACTAACAACAGTAGAGAGGTCGGGAATCTTGAGGACCCTGAACTTGTTTTGCTTTATATGGCCAATCTCGTTCATAATGTTTAAGCCTTAACTTTTGACAAAAATGACATCCCCTAATAGGATAGATGAGTTTTAAATGTCTAGACAATCGACAATAATTACATACCATTTTGTATGAAGTAGAATTCTGAGGATCGAATGGTATAACAAGTGTAGTGTTTACATGAGGCCTATATTGACTTGTTTCTTTATAGATGAATATATCTATGACATTGTCAAGATTGAGCTTAAATATGTCACATAAAGTCATGAGAAACACCATTAATCTTTGTTGATTTTTACAGGTTGCAACTCTAGCAACATCATCAGGATTAGTCTATTTAGGTGCACAAATAAAGAGTTGGTCTAAAAGGAACTACATCTGAGAGTGAAAATTTATAATGAATTATCCCGATTCTTTATACAGTTGATGAAGCTTGCAGAAGATCTTGATAAGCCAATATAGTAGCAGTGTGACGTGCAAAAGAGTCCCATAACTCTTTGGCAATCTTGAATCGTTCAAATTAGAGATATATAGACGGAGCAGCGGTGTTGTAAAACTAGGTGATGACTTGATGATTTTTGTTGTCCTATTCATCTAACCAATTAACAAATTTATCATCAATCTCATTAGCATTCTTAATAGGTTTTGTAATTTGTCTAGTAATATAATGCCAAAGTCAAAATCTGTGGAGAAAAACTGCACATGGCTTAAGCCCATAAAACATAATTGTGTCCATCCAATCAAATATGAACGAGCTGAGCAGCATCATAATCCATTACTATAACAACTCTCCAAAGGAAAATAAAATGGTTACTGGATCAAGATTATAATAGAGTGACAAAATGCTATCAAGTGTGTGTTAGAAAAACAAATTAGGCTATCGAAAATTTTCTAATAGCTGTTGTGTCAATCCACGTGTTGTCAATGTAGTCAAATGGTAAAAAGAACCAATTGATAGAGGACCAGTAGTGATGATGATTTCAAGACCAAAGGATGACACTCGGGAGATTGAAAGAAAGTCTAGGAGGCTGTTGAATCGACTGAGCTTGGCAGTGAGACTTCACTCGCCGAAATCTAGCTGGATTGAGAAACCTTAATCGGAAATCAATCGTGTCTTTATGGCAAGAAACGGTGGCCAAGAATAGTAAAATAGGACTACAGGAAGAATGCTCGAAGCCTTTTGAGTCAAATGGGACTGGCAGTGTAACCTAATTCAACGAACTTTGTCGAGATCAGTGGATGCAATGTGGCAATTGAGTTAAGCCTTCACTGGAACTAGTGGAAGCAAAAAATGAAAAACTGTGAATACAGATAGATCGGTTGGCAAGAGCCAAGTTTGTTGGCATTGGCGGTGCATTAAACGAACATTGAAAAATACAGGCACGTGAGATGCTGCATGACTGCATAAGGTAGTGCGTGGGTGCATGCACGACTTGATGGCACCAAGAAAAAAGCAGGAATGGAAGATTTGCTGACATCAGAAAAAAAAAAAAAAAGCGAAGTGGAAGACTAGGAAGGAAAAAAAAAAAAATAGAGCCTAAGTTTTGATGACATGTTAGAAAATATTATTATTTTCTATATTCTTTAATTTTAAAATATATACATTAGCCCGTCTTTATATAGCTACAACACTATAATTCTACTTAAACTAGAAAACCTAATATAAACTAGATTGCAAATACTAGTTAAACAAGGAAAGAACTACATAATCCTAACATGAATAGGATATTAGTAATACAACCCTAATTTAAATAAGAATGTATCCTTAATAAAACCAATGCCTGCATTTATGAGGGTAGCTTCAGGGCGGGTATAAAAGCTGATCAAGGAAGGACATTTAAAAGTAGTGTTTTGTTCAGGTGCTCACATAACATAAGCAAGAAAAGCGCTCAAGAAGAAACATTTGAAGGAAATGACCAGTAATATATTGGAAAATCAAACACATAGTTACTGGCACCACTATACTTATTTTGGTGTATCAAATCCTGCAATTGGTATAAAATTCCCAAAAAAAGAGGATAACTGAAGGGAAGTAGTGCTCATGAGAGCTAGACAAATCGCTAGAGGAAAATCTCTCCTCTGAACTACATGTCTGCTCAATCATAAAGATATCATAGCTTATAAACATGCCCTTTAGAGAAGCATTTACCAAGAACAAACTACGTATGTTGTATTGTTCTCCATTATTATCTGAGCTAATCAACTAATGTGAAGCATGAGTAGACGACTTGCTCACTATAAGAAGTTATAACTTTTACAGCTGATTTTCAATTCTTTATATAAATTACCATCTGAAGCCTTCATTGGAACTAATATACCGTGATTTTTAGAAATTAGCATCAGTATTCAATCATATTGTTTTGAGATTCTTTATTTATTTTACAAGATGTGTCAGATAATTTCAATGCTTTCAAATTCATTAACTCATTATCATTCCATCAAAGAGTCATAACATTATTTTGTATCTGAAAACTATTGTATATGAAAACTATTGTATTATTATATCATTTTTTTCTATTATTGATATACATAGTACGAACTCTTTGCAATATGAGATGTTCTAAGGAATCTCTAGCTATACAAGTTACTTCTTCTTTGCAGTAAGATATTATAACATCAAAATTCTTGAATCTTTTATGTAGAAAAAAAAAAGTTGAGTTAGTCAAAACTAGAGACTACTCTATTTTGTCTAATAATATCTTCTTGAAGTTTGATAATCTAATTAACATATAAAATAATATGAAGTGAACATGTTCAACAAATCTAATTAACACATTAAATAATATAAACTGAGCATAAGCAAACTTGCTTTGAGAATCATGAATTATTGTTAATATGGGAGTGCTTTGATTAATCTTATTACTTTATGGTTTCAATATTAATATATTTGAATTTCTTATGTACACAAATGCTCCAAAAATTTAATTTAACATCAATAAGTTATCCTTTTAAATACTCAAAGTGCGAATTTAAAAAAGTACCAAATTTTTGTTAGTCAAATAATCACTTCAAATGTTATATTTTTTTCAATAAGCATTTTTCGAAAAATTTGTCAAACACATGGTTCAGCATTTCATAAGTACTAATTGACACTTATGGAGTGTTAATAAGCACCGTCAAACTTACTTTTAATTGAACACCAATGAATATTTTTAGAGATTGTTAACCAAACATTTAAATGTTTTCTCAAAAACTGCTAAAAGAAAAAATGCTAAAGAATATAATTAAGCACTAATTATAGCAGCAATGCCAGAGTGACCTTTCATCTAATCCTTGCTTCATGAGGCACATCTGACTAAATTCTCTGCAGAGAATGCAGCACTTGCTTGACGTGCTATGTACCTTCTGAATCTTCAGTCAAGCCCATTGAATATAACAGGTGATTCAAATTAAAAACCAAAACCAAATTGGAAGCTCAAAGTTGAAAAAAACAGAGAACGCGATCAAAGAAATATATGTATAATAAATATTGTCAGAATTTAAGTGTCCTGTTTTAGTAGCTCATCTATGCCTGTGTCCAATAGTGTTTAACTATTCCACTTTAACTGTAATGGCTATATAGATACAATCTCTGCGCTTTTATGGAAAATGTATAAGTACAAAATTTGCAATAATTAATCAACTCTGCTCACAGATAAAGTTTAAAACAGTGCAGAGCATCGTCTGTTATTCATATCAAATGATTAGGAATACATATGTATCATAGCATTCAGCTATGGAAACGCGTAGAATATAAATGCTTACATTCAGTACGTACGCAAACATGAATGAGTTGCGAAAAAAGCCTTTGAGCGCTGACGGTCCAATATTTTATGTACTCTGATGCATAGCCTCTGCAGACGCTTAAACAGCTGAGCGAGAGATTCCGAAATTGCTGTACGAGATATTCCGAAACTGCTGCTAACAATATAAAACCTCCTGAAAAGAGGACAGGCAGAGCATCTCCAGGTGATACAGCCCTTATTGAGCATGTAAAAGCACCAAACATTGAAAACACTGAAACTAACAGCCATGGCTTCAGCGGAAGTTTGCGCACGAGAATTATAGTCATCAAGGCCGTAGACGTTACAAAGGCAATGGAATCAAACAACACGAATAGATGCCTTAGGTACGAACTTTGCATGTCAGTTTTGTTGGAAACATTTGGACTATATTTGTTTACATAGCTTTCATCATACAACCTCAATCTTTGAGAAAAGAAGGTTGCGAGAAAGGATGTTGCTGCAATTAAGGTGGCCGCCAACAAACAAACATCATACCCAGCATTTTTGGTTTTAAAACGTCTGGTAGTTTGTGGATGGAATGTCTGGTAACGTTTCCGTTGCAATTTTTTGATGTGATTCTCACTGTTAGGACAATCTGACTTCCTTTCTGCCAATTCATTTGCTGTTAAGGCCCCAGCTCTTCCAAAAATCTTTTCTATTTCTGTATCTTTATTTTCGTTTGGTGTGTCTTTGTTTTCAGATGGCAAGACATCGAATATGTCCAAGGCTGTGAAACGACTGTCATTCATTGCGTTCACTGAAATACTGAATTCCTCCACCAAAATTTTTATGATCTGCATCACAGCAAAGTACAGGACATATGTAATAGACAAATGCGAAAATTTAAATCATATTAATAATAATAATAATAATAATATAATGGGTTGAAAAAGTAGCAAAATGTTACTTGGAGATGTTTTCTTGATACGGCAAGGTGCAGAAGCGTATTGCCATCGCTATCCTTCTTGTTGATTAGATGAGCAGAGTAGGGTCTTCCTTTAATCCATTCTAACAAGAACTCCTCTGCTTTTACCTGACCATGACTCATCGCAATATGAAACGGCGTCTCATCTGCTACTGTAACCTCCATCACAGAATCAGGGCAAGCACTCAACAACTCCTTCATAATATCTAATCTGCCTTCCATAGCCGCCGTGTGCAAAGGTGTCATGCCATCTTTATCTTTTACAAGGCAAAGCTTTGAATCCATTCTGACTAATTCTTTTATTACATCAAGGTCCCCTGACAGACAAGCCAGGTGCAGAGGAGTGTAACCATCGTGGTTTAACTGCCAAACCGCCCCTTCAGATTTTTCTGCTGCAGCTATCTTAGTCAGTGCTCCATCTTCATTACCTGATATGACTGCAATATGCAGGGGATTCTCTTGATCATATGATATGTCCCCTATAAACAAGCTATCTCTATCTTCCTCCGACTCTGACATTATAATGTTTCTTGAATAACGAAAATTCTGCTTCAAATCAATATCGATTTGTGCCTCTGGCAAATTAACTGCAACTTCAAATGGTACTTCAATATAAGGAAGATAAGGAATCTCCTTATCTGTTGTCATAATTTTCTTCAAGAGGAATGTCAATCTAGGTCGAAAAGAGAAAGACATAACAAATTAAGAAGCAGAGACTAAAACCTTTGCCTGTGGAGATAACGCGTAATTCATACTGTTATGCCTTTAAATCAAGCATTAAGATTTTTTTTTTCTTTAAAAAAAGGACTCTAAGTTGAATAATAATTGCTGAAACCACTAATTAATTTTTTATTGCTCCTTAAATTAAGACTTCTATACTTTTTTATTTTAGAAAAAAAAAGCAAAGACTTCAACACAAGATGTAGCGTTTAGATAATTGATAATATATGACTCATTATTTGCTAATCCAATTTCTGCTTTCTTAACTTAGTCAAGGTTTGAAACTTTCATTGAAGTTCCCCTCACATTCCTATCTTTTACCAAACACCGTTTACTTCCGCTAACAAGTAACATAAAGTTCAACTAATCCATTTATTATTCTATTCATATATGAATAGATGAAAAGTATGGGATATTGTCATATTTCACTCTTTGAGATTTGGGATTTTATTAGTTGAATAAAAAATATAGAGAATATATCACTTACTTCGCAAACTGTATGTTTAATATTAGTGACAGTTATATGTAAGGATAAATACGTAAAAGATCATTATTTGATATTTCTTTTATTCTAAAGAAGAAAACACTACTTTTTCAAATTCTTACATAGTTAGAGATTGGAAAAAATTTATTTTTGCTTGATTTTAAAACATCATAAATGGATTTTGATGAGACAAAGCGTTTAGTATAATCATACAGTTACAATTTTCCTCGTTGAATACATTCTCCAATGGAGACCTAAGACTCATCATTGTTCACTTTTCCTTCAGAGTTTTATGTTAAATTTCCTTCTAAGCGCTCCCTCTATCAATGAACTATGATCACCATGACGATTCCCTTATCCATAATCAAGGAATACAATCTCTCATAAATTTTTATGCTGAAATTGAGTCAATTTTTTATGCAAGAAAAGTGTTTGATGAAATGCATGTTAAGACTTTGGCCGTAGAATGCAATCTTTGTAGCATATGCAAACTATGGTAGACTAGATTTGGCTCATGCTATTTTTGATATGATGCTAAATATTGATCCTGTCTTATAGACTACGATTATTGTTAAGTATAAAGACATGGGTCATTTTACAATGCCATAAGAATATTTTAAGAGATGTTTAAGGATCGAGTTTCACTAACCCAGTTTACAATTACTAGTGTACTTGCTTCAAGTACAGGTAAGACTCAAAACTACTAAAGTGGTAAAAATAAAAAATCATGTCATGTTTTCTTTCGTTTTTGTTATTTGTTTGTGTGTGGAGACAAAGAACAGAGAAGGTTGTGTTGAAAAATAAGAATTTTGTAATGACTCAAAACACACAAATATATTTATTTCTCATACAAATTTACAAGAAAATATGTAAACACTCTCAAATACTTGAACAAGGACTCAAGCTTTATTTCTAACTTATTCTAAAAACCTTAAGGGGGGAGGGGTATTTATAGTTGAAGCAAATCATTCTAAACCATTGATTTAGTCTTCACGTAGAACACTAATGTTGACTTTGTGCAGCACACCAATGTTGACTTTGTCCAGCACACCAATGTTGACTTTGTCTAGTACACCAATATTAACTTTGTCTAGTACACCATTGTTTACCAAATCTAGTACACCATTGCTTACTAAATCTAGTACACCAATTTAGACAATTCAATATTCTAGATTAAGTTTACAATTCAACACTCCCCCTTAAACTTAATCTAATCACACCAAGTGAATTTCTCAATCTTATAAAATCTTCTTGTTTGAGTGGCTTGGTAAAAATGTCAGCAATTTGATCCTGGGACTTCACATACTCCATATGTATATCATTTCTTGTGATGCATTCCCTTATGTAGTGATAACGCATGTCAATATGCTTGCTTCGATCATGAAACACCGGATTCTTTGCCAATGCCATAGCTGACTTGTTATCAACATAAATCTTCGTTGGCTTCTCTTGTGACCACCTCAGCTCCTTTAGTAGGTTTCTAAGCCAAATTGCATGGCAAACACATGACGTGGCAGCTACGTACTCAGCTTCACATGTGGAGAGTGTTACAATTGGTTGCTTCTTTGACATCCAGGTGAAAGCGGTGCCTCCCATAAAGAATACAAAACCAGTTGTACTTTTTCGATCATCAGTATCTCCAGCCCAATCACTATCGCTATATCCAACAAGTTCAAAATTATCTGAACATGAATAGAACAAACCAAAGTTTGTTGTACCTTTTAGATAACGAAGAATCCTCTTTGCAGCCTTGAAATGTGTGGTTGTTGGAGTTTCTATGTAGCGGCTTACAAATCCTGTTGCATAGAGAATATCGGGCCTAGTACATGTTAAATATCGTAAACATCCAACCAAGCTCTTGAAAAAAGTTGAATCTACTTTTTCTCCTTCTTCATGCTTCGAGAGCTTAATTCCACACTCAATTGGCGTACTAATAGGCTTGCAATTTTCCATTTTGAACTTCTTGAGAATCTCCTTTGTATAGCGTTGTTGTGAAATGAAAATTCCATCTTCCTCTTGTCTTACTTCGATACTGAGGTAATACGCCATAAGCCCAATGTCAGTCATCTCAAACTCCTTAGTCATCGTGTTCTTGAAATCATCGAACAAGCTTGGATTGCTTCCAGTAAAAATCAAATCATCTACGTACAAGCACACGATCAAAATATCTTCATCTTTGATCTTGATGTAAAGTGCGTGTTCATAAGGGCACTTAGTGAAACCATTCTTTTGGAAATACTTGTCGATTCGACTATTCCATGCTCTTGGTGCTTGTTTCAAACCATAGAGAGCCTTTCTCAATTTCAACACCTTGTCCTCTTGCCCTTTGACTTCGATACCTGTAGGTTGTTGTATGTAGACTTCTTCTTCGAGAACTCCATTCAAGAATGCAGATTTTACATCCATTTGATGGATCTTCCACTTGTTTTGAACTGCCAAAGAAATGATTAATCTTACAGTTTCTAAGTGTGCTACCGGAGCAAACACCTCATCATAGTCGATGCCGGCTCTTTGACTGTAGCCTTTTGCAACTAGCCTCGCTTTGTATCGTTCAATCTCTCCTTTTGAATTCTGCTTTGCTTTGTACACCCATTTGACTCCAATAGCTTTGTGTCCTTTAGGAAGTGACATAAGCTCCCACGTATCATTCTTCACAATAGCTTTAATTTCTTCATCCATTGCATTTCTCCATTTTTCATCTTGTATAGCTTCTCCAAAACTCATTGGTTCACACTCAGCAAAAAGGCAAAAAAGAGTGAGATTATCTAACCTCTCAGTTACCTCATAGAGATCTTGGAAACTCCTTGTGCGTTCTTCATTTCTTTCCTTTAAAAAAGATGGTGGTGAATCTCCTTGATTGTTTGTTGTTGGTGAAGTTGGTGGAGTATGCGGAGTAGTAGGTTCTTCTCTTGCATCTCCTGCTTGCTCTATTATTGGTTCTTCTTCAAACAAAGGAAAGAAGTTGAAGTCATCGACATCTGGACCAAAATCCCATTCTCCTTCTTCGTCAAATATTACATCTCGGCTAATCACAATCTTTTTGCTGTTTGGATTATACAACTTGTAACCCTTTGAACTTGAATCATAGCCAATGAAGATAAAACTCTCGCTTTTATCATCCAGCTTTGTTCTTCTTTCGTCTGGTACATGAACATGAGCTACACTTCCAAAAACTCTAAGATGAGAAATACCAGGCTTTCTTCCACACCATGCTTCTTGTGGTGTTTTTCCCCACACGCTTCTTGTTGGAGATCTATTGGATAGATATACAGCAGTTGATACAGCTTCAGCCCAAAACTCCTTAGGTAGTCTTTTACTTTTCAACATACTCCTCGCTATATTGAGAATTGTTCGATTCTTTCTTTCAGCAACACCATTTTGTTGGGGGGATCTCGGAACGGTTAAGAATCGTCGAATTCCATTTGCTTCACAAAATTCTTGAAATTTCTTGGAAGTGAATTCTCCTCCACGATCAGTTCTCATGGCCTTAATCTGACGACCACTTTCTTTCTCAACGACAGCTTTAAATTTCTTGAAAGCTCCAAATACCTCAGACTTTTGCTTCAAAAGGTAGATCCATGTTTTTCTTGAAAAATCATCAATAAAGAGAAGGAAATAATTATTGTTACCAAGAGATCTTGACTTGAATGGACCGCATACATCAGCATGAATGAGCTCCAATGGTTTCTTGGCTGTAAAGGTAGACTCTTTTGGAAAGCTTTTTCTGAATTGCTTCCCATGTAAACATCCTTCACAAAGTTGGTTCGGATGATTGATGTAAGGAAGACCTCTTATCATCTTCTTCTTAGCCAATAGCTCTAACCCTCCAAAGTTGAGATACCCAAATCGAAGATGCCATAGCCATGATGCATCTTTGTAACAAGTTTTCAAACATTTCGCAACATCATTTTGAATATTCAAAGAAAACATTTTATTCTTTGACATTTTCACTTTAGTAATTAAGTTGCCATTGTCATCTCTTATAAAAAGACTATAATCTTTCATATGAATGTCATAACCTTTTTCTAAGAGTTGACCTAAACTCAAAATATTACTTTTCATATTAGGCACATAGTAGACATTTCTAATAAATTGATGTCTACCATCTTTCAATTGTATAAGAATGTTACCTCTTCCTTTCACGGCTATTTTTGAATCATCACCAAAAGAAACATTTCCATTTGTTGATTCGTCTAACTCCACGAACATGCTTCTTTTTCCACACATATGATTGCTCGCACCAGTGTCAAGATACCATGTGTTCTCTTGTCCTCTACTATTGTCTTTGTATGCTAACAAGACAGATTCATCTCCTTGATTCTTTTCTTCTACATAGTTAGCCTTCTCTTCCACTTCATTGTTGTAGGCTCTACATGCAGAAGCATAATGGCCAAACTTTTGACAATTATAACATCTGACTTTAGACTTGTCGTACCTTGTATTTGGATTGTTTCTTCCACGACCTCGTGTTGAGCTTTCTCCTTTCTCATAGTTGTTGAAATTATTGTAATTATAATTCCAACCTCGTCCATGACCACGGCCTCTACTTTGTCCTTGACCTCGACTTCTACCTCGACCTCGTTGGTTTCTCTCATAGCTTTGAATATCTTCTTTCTCCTTGAATTGCATCTTGAGAAGTTGTTCGGAGATGCCTTGCTTCTTTTTTATTTTTTCTTCATAGGCTTGCAATGATCCTTGTAGTTGGTCGATCGTCATTTCTTCCAAATCTTTAGTTTCTTCAATTGTTGTGACTATGTGATCAAATTTTGAATCCATAGATCGTAGTATCTTTTCCATTATCCTTACTTCACTTAATTTTTCACCATTTATTTTCAATTGATTAGAAATAACTTCAATTCTAGAGAAGTAATTAACAATTGACTCGCCTTCCTTCATATATAAAGTTTCAAATTCTCCTCTCAATGTTTGAAGACGTACCTTTTTTACTTGCTCGGCGCCTCTGTAGGATGTTTGAAGTTTATCCCATGCTTGCTTTGCGGAAGTTGCATTTGATATCTTCTCAAAAGCATCATCATCTAATGCTTGATAAATGACATAGAGAGCTTTTTTGTCTCTCTTTCTCGAGTCCTTCAACGTGTCTCTTTGTGCTTGAGTCAAAACAGAAATGTCAACATCATCTTTAGGTTCATTATAACCTTTCTCCACGACCTCCTACACATCTTGTGCTCCAAGGAGTGCCTTCATTTTTATGCTCCAATTATTATAATTGCTTCTATTGAGAATTGGAACTTGGAATGGTGTCATACCTCCATTTGCCATAGCTTTCTAACAGTATTTCGGATAGTAATATGAATGCTTATAGGTGTGAAAATATACACTAAGAAAATTCCCAGGAAAGACTGGAGGGGTCACAACAGTCCCACTTAAAACCCAGACTCCTTAGGCAATCTTGGCCTTTTTGACAGAATTTTCTAAATATGCACGTAATCACACAAATATAACATCCAAGTTACAAAACCGAGCTCTGATACCACTTTGTTGAAAAATAAGAATTTTGTAATGACTCAAAACACACAAATATATTTATTTCTCATACAAATTTACAAGAAAATATGTAAACACTTTCAAATACTTGAACAAGGACTCAAGCTTTATTTCTAACTTATTCTAAAAACCTTAAGGGGGGAGGGGTATTTATAGTTGAAGCAAATCATTCTAAACCATTGATTTAGTCTTCACGTAGAACACCAATGTTGACTTTGTGCAGCACACCAATGTTGACTTTGTGCAGCACACCAATGTTAACTTTGTCTAGTACACCAATATTGACTTTGTCTAGTACACCATTGTTTACCAAATCTAGTACACCATTGCTTACTAAATCTAGTACACCAATTTAGACAATTCAATATTCTAGATTAAGTTTACAATTCAACAGGTTGAAGAGCTATAAAGCAAAGGCAGCAACGAAAACAACAACGTGAAATGGGGATGATGAAATAGTCATACTGATAATGACACAAGAAGCAAAACCAAAAAAAATGCTACAAATACAGTTGACAATAGTTGCGTTAATTCAAGCCATTAGCACAAGCAGTAGCAAGTGAAGCTTTAGAATAGATCTTCGGGGAAGGTTATCTAACTACAAGAAAATAGTAAATTAGTCATGAAAAAATTTGAAACAAAATTTGAAAATTTTCATAGAAACAACATTCTTAGTTCCTTACCAACACCTCGTCACAAAAGATAATTAGTCAAAAAAAAAAAATTTTAATAGCTAAACCATATAAAAGAATTAGTAACCATGTGCGGTTAAGTAAAATGTAGTAAACTTATTTGTGATGAAAATGTATAAAAAGTAAAAATAATATAGTCCAGACCCCTCAAATTTGACCTGCTCTCATTGTACTATTATTGTTTATTTCTTTAAAAAATAATCTTTTTAAAAATAATAATTTTTTAAGAATTAAAAATAATAATTTATAATTAAATAATAAAACCAAATTTTGTATACTTAATATATTATAGTGCAATCATGTACCAAATATAGTACTGTATTAAATTTTATCTAGTGCAATCCATTACAATCTAATCCACTTCACTCCATTACAATCCAATACAGTCCAATGCATTATGCCAAACGCATCTTAGGAGTTCACTACTTTGCAAGGAAAAAATTTATTACTAAACGGTATCTTTTTAGTCGACAAATTTGGTCACTAGTTAATCATAGTTGAAGACTAAAAGTATCTCTTTTTAGCAATGCATATTTGGTCAGTAATTAATAAGATTCATCATAGAGAATGTTTACTTTTTGTAATAAAAAGTTAGTAACTAATATCATAGACCTAGTTACTAAAAATTTCAAATTTTAGCAATGACAATTTGGTGGCTAATTGACCTCATGCATTCATCACTATAGTAATCCTTTTTGAGTAATTGGAATATTATCACTCGTTGATTGCATTTTTTGTTACTAAAGTATTTTCTAGCAATTGAGATTCAATTACTAAAATTGAGTAGCCTATACTAATGATTTGATAAATAGATATTCAGTTACTAAATTGATTAGAATATAATAATAATTTAGTCTCTAATGACATTTGAAAAAATGCAACGATAAGTGATTTGATATTTGAATATTATGCTTATGATCAAAGAAACTCACATAAATAAATACATGAAAAACATTGAGCTTAAATATATTGATCTAATCTGCATCAATTGTACAATGCTAAACAAAAAAAGACTAAAATATTGCATAAAGAGTCTTTAGTTATGTACAATCACAAAATACTATTAGACAAAATAAATGTAAAATATAAAGTGTCAACCAGTTTAACTTCAGCAAATATCAAATGAGACCAGTCTTTGACAAAATTAATTGATTACCATTTGCATATAACAAAATTAATTGACCGTATCAGCTAATTATATTTGTCTTGGTGCACTAACATATTGAGAGGTTATAGTATATTCAAAATGCTTCATCAAGAATAAACATGTCATAATAATTCTAAAACTTATGTGGGGTAGTGAATCATTAAAATTTGAATTTTATAGATTTAAAATAGAAAATGATATTAAAATAATTATTGATACTATTTGCATCTATACACACACTATAAATAATACAACATGAATAACTATTTATTTAAATAATCAATTACATTAAACAGGTAATAATAATAACCTTTCTTTTTTTTTAATCATATAAAATGAGAAAAAAAAAATTAGCAGTTAAAGTACTAACTTGATCTTATGGTTTCCTTCCAAGATATTAGAGCATTCATAAAATTTTAATATTTTATTTATGACTTTCTAATAATGACACTTTGAGGGAAAGGACAATTACCTGACAAACATTTAAGTTGCTTTGCGATTCGTTAGAAGAAAAACGTGATACTATATTGTTCAGAATTTCCTTTAGGGTTATTTCAGAAGGACGTACTTGATTGTATTAGATTATAATAGAATAGATCAGAATGGATTGTAATATATTGCACTAAATAAAATTTAATACAATATTGTATTTGGTGCGTAATTATACTATAATATATTAGTTATATAAAATTTATTTTTATTATTAGTAAAATGCAGTCAGACCCTAAGGGGGTTTGTAAAATTCTAACACAAGGTACATCATTGATATGTTTTTCTATTTAGATACCTACTTGACATTTATTTTCAAAATTAGGTACCCAACTATCATTCTCCTTTTTTATAATGAACACAAATTTGGTGTAAGCTTTTCAATACTATTTCTAAAATCTAGTTTCACTAGCAGCAAAGAGAACTCAAACAACAACAAAAAAATAAATAACATTTATTCAAATGGGTCATCATAAAAAATTGATTGAATAAACAATAAAAAATCAAAATCAATTCAATAAAAGGTAAATGCATGCTATTCGACAAATAAAAAACAATTCATTTGTCAATCCTTACTTTTAAGTAGTAATCATTGAAAGTATAAAAATCCATCATTTGGACATCATTTGAGTAATGACACAACCTGCTTTTCTAAAGCAAATTGTAGTAAGCTCCTTCATACCCTCATTCCTAATCAGTGCATCCTACAACATTTCATACTTTGCATTGGTAACGGGAGTCCTTTTCCCATCAAATTTCTCCTCAGTGATTAAATGACAGTGTTAATAGCTATGAATTGCGACTAGCAAGTTGATAAGTGTGTATAATACACATTTATCGACCACTTTGAGACATGAATTGTTTTGTAATCATCAAGTTTTGTTAATACTTGATGCATTTTAGTAATTTTGTGCAAAAAGGTTAGAAAACATTCATCCGAGATGAAATCGGCTAAAAAAAGAATTGTTAGAAAGTCAAAAAGAGCCAAAATGCAAAGGTTTTAAGGACCAAAGTGCAAGAAAATCAAAAGTAATGATTTTGAGCTGATTGCATGGTGCACCATCAACGCGTATGCCCACCAGTGATGGCTGAGAGGGTGGCATGCCCCGCCACCAAGGTACGTGACTGCACCACTAGTCCAGCTTCCACTCTGCCCCGAGCTATTCTAAGTGCCCCCGTGCATATTGGACAATCTTGGACATTTTTAAGGTGTTTGATCAACATTTAAGGGCCTGATTAAGATGTCTTTCAGGTTTATATATTTTTTAGAGGAGGCTACCAGAACCAAGAGGAGAAAGATGCGTTTTGAGTCAAAAAAAGTGAAGAACAAGATGACGATTCTAAAGAGAGGAAAGGGGATTTAAGCTAATTGAAGTCTTTGGAAGAAGATTTGAAGGATATTTTTCAGCCTTTACCTCTAGTCTAGTTTCCTAAATTCTATCATTTTTATTTTGTATTTCATTTGAACTTTATTTTTTGAATTTAAAGTTATGGAATACATGATGATTAATTAAAATCAAGGCCCTAGGTAGCTTATCCTTGCATATTTCATTCATTCACCAATTCTCTTAATTCATTTTTTATTTCTCTTTAATTAATCATTGAGTCTTAGTTTTTATTTTCCTTTACAATAAAATCAATTCAGATTGCGTAGATTAAATTGGTCTTTTGAGACTATTGTACTAAGTATTTAATTTGATTTTCAATCCTCGTAGAAAATTACTTGTACTTATCATTTTATTATTTGATAAAGATTGTGCCCTTCCAGTTAACGTTGTCACGATCACTGGTGGTGAATATGATGAGTTTCAATCAACATTGATTCAAGGAGTTTAGGTGACGAATCCAACCAAGGGCAATTGGGTTTGAAGTGCATTGTAGAGGATGAGATGACGGTGGCTATAAGGAAAAGATGGCGTCAGATCTAGTTTTTTTTTTTTTTTTTTCATTTTTTTTAGTCTATTTCAAGTTTAGCACTAAGAATTATGATTTTAAAATAAAGAAAAAATTAAAACTGAAATGGGGAAATTAGCAAACTATAGGATTTAATGCCTTGATTTCAAAACGAGATAGGATTTAATGCCCATCCTATTCTATTTTCCATTTAATCCCAAAATTTACTTCGACTTGCAGCCCAAATGAGCTAGACTGCTATTCCACTATATTATTATAATTAAAAATATTGTATCTCAATTTGTATTTTTAAAAGTTTAGGGACAGTAAGTATAATAATTTAACATGTCATTTGACAAATGTCAAATTGAAGGGAAATATTTGTCTGTTTCTTCAAACTTGATGAAATAGCACTAAGCAATCTAAAAGGATGGTAAATTGGGTTTCTAATCACAAATTACAACAAATCTAGTTCTAATTCCAAACACCAACAATACAAATTGAGCACAATTGTAAAAGTTCAAGAAATAGAGAGAACACAAGATTGATAGTGGTTTGGCAAAAACCTAGCCTAAATTCCACTCATTTACTAATAACAAGTCTTGATTCTCACAATATTTAATAATTACAACCTAGGGCTTTGGCACTCAACAACCCTATACAAGTGTTTGCACTCTCCAGACACTCACAAGTCACTCAACTAAATGAAAGATCACTTCTTTTACTTTCTCACAATTAAATTGAATAAGAACAAAGAAAGTACACTTACAATATTGATATCCTTAAGAATTGCTGATGAAATTGAATGTTCTTGGAGATTTTTAAGTATGACGTAGAAATTAGAGCTTAAAAGAATGTGTAGGATGATTTTGTAATTTTAGGGTTTTTGAAAATAAGCTTTTTGAATCATAAATGAAAGAAATAAAAGTCTCATTTTATATTTTTTTCCCAAAAACTAGTCGTTACAAACCCAAAACATTCAAATTTCGTGCGATTCGATCGATCGGGTCGCATATTCGATTAATCAGATTGTAAATTCGGTCAACCAGGTGTAAACCGAACTTACTGAAAATTCTAATGTAAATGCAGTCAATCGAATTGCATTTTCGGACGATCGGATGAACTGTATCCAGCCCAAGCAGAAAACTCGGTTCATCTCAATTCATCCTAAAATCGGGTTCAAGTGAAAACCCAGTTCAGAAACAGTACCAAGTTCATGAACAGTATCCAGTTCATGAACAGTACTCTTTTTTTTTTTAAAGTTTGACAATTTTGCCTTTTGGTTTGAAAATGTGGGTTTTGAGATTTTGCATTTAAATCCTATTTTTCAGAAAATATGACATAGATAAAATGTTTTGAACCCTTAAAAACTTATAAAAATGCGATTCTAAATAATAAAATGTATGTAGAGTATCATCTTCTTTGCTTGTACATTGTCTTCATGAATTGAGCTTGAAACGTTATTTTGATTGGACGATGTACTTTGTGATCATCAAAATTAGGGTTATTTGGAACTAAAATCAACAATCTTTCCCTTATTAATGATAACAAAGCAGTTGAATCGTAGAGAGATTTTCTTGATGATGATTAAATTTGCTCCTCTTATGTATTTAAGTAAAACCCCCCCTTTACAAGAAGTACTCTACACACAACCATAAAAAGAGACACTTCTATATGTACTTAACTCACAACTTCACAATATCTCTAATTAAAGTTCTTTTCAACTCCACACAAACAAACTCAAAACAAAAAGAATAAAATGTCATAAGGGATTTAATCAATGAAAGCACATATTTTTCTCCACCTTTTGCATCATAAAAAAGAAAAATAGGAACATTGTAGATGGATAAGCAAAAATAGCACTAGATTATCAAAATTTGGAAAGAAAAGACTTGTACAATATTAAAACAAAGCCAAATAAGAATCCAAAGATTGGTTGCTATGAAACGCTAACTCTAAAGTTATAGAATATCAACTTGTTCAACTAATACATATCATAGCATATAAATAAGTCCAAATTAAAGAAAGACATAAAAATCACATAATGGAGTCGAAATAAACATAAAACATGAGGCATGGTGATGAGATGTATCAAGAATCATGAGGTAGATGACCTGGATGGTGAATTTTGATAGCAAAGAAGCTAAAAGATTTGTACAACATCACTTTGCATATTACACATAGAGTTTTCAAGGTTGCCAAGGCAATTATTTATCTGAGATTTAAAGCCATGTATGTCAGTGCTAAAGATACCAGTTTGATCTTGAAGAAAGGCCAAAGTTATACTACGTGATCCTGCTGCCTCACCCTTCACATTATTATCTTCTCGTTCAATTATTTCAATACCTAATCTAACTTTCCTTGCCTATCTTTCATTTTAAGTTATAAAACCTAAGGGATATGCAATAAAAAATATCACCTTTAGAAATTTCCATAATCTCCTTATCCTCTAACGGCACATCATAGTGTTTAAAAATTGGTGTAAGTAACTATTCGTAATGAAGTGTTGAAGTTTGATGATGGGTTATCTTAGCTATGTTATGTAACAATAAATAACCCAAATTAACTGAAGTATGTATAACTAGGCAGAAAATTAAGTATTTCTCCATATATTTTAGGTCTGCGAAGTGATCTGACTTAAGTAGAAAAATAATATATATAACATAGTGCAAGGTTTTACTTTTCAAAGAGAACTTGAGCGCCTGGTGTAACCCTTAACAGGTCTTAGCTCTTCATTTCTAAGAAGTCAAACACTCAATTCGATGATACACGCAAATGATGACAAAAATCATTATTAAGGAAATATTTATGTCCAAAATTAGGACTTTTAAGAATGGTACTCATTGTAACACAATCTAAATGCATATCAATCCCTTTGAACTCAGAGAAAAATGTAAATGTCATTAGGCTCTCTACCTTCAAAGTTGAGATAAGAGTAAACAATCTTGTTAGCCTAGGATACATTAAATCTTTAAGGCCTAGAAAATGAGTCCATTCTTGAGAATCAAAATATTTCACCAAATCAAATGTCTTAAGCATCTTAATATTGATCAATCTACCCGAGGGTTTGTATCATACATAGCTTTTGTCCGTCTCCCAATGGCCACAGCCTTCTCACGGGTTCCTCTTTGCCTCTTTGAAGAACTAACCATGAGTAATTGTTGGACAAAGCACAAATGGACAAAATTTGAATTCTAGGGTATGAGTTTGATTTAGGGATTGAATATTTTGGAAGTTAAAGGTGGAATTTATGGAGGGGAAGAATGTTAAAAAGTAGAAATACAATAATCTTAAGGAGATTTAATGAAGGAAATGAAGATGCGTTTTATTTCAAGAGAAAGAGAAACTGGTTTGATGGAGCTGGAGAAAAATAAAATTGATAAACCATTAACATATATAAGTTTTCAAATTCAATCGACCAAATTACAATTTCAGTTTACCGAACAGGTAGTACCTGGAAAAACCTAAGAAGGGGAAGAATTTGGCTGTAGATGTTGTCGACTGTTTCTTCTATTCATCGACCATGTCTTCCATTCGGTTAATCAAAACTGCACTTTTTGACAGGTTTGTGGTTTTACAATGTTTATGCCTTTTGGGTCAATTAGATGTTTATGTTTGGCTTACATAAACTGAAACAATAATTATGAAGAATTATATTTCATTTTCAAGCAAAATTATGCAAAATAAAGTGTTTAGGCAAATTTTCAATGAAACGACTTGCCATTCAAATATAGAAAAATTTGCCATTTTTTAGCCAAAAATATGAGCTTGACTCTGATGCCTCTCTATACCATTATATGTTGTACTAGTTATCAAATATGTCCTACAAAATGTGCATGCACAACTTTGGATATAGCAAGAGCATATATAAAGAACATACATTATATAAAATTGTTGGATAAAATAAAGCATGCAAGTATCATGATGAATATAAAAGTATACTAATTAAGGTCATATTCATCATCAAATAAGTATATGTCTCAAACGCATAATTTTCAATATCTCAAGTTCATGCATAATGGTAATGAATCTATCTTCTCCAAGAGGTTCAATGAAAATTTCTACAACTTGTTTCTTCATAGGAATTAATTCCATAAAGATGTCTCTTTTTGAAACATGGTCTCTAAGAAAATGATGTCTAATCTCAATGAGTTTGGCCCTATAATTACAAGCAAGATTCTTGGACAAATTTATGGCACACGTGTTATCACACAAAATGGGGGAATGATCAAATATAAACTCTAAGTATGTGTGGCATCATTAACGTTTGTGCGCAACAATGACCGATGGCAATATATTCATCTTCAGTATTAGAGATTCTAACAAAATTTTGTTTTTTGCTACACTAAAAGACTAATAAATTTCCTAGAAAATGACATATGCCACTAGTGTTTTTCCTATCAATTTTGCTACTCGCAAATTTTGCATCAAAATAGCTAATCGAATTAAAATCTGAGCTTTTAGGATACCATAAGCCTAAATCTATAATACCATGCAAGTATTTAAATATAGGCTTAACTGCAACTAAATGATATTTCTTAGGACAAGGTTAAAGTTATCTATAATAAGGACTCGATCATACCTCTATATTTCTTTATATCCACATTAGTTCCCTTTTCATCTTTGTCAAGCTTAAGGGTTGAACTCATTAGAGTTATTGTACTCTTTTAAAGTTCTATCCAAATCTTTCAAGTAGATCTTTGATGTACTTGGATTGGTTAATTTAGATTTTATCCTTGAGTTGCTTAATTTGATGACTAAGGAAGAACTTTAATTTTTCCATCATGCTTATTTCAAATTCATTTCTCATGCAATTTGAAAAATCCTCACACAAAGAATCATTAATAGCACCAAATATAATATCATCAGCATAAATTTGAACAGTGAGTAAATCATGCCCTTTATACTTGATGAATAATGTGGTGCCTACCTTTCTTACGTAAAACTTTTTTTCTAAAAAAAATTTACTAAGCCTTTCATACCATACTCAAGGTACTTGTTTCAAACCGTATAAGACTTTAGTTAATTTATACACATGATTTGGGAAGAATTAATTTTTAAGACCAAGAGGTTGTTCAACATAAACTTCCTCCATAATGTACCTATTCAAAATGCATTGTTAACATCCATTTGATACAAAGTGAATTCTTTATAACATATAAATGCAAGCAACATTCTAATCTAGCTACAGGTGCAAATGTCTTGTCAAAATTAATTCTTTCTTCTTGGTTATATCTTTTGGCCATTAATTTAGCCCTGTTCCTAAAAACCACACCGGATTCATCCATCTTGTTCCTAAATACCTACTTAGTTCTAATGATGGATTGATGTTTTGGTATAGGGATGAGTTCCTAATTTTTATTTCTCTGAAGTTGATTTAACTCTTCTTACATAACCATTATCCAATTTTCATTCTTTTTAACTTCAAGAAATATTTTAAGCTCAATTTGGGATATAAATCCAAGATTGTTACAAATGTTTCTAATTAATGCCATAGTTTTAATACCTTAAGATGGATCGCCAATGATTAAACCATGTCGATGAGATTCTAAATACCTCTATTTTTTAGGAAGTGAGTGAATAACTTTTTTAATTTTTAGTAGTTTTTCCCCAATCGAAGCATCTTTTTCTCCTTGTTCAACAAGGCTTTGAGTTTATCTTTGTTTGACTCCTCATATTGCATGTTATTAATTTCTTTGTCAAGATCATCATCAACAATAACTTTCTCCATAGAGAAAGGGTTATTGTTATCAAAAGTAACATTGTAGATTCCTCAACAACTATTGTACATTTTATTAAATACTCTATAAGCTTTGCTTGTCAAAGAATAGCCAAGGAAAATTTCAATATTAGATTATGAATCAAATTTACCCAAGTTATCATTGGTGTTTAAAATAAAATATTTTGAACCAAAAACTCTAAAATAACTGATATTGGGTTTCCTACCATTCTAAAGTTCGTAGGGAGTTTTGTTGAGAGTAGCTTTAATTAATACTTAGCTTAAAACATAATTGTTAACGACTTTAGCCCCGAAAATATTGAGGTAAAGAATTTTCTTGTAACATAGTCCTAGCCATTTCTTGAATTGACCAATTCTTCCTCTCAACCACACCATTTTTTGATGAAATCTAGGAGATGAAAATTGATATACAATACCATGTTCATCACGAAACTTCTCAAAGACAAGATTTTCAAGGTCACCATCATGATCACTATAAATGCATACAACTGTGGTTTTTTCTCATTTTCAACTTTCTTTACAAATTTGGCAAAAGTGTGTTTTGATTTTAAATACTAACATCATTTAGACTTGTTACAAACTATTTATAGTCCTTCTATTTCTCGTAATTTAATTTCTTTATCTAAACTGGTATGAAGCTGAATACTTTTTTAAATTAAAAAATAGATGTTTTAGTTTGTTTAAATAAAATATCTTTATTGGCTTTAGTTTACTTTGTGATGGTTTATACAAATTGAAACTGGATAATTTTTTTGTTGAGACTCTTTTAACCATGCATCATAATTTTTGAACAAAATGTAATTTAGTAAATGAACATTCAACTTACTTGTGATATAAATGTTTAGGTCACATTTTCAAATAAAGATTGGAAAGATTGGTAAAGAATGATATCCTTCCAGACTTGGATTTTATTGATCTTGACAACAAAAAAACATACAAAAGAATGAGCCACTAGAAGCACACAGTTTCTTGAAATAATACAACCAATATTTATGGGTCTTTTGATGTTTCAGTTTTAGGAAAAGAAAATATTTTATCACTTTTATTGATAACTTTTTACTTTATGGTTGTCTATTTGTAGATGCCTTAGAAGTATTTATTTTTGACCTAAAAGACAATTAGTTAGAAAAGTAAAAATTGCTAGTCTGACAATAGTAGTGAATTTTATAGAACATATGATGAAATGGGGCAATGTCCAGGCCTATTTGCTAAATTTCTTGAAAAACGTGACATTTGTACTCAATAAATACCACAGCAAAATGATGTAGTAGAAACGCATAATAATACTTTATTAGACATGGATAAGAGTAAGTAAAGTAATTCATCATTACTTATTTAATTATGGATGCATGCATTAAAAATTGCCATGTATTTATTAAACATGGTTTCTAGTGAGGAAATTCCTAAGACTCTATTTTAACTGTGGATTGGTAGGAAATCCAGTTTAAAACATTTTCATGTTTAGGGTTGCCTAGCAGTAGTAAGAATTGATAATTCACATGAAAAGAAGTTGGATTCAAGAACAGCCACTAGTTTCTTCTTTGGTTATCCTGAAAAATAAAAAAGGTATAGATTATTATCTTAACCATAATATAAGAATTATTGAAACTGCCAATACTAGGCTCATTGAGAATGGTGAAATTAGTAAGAGTAAAGAATCATAGAAGGTTGGAAATTCAAGAAGTTAGGATATACGTTCCTTTATCCTCAACTTCTTTTAAAGTTATTGCTCACTCAATTGTTAAATATTTCAACAATAAGCGAGAATAACAAATGAATGATTAAACAACCCATAATGAAGATAATGTTAATAAACCTACAGTAGATGAATCGCAAGAAATGGTGTTAAGAAGCTCACAAAGACAAAGAAGACCGGCTATCTCTTATAATTATGTGGTATATCTAGAAGAGTCAGAATTTGATTAAGAATAGGTGAAGATCCAATTATGTTTTCAAAAACCATTGAATGTCCTAATTCTTCTATATGGATAGATGCCATGAAGTTGAATTGAAATCTATGGAACAAAATGAAGTTTGGGATCTTGTTAAATTACATAAAGGTTATAAGAAAGTTGGGTATAAATGAATTTTTAAAACCAGATGTGACTCAAATGGTAATATCAAATGATATAAGGCTAAATTTGTTGCCAAATATTTTAGTCAAAGAAATGGTGTTGGTTATAAAGAGACTTTTTAACCAATTTTTAAGAAAGATTCTCTTAGAATTATTATGGTTTTGGTGGCTCATTATGACTTAGAGTTGCACTAAATAGATGTGATAACTGCTTTTCTGAATGAAAATTTAGAAGAAAAGGTTCATATAGGTCAATTTGAGGGTTTTTTCATTGAAGGAAAAGAACATATAGTACGTAAACTTAAAAAATCAATATACTAACTTGAGCAAGCTTCTTACCAATGGTATCTTAAGTTCAACAATACCGTCACTTCTTTTGGCTTTAAGAAAAATATTGTTGACTAGTGTACATATCTGAATATCAGTGAGAGCAAGTTTATATTTTTAATTCTGTGTGTTGATGACATTTTACTTACTACTAATGATATTAGTTTATCACATAAAACTAAGAAAATTCTCTCTAAGAATTTTGAAATGAAGATTGTGGGAGAGGCATCTTATGTGACTATAATAGAAATATTTCAGGATAGATCATAAAGATTGTTAGGCTTGTCTCAAAAAGCATATATCAATAAAGTTCTAGAAAAGATTCAGAATGAAAAAATGTTCAGCAAGCCCAAAAAAGATGAATTTAGTCTCATGCAATGGCCAAAGAATGAATTGGAATGTAAACAAATGAACAATATTCCTTATGCATTAATTGTTGGGAGATTGATGAATGTTCAGACTTGTACCAAACCAGACAACAATTTTGTTGTTAAAATGCTTAGTCAATATAAAAGCAATCTGGGATTTGATCACTAGAAGGCTAGTAAGAAAGTATTAAGGTACTTGCAAGGGACAAAAGATCACATGCTCACTTATCAGAGATATGATCATCTCAAGGTAATTGGATATTTAGAATTCAGACTTTGCTGGATGTGTTGACACAAGGAAGTCCACATTAGTTATTTTTTAGTATATATATTAAACAAAATATTATATATATATTGATTTGAAAGCTCTTATTATCAATATTACATACTAAATAATTTCTGTCAAAAAAGGATAACAATATTTTAGTATATAATTTGATCTAAATTAAGTGTTAATATTTTAATTTCAATAAATAGTATTATTTAAAATAATAAAATTAAAAAGAAAAAATCATTTTGTATATAACATTTTAATCTCAAATATATTAGAAATAACTATACAGTTGGCAATAGACGAAGATTCCAATCCCTGGCTCCCGCCCCTTTTAAGCCAAATAGCAACTAACAGGTCAAGGATTTTTTCAATTATTGGGTCAAGAATCTCTACTAATAAAATGATAGATGGAACTGCCATTAAACGACTTATTATCAAGCTAATAGATCACATCGGAATGGCATATACATCACACATTCTAGATCAAGTAAAGACTCTAGATTTCCCGAATCATTCTCTTGAAGCTCATTCTTTTCATCATAAATGATCCGCTTGTCCCGAAATGACCCGGCTAGATAGGGAAATCCTAATTCATTGGGCCTTTCAATACAATCAAATAGCCAAGGGCCTCTATATTTTAGGAGCCCAGACTATGTGATTGAATAAATTCTCCTTTATCTGTTGCTGGTTGAGGACTCCTTCAATCAAATCACACATAGCAATATACTACGCCTTCTAATTTTTTAAGAGGTTTATCTAAAAAAATTCGGGAGACAGTAGTGAGGAATTTTCCGCAATGGGCAAAAGCTTGACGGAGCAATGTCACTACTAGATCCAGATGCATTTTATTGGAATTGAGACAATAACCAAAATCAATTTGACTTTACTTTTTTATTTCAACCTCCGACCCAATGTTGACCCCATTTGATTTACACTAAAAAACACGTAATTTTTTAGACTTGAAGTCAACACTTAGACAAATATAACCAATAAACTTACCATTGAACCATCCCTACTTAATTATTAAAAAATGAAAAGGAAATAATTTAATAAAGAATAAATATCTAATTTATATTATTAAAAATATTATTTTTGAATTGTTATTATTGATATAAAAATAATTGTATAATCCAACAATAATTTTATTTTTAACATTTATTTAAATATAATCTTGTTATTATTATTATCTTATAATTGCTTGAAGGAACAATAATTCTGCTTAAATATTATAATTTTTAAATTTCTAATAAAATAAATTTGATTAGAAATATAATTAATTTAAAATTTACAATTATTTTATTTTATATAAAATATAAAATTCTCAAAAATAAAGATTATATAGGTAAAAATCTCAAGTATCATAAAAGTATATTTAAAATATTAAATTTATTGACTTGATTATACAATTAAAATATTAACTAAAAGTTAGCTCCTACAATTATTAATTTTTTATTTTCTATACATGAAATCACCATTTCACATGTAATCAAAATAATATAACAAAAATAAATATTTATTGTTTATGAATTAATTGTTAAAAATAAGATAATTGACAATAATTATCAACTTGATCGAGGTAATTTATATAAAATATTGCAAATAATAAAATTTTTGTTAGAACAAAATATTAAATTTAATTGATACATTTACTATAATTTCTTTGTTAACCTATATAAAGAGAAAATAATTAAGTTTAGTAATAAATCATGGTCTAGTTTTTAATAGAATTGATAAATTTAGAGAAAAAATATTAAATGAATATTAGAGTTTTTTATTTTTTGATAATTTTACAGAAAAATATTTTATTTGGTGGAGAAAATGAAATCTAAAAAGAAAAAGAAAATCTTTGAGAATTTCTTTGTTTTGTTAATCTTATATTATTATATTACAATGAATTAATTCATTAATTACAAATTAATTATCTTGTTTGACATCAATTAATTATTTTTATTTTATCAAAGTTTATTGTTCTAAATTTAATTATTAAAAATTATTTTATTTTTTTATTATTCTAGTGATTAAGATATTGCATTTAAAAAATTCCAAAATTGATTAAATTAAAAATTTGTAAATAATTATGAAAGAATTAATTGACTAAATTAAAATATTACAAGTTTTTTAAAAGGACTTGTTTGACTTAATAAAAATTATAAAATTTTTATAATTATATGTTAACTAAAATAGATATTCACTTAATTAACAAAACAAAATTTCAATTTAAATTCGGGGAGGGGAGGCCCGAGGATGAAGGCCCATCTCCACTCCCGACTCGATTTTAAAACAGGTATAAAAATTCATCTCCAAACTTGACTTCATTTTTTTAATTATCTTTCCCTATCCTCAACTTAAACAGGTTGAGTACTTGCGAGTCCTTTCTTGCATTAAAATTTTTGTCATCCTTAAATAATAGAGATTAGATTGTCAATAATAATAAAAGTACATGATTATTGTAATTAAGTTTAAAGATTAAAAATAATAATATTTTAATAGATCAAACTAAG
This sequence comes from Melia azedarach, assembly GCA_028052125.1. NCBI lineage: Eukaryota > Viridiplantae > Streptophyta > Magnoliopsida > Sapindales > Meliaceae > Melia > Melia azedarach. Next base: position 5,481,489 of record CM051404.1, read on the forward strand.
TGATGTTTAAGTTCAGGAAAGTATCTTTCTATTCCTTTAAAATTGAAGGGTTATTTTTTTATTTGTCAAAATTTAAGAGATATTTAATACTTTCTAAAAATTTGGAGATATGTTACAATATATTTTTTTTATTATAACCTTCCCCATTAGAGCTTTTTCGAAATAAATCTATTATAATCATAACTTTTAACAATTATTTTTATATTGTTTTGTTATCAACCACAATGTTGAGAAAAATCTGTGTAATTATGTTAATATTATAATATCTTTTACGTTATAAAATAAATTAAGTGAAACTATCAATATAAATAAAAAGAAAAATTCCCATTATCCCCTCAAAGTTTAAGCTAACTACTCAACTCTCCCCTAAGGTTTGAGAAATGTCTCTTAACCCCCTGCCTTCATTTTTCTTCCAATTTTATCCTTACATAAATCAATTTAAACCACCAAACCGAACCGAATCTAAACTATCACATTGAACCATATTTGAACCGCCAAATTGAACCATTCTCTTAAAATTTAAATATATATATATATATATAATAATAATTTATAATCTTTTAGTTTAAAATAATTTAGATTTAATAACCAAAATTATGTATAATTTATATTATTAAATAATTATTAAATAACAACAATTACATGTAGAAGTTAAATATATTTTTTGAAATTTAATACTTTTTTTAAAAAATAAGTATATTTATAATTAAATTGATATTATAAGATATTAAAAATTAAATAATAATAATTATATGTAAAAATTATGAACTTTTTGAAACTTTAAAAATTAATTTTTTAATTCTCATTTCCAAACTATTTTGGATATTTAATTCTCAAAATTGTGAAATAATGATCAAACGATTTCAGCTGCTTTAAGCAATGATTAGACAATTTGTTTAATCGTCAACAAGCTTTTGGTCAATTACAATCAAATGAAGCAAATTTGAAAAAGCTTTTGCTATTATCCCATAAAAAAAATATACCAGACGGATAACAGATAAAAATAGAATATTAACTTTTGAGTAATTGAGTTTTAAAGGTTGTAAACTTAATCAAATAATTTACTTAGTTTTTTTTAAACAAAAATATTTATTTTTATTTTAAATTATTGTAAATTATAAATAATTTTTTCCACCAATTTTGATTTTTGATTTTCCAATAAAAATAATAAAAGCTTTTTCTATATCAACTAAAGTATATTTCCATTAAATAGCAGGGCTTTGCATTCAATCACCGATTGCAGTTTCTTCTTCATAATACTATCCTATCGATCATATTATACAATCAGATGTCTACAGAGAAGTTGAATAGCTACTGTTACCCAGCGCCTATAAATTCACTTCAATGGGTGTGAGTTCTTTCACCATTGTTTATTATATTATTAAACAAAATATAATAATGTATGGAAGGAAACGACTTGTTCAGATTCGGAAGCCTCAATGAAACTTCGTTTCCCCAGTTTTTCTTCTTTAACCTAACACCGTTTACTTTTGTTAACACAAAACATTTACGCGTTTGCGTTGATTTTACTTTCAGGTCCTCATATTTTGTTTTCTTTCTATACAAGTCCTTGTACTATTTTACTTGGGATTTTTTTACATATCTCCCTTAAGACTTGTGAAAACTAAAAAAAAAAAAAAATTGTAAAAACTCACACATATTTTGTTGCTACTGTAATTTTTGCAATTGACTGTTATTTTACTAAAAAAAAGTTAAAATATCCCAAATAATTGCACTTTCAAATTTGATAAGCTAAAATTTTTCATCTTTTAAACGATAAATTTTTCTTGAACTCTGAACAATAATGATGCCTTTTCTATGCATTCTAAATAATAATTGATTAAAGTATATAGTTTCAATCTTGGTAAATTCAAGCTTAAAATTTTTCAGTAAAAACAACTAATTAGGTTAGCATGTAACTTTGTTTTGGTATTCAAGAAGTCATAAAACTTGAAATTTACCTTATACATTAACATAATTAGTCTTTTTTACTGAGAAATTCTATTCAAAATTCATCAAGAATTCAATTGTGTCTAAATTAATTATCATTCAGAACACGTATAAAAATGTATAATTATTGTTTAAAATACATAAAAGAACTACCATTTAACATGTGAAAATTTTCAATATGACAAGCTTGAGAATAAGGTTATTTTGAATATTTTGATATTTTTTATTAGTTAAATACCAGTCAATTGAATGGAAGTATTATAATAAAGGAGGTATAATGTTAGCTTTTGTAAAGGTTTTAGCCTAGTTTGTGGTTTACGCAAACATCAGAGCATGGATGTGAAAATACACTAAGTTTCTTCAGTCCCGGCCTCACGACGAAGTCTTTCTTACAAATAGACCTTTTAATTTTTTTAATCCATTTCGGTATTAGTTTTTTCTTGACGTGAGTAATCGGTAAACCGTGTACAAGCTAGGTGACGCAAAATGTTACTAGAACCGGGTTATATTAGTAGACTTTGAACTACGTTTACGATCCCTCTCACTTCGTTTCATTTTTGTTCTTCTCTGTTGAGTCCACCGCCGTAGAAGAAAAGAATTTACAGTTATGTCAACAACGAACATATCACATGATTCCATCTGCTACGAAAGTAGCGACGGACTGGAGTCATCGCAGTCTAGTAATTCGGAAACAGTGAAAATAAATACTAAAAAGTTGGCCGGAGAGAGGGACAAAAACGGTCGCACTTTGATGCACAGAGCTTCCGCAAACGGTAGTCTTCAAACGGTGAAGAATTTGATGGAACTTGACCCTAAACTTTGCCTTCTGAGAGACAATGACTCTTTGACTCCTCTCCATCTGGCCGTTGTGAAGCGACGTATAGGAGTCACAAGGGAAATAATCTCAGGTTTTCCAGAATCACTTGAATCGTTGACCGACCAGCGGAAGACGGTGTTTCACCTTGTTTTAGAGGACAGCAGGAACCAGAACGATATCGTGAAGGTTTTGCTGGAAGAGGTTAAGAAGCATCGGAAAGAGGATCTTCTTTTTGAGCGGGACTGTGATGGCAATAATTTTGCGCATATTGCAGTGTCTAATAGAAGACTCGAGGTAAATTCATTCTTTTTTCGTTCTTACTCTTAGCAGATGAACCGAAAAATTGATAGATATTATGAAGTCATGGACTATTGAACAGGTTTTATTTCTAATCTATGCATTAATTCCTTTTGTCATATTGTAATTTTTCTTTTCGATCCATCTCTTTCTCCTTAATGATCTCATCATTTGCACATTAAAACTGTACATTTTAACAAAGTTATATTCGATAAATAAACCAAAAATTAATAAAACTAAAATATAGATCTAGAATTGCAGAAAATAGAATCAATAGAAGGCAACAAAGGTCTGGCCCATTAAATAATAAATATATATAATGGAGTACGGGATAATTGCACTTTAGTTCTCAATATTTAAGAACATGTCACATCGTATTCAGTTATGTAATTTCGGAAAGTATGCTTTTACAGTATTAATAAATATTGCCTAATATATGTTATAAATGTATTACTGGTACAAATTATATAATAAAAAATAATCCCAGATGAGACAGGTTAAACCTATATATAGTCAAAGGGACTCTCTCTCTCTCTCTCCGTTCTTTTCTTTTCTTTTCTTTTTTTTTTCCTTTCTCAGGAAAGAAAATTCTATTACATCTCTAATGTAACAAACAAGCACAAGATTTTTCCCAAACATATGATATATATTTTGTCGGTTCAATTTCAATAGATTTGGGATTAGTTGGTGTAAACTTTTCTTTCACACACAGATAGTACAGTTGCTCAAGAGTTCGACAAATGACTTCACAAAGCTTGTTAACTCTTTGAACGGGAGTGGATGCACAGCTTTGAATCTCCACTACTTGAATAACAACCATGATGCAATTGCTAAGAAAATAAGGAAGATCCTTTGGAAGGCTGGTGCCCGTGAAGCCGTACAATTGCAAGAGCGGTCATCAGAAGACTCAGAACCTTCAAGTCCGGAGAGGACGAGGGAAGACAAGACAGTGATGGATGAGAAGAGGGACCAAGAGAGTAATATCTTGTTGGTGGTGGTTGGGATATTGATTGCGACAGTTTTTGCGGCAGTTGCCGGTCTACCCTCGTTTTTTCCCAAAGAAAACAACGTTGCAAGTGAACCATTTCAATTTGGGGATGCGGTTGCAGGAGACCTTCCATACATTTTCTATATTATACTGTGCCTCACAGTTATAATCTCAATAAGTATGGGTTATATGATCAAGTTCTTATATTCACTTCCCTTTGGAAATCTTTTGCAAGTTGCGATGGTTGCAATATTTATTCTTTATATTCTTTTGGCGTTTAGCATTATGCCAAAATTTTTGGTCAAAATTGGCCCCCATCAGATTTCAGGTTTTGGTTTCATGTGGATACTAACTTCAAGCATCATTTTGTTCGGAGTTGTGTTTAAACTCGTGAAAATGAAATTGAGTTCTACAAGATCTACGAAGGCTGAAGATGAAGCTGCTGGTTCTTCCAAATCCTGTCCGTCACTTAAAGGTGTTCATGCTGTCCGTCTCAGAAGACTGACGCCGTTAATTCGTGACTGATAGTGCAAACTGTGAGCCTGCCGCTATGGTAATTGAGGATTTTGTATGTATCTCTTTGATCCCAAGCCAATACTGTAGGTTTTACTATGGAAGTTTTTAGCAGTAGTAATTTCTTCAATTTTCTGGTGTATTATTAACACGGTAGTGTTACAGGTACAAAGATGATATGATAATCACATAATCTTCATTATTTATTTTCAGTAATTACATTGGTTTTGTATTCTAACTCTAATATCATATTCATCATCATCATCATGTTATCCCCGACATTATTTTCATTAGTATTATTATTGAATTAGTCGTTTCCTATGTTACAGGTACATGATTGTAATTTGCAGAGAACCAATGTATAGGTCTCACCCTCGCATGAGAATTCAGTCCGTGAGAGCTGTACAGAAGAAAAGAGAACGAACGAAAGGGAGATTGCACACTGAATTTTTTTATTCTTTCGTCAAAGAATACTAAACCAGTAAACCCTCATATATTATAGCTAAAATGACTGCCATAATGCAGAAAGATTTTTCTTTTTACTACTGCAATTCTTTTAACATGTTGATAATTGCTAAGTAAGATCAACAGACTAATTAAACGAATAGCTCATCCAAGATGCACCAACTAAACACTTGGATATCTCTACAAATTTGATAAGGGTTGCATCCCAATCCTTAATGTGTTCACATTTAACATATCAACCAAAGATTTAAAAGCATAGAAATATAACTCCATCTGTTTTTACGAAACATTAATTCCAGGACTTATAACTCGTAGGGCTGTTTAACGGATTGATTGGGTGGATTTGATCAAATCAAATCCGATCTACAACTTGGCAGATTGAAGTTTTCTGAGTGTAATTCTTTCTGTTATATAATGAAATCCTTTTCGTTATCTAAAAACAAGGTAATTTGAGTGTAGTCATTAATGTCTTCTTTAATAAGAAAAAATAAATAAAAATAAAAGAAAAGAGTTACCTATGATTGTAAATTTAATAATGCTAGAAAAACTAACTCTTACACAAACCCTACTACTACAAATTAATATGAGAGTGTTACATTATTGTTACATATCCTATATTAGTTACAATATTATTAGTTTTCAAGTATATAAATATATATATATTAGCCATCAACAATACTACTGTACTTATAAAGGATTGTTGTCCATTCACATTGAATACCAACAAATAATCTTTGTATAGTTATTAGAAGTTAGAAATTTTTTCTTAAATTTATTAAAAAAAAGACGTATTTTAATTGGGAGCTTATAAAAGGAAAACACTTTTGGTATGGTATTTGAATACTAATAAAACAATAAAAATTTAACAATATTAATTGGGATTTATTAAAGTTAGAGGCAATTAAGGTAATTTTTAAATCAATAAGGTGTTATATAATGAAATTTTTAAATTTTAATAAAATAAATAAAGCAAAAAATGTTTTTTTTTTGGGAGAATTTTGGGGATTGAAATAACATCATTATTGTTTTAGCAACTCTCTCTTATCATTCTTTGATTATTTTCAACGACTTGTGCAATTCTTAAAGATGGCGTTTTCGTTGCCAAATTTGTTAGCTTTTAACAAAAAAATAAAAAAAAAAGGAAGTGTTATGGTGATTGGGTGTATTTAGTGATACATAGTTTCAATTGTCGCCAGTTAGTGGATTTTACCGCCTCTATTGTCTCTCGCACTGCAGGCTTCACATGTGTCAATCTAATAGAGGAATGAAAGCTACCAAATGATTTTTAATTTGGTTGAATGTTGTGTCATATTTCAGTATATATATATATATATATATATATGCATCAATGCATTAGATAAAGACCAATTTCCCTCGCAAACCCTTACACTTCGCTTTCTTGAATAATGCTTCTCTTGCTAAGTATCATTCATATCCTTCTAATCCTTCTATATCACACAAATCCGTTTACTCATTGTTATTTACAATTTGAATTAAATATATAAAACTTTATCAGAAAAATTCTAGTATGTGAAATATTTATTTTTTTGTATCATGAGTTAAATTCTTTTTATATTATTTGCTTTTATTATATTATTCAATATAGTTATTATTGTAAGTGTCCTTATGAATATACTATAGTTGTTATTCAATTAAATCTTCTACAATAAAAAATAAGGATATCCTATTGTACGTATTTATTTCTACTTATATATTTATTTTACTTACATTTATAATATCTATTTTTTCAAATTGTGTTATTCTCATTTTTTAAATATCATAAAACCTGAAGTTTGCAAAAATAAAGAGGATATTCGAACTTATGAAAGTTCTAAAAATTAACCTTTAATTATACAAGCTTGAAGTTCTAAATTGGAATTGCTAATTAGAATCTAAATTTTGAATTAAAAACTATTAGACTAGGATTTGATGTTCTAGATGTACGACATACTATATGTATTAACTTGATGTTTTATGCAAAGAGCCTTTAATATTCTTATATTTTTAATTTATATCATTATGATACTAGTATCTCCTTTCTTCTAAAGCATAAATAGATGTTTAAAAATGGTTAATTGATCTCACACATTTACAAATGCTTGCCCTTAATGTCTCGAGGAGCAATCATCATTCATAGGTTTTGGATGGGAAAATCCAGCTTCATGCTATGGGCTTGGAATACAATCAAACAATAAAATTAATCACCCATATAGGAAAAATCAAAGGCTATGATTTTTGCTCTGCCATCATTTGCATCAAAGCCTAAATGTTTAATATTTGACAATTGCAGATAGATGGTCTTGTGGAAAAATCTAAAAGAACGATATGATTGTCAAAGGGATATCTTCTTTTGTAGAGCAAGACATGAGTAGATGAACTTAAGACAACAAGATTATAAGACTATTGCCAAGTAGTGAAAACAAAAATGAACTAGGCTACCTGTAGTGATTACAAATCCTTTGGATGGCAAAATAACCATTATAGAAAGTTCGAACTTGAAGCTATTTAGGAAAGCTTTAGTGTGGGCATCTTTTCATCATATCCTTATACTTCTCCCAAGCTTCATATATTGACTCCATCTCGTGTTGGGTGAAAGTAGTGATATTATTCATTAGCTTAGCCGTCTTCACTGGTGGAAAGAATTTTGCCAAGAATTTTTGTGCCAAGTCATCTTAAGTGGTGATAATACTTAGAAGAAGTGAACTCAACTAGCTTTTCGCCTTATCCATTAGTGAAAATGGGAATAATCTCAGCTTTATTGCATCCTTCTACCTGCCATTATGTTTAAAAGTGTCGCAAATCTCCAAGAAATTTGTAATGTAAGCGTTCGGGTATTCATGTGTTAATCCACTGAATTGAACTGAGGTTTGGATCATTTGAACGATGGCTGGTTTGATTTTAAAGTTGTTAGCTTGAATAATTGGTCTTCTAATGCTGGTCAAAACTCTGTTAACTATCAGAATGGCATATTCCCTTCTTGCTGATCTTCGACCTCGACATTATCTCCAAAATTTGGTTCCATGGTGCGAGGTTTGAGGTTGTCTTGATGCTTGCCTTTTTCCCTTTCTATTCTTTGAACAGGTTCTCTCAATCTCATGATCAAAAGGTAATAAGGCACCACTTTTGACTTTTCTCATATACCAAAGGAAACACCTATAAGAAGAAAAAAATATACATCTTTAAATTAAATTCAAGATTAACCCAAATTAACTTTAAAAGAACTTAATACTCCCCGGCAACAGCGCCAAAACTTATGATTTTTTATGAATGCAAGTGTACATTGTTACAAAATAAGTAATACAGTGTAAGTATAGTATCATTCCCACGAGAAGTATTAATCAATTAAGTACTAAAGATAGTTTTCTTAAATTTATTTGAAGAATTGAAAATGAGATGATGCGTAATTCAAATAAATTAAAATAACCACAAACTAGTACACACAATCAAAAACGGAAATTCCAATGAGAATAATATCTAAGGCTAATAATTTAACTCAATTTACTCACACCTAGTTCTTCAAATTGTGTTTTTCTGATTAATATATATGTTGCTAGTGAAACTATTCTAATCTATTCAATTATCTCTCTCGAGATCAACCAAATCTATTTCTCATTTATGCGTTTATTATATCTCTATATAAACACGAAATAAACGAAAATGCATTACGAGCGGTAGTAATTACTAAATCTATTATGCAAACCATATTAATACATATTTGTTTAATATGCTATTTATAGTGTTTATCACATGATCCAAACATAATAAATATTTCTCAACATTCATCGGTCCATAAATCAATTAATTAATGGCTAGTTAATTAATCGCATTATACTCATGATAAACATGCAACAAGGATATTAATCAAGAAGAACACAAAATTCAAAACATCGAAGTTTTTAAAAGATTAAGCCATTGCCCTAAGTATAAACTTTAGAAACTCATGAAAATGAATTCACAACTAACATTCTTAATTCAATCATCCACAACATACTCAAATATTCACAAGTAACTAAAATTTAATACAACGAAATGAGTTAAGAAAGAGAGAAAAACTATGTTGGAGAGCTTTCTTCAGAACTTTCTCTTGCTTGATTCTCAATTCATTCACTCAAGCTTCTCTCTATCTCCCCCTTCTTTCTTTTCTTCCAAGCTATTCTCTTTCCCAAAAGAGGCCTACGCCAAACTCTCCACAAACCTCTAAAACATATGACCTTAGTTCTATCCAAATCAAACCATTCAAAAATCATCCAAGGGCTGAGATTTATTCCAAAAAGACATCCAAAACGAATCTAGCCAGTGTAAGGGTGCCAAAATTGCGTAGTGGCACGAGGTGAACAATAGGGGTACTGCTGCCGCACTGCCTGATGATGCTGGTGCACCACTTGATGGCGCAACCACGCCATGCAAAGCTTCTTCCTCGGTTTGAAAACCTTACAAACTGGTCCCTACAACTTTGCACTTTAGTCCCCAAATATCTTGCATCTTGGTCGTTGAATTTCTTGCATTTTGGTCCTTAAACATCTTCCTTTTCTAGTTGAATTCACCTTGGATGATCAATTCTCTTATTTTCTGCACAATATAATTCAAACACATTAAATACCAAAGAAGCTTAAGGATTAAACAAACAAATCAAGTTTAAGAATGAATGATAAGCGCGTATTTTATGCACTTATAAAAAATTTCACTAACTTTGACCTTTCCACTAGATATTGTGCAAGTAGACTCAAACTGGTCATATAAAATGTGAGAAATCATGGACAAAAGTATGCTGAATCTTTCTATCCTTACCAAAAACTCTGTCACATTCTTGTCTTACTAATTTTTTTCTTAAAAAATCATCTCTGACTTAAGTATCAGAGGATTTTGTTGGGAAATTAGCTTTCCTCTTATTGTGTTTCTTTTTGCAAGTTTATCCATGAGACAACAGGGGATTCGTTGTTCGATATTAGATTATCAAAATTTTGTATCAACATTATATATAAAAATAAAATGTTAAAAAAGATTTCGTTGAAATTCTTTTTGATAATTAAATAATTTACTGAGTAAAAAAAAGAGGGTTAGAAATATTTTTGTATATGAACTTCATCAAACTCATTGTTTTAATTTCTTAAATAATAATATACTCTTTTATAAATTTTTATAGAAATAATAAATTAAGAAATTTATTTAGACCTTAATATATTTTAAAAAAAGATTAAAATAGTGACTAAATTATTATAATGGAAAAAAGTATATAGTAAAAAAAATATTGAAGTAGGGACTAAATTCTTACAATCTAATAAAGTGTATGTTAATTTACCATTTTCTAAAACTTGAGGCATACACATCATAATAATTTGACAAATCAACTAATGAAAATAAAAGCTAACAGTATTGATCTATTTGCCCAAAGATCATAGGCATTTGTTTTTTCCCGAAATTAAAGATTAGCTATTACCCAAAACATCAAGGGAGTATCCATTAATATCCCTTCTTTGAACAACTTTCTCACTCGTCATTCTTTAATTATTTTCAACAACTTGCTCGTGCAATTCTTAATGCTGGCATTTTCATTGCCATATTTGTTAGGTTTTAAAACGAAAGGGTCGTGTTATATTTCGTCAACAGTCTGATTTAACTAATAGAAGACCAGAGTGCATATATGTCTATACTACTTCGTATACGATAAAATACATAGGAAGAGGATCTTGAATTGCTACATGATTTTGCATACAAGTTCCACACGGTTAACCTGTTGGACACGTCATAAATTAAACTTAGTAATAAATTTAATAAAAGAATATATATATTTTAGTTCTATTCATAAATGAATAAAATAATAGATGGATTAGTTGAATTTTATGTTAATTGTTAGCAAAAGTAAACGATGTTTGGTAAAAGACAGGGAAGTGATGCAAAGGGAAACTTCATTGAAGTTTCCAAACATTGACCAAGTCAAGAAAGCAGAAATTGGATTACCAAATAACGAGTCATATGTTCACAATTTTCTAATCGCTACAACTTTTGTTTTCAATTCGTAAAAGATTTAAAATAAAATAATAATAATAATAAACAAAAACTGTACTAAACTTGTATTGAAGTCTTTGTTTTTCTTTTGAAAGAAAGAAGGGATAGAAGTCTTAATTTCAGGAGTGGTTTCTAGTAATTAGTCCTCCTTTTCAAAAGAAATCTTAATGCTTGATTTAAAGGCACAACAGTGCGAGTTACGCGTTATCTCCACATATTCCCGTCAGGCAGAGGTTTTAGTGTCTTCTCAATTTGTTATGTCTTTCTCTTTGCGACCTAAAATGAAATCCTTCTTCAAGAAAATTATGACCACAGATGAGGAGATTCCTTACCTCCCTTATATTGAAGAACCATTTGAAGCTGCAGTTAATTTGCCGGAGGCAGAAATCGATATTGATTTGGAGCAGAATTTTCGTTATTTAAGAAACATTATAACGTCAGAGTCAGAGAAAGATAGAGATAGCTTGTGTACTGGTGACAAATCATTTGATCAAGAGAATCCCTTGCATATTGCAGTCATATCAGGTAATGAAGAGGGAGTAGTGAACAAGATAGCTGCAGCAGAAAAATCTGAAGGGGCTTGGCAGTTAAACCACGATGGTTACACTCCTCTGCACCTGGCTTGTCGGTTAGGGCACCTTGATGTAATAAAAGAACTAGTCAGAATGGATTCAAAGCTTTGCCTTGTAAAAGATAAAGATGGCATGACACCTTTGCACACGGCGGCTATGGAAGGTAGATTAGATATTATGAAGGAGTTGTTGAGTGCTTGCCCTGATTCTGTGATGGAGGTTACAGTAGCAGATGAGACGCCGTTTCATATTGCGATGAGTTATGGTCAGGTAAAAGCAGAGGAATTCTTGTTAGAATGGATTAAAGGAAAACCCTACTCTGCTCATCTAATCAACAAGAAGGATAGCGATGGCAATACGCTTCTGCACCTTGCCGTATCAAGAAAACATCTCCAAGTAATATTTTGCTACTTTTTCAACCCATTATTATTATTATTATTATTATGTCAAAAAACAAAAATATTGTTAAGGAATTAGAAAAGAGTTTGGTTGATAAACCACAAAATTAAACTAGTAAAATTTAATTTTCGTTCTGTTCCAACGCGAAATATATATTTTCAGAACATCATCCCTATGGTTCCTAGCAGAATTTAATTAGGTAATTTACTTTTTGGTTATATTAATTCCAATTATCTCACTTCTCCAGGTTTTCTATTTTGAATTATATGGATCTTGTGGATTAATCTTGAGCATATCGCTTTCAAATGAGAAATATGAAAGAGAGAGGCAAATAATAATAATAAATCTGCTTCTCGCTTAACTATATATATGATTTAAATTACATTTTTGCATTTGTCTATAATGTGCCTGTTGGATCCTTAATTAATACTAACAGTGTCGTGTAATTTGATGTGATACAGATCATAAAATTTTTGGTGGAGGAAATCCGTATTTCAGTGAACGCCGTGAATAACAGTGGTTTCACAGCTTTGGACATATTCGATGCCTTACCATCTGAGAATGAAGATACAGAAATAGTACAGCTTCTTGGAAGAGCTGGGGCCGTAACAGCAAATGAATTGGCTAATAGAACGTCAGATTGTCCTAACTGTGAGAATCACATCAAATCGCAGGGGAAACGTTACCGGTCATTCCATTCACAAACTGCCAGATATTTTAAACCCGAAAATGCTGGGTATGATGTCTGCTTGATGGCGGCCACCTCAATTGCAACAACATCCTTTCTCGCAACGTTTTTTTCTCCAAGATTGAGATTTTATGATGAAAGCTATATAAACAACTATAGTCCGAACTTTTCCACCAAAATTGACATGCAAAGTTCGTACCTGAGGCATCTATTCGTATTGTTTGATTCCATTGCCTTTGTAACGTCGACGGCCTTAATGACAATAATCCTCGTGCGCAAACTTCCTCTGAAGCCATGGCTGTTAGTTTCAGTGTTTTCACTGTTTGGTGCTTTTACATGCTCAATAAAGGCTGTATCACCTGGAGATACTCTGCCTGTCCTCTTTTTAGGAGGTTTTACATTGTTAGCAGCAGTTTCAGAATATCTCGCACAGCAATTTCGGAATCTCTTGCTTGGCTGTTTAAGCGTTTGCAGAGGCTATGCGTCAGAGTTCATAAAAGAAAGGATCCTCAGCGCTCAACAGGCTTTTTTCGAAACTCACTCATGTTTGCGTACTTACTGATTGTATGCAATATATATTTTATGTGTTTCCACCCCAGAATGGCATGATGCATGTGTATTGCTTCATCATTTGATTGAATAACAGACGATGCTCTGTACTTTTTTGGTATCTGTAAGCCCCGTTGTCGAGTTTGCTGGTTGATTTATTATTGCACTTTTTCTACTTACGACCTTGCCTATAAAAGTGCACTGTATCAATGGAGCTATTACACTTAAAAGGGAATCGTTAAACCCTACTGGAAAACAGGTATTGATGTGCTACTAAAACAGGGTACTTCAATTCTGACTAGTATCGATGTGCTACTAAAACAGGGCACTTAAATTCTGACTATATTAAAAACATATGTATATTTCTTTCATCACATTCATAAAATTTGGATTTGTTAGAAAATAATTCTTCAATCATGTTCTCTGTTATTTCAACTTTGAGCTTATTGCAATTTGGTCTTGGTTTTAAATCTAAAAAAATCACATCAAGCTGAATATGCTTAGTCCTGACATGAAACACTAGATTCTAGGCCGAAGCTCTTGAGGCAAGCAATAAATCGGATGAAATATGACTGGATACTTGGAAGAATTTTTCCTTAACATGAGCGTAGATATCCCTCCATTGTAAGGTAGATATCTTTCGGTATAATAAAAGTATATTATTTTATACTTAAAAATTTTAAATCAGTCTTACTCCTAATTGATCAAATGTAATATAGCATATTCACAATGTTAAACTAGTCTTGTCTCCTATTCGTAATCAATATAGAATTAAGGGATAATTTTAATTATATTATCCCAACATGTCTTGATAATATTCAATTCATACTTAATGTTTGTAAAAATATTCAATATGACACATTAGTTAGTGATGACCATTAAATTTAACTATTAAATTTAAGTATGCAAAGAGTAAAATAGAATTTTTTATTAAATAATATTTTATTTTTAAAATATATTTATGATATATAGGGATAAAATAATAATTTACATGCTCAAAGGTGGTCAACTGTTAAAAGCCACGGATTAATGTTCGCTGTGAATATTTTTACAAATCTTAGGTGTCAATGGAGTATTGTCAAAATATGTTGGGGGTAATGTAATACTATCCCTAGAATTAATGTTGGAGTTTGGTTTTAACGTCCTTGCCTGGATGCAAAACTATGGCGAAAAATGTTTCATACCTCTCTTTGGTTTCGTCTAATTACCTAATATTCTAAGGTTTCAAAAATACTCTATTATGTTCTATGGTTAATTATATTTACGTTGAAATTTGCTTTTTAAAAGTAAAACAAGAAAAAAGCTAACATGTAGACAATGACAAGCTTGTCACACGTAATCCAAATCAAATACTATGCTTTTCTATCTCTCTCATCTCTTCATAAACGTCTCCCTCTTTTACAATCTTTGTCAGTGCTAACAACAACTTATCAATGTTGCACTACACAAACTTTCACTCCTCTTTTGTAATAAACCGAGTATCATTCTCTATCTATCTCAGCCTCTTCTTTCTAATGGAATAACCCTCTTCTTCTTTAATACCGAGCCACTATAGTTGTCGGTGCCTTCACCGCTGCTACTGTTGAGAGAATGGTGGTGTTGATATTGGACCACAGATTCTTGGAGAGATGGTGATGGATTGCAAAGTATTAAATAATGATATTCTGAACAGTGGAAATCATCGAGTTTAATATCGCGATGACATTTTTAATCCTTATTTTCTTTTCATTTTGAACTTCTTCTATTTCTTGCTTGCGAGTTAGAATTTAGTTTAAAGCGAGCAAAGGGTTTCTAAGTAAAAACTTGAATGTGATAAGGTGAAAATGAATTTTGATTAGGCATGAAGATGAGTTTGGGTTGTATCACGATTCTTTTTTTATTGAAAATTTGGATTGTATTACGTTCTTCCTCTAATTGGATTTGACTGGGAACTTGAATTATATTACAGTGAATGGTTAGATTTGCATAAGTTTTTGTTTCTTTCATATAAATGAAGAATATGTAGTTTTGACTGTGTGCTGTAAGAGGAAAAAAAGAATTAGGGTTTACGAAGTTGTGATTTTTTAGGTAAAAAAACATATTATTTTATTCACAACAATGTTGAACTAATCTTGTTACTAGTTGATTAAATGTAATATAGAAATTAGAAAATATAATTATATAAATCTAATAAAATTTTATTTGTACAAGAATTCATCCTTATTTTAGAGAAAATACAGACACATTAGACTTAGTACAGTAGCAACCCTGATTATAGTCGAATATACCTCGCTATTTTTGAAAAGCTAGAGATTCCCAAGAAGATTTTGTGGGTCGACTACAGAATACCTCTGAGGATTTAGAAAATAGTGATCGATCAAGATAGCATAAGGACTTTAGTGTGAGAAAAAAGATAAAAGGAATGCAAGGGTAGGATCGGTGTGTGCTATTCAACTCTCCTTGAGAAAAGATGACCAAGTGTCTCACTAGAGAAAATGGGAGTTTCTTAGAGAAAGAGTCTCACCCTTTCTCTCTTTATGCCTCCATGAATTACAATAAAGTGCCTCTACCATTATTTATGCTAAAGTCCTTCCTTTTTTTGATTTTTTATTTTAACCTATTGTCAATACTTTTTACTGTATTATCATTCACGATTGATGCACTTGCGGTAACATGTACACACTAGAATTGTCACAAAAAAGTTATCTTAATAGCTCCCTTGCTTCTTTTTTTTCATTCTTTGTCATGTGTCCCTTACTAATACATGGCATACTTCCTATACTCTAGGGAGTGGGGCCTGTTTCTATTATCTTTCACTTTTTTAACCGAAATGACCTTGTTCACCTCTTTAATTATTTTCTCACCTATTATGATTATCTTTCTTGCACTTGAAATCCCATGTTAGGCCTTTAATCTTTGGGCTTAAAGAAAATTTTCCCAAATATATTTTTTATTATTTGCTTCCTCTTATATTTTTTTTTACTTGAAAAACCTAAACAATATTTTATATATACCACTAGAGCCTCTTAGATCATTTGCAAACTAAGCTCATCCACAAATTTGCCAATCATAGAATAAAGCATAAACATCTACCTTGAACTTCATTAACTTAGTAATTTGTGCTTAGACTTCCCACAAATATAAAGATTGGCCTTTTCCAAGTCAAGTTCGATAAGCAAATCCCTCACAACTTGACAAGAATGTTCTTATATAACAAATAAAAAAATAAAATATAAATTTATTCATACCAATCAAATCTTTAATATAACGATTTAATTATCATATATATATAATATTTGACATAATATGTTATTTTCTAATATCACAGGGATCTTAATATTAATAACTCATATATGTCACACCCCTAAAAGACAATCTTTTCAGTTTCATTTTACAGCTGCTACCAAATCCTACTCCATTCAAAAGTCACCTCCCACTTTGTTCACCATCTCTTCCATGTTCATCGTTTATCTCACCTCCTTTTGTAGTTGCTACTAATTCTTCTTCTTCTTCTTGTAACAAATGAGATCGTTGAAAGTTAAAAGATATAATAATTTCTTAAATTACTTGTTATCAACATCTAGACAAGGCTAAAGTGATTTGTTAAAGTCTTGTGTGCCTTCCAAAAATAATAACATTGGAAGATCTCATTACATTGTATATGCTTGTACATACAAGTTAATCTATGTATGCTCAATTTTCACAAACATTTTTTATTCCTTTCGTTGTTTGTGTCTGCATGGTTTCTTCTTCTTCATTGATTTTCAGGTGATTTTGAATATACCCATTTTATTTATTCAATATGTCATTTTCTTTTTTGATATTATCAATTCGGTTGTGAACTTATGTTTATGATGTAGAATATTTATATTGTGTTTGTGTCTGGTATCAATTACATTGAATGTGATGTTGTAATTTGAATTCTGCTTTTCAATTTCCTGTGATAATCCCTACTTTTTCTAGGTTATAATCATTAATAATTATATAAATATTTATTTATAATCTAAAATAATTTAGTTTTTTAATGTTTTGTAGAAACTAATATAGTTGATAATTTTGTAAGTACTGGAGATGATGACATAGATAATATAATGCAATTAGAAGAGGATAGTTAGTTATTTATGGATAATAAATATGTTATTATTATTGATATTGTATTTGTGTTTAAACGTATAATCAAGTTTAAACGAATAATCATGACTAAATAAATAATACTGTCAAATAAAAAGGTCATATCCATATTTAAATTTTTTAAACGAATAAATCCAAGTATATACACTCCTTGATTGTACTTCTTCTAATTTCTTGGCAACCTCCCCAATTTAAATCATGAAAACTACTAAGTATTAAAGGGCTTTGAGAGAGGAAATGCATTCCATGGTCCATTATTCCTTTTATTCATTTGACAGCATGCAAGTCTCTTTCTTTATGATTCTGAAAATGTTGTTTGACTTTATTCATTACATGAACAATGTTAGCTGTTAACCAAGGAAAACTATATTTCCTTAAAGCTTGGTTGAAGAGAGACATTGCCTCCAACAATCTTCCTCTAGCAACATTCAGGGGACTCCAGTAAACAACCTCACTCTAATACCACTTGTTAGGATCAAGCCTCAACAACTGAGCCAAAAGCTATAGTTGTTAGTCAAGGCAAATCATATTGCCTTTAAGCCTTGCTTAATTCATCCAAAGCACCCATTGCAGTTCACAGTGGCATTGCAGAACCCTGCTAATGAGCAACAAGTAAACAGGAAAGGCTTCATATTACACCTATGATATACCAGTAAGTTGGACGATTAAGCAACGATGTCACTTGGCCCTCATAACCCCACGTGGTAGCAAGTCCTTAAGGGAGACACTGCCCCTATAAGCCAACATATGGCACGAACTAATCGTCAATATTCAGCGGGATTTGTAAAGGTATTATCTCGTAAGGTAGGTTGTTCGATTACGATTGAAGTTGCAAAATGGGAGAATAAAACATTCTTCTACGCATTAATAGGTCCTTCATATATTTGGTTTGAATAAGAAAGATTCCATCACCAAGAAAGTAATGTAGTTTACCAAGATCATTAAATGTAAATGCCTTGTTAAATTTATTAATCAAATCTTCAATGAACTTTCCACTGTTTCTTGTTACAACCACATCATCTATATGCACTAATATAAGTGCTTCATTTTTAAAAGTATAAAGAGATAAATCTTTTTCACTATAAATAAAACCAAGATGAAGAAGAAATTGGAAAGACGGTCACACCAAGCCTTGGGTGGTTATTTAAGATTGTATCAATAGTTATTTAACATACAAATGTAATTTTGATTTTTCAAGATTTCATAAGTCATATGGTTGTTCTATATGGATAGTTGTTTTTAGGAAGTTATACAAGAATGTGTTCTAAAATCTAACTATCTCATGGTCCATTTAGAAGATGCAACAATAGAAAGCATCATTCTTATTGTTGTTGCCTTTATAATTGGACTAAAAGTTTTTCCAAAATCCAACTCTTAAACTAAGGAATCCTTGCACCAACAAATGTATTTTGCATCTATCTATGTATTAATCTATCTTTTTTGTATTTTGTTCAAAAAATCTATTTTGAACCAATGATATTGACACCTTTTATTGGGGAAAAAATGTCTAAGTTTGGTTTTCATTTAAAGCTTGAATCTCTTTTTTCAATGCATTGAACCAACAGAGTATTTTGAGGGCTTTTTGAATGTTTTTAACTCTAATTTTACTAAGGTGTGATATGTGGTCAATGTCATTTGGTTTGCTAACATTGGATACTACTTCAACTTATGTCTAGAGATTATTTTGTGCTAATTTTGAGTTAGTTCAATTGTTAAGTGGGTAAATCTATACCATCATTTAGAATCACCAAGTCAATGAATAATTTGTCATTTATACTATCACATTTTAATTTCTGTGTTATATGTTCAGCAACATCACTCCCATTGACATTATTGATGTTTCATATATATTTTGTGATTAGCTTAAAAGTTATATTATTAATTTAGATGTCAAATAATGATATGTATTATTATATCTTCATATAGAGTTTTGAGACATTAAAGATTCTAATCCATGGATAACTTGAGAGAAATATGGAACCACAAGCTTGTT
Organism: Melia azedarach; assembly: GCA_028052125.1. NCBI lineage: Eukaryota > Viridiplantae > Streptophyta > Magnoliopsida > Sapindales > Meliaceae > Melia > Melia azedarach. The sequence goes on from CM051404.1 coordinate 5,500,836, forward strand.
TTGGATTCTTTTAGCAAGCACTTAGATATAGAATACTATTGTCAACTATTGAATTTTTTTCAATCTAATATACGAATAAGACTCAAAACAACTCAAGCATTTGAAAATAAGTGAGTGTAGTTCAATAAAAGCGATAATTGAAGATGACGCAAACCATCAAACTTGGTTTGACCAATTAAGGTCATTGACACTATACAATTGCTCAAATGAGAAGGGAGGATTTTAAATTTCTATGATGCACAAAATGTACCTATCGCTCAAGTGTCCAAATCTCATATGCCACAATTTGGTACTATCTATATCATTACTCTTAATAATTACTGAAGTTGTACCTCAAACAATAGTTCCCTAATAAATATATAAACCATTGTGTATGCTATTCATTATGTACCATTGAGCCTCTTGCAATATTCAAAACTTCATTGTCTCTATGAAATTTAAGTCCCTCCAAATCTAAGGTACCAAAGGAAATTAAGTTCTTTTTCAATCCTAGAACATGCCAACACTTTAATGTTGTGGCTACACCATCAAATATTTTGATTTGCACAATTCTAATTTCAATTACCTCAATCACACAATCATCGCCAAGATACACTTTACCACTCATTTATAAGTAAGTGATAAACCAAGCTCTATAAAAATCCATGTGAAATTAGGCACCTGAATCCATAATCCATTGGTCTTTTCATTATCTAAGAGGAATAAATAACACTTCCAATTTGATGTGTCTCATTTAGGACACTAATTTCATTAATGGTCATATACTTATAAGTTAACTCAATTTATGTCTCATCAAGGACATTCGTCTCATCAAGGACCATATAATTTTATTAGTTTCTCATCAAAGACACTGGTCTCATCAAAGACCATGATTTCATTTATGCCACAACAAAGACAATAGTCTCAACAAGGACTATTTTTCATTGGTGCCTCATCAAGGGCATTAGTCTCAACAAAGACTAATTTCATTCTTAAGTCCCATTAAGGACCACATGCTCGAGCATAATATATAATATGATACTTATTTCAATTTTCATCTTTCTATGGAATAATATTTTTTTAAAATGAATTAAATATATAATGCTTTTGGCGTATAACAAATAATAAACATCATTTATCAAAATAGTAAAAACATATAACATAGAATTCATTAAAGAGACAAAATATATAAAGTACAATAATTGGATCGTAAATGATATACATATAATCAATTAATAGAAAATCAAATAAATATTATTAATAAAACAGTCTTGGTGTTCTCTTTATTTTCATGGGAGCCTAATTAGGCTTGATTAGATAATCTAGTATACATATAAGCATTTCATGTCGTTTTATGCCAAGTTATGACAAAATTTGTCACATTATAAACATTCTTTTGTGGTTAATTATATATATATAGCCACTACTGGGGCAATTTTTCATCATTTATACTTTTCATTATAATTCTATTCACTTCTGGGAATAGTAAAGATTATAGAGAAATTTTCATATCAATAATCACAATTTCAACTCTGTAATAACCATATATAAGGTTGAACTATATTCAAGCATTGAATTTGTAATTTTGTATGTATATCTTGATTTAGAAAACTATGTTCTACTAATAGTTGTAATGATGAAACGAGGAATCATACATTTCAATTATCCTTTAGGGACATCTTCCTCTTTCTTTTAATGGTGCCTTCGAAGCTAATGACATGAAACTTCATTTCAACATAACCTATGAAATATATTGAGAATATATGTTTAGAACCTATTTACAAAATCTATAAAAAACTAAGTAAAAACAATAAAACTTACAAATTGAAGGACCCAAGGGAAATGTTTTGATCCTCTTCATCCGTTCATGCATGCAACAAAATTTCAATCCATAAGATAAATAGTATACTATAAAAAATTTTAGGAAAGAACAAGAAGTCATGATAATCATACTGAAAATCCAAGTTCCTTTAGCAATTATAACCCTTTTGAAAAAAAATTTGTAATACACCCAAGGTACATGTAATTACCCAAGACTAACTTTATTTTCAAAACTTCATGTTCTAATATTTAATAATTTCACAAAACTTTAGTTCCTTATAGTTATTTCATGTAACTTCAAATCCATTTAATTTGTCTATAGAGCTTCAGGTCTATATAAAGGATTATTGTAAATTTAGAATTTCAAGTTCTAATTTCTTTAAAACTTCAGGTTTTGATAAGGTTACCATTAAACTCTTTGCAATTTTTATGTGACCTTTCAATATAATATATTATCTTTACTTTCTATTGCAAAAGATCCGATTAATGGTAATCACAAAGCATACTCGTAAAGATAACATTATAAAGAGTAATATAACATGTTATTCTTATTTTCTTATGTAAAAATTCCCTCATCGTAGCAATCATAGTGCATACTCATAAGAATAGTTGTAAAAAAAATAAGAGTAAAAGATTAGAATATTTCTCGGAGATCGTGTTGATAAATGTTGTGAACTATTAGCTCATAGGTAAATATCCAAGATTTTTATTCATAATTATAAATTATATAAAGTACAAGGGGTATTATTAAGGGATTTATAATAAGTTTGCACACCCAAGATAGCTATAGAAAGAGAAAAAAAAAATAAGAATGAGAAAAGAGAAGAAAAAAGGCTATAGAGTATAGAGAAAGAGAATTGGTTGGTACATTTTGCATTGAATAATGAAGGGTATTTATAATAGAGAGATAAGGGTTTGTGTGATATTATTTGTGTAATGATAGGGGTTCTTTTTTATATTATCTATAACTTAACTTCTCATTAATGAATGTTGAATGGGATCCACTATTTTATAATAAATTTTTTTTTAAAATAAAATTTCTTTTCGTAAACTTTTTATTAACAAGAAAGAATAGAAAATGTCTCTTTTTTTTAAATTCAAAAATACCCCCTTAATAAAAGTCATTGAAAAATGCTCAATTTCTATTGTTCTAACCAAGATGCCTTCATGTCTATTTTAAACTAAACACTCCTATTTCAAAATATAGTTTTGAGGATGATTTTTATCAAAACTACAATTTAATGCTTGAATGTTTGGAATCATTCTTATTTGAAGGTAGAATTATTTCAAGCAAGCACGGTTCCAGACATTCAAGCACTTCAAATTGTAGTTCCACGTTTAGTCTTTAACATTGATGTAACTTGAATGTATGTAATTATACTTACTAGAAATAATTACAATTTCAAGTAAGAATTGTTCCAAACATTTGAGCATCAGATTGAAATTTTGATTCAATGTTATACTCAAAACTATAATTTAAAACAAAGGGTTTAATTCAAAGTGGGCATAAAGGCTTTTTTGTCCAAAATAAGTAAAAATGAACATTTATTATTAATTTTCTAAAAGGGGACATTTTTATCTTTGGATAAAAAATGGGCCATTTTTGGTTATTTCTTTTTACTAAAAAAGTTTTTATAAATAGAATTTTTAACAAAACTTTACTAATTATTTGATTATCACAAATAATTTTTAAAAAAATGAGTAATTACATTAACAGACAAGTTTTCAATAATTGTTTTAAGGGGTTTTTCCACATACCTCCCCTGAGGCTTGTGAAAACCCAATTTGCGGAAACAATTGGAGAAAGGACCACATACCTCCCCTACATAGTGGATCGGCTGTTAGTTCATCGTTACTTAGAGGGTAAATTTGTAAAAGACAAGGTTACTTTACTTTTTTGGCAAAACCTAAGCAAAACATATGCAAAACACACAAGTTACGCAACAAGGATGACAATGGAAATGACTGAGTACGATGAAGCTGAAATCGGTAAGCTTGTGTCAATCCATACGAAAGTCAACTAAAAACTAACAAGTTAGAAGTGTCATCGCTTAATCTAAGATTATGTGGCTGTGTTGGTAGAGGATTGGAGAGAACATTTCATGTCAATTAACCACACTGATAACCCTCAGTCACTAAGAGAAGTGACCTATATTTCTTTCTCTGTGTTTTCTATTCGTGCACGGAAGAAATTGAAGAAATTAACTTTTCCAACTAAAACCAACTCAATGGATTGTAGATGGTGTGAGGTATGTTCTTAATACCCATTTTTGGTTTACTACCATTACTGCACTGCAAATAATTTTAATTTTCATTTATGCAATAAATTATTTAATTAATTTATATGCCTAACATTCCCATGTGATTCTTGTACCACAAGCACAACATGTTACATTTTCATTTCTGAAGTCTCATTTGCTTTGCTTGTTTCTATTTATTGGCACTATCTGTACCTTTAAAATTGAATTTTATGTGTTGTGTTGTTAAAGAAAATTGTAAATTTGATGGCTTTGAATTTGTTATCTCTAGCTGAAATTAAGGCTATCTCATTCGTAGATACTACCAGGTCCAATCATCGCCTTCCGAAGTTTTCAGATTTCATCTTCACTTCACTATTTTTGGTTCTTTAATTCACTATCAGGAAATATAATGATAAACTCTTATTTCCACTTGGTGTTAGCTTGGAGAGTTGCCTAGATTCTTTGTATAATGTGAATTGTTGAACAATAGGTGCAATGCAGCTTTTGATATTCAGTTCTGATGGATTGAAGATGATGTTATTTTATGCTCACAATTGCTTGGATTTATGTCTATATAGAATGGAATGTAGTTTCTGTGAATGGTGGCAGATGAATGCAAAAAGTGAATGGGTAGCAAAAATTAAAGTCTGTTGGTTGTTTGGAAGTTGGCTTGTATATGGCAGTTTGATTAGACTTGTTAAATGGTTTAAATGCAAGGAAATATGGTTGTTTAAATGTAATGGCTATATTCTCTATTTGTGTTTGTTGTGTGTGCAATATTGGTGTAACTATATTTGTTTTTAGTGTCATTTTTGTTATTTCCTCATTTTTCTTGAGTCTAATGGAGCGAAACAGACATGCAGGGCGGAATAAGACAAACAAGGTTTCAATATTTTATTATTGTTTGACTTTGCAAAGAGAACTTAGGGATATTTTGGACATTATACCCAAAACAGTTAAGGGACAAACACCATACGGGAGGTATATGGCCCTTTCTCTAATTATTTTCGCAAATTGGGTTTTCCACAAACCTCAGGGGAGGTATGTGGAAAAACCCCATTGTTTTAAAAAGTAATGTGAAATCTTTAAAATAAAATAGAAGTGCGTTAGACAATTTCATTGTCAAAAAAATAATTTTTTTAATTCTCAAAAGTCTCCCTTCAATGTTAATTAAAATGTCTAAAAATTTGAAAAAACTTTTGGTATTTAAAATTTTTTTTTAACTAATAAAAAAGTCAAATGAAATAAGTATTTGGTACAATTCAAACGTCAAATGAGTTTTTCATCGTTAGAGTTACTTATTTCTACTGGGGTCAAAGAGTAGTCACAACCACTCTTCTTCTCTATTGCTAATAATGAAACAAAACAAAAGATGAGGTTATTTGCAAGAATGTTTAATTCTTGCTTCAAAATCAAAGGTAAAGAGTGATACTATATTAGTGTAGCAGTTTTAGTTTTTTGAATGTTTCATCTTATAAAATTAATAAGTGTTAATACTCATACCAATTAATATTTAAAATTATTAATGAAAATTTATGGTATCAAGTGAAAAGAGTATAAGTCCCTTTAATTGGGGCAGTTAGTACCCTCCAAATAAAATATAGGGGTCTATGATATAGGAAGATTTGAGCTGATAGCCTTTGGCGGGAAAAGTGGTTATAACTAACTACTTTCTGTTAGTTGTTATTCTTGTAATACGAGAAATCTATTAGAAGTTTGTTAAGCTTCTGTTGTAATCAATCATCACATTTTATGAATAAAATCCTTTCTTCCTCTCTTCTAGTTTCTCTCTCATTCTGATTTCTTTCTCTTTTCTTCTCTTTTTCATCATTTCTGTTCAATTAGTTAGTATATATACTGACATATCTTTGCAGAGCTATCAGCCTACATCATTGGTATCAGAGCCATCTCTGTTGCCTTACTCTGATCAGTCCGCCATTGTTGCAAGAAAGTGAAGCTTGAAAACTCACATTTGGATATTCATTAAAATAACGTGAACTAGATGTAATACTGACACATATTTCTAAAGCAATCACAAAGAAATTCTCAGACATGGAAGAACAAGTGAGGGCTTTGGGGCAAAAGTTGGAAGAACAAGCAAATAATATGCATTTGATAATGCAGATGATCAAGGAGATTAAAGATGGAAACGGGTTAGGAAGTGGCAACTCCGAATCCCCAAGAATATCTTCTAACAGGGCCAATCCCACGAGGCCTCAAGGTATGATCCCTAAACTGCAGTTTCCTACGTTTGATGGGACAAATCCTAAAAATTGGGTGAAGAAGTGCAGTAGATACTTTGCTCTTTGTAACATTGCTAGTGAATGTAGAGTTAATTTGGCATCGTTGTATATGACTGAGAAGGCTGAAAATTGGGTTTCCAGTTATCTTGCTGTAAGGAAAAATGTGGAGTGGGATGATTTCATTATTGATTTGTGTGCAAGAGTTAAAGATGATAAAGGAATGCATGATGTAGAACACTTTAATAAGTTGGAGCAGGGTGAAAGTTTGGAAGATTATATTGATGAATTTGAGAATCTGAGATCTATTGTGTTACAAAATGGAAGAATGTTGCCTGATGATTATGTGTTGGATAGTTTCATTGGTGGTTTGAAACCTGCAATTAAACCATTTGCCAGAGCTTTTAATCCTACTACCACAGCTGATGCTGTGAAGTTTGCCAGAATTCAAGAAGAGTAAATTGCAGCTTGTTCTTACAAATCCTTTGCTAAACCATCTTCTGTGCCACTAAACACAACCTATAAATCTTCAAATTCTACCTCACAGCTTTCAAACTCAAATAAACCACCTGTTTTACCTACTCCCTTGCATAAACCCACACAAATGACAAAAAACAACCAGAACAGACCTTTTAAACACATTCCAGCTGATGTTAGAGCACAAAAAATTGCAAAGGGGCTGTGTTATTACTGTGATGAGAAGTATGATAGAAATCATAAGTGTAAGTTCAGAGAACCACAACTTTTTACCGTGGAAATTCCTTGTTCTGAAGTAGTTGGTTGTGAAGTAGAGGAAGAAGACTTAGGGAGTGAGAATGACTTGCTTCTTGCTGAATCTGAACCTTGCATTTCAATAAATGCATTGTCTGGATGTCAGGGCTTCCATACTATGAGAGTAACTGGAATGGTAGGCAACAAACCATTGCATATTTTGATCGATTCAGGAAGGACACATAACTTCTTGGATTTGTCAATTGTAAGGAAACTAGGATATGAAATTAAGAGTATTAAATCTCAAGCTGTTACAGTTGCAGATGGGAACCACATAGCTTGTGAGCATAGATGCAAGAATTTTGCCTAGAAGATGAATAAAAAAGAGTTTAGTGCATAAGTAATGATGATATCTTTGGGGGGCTGTGACATGGTATTAGGTGTTCAGTGGTTGAGTACACTTGGGCAAATCAGTTGGGATTTCAAACAATTAATCATGCAGTTTGAAGTGGATGGTGAATTGTTTGCTTTGAAGGGTGTATCACCTAAGAAACTGAAAGTAGTGGAATGAGAGACAAGTGAGAAGTTGTGGGATGGGGCTGCCCAATTATGTCTACTGCAGATGGTAGATATGGGTTGTTTGGGTATGGAAAGGCATGATGGAGAGCTGGATGAAGCTGAGGAACCAGTACTAGTGAAGTTGAAAGCAGAATTCAGCATGATCTTTGATGATCCAATTGATTTACCACCTTATAGGGGTATGTTTGATCATAAGATTCCCTTGGAGCCTAACACTACTCCGGTCAACATAAGACCATACAGATATCCTCTTAAACAAAGAGATATCATTGAACAACTAGTTCAAGAAATGCTTGACAGAGGCATTGTGCAGAATAGTTCAAGTCCGTTTGCTTCTCCAGTGGTGTTAGTGGGAAAGAAGGATGGAACGTGGAGGTTGTGTGTTGATTATAGAGAGATGAATAAGAGGACTGTGAAGGACAAATTCCCTATACCAGTTGTAGAGGAATTGATTGATGAATTAGCTGGTGCTGCTGTTTTCAGTAAGTTGGACCTTAGGGCTGGTTACCACCAACTTAGGATTCACCCTGATGATGTGTATAAAACTACATTTAAAACACACACGGGACACTTTGAGTTCTTGGTGATGCCTTTTGGCCTCACAAATGCCCCGGCTAGTTTCCAAAATTGGATGAACAAGGTTTTTAAGCCACTGTTGAAGAGGTGTGTGCTTGTTTTCTTTGATGATATTCTGGTATATAGCAAGAATAAAGAAGAACATTGGGTGCATTTAAGAGAAGTTTTTGAATTGATGAAAGAAAATCAAATGTTGGCTAAAGAAAGTAAGTGTTCCTTTACTATAAAGAAAGTGGAGTATCTAGGACATTTTATTTCAGCAACTGGAGTTAAAACTGATCCAAGGAAGATTGAAGCAGTGTCCAAGTGGCCAGTTCCTACTTCAGTTAAGGAATTGAGGAGCTTCCTAGGCCTTACTGGCTATTATAGGAAGTTTGTAAGGAATTATGCAGTGATCTGCAAACCATTAAATGAGCTTTTGAAGAAAGGAGCTTATGGTTGGAATGAAGATGCACAAAAGGCTTTTGATCAATTGAAGAATGCCTTGGTAACCTCTCCTGTTCTTGCTATCCCAGATTTTTCTAACTAGTTTATAGTTGAAACAAATGCTTCAAACATGGAGATCGAAGCAGTTTTAATGCAAAATGGGCACCCCATAACCTTTATAAGTAGAACCTTGGGTCCTAAGTGGCAAAGGTTGTCAGTTTATGAGAAAGAATTGCTAGCAATTGTTTTCGCAGTTCAAAAGTGGGAGCGGTATCTAGCTGGGAGTCATTTTTTGATAAAGACTGATCAGAAGAGCCTCTAGTGGCTGTTACAACAAAAGATTTCAACTCCCTTTCAACAGTTTTCGTTGTCCAAACTGATGGGATTTGACTTTGACATTCAGTACAGAAGTGGGTAAAAGAATGTTGCAGCTGACGCCTTGTCAAGAGTTCAAGGATCAGAGATATTATGCATGGCAATTTCAGTGGTATCCTCTAATTTGGAACTGATGATAAAATCAAGTTATCATTTGGACCCAAATTTGGTGGCCATTATTGAAGAGTTACAAGATCATCAAAGCTTCCATAGCTTTACACTGAAACATGGCTTGTTGAGGGAGAAGAATAAACTGGTTGTAGGGCCAGATGAAGAATTGAGAAGCAAATTGATGTAATGGCACCATACCTCACCTGAAAGTGGCCACTCAGGCAGGGACTTGACTCTGAAGAGGATTAAGCAAGTCTTCTATTGGAAAGGTGTGAAGATGAGGGTGACTCAGTTCATCAGAAACTGTCAGGTTTGTCAGGCAGCCAAATATGACAATGCAGCAAAACCAGGGCTGCTACAACCCCTACCAATTCTAGAAGAAGTGTGGTGTGATGTGTCAATGGATTTCATCTCTGGTTTGCCAGCATCAAATGGAAAAGATGTAATATTTGTTGTTGTTGACAGATTGAGTAAATATGCTCATTTTGTCCCTTTATCCCACCCTTATACTGCAATACAAGTGGCTCAAGCTTATTTGGATAACATTTTCAAGTTACATGGGTGGCCTAGAAGTATAGTGAGTGATACGGATGCAGTGTTTTTGAGCACGTTTTGGAAGGGATTGTTCAGTTTACATGGTACTGAATTCTTAATGTCATCATCTTATCATCCTGAAACAGATGGTCAGACAGAAGTAGTAAATAGGTGTTTAGAAACCTATTTGAGGTGTATGTGTGGTGACAGTCCAAAAGATTGGTGTTTGTGGCTTCCTTTAGCGAAGTGGTGGTACAATACTCACTTCCACACATCCATTAATATGACCCCTTATGAAGTTGTCTATAATCAGCCACCCCCGTTGCACTTGTCTTATCTTCCAAGAGAATTTGATGTGGAAGTGGTTGATAGAAGCATGATAAAAAGGGAAGCAATGATTGCTGAATTGAAATTCTAGTTAGAAAAAGCTCAATCAAGGATGAAAGTTCAGGCTGATAAGAAAAGATCTGAAAGATCTTTTGAAATTGGAGACTGGGTATGGTTGAAACTGCAACCTTATCGACAGCAATCAGTTCAAAGAAGGGTGAATCAGAAGCTGGCATGGAAAAATTTTGGGTCATTTCAAGTAGTTGATAAGATTGGAAATGTGGCTTACAAACTGAAATTACCAGCAGATTCTTTAGTCCATGATGTTTTTCATGTGTCTCAACTCAAAAAGTTCTATGGCACACTACCCATGGCATCCCAGATTCCACCTTAGTTATATGGGAGAGATGTCTCTAAAGTTTTGCAACCTGCTGCTATTTTAGAGAGAGAACAGTCAAGCAGCAAAACAAGGCAATAGTGCAATATTTGGTTTAGTAGGAAGGTTATGCTGAATTTAAAGCTACAAGGGAGAATGCAGAAGTATTTGAAAAGAAGTACCCAAGTTTCTAGCTAAATTGAGACTTGTGGGCAAGTTTTTTGAAGGGGGAAAGTATGATATGGGAAGATTTGAGCTGATAGCCTTTGGCGGGAAAAGTAGTTATAACTAACTACTTTCTGTTAGTTGTTATTCCTATAATACAGGAAATCTGTTAAAAGTTTGTTAAGCTTCTGTTGTAATCAATCATCACATTTTATGAATAAAATCCTTTCTTCCTCTCTTCTAGTTTCTCTCTCATTCTGATGTCTTTCTCTTTTCTTCTCTTTCTCACCATTTCTATTCAATTAGTTAGTATATATACTGACATATCTTTGCAGAGCTATCAGCCTGCATCAGTCTAACTCCTAAATACAAAATAGAGGACTTTTTTATTTTTAATTGTAAAGATAAATTTTAGTTCAATAAGGTGTAGATTTTATAGTGGCACCAAACTAAACACTATCAAAACTCTCCATAATTATATATGTAATTTATAATATTAAAAAAAAATTAGAGACTAGACTAAATCTCGATCTATTGTATAATTTGTAATATTGAAAATTCGGATGACACTAAATTAGTTCCAATCAAAACGCTCAATTTTTAATAGATCTCTAATATAACATTAATATACTAACTAGATCCTTAATTCTATCATGTAATTTGTAACATTCAAACTCTGACGGGTACCAAGCAAAATCTAATCAAAATTTTTAATTTTGGATAGATTTTCAATGAAATATCAATAAATTATCATGTAATTTGTAGTATAAAAGGAAAAAAAAAAAAAAAAAAAGAGGGTACGAGGAGCACGCAGACAATACAAACAAGGAGAACAATCGCACGAGAAATCGCGAGGAAAGGGAAGCCATAATATGGCCTATCGAGGGCCCAAAAGGTCACAATTCTTGGGCTTTCTATCTGGTAGGCCTTTAATTGTATTATCAGAATTACCATAGAAAATTTAACCTACCTACTCAAAAGAAAACATTTTAATAATATTATTATTTATATAAAATTAAAATAAATAAAATATTCGTTAATTTTGTTTCATTTTAAAATCATTAATTAATAAATTATTTAATATATTAAATTAATTCTTAAATTGACAAAAATTATTCAAATATTATTATTTATATAAAATTAAAATAAATAAGACATTTGTTAATTCCGTTTCATCTTAATATTATTAATTAATAAATTATTTAATGCATTAAATTTATTTTTAAATTAATAACAAATAATTCAATTAAACAATAAATACACATGCATTTGACGCAATTTTATCATAATAAAATTGAAAAAAAAATTGATATATTATTTTTATTAATCTATTTTAAATAACAGTCGATAATAATTATAATCTTAATTTTAATATAAAAAATTATTAAAAATATAGTTAATTAAATAAATACAGTTATCTTTATTATTTTAAAATATTGTATCACGTTATTTATTTATTTTTAAATATTATATCAAATATATTTTTAAATATTAAAAATATAAAAATAAAATTTTTATATAATGTATATATTTAATTTTTTTTTAACACAATTTTTACAAAGATACTAGCAGGTTTACTAATTTTAAAAAAAAATGAATATTTTAAAATTTGAAATTATTATACTTTTAAGGGGTATTAACACATATCTCCCCTGAGATTTGAGACTTTAACACTTAGATTGAAGGTTTGAGTAAAGGCACACTTACCTCCCCTGAACCTTTAATTGACCATCCATTTATATTTAAATGTAAATAAATATAATATTTAATATTTATTCAAAATTAAATTTTTAACTTTAATTAAAATGTAAATAAATAAAAATTTAAATTATTGTTAATTAAATTTTAGTCTTCAAACATTATATAAATCAAAATTAAATTTCTTAAATTTTAATTTTAAAGTAATTAAGGGTATTTTAGTTATTTAAATATAAATGGATGGTCAACTAAAGGTCCAGGGGAGGTAAGTGTGCCTTTTCTCAAACCTTCTATCTAAGTATTAAAGTTTCAAACCTCATGGGAGGTATGTGTTAAAATCCCATACTTTTAATAACAAAAAATAAAGGTTAGATTTCTAAAACATGATATAATATATATTTTAATCTCATTAATTTGAAAATTACATATTTAACTCATATTTTGTTAAAGAAATTATTATCAAAATAAATATGGATCTCTTTGGATCACTTATCTATTCAATTCAACTGTATCATTACATAAATAAATTAGAATCCAATAATATCAGTTAGGATATATTATGAATACATCAACAGAAATCATTAAAAATATTTGGCCAGCTTTATTCATTATATATATATATATGTACATGTTATAAGGTGAGGAGGAGACTGCTAATGTTGTCAAATTATAGCAAGAATCTCTTTGACATAAGCACCATCTTGTAAGCACTTCTACATCAGCTTCAAGCAAGTGCTTTTAAAATAAGCGCTTCTACATCAACATCAAGCAAGTGCTTTTAAAATAATTAGCACTTCCACATCAGCACCAAGAATGCTTACATAATGGACAATAATAATTAAAAAAAAAAATGTATGTAATAGATCGAGAAAAGTTAACGGAAACAGGATCCGGTATCTTAATATATAAACTTGATGCTTATTTTTAATTTAATTTACGGACCACATTACTTAACATCGATAATCATAATAATATATTAGGATAAATGACATTTTCATCCACAAAGTTTGATGAAATTATACTTTTACACCCTTACTTTTTGAAGCAGACATTTTTACCCTTTTCTTTTTCTGCTTATTTTTAAGTTGGAATTTTATCAGTTGAGTCCTCCTTTTGTGAAATTAAAATTTAGAATCTCAATTTTAAATATGTATCACTTAAGTCTATAGAAACCTTTTGACATAATTTATTAAAATACAAAATTATTTTTATTACTTAAATAGATTAACAAATTAAAAACTGAAAGTGATTTATGAGTAAGAAGGAATTTTATAAATTTTTATAAACAAAGTTAGAAAAAAAAAAGTTAAAATTATTGAACACTATGAATATAAAATCTTTTTTTAATATTCTTAAAAGGACCTTTCAATATTAATGTTAGACGGTTAAAAAAGAATATGATCAAATAATTTGATCTAACAACTGTCTAAAATATTTTATTTTAAATTTTTTCATAGTATACCAAACAAAATCTTAAAAGGTTCATATTTAAGTTTTCATTTATTTTTTATAATTTTTTTAGTCTTCATTTTTAATTGACTTTGTAATTTTTTTTTTAATCTCAGTCAATTTTAGCTCATAAAAAAAAATTAGTCCAACAACTAATTGCAACATATAAAGCACTCTTAATTTTCGTTTGCTCATTTGACAATGCCTAGTTTTTATCCATAATTGTACTATGAGCTTTTATTTTTCAAAATTTTTAGTGTGTTTAAATAATAATAACGATATTTATTTTAATAAATTATGTACAAAATTGTCTAAGAGGACTTATCGATGTATATTTAAAATTGAGATTCTAAGTTTTAACTTCACAAACATTATGGACTCAACTGATAAATATAGAAATTGCCAAAAGGGGTGAAAATATTAGTTTACGAAAGTAACCTGTGAAATGTCATTTTGTTCAATCGTGGGGGTAAAAGGATACTTTACATTATCCCAAGATATTTTTGAAAATATTCGATTTTCACCAACATTTATAAAACTATACGTCCCAGCCCTAAATCATTAGTAATCTCCGTTAACATTAACAGTAGATCTTAATTGACTTGAGAAATACTATAACATAACTCAAGCTCACAAATTCAATGAAAAAAATTATTCTTAAAATAATTAATAACAAAATAAATAATAATTTAGTTTATTAAAATGCTAAAAAAATCGTAACTGAATCTTTTTTATACCTTCTAAACTAGCTATCGTAAGGCCACCAAAAGTAGTCGTAAGTCAACAAACAAAAGTCTAGCAATCACGCGACTAGTAGAAATTGCTGCTTAACAATCACATAATCGCTACAAAGTGTTGTTTGGCAGCCAATTGCATCACCAGAAGCTTCCTTTAGATCGCACAAGATTATTTAACCGTAATTATGCTGTTATCAAAAACTACTCCACATATTTTTACCCTTGATCTTTGAATTACAGATTTGATTTTTTTAATAATATAAATAAAAATAAAAAATAGAGAAAAAATTGAAATAGAAAAGAAGAACAAGAGAAAAAAGAATTTATCTTTTTAAAAATATTATTTTAATATAAAAAATAGTAAAATTGAGTTTTTAATAGTTATGTTTAATTATTAAAGATAACGTAAACGTAATTGTTCTTTTAATTATTAAATATAATATAAAGACCAATTTATCCCTTTCATAGTGAAATTTAAACTAATGGTTTGAGATTGCATGAAATATTTTACAAATATTAAGTATATATAACAAAGCAAATTAATTAATGAAAGTCATTTTATGCCTTATATAATGAAACAAATAAAGTAGCCCTCAACAAGCACCAGTGGTCTAGTGGTAGAATAGTACCCTGCCACGGTACAGACCCGGGTTCGATTCCCGGCTGGTGCAGATGTCTATTCTTTTTAATGAATTTTATTATTATTTTGAAAATTTCCAACACGATCCGTTAACCATGGGATTCGGATTCTGTCGTTGACCGATTTGTAAATATTATAACTTATAGCTACTCACCGTTGAATTAAGATTGAAGATTCCTTTATTAAATTTTTATAATTAATTGCTTGCTCATCGTTAACAAGAAAGTTACTAAATAGTTTAAATACGTACTTGTTTTCCTTTTCATGCAAAAATTTATATTATTTTATGCACATCACTTTTATTTTATACTAAATTTATGCAAAATTTCTCAAATCTATATTCTAAGGGTTCAGGATATCTTCATCTAAGAAGTTATATATATGAACATTTTCTCTTGTATACGTCTACATTTCTCGCAATTTAAATTTGAGTATAAGAAAACTTAATTCTAAAACATATTATTTTACGTTCATTTCACAACTAAATTACACTAAGTTTGCACAATTTTTCAAATTTATATTTTAAAGGTTATAAATATTTGCACTTCTCACTTGAAATTTTTTTAATATTAAAATTTATATATGTTTACATTATTTATAAATTATTAGATCTTGATATTCGTCAGTTGATATTAAATCTGACCATATAATTAATATTATTTAATATACTATAATTAATGTATTTTTTAAATTTAATTTTAACAGTTAAAATATAAAAATTTAATAATTTATAAATAAATATAAATATATGTATAAAAATATGAAGTTTTTAATTTTTGTCCATATTTATTTTGTATTTAAATGAAAGATATGAAAAGATTACTAAACTTTGATAATGTTTTATAATCAACTTATTTATGTAGAATTCGTATCTTTCCGTATCTGTCTTTCAATACATTATTATGTATTCATGTGCAATCAATGTACAACTAGTGACACTAATATTTCTAATTTTTTTAATTGACCATATAATTAACACTATCAAATCTTGCACCTAATAATTTAATTACTGAAGTCAAACTTTGGATACCACGATGTTACATATGCTACACGTATGTAGTAATTATAATATAAAGAATAAATCATATACAACTTTATTAATTTCCTTATGTTGCATGTCTTAATTTAAAATTCTATTTCAATATATTTGATATATTTACATTTCTATTTGCATTTTTTTTTTGAGTTTTTAGTCTTATGTACCCAAACTTTTATAATAAAATTGAATATATCAAATATCAATTAAGAAAATGATATTTATGTAAAAGTTTATGTACCGGAAAAAAACCTTAATCAGAATAAAGTTAAAAAAAATAAAAATAAGAATAAAATTTTATTAAAAAAAGTATATATATCATAACATCAAAACACACCATACAACATATATAAAGATCAGTAACACCTTAATTTTACACAATTTGTTACAATATTATTTATATGTAATTAAATACATATATGATATATAATCTCAATCGTTAAAATGTCTAAATTTAATGTTGTAAATAATGTATCGGAAGAAGGATAAATAGCCCTTTTAACTTTACACAAATATAAATTATAAATCATTGAACTTAGACACTTTCAATGATATTGAAATTGCATCTCCCATGTCTATTAATTAATGCATTTCTTATGTCATTTTTCTTGATTAAGTAATGAGTTCACACAACGTGCCAACACAGCAAACCTCAGTCGATGACGGTGACATCGTACTATTTCAGACAACTCTAACTGAAGTACTTCTGTATATTTATTATGAATGTAAACCTAGCTCGCTAGCTGCTCCTCAGAACTCGGAGCATGTATAGCATTTCTCTTAATGTTAAATGCTTGATATATATACAGTTATCATCATCAGTACTTAATCACAAGAGCTGATTTTGATCATCAATAGTATTGAATATGGAACTGAGTTCAGAGATAGCAGGAAGAAGAAGCGTCAGATCTTCTTTCCGTGAACATGCATCGAGTTTCAGAAGCAGCTGTAGTGTTAGTAATAAGGCCGACGATGATGATGATGAAGCTGAGTTACAGTGGGCTGCGATCGAAAGAATACCCACATTCAGGAGGATTCGAACGTCGCTGTTCGACCGGAAGCTTTTAAACGACGGCAAAGAAGAAGAAGAAGAAGATAACGATAGAAAGATCAGTACTACCAGTACAACTGCGGTCGATGTTACTCAGCTTGGAAGTGTAGAACGCCGCGTTTTCATTGACAAACTGATACAGAAAATTGAAGAAGATAATCTCCACCTCTTACACAAACTCAAGCAAAGAATACACAAGTAAGATTTACTTCTTTTAATTATTTCTTTTATTTTCATCCTCTTTAATTTAATATAAATATGTATACTCTGTAATAATTTTGCATGGATCATATAAGATATACAGTAACATTTACAAATTTGCTTGATACAAAGTTTTTGATTCATATTCCCATTTCTAGTGTATGTACATTAATCACATCAATATAAACTTGCATCCAATATTATGAGGTCTGCTAAATAGTACTTTGTCATTTTTTTTGTTTTAATACTCATTATTTTGTGAGAGTTCTACTAAGACCGATCTTAAAATTAATCGTCTGTTTGGTTTGGTATTTTCACATGTCGGAAGGAATTTTTTTTTCAACGATAAAAACTCGTTTTAATATTTTTAGAGTCATTTGATTGGTATTAAAGAAGGATTTTGAAAATTTAAAAAATTACTTTCTTCTACTAAGAAGAAATTAATTTTTGAGATTTTGAACAAAACTTTTTAAACTTTTTTAAAAGGTTAAATTGTCTAAAATAATCTTATTTTATTTCAAAATTTTATGTTATTTTTTTATAATATAACTTTAAAATTTTATTTATTAAAGTAATTATATAATTTTTTTTAAATTTGTAACAATCAAATAATTAATAAATTTTTGTTAAAAATTTTATTTATAAAAATTCTATTTAAAAAAAATTGTATTTTCAAAAAATTCTATTGGGTCAAATATAACAATGTCGATTAAATATTTTATATTTAAATTACACAAAATTTAGCCCATAATAGGCTGTTGCATATAAAAAATCGTGTAGTTTCACTTGTTTAATTTCATTTGGCCAAAAAATACATGTGAGGTAGAATATATACGATGAGCCGTTAATAATCACAAGTTTGATCAGTTTTATATATAATCTATTAATTCCATAATTGTTTATTATTATAAAGTACTGAAATAGGCACAACTGGGGTAGAGTGATCAGGATTAATATTATAGTGATTAAAATGTACTTATTTAATATATGTAGGATCTAAAATAATATATAAATTGATAAATTTAGTGCTTTATAATTCAAAACTTTATAGAATGGACCCTATTTATTTAATATTAATTTCGTCAACATAATTAATTAGCTCTTAAAAATGGTATTAATTAAAGTTTATTAAATAAATAATTAACTCTAGACAACGTAATTAAAGCAGTAGTGAAAACCAAAGTTATGCACATGGATTACTTTTCGTTCCTTTTTCTTCTTTCTTTCTTTTTAATCTATTGTAAATTATAGAAGTGAATGCATCTGGAATATTTATATTTGTGTATTTTAGTGTTAACTGGTTAAAGCTAGGTAAAATTGTTTAAGATGATGTAAAAGGTTGGATATATAAATTCCACTTAATGATATTAAAAATTAAAAAATTTGATTAATTACTTTTTATAATAATGGTTTTTTAATATCTTTATATTTGTGTCTTAAATTATTTATAAAAAATAGTATACACAATCTTAAAGTTTAATTAAATGTATATCTTAATCTTACCTATATAAAAAATAACAAATTTTGTTGGTTAGTTTAATCATAGGACAGCTAATTAGGGACGGATAAAAAATTGATTAAATAATAAATTAAATTAAAAAATTAAAAAATCATAAATTTTTAAAATTTATTTTTATATACATAATTTAATCATTTATTGGTGATTATATCATTTTAAAATACTCTTAATCACAATTACTGGATTAAGTGGATATAAAATTCTACTTTCTTAGTTTCGATCCCAAAAAAATTAAAAAATTAAAACCGTTTGATTCAACTTCTACCATTTTTATACGTTGTATCAACCAATTTCATATTTTAAAAAATTGAATCATTCAGTTCGACATAAATGATACTAAATCGAATTATATATTCTATACTCGATCATTAAATTTGAAAGTTAAAAAGGGTAATTTAGTTCATTTAATTTTTAAAATGATTATAATTAAGAAAATATTGTAATAACTATAAAAAAAGAGTAAATTATTTAAACTAACAAATTTTTTTGATGAATTGAATTTATATCTGTTTAGTCAAACATTAAGGGTATATATGTCATATTTTTTTTCCTTTATATGTTTATGAATTATTGAAACTGAAACTGAATTATGGTATTTTGTGTAGAGTGGGTCTGGAATTACCAAAAGTGGAAGTTAGATACAAGAATTTGTGTGTGGAAGCAGAATGTGAAGTAGTTCATGGAAAACCTCTTCCTACTCTTTGGAACACAATCAAAAATATGTTCTCGGTAAGTATTACACATACAAAATGAGAATATAAAATTTGTATCTCTACTGATATGATTTTCAGTTCTACGTTACCAATATATTATACATAAAACCATATTAATGATAAAAAGCTAATTAGTTTCCTGAAAACCCTGTAGTTGGAATATCTATTAGCATTGTTTCCAGAAAATTACCAAGATGTCTAATTGTTGTACAGGCTATGATACTTAACACTACAGGGTGCAAGTCTCAGCCCAAAAAAATAAACATCCTGAAAGATGTCAGCGGCATCATCAAACCTTCCAGGTTCACAATCACAGCTATGAGTTTATATTTTGTATGAATCCAGATTTTAACAGAATAACAAAGCTTACATACATTTGCCCTTTTCGTGCAGGTTAACTCTGTTGCTTGGCCCTCCAGGTTGTGGGAAAACCACTTTGTTACAAGCACTTGCAGCAAGGCTTAACCCTTCTCTCAAGGTTTCTCCATTTATGCATTAAACCCCAGTAAAACAAGCAACCTGAAATATCTTAATTCACAGAACGGAAAAATAATGAGTTGTTGTGAAAGATTCATCAGTCAAAGAACTAAACACTAATCTACCCGTTTGTCAATTGTTTACTGTAGGTTACTGGGGAAATCTCATATAATGGTTATAAGTTCAACGAATTTGTTCCTCAGAAAACATCAGCTTACATAAGTCAGTATGACTTGCACATTTCTGAAATGACTGTGAGGGAAACACTTGACTTCTCGGCACGTTGTCAGGGTATTGGAGATAGAGCAGGTAAGTTCTCTTCAGCATCTAATAGTTAAAATCTTACCCTACGAAATAAAATTTATCTTACAATCTGCTTTCCTTTGAAGATATCATGAAAGAAGTCTGCAGAAGGGAGAAGCAAGCTGGTATTATCCCGGATGCAGATGTAGATACCTATATGAAGGTAAACAATTTGAAAGAATCAGTTCAATTCTCTATCATCTTTCAAAGTAATAGTAGCTGTGTTTTTCCTTTTCCTGGATATCTCTAACGACTTGCATAACAGGCAATATCAGTTGAAGGAATGAAAAGAACTCTACAGACAGACTACATATTAAAGGTAATAAGTAATTGCTTTAATAAAAAAGCTTAAATCAAACTCCTTTCCTTGCATTAATGCACACGGTGACACAAATTTCTTTATCAATTGGACTAACCAGATCCTGGGACTAGACAGCTGCGCCGATACAATTGTGGGAGATGCAATGAAAAGAGGAATTTCAGGTGGCCAAAAGAAAAGACTGACAACAGGTTAGTTAGATTGCAAAAAGTTTTTACTTCAGCCGTCTTCATATCTGAGTAACAATATTAGTCATATACATTCCTTTACAAACTATCTACACAACTGACGTGCAACTATAGTTCAGCACAAAATGCTAATTGTTGTTGCAATATCAATCTGTTGCCACATTGGTTCATATGTGATACTTAGAAACAGCTCTTACTATATATATTACGGGTCCTCTAGATGCTAAAACTGTATGGAGAAGAATAAAATATTCATTAGAAAACTATATTTGTATCACATCATGAAATCTGCTTGATGTTTTCCTCAACCAGGAGAGATGATAGTTGGTCCATCAAGAGCTCTCTTTATGGATGAAATATCAAATGGGTTGGACAGCTCCACCACCTTTCAGATTGTTACCTGCCTGCAGCAATTGACACACATAGCAAATTCAACCATTTTGATAGCACTTCTTCAGCCAGCACCTGAGACTTTTGATCTGTTTGATGACATTATATTAATGGCAGAGGGAAAGATTGTGTACCATGGACCTCGCAGTAATGTTCTTGAATTTTTTGAGTATTGCGGTTTCAGGTGCCCACCTCGCAAAGGAGTAGCTGACTTCCTCCAAGAAGTAAGTACCCTTGTTTATTTTTGTAGAATTTTAACCACATTTCCCTGAGCTAATGTTTTCTACTGGGATTTTTCGTTTAGGTGGTCTCCAAAAAGGATCAAGCACAATATTGGTATCAAAAGCATCTTCCTTATTCCTATGTTTCTGTGGACCAATTTATAAATATGTTTAAGGGATTTCATGTGGGACAGAAGCTAGCTGATGAATTATCAAGGCCTTTCATAAAATCTGAATGCCATAAAAATTCTGTGTCATTTAATATCTACACAGTGAGAAAGTGGGAAATATTCAAAGCATGCTTCGCTAGAGAATGGCTTCTTATTAAGCACAACTCATTTGTTTATGTGTTCAAATCTGCACAGGTAAGAACAGAATATGACAATCCATTTATGTTTGTTATCATGCAAATGATTGGATGTATAGAAATCAATAAATTTAACATAACTGGTTGTTTCCACCATGCAGCTTGTCGTCATTGCCCTGATTACAGTGACAGTGTTCATACGTACTCAGATGAAAGTTGATCAGGTTCATGCCAGTTACTACATGGGTTCCTTATTTTATTCTCTCATTAGACTTGCCTGCAATGGGGTGGAAGAATTGTCACTTACTGGTTGTAGACTCCCAGTATTTTACAAGCAAAGAGATTTTTACTTCTATCCTGCATGGACTTATTCCATTCCAGCTGCACTTCTAAAAGTCCCATTTTCGTTCTTAGACACTTTTCTATGGACAACTCTTACCTATTATGCCATTGGTTACAGTCCTGAACCAGAAAGGTGAGCTTAGAATACTCAAAGCTATGTCCTTCATGCAAACAGAATATTCTATCCCTTTTTCTAAGTGCAACTACTATAAATCTACTATAAATGATTGCAGGTTCTTCAGTCAATTCCTTATTCTTTTAGTCATACATCAAGTGTCGACATCACTCTTTCGTTTGATAGCTTCCACTGTTCGAAATCCATCTGTTGCAGCAAGCTGTAGTCTGTTATCCATATTAGCAATGCTCCTGTTTGGTGGCTTCTTAATTCCACGAAGTAAGGCTATTATGACTTACAACTGGAAGTGCTGAAAAGTTTAAGCTACTCAATTCCTATAATAAACTTTTACTTGCTGCAGCTTCTCTACCTGATTGGTTAGGATGGGGTTTTTGGATTTCTCCACTAGCATATGCAGAAATAGGTCTTTCGGTCAATGAATTCCTTGGTCCAAGGTGGCTAAAGGTGAAAGTCCGATTACTAACATGAATATTGAATAAATGCAAGATCACAATAGCTGGACATCACAGTATCATTGTGCATTGCAGATTTCATCTTCAAACACTACCATAGGACAAGAAGTTCTCATAAAACATGGACTAAACTTTGATGACTATTTCTTTTGGATATCAATTGGAGTGCTACTTGGATTCTGGATAATTTTCAACACTGGATTCACCTTGGCACTGACTTATTTGAATCGTAAGTTAAATCTCTACAATGCAAATATTAGTAAATAATAACAGTAATAATTAAGTAAAGCGTAAATTCTTCTTGTACTAACCTGTATCCATTATAAAATTGAAATGTTTGCAGCTCCAGGGAAATCTCGGGCTATCATTTCTCATGAACAGCTATCTAATCTTAAGAGAAAAGATGATTTGAGCAGTACAACTGGGGAAAAACAATTGCCTTCTGATGATATAATGGGAAGCACTGCAGAAACAAAAGTCAAGGGTGAGGAGCTATCATTTTCCGGTCTTCTACTTGCATTTATGAAACTATATTCCAGACATTTGAGTAATTTGTCATACAATTCGCAAATAAGATAGTCAGGATTTACTGTTTTAAAATATTGCAGTATCAACAGTGACTCAATTTTGTATTACAGGGATGGCTTTACCTTTCGAGCCCTTAACAATAACATTTCAGAATGTACAGTACTTTGTTGATACTCCCAAGGTAACTACATTATTCATGATCATTGATTTCCCTAGAATGATGATGTAATTAGAACGGATCATTCTAGAAATTGATCATGGTATTGAATTATATCATCTTGTTCTGTGTATATCCTAGGAGTTGAGAGATCAAGGCATTGGACAAAAAAGACTACAGCTTCTTCAAGATATTACCGGTGCATTTAGGCCTGGAATTCTTACAGCCTTGATGGGTGTAAGTGGAGCCGGGAAAACAACATTGATGGATGTTCTTTCTGGAAGAAAGACTGGTGGTATTATTGAAGGGGAGATAAGAATTGAAGGATACCCTAAGGTCCAAAAAACATATTCAAGAATATCGGGATACTGTGAGCAAACTGACATACATTCGCCTCAGATTACTGTTGAAGAATCAGTAATCTTTTCAGCTTGGTTGCGATTGCCAGCTCAGATTGATAGTCAAACAAAATCTGTAAGATGTCTTCAAACCTTATATATTACATGTTGGTATTATCGTCAAATTAATTATCGTTTTTGCTTAGCGGAGACTCAATAGCATCAACAATAATTCCAACTCACCACTTACCTAATAGGAATTTGTAGCAGAAGTTCTTCAACTGATTGAGCTTGATGAAATCAAAGATGCTTTAGTTGGAATTCCTGGTGTTAGTGGCATATCCAGTGAGCAGCGGAAGCGGCTAACCATAGCAGTAGAGCTTATTGCTAATCCATCTATAATATTTATGGATGAACCCACCTCAGGTCTGGATGCCAGAGCAGCTGCAATCGTCATGCGAGTTGTAAAAAATATTGTTCGTACAAAGAGGACAGTTGTATGCACCATTCACCAGCCAAGTATCGACATATTCGAGGCATTCGATGAGGTAATCACCAACTCCTTCCTGTACATATGCCAGAAAACTAAGTGCCTCATAATAAAAACTAAGAACTAGCAATTTAACAGTATTATCATGAAGATGTTCCATCATTTTAAAGATTTTGAATATCCTATCAAAGTGATTGTTGTTAATTATTATTCTTAGGGGTGAGAGTATATTAACAGGTTCTATACATAAGGGTGAACAAACTGCAATAGATTTCCATTTCACAATCTGTGAAACTTTGCCTTCAACCACTCCTATGATATCTTACAAGATATATGTTTTCAGAACTTAATGAAATTTGTCTGATCATGAGGGAAACTACTAATTGTAAAAAACTTTATCCACTTTGAAGGACTACTATGAAGTAAACAGCATAGAGTTCATGCTGCTTCTGTTTTATATAACTATTTACACATCATGCAGCTGTTTTTGATGAAAAGAGGAGGACAAGTTATATATTCTGGAGAGCTGGGTCAGAATTCAAGCAAGCTTATTGAATACTTTGAGGTAAGCAAAAAGATGAGCGGTATATCAGTTTCCACTTGTATTTTCATTCTCTGCTTAGGAGTTTGCTTTGCTGGTAAATTTCTTTCACTTAATTAGGTAAGAAAATAGAGAGAGATCTCAATTGGCAAACTGCAGAAACAAAAGCTTAAGAAACTATCTTATTTAACACATATATAATTTATTGCAGGGCATTTCTGGGGTGCCAAAAATCAAAGAAAATTACAATCCAGCAACATGGATGCTAGAGGTCACTAGTCCTTCTGCAGAAGCTCAACTTGGTCTGGATTTTGCTAATCTCTATATAATGTCTCATTTATTCCGGTAAGCTTTTTCAATGATAATTAAATTCCATGGCACCATCAACATGTCAAGATTTTATGCTTATTGAATTTAATAATTTGAGATGACGCCAACTAAGAATAAAGCTTTAGCAGATAGCTTCAGCTATTTAACTCTACTATATGAAACAAGCTGATCTGTTATCTTTTGATTTTCTTTTATGTAGGAAAAATGAAGAACTAGTCAGGGAACTGAGCCTTCCAGCACAGGGTTCAAAGGAACTACATTTTTCTATGCGCTTTCCACAAAGTGAATGGGAGCAATTTAAATCATGCCTCTGGAAGCAACACCTGACATACTGGAGAAGTCCCCGGTATAACTTGATCCGAATGATTTTTATTATGATCTCCTCTCCATTTCTAGGAGTACTTCTATGGCAAAAAGGACAGAAGATGTAAGTCATATTCATTTTTTGGTTATATTTTGCTTATTTCAATGCTAAAACATCGGCAATATGTTAGTCTCCACAATGCATGAATTGCATAGCTACAAATACTATCCTCATTTTATCCTACAATGTAAAATTTAAATCATACAATCTAATATGTCATGATCTTTCCTGTGTAGAGATAATGAACAGGATGTTCTCACCATACTGGCCTCTACGTTCATGTTCATGCAATTCATTGGAATAGGCAACTGTTCATCTGTTATTCCATTCATAGCTACTGAGCGCACTGTTGTCTACAGAGAAAGGTTTGCTGGAATGTACTCCTCATGGGCATATTCATCTGCACAGGTAAAAATATTCTTAGAACATCGGTTGGACTCAGTGTGTAATTTCTAAGCATAACACGCATGTTCTTCTGCATGTTGCAGGTGATAATTGAAATCCCGTATATTTTTCTTCAAGCAGTTCTATTTACAACAATCACATATCCAGCAATAAATTTCTATTGGTCTGTGCACAAAGTATTTTGGTATTTCTATACCACGTTTTGTACCCTGCTCTTCTACAATTACTTTGGCATGCTGCTTGTTTCATTAACACCAACTGTCCAAGTTGCTTCAGTATTTTCAGCTTTCTTCTACACCTTGCTGAATTTATTCTCAGGGTATCTCATACCTGGACCAGTAAGTGTACTCTATCTTTTCTGTCCGCCAAAACTTATGCTCAAATAATCAGGCTAGATTTCCAATCAGACTATCTATCAAGATTACAATTCACATTTAGGCACATTCAAAAATTAAAACATATAATTATTTCATCTGTTTTTGGCAAATATTTCAAGAATAAATAGCATAAATACGAGTTCCTTAGATTCAGTTGTTTTCATACATAGGCCAAATAATCTAATATCTCATACAAACTAGAACTTACATTTACCACAACATAATCACATCGTCCTTGAAATAAAATTAAGTCAGCTGACCCAAATTTGTGCATTCCTCTTGCAGAAAATACCTAAATGGTGGAGATGGATGTACTGGATTTGCCCAACGGCATGGTCCCTAAAAGGTATCATTTCTTCACAATATGGAGACATAAAGGAGGAAATTACAGTGTATGGAGAGCGAAAAGCACTCAGCGCCTTCTTACAGAGTTACTACGGTTACAAAAATGATGATTTACTTCTTGTAGCTATGGTCCTCCTTGTATTTCCCATAGTTTCTGCATCTGCTTTTGGATACTCAATAGCAAAACTGAACTTCCAGAAGAGATAAAGAGCTGGTTCTATCATAGCTTTTTCTAGTCTTATGTGTTTTCTGTAACCCCATTCCTGCAATATGTAATCTTCCATAAACTAGCTTAGTATTTGTTATTAGAGCAACACCACATTAAGCCCTTTGAAGATGGCCTAATTATAGACTACCTGTCAATGGCTTCTTGTCCTTGTAACAAAAAACCTGGTTTACCTCATTAAACTATTCTAAACTTACACCAGAAAAAACTTTTCCCAACAATAACCTCATAATACAGCTATCCATCTGTCCTAAAATGTCAAATGAGGACCAGCCCTAGTGTGAAATTTTCAATTTAAATTTCACTGAAAGATACAAAGCCTAAACTAGTATCAAGGAAAACGCTAGTGAATACAATGATATCATACAAACAGGAAACAAATTATGAAAAAGTTGAATCTAATATTAATAACTTCAAAGAAAGTCATAAAAATAAGAGCGATATCAATTAAATGTGCTTACAGGGAGAGATGATTGCTCAGAATCTGTTTGCAGTGAAATGAAATTCCGGGTTAACGGACAATGCGGAAACAAAACATCGTAGAATCGTCATTAACGCATTTTCAAACATATAAAATTAGGATTTAACTGGAAATGACTGCATTTTGCTCTCCAAATTCATAAATAATCACCTTACTAATTTTTAATAAAAAATGACCACTCACAATTTTTGAACCAAATTACCCCTCTCAATATTTCTTTAAACCGTTATGTTTTTCTATTTCAAAAGTTTTTCGTTTCTCCTCCTCCCTATTTCATCCAACAACTTCTCTCTAAAAACAAAACAAAATCTCAACAACCATTCGAAAACGAAAATGTCTATTAATCTTGTCATTCTTATACATTACAGCCAATAATAAACTCCAAAAAAATCGAAGATTTATTATAAAGGTAAGATTAAAATTTGTATTTTTAATTTAGGTTATCTTACTTAAATACAATGTAAGTGTACGAGATGATGATAAATTTAGTGATTTTGATATATATATGAGAAAAATGATGAAATACAGAGGTTGAAGACGATTGAAAAGTGAAGCAAGCCAGAATCTTGTTCGACTCGATAGTGCACTCTCGAGCTCAACAGAAACCTCAATTGAATTGTGTTTTTTGTGTTTTTAATTGACAGCTAACCTTTTAATCCTTTTTGTTATTTATGTACAGTATGACTACAAACTTAACCATTAATACTTGATTTGGTGGTTCATGGCAACGGACTCTGTAAGGTGGCGATATATATATTGGTGGAGAAAGTATGCCATTGTGTGTGGATAAAGACATTTCATTTGAAAATTTTATGCAAGTTGTGTACAAAGTACATAAAATTAATTCTGCAGAGTGGAAAATTAAAGGCCGTCTTTATTGGTAGTGTATAAGGGTGGGGAGTGCCTTCAATTGCTGTAAATATTAATAATGAATTCACCTTTAGAGCATTTATGAACTCTAAGAGTTTAGATTACTTATCCAACATGAAGGCATATTGTACACTGTATTTAAACATGGAACGAGTAGGGGAAACCGAAGAAGTAAGGCCACAAAATGACAATCACGTACTTATTGATGGAGAAACAATACCTCAATTTAGGTCTTCTAATGAAAGTAATCATCTAAGTAATTTGAGTAATCCAATTCCCACCCTCCCAATACATTCGATTTTTGCCTCTAGTTCCATCGCTCTCAGTAGTCGCTGGCGATACTTCATCGAGTAACTGTGAAGTGCCTGCAATGTGCGTGGGACTTATATTCATAACCAAACAAGAACCGCGAGACAAACTAAGATTGATGGCATTGAAGAACTACTTTCAGTTCAAAGTTTCCAAGTCAAACACCCAAAGATTTGAAGCGAAATGCATTGTGGAGGGTTATAAATGGTAAATTCGGGCAATTAGGAAAGACAATGATGCCTATTTTCGAGTTACACGCATGGACACGAAACACACTTGTCAAAATGAGTAGTTACAAGATGGACATCGACAAGCAACAACTTGGCTTATTGGACAAATTAATTATTAAGGATAAGTTCAAAGATACCAGTAGGATTTATACTCCAAAGAATATTCGTGATGATATTCAAAATGATTACGAAGATTGTCTTCTATATTTCAAGACTTGGCGGAGTAAGAAAGAAGCATTGAAGGTACTTTATGGAGATCTTAGTGAATTGTACAAGGGACTACCATTGTATTGTCTTATACTAGCAAAAAAAAATTTGAATACAGTCACTGTGATATAAACTGATGCCAATGACCACTTTTTATACTTCTTAATGGCACTAGGTCCATGTGTTCGGGGGTTTCACAACACTATCCAATCTATTATAGCAGTGGACGGTACATTTCTAAAGGAAAAGTACCGTGGGTCATTATTTGTCAAGTCACTATGGATGGATATAATAAAATATATCTTGTTGCCTTCAGAATTGTCAATTCAGAGAATGATACATCTTGTCTTTTTAAAGTTACGGGATGCAATTGGGCTAATTGAGGACTTGGTTTTTATCTATGATCAACACACTTCCATTGAGAAAAGAATTTCCACCATTGTTTCAGATGCAGTGATAAGTTTTGTGCTTATCATATATCCAGAAATGTTAAGGCGAAATACAATATACAATAACAAAGGATTGAGACTTTCATGGCAGTGTACTAGCGCGCTACTAATGTATATGAGATTAGTGAGTTCAATGAATCTAGAGGAGGTAGAATGGAAAGGACTTTAACACTTGCTTCACCTTGATTGCCGACAACAGTGTCCTGTAACGCCACCAAAAACAAAAAAAAAACATTGTTGCTATTATGATATGGAGTAATTGGACAGAGTGTCCCTCTACATGTCTAAAAAACTTAAACTAGCATTGTAATTTAAAAGAACGACAACTATATTTGATCCGTTGGCTGCTGGTCCGAGTAAAACAATCCACGAAACTCTTTCACGAAGCTCAAGAAGGCTTTAATATGGCAGCGTAAAACTTTGTCATGGCTTTAAATAATCGCCTCCTGACAATCTCTAAATACCGCGAACTCACCGTATAATTCTCGAATATCATGTGAAATGGCAGTGAGAAATGACATTGGGATAAGTATATTATCTTCAGGGACCTCTATCACCAGTGGACTCTGCTCGCACTTACTATGAGTAAACTGCTTGCCCTACAAAAATAGTGCAAACATAAAATGCTTAGATGCTCAAATTTGTATTCTGTATGTTGCCCTCATTGGTCAAAAGGAAGAAAAAGTTAGTAAAGTGTATATACATATACTGTTATACCTTCTAAGGCCTTTTCGGAGTCATTGTCGTGTCTTGCAGAGTTAGTGATATTGGAAGAATCCATTGTGAATCATGTGTGCTTGGAATAACCATGGACACGTTACCTTTATACTCACCCTCTAAAAGGCCAACAATATAAAAAAGTTATTGTGCATAAGACAGCATCAACTCTTCCTCTGTAGGCGTTAAAAATGGTTTCACTGACGGTTGCTATATGAGAAAAAAAGACAAAACTTTATATCAATCATACAATACAAAAAAGACACAATATTGGCTGATTGTCAATTGTCATATAAAACTTTGCTTACCATCTAAGCTTTAAACAGCGTTTCATCCAACATTTTGGATGTGGCTCTCTTAAGATTGCCAACGTAGCATTCGTGGCAAACGATTGTTCATACGTCTTCTAAACATAAAACCTACAAGCAGAATGACTTCATAAATCCACACCTAAAATCACATGAATTTGGCGTTAACAAAGATAAAAAATGTATTAGATCCAGTAACTCTAAGTGTTATTTCGTACCTGAAATGTTATGGGAAATCTTTCAATATTATATTTATTCACATGTTTTTTCTTTTTCGCCTTAGCCCTCATTTCCCTAACCTTAAAGCGCACAGTAGCGCCTGCCAATACTCGACTTAATGAACGATACATATATTGCCAAGTTACAAAACCTCACGGATATCGATTAAACTCGTCCAAGTCATCAACAATCTGTAACATCCACGTGTCTTACTGATATCTTGATCCTCTGCCAATAAGAATACGCTCTAGTAGAAAGTATAATGAAAACTTTACTATATTCATGTCATTGATCCTCGTCATGTCCAACTCAGTGTAAACTTTGTAAATAGTTTCTAAATTATGACCATCCTCCCCACCAAATACAAGTCTCTTAGCCGGGAACCCTTTACCTCAACATCTGGAAATGGCCCAAAATTCATGTCTATCATCAACCTAAACTCCATGGTTGAAAATCTGGTCCACATATACTCAATCTTAAACCACGTCTCCTGCTTTGTATCGTCAGCCTGAACCTCATGAAGTAGTATCTTATGAACTAGGTTCCCAGAATATTTTAAATCAGGAAAATATATCTAAAAAATAACCAAAACATGTCTTCTTAAATAATAAACATTGTCTAATTGTTAATTTATTACATATAATCTCCAAATCTTTTAAGTGTGACAATGATGTTGCATCGGTATGGAATGATCCTTCGGACTGATCCTCAGACACCCTAACTCTATCATTGTCTCCTGCAGTTAAAAAAAATGATCAATACAATATCTTAACACATCATATAGTATCAATATTTGTTACCAAATCCAGCAACGAGTTCAAAAAAATTCAATTTGGATGTGGGAGCATTATGCCCAGGACTGCACTTACAAGCAAGGCAGATTATGCCCCCTTGGTTCCGTACAGGACTGCACTCACGAGCGAGGTGGGCAGATTTTGGCCCACTCATGAGTGTAGGTCCGTTACACTCACAAGCGAGGTAGATCTGCCCCGTTCTTGCACGAATGAAAGGGGGAGATTTTGCCCCCTACCCCCGTAACTGTAGTGGCCTGCACTCACTCACAAGGTCCAGGGACGAAAGGGGCATAATTTGCCCCTCTTGTGAGTGCAACGCTGCCCTCACGAGCGAAACCTTACTCGTGAGTGCAAGCCTCTGCACTCACAAGGGTGGAGGAAAGATGATGAATACCTACTTTTTTTTTGCTGGAAAGTGGAATGAAAGAAAACGAGACTGTAATTGTAAGGGTTTTATTTTTGAATAATTAAAAGATAATTTAGTTTAAAAATTATGAAAGTGATCATCTTTTTATTGAAAATTAATAAAGTAGTTATTTATGAATTTGAAAGATAAAATGTGTTCATTTCCGGTTAAATCTCTATAGAATTTCGCACAAACATTTTCTTTTGCAACTAGTCTGCATTTTTTACAATATGAGACGATAAGTTGTCTTAATTTTCAAATAAATGAATGACAATTCATCTAAGCTATGAAATTGGAAGACAAGTCATTCTTTATACAAACAACTTGTGTGGGACAGATTAGACTATTGGATCCATATGATCATTTTTATTCTGTTTGTGTGACAGGTCATAGACTATGCAACGTTTTCGGTGTGATTTTCTCACAGAGTTTCTTTATTTAAATCATTTTATTCACAATAAATTAGCAAAGTTAAAGTAAATTAAAATATGTTTTCTATTTTCTTGTTATCTTTAAAAATATATTAGATAAATATGAATAAAAATATTGAATAAATATAAAATAAAAGATTTATTAAAGTTGAGATATTAGAGCACACTAAACTTTAAAATATAATTGAAATAGCGATGATGAATAAAAAGAACGTAACAAAAAGAAGAGAACTTTGGCAATAAAATTTTAAAACTATCATATAAAAAATAAAAAGTGCAAAAATTATATAATTTTTAATCATTTATTACTAAAAGAATCACATCAAAAAAAATATTGTGATATACACCTAACTTTTAAAAAATCAACAAATATCCTTGAATTTTTTGGTGTGTAAGACACTCCTGAGTTTTGAAAAAATAGGAAAATTCTTATAATTAATTTTTATAGCTAACTTTTTTGAGTTTAATATTTTAAAATATTATGATTTTAATCCATTAATTTAAGTGAAATAATAAGATAAAATAATAATTTTTTTTCATAATTAACAATTTAGTCTTATTATTTTTAATATTAAAAATTGAACTTAAAAGGTTTGTTTTATTTTATTATTTAAACAAATTTAGAAATTAAAATAATATTTATTTAATAAAACATGTATTTATAATATAGTACATATTTATACACTAAAATATTCTAAATCCTCCTTTTTTTTTCTTTACTTTTTGATAATAATTTACATATGATCATAACAATTTTTAAATAAAACACATATAATATTTTATTTAATATATATTTTAAAAATTATATTATTCCATTGTATTTTCTTAAAGATATTATTAACCACATAATTAATATAAATAAAAGAAATTATAAATATATAAATATTTGTTACAATAAAGAAAATCAAAATTCTCTTTTAAATTTTTTTAATCAAAATTAAATTAAACTATTAAATAAAAATATAAAAGTATATTTAATTATTCATTTTATTAACACGACACTAAATTTAGTGCATACATTATAATGTCCCTAACCCCTTTTTTTCTCTCAAAATAATTATTTAGACTTTTTCAATTTATTGTGAGTATTTTAGTTTAGATAAAAATATTTAGTTTTTTTTTTCATAAGTCAAGGGGAATATATAAGAATATGCTTTATCTAACTAAATAGAAGTTAGGGCAAATCTAAATAGTTATTTTGTGATAAAAAAAGAGTAATAAATTATAATGTATAACTTAAATTTACTGTTGTATCAATCAAAATAAATATACACATTTTCTTTAAAAAAATTTATAATTATTACATGCTAAAAGTTTAACGTTTTAATTTCTAATATAATATGTTAAAAATAATAAAATTAAATTATTAATTATGAGAAATTTGTATTCTATTCTATTATTTAACTTAAATTTAGAGATTAAAATAATACATATCCCAACAAGTCAAACGTACTAATCACTAAAGTTGAATGCAGAATAAAAAAATATGTTCCTAAAAGCCGAAAAAATATTTATTGTTTCTATGAAAGCCAAATGGATATACGACGGTATCTGTAAAAATAGAAAACAAAAATTTACATAATCATAACCATCACAGCTTTACATTTATATGTTTTGACATTTGAATACATGTAAATCTTGTATTTGTTGATAATCATTAATCCATCATTCTATTAGTTTGGTAACATAAAATCTTCAATAAAGAACTACGGGCAACACAACTTTTAATTTCGTCATCAGTATCGTAACAATATTCACATTCCAGCATAACATAGTTTATGCCAATCGACAAAGCAATGTACATTTAAAGAGAATAGACAACTGTACGACGATAGTTACATAACAAATCACAAGTTTGGATTGCTTCCAGGTGATTTTCCGCAGGAGTCTTGTTTGGATGTTATATACAGAAGAAGGAAACGGTGATGTGCACCAGATTGGTTGAGAATACCCCAGATGATGCTGCTTCAGTTTCACTTGCAATTTGAGGCTTCCATCTGCTCCTGTGCAAGACGAGAAAAAATAAGGAGTTGATTTTACCTCCCAAAACTAAGACATGTATGATTGTGAAATCATCGCCCCAGCAATTTCTAGGGAAAAGCTTCAATGCAGCGCTGAGATAGATGTGGCAATTCCAAAATCAGCTTGGCAAGCGAAAGGTTTAGTGGTGTTGTATAATTCATAGGCAAAGACTAATTATTGGAAACTATCTGAATCTTGAAATTGCTATCCTAAGGGAAGAGTAAGTAGTACAAAATGCATACTAAAATTAGCAGAAAGGATAAAGTTGAAGTAATCTAAGCAAAAATGAATATGGTATCAACTCAAAAGAAGTCTACATGTGGCAGCAGCATGGCCTAAGTTTTATGCAACAAGACAGTAGGAAGGTTGAGAAACACCATTAAAATTTCGTTTAGCCAATTGCCAGAGGCAATAGGGTCCATATATGTCCCAGAACATATATGCCTGCTATTGTAGCATGGAAAAAAAAAATGTAGGAGCTTCATCCTCTCTGAGAACATATATATGTAAGTGATGATAAACATATGTTTCTTAGATATAAACAAAACTCATCAGTAGTTTTGAGTCATGTTTGGAGCAAGAAGAAAGTAGAGCCTTACAGTAATTACCTCTTGTCAATTGCTTGAGCCACCAAGATCAAAGTCCATGGTGTAATCATATTCAATGGTTGGAATAACAGAGGCCACAAATTTCAAGAATAGAAAAAGGTACCTACAAATTAAGCAATTAAGTACAATATGTAAAACGATTACCAAAACATAAGCTATACACTTAGAAAAACAGAGAAAATATAAGCTGAAACTAAATCCATTATCAGGCAAAAATTTAGCAGCCTTAAAGAAAAAGAATAAAAAAGACAGAGAGAGAATCAATCGGCAAGGTTTAGCCCTAGCTTTGTGGTTTTTATCTTACACCTTCCAAAAGTAGTGGAAGTGACATAATTCCAAACCATTATTTATGATCACTCCTTTTATTTCTTCAGAACCTTAATGCTAGAGTTTCTATGCTGCATCAATCATTAGGTTATGAACAGTAAATCTCTCCTGCATGACTGGCAGTCTCATAGCAATCCGACATCAGCATAATTATGCTTTCTCTTGGTTTGGAACAACAATAATACATATTCAAATTTTTATTTTGATTTCTGACTATTTGAACAGCAAAGCAGTTTATTTACATTGGCAGCATGATGCTAACAAAGGCATAGGCTAAGTCACATCTTAATTTTCATTTAAATGAAGGGGCCAAAAAGAAATATGCAATAATTTTCTTAATCACTGCCCCATGCCGGCATGGGTGTATGGACCGATGCTCGTAAGATCAAATTGATAGACTAGAGTATTTCTAAAGTAGTTATGTTAATATATGTGTGGGTGAGTCATTTATCAATTTTCACGTAATTGATGAGAGGGAAAAATACACTACTTGTCAACTTCAGGCTCCACACCACGTGACACTAAAACATCAATAATTTTCTTCATCACAGCACCGTGTCGACAAGGATGTATAGATGCATGCTTCCCAGGTAAGTGAGGGTGGTCTTCAATAGTCACCTGTATAAAAGTAATTTAGCAGGGAAAAAGAAATTGAGAAATTTTAATGAAGACAAAAAAACGCAATTAGCAAAAAGAATAAATAAATGGACAATAAACATACCAAACAGCCAACGCCAGAGAAAGAAAGAGATAGAGGAGGTTGACTAATTGCTATATTAACCAATGATCCACATTCTAAGATCCAAAATTATACCTCTATATTTCCCAAATTTCAAATAAGAAACAACCAAGTTTAAATACTGCCGCTGGAGAGTCAATCCCTAAGATTTCATCAATAGGTAATTCCATATAGTACGAAAAAAGGTGGTTCCAGCACCAAGTTGATGCATTCGAAAATCAAGCAATCATATTTAAATAAATATCGCAAAAGAATTCTAAGAAAACTAAGTTGAAAATTCAAAGGCCCAAAGAGAATCACTGAGTGGACATAAGAACTCCTCTCTCACCGTTTTGCGAGCATGGTCTTGACTAACATCTTCAAGAACAAGTTCAGGTTGCAGAAGCATCCTCGACTGTGAAACAAAAAATCCTCAACCAAGTTAATACAATTAGCTCAACAACTGCACCAGAAATGAAAAGGCAGATAACTCCAATACAATATCCCCAATAACAAATTCAGATGTTTTGAACCAACTTAAATAGTATTAAGTGATATATCAGCACAATTCATGATATAATGGATTACAGCTGGGCCACAACAGGCACACACCATTAAGTATGAAGAATGCATGATGACTTACCATAACAACAAGATGAAACTGGCAGTAGCAACCTTTTTTCTTTATTTCTATTTTTTTATCCAAAAATTTAAGTGCTGAAGAAATTTATTATCCTATAGATTAGATTATCTCAAGGAATATACGAGAACATATTGAAATAAAGGTCACTTGTCTAACTAGAAATAAGGAGGCATATCCCATATATTAACCACCATATATATGAAAATTTAACAAAATTGGGCCCTTGGCTGTATATTAACCTTAACCTATAATAATACAACATATAAAAACCACCACAAATGTGTTAACTGCATTAACGAACCTCATCATATCCAGTAAGCCAGACACGGGGAGTTTGATAATATTTATCATACCTGAAAATAGAGGAAGAACTATGACATCACAACAGTTATAAAAATCCCAAAAGATTACAACAGGTGTACACATCTAAAAGGCATCAGAAAAGTATTACCACTGCACACTCATTGATACAAATTGAATTGGTGCCAATATGTAAGGGCAAAACCAGAAAAGGGAAATCTTTTAAACCACTTATAATATGTAGGAGTGAGGCATCCTTACCAATTGGGCATTGAATTTCTTACAATCAAAAGGTTATGGTTTTGGAGCAAAATGAAGGGTGATATCCTATAGAAGAAGTAAAATATCTTGGATCTATGCACTTAAAAATAACTAATGACACCGCAGATCACAAAATTGTCAATACACTCGATCCTTTCTATAATTAAGGTAGGCTTATCGTAGAGAGATAAGATTTCCAAGCTTATATATATATAAGCCAACTCATTTGTGCGAAATCCCTTACACATTTATGCCTTAGAAAACAATATCATGATTTATTATCACATATACGATGGTTCAAAAAGTTTACAAGCAATATTCATCTTACGTGATGCTGACATCATAAGTACGAGTTCGGAGAATGTTATCATCATCAGGTTCATGAGCCACAAGATACGTAGACTGAAGTGTTGCCTGCGTGAATAATAAAAAGAAAAGGTTTTCAGTTATTTCATCAAATAATCTAAGCATGTTTCATCAACATTTGGACCCTCTGAAGCTACTGCATCAAAATTATATGTTCACAACTACTCTTTGGACATTTAAAAGCAAAGTCAGATTACTACAGGGAAAGCACTTGGTACAAAGTGTTTAACATAGATTTGCTTGTTTGATCATTGTGATTTGGACTTTGCCTCCATCGGAAGCTAAGAAGTGTCTCCTTGCAGTGGCCATGAGGAAGGTTATCCTGTTTGTGATAAAAGTGAGACTCCAATGGATCCAAAGGCCCGGAAATTGCTACCCAACATAATCAGGTAAAGCTAGAAGGGTCTCTTGGTAAAACTAAAGAGTAAGCTGACCAAGAGGTTTCCTAAGATGAATTTCCAGTAATCAGACATATCAAATGTAAATTAAACACAAAGGGTCGACCAAAACAAGAGGAATCACTAAAATAATTCCAAGAGATCCAGTATAATAAACTGGGATTTTTCATTGGCAAAACAACAAATCTATTATTTCATTTTTACAGAAACCACTCTCAGAACTAGCTAGCATAATAAATATATAGTATCATTAGAGCATTATTACAAGTAAGGTACCTATGAAACCAGCATAAGAAAGAATAACCACGTACAGGATCTATTACGCTGTCAGGTTCTTCATACTCTGCCATATCCGGAATATCTTCCTCCTCCTCCTCCTCACCCCCAAAGTAGGTAGAAATTGACTGAACATTATTTTTCTGGCTTATTTCTAGAGCCTCCATGGATGGCAGGTTCTCATCCTCATCAGATTTATCTAAAGAAAAAAATGAAAGAGAGTCAAATGGGTTAGATAAATTAAAACCCATACCATATCTAACAGTATCATATAGAAATTTGTGTACATCAAATTATTGCCTTAATTTGGTAGAAAAAAATCCACAAAACTTATTCAGTATTTTCCAACTATATGGTTGATTGAATATAGATATTACAATAAATGATTTGAACTATCATACGGAAACTAGGCATGCAAATATAGAAAGAGCCATTTTAGCAATTCCAAAATCATTAATCACACGATTGATGTTCAAGATACAAAGACAAAAGATTGACTAGCGCTATTTTAAAAATTCTAAAATCATTAATCAGTCTCCAAACACAAAAAATGGTTGCCAATGGTTTCTTTCATTTGAACTCGCAGATTCATTCACATTTAGCTGCTACATTCAAATTTAACATAGATGACTTAATCTAGTTACAGTATACCTTTTGGTTTCCCATGAGTCGCCAGCCAACCATCATTATCTTCATTATCAACCAAAACTTCACCTCCAGCACCTTCGTACTCTTCCTCAACGGATGCAGCTCTCCGTAGACATGGAACTACAAACAAGTTTCTCTAGCTGTTATTAACTTCAAACACTGACTCCAACCTTAAATTAATTAAAAAGAAAGAAGCATAACAAGACTTGTTGATTTCTTTTGTCACAAAATTATCAATTTAAAATCTGAAAGTGAAGCAAACAAGAAACTAGAAAATATTGATTTCATTTACCGTTTCTAGTTATCAAGAACTGTTTATCCGCAGGTAAATAAGACTTCCTCTTGCTCGGTTCGCCCGATTCCCTAAAAAATTGAAAATTTAAAATAGCAACCATTTATTTTGATAATACACAAATTAAATGATTAAAATTAAAAATACCAGGACCAGGTGGGGCATTTTGAGACGAGATTGTCGCCAGCGAGAATGAATTCGCTTACGCTAAGAACGCCTTTTTCTTTGAAGGCTGAGACGGTCCGTGGGCTGGTTATCTTCTCAACAGTTCCCTTGAATATCCCGTAGAATTTCTGTTGCAGTTCCATGGATCTGTGTTATCGTAAAATTTTGAAATTGATTTGCAGAAATTAGTGAAGAGAAAACCCTAAGTATTGCAGAGACGAGGGGAGAATTGCCGTTTCGTATTAGCTCGGAAAGGTTTCAGGTTCTGAGAATTTATATTTTAACCCCATTGACTTGCAATTACTTTTCATAATATTCGTATAAAGATATATAAAGATTTAGTTCATTAATTGTATCAAATTAGCTCTAAGTCCTGATAAACTTACTAGATTACCCCTATATTACCGAATTTAAGCATCATAAAGTGCTGTTTGAAATTAAATGTCGTTTTAGAAAGCGCAAGGGTCTGGGATACTTTTAAATAATTAGACAAACTATGTATCTTCTTAAAATTATATAAAAATTAGGGGTTCAAATATTATTATTTGATTTGGATACCCAAGGGCGTGACATAAGAAGGCAAGAGATATAGGGGTATTCATCATACTAGAGATGATAAAATAGGCGGGTCGGTTCGAGCACGACACGATCTAGTTTGTAAATAGTATTAGTATCATCCAACACAATATAGTTACTGTTTACAATTCAACACGGTATGACTTATCAGTAAGCCGTGTTAGGCTAAGTTATTATAGCCTATGGGTCGAACGGGCCGTGCTATGAACAGTAACCGGATTGTATTGGGTTGAGTGATTAATTTTTTACTATTTATAGGCCTTATTATATCATGCTATTTATTAAAATTTTTACTATTAAACCTATTTATTAAATTTTATTAATTTAATATGTTATTACTTTTTTATTAATTTACATTAATCAAAAGTGCATAAAATAATGAAATTTAAATTTTTAATCCATTTTTTAATTTAAGAATATAAAATTTCTAAAAATCATAAAATTTCTAAAAATCATAAAATTTCTAAAAATCATAAAATTCTAATTGACGATATTAATTAGACAAATTTGCATCACTATAGATTAGAGGTGGCAATTCAGATAAATGAATCGAATTTGGGTCGATACGGATACGATTCGTTTAATATTCGTTTGACACGAATACGATTAGTTTATTATTCGTATCAACTCTTTTAAATTCGTATACGATCCGTTTATTTAGATACGATTCATTAAGACACGATTATTCGTTTAAAACACGATTATTCATTTAGACACGATTATTCATTTAAGATTTTATTATTCATTTAAGATACTATTCGTTTAAGACACGAACACAATTCGTTTAACTTAGTAATTATCATTGAAATCCTTAATATATTAAAAATAGCATATTTTATCAAACATAATATATATTTTTAGTAATTAGATACTTATATGAGGAGTTGTTTATAATAAATAAATTTATATTACATATTTTTCTAAAATTTATTAAAATATATTCGTTTAGGATACGATTATTCGTTTAGGACACGATTATTCGTTTAAGACACGATTATTCATTTATTCATTTAATTAATCGTGTCTTAAATGAATAATCGTGTCTTCCATGTTAAATACAGATATGACACGAATAATAATCGTGTCGACACGAATACGATACTGATTATTATTCGTATCAAGATTTTAAATTTAAATCTGTTTAATGACACCGAATTCGTATCGAATAATT
Organism: Melia azedarach; assembly: GCA_028052125.1. Lineage (NCBI taxonomy): Eukaryota > Viridiplantae > Streptophyta > Magnoliopsida > Sapindales > Meliaceae > Melia > Melia azedarach. The sequence continues at coordinate 5,541,768 of CM051404.1, forward strand.
GTGTCGTGTCCCAAACTACCACCCTTACTATAGATACAATACATCCCAACTAGGTTGGCACATATTGCACTATCTATCATTTGCAATTTATCCAATTAATTTATTTTACATAAAAATTAAAAATTACAAACTTAATTAATTTATATATCAAATATAAATAATTCTCACCAACAAAAATATCTAAAGAATTATTTTCTATTTCTATTTCTTTTACTTCTACTAAATTAGTAGAGTTTTGAATTCTATTTTCTGCATCCTCCCAACCTTCAAACAAACCAAACAATTTAAAGAATTTCAAATAATCTTAATCTTCGTTCATCCAATATTCTATTTCCTGCACTAAAAGCATATTCTAATGCTACAGTAGATACAGGAGGAGTTAGTAAATCACGAGCCATAATAGACATCACAGGAAAAATCTTTTCATTTATTTTCCACCATTGTAAAATATCAAGATTAGTTTTCTTCAAAACTTAATAATTTATTATAATCAATAGAAATATATTTTTCTAAGTCACTAGAACCAACAATAGAAGAAATAAAAGTATTTAAAACTTGCCATGAAGGAGTATCGACAATTGGTTCATTACAATGATTATAAATTGGTACATTTATTCCTTCTAAACCTTAATATTGAATATAAATATCATGCAAAGACTTTTCAATATTTGAAACATCCACATCACATGTAATTTTCATATTTTTAGCAATTTCATTTATTAATGTAAATGCACCTTTGAAATTAATCCTAGGATCCATTATTGCTGCATATATAAAAATTTTTGGAATATCCTTCCAATATTTCTTAAATTTAGCTTCCATAATATGACAAATACTTTTAAACTCTTCAACATTTCTATAACTAGCAAAAACATAACTAATATCATATATATGATTTAAAATACAATGTGATGTAGAAAAATAAACACGCGAACATGATAATGTAATATCATAAAACGTTTTTAAAAATTGCATAAAAATAAATGCAATGTTCCAATCATTAGAAGATAAAACCACATTACCCAATTTTTTATTATAAAAAGTAGTTATTGCATCACTATAATTAACACAAGATTTTAACATCAAATATGTAAAATTCCAACGAGTTTTCACATCAAGCACAAATCTCCTAGGTTGTAAGCTATATTGTAACATAATATCTTTAAAATCATGCCTCCTAGAACCATGTGATCCTATATATTGTAATGCATCTCTAATTTTTTCTATATGAACATTAATTAAACTTAAATCATCTTGTACTGTTAAATTAACAATATGACAAACACATCTTAAATGAAAAAATTGCATTCCAAGACCACGTGCAGGTGTCATATTACTAGAAAACATATCAATAGCAGTGATATTTGAATATGCATTATCAAAAGTAATACTAAAAATTTTATCTTGTATTTCGTATTCTCTAAAAATATTCATAATAGCATTAAAAATTGCAAAAACATTATGAAGATATTATAATTCACGAACTGAAATAATTCTTTTTTGTACCATCCAACTATCATCAATATAATGTGCAGCAACACAAATATAACCTAAACGATTACACCCAGTCCAATAATCAGAAGTAATAGAAAAAATACCTTTGAATATACGGAAGTTTGCAATTAAATTTTGTTTCATATGTGTAAATATTTTCATACAATCATATTTACATGTATTTCTAGGAACTAATTTAAAAGAAGGTTGAACATATTTTTTCATAAATTTTTCAAATTTTCTATCCTCAGCCTGAATGAAAGGATGTTCACTAGATGCAATCCATTTAGCCATCCCTTATCTCATATTTTGTTGTGAATACCTAAAATAACTTAAATTGTTTCAAAAATATTTGATGCAATTTGGGATTGTGTTTGATAATTAGGGGGAGCATGTCTTTTACGGCATGCTTCAGCATGACGTATTAGATGACCAGTTCCATTAGCACTTAAAGTGCTTAAGGGTTTTTTACAAAAATTACAAATCGCTTTATTTTCACTCTGTTCAGTTATATTATTAGGTCTAGACTCTATAGTAAAATACTCCCAAACAGTAGATGTTCTAATCCTTTTTGAACTTGATGGTGTAAAAGAAGAATTAGCACTGGACATTTTTAAGAACTAATCCAATTCAACAAATTCAGCAAGGCAATTTTTGTATTTTTTAAGTTTAGAATTAAAAAATTAATCTAAGGCAGAAGGTTGCAATACACAAATTAATGCAATGCAAAATTAATCTTTTTCAGCAAATGCAACGAGCAAAAATTTGATATAACTTAAACCAATCAATTAATCCAATACAGAATATATCCAATACACAAATTAATCTAATGCAAAATTAACCCGGTTCAACAAATCCAGTATGCAAGAGCAGTGATATTTCAAGAACAGTAAATTAATCCAATACATAAATCAGGGATCGCAAATCAATCCAATGCAAAATTAATGAATACATAAACAAGTCCAATATGCAAGAGCAATGATATTTCAAGAATAGTCAATTAATCCAGTACATAAATCACTAGATTCAGTAATTGCAAATCAATCCAATGCAAAATTAATGAATACAGAATTAAATCAAACTATAGTTTCCAATATTCAAATCTTATTCAATTAATTCAAAAACTCAATTCAACATATTACTAACTAAAAAGAATTTGAATAACAAAATCAAACCAGGGGATGAGGTGGCAAAATCAATCAGATTTAGGCGAATCTAGTCGTACCACCGCAATCCATGGATAGTTGTTCCGTGTTCATGGGCGGTAACGATCTCGCAAAGCTGTGTGTAAAGGGTTACGGCCAAGAAGTGTATTCTGGCTGTGTCTGACGACAGACGAGTAACGACCAAGAGTATGGTTGTGTGTGATGGTTGATGGCTAGGGAGTATGTTGTGGGTTGTGGTTATGTGCGACGATGGATGATGGCAGCAAGCATGGATGTATGTGATGGGCGACGACCAAGGAGTGCGTTGTGGTTGTGTTTAACGACGGGTGAGTGTGGTTGTGTTGTGTAGATGACGACTAGGGAATGTGTTGAGGCTGTGTTTTATGACTAGCGACGAAAGGTGAATGCGGTTGTGCGAATGATGGCCAGGGAGTATGTGGTGGTTGTGTACGACAACGGGCGATGACAGGTGAGTGTGGCTGTGTATGATGGGCCATGGGCTCACAGCTGTGCAAGTGTAGAGGGCGATAATTTGTTAGGTTTTTTGTTTTGAATACAAAGGAGAAGTAGAAGACTGAAGACTGAAGATTGAAGTATGAATGAGAATATGAGATTATGGTTTTTTTAGTTTTTTATATTTAATTTCTTTTAACTATTATAAATTTAAAAAAGATATATCAATTCTTTATAACGTTAATGTTTGGGTCTTTTGGGACATTATGATTATGTTTGTAGATTTTATATTGTGTGGTTGAAAATTAAATTGAAACAATTTGAACGTTTGATAGTTAGAAAATAAAATGAAATCATTTTATTCATACAATTTAAATTTTTAAATTTTAAATTTAGTAAAACTTAAAAAAATAAAATTTTAAACAAATGAAATTAATATTAACTTAATTTTATGTATTTATAATTGATTAATTGTTATTTTTTGTATTAATTTAATTGTAATTAACTATAATTTAGTCACTATATCATATATTTTTAATTATACGTGTATCAACATTTAGAATTTTAAATTTAAAACATGTAATTGTCATTGAACTAAAGTTAAAATATAATTTGTTATCCTAATATGTTATAAACTTAAATTATTTGAATATATTTTAAGAAACTACTTCTTTAAATATACTAATAAAATACACATAAGTATAATAGATTATTATATTATCACTATGACATAATATGTATTTTTAATGTGCACTAGCGTGTTTATATTAAGTTGTTAATTTGTTATTATAATCTAATTAGTCATCATATTCTACTATAAACTTATATTATTCAACCAAGCTTTTATAATTTTATTGCCAAATTTATATAATTAGTAATCTAATTAGTCCTCATATTTAATATCAATATTTATATTATATTTATTATACTTAAACATAATCAAATCACTATGTATTTCATATCATACATAAAGAATTGAACATATACCAATATGAAGAACATAATATTAATTTAAGATCAAAATTTAATCAATCATTAGATTTAGAAATAAAATTTAATTATTGATTATTATAAATATTGTCATTCAAGAATTTGATTTAATAAATAAACAAATACAAAGAACACATTTTAAATTATGGTCAAAGTATAATTAATCGTTATATTTTAGTAAGTATTCATATTCAATATCATGAATATTATCAGTCAATATTTTATTTTAATTAATTAACAAATATAGACAATTTATAATTTACTAAATATATTATTATTGCAAATTTGATTCATTAATTATTGTTATTTTTAATTTAATAATCATTATTCAATTTTTAATAACTTTCAAATGAATTAAATTAATTTTTCAATTAATTTCTAAATTTTAAATATTAAACAAATAAAAATTTATGAATAATAATTATTTTTTTTATAGTGTTACTATACATGGGCCATGGGTTGGCTCGTTGGGCTAAACACGGCTCGCATAGCCCAAGTGGAGTTTGTGGGTTGTGTTGGGCTAAACTTAAGATAAATGGGCTGGCACGACCCGCATACTAAATGGATTGTGGGTCGTGCTAGGCCTCTCTAAGTTACTGTGTGTGCTTGGGCAGCCCGACACGGTTATTATGCGTGCCTGGGCTGGCCCGGCACAGCAGCCCGCGTGGGCTCAGTTTTTGTGAGTCGTGTAGGCCCGATACAACCCATTTGCCATCACTAGATCATACTATCAAAAATTAGAAAAAAATATTTTTAAAATACTTAACAATAATTTTTAATTTTAAAACTATCCTAAAAAATGAAATTTAAACGATTTATCTTTCTTTGTCAAAAGAGGTGAGCGAGTCTCCATTGATTGAAACTCACTATCGATTCTCGAATTACTTTTGACTGATTGGTAGTTGATAGTAATCTTTATTGATAGTTAGAAGTAGTTGGGAGTCCCTTACATACTTTAATAAAGAGGGACAAAATCATCCCAATTTATTTTATTAGATAGTTTTAAAGTTAAAATTTATTGTTAAACATTTTAAAAATATTCTTACAAATTTTAGATAATTCAATAAATTTCTAAATATAAGATCTAATAATTTATTATATTATATTATACCCTTAATGTTTGTCAAATCCACAAATACTTCTCGCTTTATCTTAAAATTAAAATTTTAAATTGAAAATATTAATATTTGAATGTAATTTTTAGATCATAAAATAATTTTATTATATATGTAACAGTCTAAGCAGTTAGTGATATTGTCTGCTTTTGGTACATAATGCATCGTGGTTTCGCAACCTAAAATGCATTTGAGCTATGTGCCTAAAGTGGGCAATATCTCTAGTGAACTGAGCTATTACAGTTAGTATTAGAGTTACTTTGCGTGTCTTCTTGAGCGATAATATTGTAAACCTCAGTTAGGACGATAAGTCCCTAAAAAAGGGTGTATGTAACACCCTAAGCAAAACCCACATCGATAAAGTATGGGAGAGATACTGGGTATATAAGTAAGCATGCTCCAACCCTAGTAGATGCTCTTTGGATTGTAAAGCCTGAAAAAAAAATCGTAATAAGTTATATGCTCAAAGACATTTTCGTTTTTGTGGGCTTTATAACCCAAAACGCATCTACTAAGGTTGGAGTATACTTACTTATACCCAAAATCTCTCTTGTATTTTGTTAATGTGAGATTTACCTATGGTCTCACATACACTCCCTTCATGGTTTTGTTTTTCAGGCTTTACAATTTAAAATGAATCTACTAGGGGTTGAAGCATGCTTATTTATATACCCAACATCTCTCCTATGCTTTGTCAATTGAAATTCGCCTAAGGTATCATATACATCCCTTTTATCAATGTGAGGTTTGCTTCACCATCGCTCAAGAGGACATGTGAAATGACTCTGATACCAATTGTAACAACCAAGTCCACTAGAAGTATTGTTCGCTTTATGCACATAGCCCGTGTTAATTTTTTTTTAACCCAAAACATGTCTATTGAAGGTTGAAGTATGTTAATTTAAATACCCAACATCTCTTTATGCGATATAAGATTTGCCAAGGGTGTTTCTTTTCACAAATGAAGCAACAGTTTGTATACTTTGACAACCTTTGTTTTTAGACGTATTGATACCTATAACTTTTATAAGGTCACTGCTACAAGATACTTCTTTATCTCTAAGGAATCCAAATCTCCTTTACAGCTCACACATTGCTTATTACATTTATTATTATAACAATCATGTCTATCATATAGTGGACATATTTATTATATATTAAAAAAAATTGGCATAGACCTCATGTGAGTCTCATTTTCTAGATCCTTTCATTCCTTGATAGTATTCTTTGTGTGCCTAGTCAAGCTACACATCATCACAAACTGTGGTGAGATTAATCTTGAAGATAAGCACCTCTATGAGCTTTAGAAAGTTGCTTTGTTGTGAGCTTTCGCTTTTTCTAGGGTTTCATATGGCTCTTTATCTACTGCAATTCTTTTTTGATCTATTCATGTTGGACCATGATCATCTTTAAAGCTTTGTTCTGCTTAATGGCATTAGTGTTACTCTAATTGATTGCTTGCTCTATAGGACCAAACTTCGAAGAGTTAGTCTTTCAGATGATTTTGTATACAGTGCATTCTCTAGTTTCTCCTTTGACAAATTTTGGGTCAGGAAATTGCAACATGTTGATGGATCCCAAATGGCTCATAGAGTAATATCTCTTCGACATATAATAGTCTCCAGGTTTCTTTCCTTCAAGCTGGCATTTTTCATAGGAATAGAAAGGTAATGGGACCTACGTGGGATACATTACAATTATGTATATAATAAGAATGTCTACTAGGTAGCAAATGCGATATAAAAAAGATTTTGATTCCTTAGGGCCGAGGAAGGATCTTGTAATAGTATATGGTGTGCTGTAAAGCATATTATAAGAAATATGTAATAGTTGTGGCAGTTGCATTAATATAGTAGTACTAATTGTATTCATATTATAACTATTATTAAGGGACTCCTTCGAGGCCTATATAAGAATTCCTCTAGTAACACAGTAGGCAAAGCTTAAGGCTTTTTGGAAAGTTTACTATCTAGTATCCAAAAGGACAATAAAGTAAGTGACATTCTTACCGTCAAGAAATAATGGTTGAAGTCTAATTTTTATTGTACCAAAATAGATTCCTTTATAGCCTTCACTGTTATAAGTATCTGAGAGTATTGGTAAATAAGTTTCTTATAGTTGGAAGAAATAGATTGTATAAAGACTTAAGAAGACTTGTACACAAACTTTAGTTTAGGTTGTCTGGAAGAAATTATGTTTTATAGTCGATAAGAACGTGTTTACATTCTAAAACTTGTAAAGGTTCAGAGGATCTAATTGGAAGGATGGATTATATTGGGTCTCTATCAAGCTGAGTTTCATATTGGAAATTTGTGATAGAGGTGGTGCTAGATGACAAGGACTTTAGATAAAAAAAATTGGTTTTCACTCCTCACTACTCTGTGGCTATCTATAGTCCTAGACCATCAATTGGTCTTAATATCTTAGAGACTATAGGTTTGCAAAAATTTCCCCTTCAGTGATAAGCCCTGCAATCAACATGGCTCTACTTGGCCTTAACAAACTCGATCGTCATACTAAAACTTGGATAACAATTCTAGTAACCTATAATACTTCATCGTAAATAGGATTTTGAACTAAGACTCAAATTCTTAGTCCAAGACTACTTGTAATATTTCTAGTGTGGAAGATATGTCTTAACAGCAACCACATCTTGTCTTAGCGACAATTAATCAATCTTACTTATACAACTGTTAACCTAGTTCATCATAAAGATTATCTGTTCATGATTCCTTAGGTTGAGCAATAATCCATCTTTAGGAGAGGTGATGAAGCCAAAAATTAAGCTCAAGTTCAAACTTTGCCAATCCAAAAGTTTGATTCTCAATATAAAGAATTGTTGGAATGTTGTGCAGATGTACCCAACAAATTTTGGTCTAAAGAAAAATACTCTGTCTCACTTTCTTACAAAGAGAACTAGACCATGCCTTATCAAATAGCATCACATTCGGGTATGCCATATGATGAAAAACTATGCAAGTAAAGATCTAATCACTATTGGACCTCAAACTCATCTCATTAGACCATCCAAGTCCCAATGGGCTAGCTCAGTATTTTATATGTACAAGCATTCAACTCATCATAAAGATTCATATCGGTGGTGGCCCTAAGGGTAACCACTGATATAGTTTTATACACTAGTTATTGGATTGTTTACTAACTCTTTTCAACCATTTGCTAGTCTTTTTCAACCGTTCAGCCTTTTAACTATGCAACTGTATCGGTGGCTAGGCGACTTGGCCATGTCAGGGTAAGAGCTTGTACTTTGCCACAAATCACACTATGACAACCCCTAATCATATTTCTAATAGTTTATAGCCTTTTTGTCAAATAAGCTATGATACCAAAAAGAAAAAAAAAGAATTTATCAAACAATAATTGGAATTACAAGGAAATGATCACAAGTTTAAGCATAAACACTCTCAAGACAATATTAAAGAAAGCTTAAGTTATTCACTCTTGACCCGATACAACCATTAACAACTGTAAACAACTTTGTCTTACACAATACCAAATGAACTTTATATAGAACTAGAAGAAATCTATCAATAGTAGTTATAGTAGTAATACAATTATAATTATACTGTTACAACTACCATATATTATTACATATTTTTTATAGTACACTTTACAACATACCTTACACTATTACAAAATGCTTTCTTTTCTCTAACAAATAGGAAACTTAATGATCATATTATTATCTAGGTATAACCCAATTTTACCTTGGATCTTGAGAAGCCAAACATAGCTAACACAATAAAGATTACGGTCTAGTTATATGGACTGGACATGAAGCCCAATGAATCGATTTGGCAATCCACTAACCTATAAAGTCCAAACTCATTTTTTAATGGGATCTATGTAGGGCCTATGCTAGTTATGCATATAATAAGTATGTTTACTAGGTGGTAGACATGGTTGTTGTTGTAGTAAATATCATAAGTAGTGTGTGAGCTGTAAACGAAATTTCAATTCCTTAAGAATAAGGAAGCATCTCGTAATAGTGTAAGGTGCACAATAAAATATACTATAAAGAATATGTAATAGTGTGTGGTAGTTGTAATAGCATAATAGTAATAATTACATTATTACTATAGCTACAATTGAAGGATTACTTTTAAGCCTATATAAGGATCCCCTTAGTGTTATGTAAGGTAGAGTTATTTGGATTTATCAAGTGTTATATAGGATCAAGGGTGAATAGCTCAAGTCTTCTATAATATTGTCTTGAGAGTGCTTATGCTTAAACTTATGATCATTTCCTTGTAATTTCAATTATTGATTCAATACATTGATTTAGTTTCTTTTTAGCATCGAAGCTTATTTGACAAGAGGGCTATAAATTATCGGAAACATGATTAGGAATTCTCACGGTGTGATTTGTGGTAAAGCACAAGCTCTCACCTGACATTGTCAAGTAGGCTAGCTACGGATGCAGTTGCATAATCGAGAGGCTGAACGGTCTAGAAAGATTAGCGAACAATCGAAAAAGACTAGCGAACGGTCTAAGACTGGTGCTAAAATAATCTCAGAGGTTACTATTAGGGCCACCATTATTATAGGATGGTGACCGACTTAATTTATATTGGAGCCAATAATACTAAATGGAGTACTTTCTTGTTGCTAGTTTTATTTGTTCTTATAATAGAGTATGTTCTATGGATGCTCTAAGATAGATCTTCCACACCAAAAATATTTCAAGTACTCTTGGAATTAGTTTTGAATCTCAATCCAAAAACCTGTTTGTCAGTTATCGTCCCATACTGGTTGTGGCCTTAACGATAACCCTGACCTAGCCATGTTAGGAAAAGAGCCTATGCTTTGCCATAAATCACATTGTGCGAAACCCTAATCATATTTTCGACAGTTTATAGCCCTATTGTCAAATAAGCTATAATACAGATTAGGGTGTGAGACAAGGTATTTTTCTCTAAACTAGAACTTGTTGAGTACTCTACAACATTCTAGTAATTCTCTGATATTAGCTTGTATATCTCATCCATTTTATGTTGGAATTCTCATGGAGCTTTCTCGGTCACCATCCCATACTGGTGGTGGCCCTACCGATAACCTTAGAGATTATTTTACGCACTAGCCTTAGACTATTTAGCAGTCCTCAAATGTGCTCAAAATGGATAATATCTATAGCGGGTTAACTTGTTGCAATTAGTATAAAAACTACTTTGCATGTCATATTGAGCAATGATAGGGTAAATATCAGCGAAGACTTTGAGTTCTTAAATGGATATATACGACACTCTAAATAAATCTCACATTCGCAAAATAAGGAAGAGATATTGAGTATATAAGTCAGCATACTTTAACACTCCATAAATGCGTTTTGGGCCGAAAAATTCAAAAATCGTGATAAGTTGTGTGTCTAAAGTAGACAATATCTTTGGTGGACTGGACTGTTACAATATAGATTTATTTAAATTTGTAATATTTTATTTTAATTAATTATGACAAGTGTTAAGATAATTTTATTTTACGATTTACTTATTTTAGATATAAATAATATAATAATATTTAATTTGATTAAATTTTTTAAAATAATCTTACTATTGTGTAAATAATTTTTATTTTTAAAATTAAAAATAATAATTATTAGGGTTTAGTGGTACATAAATTAAAAGTTTATTGAAGAAACACATATATTCCAAAAAATTATAGGAAAGATTTGAAGGATTTATAAGTATCTAATTGGAATTTCATCAAATAGATTTACTTTACTACATATATAATAAATGATTTTCTAAAATTTTTCCTTTTTAAACATGATGCAAGTATTATCCAGTAAATCATCAGAGATGTTATTTATTTTTCCCAAATATCAATAACAAACATGAGGAGAGTACATCATCTAGTAGGCAAACCTTGCAAAGATTTGCAAGATATTATGAGTTTGTAGCATTCCTATTAATACCATGTATAACATCAATTAACGTAGCATCACAAAATGCTATCAAATAACACATACACAAGATTTGCTGGATTAGATAAATTTTTCATTTATTGGCGGCGGTCAGCGGTGGCATTAAACAGTGAAATGAAATCTCAATTTTGGCGTTGTCTATTGGTTTGGGTACTTTATGGTAAATTTGGCAAAATTTTATTGAAATGAAATCTCATCCTTTGATTTTAAATAAAGACACGTGTCAACGTATGTTGTAAAGTCTAAAATATCCCAAACTAAGAAAGGATTCTAGTCCTATATTATTAAAAGTACATTAATTAAATGTTGTAATACCAAAATTAAGGCTATATTTGATCAACTTTCATTTACATATATATTTGTTTTATAATTATAAAATATGTTTAGAACATACTGTAGTTGTTAGATATTAGGGTAAAATTTAGATTATTGACTAACTAGAGCCCATTATTTTATCAAACCGTTATTAAATGTTAAAATATTTCTATATTGTTATAAGTAAATATCTATAAGTGGATGAAAAATAGCTGCTAAATAAGTTTCAACAGTTATTTTAGTTATGAGATAATTTTGAAACATATCTAGTCATATAAACATTTGACTAAAAATTAGATATTTGTTATGAAAAATCAAGCAAATAAACAAATAAAAAACCAGGTAAATTTATATAAAAAATCTTTGAAGATTTCGGAGGAAAAACCATAGAAGAGAGAACGGAAATTTTTTCTAAGATAAAAAAGAGAAAATAGTATATGATTTGTCCTAAACTCTTAAATATATAGTTCGGGGTTTGGGTTGGGTTTAAAATTAAAACCAGGTCAGGTCAGGCTCATATAGTAAAACCCATACAATATATTTATATACATACACATATACAATACCGTAAAAAAATAAGGGCATTGCCCCCTAACCTCTAGCAAGGGGCGTTTCACCCAATTGCTTCAGTGTACCCCAATATACTGTATCGATTACAAAATACGGGCCACAAATTTACAATATCCCTATCCCTATAACATATTATTCTATGTTACAAAGAAATAAATGTTATTACATGCCTCCCTTTAATTATAAATAGACCATAAGTCTAGCAAGGAACTTAACGTAGAAATACATAACCAAGATTTATAATCTTGAAATAGGAAGGGAAATAAAGTAGCTACGTTAATTATCAAAGATTATGAGACTTTCATATACAATCTACTACATGCTTTGTTAGTAATTAATGGACTAATAATTAATCCCAGCAGAGTCTTTCCTCAAACTGCTGGAATTCAATGTCATCAAATAATAATCCAGCCTGTTGCCACCATGAACTGTAACAAAATCCATACTTACTATCTTCTTCAAGAAGATCAGGAAGATTATCAAACCATGCATTATTTTCATGATTGTCTTCTGCTATTAGAGAACGAGACTCTTCATCATCACCTTCATGTTGCAGGTTTCTATCTAATTCAGTGCAGTTGGCCTCAACTCTTCTCGATTGATCAAATATGGCAGCCTTAGCAGCCTTAGCAGCCGCTGCCTGAATATCTTTAGGAGCAGTACTGGCCGGCCGGGGAAGCTCATCAGCTAGTTGTGGAAAATTAAGCTGAGCCAAGTGACCTTTAATAGCTAGGGAGGCAACATCATGGGCTCGAGCAGCCATTTCTGCTGTGGGAAAAGTTCCAAGCCAGATTCTTGATTTCTTTCTTGGCTCACGTATTTCAGACACCCATTTGCCCCAGCTTCGCATCCTAGCTCCTCTGTATGTAGGGTGCTTCAGATTATTTTTATTACTTCCAATTTTCTTGCACATCTTCTTTCCTTCGTTTTCATCTACTGTATTACTCATCATTTCTTTGGCTTGCTTTGATTGTTTCTTTTCTGAAGAAGAAAATGAATTGGAAATTTGAGACTCAGCAGAGTCCATATATAATTCTGTGACAGATTAATCTGAGCTGCTGTATTATATATACATATGTATTTATGCCACCTGAGAGTTCATATATGCAAAAAATGAGGTGGGCTATGAGCTCTGATATCCTGGGACCTTGAGGTGCTATATATATATATATACACACACACTAATATTATAACGTAGTTACATGTTCGGTAGGAGTCTACATTATTACTGTTATGTGTACATTCAAAAAATTATATTCACAAAGTTATCGTTAAAAAAAAAAATTGTGATAATAGAACCCTTGAATCTAATTTTTTTAAAACAATTACTGTTTAAACTATCTTTTAAAAATAATCATTTTAATTTTTTTAAATTAAAATATTCTTATAAAAAAGATTTTAAAAATGATCAGTTTTAAATTTTTTTCATATTTAAAATTTTTTTTGTGTTCGAAAATATATTTTTTAGTAGGAAATTGTTTTTAATTTCTTAATGCTTAAAAATATATTTTTAAATAAAAGTATTTTAATTTAAAAAAATTTAAGTTAGTTATTTTTTAAATATTTTTTAAATAGTAATTATTTAAAAGAATTAGATTCCAAAATTAGGCATCAGTGTAATTTATTTTAAAAATTTATAATTAATTAGTCACACCAATGGTAAGTGTTCCACGGGTCCGTGGCATTAATTATTTGACGTATAATTTTTTGATGTTTTCTCCATAATTTGGGTCCGTGGCATTAATTATTTGACGTATGATATTTTGATTTTTTTCTCCATAATTTAATTAGTGGGGTTAAATTTAATTTTAATATTGAAAAAAATATTTCAAAACAGTGAGAAAATTGTCTGGTAGTTCAAAATTATTGGCATCTCATATATTTTGTGGTTAGCTAGCTCACAAAATATAGTATCAAAGAATGGATGTTACATGAGTGGACCCATGACCCACGATTTGCACGTGCAAATGCATAAAGTATCCTACTAATTAAATTATTTCTTCTTTCCATTACTTTATTCCTTTTTTAAAAAAGAAGATTCTTCTTTCCCATTTGAAACTAGCTTTTCAAGTTACTATCTAGCTTCTAATTAATTGCGCCATTTTTCACGAGAGGATTAAGCACAATATACACTGGAGTTCTACTATTCGAAACAAGATATTAAAATCCTCAATTGTTAATAACAATGATACGAGACTTTCATATCATATTTCTTAGGTATTATAGTATAAATATTTGAGATGTAATATAATTATTATATCTAATTCTAACTAAAAATTTGATATATATATCAATAAATTGTAATGTAATATTTAAAAATAAATAAATAAATAACCTTTGAAAGGCAAAGGCACACCTACTTTGGCCCCTTGATGTTTATTGACAAGTTTTTGCAGGCTCATTCCCACTTTCTTTTTCATCATAAATTCACTCCCACTACATGATAAAGATTTCACTTTCTCGCTGTCTTTGTTTTTCTTCCTTGTGTTGATGCTGATTTTTTACTATTAATATCTTACATACAATTTTTCTCCTTCGTTTTATATATTTACAAAAAAAAAGGCCAATAAAGGGTGCCAGTTTCTCGGCAAAAATCTTCCGTTACCTAAGTCAGTAAGATTTTCTTTCTAAAAATAATCGGGGAGCGTAATAAAGATAATCTGAGAAGCATGCACGAAGACATTAGAGAGATTGTATTTCAACGTCATTCTTTTTTTTTTGCGTACCTTTTTCTTAATTGCAGAGTCGTATTTTTTAACTGCTAGTTATGAGGAGTGGGGTTTGGTAGTGTCCCTTTTTTTGGGGGTTTTGTCACCCACTACAACTCAGTTATTCAATTATTGACTCTTGATAGTAGCATATTTTTCTCCCCAACATCTAGCCCCCCAGTTTCTAGTAGCGACGAGTCATCAGTTCGTTACTAGAAACTTGAAGTTATTTTTTTTGAGCCAAAGAATATAGGATACCAGCTCGGTTATCTTTCCTGAACAAAAGAATATAGAACACTAGCTTATGTATATTTCTTGAACAAAATAATATAGCATACCACCTCAGGTATTTTTTCTGAGCAAAAGAATATAGAATATCAATTCAATTATTTTTTCTGGGCAAAAGAACATAGAACTCCAGCTCATATATTTTTCCTAGGTAAAAGAACATAGAATACCAAATCATGTATTTTTTTAAAGCAAAATAATATAGAATATCAGTCCAATTATTTTTCCTAAACAAAAGAATATAGAATACCATCTCGGGTATTTTTTTTTGGAGCAAAAAAATATAGAATATTAGCTCATGTATTTTTCTTGGGCAAAAGAACACAGAATACCAGCTCATGTATTTTTCCTAAGCAAAAGTATATAGAATATCAGCTTCATGTATTTTTCTTGAGCAAAAGAATATAGAACACTGGCTCATGTATTTTTTTTAGCAGTAGAATATTGACTCAACTATTTTTTTCTGAGCAATAGATGTAAGCTCAAGTATTTTTTCTAAGCAAAAGAATATAGAATACCACCTTATGTATTTTTCCTGAGCAAAAGAATATAGATCACCGGCTCAAGCATTTTTTTTTTCTGAACAGTAGAATATTGACTCAATTCTGAGCAATAGATGTCGGCTCAAGTATTTTTTTTGAGCAAAAAAATATAGAATACTGGCTCAAGTTTTTTTTTTCCTGGGCAAAAGAATATAGAATATTGACCCAAGTATTTTTTCTGAGCAATATAATGTTGGCTCAAGTATTTTTTTCTGAGTAAGTGAATATAGAATACTGGCTCAAGTAATTTTTTTTAAGCAGTATAATGTTGGCTCAAGCATTTTTTTTAAGTAAGAGAATATAGAATACTGGTTCAAATATTTTTTTTGAGTAGTAGAATATGGCTTCTTCATGATAGATCAACATGTTATTTCAATTCTCAATAAATTCCACGCATGCAGGCACTATATCTACATTATTTCATTGCATATTTCCATATATGAATATTCATTCGTGTTAATGCATGAATATTTTTGTGCACAGTATATACGCATGAATTATGATTGCACTAAATTGTGTACCAGCACATCCATGGATCTTCATGTATTGGTACCATCTCACGTGGTATTTCCTCACTTTCTAGGATTTGCATCCATAAGCTGTTCTCGGCATTTATGTCAGTGTGGTGCACTAACTAGTAACTATGGTGTTGGCAACTTGTTCTTGCATGTGTACTAGCTCCAGCTTTTATGCATTAATCAAGAAGCCATGCATGTTGCGGAACTCATGAGCAAAATTAAGTAAGCTCTCCAAGGTTTTCACACTGGGTTGTTGCCTGGGTAACTGCATAGTCTGGTAGCTATGCCTAGCAGCCTTTAGAAGGCTCTGAAGAAGAGCTTGATTTTTGAAACTCTACAGCTGTTGCTTTCTTCACTTGCACTCATAGTATCACCCATTGATGTCGTAGTCATCAAAATTAAGTTTGGTAGGTGTAACGGCATTGCAAGATTATTTATTAAGTCCTAGCAAGCTGAGATGCAGTAGTCCAAAAATGCTTTTGATGACTGAAATACTTCTGAACACAATACAGAGCATTTTCAAGTCGTAGTTTAGTAGTTTTAAGTAGCAGAAAGAAATCAACTGTCTCTGACTTTCCCTTGGCCTTGATACTTCCTCCTCAACTGCAGGACATTAGAATGGCCAACCATCATATTCAGTGTTTGGAAATGAGCTGAGTATAACCCCCACACATCTGCAAGTATAAATGAAGGAATGGCCAATCATGTTCAGGTTCCTTAACAAACGCAAGCTGAATCATGATTGCGGGCCCAACAAGGTAGTTATTCTTGTGGTTACTTTGTATCATGCTTGCTTTCTCTTCTAGCAGCACCAGAAAGAATTACTAGGCCTTCTTTTGCTAAGTCAGGGCATAGTGCTTTTTTGAAAAGAGCACATAATTGCATAACAAGATGCATGATCATTAGAAGAAGATTGACCATTGTTGCCCGATCGACTAGAACTATAACCTTTCTCTTCCTTCGCTGAAAGAATATCAATGGCATTTGCAGGTAGTTGTAGCATTCTGAGGCGATCCATCCTTTGGATTTTTACTCTTTGATGCATCAATGCAAATTTCATGTATTTCATAGAAGCAAACTTCTGTCTTGACAGTGCTTATGTCTTTCTTTTAAAGCAGTTACAGAGAAATGACTGAGCAAGGAGAAACAATTCCCCTTCTCAGTAATCTGGAAAGAACGTGTGCATTTTGGAATCTGCATCGCTGAAAAATCCAGCTTTTTGGGGGCAATTAAAATAGATTGTTTCAAGAGCTGAGGTGTGTATATTATGGCTTTTCTAGAGCAGAGAATCCCTCTATTATTGCATCTAGGAATGCAAACAGAAAGCTAGTTGCATCTGCCACATTCTGTGTGTATTTGGTAGAAACTTGCAGCTTTGCTATAGCGAAAGATGAATCCAGTGCATCTCATTATAGGATTTTGGTAGTGCTATAGCTTCTGCACTTTCAGCAGAGAAAAACCCGAGCAGGAAATGTCAGTTCAAGCAAATGAAGAACACCACTAGTGAGCGCCTTAAATATGATGCCCACTTTGCTTGGAGCTACAGCAAAGCACCTCTCCATCACCTCTAATGAAAGGCCCAAGGTATTGATGTTAATGTGCAGAAAAATTCGGGTTACTGTTCACGTGAGTATTTACGGGGTACTGTTCACCTAAAAAAATATGATGTATCTTGTGTTTTGTTAGCATTTTAACATGGTTGCATCCCACCAATGAATGTGAGACACATGTAGGTCTCTTGTGGGAAGTATATAAAGTGTATTTGTGGTGAAAAATCTAATTTAGAGTGTTTAAATTTGCCCAGAAAAATTCTTCAGTGTGGTTGCCCGAAATTCTGTGTTTTTCCTCTATTTTGCTATTGATTTTTCAATTTTTGTATTGTTTTAGTTGCTGCAACTTCTCTTTCTTTGATTTACTTGTTTGGATGCTTAGTTGGGGATGTTATCAAGTTAAACTTGGTGACATTTGTTGAAAATTCAGCCAACATTTTATGGTATCAGAGCTAGGTTGCAGAAAGTCAAGAAAGTGAAGATTTAAAGCAAAAAACAAGATGGCTAGCATAAGCTCTTCAAACCCCACGATCCAGCAATCTTATGTTCCGATTTTTTATGGAGAAAATTATGATTTTTGGTGTGTGAAGATGAAAGCACTCTTTATTTCATTAGATCTTTGGGATCTAATAGAAATCGGAGTTGTTGAACCCGCATCTACATCAACCTTGACAGAACAAGAGCAAAGAAATTTAAAAGAGAAGAAGCAAAGGGATGCAAATGCTCTTAGCAAAATTCAGCAAGGAGTTTCCAATAATGTATTCCCAAGAATTATTGGAGCAACAAAAGTAAAGAAAGCTTGGAAAATCTTGCAAGAGGAGTTCAAAGGGAGTGTAAAGGTAAGAGCTTTTAAGGTTCAAGATCTTAAAAAAGATTTTGAAAATGTGAGAATGAAATAAAATGAAACAATGCAAGAATTTTCAGATAGATATACTGAGTTAGTGAATCAAATGAAGATTTATAGTGAAGAAATTGAAAATAAAAAATTGATTGAGAAGGTCTTAAGGTTCTTGCCTGAAAAATTTGATCCCATTGTGTCGGTTATTGAAGAAACTAAAGATTTAGATACTTTGACATTGCAAGATTTGATAGGTTCACTAAAATTATTTGAGCGTAAATTGATATGGCGTTCCGAAAAGTCTCTTCATAGTGCCTTTCAATCTAAGCTCAATGTAGGACCTAAAACTCATGATCAAGGTAGAGGAGAGTCATTTAGAGGTGGAAAGACAAGCAAGAGGAAGAGGAAGAGGCTGGAATTTTAGAGGAAGAGGCAGAGGAAGTAGTTGATAGAAGTCCGGGAGATGAAGGAAATTCTCAGAAGTGCAGAATTTGTAAATGGAGCAATCATGTTGAAGAAAATTGTTGTTTAAGGGAAAACCACAATGCCACAATTGCAAGAAGTTCGGGCACCTACAAAGAGATTGTAAATTTAAGAATACTCAACAAGCAAGCCGAGTAGAAGAGAAAGATGATGAAGCAAACTTATTTTATGCTTGTCAAAGTGCATTAGAACAAGAAAATGAAGTTTGGTTTCTTGACAGCGGTTGCACAAATCATATGACTGGAAACGAGAGCATTTTTCACAAAATGGATGCTTCCATTAGCTCACAAGTAAAAATGGGAAACAGTGTTCTTGTGCAAGCTAATAAGTGTCTAAAAGTACATTATTTACATATATTTTGCAAGACATTATTGCATCACTTTTGAATTTAATGTCCTTATTTGTGCATAAATTGTGAAATTTCATTGTCATACTTTTAATCTGCATGTTTTCATAGTCAAGAAATCAAATACATGCAAATATGTATAATTGTACAAGATGGCATGAGTATCATACTTGTATTTAAGTATTTATGTGGTGTATTTTTGTGTATAGGTGTTAAAGGAGTGCAAGTTGCAATTAAAGATATAAAGTATCCACTTGCATACAACTCACTTGAGCATGAATCATTATTATGGCCATAACTTTGTGTAGACATCTTCAAATTGCATGATTCTTTTGGCAAGTGAAAGCTAACTCAATTATACATAATTCATGTGCAGATAACATTTGAAAATTTAGAATGGGTAGGCACAGAAAGTGTGAAGGAACGTAATTGAGCATTGTTCATCCATGTGCAACCTGGACCAACGAACACCTTTGTCTTTTGGCCATAACTTTCTGAATACGCCATCAATCAAGTTGATTCTTAAGTGATGGAACCAGAAGGAAGACAGCTAAAATGTTCATGTTATCCATATTTTCCAGATCGTGCATCGGGGCTGTCTAAGATGGACATTATGTAGACAATGGTTGTCAAAATGGCAATTTGAGCATGCGTTAATATTTTGATCATATCGCATGTTACCGACATCGAAATGACATGATTATTAAAGCATGAGAAAGCTTATTCAATTATTCAAACATTGTATGAAGACTACTTTCTCTAATTTGGCATGGGAGATAGCCATAAGGGAGTTACAATCTGGCAGATAGAGATATGATGAAACTTCAACATGCATGTGTCTTCACATGTAAAGCATCCTTTATGTTGCCTATATAAATGGTGGTTTTGAAGAGGAAGGCATGCTATTCTTGATTTCATTTCTCTTAGGTAGTTCTTTCCTTGTTTTATTTCTTTGCTTATTGTAATCCAAGTGTTGTCACTCAAAAATTTGTAACTAGTGTTTGTGTTGTTTTTGTACTCTTCATCAAGCAATTTCCACCAAAGGATTGAAGAAGACAATCAATCATTTCAAACCCAAGGGAAAATCTTCGATAAAGATTAGTTTATATCAATCTTTGTTTGTTCTTCTATGTGTTTTTCACTTTCATACTTAATTTCATTGATTTGAACTTGATAATGGAAGGCTAAATACATAGTGGGAGTTTGGTTTAGCTACTATGATTGTGTTGGTTATTTTGTGAATTATGTTTAATGAATGTTTAAGATTATTACTTGTTCATTGTTCTGCATACCTTAGATTATGAATTGTAGACCGATAGTCTATTGTTTATAATTAAAATTAACAAATGAGAATTAAGGTGTTAGAAACATCATCTTACCTTAATTAAGCTCTTTTGAACAAGTGTTTAAATTGGATCCATTGATTTGGTTTAATTTAAATGGTCATATCATTTTCTTGTAATTAATTCAATTAATTAAGTAAAAGCCTCACATCAAGGATATACTTAGTTGATTGCAAGTGAGAATTGCCATGATCATTAGATTTCTCTAGCCATAGTGAAAAAGATCAATAAACTAAACATTGGAATAATTGTTCAATTCACTTAATATTTCAATACATGAGTAGATAGCTAACCAACTCCCATTTGATTTCATTGGATTTAATTTATTATCATTATTCTTTTTTTTAGCAAGTCAATTTATTTGTTTAACATCGCATCAAACTACAAATTGAATGAGTGTTTAGGACTTTATTATTTATTAAATTTAGTAATATAAAGAAAATAAATAAGAATCTAAACCACTACAATTCCTTAAGAGATCGACCTTGGGGTAAATTTATCATTAGCTATTAATGATTTGTGCACTTGCAAGCATATTAAAATTTGACATCACAAGTCAAAGTCAAAGGCAAAGGCACCATTGGAGTACAAACTAAGAGAGAAGTTAGATACATTTCAGATGTGTTGTTAGTACCAGATTTGGAATAAATTTTGTTGAGTGTTGGTCAACTTCTAAAAAATGGCTATTCTTTGAAATTTGAAATAAATGGTTGTGTAATTTTTGATAAACAACATGAGAAGCTGATTGTGGCTGATATAAAGATGAAAAACAGAAGCTTTATGTTGAAATTTCAATATGCAAAAAATGTTGCATTAAAGACCGAAATCATGGGTGAGTCTTGGCTTTGGCATCAAAGATTTGGGCACCTAAATTTTGGGAGTTTAAAGTTATTACAGCAGAAAAATATTGTAGACGGCCTTCAAAGATAGAAGAACAACAAGGAACATGTAAGGGATGTGTACTTGGAAAGAATCATAGGCAATCTTTTCCAAAAGGAGCAGCATGGAGGGCAAAGCAAGTACTTAAACTAGTGCATACCGATATTTGTGGACCAATGAATACCATATCTCATGGAGGTAACAAGTACTTTATTCTCTTTATTGATGATTATTCAAGAATGACATGGGTGTTTTTTTATGAGACAAAAATCTGAGGTATTCATAATCTTTAAAAAGTTCAAAAGTTTTGTTGAAAAACAAAGTGGTCATTTCATCAAATTTTGAGAAGTGATAAAGGTAAAGAATGTATCTCTAATCAATTCAATAAATCTTGTGAAGATGAAGGTGTAGATAGATAAGTTACGGTGGGTTACACTCCACAACAATATGGGGTATCCGAGAGGAAAAATCAAATGGTGATGGAGATGACAAAATTCATGTTGCATGAAAAAAGCTTACCTAAGAATTTTTGGGCTGAATCAGTTCATACAGCTATGTATTTGATAAATAGAGCACCAATTAAGGCTTTGAACCATAAAACTCCTATAGAAGCTTGGAGCGGGAGAAAGCCTTCCATTAGGCACTTGAAAGTTTTTGGTTGTGTGTGTTATGCCCAAGCTCCAAAAGAAATGAGAGGGAAGCCAGATGAAACAAGTGAAAGGTGTATCTTTGTTGGCTATAACTCACATTCAAAAGGCTATAGATTATATAGCTTGAAGAACAAAAAGATTGTTGTAAGTAGAGATGTGATTTTTGATGAAAATGCCAACTATAATTGGGAGCAAGAAAAAGTTGAAGAAAAGTTTGTTTCCATTGATATGACTCGGCCTAATTCATCTCAAATTAATACCAACATTGAAGAATCTCCACCATCCTCTCCACCTAGCTCTCCGGGATCATCAAGTAATACACCAAGCTCTAGTTCGTCTTCACTGAGTTCTACTCCAAGAAGAATGAGAAACTTGGATGAAATTTATCAAAGTTGCAATTTTTGTGTTGTTGAACCTGAAAAGTTTGAAGATGTGATCAAGGAGAAGCCTTGGAAACAAGTCATGGAGGAAGAAATTGAAGGAATTGAAAAGAAACACTTGGGAGCTCATTGATAGGCCAAATGACAAGGAAGTTATCGAGGTAAAATGGATTTATCGAGTGAAATACAATTCAGATGGTGAGGTGCAAAGATATAAGCAAGGTTGGTTGCGAAAGGTTATCTACAATAGCCCGGTATTGATTTTCAAGAAACCTTTGCTCTGGTTGCACGACTTGACACCATTAGAACTCTCATTGCCTTGACAGCACAAAAAGGTTGGTTGTTATACCAACTTGATGTGAAATCAGCTTTCTTGAATGGAGAATTATAAGAAGAAGTTTTTGTTGATCAACCACAAGGTTTTGTAGTAAAAAATAAAGAAGACAAAGTCTACAAACTCAAGAAAGCATTGTATGGGATCAAACAAGCTCCAAGAGCTTGGTATAGTCAAATTGATTCCTATTTCAATGAAAAATGATTCATAAAGAGTAAAAGTGAGCCAACATTATATGTGAAGAAGCAAGGAATGTCGGATATTCTCATTGTTGCCATTTATATTGATGACTTGCTGTTTATGGGTAATAGTGAGAAGTTGATAAATGAATTTAGACATGAAATGATGGAAAGATATGAAATGAGTGACATGGGATTGTTGAGATACTTTCTTGGGATAGAAATTCACTAAGATGAAGATGGTGTATTTATATCTCAAAGAAAGTATGCAGAAAATATTTTGAAGAAAGAAAGAATGCTTGGTTGCAATGTTGTAGCTACACCACTTGTTGTGAATGAAAAATTGAAGAAAGAAGATGGAGGAAAGAAAGTGGATGCAACTCATTATAGAAGTTTGGTTGGAAAGTTACTTTACCTTACTGCAACAAGGCCGGATATAATGTTTTCAACAAGTTTGCTGTCAAGATTCATGAACAACCCAAGCCACATTCATCTTGAAGTGGCAAAAAGAGTGTTGAGGTACCTTTAAGGTACCATGAAACTTAGAATCAAATTTTGGAAGAACACAGAAATTAAGTTGATAGGCTTTTGTGATAGTGATTGAGGTGACTGTGTAGATGACATGAAAAGCACAAGTGACTTTGCATTTTCTCTTGGCTCAGGTGTGTTTTCTTGGTGTTCAAAGAAGCAACAAACAGTTGCTCAATCCTCAGCTGAAGCAGAATATGTTTCAGCCTCATTGGCAACATCACATGCTATATGGTTGAAGAGGATACTTGAAGATATAGGAGAGAAGCAAGAGCAAGCAACAACACTGCATTATGACAACAAATCAGCAATTACAATGGCCAAGAATCCAGTTTATCACAGTAGAAGCAAGCATATAACACTCAAGCATCACTTCATAAGAGAAGTAATTGAAGATTGAGAGATTCAGCTTGAGTTTTGTAGGTCAGAATAACAACTTGCTGACTTGTTTACAAAAGCCCTGCTAAAGAAAAATTTTAGCTACTCAGAGAAGCAATTGGAGTTCAAGAGCAGCACATTAAAAGGGGAGAATGTTGATGTTAATACGCAGAAAAATTCGGATTATTGTTCACGTGACTATTTACGGAATACTGTTCACCCAGAAAAATATGATATATCTTGTGTTTTGTTAGCATTTTAACATGATTGCATCCCACCAATGAATATGAGACACATGTAGGTTTCTTGTGAGAAGTATATAAAGTGTATTTGTAGTAAAAAGCCTAATTTAGAGTGTTTAAATTTGCCCAGAAAAATTCTTGAGTGTGGTTGCCCGAAATTCTCTGTTTTTCCTCTATTTTGTTACTGATTTTTCAGTTTTTGTATTGTTTTAGTTGCTGCAACTTCTCTTTCTTTGATTTATTTGTTTGGATGCTTAGTTAGGGATGTTATCAAGTTAAACTTGGTGACATTTGCTGAAAATTCAGCCAACACAAGGTTAGGAAAAATCTGCTCACCCTTGCGTTATGTCAAAGTGGAAATTCCCATGTTTGGAAAATATTTCATCATTCCGAGTTGATTAAAGGAACTGGAATGATTTATTTTTGCCTTTCAGTTGACATTTCCAGCCACAAGATTTTTATTCCCTGAAAAACAATCACAAAAGCAAAGTGAGCATTTAGCTATGTTAATAAATCTCCTTGAAAACTGAACTGAATAAACCCAAGAGAAAAAATTAAAATATTAATAACTAAACTTCCCTGGTTTATGCTCAGCAGGAGACAATTTTTCTGGCAATTAAATCTGAAGCTCGTCTGGAAAATATATTGTTCTAAGCCTTGTAAGAGAAATTAATTATCTTTTTCATCTTTGGCTTTCTCCTCGTATACTTCTTGTTCTTGCTAGATCAAACTATGCTTTTTCTGTTCCATGCGTAGGATATACTGAGCACCGGATTAGCCACGGTACAGAATGGGACAGCTCTTCCTCGGTTGGGAGGCTCATTGGTAGCCCTTGTTGGAGTTGCTTCAAGCTTAGATCACAACAAGCCAAAAGGGTGCAACTTATTATCATTCTAGTTTGACGTACCAGATTTTGTTAATTCAATGGATGGAATGGTTGGACAACAGGCTTGCGGATGCCCCAACATGTGCAGAGATTGGAAATGGGTACGGATTATTCCACAAAATTGCCAAATACTAAGTATCATTGCCTGGCATATTTGGGTAGTTGAAGCTCACTGACTGTTGCCTCTTGTTGGCTTAAAAAAAAGATGAAGGCAAGGACATGCAGTATATTATTTGGAGGTCTCGATGGTAGAGCTTTGCTAAAGCAAAACCTGCTTTCTTTACGCAACATCCATAATGATGGTAAATTAAGCATTTTAACATGGCCAGACCTTGCCCTTCGTCTTGCGCACTACTCACAGCTTTTCCTGGAAAGTTTCCATACAAGGAGGCAACAATGAGATTGCATGCCTTAACCCATAAAGTGGGGTAAACTATTTATCACCTTATCTTGCATTAGAGTAAGACCATCTTCCTCTTCAACGATAGTCTCCAAGATTTTGCAATGCTTTGAGCTTCTTTACTTCTAGGATGGAAAACCTGTATGAAATACCTACTCCAATTTTGCAAGAACTTACTGCATAGTTGACTAAAGAAAGTCGTTTTTGCAGTTCAGCTGGCATTCCTAGTAAGCAAGCTTTAGATCCTTGTCCCCTAGAAAGCAACCGAGAAAAAAAAAGCAAGCTTTAGCTATTTTAAAATATTAATGAATCTCCTGAAAACTTGAATTGAATAAAACCAAGAGAGAAAATAAATAAATTAAATATATGAGCAAGAGCAACTAAGCTTCCCTGATTTATGTGCAGCAAGGAGTAATTTATTTTTTGCAATTAAATCTTCGAGGAAGTAGACTGGAAGATTCATTTGGAATATATGCTTGTAGCAATCTGAAAAGGAAATCAAATGTATTTTTCTTCTTTACAATCCTTGGCTCTCTCCTCATTAACTTCTTGCTTTGCTTTCCTCAGCTTTTTCTTTTCAGTGTTGGTTCATTCAACTTGCTCAAAAGAAAATAAATCACCGTATTCTGCGACATTGTTGCTGCATTTGACAGCTTTGCAGGATTGCAATACGTATGCTGCCAAGAATTACATATTTCTTCAAAGAACTTTGGCTCCGCAACAGTTTAGTTTTCCTGTGGATTAATATGTCCATATTTAGGATACAGAGCCAAAATTTCTTTATACAAACTTATCCAACCCTAGAAATCTTAAGAATGACTCATGACTTTGTTTCTGTACTGAGTACACCAAAACACCACACTGCCAACAATGCTTGCAACCACAATTGCAAATCTGGAGATTCTGAAATGACTTGTTTGACGATACTTATCAATGCTAGAAGACCGACGGTTACACCATCACTCGCCGTTGCTAATCAATGTGGTGATCGAATTTTCTATCAAATTCCAGTAGCTGATCAAATGCGAAAAACATTGTAGTTGCGCAGCATGATATTTTCTCCCAAAAAAAAAAACCAGAAAATTCTGAAATTCGCTAAACCAGTAGCAACAACTTTCCAACAAATGTCTTACAAGAATTCTTTCAGTCATTCCATCAAAGAGCTTCAAAGCCAGCTTTATTTTATTTTTCCTTATTAAGCGCTAAGTTGTAGAAAAGCACCAACTGACAGTTTAACTTCTTCACCGTTGGACAATATTAAGTAGGAAATACATACCCATTACTGAAGCTTTCTTGTAATGATTATTACAATTTGAGTCGTGATGAGAAATGGCGAATTAAGGAGTTGCATGAGTTTAGCGGCTGTCTTCTGCAAATTCTGACAGCATCCAGCAGCAACTTGAAACATGATGACGGAGGAGATGAATTAGCCAAATCGCTTTAAGTGGGCTCTGACTATTGCACTACAGATGCGGTAGCAGTTGGCTTGGGGTGGAAGCAGCAATAATGGCTAGGATCGATTTGGTTTTCTCATGAAGAATTATACCACAGAATAATTTTTCACATCATGCCTTTCTTTTTTTCACTGCTTTCTTTTCTATTTAACATTCCTCCCTTTACAATGCCGTAATTTCTCCCCATTTTATTTCACACCACCTTAATTTTCTCCTGCCTCTTCCAGTTTCACCATAACTTCTTCGACGCCATATTTTGCCATTTTTCTTTTTCTCACTGTTCATGGCTCTTAATTTTTTTTTTTCCAAACCACAAAAATAATTTTTCTCATGATTTTTTGTATTGCTCCCCATAAACGGCGCCAAATGTTGATATCGAATTTTTAACGATCAGTATCCAACATACAATTTTTCTCCTCCGTTTCATATATCTGCAAAAGAAAGACCAATCAAGGGTGTCAGATTTCTCGCTGAAAACCCTTTAATGCCTAAGTCAGTAGGATTTTTTTTTGTAAAGATAATCGGGAAAGCGTAGTAAAGATAATCTCAAAAGCATGTATGAAGACATTAAAGAGTTTGTATTTCAATATCATTCTCTTTTTTGCATACCTTTTCCTTGACTGAAGAGGCATACATGAAGACATTAGAGAGTTTGTATTTCAGCTCGTTCTCTTTTTTGCATATCTTTTCCTTAACTGAAGAGTCGTATTTTTTAACTGCTAATTATGAGGAGTGTGGCTTAGTAATGCCCCTTTTTTTGGGCTTTTGGTCACCCACTAGAACTCAAGTTATTCAATTATTGACTCTTCATGGTAGCATATTTTTCTCCCCAACACCTTGCTTTCTTTTTACTCCTTATTTAGCACATGGTTAATCGACGTGCATGTTGTTGGATTTCAACCAAATAATTAAGCTCAATTTCATCGTACTTTACATTCAATCAAAGTTAGATTGCCTTAAACACTAAAAAATAAAGACCATATTGAAGAGATAAATAAGAAGTTAGAAGTTAAAAACTAATATAAAAAACTACGGAAGATTAATCAAGGTTAAATTTATTTTATTTAGAAAAAAAAATTGTATAAAAGTGAGATATTTTAACTATAAAACACTAACTTTTATCTCCTATTATTATTATAATTCGAGATGGTTTGAAAACCCTAAGTGTATCTCGAATTAGTCAAACTATATTGAGAATGTAAATTAAAGTTTGTGGCGATGATTTGAAAAGTTATGATAATAAATTAAAGTTCAAAACTTTGAAATTACTATATCCTTTTAACTTCAAATGCAAATTTTTACTGTTGATGTTGTATGATATAAGAGTAAGGGTGGGCATAAAATCCAGATCGAACCAGATCATACCAAAACCGATGGATTCGGTCCGGTTTCGATTCTCAAATATAAAAATCTAAAATTTTCAATTTGGTTTCGAGTTTGGTTTAAAAAATTCAAATTGAATCGAATTTATTATTTTTTAATATTTCTTTCGTAAAATAACGTCGTTCCAACTAAATGACGTCGTCTTATCCCTAAAAATTTTTAAAAAATTAATAATTTAATCTAAAATCTGAACCAACCCAAAAATCAAACTGTTCAATCTGATTTTATTTTAAGTTCTTTTTCTATTTGATATGATCTGGTTCGGTCTTTTCTTTCTATTCGCTCAAGTTCTAAAATTTAAAACTCGATTTTTCTAATTCCGATTCGAGTTTTTGAATATTTGGATTAAACCAGACCGTGTCCACTCTTATATGAGAGTAGATAGAATCATTAAAATAATAAAAATTAACGTAATTAAATAGAAAAAAAGTATACACATATACAAATGTGCGGCATTTGATAGCCGCCACCTTTTCTACATATACCTTACATATGCTCCTGAAGAGACAATTTTAACGAACGTAGCCTTTTGCGCCTATCATAACCAACCATATTATTATCATTATTACTTATTTTCTTTCTCTATTTATTGCTCTTGTCTTCAATACATAAATACATAGAGTTTTTCAAAAATATGCAAATTTAAAGAAGTTTAATTAAATTTAGGGTTAATTATATCTACTATTTACCCCAATATGAATGTAAGAAATATTAAATTTAGTATTATATGCCAATAAAATTAATAATTATATATATATTTGTATTTTTATTTAATAGTTTAATTTAATTAATTTTAATTAAAAAATTTAAAAGAAGATTTTGATTGTTTTTATTTAATAAATATAACATGTGTTCATATTTTATTTAATTTATATTAATTAAGTGCTTCATATTTTTTTAAGAAAATAAAATGAATATAATATATATAATTTTCAAATAGATATACTAAATAAAATATTATACGTGTTTTACTTAAAAAAAACTTATGATCATTACACATTAAATTATTATCCAGAAAATAAAAAAAGGAGGATTAGGAGTATTTTAGTTTATGAGTTCGTATAAATTCTTTGTTAACATTTTAATTCAAGTAATTATATATTTTTTTAAAGTTTTTTAAAATAATAAAATAAGTCCAACTTTTTTAAGTTTAACATTTTAGTCCATAATATATAGGAATGACAAAAATTCCCAAACTTGAAGGTTCTCGCTCCGTCCCGCCCTGTTTGGGGCAGGTTTGAGGCTTAAAATATAATTTATTTGGAAATTAGAGCGGGTTTGGGAATCAACCAACTTGTTCAAAAATTGGGCGGTCGAGGAATTATATTTTTTTGCCTTGCCCCATTCTGTTTAACTAAAAAATTCTTGTAGTAAGGTACCATAGCTATCCAAAAAACTTAATTCATACTATAGTAAAGTACTATATCAACCTTGTAAATGGCCTGAAAACTCAATTTGAGTGGGATACTGTAGCTTATTATAGCTTGGTCAAATAGGATCAAAAGAGCTCAGATTGAGTAGGTTAGATATAGGGATGAGTTGGTGTTAATGCATGAAAATTAACCTTAGGTTCGAGTCTAAATCCAAACCAAAACTATATCATTTCTTTCATATAATTTATAAAAAGAAAAAAGTAGACATAAGTCACTCATTGGGTTGAAATCATGGGTTGTAGTGTAGAAGGTAAGAGTAAAAAAAAATTTGGCCTAAATTAATATAATGATTTTAATCTGGCTCACTTAGTGGGAACTTAGACTTAAATGATGCATTATATGATTAGGCTAATATAAGGAATACAAAAGCTCAAAAATCTAGATTCTACTTTAGACCTAAACCTTTTTTTCACTTAACTTACGATTAATTAAAATAAGTATTTTATTACAAAAGTTATTTTAATGTCTTTACATTTGTCTTGCGTCATTAGCCGCCAACACTGATCACCTTTAAGGTTCCAAAATATTCTTTTTATTGCCTTAGGACTTGTCAGGTCATAAACATCAATATCAAATATTGCTATAGACTGGTCATTTGATATTAATCTGGTCTTACATTAGTTGTGATCTACATTTAAACTATTTTGTTCCTTTATGTTGATACTCTATCTCACTCTCCACACACATTGTAGACTTACAATTTGCATTTTGTGTCTTATTAAGTATAATAGGAACAATAGTAGTAATGGTAGCAAATTTGTCCAATTAAGCCTAAGTCGGTCTTATAAAGTTGCAATATCATGACTCTCGAGTAATTATCATTTATAATCCAAATGTTTTTTGGAATACAGCCACAATGGAAATTTGTTTCCTAAATCATGACATGATCCCAAATACAAAGATTTGAGTTAGAAAGGAGAAACCTAATTAGGACTGACTTTCAAGATTAGCGAGTTTTTAGATATATAAATTCCAATTACTGTTGTTAGATTAACAAAGTGAAATTGAGATAATGTTTCATTCAATTTGTTATAACACAACTCTAAAATTCTAAGGATGAAAATTGTCCCAAAGACAATGGAGTAGAACCTTCCAATTTGTTAGAGGAAAGATCTAAATATTTCAAAAATTGAAATTCTCCTATAATTGAGGGAAATGACCAAAAATATTGTGGAAACCTATATGGAGTGAGCAGATTTTTAAATTGGCCTAATTAATAAGTTAGTTGACTCTCCTGCAACTTCAGCGACTCTAACTCAAATGTCACATATTTACGAATAATATCTAAGACCTAGGATATTTCTAGACTTAAATTAATACTTGACAAAGAGATTAACCTTAAGTTGTAATGTCTTTCAAATGATCTCAGAATAAGTCCTTCATTGAAAGAGAGATCAAGTGTTTTGATACAAGTTTTCTAGACCACTTGAAATCGTATCTTGCAAGCTGTTGTAGCTAAAAGAAAGGTACTCAAGACCATTAAACTAAAAAATCATTCAGTTGCCGGTTGATGTATAAATTTATATTTCAACCTTAAGATCGACTTGTATAACCAGTTGCCGGTCAAGACATATATTCTCATTAATGTTGATTGGAGTCTTGTACTGCACCTCACAGTTTATCACAACAAATTAATAGCTAGCATGAGTTTGAATTTTCTTTTTAGTTTTGGATATTTGGGGAAATTTCCCATTAATTATGAAGGAATCTTGCTCAATATCCTCCTTTCCTGATTGGTGATTCTTGATGTATGGACTTCGTCGGTACAAGTAAACAACTTCTTTTATTGATTAATGTTGAAATGATAATTTGGCTTGCTTGTCCTTGGTATAGACCAGTAGCTTCATTCATATCATGGATGAAGACAAGAGTAGATTTTTTTTTGTTATATTCAATTGAAAAAAGGATTTATAGGTGGCTAATGTATGAACTTTTGGATTAATTAGTCCTAATAATTTTAAAAATACTCATAAAAATCTCATTTATTTTAAAGTGATAATTAAACCCTATTAATAATAGTTATTTAACAAAAATAAATAATAAAATTTTAAAACTTGACAAAATAAAATATATTTATCTAAAATAAATAATATTTTCTAGCATATTAAAAGTAAATAATATATCTTTTTATTTTATTATATTATAATAGTTTAGCTATATACAAATAACTTTTAATTTAAATTATAATATAATTATAAGTATTGTATTATAATATATTTTATTATAAATAATTTCTTTTGTGCTTTCTTTATTTATTTTTTAATACATAGTTAATGTTGAATTGTTAATATGTTGTAAAATAAATAATTTTAAATTTCAGTTATAATACGTTAATATGTATTTAATTACAAATAGTTTTCTTTTTTAAATATAAGGGAGGGTGACAAAGTTCAAAGTATATAATTACAAATAGGTTATAAAGTAATATATTATTATTGTATTTATTTTTAATTAAGAGTTAAATATAATTTTTTAACTAATTACCATTAAATAATGATGCAATCATTATTTTTTTTAATAAATTATAAATTTTATAAATATTTTTAAAACCATCAAAATTAATCAGTCCAATAGATTAAATCTTAAAGTCTTATAAATCTTTTTTCCTATTTAATGTATGACGAAGGCATTTGCGTAACCCATGACAAATGACTTTGATGTCTTTCATATTATCGCTCACCTCAGAGTAGGAGGTCAAAACCATTACCTAACTTAAGATCAAGAATTCAAAACAATTCAGCTGACTTTAACGAGTTTAAAGAATTTTATAACTTAAGGTTTAAAGAATCCTAAGAAACTTAGTCTATTCCTTTGCTAATTCGAGCTATCTTAGATAGATAAATAAAAAATTGTAGATGTATCACTAGTTTAAGGAATAAAAATTGTCCGTAATTAAGACAAATAAAAAATATAATTGTGATTGTACTGTACTTTGTTATGGAAATAAAGATTAGAGACTACAGACGCCTAAAGGTATAGTTAAAGTTTTTGTTTCAGTCCAGGTATGTAAGCTATTCATAATCTATCGTGTTTGTTTTTCAAAATGTAAATAAAAAATTGTTTATTGTTTTCATGCAATGAATGTCTTTCATAAATATGTTTGTTCGTGATTTAAAAAAATATTTATATTTTTACTATTAATTGATGAATGTGTTTATTTTACAAACTTTTTAAAATTCAAATATGTACTAAATTAATTTTAAACAAAGAAAATTAACTAAATTTCCTGAAACTTATGTAAATCTTTTTATTAATTGTTTTATGGAATTGTTGTTATTTTATAAAGTATGTTTAATGATTGGTATGAAACAGATGCAATTTAGTTTGTATTAAATAATGTTTTGGCCAATTTGTTGTTAGTTTTTTGATATCATTCTATTGAAGTGGATAAATCTATTTGGTTGACTCGGTTGATCTATTAGTTTGATTGATTAATATCCATCTATCTATCTATCTATCTATCTATCTATCTATCTATTTATATATATATATATATATATATATATATATATATATATGTATACATATATATATATATATGTATACATATATGTATATGTGTATACATATATATATATATATGTATACATATATATATATATATATATATATATGTATACATATATATATATACATATATGTATACATATATATATATATATATATATATGTATACATATATATATATATATGTATACACATATACATATATGTATACATATATATATATATATATGTATACATATACATATATGTATACACATATACATATATGTATACATATATATATATATATATGTATACACATATACATATATGTATATGTATATGTATATATGGGTTTTTATCATATTTTTCTCCTGAAGTTTAGGATTGTATCAATTAAATAGAAAATTTGAGAAATATATAAAAAAAATTTCATTAACGTTGTCAACTAATCCCAATAATATATTTATTTAAATGTCCTCAATTTTTAAGTTTTATATTAATTAATTATAAAAGTTATTTTAATTCAAATGCTCGGTCTAATACCCTTATAAGTCTTAATAACTTAAAAAAAACCTTTAAAAATCTCAATTTTATAAAATGTTAATTATGCATGTATATAATAATTATTATTTAGGAAAAATAACTAACAATAATAATTTTAATTAAAATTTTATTAGTTCTTTTTCTTAAATTAATGTATTATTAAAAAATATTTTAATTAATATATTTTACATGAATATATCATATTTTACCCTTATACAATTATTTAAGTATATATTTGTATAAAAATATATTAATTAAATGAATAATATTATTATTTTATATAATATTTAATAATATATATTTATTATTTATTATAAATGTATTTATTTTCATTGATATTTATATTTATTATTTTATTTATATTTTAAATATTTATTATAAATATATTGTAAAATAAATAAAATTTATAAATCTAAATATAAATAATTATTTTTATTTTATTTTTATTTCTAATAATTACGAATGTGTAATTTATTGTAAATAATCACAATACAATTATTTTATTAATATATTATTAAAATAATATTTTTATTTTAAATAAATATATTATATTTTGTCAAATCTTATAGATTTATTAGTTATGTTTCTTAAATAATAATTAGTATATAGGAGTATAATTGATTATTTTATTGGGACTTATAGTAATATTTATGGAATTACTAGAATTTAAAATTTTCGATCTAAAAGCCTTTAAAATTAATTAAGTAACATGAAACTTAAAGATTGAAGACATTTGAATCAATATATTATATGAGGTTAGTTGACTAACGGTTAAGGGGATAGTTTTAATATATTCATCAAACTTTCTATTCAATTGATACAATTCTAAATTTTAGGAGAGAAATTTGATAATAATACATACATACATATATATATATATATATATATATATATATATATATAGTTAAATCTGATTCTATGAATGGTTTAGAAATTGAGGTATAGATGATACTGGAGACGTGCAAATCTAAAATACTTTTTTTTCTAAATAAAAGTTTTTGATACCTTAAGACATAATTACAACTCTTTAACCAAAATCATATTAAAATATAGAAAATTATATACTTGGCAACATGTAATAAATGTGTAAAACACGTACTAATTATTTATTTTTAGACTTTAATTGTTTATTTAATCTCAAGTTTCTTTTGAATTTGATATATTTTGATTGTTTTGTACAGAAAAATGATAGATTTAACTTTCTAAAGTTAATTCGGCTAAAAAAGGATGAATTTGGCTCGAAAAGGAAGGGACTGAAGCATAAGAATAGTGTGGACCAAAATGCAACAACATTAGGACTAAAATGAAGAACTATCACCATATAGGGATAAATATCAAACACACGAGAGAAAGGGGATCCATCCAATATTTGCCAGATTTTCTAATCTTGTTGGCAGAAGGAGGTGCGTGATCGCGCGCCTTGTTCTGCCCTGTGGATCAAATTGCAACAAATTCAGGACGTAATTGCAATACAACTTGCTGCGCGATCGCGCACCTCCTTCTGCCCTGTGGATTAAATTGCAACAAATTCAGGACATAATTGCAATACAATTTCCAACTATAACTTAATGTATGATGATTACAAGTACAGGGATCCAATTGATATTTATTACTTAAATTGCATGATGTAGGACAATTCTAGAATTTAATTAGTTTAGGAAGTCTTTTATTGTTACTAATTTAATTTGTTATTTAATTCCTAGTTTATTTATTTAGGTAGGAGTTATATTTCCTTATTTGAGTTAATTTGTAACACTAGGTTTTCTCTATTATATATAGAGAGTCTATGTTATTATTGGAAATAATCTTTCATTGAATAAAATATTCCCCTTTGATTTTATCGCTAATGGGATTATTATCTTGACACTCGTGTTTCGAGCCGTTAGGGTTAGAACGACATCTAATCCCGTCCGTTAAAACGTTTATCTAACCCACTGCGTTAAAGAACCGAATGAGATTCGGCGTTCGACAAAGTACTTTCATCCCATCTCGTTATTTCGCCTGCGTCATTGCAGTTTTGGGCAGAATTGGATGCGCGACTGTGTAGCAAAGGTGCGCAACCGCGTGACGCTTTGTCCCCCATAAATGGTCAATTTTTGGACTTAAAAGGAGAGAGAAGGGAAGAAAGAGGGTTGGTCATTTCTTGGGATAGCTTTGGAAAGGAAAAGAGAGAGAAAAAAGAAGAGAAGAAGAAGAAATTTGAAGAAGAATTTGGAGAAGCATCAAGTTCGAATTTGGATGATTAAAGCTCTCCTATTCTAGTTTATCTCTTTCCTTTATTTCAAATTATTGTTGTGAATTGAACAATTTTTTGATTTTCAAATTCATGCTAATTATTGAATTTATGATTTGTAAATTTGAATTCTACTCAATGTGTGGCTAAACCTATTTTTTAGGGCAATGATTTAATCTATTTGAGCATCCATTTCTAAGATTGTATTGTTCAATTGATTTGAGATTGTGTGTCGAGTGTTTATCATGAGAATTAATGCTTTTGGATATTTGATTAATATTTGAATGAATTGTGAGTTGATAGGATTTGAGAAATGGACATCATATCTAGATCATGTGATAAACATCGTAAATTATATGTTAGATAGAGATATAGTAATATAGTTTGCGTAGTTTGATTAGAAATTATCACCATTTGTAATGCATTTTCGTTTAATTAATTTCACATAGAGATATAGTAAAGTTTTAGATGCGAAATAGACTCGAGTGATATCTAGAGAGACAATCGAATAAATTAGGATAATTAATTAACAACACATATTTTAAATTAGAATAACATCAATTGAAAAAGTGGATGCGACTAAATACAATAAAATCATTAGTCCTAGACATTTCCATTACTTGAATTCTTGGAGTGTTTTGCTTAATAGTTAATTTTAATTTTCTAAATCAATGTTATTTCGATTCCTTTAGATAAACTCGTAAATTAATCACCTTTG
Source organism: Melia azedarach (assembly GCA_028052125.1). NCBI lineage: Eukaryota > Viridiplantae > Streptophyta > Magnoliopsida > Sapindales > Meliaceae > Melia > Melia azedarach. The sequence continues at coordinate 5,578,534 of CM051404.1, forward strand.
GTAGTTATAGGATTACATTCCTCGTGGGATCGACATCCACTTATCACTTTATTATTTGTTTGCGATACGTGCACTTGCGTTCGTTAATTTTACACGCAACAACATATTGTCCATGGAATAAAACATTTGATGTGCTGAGCATTATTCCAAGGCTCAGAATAAGGTTGTGAAGAATTGGAGTTCGAGTCTCCAAGAAGCGTCCGGTCTAACATCAACACATATTTGTGACACATTCGTGATGCAAATGCAAGATCATTAAAACAATTTCATTGGCATAAGCCAATGTCTATACAAACTTCATGACAGAAACTGAATGATCTTGCAGATAGCCATTGTATAATTCATAAAACTAATTGCAATATATTGCTTCACATAATCCACACAAACAAATTCATCTTTGCTGAAATCAAGATAGAGAAGATCAGATATTTTTGGTCCAGCTAAGAAGCTCAAGAAGCAACCCACCAAAGCCAAAATTACATCACACTTCTCATTGATATTGCCCAAATTTTCTAGTGCAATGAATCCAAATGTCCCTTTTACTATATCTTTTAAGTTACACCTTCAGGAATAGACACAAAGAGTGAAAAATCAATTACAGTTTGACAACACAGTCTTCTCCAAGTAAGATGCTTATTGGTTTAATATCTCTAAAGAGAATGGACCAGAGGAATCCAACATGGAGATAAGCAACTTGTCATAAGCAGTAAAGCAACGAAAACGATTAGTACATTTATTATTAGAAGAGGCAATTAATTTTCTTGATAAAAGCGATGAAGAGAACCTTGAAAGAAAAGGAAAGTCAACCCCGAGTTAATCAAATTTAGCTACTACAAAAGTTGGCCGATTGCAAGTCCTTAAAAAAAAAATGCTTTGGCTAAGTGTTGTAACCACTACTACAAACACGGGCATAGATGATAGATAATATCTATCACGAACGGTACTTTGTGGTAATATTTATCTATCAACTATTGTCTATTCATGCATAGATGATAACTTTTCAATGCCATATTATTTTGTGACAAAAGCAGTTATTGTCATAACACTATGACAAAAATTTATCATGAACATATGATAGGATTATTTGTTGTCACAAAGTTATCAAATTTTTTTTATAGTTTTTCATTTGTCTATTTTTTTGGTTTTTGTTTGATAAATTTGTGCGTTTTTTTTTGTTTGTCCCCCGTTTTAGCTTTTTTTATTTGTTTTATTTTTGTAATTACTTGTAATTTTTTCAATTTTTTTTTTACTTTTGAATAGAATTTGTTTATATTAATTATTAATGTGACTAAAATGATAAAAAATAAAATTAAAATAGCAAATATTATTTAACTAAAAATAAGAAAAAATTAAAATAAAACAATAATCAAGAAATTCTTCATTCCAAATCCCAAATATAATTTTTAAATATACAAACGTAATTGTCAGTTCATTTCTAACAAATATCATTGCCAACATAATTAAAATTCATCATTCCAATCTAAATAAAATAAAGTTAACAAACATAATTCTCCATGTGAAGTTAAATGAAAATCAAACCCCAATGCCAATATAATTATTATGTATATAGTGTTGATTACGTATTATACCCATGAAAATGCTCTCTTAGAACTCTGTCTTCAATATCAGTTTCTGAATCTTTGCACAACTCAGCGTGTAGGTCAAGTATCACACCTGAAATTAAATGGGGGTGTTAATATAGTTAATTATCTCTGCACATGGGTTCTTATCTTTCCAATTTTTTTGGTCTAAAATGTTAATATTAAATAAAAGGAAAACAGAGAAAAGGAAAAGCGAAACATACATTCTTTCTTGCTTTTCAAGAGGTTAAGCTTCCTTAGTTTCAGAATAACCTGTGAAGTATTTGGAATAAGAATCAAACATCAAGCTTAAGGCTAAAACTAAAATCACATAGTAATCTTTTGCATTTTATGTTTTCCCTTGACATTTTATATTGTAAACTTCATTTTATACTTTGATTGGTTAATAGGAAAACTGTGAATAAAAAAAGAAAATAGTTTTAAACCAAAGTGGCATGTAGCACAGACCTTAGCTTTGCTGTCTAAGATAATGAATACTGATCTCATTATGCAGTTTGCGTGAAAGTAAATATATTAAAAATCACTACCCATGGAAAATTTTAAAAACTTGATATTCCTTTTCCTCATTCACTTATTTCCTTCAACTTCTCTGAAGAGCTTCCAGCAGATGATGGCTCAAGAATCGTGCTGCGGAATTCCCTGAGTTGAAAATTTAAAAAAGTAGATTATATTTCTCTACTTACATATAACAAGTTGAAGAAATAATTTACCTACATATCGCATTTATATCTAGACACAAGATCAGATTACTATCTGTAAATTTCAAAAAATTTACTTCTTAATCTGAAGAAGAATTACAATTGTTTTCTCAAATTTACAAACTATAAACCCAATGAAAACTAAAAAGAAATTGGCTAATAAACAAAAACCTCAAGTGTACCCACAATTGTATTGCTCAACTTAGACAATGAAGTTTACAATAAAGAATTAATCAATATGACAACTAGAGAGAGGAAACTTGATAACTAATGACTGTGCTTGACCATGGTATAAAGTAACTGCGACTTAAATGAAAACACAAGAGTTAAAAGGATAAAAATAATACCACTTGAGGAGTGATTTTAATCATTAGCCACTTATGCATGAGCTGTAGCAAGTAAAGTTGCCCAAACAGAGGTTATATGACTGTTCAACTTCCCTGCCTCTGTAGATCTGCATTAAATGTGCAGAGGTCCCCTAGTTTGCCTTCTACATCAACAACCAATTTACTGAGTAATGACTAAGATAAATATAAACATATATGATGAAACTTGTAAATATGTTTTCCTTTCATACCATTATTTGATTTTTAACTTACAAGTTTCACCCCCAGAAGTTTAAAATATCATAACACAGCGAAGTATATGCATAATTTACTTGAAGACTACCCAAAATAATGTACAAATTAAAAAAAAATTGATAAAGAAGAGATAAAAAAAATTGTATGATACAAATAATGCACATATAACCTTACATACATATAAAATATAGATATATACCAAAGATGAATTATTTATCGGAATGATTTAAATTATTGATTGTTGATAGACAAATTAAGCAACACTGTAGAATATATATATATATATATATATGTTTTTAATTAAATTCTTTGTTGGAAATGTGTAATCTTGTTGAACAAAAGTGTCAGGTGAAAGATCTTCAAAATGCATGTTTATTTGTCTATCCTGTCTGAATGAATGACATTTTTGTGTTTATCTAATCAGGATTTATGTATAATATATAGTTTATTTAGAAAATAAAATGATTTATTACACAGATCATAAGTTAATAGCAAGCATAATTTACACGGTATCCCCACAGGAGCAGTAAAAGGAGTGTCCAAATGTTGAATTTAACATTCATTTTAATCATATTAAAATGACAAACATTTTTTTACATTGGTAGTTTAAATCTTGCAAACAATCTGGACAATTTAGAATAATGTACATTCTCCAGAAACCAATGAGAAACACAAAACTCATTTCCCAATCAAATTGGTTTGACAAACAAAATGCAGAATCGCCACCGAGGAATCAGGCCGGGATTATTCCGTCTCAACAACTATTGTTGTTGTTGGTTGCCGATATCGGTGAAACTATTGATGGTGGTTCTGGACCAAATTCCACTGCACATATTGTTGCTAGGGTTCGCTAAAACAAATGTGTATTGATAGGTAAAAAGCTAGGGTTAGTTGTCAAGATGGTTAAATCATAAAATATAGATAGAGTTTGACGAAGGCAAAGATTATAGAGTCGAAGCAATTCCAAACAGATTAAAGGTAAAGATTGTTGAAAAATAAGAATTTCGTAATGACTCAAAACACAAATATATTTATTTCTCATACAAATTTACAAGAAAATATGTAAACACTCTCAAATACTTGAACAAGGACTCAAGCTTTATTTCTAACTTATATTTAAAACCTTAAGGGGGGAGGGGTATTTATAGTTGAAGCAAACCATTCTAAACCATTGATTTAGTCTTCACGTAGAACACCAATGTTGACTTTGTGCAGCACACCAATGTTGACTTTGTCCAGCACACCAATGTTGACTTTGTCTAGTACACCAATATTGACTTTGTCTAGTACACCATTGTTTACTAAATCTAGTACACCAATTTAGACAATTCAATATTCTAGATTAAGTTTACAATTCAACACTCCCCCTTAAACTTAATCTAATCACACCAAGTGAATTTCTCAATCTTATAAAATCTTCTTGTTTGAGTGGCTTGGTAAAAATATCAGCAATTTGATCCTGGGACTTCACGTACTCCATATGTACATCATTTCTTGTGATGCACTCCCTTATGTAGTGGTAACGCGTGTCAATATGCTTGCTTCGATCATGAAACACCGGATTCTTTGCCAATGCCATAGCTGACTTGTTATCAACATAAATCTTCGTTGGCTTCTCTTGTGACCACCTCAGCTCCTTTAGTAGGTTTCTAAGCCAAATTGCATGGCAAACACATGACGTGGCAGCTACGTACTCAGCTTCACATGTGGAGAGTGTTACAATTGGTTGCTTCTTTGACATCCAGGTGAAAGCAGTGCCTCCCATAAAGAATACAAAACCAGTTGTACTTTTTCGATCATCAGTATCTCCAGCCCAATCACTATCGCTATATCCAACAAGTTCAAAATTATCTGAACATGAATAGAACAAACCAAAGTTTGTTGTACCTTTTAGATAACGAAGAATCCTCTTTGCAGCCTTGAAATGTGTGGTTGTTGGAGTTTCCATGTAGCGGCTTACAAGTCCTGTTGCATAGAGAATATCGGGCCTAGTACATGTTAAATATCGTAAACATCCAACCAAGCTCTTGAAAAAAGTTGAATCTACTCTTTCTCCTTCTTCATGCTTCGAGAGCTTAATTCCACACTCAATTGGCGTACTAATAGGCTTGCAATTTTCCATTTTGAACTTCTTGAGGATTTCCTTTGTATAGCGTTGTTGTGAAATGAAAATTCCATCTTCCTCTTGTTTTACTTCGATACTGAGGTAATACGCCATAAGCCCAATGTCAGTCATCTCAAACTCCTTAGTCATCGTGTTCTTGAAATCATCGAACAAGCTTGGATTGCTTCCAGTAAAAATCAAATCATCTACGTACAAGCACACGATCAAAATATCTTCATCTTTGATCTTGATGTAAAGTGCGTGTTCATAAGGGAACTTGGTGAAACCATTCTTTTGGAAATACTTGTCGTTTCGACTATTCCATGCTCTTGGTGCTTGTTTCAAACCATAGAGAGTCTTTCTCAATTTCAACACCTTGTCCTCTTGCCCTTTAACTTCGAAACCTGTAGGTTGTTGTATGTAGACTTCTTCTTCGAGAACTCCATTCAAGAATGCAGATTTTACATCCATTTGATGGATCTTCCACTTGTTTTGAGCTGCCAAGGAAATGATTAGTCTTACAGTTTCTAAGCGTGCTACCGGAGCAAACACCTCATCATAGTCGATGCCGGCTCTTTGACTGTAGCCTTTTGCAACTAGCCTCGCTTTGTATCGTTCAATTTCTCCTTTTGAATTCTGCTTTACTTTGTACACCCATTTGACTCCAATAGCTTTGTGTCCTTTAGGAAGTGACACAAGCTCCCACGTATCATTCTTCACAATAGCTTTAATTTCTTCATCCATTGCATTTCTCCATTTTTCATCTTGTATAGCTTCTCCAAAACTCATTGGTTCACACTCAGCAAAAAGACAAAAAAGAGTGAGATTATCTAACCTCTCAGTTACCTCATAGAGATCTTGGAAACTCCTTGTGCGTTCTTCATTTCTTTCCTTTAAAAAGGATGGTGGTGAATCTCCTTGATTGTTTGTTGTTGGTGAAGTTGGTGGAGTATGCGGAGTAGTAGGTTCTTCTCTTGCTTCTCCTGCTTGCTCCATTATTGGTTCTTCTTCAAACAAAGGAAAGAAGTTGAAGTCATCGACATCTGGACCAAAATCCCATTCTCCTTCTTCGTCAAATATTACATCTCGACTGATCATAATCTTTTTGCTGTTTGGATTATACAACTTGTAACCCTTTGAACTTGAATCATAGCCAATGAAGATAAAACTCTCGCTTTTATCATCCAACTTTGTTCTTCTCTCGTCTGGTACATGAACATGAGCTACACTTCAAAAAACTCTAAGATGAGAAATACCAGGCTTTCTTCCACACCATGCTTCTTGTGGTGTTTTTCCCCACACGCTTCTTGTTGGAGATCTATTGGATAGATATACAGCAGTTGATACAGCTTCAGCCCAAAACTCCTTGGGTAGTCTTTTACTTTTCAACATACTCCTCGCTATGTTGAGAATTGTTCGATTCTTTCTTTCAGCAACACCATTTTGTTGGGGGGATCTCGGAACGGTTAAGAATCGTCGAATTCCATTTGCTTCACAGAATTCTTGAAATTCCTTGGAAGTGAATTCTCCTCCACGATCAGTTCTCATGGCCTTAATCTGACGACCACTTTCTTTCTCAACGGCAGCTTTAAATTTCTTGAAAGCTCCAAATACCTCAGACTTTTGCTTCAAAAGGTAGATCCATGTTTTTCTTGAAAAATCATCAATAAAGAGAAGGAAATAATTATTGTTACCAAGAGATCTTGGCTTGAATGGACCGCATACATCAGCATGAATGAGCTCCAGTGGTTTCTTGGCTCTAAAGGTAGACTCTTTTGGAAAGCTTTTTCTGAATTGCTTCCCATGTAAACATCCTTCACAAAGTTGGTTCGGATGATTGATGTAAGGAAGACCTCTTACCATCTCCTTCTTAGCCAATAGCTCTAACCCTCCAAAGTTGAGATGCCCAAATCGAAGATGCCATAGCCATGATGCATCTTTGTAACAAGCTTTCAAACATTTCGCAACATCGTTTTGAATATTCAAAGAAAACATTCTATTCTTTGACATTTTCACTTTAGTAATTAAGTTGCCTTTGTCATCTCTTATAAAAAGACTATAATCTTTCATATGAATATCATAACCTTTTTCTAAGAGTTGACCTAAACTCAAAATATTACTTTTCATATTAGGCACATAGTAGACATTTCCAATAAATTGATGTCTACCATCTTTCAATTGTATAAGAATGTTACCTCTTCCTTTCACGGCTATTTTTGAATCATCACCAAAAGAAACATTTCCATTTGTTGATTCGTCTAACTCCACGAACATGCTTCTTTTTCCACACATATGATTGCTCGCACCAGTGTCAAGATACCATGTGTTCTCTTGGCCTCCACTATTGTCTTTGTATGCTAACAAGACAGTTTCATCTCCTTGATTCTTTTCTTCTACATAGTTAGCCTTTTCTTCCACTTCATTGTTGTAGGCTCTACATGCAGAAGCATAATGGCCAAACTTTTGACAATTATAACATCTGACTTTAGACTTGTCGTACCTTGTATTTGGATTGTTCCTTCCACGACCTCGTGTTGAGCTTTCTCCTTTCTCATAGTTGTTGAAATTATTGTAATTATAATTCCAACCTCGTCCACGACCACGGCCTCTACTTTGTCCTTGACCTCGACCTCTACCTCGACCATGTTGGTTTCTATCATAGCTTTGAATTTCTTCTTTCTCCTTGAATTGCATCTTGAGAAGTTGTTCGGAGATGCCTTGCTTCTTTTTTATTTTTTCTTCATAGGCTTGCAATGATCCTTGTAGTTGGTCGATCGTCATTTCTTCCAAATCTTTAGTTTCTTCAATTGTTGTGACTATGTGATCAAATTTTGAATCCATAGATCGTAGTATCTTTTCCATTATCCTTACTTCACTTAATTTTTCACCATTTCTTTTCAATTGATTAGAAATAGCTTCAATTCTAGAGAAGTAATTAACAATTGACTCGCCTTCCTTCATATATAAAGTTTCAAATTCTCCTCTCAATGTTTGAAGACGTACCTTTTTTACTTGCTCGGCGCCTTTGTAGGATGTCTGAAGTTTATCCCATGCTTGCTTTGCGGAAGTTGCATTTGATATCTTCTCAAAAGCATCATCATCTAATGCTTGATAAATGACATAGAGAGCTTTTTTGTCTCTCTTTCTCGAGTCCTTCAACGTGTCTCTTTGTGCTTGAGTCAAAACAGAAATGGCAACATCATCTCTAGGTTCATTATAACCTTTCTCCACGACCTCCCACACATCTTGTGCTCCAAGGAGTGCCTTCATTTTTATGCTCCAATTATCATAATTGCTTCTATTGAGAATTGGAACTTGAAATGGTGTCATACCTCCATTTGCCATAACTTTCTAATAGTATTTCGGATAGTAATATGAATGTTTATAGGTGTGAAAATATACACTAAGAAAATTCCCAGGAAAGACTGGAGGGGTCACAACGGTCCCACTTAAAACCCAGACTCCTTAGGCAATCTTGGCCTTTTTGACAGAATTTTCTAAATATGCACGTAATCACACAAATATAACATCCAAGTTACAAAACCGAGCTCTGATACCACTTTGTTGAAAAATAAGAATTTCGTAATGACTCAAAACACAAATATATTTATTTCTCATACAAATTTACAAGAAAATATGTAAACACTCTCAAATACTTGAACAAGGACTCAAGCTTTATTTCTAACTTATATTTAAAACCTTAAGGGGGGAGGGGTATTTATAGTTGAAGCAAACCATTCTAAACCATTGATTTAGTCTTCACGTAGAACACCAATGTTGACTTTGTGCAGCACACCAATGTTGACTTTGTGCAGCACACCAATGTTGACTTTGTCTAGTACACCAATATTGACTTTGTCTAGTACACCATTGTTTACTAAATCTAGTACACCAATTTAGACAATTCAATATTCTAGATTAAGTTTACAATTCAACAAAGATTCCACGAAAAAGGCAAAGATTTAAGATCTTGTACAAATTTCCAGTCGAGCAAATTTCATCATACACAATGAAATGAAAAAAACGTCGTTTTAATGAGTATGATGTCACTTCAATAATTAAACGACGTTGTTTTATTTCTTTATGGTAAATTATCCATGATTTATTCAATCAAACAATGTTGTTTTAATAATGATTACTTTTGTTGTTTTGTCATAAATTTTTTATATTCTTTCATCAAGAAATTCCCAAAAAAATGAATCTCAGTTTTAGCAATAAATTCTTGATAGAATTAAATCATACTATTATGATAGAAATCATTTCTGTCACGAATCTCTCAATCAAGAAATACCGTTTTTGTAGTAGTGAATTGTATTGTTCATCCTCCATTGAAAATATAAGAATGATTAGACTTAAGACAAAGATAGTTAAACATATAGAGAAAGAGCCCTCTAACAATCCTAATTTTACTTTGCAAAATTGTAGAAAAATTGAGATTATAACTACACAAGAAACAAATTGTTTATATAAATAAGCAATGAGAGTATTGCTTCCACAAATCAAATTTAAGAAGAAAATAAAAAAGTGAGAGAACAGTTAGAGTGGCAAATGTTTAAATAATTCCAAATCAATGCTCTTCCAAAAACCCGATCAAATTCATGATCGATATCAGAAAACAACTCTTCAAAGTCAAGCAGTGGCTCTCTCTTCGCTTCATATTCACTTGCACAACTTCCTCTTCTCCCTCTTGTTCACCGATTAAGTGATTATTGTGAAAACATTGATCATCTTTCGAAACATATCAACTTCTTCCCTTTGATTGCTTTTAGAGAACAAATCTTCAACATCAACTGTAGAACTTCTTATCATTTCTGTCCCAGCTCTAGATTCTACAACTTCCAAAATGTTATTGCCGCGGGATAACTCAATTGGTTGGTAAAGGTAGTTTTTTTTTTCCTTTTTCTTTTTAGTGCATGTGATAGACATGTGTTGTATTTGTCAATTGTTAATGAAAATTATATTTGGTCCTTCAAAAATATTTTTTATCACTTTCCTTAGTTCTATTTAGGTGCACAGTTACTTTAACACACCAATTTTTAATTCAAAACTCTAGTGTTTGAATTAGCTCCAGAACACTAGTTATTTTAGGCTCTCATTTTTTCAGAATGTAATTGGTTGCTTGGCTGCTATAATTAATTCTCCTCAGTTCTATTTGAGTGCATAGTTACTTTTGACATGACAATTTTGCATCAAGGCCCCATGTTTGAATTAGGTATGCCAATTATGTCAGGCTCTCATTTTTCTGAATGTGATTGGTTGCTTGGCTGCTCTAATTGATACTAATATAACCAAGAATGTTTTTGCATCATCACTCAATATGTTTCAATTTGTTAATGGGAAAGTTGTTTAGCTGCTGGAAGTCACATTCATAATTTAATTAATGAAGAACAAGGCAATCCAAGTGCTTGAGAAAAAATTTGTAGAGGTAGATTGAAAATGACGTTTGTTTTAAACATAAAAAAAGTCATTTACAAGTAACAAAAACACAAAGTGTATTTTGTTTGTTTTATATCAGTTTCTGTAGTCTTGACCTATTTGTTCTTATGTTGTACCTTTGCTTTTATACTTTGTGGCTGGTCATTACTTCATTTTCTTGTAGTTATTGTGTCTATTTTCACTGCTTTTGTTTTCCTTTTTGTTTACATTCAGATACTTTGTTTGGTGAATAGATGAAAATCTCATCATTTTCATTCAAAATTTATCTTTTTCTTTTTGAATAATTCTTGTACAAACCCATAGTAGAATAACCATGTAGAATTTTATGTTTCCATGTGATGAGATAACAAGAAGACTTAAACTTGTGGAACAATCTAGCTACTCTTTCTTCATAAGCGTGTTAAAAATTGCCATTTTTGGTTTGCTAGAACAATGCACCAGAAATATATGCATGCATGGCTACATTAGAAGTTGATAAATAATCTCGTTATGTATTTGGCTCTACACTAACATGTGGGTACTATAATTTAATACTGTACCGAGAGAATTTAAAGAACTGTGGTATTGTTTAACTAAATTAGATATCTATGCTTCTTGCAATGTTGGTCCTTTCTTGCCCAAAATCTTGTTTCTCTTAAAGAGCCAACACTTTTTGGCCTTAAATTTACACAACTTAGATAAACTTCCAATATGTGTGTTAGGAGTTGTTTGTCAATAATGGGACTTGGGAACTAATTTTGAAAGTCTAGAAACAATGTGTTTTTTTTCCAAACTTTTTTGGGTAGTAGATAAATTGATGACATTGTATTACGGATAGTACCTTTCTAAACTGGTCTATTATAATGGAGGTAACATCTTCTGTTTTTGAAGGAGTCGATCTAGCCTTTGTGGATTTAATCTATAACTTTATTAGGCACAGTTTCATGTATGTTATTGAACCAAAAATACCCTTGATACAACATTACTATATATTCGTGATGAAAAATATGGTTTAGTCTAAAATCATATCTATGGCCCTCGGATAATCAGGCAAGTCATGAGATTCGTCACAATGAAGCATACCACACTCTGAGCAAAATTTTAAAGGTCTATAGTGACATTTTGGCACTCTTGATCTATTATCGATAAAACACAACAATTTAGGGAGATTATTTCTGTCTCTTTGATGTAATTGTATGGCACAGGAACATGGCTGGTTTTATTCTTCAAGATAACAACATTATCATCATCATCTGAAGAAATTTTTTTATAACAACATTATTAAATTTGTGTAAGTTGGTCAAGGTATGTTTTTTTTAATAATGTTGTTGTTGGAAGATATTAGTATGTAGGATTTTAGGAGTAATTTGTGAGATAAATTAGGAAATATAAGTTTCTAATTTTGTTTTGATTATAGGCTGATTTAATTGGCATTCTAATTATAGGTTATTTTGATTAGCTTCCTAATTCGAGGCTCAATGTTGTATTCATTTTGATTCTTTCCCTAATTGTTTTTTGCTATAAAGGTAGGGTTCTATGTATTATAAAGGGTGAAAAATATAATTTCATTATTCTCAATGTCTTTGACATGGTATCATAGACCTAGGCTTTTTTTTCTTGTTTGAAATTTTTTTTTCTTCATCTTGTTAGCAGTTCGTGAGGATGCTCATACCAGTACCCAAGTGGAGGAGCCTACTAGCCAACATAATTCTTGAGACCTACAGAGCATTTAAGCGGTGTACAAGCTGAATGGAACGAACTACTTGAAGTGGTCCCAGTTTGTTCAAGCTTTTTTAAAGGGAAGAGGTAAGCCCCGCCATATCCTTGGAAAAAGGCCCAATAAAGAACACCCAAAATTTGCTGCTTGGGACAAAGAAGACTCTATGGTCATGTCATGGCTTTGGAATGTAATGGCACTCGAGATTAGTGAAACTATTATTTTTTTTAACTACTGCAAGAGATATGGGAAACAATCAGACAAACCTATTCAAAGGTTATTGATGCAGTCTAAATATATGAGATCAAGACGAAGTTTGCTTCTGCGAAATAGGGAAACAGATTAGCAACAGAGTATGCAAACCATCTGAAAAATTTATGGCACGGGGTTGGATTATTACCAGGTTCTCGAGATAAAAAACACTGAGGACGCAGTTGTGCTAAAGGCATTCATAGAGAAAGACAAAATGTATGATTTTTTGGCAGGTCTCAATGTAGAATTCGACCTTTTAAGAGTTCAAATTTTGGGAAAAGAACTACCCTCACTAAATGAAGCGATTGTGATTGTTTGTGCCATGTTGGATGTAAAACCATTGGAAGGATCTGCACTACTTACAACTAGTTTAAATGGGCAAGCCTCAGAAATAGGTTTTGCTGTAAGTACAGACAATAAGAAACCTGATTCGAAAGGGATGAATAAAGGAAACCTTGTGTGTAACTACTGCAAGAAAAGTAGTTATATAAAGGAAAATTGTTGGAAGTTACATGGGAAGCCATATAACCCTAATCAGTCCACTCAGAATTGGGGAGAAAAAAACTAGCAACAAAAGGGACAAGCTCATGTTGCACAAATGAGCACAGACAATATCAATGATCAGTTAGATTCCAGTGGCAGAGAATTCAAAAAGGAGGATATTGACCGTCTTAGGTCTCTTCTTGACTCACTTGAGAAGCCTTCAGGTTCTTCTTCATTGGCGCTTTTTGGTATGCTTTATGACTGATATGTTCTTAGTGTCTCAGATAATGCCTCAAACTTCTTTTTGGATTATTGATTTAGGAGCAACAGACCATATGACCTATTTACCCTATATTTTTTCCACTTATAGTCCCTACCCTAGTAATAAAAAGATCATTATAGTTGATGGGTCATTCGTCACTATAGCAGGTTACGGGAATATATCATTAGGAAAATCCTTGTCTCTAAAAAATGTCTTCCATGTGCCAAAATTGTCAACCAACCTTATATGTCATACAGATTACTAGAGATATGAACTGCAATCTTATTTTTTTCAAAAACCTCGTGTATATTTTAGCAATAAGCTATAGGGAAGACAATTTGGCATGCTAAAGAAAAGGATGCTCTCTATTATCTCGAGCCTTTGAGTAGGAAAGTGAATGTTAGGGCTGGTAATTCATTTTTGTTATTGTCAGAATCTTGCACAAATAAAGACTAAATGTTTGTCCATCATTTGCAACTTGATCATCCTTCCTTTATAACTTTAAGTCTTATGTTTCCTTTTTGTTTAAAAATATTGAGTTGAAACAACTTTATTGTGAAATTTGTGAACTTACCAAATACAAATCTGTTTCTTTCCCTCTAAGTAATAATAAATCATTATTTCCTTTCTATTTAATACACAGTGATGTTTGGGGTCCATCAAAGGTGGTAAATGTTTCTGGGGCACGTGGGTTTGTCACATTCATTGATGATTGCACAATGGTTACATAAGTCTTCCTCATGAAAGAATCTGATATAGCCAATATTTTTTCAAGTTTTCATAATATGATAAAAACACATTTCGGGGTGAGAATTAATAAAACAAGGACAGACAATAGGAGAGAGTTTTTCAATCAAAATTTATCACTTTTTTTCAACAACGAAGGAATAATTCATGAATCCTCATGTATTGATACACCCCAACAAAACGGATTAATAGAAAGAAAGAATAGACGTCTACTTGAAACTAATCAAGCCTTGTTTTTTTAAAGAAAAGTTCTAAAATACTTTTGGGGGGAAGCTGTTCTTACTTCAACCTATTTTATTAATCAATTACCATCTAGAATCTTAGGCTTTAAAAGTCCTTAAGAAACACTTTGACAACACTTTCTAAATTTTAAAACCCAAAACAGATTACCTCTTTGAATATTTAGGTGTGTTGCCTTTGTACATATTTATGCTCACCATAAAAGTAAACTTGATCCTCAGGCATTTAAGTGTATTGTCATAGGATACTCTTCAACTCAAAAAGGCTACAGATGCTATAATTCATCTACTCATAAAAGTTACACTTCCATTGATGTCACATTTGTTTAACATGAAAGCTTCTTCCATCATCCTTCTCCTCAGGGGGATATGACATTGACTCATGATGAGAATGATGATAATGTTTTGGACTTCATACCTGACCTTCCAGCCTCAAGTGCCTGAATAGCCACTTCTATCACTTAGTTCTATTTCTATCACATCTGAAAATGTAGCTCCAATACCTCGAGAGCCTCAGTTATAACTGGAACAGCCCTCTAAAACTCTACCTAGACAACTAACCAACACAATAATCACTAAACCACTTCAAGTCTACTTGAGAAAGAATTAGTACAGGACTGATTTAAAGCAAGCCCAAAAGTCAGAACCTATGCTTAGGAAAGAAGCTACACAGAGCCAAGATATCACCCAGGTAAACACTTATACTTGTGTAATTGATAAAAGTGAATTAGATTTACCCATTGCAATTTGAAAAGGCACCCGACAATGTACATAACATCCACTCTCACAGTTTGTCTCTTTTTAAAGAATATATCCCTTACATAAAACCTTCCTCACTCACCTAAATTTAGTAGCCATTCCTAAGACAATATCTGAGGCACTAAGCATTAAAAAGTGGAAGCAAGCTATGAAAGTAGAAATGGATGTGCTTGAGAAAAATAAAACTTGGGAAATGGTTGAGTTGCCGAAAGGAAAAAGGCCAATGGGATGCAAATGGGTGTTCTCAATAAAATACAATGCAGATGAGTCTCTTGAGCGGTACAAAGTGAGACTAGTAGTGAAGGGTACACTCAGACTTTGGATGTTGACTACTATGAGACCTTTGCCCTAGTGGCAAATATGAATACGATGAGAATTTTATTGTCTCTAGCTACTAATTTTGATTGGACTTGGCAACAGTTTGATGTTAAGAATGTATTCTTACATAAAGATCTTGAAGAAAAAATTTATATGGAAGTCCCAGCAGGATTTGGTGTTAGTAAAAAAAATTTGGTGTGCAAACTAAGAAAGGCATTATACGGGTTAAAGCCATCTCCTAAAGCTTGGTTTGGCAGGTTTGCAAGAGTAATGTTAGCAGTATATTACAAACAAAGCCAAGGTGATCATACTTTATTCATAAAACACTCTACTTCAAGGGGAGTCACAAAACTTATTGTATATGTAGAGGACATCATTGTTACTAGGAATGATCAAACAAAAAAGGAAGTGCTCAAAGGAAGGTTGGCTAAAGAGTTTGAAATAAAAGATCTTGGCAAGCTAAAATACTTCTTAGGAATCAAAATGGCTCATTCAATAAGTGGAATCTTTATCTCGCAACAAAAGTATATGATTGACTTACTAAAAGAAATGAAAAAAACAGGTTGTAGACCAGTTGAGACACCTATTGAGCTGAATCACAAGCTCGGAGAGGTAATGGATGACATACCAGTGGATAGAGGAATGTATCAAAGACTTGTTGGAAGATTAATCTATTTGTCTCATACTAGGTAGGATCTAACCTATGCAGTTAGCATAGTGAGTCGATTCATGCATAATCCGAAAGAAATTCACCTCTAAGCTGTGTATAGAATCCTACAATACCTAAAGTCGAGTCCAGGCTGAGGTTTACTATTCAAGAAAGCATCAAATATGAGCTTGGAAGTGTATACAGATTCAGATTATACTGGATCAATTTCAGATAAAAGGTCAACCTCAGGTTATTGTGCCTTTCTTGGTGGGAACCTGGTTACATGGAAAAGTAAAAATCAGCCAGTAGTTAGAAGGTCAAGTGCAGAAGTTGAATTTCGTGCCATGGCTTTAGGAGTTTGTGAGTTATTATGGTTGAAAATAATTTTGAAAAATCTTAAGATTTACGTGGAGAAACGAATGAAGTTGTATTGTGATAACAAGTCAACCATCAATATTGCACATAATCTAGTGTAACATGAATGCACCAAGCATGTGGATGTTGGTCGTCACTTTATAAAAGAAAAACTCGATAATGGACTAATTTGTATGCCATATGTCTCAACAGAAGGACAACTAGTAGATGTGTTAACAAAAAGGTTAGCTAGTTATACATTTCAACAAATTATTAGCAAGTTGAGAATGGAAAATATCTATTTCCTAACTTGAAGGGAGTGTTGGAAGATATAACTGTATAGGATTTTAGGAGTAATTTGTGAGATAAATTAGGAAAGTATAAGTGTATGATTTTGTTTTGATTATAGGCTGATTTAATTGGCGCTCTAATTATAGGTTATTTTGATTAGCTTCCTAATTCGAGACTCATTGTTGTATTCATCTTGATTCTTTCCCTTATTATTTTTTGCCTATAAAGGCAAGGTTCTATGTATTGTATTGTAAAGGGTAAGAAGTACAATTTCATTATTTTCAATATCTTTGACAGTTGTTATGATTTGGTCAATGATTATGTAAACCAGTTGATGTATCAAACTAGTTTTACTACAAAATTGAGTAATTCCTTTTATCTTCACCAACTGATAAGTGTCTGTCTACAGGATATCAAAAGATAAAAGAGTATTAGTCTCAAGTATCAATTTTGTAAATTTTACTACCAATGTCCAAATTGATCTATTCAATGAGGAAATCATGTTTATTTGGGGTTGTAGTGTATTTTAGTAGCAATCACCCTGGAACATTACTCCTAATAACGTTTTGGTTGACATTAGTTAAGTAATGTTGGTTGATTAATTGCTCTATGGAAGGGCATGGTAATTAAACTTTTTTAGGATAAATTTGCAACATCATGAACATTATTAGGGAGGAGTTTACTGTCTTTTATATCAAGGCATTCTGTGTCTTTGCTTGTTAATGTTGTATGATGCTAAAATTGTTGCATGTTGTTGCAAAAATCTAGTTCATTTCTAAAACTGTTGGTGTTTCATTTCTAGTGGTCATCTCATGCTGGGGGAAGTTGAAAACACACGGCGATATTACAACAGGATCTTGCAAACGACTTTGGTAAGCATCTGTTTATTTACTATGAGATTAATGTCTTTACTAGAAATTTATATGAATTATATATAGTAAATTCAGTTTTAAAAGTGATTTTGTTAACTGCGTTTATCAACCAAGTGGGGAAATGGAGAAAAGTGGAATAAGGGAGAAGCAAAATCTTAAGATTTTCTCACCATTGAAATATATATTACTGGCTCTATTTTAAGGTTAATTTTATGAGTTGGTTCTTTCAAGTTATGCTCATGTTTTATGAAGGCTAGAGAAGCATGGGAAGCATGCTAGAGAAAGCCTCTCTACTCACTCTTCCCACCCTTATTAGAATCCAAAGCACACAAAAAGATATTACAATAAGAGAATGACCCCAATTGACTTGGGTTCTTAAGTGTCATACACTCTTGTGAATGGATACATAAGCAAGTAGCAAATTTACAAAATTTTTATCCTTGTGCTGTCATGTGCACTTTCCTTGTGACAAGTTTGAGGTTGATACATCAAATAAATTTGGTATATATTTTAAAATATAAGTCTATTAATTTATTGAGTTGATGTCAATTACAAATTAGATTTTGGAATTTACAAGACAAGTCATCTTTCCATGATCTAGTGATGTTGGAGAAAGAAGATATCCAATATATAGCTGTCAGAAAACTCTGATATATAGGAATAATAAAACCAGATTCTGGTACTAGAAATTCAGGTTGGTAGTAAGACGATTAGGAAATTATAGGTAATTTAGAGTTGTAGCAATGCAATAATAGAGAAAGAATTAAGGTAGGCTGTAAAATTAAGCACATGAGAACAAAGTCCAATGTGTATTTTCATATGCATCACACCTACAATTCACTAATTCACTAGGACCTGCTAATAAGCCTCAGAATAACCTAGAAATGATCAAAATACACCTAAATGCTAAAATTTAAAAAAATAAATAAAACAAATTATTTTAACCCCAATTAATCAAACCTATATTAAATTTAGAAAATGTCTTTGAATTTTTTGTTCCTTGATTTTGTTTTTGCTTAAGCTTCTTGTTGTCTGGCATCAAATAAGCTTCAATAGTTATTTTGTAGCTTAATGAGTTGATCTCTTAAATTCTAATTGTAGCGCAAGATTTTCAAGGTTAATTTCCATTCACATTCACAAGTAATAACTTTAAGTATTTCTCAAATGTGTAACACTTGGATTCCTTCCATTAACAAGGCATAGATGTCAAATTAGAATTGGTAAATCTAGATGTTTGTGACACGGTTTCCTTTTCATGATATCTTTTGAGTCATAAAATTTGAATTCATGCAGATAAAACAAAAAAGAAAGTCAATATTCTGCTTATGGATTCAATTCTTCATTTGCTCTGTCATTTAATTTTGGGAGGGTAGGGGAAAGACACGAATTTTGAATTTTAGATTGCTGGGAATAAGGTAGTGTGGTGAGGAAGGTATTATGAAGTAGTGTAACATTATACTACTCTTGCTTTATCTAGCAATGTTGAATCTCGCATTTTTTAGCTATTTGTTTGTTTTTGTAATTATGTTGTTGCACACACTCAAAGTGATAAATGCGTAAAACACGCGCTAATAATTTATTCTTAAACTTGAATTGCTTGTTTAATCCTCAAGTTTTATTTGGATTTGATGTATTTTGATTATTTTGTACAGAAAATGATAGATTTGGCTATTCAAGACAAATTTGATTAGAAAAGGATAAATTTGGCATGAAAAGGAAGATGTTTGGGGACCAAAGTGCAAGAGATGTACGGATCAAAATGCATACATATCACAATAAGAGGCAAAAATCAAAATAATTAAAAGTACGGAGGTCCAATCGATATTTGTCAGAGTTTCTAACCATCTTGGCACGCGCACTGCGTTCGGTCCAGGTGGAGCAAATTGCGACAGAAATAAGACTGAAATGAAATAAAATCTCAAACTATGATTCAATGTTTGGTTAATCATAGGTAAAGGGACCCAATTGTAATTTTCTAGCCAAATTGAATTCTTTGGCAAAATTGGGTGCGCGACAGTGCAGCGCTTCCTTCCCCACCAAATTGTACGATTTTTAAAGTTCTTAGAGAGAGAAAGAAGGGGACTTTTGGAGAGATTTTGTTTTGGGATTTTAGAGAGAGAGAGAGAAGAGAGGAAGGAAGAAGGCTAGAAAGAGAAGAAGAAAAATCAACAAGAAGAGGGGGATTTCATCAAGAGATTGGGGAATTCTCATCAACTTTGTGGATTCAAGCTTTCATAATCTAGTTTTCTTTCTCTCCTATTTTAATTTAATCTTGAATTTAACAATATTGTGATTATTTGAGATTATATTATCAATAGTTAAATTCTTGATTGTGGGATTTGAATTATATATTATGTATGGCTAAACTCATTTTCTAGGGCAATGATTTAATCTATTTGAAACATCAATTTCTAATATTCTATTGTTCAATTGATTTGAGATTGGGTGTTGAGTATTTATCATGATAATTAATGTTTTTGAATATTTAGCCAATATTTGAATGAATTGTAGATTGATAGGAATTAAGAAATGAATATCATATTTAGATCGTGTGATAAATACCATAAATTGCATATTAGATAGAGATATACTAATATGGTTTGCGTAGTTTAATTAGAAATTATCACCAATTGTAATGCACTTCTATTTAATTAATTTTACATAGAAATATAGTGAAATTTTAGGTGCGAAGTAGACTCGATTGATCTCGAGAGAGACAATCAAATAAATTAGGATAATTAACTAGCAACACTTGTTTTAAATTAGAACAATGTCAATTGAAGAATTGGATGATGCGACCAAATACGATAAAATCATTAGCCCTAGAACTTTTCATTAGTTGAATTTTTTAATCAATTTGCACAGTAGTAATTTTATTCTATTTTAATTTTCTCAATCAAAATTATTTCGATTTTTTTAGAGAAATTCGTATATTAATCACCTTCAGTAATTATAGAATTAACATTTTTCGTAGGATCGACATCCTCTTATCACTTTATTACTTGATTGCAACACGTGCACTTGCGTTCGTTAATTTACACGCAACACAAAGCTTTGGGCCAAATAGCTGATTCCATCACAGATTATAGTCCAACCATAGCCCTTGATTCAAATTACACTAAGGTTTGTTCTTAAATGTATTTTCGGTGTTGTATTTTAGTTGCACAATAGCTCACATAGATTGTCAGATGATGTATTTCTTTCCTTTTAAGTTGTCTTTCAAATGTCATTGTTTGATCCTAGAATAACCTGCAAATGATGCTGAAAAAGACCAAACAGTCAGGATCACTTGGTAATCCACTGATAGCAAAAACATACGCAAACTCATTAATTATTGTCTTCGATGGAGGAAGAAGTGAAAAATGGAGCCCCCTTGGATTTCTACCTAAACTTGAAAGTTCATTCAGTTCGAACCCTTAGAACTTACAAAAAATTTGTACCACTCCATCAAACATGTTCTACCCGAATTTCTGACATAATAGATTGACGATATCCCATGGAAAAGTAAATATTTAATTATATTAATAATGAGTTAGTGCTAGAAGTCCTTTAGACGTCACAATCTTGATGTGGCAAATTGTATCCTTAGATTTACCATATTTTAATGTTTTCAGATATATGTTTCGTTTTTTGAAGCAAAATAATCACAAAATTATTTTAAGCTCAGTTAAGTTGTAATCGTGCATAACAACAGCTCATCAAAGCTTCTTATTTGTTTTCTAAGAATTTTCCTTCTGAATTAAACAAGAAGTTGTTTACCATCTTTGATTGTGATCATACCAGAAGATTTAAAACATCTGATACAGCAGCTGATATGAAAAAAGTGTACCATGAAGTAGCACTCAAACATCACCCAAAAAGGCTTTCGTTTCTTTATACCTTTATTATTATTTATTTGTTTATGTGTAATGTCAAACTTGCTTTCACTTGTTCGTTATGTATTTCTGCTTTACTGTAGGCTGGATAGTTGCAAGGACAAAGAGCGGGAACAAAGGACAACTCTGGGAGTAAATTGCTTATTAGTTTTTCAATAGCATATACGACTACAAGCAGCATCTAGCTCTTGCCATTGTTATTCCTCTTAACACCCTCATATATATAGTGTTACAATCAGCCACAACTCTATAAATGAATGAGTACGGAAATGACGTCCATGAAATAGAGTGCCCTTAATGTAACGAAGAATGTGAAGAACAGTTGCGTAATGAGGAGAGCAGGGAGCAAACATGTATTGACTCACAATATGAACAACATAAGAGATGTCAGGTCGAGTAACCGTGAGGTAAACCAAACTACTAATCAGCTAGCGATAAAGAGTGGCATCCTTAAGTATAACTCCATCAAGGGGCGTAAGTTTGGCATTTGGCTCCAACGAAGTAGATGTGACTTTACTTCAATTAAACCAGCTCGAGCAAGGAGATCTGAGGTACATTTTGCCTGAGAAAGATACTAGCCATCAGAATTAGAAAGTACCTCCAAACCAAGGAAGTAATTAAGGTGACCAAGATCTTTCATCTCAAAGTGTTTCTGATGTGAGGTCTTTAGAGCAGATATTTCATCAATAACATTGCCTGTAATGATCATATCATTCACATACAGTAAAAAAAGAATACAATCATGATCTGTGTTGCAAATAAGAGAGCTGGAACAAAAATCAAGTTGCTGAATGGTAGTGCTAAACTTGGCAAACCAAGCTCGAGGAGCCTACTTGAGACCACACAAGGCACAACGGAGCTTGCAAACTTTATGTGATGGACGAGCATATCTTGGAGGAGGTTTCATATAAACATCTTCAGTGAAATCACCACTAAAGAAGGCATTTTTTACATCCATTTGAAACAGTGTCAATTAGTATACTGCTGCCACTACCAAAAAGCTTTGTACATATATCATACAAACAATCGGGACAAAGGTTTCTTCATAGTCAACGCCATACTCTTGATTGAATCCTTTAGCAACCGGTCTATCTTTATACTGTTCAATAGAGCTATCAGCTTTAGTTTTGATTTTGTAGACTCATTTGCAGCCAATTGCTGATTTCTGAGGAGAGAGATCAACTAAGTTCCATGTATATGATTTTTCAAGAGCTTTTAATTCTTCTGCCATTGGTTGTTGCCAAATAGGATTAGAACTAGCTTCGAAATAAGATTGAGGCTTATACAAGGAAAGAGTATATAGTTTTAAATAAAAGTTTGGAGACATGCAATTGCGTTAGCTATCTCCATTGCAATTTGCGATCCATGGTAAAGGCTTAGAATAAGGTTGAGAAGAATTGGAGTTCGAGTCTCCAGGTTAGCATCTTGTCTAACATCAAGACATTTTGGTGACACATTTGTGATGCAAACACAAGATCATTGAAACAACATTGGCATAAGCCTATGTCTATACAAACTTCATGACAGAAAATGAATGGTCTTGTAGAAAGCCCTTGTATAATTCATAAAACTAATTTCAATATATTGCTTCACATAATCCACATAAAAGAATTCATCTTTGCTAAAATCAAGATAAAGAAGATATTTTTGGTTCAGCTAAGAAGCTTAAGAAGCAACACATCAAAGCCAAAATTACATCACACTTCTTATTGATATTGCCCAAGTTTTCTAGTGTAATGAATCCAAATGTCCCTTTTTCTATATCTTTTAAGTTACACCTTCAGGAATAGACACAAGGACTAAAAAATCAAACAGTTTGACAACGCAGTCTTCTCCAAGTAAGATGCTTGTAGGTTTAATATCTCTAAAGAGAATAGACCAGAGGAATCCAACATGGAGATAAGTAACTTGTCACAAGCAATGAAGTAGCAACAATGATTATTATATTTATCATTACAAGAGGCAATTAATTTTCTTGATAAAAGCGATGACCTTGAAAGAAAAGGAAAGTCAACCTCGAGTTAATCAAAATTAGCTACTACAAAAGTTGGCCGATTGCAAGTCCTTTAAAAAAATGCTTTGGCTACTATAAAAGTGTTGTTATTGTATTGTTCATCGTTCATTGAAAATCAAAGAATTATTAGACTTATAAAGAAAGATAGTTAAACATATAGAGAAAGAGCCCTCTAACAAGCCTAATTTTACTTTGCAAAATTGTAGAAAAATTGAGATTATAACTATACAAGAATCAAATTGTTTATATAAATCAACAATAAGAGTATTGCTTCCACAAATCAAATTTAAGAAGAAAAAAAAAGTAAGAGAACAATTAGTGGCAAATGTTTAAATAATTCCAAATCAATGCTCTTCCAAAAACCCGATCAAATTCATGATCGATACTAGAAAACAACTCTTCTAAGTCAAGCAATGGCTCTCTCTCTGCTTAAGATTCACTTACTTGCACAACTTTTACTTCTCCTTCTTATTCACCGATTAAGTGATTATTGTGAACACATTGATCATCTTCAGGAACATATCAACTTCTGCCCTTTGATTGCTTTTAGAGAACAAATCTTTAACATCAACTGTAATATAACTTCTTACCGTTTCTGTGCCAACTCCAAATCCTACAACTTCCAAAACGTTATTGCTGCTGAATAACTCAATTGGTTGGTAAAGGTAGTCCTTTTTTTGTCTTTTTTTAATGCATGTGACAGACACATGTTGTATTTGTCAATTGTTACTGAAAAATATATTTTTTCCTTCAAAAATATTTTTTATTATTGATTTTGAAATTATAGAACTTTGCGTTAACGATATAATTTTTCGGTGTTCCAGGAGTGACAATAATAACTCAAATGAAAAAAATTCTAAACCACATGCAAGTGCTATACTATGTTTAAACATGTCAATGGCAGAATTATTTGTAGATGCATTATCAACCCTACTTCCATGTTGACTTTATTTTGTTTAATCAGGGGATGATATTTGCGGGATTATTTTGCGTTTTTTTTTCTTTCTAACACTTGCTATTAGAGTATCAATTAAATCTTACCACTCAAATAATAAGGGTAAAACATATATTTCTAATTTCTCCGAGGTCCACAAAGCAAAAAAAATATAGATAGAGAGAGGACTACGAAATAAATAAAGTTAAAAATAAGTGACTACAGAAACAGAAAAAAAAAAAGGAAAAAGAAAATTAATGGAGTTAATTAAATCATATGGATTAAGAATTGGGCAAGTCTGTAGGCAATGTAAGAAAGAGAAGAGCATCTGTAACCTTCTAAGCAGAACCTTTGATCAAGTACGTTGCAACATCAGCGGTAATCTTTCTTCCATGTTTGACAAGAACTCGTCGTCGATTTCCGGCGAAGGCTAGAAGCACCAACACCGTGATCCACGTCACCATGGTGACACGGGCTGCTGCTACTATAACAGTTGCTAACACCACAACTAGGAGTAACAGCGTATAGAAGGCCGACCAACTTCTGCTGTGGTCGGCGTCGGCGTCGGCGTAGGCGTAAAATAAGAGAAGGCAGAGTGATACAAGGATCGAAAACAGAGATGTGGTTATAGTTCCAAGGAGATTCATGGGGAAGAAGAAGATAGAAACTGGGTTTTCGTTGGTTATCAATTATGCGGTGGGTGTGTGTGATTTTATTAATGAATAGGTGAGCTTAGTTAGGAAAAGGAAAATGTGAATGATGAGTTATATATAGCTTGTTATTTACAATTTAAAGTCCTGAGTTGAGTTACCCGTACGACGCGTTCGATCCAATTTGAAAAGTATTTAAGTTTAATTTCTGCAATAATTTTATGAATAAAAAATATTTTTATTCAAATTTATTTATTATTTGACTTTTAAATTATAGGTAGAACACAAGTGAGTGGTTATACAATAAAATATTAGCTATCAATCACAAGGACTCAAGACATATTGCAATGCGAGTCAGTCTTCAAGCAAGCCAAGCAAATTAATTGCTGATAATGAGCGATGACCAAATATAAATAGATCATAAATTATAAAGCAAGTCCGTCTTCGACCAAGTCTTCTTGATCAACATGATCATGGTCTTCTTAATTTATGTGATGCTTTAGAATTTTCGCATAATTTTGGCATAGCTTTTACAACACATATTCCTAGATTTCCATCATATATCCTAAAATATATATTTTGAAATGCATCAAATTGCTTTCCTTGTCGTCATTTAATTTGGGCACCTGCTATTTGAGAGGACCAAACCTTTCTAACCTTATTGGAGTACTTAGTCTAGGTGATAGATTAAACCACCTCTTAGGCGCCTTATTTGAATTTGAGTCTAGGATAGGTAAAGAAAATAAATTAATTATTTAGGATCCTGCCCCACCCACTTATCATTTTGAAAAAAAAGAAAAGAACGATGAGGGTAGACGACCTACAATGTCTATGCCTTTGTTACTCATTGTTAATGAATAATAATAATAAACCATTTTTTTTTTTTGTAGAATCTTAATCTTTTAGACGTACTTTATCCTAAATTATATCTTAATTCTTTTTATTCATGTATACATTTATTTTCTACTTTTGAAATGCTCTCAATCATATTTCTTTTAACCTTTATTTCTTCTAACAATTAGATGGGTTTGAATCATAGTGATAAATATAAAAATTTAGAAATAAAGTAACCCAACCAAAATTACAAACAAATATGTTTTTAAAAAAAGAATTTTAAATAACAAATTTTTTTTTTTTGTATTTTCATAATAAACATTTACATACTTTTTATTTATACAGCTACCATATAATGACATGCTAAATTAAAGACCCTAATTACTCTAACTTACAGGTTATCAAATAGATAGATAATGACAATATTAACCCATAAAATACTTTGAATCCAATTTAAAAAAATAGACATTTCACTTTTCGTTCTTTTTATAATTAAGTCTTTAATTTGAAAGGTATATAAGTTAAGTTGGTTTTTGTTTTCTTCATAAAAAGTTGCTGGAAATTTCTTTGATTATTATATTTTATTATCAAAGAATTTATTATGGTTCACAATTATATATTCAAGTATAGTCTTACATCAATTTTAAAAATTAGTCATTTTTTCTTTTTTGTTTTTAAAAGCTCTTTCACTTGAAATGTATATGTATATCATTTTAGTTTTGTATTCTTTATAAAAGTTGTTGAAAATTTCTTTAATTTTTACATCTTGTCATCAAGAACTTTATTGTGGCTCACAATTACAAGTTCAACTATGACCTAATTACATCAACTAATAGACTTTAGGATTGTTTTTAATTATATTGGAGTATATCTCTCAATACAAGAGTAATTGATACGTTTAAGACTTGTCAAGTGAGAGTAACAATACCATCAATTAATTAATTAATAATATGCTTCATTCTTATGTATCTCTCTTTATTTTCTAATATAATTTAATTTTTTTTACAGCAAAAAATACAATAATGATTGAATGTGATTGATATTGGTGTGTCAATTTTCTTAATTTGAAATTTGATTGACAGTGAACTAACTAATTTAGAAAGTTGACATATTAACTTTTAGCCACACAATGGTTTGAATCTTAATGGCACTGATTTACAAGCACGGTAATTGATACATTATCCATCTTAAGTCAAGAGAAAAATAACACTATCATCCTATATATAGCCTCCGAAATACTTTCATTGTTGTTTTCAAGTGTCCTTATCTTGACTTCTATAGCCAGCTAGAGTTGATCTTTTTCTAAGTTTTGTTGCTTTAACGAATTGAAGGATTGTAAAAGAAAGAATATTGATATGTATTATTATTACTGATTATTATTAATTTTAATTAAGGGATATCATAATATACTTTCTTAATTTTTAATAAAAGAGCAAATACTCACTAAATTTTTAAAGAGTGTTAGATACTTTCTTAATTTTGAGTATTAAGAAAATAAGAAGATATTCCTTAAACTTAAATTTTTGTTAGTTTGATCTATTAAACCATCATTTTAATTCCAGAATCTAACAAAACAGAATATACTTTTTTCCATTATTGACAATGTAGTTTTTATTTATAATATAGGATATTATTACATTCCTCTCCTAAGGTTTGAAATTGTATCACTTAAATGAAAATTATGGAGAATGTATCACTTACCTCCCTTATAATTATATTTGATCATTAGTTGACCGTTAAGTGTAAGGATAAATACATAAAATATCATTATTTAATTTTTGTTATTTTGTCTAAAGAAAAAAATTTCATTGTTCTAAATTCTTACTCGATAAAAGGGAAGTTAGAAAATTTTATTTTTTTATTTGTTAATCAATTTTATTAATTATATGTATCTCTATATTATATTTAGATCAAAATTATTAAAAAAATTATACTTCAAATTAAATTTCTAATTTTCTCATCTTTTATTCTATTATATAATTATTTTATTTATTTGAATTAATCATCACACAAAATAAGTTAAAAATAAATATTTTTAAAAAATAAATAACTAAGAGTATTTGAGTGAATTTATCATTTGAAGTTAGTTGACTATTCTTATAAGGAACATATGTGATATAAAGTCAAATTTTAAGGGAAGAATGTGATAATATCTCTTTATAATATATTTATAGAGATGCCAAAATTTTTGTGGGTGTTAAAGATCGGGAAAGGTAATTACAAAGAAATCAAGGATCAAGTCGAGCTCGAAGATAAATTATTAATTATGAAACAGAAGGGAGTGATTGTACAACAAAACATTACCTATCGACGTCAAAGGACTCAAGACATTTTGCAATGCAAGTCAGTCTTCAAGCAAGTCAAGCAAATTAATTGCTGATAATGAACGATGACAAAAAATAAATAGATCATAAATTATAAAGCAAGTCAGTCTCCAAGCAAGTCTTCTTGATCAATAAGATCATATATGGTCTTCTTAATTTCTGTGAAGCTTCAGAATTTGAGAGGATTAATTGCTGAGAGATGAGGGCATTTTGTTTTTCTTTCTGTAGAATCTTAATCTTTTAGACACGTTCCGTCCTGCATCACACCTCATTTTGTATACATTTATTTTCTATTTTTAAAACACTCTCTATCCCAAAATTACAAACAAACATGTTTTCAGAAAAAAATTTAAATAACAAATTTTAATAAGAAAAAGATTAAATAGAATTTACTGTCATACATTCAAGTAATAATTTTATGAATAAAAATTATTTTTATTAAATTTATTTATTATTCCTTGATAAAATACAAACGAACTCTTTAATTTTCTATTAAATATATATAATATTTATTATAATAACTTTTATAACTTTACCATTATGTAGAAATATAAAATTTTTTTTATACATCTTAACTTTTAAACAAATAGTGATTTTAAGTTGCCTTAACATATTAAAAAAAAGAATCTTATATTATAATAAAAAACCAAATTTAAAACAAAAAAGCACACTAGGTTCAATCATGATTCTCTATCACATCTATTTAATTATGTCAAATATACATAGGAGTACATCCTTCTCTATGTTAATTTTGAATATTATATGTAAACACCTCTTTACAATATAATTGAGACATACATCCATCTCAAGTTAAGAGAAGACTAACACTATATATATATATATATATATATATATATATATATATATATATATATATATGTAAACACCAATTTACACGACAATTGGGACATCTACCCATCTCAAGTCAAAAAAATAATAATGATCCAATGTGATTGATATTAGTGTGACAATTTTCTTTTTTTGAAAATGAACTAATAAATTTAGAAAAATGACATATTACTTTCAGCCACACAATAGTTTGAATCTTATGAGCACCAGATTACACACATGGTAATTGATACACTGATCCATCTTAGGTCAAGGGAAAAATAACATTATCATCTTGTATATATAGCCCAAAAATCCTTTTATTGTTGTTTTTAAGCATCTTTATCTTGACTTCTGGAGCTAGCTGAGGCTTATCTTTTTTCAAGTTTTGTTGCTTTAACAAATTAAAGGATTATAAAAGAAAAAATATTAATAGGTATTATTGTTACTGATTATTATTAATTTTAATTAAGAAATATCATAATATATTGTTATAACTTTTAGAGAAGGAGCGAATACCTACCAAGAGTGTTAAATACTTTCTTGAGTTTTAAAAAAATATGAAAATACCCTTGAGTACTGAAAAAATAAAAAAATTTATATTACATATTTTCCTAAAATTTATTAAAATATATTCGTTAAAAATACAATTATTCGTTTAGAACACGATTATTCGTTTAAGACACGATAGAACTTTGATATAATTCTTTCGTATTGTTGGGTGGACCTTGTGGAGAACCAAAAAGTGTAGAACATACTCCTCTATGGCATTCATCAGAAAAGGATAAACATTTTGTTGATGCAGACATGATAAATTAAATTAAATTACTGTCATATTATCATTTTGTAGGCACTAATCATTGCTTCAGTAAGAAGCAGAGATTGATCAATGCTATAACCTCCGGATATTAAAGTAAATATATGTAAATACAGCCATCATATATCTCAGCTAATAGAGGGCCTAGAGCCTCAATGAGTAGACTACTTACTTTGACAGAGTCTAGGATAATTTGTGAAGCATAAAGCAGTCAAACAAGAATTAAAGAATGGAGATGTCGACAACTTGCCATATATATGTGTATTGGGCCAAGGAAACCTGTATATTCCTCGTGGTCTCTACTGCACAAAGACCTAAGTAAATTAAGAATGCCTTTCCCTGGCTGCTGCTTCTGCAAGGCTAAAACCTCAATTTGACACCTGCATTGCAGCTTCCTTGACAAAGGGTTTTGCATTGCCCTCTCGAACTGATTCTTTAACATCCCTTTGCCAGAACTTTTCATAGATTAAGAAAAGGGACCAATTTACAATGGAGCAGCAGATTGTAATATTTCTAACGATAACTACTACATAAAAGCAAACCACATTAGGAATCCAAAGGAGAAATCAGAAACTACAGAATACTTTAATACATTGTTGATAATAAAATGAACTTACTCTTTTTTCCTAGTGACAGTGATAGCCACTTGTCAATCTCACCATGCTTTCCGGATAGGAATGTTTAGCCGACTGCTTTATTAAATTATTTGATGCACTGCAAAAACAGAAAATGATAACATGTCACTAGCAAGTATCCATACAAAAGCATCTCGTTCTCTGAATGATTGGATGAATAATAAGCAAAAGCGGCAACAAACAAAGAAACAAGGACGATTAAGGATTGATTTGAAGCAGTAGCTATGCTAGTTAACGTGAGTCGCAACCGTTGGATCAAGACCAAGGGCGGAAGGAACTTCCATAGCTGTTCTGAAGTGCTGAACGCTAAGCACAGCATTAAAAATGGCAATCTGAGAATCACATATCGCAGAGGTCAGGTATCATCTATATCAGAACAGAAAGATAAAAGGGAAGATAGGGAAGGTGAAACTAATACCAGCTTAAGTTTTGTTTTACAAGTATGGAGTATTGAAGATAGTTCTATGCTTTGTAGTACAGAAGCTGATTTTCAGGCAACATTATGAGCATCCTGATTGCCAGCATCAATTCCTGTATGTAAATTTTTTCATATAATTCACTTTTTATATGCTCATCAAAATAATTAAGAACAATTTTCACTATCCATTACTAGAATACATGAAGCAGGATTCGGAACCTTTCGATTTGCATGAAGGAGGCTTTCTATGCTAAACAGTAAATGCTATATCAGAACGGTGATTCTTAATAGCCGCTGCAAATACATTTCTTATATAATCACTTCTTAACCATTTCACGTTCTAAATTTAGGAAATCTAATGTTTTAGAATATTTAATTTAGGAAACCTTTACTTTGACAACATTGCTATTGCTTTCAGAGACAACATGTACTATCCAGAAACAAGAAAAGCTAAGTTTCACAACCAAAACTCACAATTAACAGTAAAAGCAATCGCATTAAATATTTACATTACGTAGGTATAAACTAATAGCTCACCAAAATAGCAACTATAATTGAAGAAATTTAATACAATCAAATGCATATCTGGAATTTTGAATACTAACAATTCCAATTATGATTGAAATTACTTGTATTGAGATTTTGCGGATGAAAGTTGACGACGGCGAGCTGGCGTTGACAAGCTGCGACGGCGAGTGGGCAACAACAAGATGGAGACGGCGGCTACCGACGATGAGCAATAACTCAGATCCCCCATCGTAAAAAAATTAATTTTAATAGTTTAAAAAAATATATAAAAATTTTAATTTATTTAAAAATAACAATTATACTCACATCAATAATAATTATTTAACGAAAATAATTATTATATATTTAAAATTTAACAAAATATAATATATTTATCAAATACAGTAATAAAACAAATCATAATATTATTTTCTAGTACATTAATAAAATAATATTTGTTAACATAATCTATATATTTTAAAATATATTAATAATTCAAGATTAATTAACTAACAGAAAATAAATCATAAATAAATATTAATCTATAAATAAAATATATTAGAGTAAAATACTTATAATTATATTATAATTTATACTTATGTATAAGTAAAACATATAAAATATAAATTATTTTATTTTATAAATATATTATATTTTATCAAATTTTAAAGATTTAATAATTATTTTTGTTGAATTATTATTATGATAGGAGTATAATTGTTCTTTTGAAATTTTTATAGATATTTTTAAAATTATTAGAATTATTTTATTTATTAAACTAAATTTTAGAGACTTTTATATTATTTTTCCACGTAGAAGCATATATCATATCAATTAATACTAAAATATCAATAATTTAGAAGAAATTTAATTAGTTAATAATAAGTTATTCAAGCTAAATAAATATTTTAATCATATATATCAATTAAACTATATGCAATTATAAATTTATATTCTATATTTTATTCCCAAATCAAATTCATATTCTATACATGTGCGTTCTAATATCACTGCCTTTGTCATATTCTACATAGGTTTTGTTTGTATATTTTTGTTAGTGTTATAATTATTACTTGAGATTAAAATTTGATAAATTAAAAAATTTCCAACAAATTAAATGCAATAAAAATTAAACAAACTAAAGTTTTTCTCCAGTGGGGGCCACTAGCCACTAGGCGTGAAGTAAAAATTTCAGTGAAATTGACGTAATATGGTAGATGAGTTACTGATCTAATATTTTTTTATTTATTTATACTTTTCGTGAAAAATAAGAAAATTAAGGGAAATTGATAAATATCCTTGAGTATGTCGAAATGCACATATAATAAAGTCCTAAAATTTAGCAAAAAATATATATATAAATATCTCTAAGGTATAAAAAAATATGAGATATTGTACTCTTTTAAATTTTACTTCCGTAAATTGATCTATTAAATTATTATTATTTTTATTTTTAAATTTTAACGAAATAACAAAGAAAGATATACCTTTTTAATAACAATAATTTACTTTATATTTTTCACAAGATATTAAAAAATAAAATGTTAAAATTAAAATTTTGTTATTTTAATAAAAATTTAGAAAAAAATATAATTATTAAAAAAATTTAACAATGAGTTGGGTTATAAGCATTTGTATACTAAAATATTAAAAGAAAAATGTTTTGTAAATAAAACGAGAATAACAAATTATAATATAAGAATTATATTTGGTCTCATATATTAATAAAATTAGTAATTAGATATATTTTATGTTTTATTATATAATATAATTTAATTTTAATTAAAAATATAGAAGAAAATAAAATTTTAATTATTTTTATTTGTAATATAAATAAAATGTACATCTTTTATATATTTTTTTAATTTTTTAAGAAAATATAATGATTTAATAAATTTTTTTAAAAAGATATGTTATATATATAAAAATAAAATGTCAAAAACATTTTAATTTTAAATTTTTAATGATTAAATATCAAATTATTATTGATAAAGTAAAGAAGAGGTTTTAGTATATGAGTTTATCTAACTCATTATTAGAATATTTTAATAATAATTTTTTTAATTTTTTATTGAAATAATAAATTAGAAAAGAAATTTTCTTAGTATATTGTGAAAAATAGAGAGTAAATTGTTATCATTAAAATATATATATATATATATATATATATATATATATATATATATATATCTTACTTTATTGTTTGGCCCAAATTTAGTGACAAAAAATGATAATAACCTAATAAGTCAACTCAATAAAATATAAATAAAGGATACATATGGTATTCCCATATATTAAGGATATTTGTCTTTTCTCAAACTTGGAAGATACATCTATTATTTTTCCATACTTAAAGGAGTATTTGTCAATTGTGTAATTTTATTTTATTAATAAATACAATTAAATTAAAAAATAAAAAGTAATAATAAAATGTAAGGAAGAAAAGATAATTAAATTTAAAAAGATTTTACAAATAAGAATAAGAGGATTGTGTAAAATATAAAAAAAATATTGAGTGAGAAAAAAAATACTAAAGCATATATATTATTAATAATGAAAAATTTTGTACATATTATTGTGATAATTTTATATTTCTAATTCTTTTTCACTTTGGCATTGATTAGGTTTATATGGGGACTAAATTAGAACTATTTTAACTAAATCAATAAAACTTAAAATAACAGTCTTTTATTATGGGTGAATCTACAATTTTCTTAATAGTTTATTGGAATCCATTTAACAGTTTGATGGAAAAAATTAAACTATTAAATAAAACTACAAGGATATATATCATTATTAGTTTTTTTCTCTATTTATTTTTCGTCTTCAATACATTAATACATAGAGTTTTTCAAAAATACGCAAATTTAAAGAAGTCTAATTAAATTTAGGGTTAATTATATCTATATTTACAGCAATAAGAATGTAAGAAATATTAAATTTAGATTTATATGCCAATAAAATTAATAATTATATATATCCTTGTATTTTTATTTAATAGTTTAATTTAATTAATTTTAATTAAAAAAATTTAAAAGAAGATTTTGATTGTTTTTATTTGTAAAAAGTATAACATGTGTTCATATTTTATGTAATTTATATTAATTAAGTGCTTCATATTTTTTTAAGAAAATACAATGAATATAATATATATAATTTTCAAATAGATATACTAAATAAAGTATTATATGTGTTTTACTTAAAAAAAAATTATGATCATTACACACTAAATTATTATCCAGAAAATAGAAAAGGAGAATTAGGAGTATTTTAGTTTATGAGTTCGTATAAATTCATTGTTAACATTTTAATTTAAGTAATTATCTTTTTTTCTAAAGTTTTTCAAAATAATAAAATAAGTTCAACTTTTTTAATTTTAACATTTTAGTCCCTAATATATAGGAATGACAAAAATTCCCAAACTTGAGAGCTCTCGCCCTGTTTGGGGTAGGTTTGAGGCTTAAAAATGCAATTTATTTGAAAATTAGAGCGGGTTCAAGACTCAATCAACTTGTTTAAAAATCGGCAAGTTTATGAATTATATTTTTTGCCTTGCCTTACTCTGTTTAACTAAAAAATTCTTGTAGTCAGGTACCACAGCTATCCAAAAAACTAAATTCATACTATAGTAAAGTACTATATCAATCTTGTAAATGACTCGAAAACTTAATTCAATATTGTAGCAATCATTTGTAGTAAGGCCATGCAATTCGAGTGGGATACTATAGCTTATTATAGCTTGGTCAAATAGGATAAAAAGAGCTCAGATTGGGTAGGTTAAAAATAGGGATGAGTTGGTGTTAATGCATGAAAATTAACCTTAGGTTCAAGTCTAAATCCAAGCCAAAACTACATCATTTCGTTCATATAATGTATAAAAAGAAAAAAGTAGACATAAGTCACTCATTGGGTTGAAATCATGGGTTGTAGTATAGAAGGTAAGAGTAGAAAAAAATTTGGCCTAAATTAATATAATGATTTTAATCTAGCTCACTTAGTGGGAACTTAGACTTAAATGATACATTATATGATTAGGCTAATATAAGGAATACAAAAGCTCAAAAATCTAGATTCTACTTTAGACCTAAACTTTATTTTACTTAACTTACGATTAATTAAAATAAGTATTTTATTACAGAAGTTATCTTAATGTCTTTACATTTGTCTTGCGTCATTAGCCGCCAACATTGATCACTTTTAAGCTTCCAAAATATCTTTTTTATGGCCTTAGGACTTGTCAGGTCATAAACATCAATATCAAATATTACGTCAAACTGGTTATTTGATATTAATCTAGTCTTACATTAGTTGTGATCTACCTTTAAACTATTTTGTTTCTTTATGTTGATACTCTATCTCACTCCCCACACACATTGTAGACTTATAATTTGTTTTTCTTGCCTTATTAAGTATAACAAGAACAGTAGTAGTAACAGTAGCAAATTTGTTCATTTAAGCCTAAGTTAGTCTTATAAAGTTGTAACATCATGACTCTCGAGTAATTACCATTTAGAATGCAAATGTTTTGAGAATAAAGCCACGATAGAAATATTTTTTCCTAAATCATGACACGATTCAAAATACAAAGATTCGAGTTCAAAAGGAGGAACCTACTTAGGATTGACTTTCAAGATTAGCGAGCTTTTAGATACATGAAACTCATTTAGTTTTATTAGATTAATAAAGTGAAAGTGAGATAATGTTCCATTCAGTTTGTTATAAGACAACTCTAAAATTCTAAGGATGAAAGTTGTCCCAAAGACAATGGAGTAGAACCTTCCAATTTGTTAGAGGAAAGATCTAAATATTTTAAAATTTTAAATTCTCCTATAATTGAGGGAAATGGCCAAAAATATTGTTGAAACCTATATCAAGTGAATAGATTTTTAAATTGGCCTAATTGATAAGTGAACTGACTTTCCCGTAACTTCAGCGACTCTAACTCAAATGTAACACATTTACAGATAATATCTAAGACCTGGGATATTTCTAGGCTTAAATTAATAGTTGACAAAGAGATTGACCTTAAGTTGCAAAGCCTTTCAAATGATCTCAGAATAAGTCCTTCATTGAAAGAGAGATCGAGTGTTTTGATACAAGTTTTCTAGACCACTTGAAATCGTACCTTGCAAGTTGTTGTAGCTAAAAGAAAGGTACTCAAGACCATTAAACTAAAAAACCATTAAGATATTGTGGAATTGAAATGGTCGGAAGATAAATCTAAAAATCTAAGTGATGTCAAGTTTCGAAGTCCACTTGGAATTGGACATCGAAAATAATTCCACTTCCAATTAAGAAAGACTAAACGACTTAAACGATGAAGACCAAAAATCCAACTAGAAATAAAAGAGTCATCAAATTGGTTATCTGAAAAATCTAAAGTGGTAAGAGATGAATATGAGTTAATCCTTATTAAATTCCTAAACCAGAATGCTTATTCCTTAAGAATTGTAAATATAGCAAAATAATTATTAGACTTCATAATTTTAATAAATTTACTAGTATTAGGAAAATATATCGCTGTTAACCGAAGTGTGTTCATGTTGTTAAGAAAAGTCTATGAAATTATGCTCTTTTGATTGTACTGTGATAGATAATATTACCGAGGTTTATATATTATCCCAATTTTCTGTCATGTGGTACGTAACACAATTTTATTAGATGGTTTTTATTGAAATGATAAAAAAGTTTATAAATATGATTTTATTTTTTTAATTGTTAAAAAATTAAAAAATAAAAAATTAACATAGAGGAGTAATATGATGATTTTCATAAACTTTAGAGTTAAATTAAATATTATTATATTATAATGGATAAATTGAAAATTATTTAACGGTTAAAATAGAAGGAAGGTTGGTTAAGGGACTTAGGTGACATTAACCGACATATTAAAGATTAAAGTGATGAAAAAAGTTAAAAACTTTTTTATTAAAACATAACAATCTAAGTAACATTAATTGAAACGTTAGTGACTAAACTAAAATTACTCCTATATCAATTTATATTTCAACCTTAAGATTGACTCCAGTTGCCGGTCAAGACATAAATCTCATTAGTGTTGATTGGAGTCTTGTACTGCACCTCACAGTTTATCACAACAAATTAATAGCTAGCATGAGTTTGAATTTTCTTTTTAGTTTTGGATATTTGGGAAAATTTCCCATTAATTATGAAGGAATCTTGCTCAATATCCATCCTTTCCTGATTTGATTCTTGATGTATGGACTTCGTCGATACATGTAAACAACTTGTTTTATTGATTAATGTTTAAATGATAATTTGGCTTGCTTGTCCTTGGTATATAGACCAGTAGCTTCATTCATATCATGGATGAAGACAAGAGTAGATATTTTTCTGTTATATTCAATTTAAAAAAAGGATTTATAGGTGGCTAATGTATGGCCTTTTAGATTAATTAGTATTAATAATTTTAAAAATACTCATAAAAACCTTATTTATTTTAAAGTGATAATTAATAATAGTTATTTAATAAAATAAATATTAAAATTTTAAAAGTTGACAAAATAAAATATATTTATCTAAAATATGTAATACTTTCTAGCATATTAAAAGTAAATAATATATCTTTTTTATTTTATTATACTGTATATATAGTTTAGCTATATATAAATAACTTTTAAGTTAAATTATAATATAATCATAAGTATTGTATTATAATATATTTTATTATAAATAATTTTTTTATGCTTTTTTTAATTATTTTCTAATACATAATTAATGTTGAATTGTAAATATGTTGTAAAATAAATTAATTTATATTTAAATTATAATAGTTAACATATATTTAATTACAAATAGTTTTTTTTCAATATAAGGGGGTGGAAAAATGCAAAGTATATAAATACAAATAGGTTATAAAGTAATATATTATTATTACATTTATTTTTAATTAAGAGTTAAAAATAATTTTTTAATTAATTATTGTTAAATAATGATATAATTATTATTTTTTAATAAATTAAAATTTTTATAAATATTTTTAAAACTATCAAAACTAATTAGTCCAATAGATCAAATCTTAAAAACTTATAAATTCTTTTTCTTATTTAATTTATGACGAAGACATTTGCGTAACATAGACAAATGACTTTGATGTCTTCCATATTATCGTTCATCTTAGAGCAGGAGGTCAAAACCATTACCTAACTTAAAGAGCAAGAATTGTAGGTATTCCAAAGATTCAAAACTATTCAACTGATTTTAACGAGTTTATTGTTGGATTTATGGAGATGGTCCAAATTTCACTTCAATAGTGATTAAGCCCAATTAGCTCAAGGATATTTTTAATCCTTTCTTAAGTAGGATTTAGTTTCTTATTTTTGTTGAAGTATATATATGTGTGTAAAAGAGAGGAGAGCGGGTACTGTTTACAGCTTTAGAGAAAGCGGTATTGTTTACGAGAGAGAGGCCGAATAGTAAATTCCAAACAACTTTGATCAACTGGTTGATCGGAGGTTGATTTGTGGTCCAATTGAACTGAAATTATATCAGCAGCTTCACAAATCAGAGGACTAAATTCTGAACGGTGGAGATCAAATTTGGAGCACTCTTTCTCTAGATTTCGTGACTGGTAGTTAAGCCACCAACTTGATAATGTTTTCCTTAAACTCTCTATAATTTCTTTGTAAAATTTGAATGTTTTCCAAGATTGTGTGATCTTGAGATTATTATAATATGTACCTCTAGTTTTAACTAGAGACAACTTGTGTATTCCCATTGTTTGATTATAATAGAGATTTTTTTGGTGGACTATGGTCCCGTGATTTTTACTCCTCACATTGGGGAGATTTTCCACGTTAAAAATTGATTGTGTTTTGTGATTCTATTACTGTCCAAGAATTAAATTTGTGTCCAAGATTGTTGGTCTATTTGTTTGTTTTCTATTAGGTTCACACTAGAGGGAATGAAGTAATTGTTGTGCTTCCGGATTATTTGTATCAGTTTATCCCAACATTTATGTCATGTAGAAAATTCTATGAATTTTTGTGACTGTGATAGACAAAATTATCAAAGGTCTGTGATCTTAGATTTTACACTTGGTGGCATCATCCTCTTCAAGAAGTTAGGAAATTGCTTTCTCAACATGATGCAAATGTTTCTCGAGCTATCATTTTATTTAACTGTTCTGTGACCAAAAAAAAAATGTAGAGATAAAGTTGAAGTATACAATTTTAAACAAAAGTTTGGAGCTTTTAATTATTAACATGATAAAAAGAATTAAGATTTTAAAGTTGATATTTAATGATTTAAAATTATAAAAGTAAGTAAATTTAAATTATAAATTTTATTCACAAATTTAAAGAAATTTAACTAATAAATCCCACATATAATATTTATAACAGAAGTAAACTCTACCATGTTAAGCTAATAAACAATAACCATTACGCTTCAATTATCATCTATAACTTTTAATACTTAATGTATATATATTAGGTATTTGGATTATAACCCACCCCCTTACCATTTAAGAAAAGAGCAAAAAATGTCTTACAAATATTTTTTGTTTTGAATAATACTTATAAAAATTATTATGAAATTTTAAATTGACGAACCTCAAAATATCTAAAAGTTACTAGACAGTTTACTTTTTTCTAGGAAGAAAATATTTTGAAAATGATTTTGATATTCAACTGTTTGAAATTTTACATAAGATATTTATAAGTGTCTTCAACAATTCTGTAAAATTGTAGCTCAATTCGAATAGAATATTTGAAGATAAAATTCATAGTTAGGTTGTTCACTAAAAAAAGTGAGATACAAAATATGAACCTTCAAGTTTAAGGCCTAGTTTAAGGAATAAAAATTGTCCATAATTAAGACAAATGAAAAATATAATTGTGATTCTACTGTACTTTGTGATGGAAATAATCATTACGGACTACATACACTTAAAGGTATAGTTAAAGTTTTTGTTTCAATCCAGGTATATAAGCTATTCATAATCTATTGTGTTTGTTTTTCAAAATGTAAATAAAAAATTGTCACTTCCACAATTTTATGAATTTGCTTATGTCATTTGTTTTTTCATTCTGTTGGTGTACCTCTTAATCATAATGTTGTTCTCAATTATTATAACTTACGGGTGTTTTTGTATGGTTTATCTGCAGATGTCTCCATTTGAGGGAGCTCCAGAGGAGTTTGGTCAAACTATATTTCCGATATGGATGGACAGGACCATTGGTCCAACTGAAGAGCTTGCTCTAATACTTGTCAGAGAATGAAAAAAGTAGTAATATTTAAGGTTATATGGATGTTACATTACAAGTGACAAGTTGCTAAATTTCTAAAATCTCTCATTCAAGTAAGAAAGATGACCATATTTGAATGCATGAAGTGTTTTAAAGTTCATCACAATATGGAAAAATCAGGTTTTCAAATAACAATACTTCTGGGAGAAATTTTCACTTTATTTTCTTCTTCAATCTGAAGAAAGAATAAAGTGGTTTGTATTATTATTTGTAGTACTTTATTTCATTATTAAAATACGTAAAACAACACACATGCTAATATTTTAAAAAAAAAACTAGCAACATTTTCTTACAAAATAACTGAATTTATGACCGAGAAGATCCAAAAAATGACAATATTTGTACCTCCATCTTCTGCTAACAATTAAAGCCCCTATAGCACACCAAAACCCTATCACAATTCCAAGTGCAATGCTTACATACAGCAAGTAGTCAACTTATGTGATACCTGAAGATTGATTAGTATATACGTATTTATAAATCAGAAAGTAAATACATTTATTAAAAATGAATTACCTAAT
The DNA here is from genome assembly GCA_028052125.1 of Melia azedarach. Taxonomy (NCBI): domain Eukaryota; kingdom Viridiplantae; phylum Streptophyta; class Magnoliopsida; order Sapindales; family Meliaceae; genus Melia; species Melia azedarach. The sequence continues at coordinate 5,619,502 of CM051404.1, forward strand.
TATGGGTAAATAAGTTCTTAATTTCAAAATAATTGAATTTTAAGGTAATATAAATTTTGTTGTGGGTGAAAAGTATAGTAAAATTAATTGAAGGGTTAAATTGTTATTAAGTAATCAAATTCATTATGTCTTTGCCGGTTAAAGGATTAAATTGAAATAAAATAATAATATAATAATGCAATTGAATGAAATGAGGCGGTGGTTATGTATATATATAAAGAATTCTGCTTTCATCAATTTGAAAGCTTCGGCAGAAAACAAAAACAAAGGAAGAAAGAAAAAGAAAGAAAGAAAGAAAGAAAGGAAAAAAAAAAAAAAGGTCGTTTTAAATTTGTATTTTAGATGATTAGCCTTCTGTTTTAAGAATTATAAATAATTTCATATGATTTAATTGTAGAAATATAATTGTTAGTATATATATATATATGCAGATGTTTATGTATATACATTTTTAGATAACTAAGTTTGAATTATCAAATAATTACGTGTTATTATTGTTAAATTGATACTAGGGAGTGATTCAGAGGGGAACAAACAGTCAGCAGAAGTGTAGAAATAATCGTTTAATATTCAGGTAGGTATTTATATGTATTTGGGAGATTTTAGTTTTAAAACTGAAAAGTAGAGTGTTTTATTACATTAAACGTTTTGATAAATATTTATGAAATTCCTAAATTACTACGTGTTGATCCAATTGATTGTTTTTCGAATTGGATTTGAAGAATAATTTTTATATGAATGTCATATTTATAAATACAGTGAGAAAATTGTGTCAGCACGTGTTGTGATTTTATAAATGAATTATCTGTATGGATATGTTGTGAAATAAATGGAAAAATGAAAACGTGATGGCCATGGTTGTTGTTATGATATGGCACCGGTGTTTGGGACGACGGTCCCTCGGAATAATGCTCGTAAAGTACGTTGGGGCGACGGTCCCTCGGAATAATGCCCGTAAAGTACGTTGGCCAGTTTTTGGGGCGGCGGTCCTTCGGAATAATGCCCGTAAAGTACGCAAGAGTAAAAATTAGTGGAAATTGTTTTAAATGATGGAATGAATGTGTTTTGTTATTTTTGTGAATACTGTGATTGAAATGTTGTTTTGGGTTTTGTTAAACTTACTGTTTGAAGTCGAAGGGTGTTTTATATATGTACAAATTTGCTTATTGTAAAGTTCTTAAAACTACCTTTATGTATAAATATCTACTGGGCATTAGCTCACCCCTACTTTTCAGGTTCCTAGACAATGTTGGAGATGTTGTATATAGAAGACAAGGATACTCCAGAACAAGAGTTTTACCACTTTGAAAACTATATGTAATTATAGATGCAGGAGCTTATAGTGTGTGGCTTTGATGCACTTTTGTATGTTTGTATTTAAATTTTAGAAATCCTAAAATTAGTTATGTTTCTTTTTAGATAATGAAATGAAGCAGTTGGTGTTGAATATTATTGGGAGTGTTTAGAATAAAATCTTAAAGTTATAGGTGTATATATTTTGGCATACAATTATTATAGAGGAAATTCTGCCAAAATCTCTTTATAGAATTAAGGATGCTTCAAATTGGATTAAGAATAATAACTTTCCTAGAAAAATGATTGTGTTTTGAAAGTTTAAAATTTTTCGTAGTACCCTAATTCGGCGCCACTTTCGTAATGCCAAAATCGGGGTGTTACAACTTCATTTCCATCTTCATCTCCATCTTTATTTTCACCAATAGGTACTGAAACATTCTGTTCACTACAATTTATAAGAAGAGGAGATCCACAAAGATTATTACCGATGAAACTTGATGCATCCATGCTTTGGAGTTGAGTACTCAAAGGAATTTTTCCATTCAAGTCATTATTCGAAAAATTCAAGTGACTTAAAAATGTTAAACTTGAAATATCTTGTGGAATTTCACCAGAGAGTTGGTTTTCAGAGAAATCAAGGGATTTCAATGATCTCATAGCACCAATATTTTCAAGAATTCTTCCCACAAGCAAATTGTATGACAAGTTCAATGACTGCAATGCTTCAAGATTTGTCACTTCCATAGGAATATGCCCCGAAATATAGTTCATTGAAATATCGATACTTCTAACTAAATTAAGAATTTGATTATATTCCACCATCACTCCTTTCATCATAATGGATACATCCTTAACAATTCCCCAACGATAGTATATATTGTTCTTAGCAGAACTATTTAGTGTCTTCATGGCATTAAAATTGTTGATACATCTTGGTATAGTCCCTGATAGGTTGTTATATGCAAGATCAAGAATTTGTAAAGAACTCAAGCGACAAAGTTCAATGGGTAACATACCGTGGAACTTATTTGACCGAAAATTAAGAATCACCATTTTTGAAAAGGCCTTACCAATCCATGTTGGAATATTTCCCACAAACTCATTTTCACCAATATCAAATGTGAGTAACTCCGTGCAATTTTTAAATGACATTGGTATTGCTCCAGAAAGTTTGTTATTGCGAAGATTCAACGATTGAAGAGAGATTAAACTTCCCATTGACTTTGGAAGACTATTGGTAAATTTATTATGACTTAAATTTAGACCAAGCAAGCTTGACTAATTCATATTCCAACAATCAGGTATTTCTCCAAATAAAAAATTTTCTGAAAGTTTGAGAAATTTCATCCCCTTGGACATATTCTTTCCATGACATATAAACTGAAAAATAGAACCTGATAAAGCATTATTAGAAAGATCGAGGATAGTTATGTTTAAAAATAAAAGAGGCAATTGACCTGAGAAATTATTTGAACTCAAATCTAGGAAAAAAAGATAGCTATTATTCCGAGTTAAATTTGGAATCTCCCTATAGATTTGGTTGTGAGAGAGAAGCAATTCATCATATTGGGAAATAGATTTCCAAAACCAATAAGGAATGGTATCTATAATACCTGCGTTGGATATTTCATCTTATACAAATTTTTTTGGGAACAAAGCCACGATGGAAATTTTGGCCCTAAATAACATGATCTCAGTTGCAAAGATTTGATATAGGAGTAATTTTAGTTTAGTCACTAACGTTTCAATTAATGTTACTTAGATTGTTATGTTTTAATAAAAAAGTTTTTAACTTTTTTCATCACTTTAATCTTTAATATGTCGGTTAATGTCACCTAAGTCCCTTAACCAACCTTCCTTCTATTTTAACCGTTAAATAATTTTCAATTTATCCATTATAATATAATAATATTTAATTTAACTCTAAAGTTTATGAAAATCATCATATTACTCCTCTATGTTAATTTTTTATTTTTTAATTTTTTAACAATTAAAAAAATAAAATCATATTTATAAACTTTTTTATCATTTCAATAAAAACCATCTAATAAAATTGTGTTACGTACCACATGACAGAAAATTGGGATAATATATAAACCTCGGTAATATTATCTATCACAGTACAATCAAAAGAGCATAATTTCATAGACTTTTCTTAACAACATGAACACACTTCGGTTAACAGCGATATATTTTCCTAATACTAGTAAATTTATTAAAATTATGAAGTCTAATAATTATTTTGCTATATTTACAATTCTTAAGGAATAAGCATTCTGGTTTAGGAATTTAATAAGGATTAACTCATATTCATCTCTTACCACTTTAGATTTTTCAGATAACCAATTTGATGACTCTTTTATTTCTAGTTGGATTTTTGGTCTTCATCGTTTAAGTCGTTTAGTCTTTCTTAATTGGAAGTGGAATTATTTTCGATGTCCAATTCCAAGTGGACTTCGAAACTTGACATCACTTAGATTTTTAGATTTATCTTCCGACCATTTCAATTCCACAATATCTTAATGGTTTTTTAGTTTAATGGTCTTGAGTACCTTTCTTTTAGCTACAACAACTTGCAAGGTACGATTTCAAGTGGTCTAGAAAACTTGTATCAAAACACTCGATCTCTCTTTCAATGAAGGACTTATTCTGAGATCATTTGAAAGGCTTTGCAACTTAAGGTCAATCTCTTTGTCAACTATTAATTTAAGCCTAGAAATATCCCAGGTCTTAGATATTATCTGTAAATGTGTTACATTTGAGTTAGAGTCGCTGAAGTTACGGGAAAGTCAGTTCACTTATCAATTAGGCCAATTTAAAAATCTATTCACTTGATATAGGTTTCAACAATATTTTTGGCCATTTCCCTCAATTATAGGAGAATTTAAAATTTTAAAATATTTAGATCTTTCCTCTAACAAATTGGAAGGTTCTACTCCATTGTCTTTGGGACAACTTTCATCCTTAGAATTTTAGAGTTGTCTTATAACAAACTGAATGGAACATTATCTCACTTTCACTTTATTAATCTAATAAAACTAAATGAGTTTCATGTATCTAAAAGCTCGCTAATCTTGAAAGTCAATCCTAAGTAGGTTCCTCCTTTTGAACTCGAATCTTTGTATTTTGAATCGTGTCATGATTTAGGAAAAAATATTTCTATCGTGGCTTTATTCTCAAAACATTTGCATTCTAAATGGTAATTACTCGAGAGTCATGATGTTACAACTTTATAAGACTAACTTAGGCTTAAATGAACAAATTTGCTACTGTTACTACTACTGTTCTTGTTATACTTAATAAGGCAAGAAAAACAAATTATAAGTCTACAATGTGTGTGGGGAGTGAGATAGAGTATCAACATAAAGAAACAAAATAGTTTAAAGGTAGATCACAACTAATGTAAGACTAGATTAATATCAAATAACCAGTTTGACGTAATATTTGATATTGATGTTTATGACCTGACAAGTCCTAAGGCCATAAAAAAGATATTTTGGAAGCTTAAAAGTGATCAATGTTGGCGGCTAATGACGCAAGACAAATGTAAATACATTAAGATAACTTCTGTAATAAAATACTTATTTTAATTAATCGTAAGTTAAGTAAAATAAAGTTTAGGTCTAAAGTAGAATCTAGATTTTTGAGCTTTTGTATTCCTTATATTAGCCTAATCATATAATGTATCATTTAAGTCTAAGTTCCCACTAAGTGAGCTAGATTAAAATCATTATATTAATTTAGGCCAAATTTTTTTCTACTCTTACCTTCTATACTACAACCCATGAATTCAACCCAATGAGTGACTTATGTCTACTTTTTTCTTTTTATACATTATATGAACGAAATGATGTAGTTTTGGCTTGGATTTAGACTTGAACCTAAGGTTAATTTTCATGCATTAACACCAACTCATCCCTATTTTTAACCTACCCAATCTGAGCTCTTTTGATCCTATTTGACCAAGCTATAATAAGCTATAGTATCCCACTCGAATTGCATGGCCTTACTACAAATGATTGCTACAATATTGAATTAAGTTTTCGAGTCATTTACAAGATTGATATAGTACTTTACTATAGTATGAATTTAGTTTTTTGGATAGCTGTGGTACCTGACTACAAGAATTTTTTAGTTAAACAGAGTAAGGCAAGGCAAAAAATATAATTCATAAACTTGCCGATTTTTAAACAAGTTGATTGAGTCTTGAACCCGCTCTAATTTTCAAATAAATTGCATTTTTAAGCCTCAAACCTACCCCAAACAGGGCGAGAGCTCTCAAGTTTGGGAATTTTTGTCATTCCTATATATTAGGGACTAAAATGTTAAAATTAAAAAAGTTGAACTTATTTTATTATTTTGAAAAACTTTAGAAAAAAAGATAATTACTTAAATTAAAATGTTAACAATGAATTTATACGAACTCATAAACTAAAATACTCCTAATTCTCCTTTTCTATTTTCTGGATAATAATTTAGTGTGTAATGATCATAATTTTTTTTTAAGTAAAACACATATAATACTTTATTTAGTATATCTATTTGAAAATTATATATATTATATTCATTGTATTTTCTTAAAAAAATATGAAGCACTTAATTAATATAAATTACATAAAATATGAACACATGTTATACTTTTTACAAATAAAAACAATCAAAATCTTCTTTTAAATTTTTTTAATTAAAATTAATTAAATTAAACTATTAAATAAAAATACAAGGATATATATAATTATTAATTTTATTGGCATATAAATCTAAATTTAATATTTCTTACATTCTTATTGCTGTAAATAGTAGATATAATTAACCCTAAATTTAATTAGACTTCTTTAAATTTGCGTATTTTTGAAAAACTCTATGTATTAATGTATTGAAGACGAAAAATAAATAGAGAAAAAAACTAATAATGATATATATCCTTGTAGTTTTATTTAATAGTTTAATTTTTTCCATCAAACTGTTAAATGGATTCCAATAAACTATTAAGAAAATTGTAGATTCACCCATAATAAAAGACTGTTATTTTAAGTTTTATTGATTTAGTTAAAATAGTTCTAATTTAGTCCCCATATAAACCTAATCAATGCCAAAGTGAAAAAGAATTAGAAATATAAAATTATCACAATAATATGTACAAAATTTTTCATTATTAATAATATATATGCTTTAGTATTTTTTTTCTCACTCAATATTTTTTTTATATTTTACACAATCCTCTTATTCTTATTTGTAAAATCTTTTTAAATTTAATTATCTTTTCTTCCTTACATTTTATTATTACTTTTTATTTTTTAATTTAATTGTATTTATTAATAAAATAAAATTACACAATTGACAAATACTCCTTTAAGTATGGAAAAATAATAGATGTATCTTCCAAGTTTGAGAAAAGACAAATATCCTTAATATATGGGAATACCATATGTATCCTTTATTTATATTTTATTGAGTTGACTTATTAGGTTATTATCATTTTTTGTCACTAAATTTGGGCCAAACAATAAAGTAAGATATATATATATATATATATATATATTTTAATGATAACAATTTACTCTCTATTTTTCACAATATACTAAGAAAATTTCTTTTCTAATTTATTATTTCAATAAAAATTAAAAAAATTATTATTAAAATATTCTAATAATGAGTTAGATAAACTCATATACTAAAACCTCTTCTTTACTTTATCAATAATAATTTGATATTTAATCATTAAAAATTTAAAATTAAAATGTTTTTGACATTTTATTTTTATATATATAACATATCTTTTTAAAAAAATTTATTAAATCATTATATTTTCTTAAAAAATTAAAAAAATATATAAAAGATGTACATTTTATTTATATTACAAATAAAAATAATTAAAATTTTATTTTCTTCTATATTTTTAATTAAAATTAAATTATATTATATAATAAAACATAAAATATATCTAATTACTAATTTTATTAATATATGAGACCAAATATAATTCTTATATTATAATTTGTTATTCTCGTTTTATTTACAAAACATTTTTCTTTTAATATTTTAGTATACAAATGCTTATAACCCAACTCATTGTTAAATTTTTTTAATAATTATATTTTTTTCTAAATTTTTATTAAAATAACAAAATTTTAATTTTAACATTTTATTTTTTAATATCTTGTGAAAAATATAAAGTAAATTATTGTTATTAAAAAGGTATATCTTTCTTTGTTATTTCGTTAAAATTTAAAAATAAAAATAATAATAATTTAATAGATCAATTTACGGAAGTAAAATTTAAAAGAGTACAATATCTCATATTTTTTTATACCTTAGAGATATTTATATATATATTTTTTGCTAAATTTTAGGACTTTATTATATGTGCATTTCGACATACTCAAGGATATTTATCAATTTCCCTTAATTTTCTTATTTTTCACGAAAAGTATAAATAAATAAAAAAATATTAGATCAGTAACTCATCTACCATATTACGTCAATTTCACTGAAATTTTTACTTCACGCCTAGTGGCTAGTGGCCCCCACTGGAGAAAAACTTTAGTTTGTTTAATTTTTATTGCATTTAATTTGTTGGAAATTTTTTAATTTATCAAATTTTAATCTCAAGTAATAATTATAACACTAACAAAAATATACAAACAAAACCTATGTAGAATATGACAAAGGCAGTGATATTAGAACGCACATGTATAGAATATGAATTTGATTTGGGAATAAAATATAGAATATAAATTTATAATTGCATATAGTTTAATTGATATATATGATTAAAATATTTATTTAGCTTGAATAACTTATTATTAACTAATTAAATTTCTTCTAAATTATTGATATTTTAGTATTAATTGATATGATATATGCTTCTACGTGGAAAAATAATATAAAAGTCTCTAAAATTTAGTTTAATAAATAAAATAATTCTAATAATTTTAAAAATATCTATAAAAATTTCAAAAGAACAATTATACTCCTATCATAATAATAATTCAACAAAAATAATTATTAAATCTTTAAAATTTGATAAAATATAATATATTTATAAAATAAAATAATTTATATTTTATATGTTTTACTTATACATAAGTATAAATTATAATATAATTATAAGTATTTTACTCTAATATATTTTATTTATAGATTAATATTTATTTATGATTTATTTTCTGTTAGTTAATTAATCTTGAATTATTAATATATTTTAAAATATATAGATTATGTTAACAAATATTATTTTATTAATGTACTAGAAAATAATATTATGATTTGTTTTATTACTGTATTTGATAAATATATTATATTTTGTTAAATTTTAAATATATAATAATTATTTTCGTTAAATAATTATTATTGATGTGAGTATAATTGTTATTTTTAAATAAATTAAAATTTTTATATATTTTTTTAAACTATTAAAATTAATTTTTTTACGATGGGGGATCTGAGTTATTGCTCATCGTCGGTAGCCGCCGTCTCCATCTTGTTGTTGCCCACTCGCCGTCGCAGCTTGTCAACGCCAGCTCGCCGTCGTCAACTTTCATCCGCAAAATCTCAATACAAGTAATTTCAATCATAATTGGAATTGTTAGTATTCAAAATTCCAGATATGCATTTGATTGTATTAAATTTCTTCAATTATAGTTGCTATTTTGGTGAGCTATTAGTTTATACCTACGTAATGTAAATATTTAATGCGATTGCTTTTACTGTTAATTGTGAGTTTTGGTTGTGAAACTTAGCTTTTCTTGTTTCTGGATAGTACATGTTGTCTCTGAAAGCAATAGCAATGTTGTCAAAGTAAAGGTTTCCTAAATTAAATATTCTAAAACATTAGATTTCCTAAATTTAGAACGTGAAATGGTTAAGAAGTGATTATATAAGAAATGTATTTGCAGCGGCTATTAAGAATCACCGTTCTGATATAGCATTTACTGTTTAGCATAGAAAGCCTCCTTCATGCAAATCGAAAGGTTCCGAATCCTGCTTCATGTATTCTAGTAATGGATAGTGAAAATTGTTCTTAATTATTTTGATGAGCATATAAAAAGTGAATTATATGAAAAAATTTACATACAGGAATTGATGCTGGCAATCAGGATGCTCATAATGTTGCCTGAAAATCAGCTTCTGTACTACAAAGCATAGAACTATCTTCAATACTCCATACTTGTAAAACAAAACTTAAGCTGGTATTAGTTTCACCTTCCCTATCTTCCCTTTTATCTTTCTGTTCTGATATAGATGATACCTGACCTCTGCGATATGTGATTCTCAGATTGCCATTTTTAATGCTGTGCTTAGCGTTCAGCACTTCAGAACAGCTATGGAAGTTCCTTCCGCCCTTGGTCTTGATCCAACGGTTGCGACTCACGTTAACTAGCATAGCTACTGCTTCAAATCAATCCTTAATCGTCCTTGTTTCTTTGTTTGTTGCCGCTTTTGCTTATTATTCATCCAATCATTCAGAGAACGAGATGCTTTTGTATGGATACTTGCTAGTGACATGTTATCATTTTCTGTTTTTGCAGTGCATCAAATAATTTAATAAAGCAGTCGGCTAAACATTCCTATCCGGAAAGCATGGTGAGATTGACAAGTGGCTATCACTGTCACTAGGAAAAAAGAGTAAGTTCATTTTATTATCAACAATGTATTAAAGTATTCTGTAGTTTCTGATTTCTCCTTTGGATTCCTAATGTGGTTTGCTTTTATGTAGTAGTTATCGTTAGAAATATTACAATCTGCTGCTCCATTGTAAATTGGTCCCTTTTCTTAATCTATGAAAAGTTCTGGCAAAGGGATGTTAAAGAATCAGTTCGAGAGGGCAATGCAAAACCCTTTGTCAAGGAAGCTGCAATGCAGGTGTCAAATTGAGGTTTTAGCCTTGCAGAAGCAGTAGCCAGGGAAAGGCATTCTTAATTTACTTAGGTCTTTGTGCAGTAGAGACCACGAGGAATATACAGGTTTCCTTGGCCCAATACACATATATATGGCAAGTTGTCGACATCTCCATTCTTTAATTCTTGTTTGACTGCTTTATGCTTCACAAATTATCCTAGACTCTGTCAAAGTAAGTAGTCTACTCATTGAGGCTCTAGGCCCTCTATTAGCTGAGATATATGATGGCTGTATTTACATATATTTACTTTAATATCCGGAGGTTATAGCATTGATCAATCTCTGCTTCTTACTGAAGCAATGATTAGTGCCTACAAAATGATAATATGACAGTAATTTAATTTAATTTATCATGTCTGCATCAACAAAATGTTTATCCTTTTCTGATGAATGCCATAGAGGAGTATGTTCTACACTTTTTGGTTCTCCACAAGGTCCACCCAACAATACGAAAGAATTATATCAAAGTTCTATCGTGTCTTAAACGAATAATCGTGTTCTAAACGAATAATTGTATTTTTAACGAATATATTTTAATAAATTTTAGGAAAATATGTAATATAAATTTTTTTATTTTTTCAGTACTCAAGGGTATTTTCATATTTTTTTAAAACTCAAGAAAGTATTTAACACTCTTGGTAGGTATTCGCTCCTTCTCTAAAAGTTATAACAATATATTATGATATTTCTTAATTAAAATTAATAATAATCAGTAACAATAATACCTATTAATATTTTTTCTTTTATAATCCTTTAATTTGTTAAAGCAACAAAACTTGAAAAAAGATAAGCCTCAGCTAGCTCCAGAAGTCAAGATAAAGATGCTTAAAAACAACAATAAAAGGATTTTTGGGCTATATATACAAGATGATAATGTTATTTTTCCCTTGACCTAAGATGGATCAGTGTATCAATTACCATGTGTGTAATCTGGTGCTCATAAGATTCAAACTATTGTGTGGCTGAAAGTAATATGTCATTTTTCTAAATTTATTAGTTCATTTTCAAAAAAAGAAAATTGTCACACTAATATCAATCACATTGGATCATTATTATTTTTTTGACTTGAGATGGGTAGATGTCCCAATTGTCGTGTAAATTGGTGTTTACATATATATATATATATATATATATATATATATATATATATATATATATAGTGTTAGTCTTCTCTTAACTTGAGATGGATGTATGTCTCAATTATATTGTAAAGAGGTGTTTACATATAATATTCAAAATTAACATAGAGAAGGATGTACTCCTATGTATATTTGACATAATTAAATAGATGTGATAGAGAATCATGATTGAACCTAGTGTGCTTTTTTGTTTTAAATTTGGTTTTTTATTATAATATAAGATTCTTTTTTTTAATATGTTAAGGCAACTTAAAATCACTATTTGTTTAAAAGTTAAGATGTATAAAAAAAATTTTATATTTCTACATAATGGTAAAGTTATAAAAGTTATTATAATAAATATTATATATATTTAATAGAAAATTAAAGAGTTCGTTTGTATTTTATCAAGGAATAATAAATAAATTTAATAAAAATAATTTTTATTCATAAAATTATTACTTGAATGTATGACAGTAAATTCTATTTAATCTTTTTCTTATTAAAATTTGTTATTTAAATTTTTTTCTGAAAACATGTTTGTTTGTAATTTTGGGATAGAGAGTGTTTTAAAAATAGAAAATAAATGTATACAAAATGAGGTGTGATGCAGGACGGAACGTGTCTAAAAGATTAAGATTCTACAGAAAGAAAAACAAAATGCCCTCATCTCTCAGCAATTAATCCTCTCAAATTCTGAAGCTTCACAGAAATTAAGAAGACCATATATGATCTTATTGATCAAGAAGACTTGCTTGGAGACTGACTTGCTTTATAATTTATGATCTATTTATTTTTTGTCATCGTTCATTATCAGCAATTAATTTGCTTGACTTGCTTGAAGACTGACTTGCATTGCAAAATGTCTTGAGTCCTTTGACGTCGATAGGTAATGTTTTGTTGTACAATCACTCCCTTCTGTTTCATAATTAATAATTTATCTTCGAGCTCGACTTGATCCTTGATTTCTTTGTAATTACCTTTCCCGATCTTTAACACCCACAAAAATTTTGGCATCTCTATAAATATATTATAAAGAGATATTATCACATTCTTCCCTTAAAATTTGACTTTATATCACATATGTTCCTTATAAGAATAGTCAACTAACTTCAAATGATAAATTCACTTAAATACTCTTAGTTATTTATTTTTTAAAAATATTTATTTTTAACTTATTTTGTGTGATGATTAATTCAAATAAATAAAATAATTATATAATAGAATAAAAGATGAGAAAATTAGAAATTTAATTTGAAGTATAATTTTTTTAATAATTTTGATCTAAATATAATATAGAGATACATATAATTAATAAAATTGATTAACAAATAAAAAAATAAAATTTTCTAACTTCCCTTTTATCGAGTAAGAATTTAGAACAATGAAATTTTTTTCTTTAGACAAAATAACAAAAATTAAATAATGATATTTTATGTATTTATCCTTACACTTAACGGTCAACTAATGATCAAATATAATTATAAGGGAGGTAAGTGATACATTCTCCATAATTTTCATTTAAGTGATACAATTTCAAACCTTAGGAGAGGAATGTAATAATATCCTATATTATAAATAAAAACTACATTGTCAATAATGGAAAAAAGTATATTCTGTTTTGTTAGATTCTGGAATTAAAATGATGGTTTAATAGATCAAACTAACAAAAATTTAAGTTTAAGGAATATCTTCTTATTTTCTTAATACTCAAAATTAAGAAAGTATCTAACACTCTTTAAAAATTTAGTGAGTATTTGCTCTTTTATTAAAAATTAAGAAAGTATATTATGATATCCCTTAATTAAAATTAATAATAATCAGTAATAATAATACATATCAATATTCTTTCTTTTACAATCCTTCAATTCGTTAAAGCAACAAAACTTAGAAAAAGATCAACTCTAGCTGGCTATAGAAGTCAAGATAAGGACACTTGAAAACAACAATGAAAGTATTTCGGAGGCTATATATAGGATGATAGTGTTATTTTTCTCTTGACTTAAGATGGATAATGTATCAATTACCGTGCTTGTAAATCAGTGCCATTAAGATTCAAACCATTGTGTGGCTAAAAGTTAATATGTCAACTTTCTAAATTAGTTAGTTCACTGTCAATCAAATTTCAAATTAAGAAAATTGACACACCAATATCAATCACATTCAATCATTATTGTATTTTTTGCTGTAAAAAAAATTAAATTATATTAGAAAATAAAGAGAGATACATAAGAATGAAGCATATTATTAATTAATTAATTGATGGTATTGTTACTCTCACTTGACAAGTCTTAAACGTATCAATTACTCTTGTATTGAGAGATATACTCCAATATAATTAAAAACAATCCTAAAGTCTATTAGTTGATGTAATTAGGTCATAGTTGAACTTGTAATTGTGAGCCACAATAAAGTTCTTGATGACAAGATGTAAAAATTAAAGAAATTTTCAACAACTTTTATAAAGAATACAAAACTAAAATGATATACATATACATTTCAAGTGAAAGAGCTTTTAAAAACAAAAAAGAAAAAATGACTAATTTTTAAAATTGATGTAAGACTATACTTGAATATATAATTGTGAACCATAATAAATTCTTTGATAATAAAATATAATAATCAAAGAAATTTCCAGCAACTTTTTATGAAGAAAACAAAAACCAACTTAACTTATATACCTTTCAAATTAAAGACTTAATTATAAAAAGAACGAAAAGTGAAATGTCTATTTTTTTAAATTGGATTCAAAGTATTTTATGGGTTAATATTGTCATTATCTATCTATTTGATAACCTGTAAGTTAGAGTAATTAGGGTCTTTAATTTAGCATGTCATTATATGGTAGCTGTATAAATAAAAAGTATGTACATGTTTATTATGAAAATACAAAAAAAAATTTGTTATTTAAAATTCTTTTTTTAAAAACATATTTGTTTGTAATTTTGGTTGGGTTACTTTATTTCTAAATTTTTATATTTATCACTATGATTCAAACCCATCTAATTGTTAGAAGAAATAAAGGTTAAAAGAAATATGATTGAGAGCATTTCAAAAGTAGAAAATAAATGTATATATGAATAAAAAGAATTAAGATATAATTTAGGATAAAGTACGTCTAAAAGATTAAGATTCTACAAAAAAAAAAAATGGTTTATTATTATTATTCATTAACAATGAGTAACAAAGGCATAGACATTGTAGGTCGTCTACCCTCGTCGTCCTTTTCTTTTTTTTTTTAAAATGGTAAGCGGGTGGGACAGAGTCCAAAATAATTCATTTTTTTCCTTTACCTACCCTAGACTCAAATTCAAATAAGGCGCCTAAGAGGTGGCTTAATCTATCATCTAGACTAAGTACTCCAATAAGGTTAGAAAGGTTTGGTCCTCTCAAATAGCAGGTGTCTAAATTAAATGATGACAAGGAAAGCAATTTGATGCATTTCAAAATATATATTTTAGGATATATGATGGTAATCTAGGAATATGTGCGTGTAAAAACTATGCCAAAATTATGCGAAAATTCTAAAGCATCACATAAATTAAGAAGACCGTGATCATATTGATCAAGAAGACTTGCTTGGAGACTGACTTGCTTTATAATTTATGATCTATTTATTCTTTGTCATCGCTCATTATCAGCAATTAATTTGCTTGGCTTGCTTGAAGACTGATTCGCATTGCAATATGTCTTGAGTCCTTGTGATTGATAGCTAATATTTTATTGTATAACCACTCACTTGTGTTCTACCTATAATTTAGAAGTCAAATAATAAATAAATTTGAATAAAAATAAATTTTATTCATAAAATTATTACATGAATGTATGATAATAAATTATATTTGAACTTCAACAAATTAATAAGTTGAACCTATAATTTAAAATATTATAATATTAATTTAAATGATGTACTATTTATTATGTTAAAGAAATATTATGCATGCAGTGTTAAATATCTAATTAAAAAGAGAATTTTTTTTATGACTAATATGATGCAAGGAAAGGACTAAAAGGGAAGGCCACAGTGGGACCAATTAAGCGAAGTTAGTTGCTTGCAGATATTAAACTTAATTACTTTTCAAATTGGATTGAACGCGTCCTACGGGTAACTCAACTCAGGACTTTAAATTGTAAATGACAAGTTATAACTCATCAGTCACATTTTCCTTTTCCTAAATTTCTAATAGCAATGAAACCTAAATTTTTAAGACGAGCACAGTTAATTGCCTATGTCGTATTGGTTACTCAACTCTGGACTTTAAAATATTATAAATAGCAAGCTATATGATAACCTTCTCATCGATCATTCACATTCTCCTTTTCCTATTATTATTATTTCTCTTAGCAATAGCAATGAAACCAACCATGAATAATAATGTTGTTGTTTCCCTTCTTTTCATCGCAACCATCAACGTCATTAGTTTCTGCAATGGAAACTCTTCTGTGGGATGCATTGAAACCGAGAGAAATGCACTTTTACGGTTCAAGCAAGATCTCCACGATCCTTCCAATAGGCTTGCATCTTGGAATATTGGTCATACAGATTGCTGTAAGTGGGCTGGTGTTGTCTGTGACAACTTCACGGGCCATGTTCTTCAGCTGAGCCTTCGGAATCCCATTGATTATTATTCCGATTCTGATGAAGCTTATTTGAAGTCAGAGTTGTCTGGTAAGTTAAATCCTTCTTTGCTGGATTTGAAGCATTTGATTCACTTGGACTTGAGCGGCAATGATTTTCGAGGAATTCAAATTCCAAAGCATCTTGGTTTTATGGAGAAACTAAGATACCTTAATCTCTCTGATACGGGATTTACGGGTATGGTTCCTCACCAACTTGGAAATCTCTCAAATCTGCAACATCTTGACCTCAGTGTTAATTATGGTTTATATGTTGACAAATTTTCATGGCTGTCTGGTATTTCTTTGTTGCAAAACCTGGACCTGAGTTGGACGAACCTCAGTAAAGCCTCTGGTTTGTCACTGGCAATAAATTCACTCTCTTTTTTAAAAGTACTAAAGTTGTCATATTCTGAACTCCATCATATTCCTCCGCTGTCCTCTGCAAATTCTTCGTCTCTTACCACCCTTGATCTTTCCTCGAACCAATTTGATGAGTCTTTTATTCCTAGTTGGATTTTTGGTCTTCGTCATTTAGTCTTTCTCAATTTAAGGGAGAATAATTTTCAAGGTCCAATTCCAAGTGGATTTGGAAACTTGACATCACTTAGATTTTTAGATTTATCTTCCAACCATTTCAATTCCACAATACCTGAATGGTTTTTTGGGTTTAATCTTCTTGAGTACCTTTCTCTCAGTGACAACAACTTGCAAGGTAGGATTTCAAGTAGTCTAGGAAACTTGACTCAGATCAAAACACTCGATCTCTCTTACAATGAAGGACTTGAAGGAAAAATTCCGAGATCATTTGAAAGACTTTGCAACTTAAGGTCAATCTCTCTATCAGGTATCAATTTGAGTTTAGAAATACCCCAGGTCTTAGATGTTATCCCTAATTGTGTCACATTTGAGTTAGAGTCACTGGAGTTGGGGGTGAGTCAGTTGACTGGTCAATTAACTGATCAATTGGGCCGATTAAAAAATTTGATCACTCTTGTTTTAAGGTTCAACAATATTTCTGGTCCACTTCCATCAATTATAGGAGAATTTCATTTTTTGAAAAATTTAGATCTTTCCTATAACAACTTGGAAGGTTTTGTTCCGTTATCTTTGGGACAACTTTCGTCCTTAGAATATTTACGTTTGTCTCAAAACAAATTGATTGGGACACTTTCTCAATTTCACTTTGTTAACCTAACAAAATTGATTGGGTTTTATGCATATGAAAACTCACTAATTTTGAAATTCAGTCCTAATTGGGTTCCTCCTTTCCAACTCAGATATTTGCAATTGAGATCATGTCATTTAGGACCAAAATTTCCATCGTGGCTTCGTTCCCAAAAATACTTGTCTTTTCTAGATATATCCAACACGAGAATTGTAGATACCATTCCTGACTGGTTTTGGAAATCTATTTCCCAATATAGTGACTTGTCTCTCTCTCACAACCAAATCTATGGGGAGATTCCAAATTTAACTGGGAATAATAGCCATCATTTTTTGCTAGATTTGAGTTCCAATAATTTCTCAGGTCAAATTCCTCTTTTATCTTTAAACATAACTGTCCTCGATCTTTCCAATAATGCTTTATCAGGTTCCATTTTTCAATTTATATGTCATGGAAAGAATATGTCCAAGGGGATGGAATTTCTCAAACTTTCGAAAAAAAATTTATCTGGAGAAATACCTGATTGTTGGAATATGAATTGGTCAAGCTTGGTTGGTCTAAATTTAAGTCACAATAAATTTACCAATAGTCTTCCAAAGTCAATGGGAAGTTTAATCTCGCTTCAATCGTTGAACCTTCGCAATAACAAACTTTCTGGAGCAATACCAATGTCATTTAAAAATTGTACAGAGTTACTCGCATTTGATATTGGTGAAAATGAGTTTGTGGGAAATATTCCAATATGGATTGGTGAGGCCTTCTCAAAAATGGTGTTTCTCAACTTTCGTTCAAATAAGTTTCACGGCATGTTACCCACTGAACTTTGTCATTTGAGTTCTTTACATATTCTTGATCTTGCATATAACAACCTATCAGGGACTATACCAAGATGTATCAACAATTTTACTTCCATGAAGACACTAAATAGTTCTGCTAAGAACAATATATACTATCGTTGGGGAATTGTTGAGGATGTATCCATTATGATGAAAGGAGTGATGGTTGAATATAATCAAATTCTTAATTTGGTTAGAAGTATCGATATTTCAAAGAACTATTTCTCGGGGCATATTCCTGTAGAAATGACAAATCTTGAAGCTTTGCAGTCATTGAATTTGTCATACAATTTGTTTACAGGAAGAATTCCTGAAAATATTGGTGCTATGAGATCATTAGAAGCCCTCGATTTCTCTGAAAACCAACTCTCTGGTGAAATCCCACAAGGTATTTCAAGTTTGACATTTTTAAGTCACTTGAACTTTTCGAATAATGACTTGATTGGAAAAATTCCTTTGAGTACTCAACTCCAAAGCATGAATGCATCAAGTTTCATCGGCAATAATCTTTGTGGATCTCCACTTCCCAGAAATTGTAGTGAACAGAATGTCTCAGTACCTATTGGTGAAAATAGAGATAAAGATGGAAATGAACTTGATTACTTGCTACATATAAGCATTGCACTTGGATTTGTGGTAGGTTTTTGGTGTGTTATAGGGCCTTTAATTGTTAGCATAAGATGGAGGTACAAATACTATAATTTCTTGGATCTTCTCGGTCACAAATTCAGTTGTTTTGCAAAAAAATGTTGCTAGTTTCTTTTAATATTTGAACATGTGTTGTTTTACATATTTTAATTGTGAAATGAAGTATTACACAAATAATAATAGGAGACATCTTGCTTTATTCTTGCTTGAGATTGAAGAATAAAATGAAGTGAAAAGTTCTCCAACTGTCCAATAACAAGAATTCAATGTTTAAATGGGACAACAAGCTTAGATTAAGAAGCTTTAAAGTAGTTCATAATCATCATTTAAAAAACCTAATTTCTATACAGTGAAGAGGTGAAAAGCATTCTAATACAGTCATCTTACTTGAACTAGAAATTTTGCAGATTTAACAACTTGTCACTTACAGTGGAACATTATAAAACCTTAATAGCATCAAAGCAAGCTCTTCGGTTGGATCAATGGTCCTATCCATCCGTACTGAAAATATGGTCTAATCAAACTCCTCTGGAGTTCCCTCAAATGGGGACATCTACATATAATTAAAGCATACAAATATACTCATAAGTTTAATAAAACTTAAAACAACATTATGATTAACATGCACACTAATAGAATGGAAAAATAAATGACGAAAGCATGAACCAACATAAAAGATAAATCAGCATCACTCAATGTCGCAGTCTCCTTCACCTATTTTTCCTTCTCTATATAGAAATATGCAAAAAAACACATTAACTATAGCTACAGGGAGTATAATAAGGTTGATGATCTTTTGGGACCGCTTTTGTAAAAGAAAATTTTGAAATGTTCTGCTGCATAGGTATTAAATTTTCAGATCTAATCATAACCAAAAATTAAGAAAAAAAATAATTATAGACATTGATCATATGATGTCATACAACTAAAGCATCATAATAAAGCCTGTTATAAATCACCCTCTCGCTCTTTCATAATGCTTCTTTTGGTGTCATCACATGAGAAAAAAAGAGATCGAGAGAAAAACATTCAATAATTCAGAATAAACTAGAATCCAATGCACAAACGAACATAAGAGTATTTGCTAACCTGGGCATACAAATCACATGTTGTGGTCTGAATATCATATGCTGCAATTTCATGCCATAGTAATATGCTAATATTGAAAGCTTAATAACACATTCAAATTAGAATATGAGGTGACAAAACATTATAGAATAAATTAATAACATAAACAACATTATAGTTATGGCTGATTATAACACAGTATCTATCAGGGTTTCAATAGCAATAGCTAGATGCTACCCGTATATGTTATTGTGAACTTGATGAGCAATTTACTTTTAAAGTCGTCCCTTATCTATACTCTTAATCCTTGGAACTATCTAGCCTACAGTACAGCAGGAATACATTGCAAACAAGTGAAACAAGTTTGACATTACATTATAAACAAATAAATAATAATAAAGGTATGAAGATACAGAAGTCTGTCTGGGTGATGTTTGAGTGTTGCTTCCCGTTATGCCTTTTTTATGTCAGCTGTTGTATCAAATGATTTAAATCTTCTGATATGAGCATAATCAAAGATGGTAAGCAACTTCTTGTTTAATTTAGAAGGAAAATACTCAAAAAAACAAAGAACAAGCTTTGTTGAGCTGTTCTTATGCATTTTAACTTAACCAAACTTAAAATAATTTTGCGATTATTTAGCTTCTACAAGGGAAAGACATCTAAACAAAATTAAAATATGGCAAGGCAAAACTAATTTTGTTCTATAAAAATAAAGGAAAAAAATTTGACAAATCTAAGGAAACAATTTGCCACATCAAGATCGTGACCTTCTAGCACTAATTCATTATTATTATAAGTAAATATTTACTTTTCTATGGGATATCACCGATCCATGTGGGTCATAAATTTTGTTAGAACACGCTTGATTGACATGATACAAATTTGAAGTTATAAGGTTTCAACTGAATGAACTTACAAGTTTAGTTAGAAATCCAAAGGGCTCGATTATTTCACTTTTTCTTCTATTGAAGACATTTGTCTTTGTTAGTGGATTACCGGGTGATCCTAACTGTTTGGCCTTTTCAGTATATTTGCAGGTCACTCCACAGGATCAAATAGCATCATTTGAAAGGTATCTTAAAAGAAAAAGAAATACATCATCTTGCAATCCATGCAAGCTATGCAACTAAAATACATCACCAAAAATACATTTTAGAAAACTTTAACGTAATTTGCATCAGGGGTAGCCATGGTTGGACTAGAATCTGTGACAACATCAGCTATTTGGCTCAGAGATTGAAGTATATGCAGTAGCAAAGTTATAAAAAATAAACAAATAGCTATAAAAGGGTAAGATTCAACATTGTTGGATAAAGCAACAATAGCATAATGTTCCACTACTTCAGAATACCTTCCTAATCAAGTGGTTTCATTCCCAGTATTATGAAATTTACCGTTTGTGTCTCTCCCAACCTTTCCAAAATTAAATGATAGAGGAAATGAAGAACTGAATCCACAAAAAATAAAATATTGACTTTTTGTTTGATTTTATCTGCATGGATTTGAATTTTCAATTCAGAAGTTATCAATGAAAAAAGTAACCATGTCACAAATATTTAGATTTACAGATTCCAATATGACATCTGCGCCCTGTTAATGCCAACTTATACATATATTTTCAGCAAATCAACAATGAAAGGAATCCAAGTGCTATACATTTGGAATTGACTAATACCCAGAGATCCTAGGTATTGTGCAACTCTTGATGAATTGTAGGTGTGATGCATATGAAAATACACATTAGAGTTTGTTCTCATTAGCCTAATTTTGCAGCCTACCTTAATTCTTTCTCTAATATTGCATTGTTACAACTCTAAATTACCCATAATTTCCTAATTATCTTGCTACCATTGTGAAGTTTTAGTACCATAACCTAGTTTTATTATTGCTATATATTAGATATATTCTTTCTCCAACATCATGAGTTTATAGAATTATGACTTGTAAATTCCAAACTCTAATATGTAAAGACATCAATTCAATAAATTGATAAACTCCTTTATATATATATATATATATCAAAATTATTAAATGTACCAACGTCAAACTTATCATAAGGAAAGTGCACATGACAGCACCAGGACAAGAAGTTGCTACTTGCATATGTATCTATCCACATGAGTGTATGATACATAAGAACCCAAATCAATTGGTCCCATTCTCTTATTTTAATATCTTTTGTATGCTTTGGATTATAGTAAAGGTGGGGGCAGTGAATAGATAGGGTTTTCTCTAGCAAATAGTAGCTTCTCAAGCTTTTAGAAAATAGTAGCTTAACGTGAAAGAATCAACTCATAAAATCCACCCTAAACTAAAAGAGAACCAGTATTATATATTTCAATGGTGAGAAAATCCTAATATCTTGTTTTTCCTTTATTTCTTTTTTCTGTATTTCAATGCTTGGCTGATAAACGCATTAACAAAATCACTTACGATTCATATAAATTCCTAGTAAAGAAGTTAAACTCACAGTAAATATACAAATGCTTACCAGAGCCTTTTGTGGGGTATCACCAGCTTCAAATGTAATTCGGCAATCTAAACACATCTCACTATGAGATTGCAAGAACTTGTTGTAATACTGCAATGTGTTTCAACTTCCCCTAGCATAAGATGACAACTGGAAATAAAACACCAACATTGTTAGGAATCAACCAGATATTGGCAACAACATGCATTAATTTTAGCATCATAGAGCATTAATATGAAACGACCATAGAATGCCCTAATGCAAAGGGTGATAAACTCCTTTCCCAATAATGTTCATGATGTTGAAAATTTATTGTAAAAATTTTCAACTACCATGTCCTTACAGAAATCAATGAATTAACCCACAATACTTTGTTAATGTCAACCAAAACGTTATTTGGAGTAATGTTCCGAGGTGATTGCTAAGAAAATCTCACTACAATAACATATTTTTCAGAATAATATAAGCTCAAATGAATTATCTAACCTTTAACGCCTGAACCAGAAGAATGTGGAAACAAGCAAAACGAATCTTGAGGATGAAACATCCGCATGAGATTTAAGGCCAAGTAACATATCAATCAGCTCCTCATATTAGGCAGCACAAAACCAAGCATGTTGCTGTGCCATACAATTTCATCAAAGAGAACAAAATAAGGCCCCTAAATTGATGTGTTTTATGATTAACTTATAAAGAGATTAATATGTCAATACAGATCATTAAAATTTTTCTTAGAGGTGCTATGCTTAATTATCACCATTCTCATCACTTACCTGAATATCCAAGCACCATAGATGATTTTAGACTAAAAACATATCTTTAACCACAAATACATAGTTATTTTGTATTGAGGTATGTTTGCTTCAATAATATACTTGAAAAGTGTGCCATTGAAGTTGTAGATTAAATCCACAAAGTCTGCGTTGGCTCCTTCAACAAGAGAAGATGATAATTCCATTATGACAGACCTATTCAGAAAGATAATATCCATAACGCAATGTCATCAATCTATCTACTACTAGGAGAAATAAAAAAAATAGAAAAAGAAAAAATATTGATTGTAGACTTTCAAAAAGGTTTTTTAAATTCCCGAGTCTTATTATTGACGAACAGGTCTTAATGCACATATTGGAAGTTTATCTAAGTTATGTGTAAATTAAAGACTAGAAAATGCTGGTTTTTCTAGAGAAACTGGATTTTGAGCAGGAAAGTACCAAAATTACAAGAAGCACAGAAAGCCAATTTAGCTAAAACAATAACACAGTTCTCTATAATTTCTCTACATAGTATTAAATGGTAATACCCACATGTCGTGCCAAACATAGAGATTTTTTTATCAACTTATGCACATATTTCTAGTACACTACTGTAACCAATCAAAAATGATAATTTTTTAACACTGATAGCACATCCCCGTAGACTTTTCAAAATGAAAGGTAGCTAGATTGTTCCACAAGATTAAGGCTTTTTGTTATGTTATCACACAAAAATATGAAACTCTGAGTTTCTTTAAGAATTATTTCAAAGAGGAAAAGATGAATTTGAAGGAAAAGGATGAGATTTTCATCTATTTCACCAAACAAAATATCTAAATGTAAATAAAAAGGAAAAGAAAGGCAATGAAAATAGACACAATAACTTCAAGAAAATGAGGTAATAAACGAGTAACAAAGTATAAAAGTAAGTGTACAACATAAATAACGAATAGGTCGAGACCACAGAGATTTATACCAAACAAATAAATTACTTATTTGACATCTAGAATAAGAACAACATAACTTTTCAATCTACCTCTACAATGTCTTTTCTAAAGCATTTGGATTGCCTTGTTCTTCATCAAAAATATTTTCGCTTATATTAGAATCATTTATATCAGCCAAGCAGCCAATCACATTCTTTTTAAAAATGAAAGCCTAAAATAATTGGTATTCTAGATGTAAATCAAATCCTCGAGCTTTAATAACTATGTGCCTAAATAGAACTAAGCAAAATAAATTGTAGTAAAATATTTAGATCTTAAAACGAGTAAAAGCATGTAGATGAAAACCCTTAAAGAGCACTTCCACAGTATGAATCAATTAGAAGCAAGTCATCCAAGCACAATGCTAGCGCTTTGATGTTTTTGGTCGAAGTTTTCTTCATATACATATGTACACTTTAATCCTTAGATTGTCATTTGAGGTGAGAACATTTTAGTTTTAATTTAAAAGAACCTATAAACAAAAAGAAAACTATAAACTATATATAAGGGAAGATTTGAATAAAATAATAATATAAAGGCAAAAACATGAATGAAATACTGTGACACAATGATGGAGAAATAATAAATGAAACGTTACATCTATTCTCCAACCTAAACTAACTATAATTATATAAAAGAGTGTGTATGTGTTTTGCAATCACTATAAAGGAGAAGAAAGATTACTTGAAAGGCAATAGAAATATCCTTATGCATTAGATGAGTTATTCTTAAGAAGTGTAATTAAATTAAGCTAAAAGGGAGATTATATACTGTTTATCCATGATATTAAATCAAAATCAATAAGAGATGCATACAACACAAGGAATCGATCATTTGGAGAAGAATCTTGAGTATCGTTCAAAGTATGACGAAATATTTAACTCAGCTTTTCATCCATATAAAACTTTCTGGTATGCTTTTAACTCATATATTCTTAGTGTCTCAGATAATGTGTAAATCTCCTTCTTGATTATTGATTTAAGAGCAACATATCATATGACCTGTTTACCCTATATTTTTTCCACTTATGGTCCCTGCCTTAGTAATAAAAAAATCACTATAGCTGATGGATCATTAGTCACTATATGTAGGTTAAGGGAATATATCAATAGAACAATCCTTGTCTTTGAAAAATGTCTTTTATGTTCCCAAATTGTCAACCAACCTTATATCTGTCACAAAGATTGCTAAAGACATGACTGTAATGTTATATTTTCAAAAAACTAATGTGTATTTTAAGATCGAGCTACAGGGAAGACGAGTAGACATAATACATAAAAGGATGGTCTCTATTATCTTAAGCCTTTACGTAGGAAAGTGAATGTTAGGGTTAGTAAATCCATCTTTGCTATTGTCAGAATCTTGCACAAATAAAGACCAAATTTTCTCAATCATTTGCAACTTGGTCATCCTTCCTTTAGAACTCTAAGTTTTATGTTTCCTTCTTTGTTTAAAATATTAAGTTAAAACAAATTTATTGTGAAATTTGTGAACTAACCAAATAGAAACGTGTTTCTTTTCCTCTAAGTAATAATAAATCATTATTTCCTTTCCATTTGATACACAGTGATCTTTGGATTCCATCAATCGTGGCTAATGTTTCTAGGCACGTTAGTTTGCCACATTCATCAATGATTGCATAAGGGTTACATGAGTCTTCCTCATGAAACAAAAATCTAATGTAGCCAATATTTTTCCAATTTTTCATAATATGATAAAAACACAATTTAGGGTGAGAATTAAAAAAATAAGGACAGACAATGAGAAAGAGTTTTTCAATCAAATTTATCACCCTTTTTAAACGAGGGAATAATTCATGAATCCTTATGTAGTGATACACCCTAACAAAACAAATTAGTAGAAAGAAAGAATGGGCACCTAGTTGAAACTACTTGAGCCTTGTTTTTTCAAAGAAAAGTTCTAAAACATTTTTTGGGGGGAAGTTGTTATTACTGCAACCTATCTTATCATTCAATTATCACCTAGAATCTCAGGCTTTAAAGTCAATGGGAAAGACTTTCACAACATTTTTCATATTTTAAAATCCTAAACAGATTACCTCTCGGGTATTTGGGTGTGTTGTCTCTGTACATATTCATGCTCACCATCAAAGTAAGCTTGATCCATGGGTGCTTAAGTGTATGTTCATACGATACTCTTCAACTCAAAAGGGCTACATATGTTATCATCATCTACTTATAAACTTACACTTCCATTGATGTCACATTTGTTGAACATGAAAGCTTCTTCCATTATCTTTCTCCTCAATAAAAGATGACATTGACTCATGATGAGAAGGATCATAATGTTTTGGACTTTATACCTAACCTTCCATAGTCCTAGTCTCAAGTGCCTGAACACCCACCTCTATCACTTAGTTCTAGTTTTGCCTTCGTCACACCTGAAAATATAACTCTAATACTTCAAGAGTATAGTCACAACTAAAACAACCCTCTAAAACTCTACCAATGAGTACAGGACTAATTTAAAGCAAGCCCAAGAGTCTAAACCTATGCTCTAGAAGAAAACTACACAAAGCCAAGATACCACCGAGGTAAACACTCCTACCTATGTAATTACCTATTGTAATTTGAAAAGGCACCCGACAATGTACACAACATCCACTCTCACACTTTGTCTCTTTTGAAAAAATATCTCCCTCATATAAAATCTTCCTCACTCACCTGAACTCAATTCCTAAGACAATATCTGAGGCATTAAGTAGTAAGGAGTGGAAGTAAGCTATGAAAGTTGAAATGGATGTGCTTGAGAAAAACAAAACTTGGGAAATGGTTGAGTTGCCGAAAGGAAAAAGACTAGTAGGATGTAAATGAGTGTTCTCAATAAAATACAATGTAGATGGGTCTCTTGAGTGATATAAAACAAGACTAGTAGTGGTGTTGAATACCAATAGACCTTTACCCTAGTGGCAAAGATAAATACGGTGAGAATTTTATTGTCTTTAGCTGTTAATTTTGATTGGACTTTGCAACAGTTTGATGTTAAGAATGCATTCTTACATGAAGATCTTGAAGAAGAAATTTATATGAACGTCCCACCAGGATTTTGTGCTAGTAAAAAAAATTTGGTGTGCAAACTAAGAAAAGTATTACACGAGTTAAAGTAGTCTCCTAGAGCTTGGTTTGGTAGGTTTGTAAGAGTAATGTTAGCAATGGATTACAAACAAAGCCAAGGTGATCATAATTTGTTCATAAAACACTCTGCTTCAGGGTGATCACAACACTTATTGTATATGTAGACGACATTATTATTACTAGCAATGATCAAACATAAAGGAAAGTGTTCAAAGTTAGGTTAGCTAAGGAATTCAAAATAAAAGCTCCTGGAAGGCTAAAATAATTCTTAGGAATTGAAGTGGCTCATTCAAAGAGAAGAATCTTCATCTCGTAACAAAAGTATGTGATTAACTTACTAAAAAAAAATGTGAAAAACATGTTGTAAAGTAGTTGAGACACCTATTGAGGTGATTCATAAGCTTGTAGAGGCAACGAATGATATACTAGTGGATAGAGGAATGTATCAAAGACTTGTTGGAATATTAATCTATATGTCACCGAATATAGCCTATGTAGTTAGCATAGTGACTCAATTTATGCATAATCCGAAAGACGTTAACCTCCTAGTTGTATACAGAATCTTACAATACATGGTTTACTATTCAAAAAAGGATCAAATATGAGTTTGGAAGTGTATACGGATTCAGATTACGTTAGATCAGTTTCAGATAGAAGGTCAACCTCAGTTATTCTGCCTTTCTTAGTAAGAACCTGGTTACATAGTAATTGCAATGTCAAGTGCAGAAGCTAAATTTCGTGCCATGGCTTTAGGAGTTTATGGCTTTAGGAGTTTGTGAGCTATTATGGTTCAAAATAATTTTGAAAGATCTTAAGGTCTCGATGGAGAAGCCAATGAAGTTGTATTGCGATAACAAGTTGGCCATCAATATTGCACATAATCCAGTGCAACATGAACATACCAAGCATACGGATGTTGATTGTCACTTTGTAAAAGAAAAACTCGATATTGGACTGATTTGTACGTCATATGTCTCAACAAAATGACAACTAGCAGATGTGTTAACAAAGGGTTAGCTAGTCATATATTTCAGCAAATTATTAGCAAGTTGGGAATGGAAAATATCTATTTCCCAGCTTGAGGGGGAGTGTTGAAAGATATAAGTGTGTAGAATTTTAGCATTCTAATTCAAGGCTTATTATTGTATTCATTT
The DNA here is from genome assembly GCA_028052125.1 of Melia azedarach. NCBI lineage: Eukaryota > Viridiplantae > Streptophyta > Magnoliopsida > Sapindales > Meliaceae > Melia > Melia azedarach. The sequence continues at coordinate 5,647,617 of CM051404.1, forward strand.
TTATTCTCTTTATTCTTTCCCCCATTGTATTTGCCTATAAGGGTAGGGTTCTATGTATTGTAACGGGTGAGAAATACAATTTCATCAATATCTTTGACAAAAGACTTTACATGAACAACAACATATAGTCTTTCAACATTTCAAATAGATAATTTTAAGGTTTTCTTCCAAAAGGAATAAACCAGTGAATTTCATGTTGAAAGAGAATAAACCATGCACAGAGCCTTGACTTTCAATTCAAGTAACTTTTCTGACCATGAACTAATGGACAAACACTCAGCAATATTTTCTAAAGCATTAGATGTTGTTTATGATTTTTTTTGTTCCAATAGTTTTGTAGGATAATTTGTCCATTCAACCACATTCTGCAAGGAAAACCACCGGATTGATCATTAACTCAGTTAGTTCAAACTCCAAAAGACTAACAAAATAATTGTATTTGCAAGGATGTCTACTATAGAAATAACAAGATTAACTCACTAAAACAAATAGATGGTGAGTAATTCATAGTAGGAAAGAAAAGCATACCTCAAACTTTACATAATCAATCGCATAACACATGTAAGGCTTCTAGGTTCAAATTTCTGCGCACTGAAACATGATTCTTGAGAAACAAAAGGTTTCTATGAGACAATTTGAAATCTTAAACACGTCAAATGTCATAAGCTTTTTAGCCCATAAGCAGTTGCCAACCACAAAAAATTATAGGTGCTCCTCAAACTAGTAATTCTATGCCAGAATTTTGAGTTTGGTACGCATAAATTTTAATATTTTACTTTGCTTTATTCCTTTTTCTCTCCATTTCCCCACTCGACCGATAAATGTAGTTAACAAAATGACTAACAAAAATGAATTTATTAAAATACAATTCATATAAATTCCTAGTAAAGACATTAATTCACAGCAAATAAACATATGCTTACCCGAACCTTTTGTAGGGCATTACCAGCTTCAATTGTAATTCTTCGATCCAAACACATCTCAGCTCCAGATTGCAAGAGCTTGTTGTAATACTGCGTACTTTTACTTTAAATCATAACATTATGATAAATAGTTCAAACATCAATCTTACTTTATAGCTCCCATGCAAACTTTAAACAGGAGCTTTTCTTGTAGCCATTACCAAATACAAAAACAAACTCACCATAAAAAAATCCTCATTCCATAGCTTAAGTAGCTTTAATTTATTTTCCATAGAATCACTCCCTTTCTGATTCGAATTTGAGGCTGAATTACACCAAACACTAAAACCTATACTAGAATCTTCCGCATCTCTGTTGCACTCTTTTTTAAATTTGAACTTGACCTCAATGCATTCATATGTAAAACTTTCTATTGGCATAGGTTAAAAGGGAATTTGGTGGCGTTTAGCTGCAAAAAAATAACATAATGGGCCCGACCGATCAAAATGTAAGAGTAAAACCATATTTAGAGACACAAGCATCCGATTCATTACACTGAGTTGAATTTCAAACACCAAAAAACCATATTATTAACACTAATTTCAAATTAATAATTAAAATTAACATATTTCTAAGTCAATATAATTTTTTATAACAATTAACAAATACCACCCCGTGCCTTTCACGTGCACTTGCAACAAAACCGAACTAGCAAGATCAAATTTCAAAATTTGCAAACTTATTACAACAGCTATCAGTACTGTCTTTGGCGTCTAAACATCAACACCAACTACTTTGCAAGCAATTCAACGTTTTCATAATTCAAAAGAGCTTCCGAATTCTATTGTTCTTCTCTTCTCTTATTTTTTATTGATTCTTTAATTTACTCACCAAAATTTACTTTTTCGATCCTATACGGGCTAGTTCTCTGATTTCTCCATCGTTCTTCTTCCTCAGGAAAACAAGAGGAAATTTAAGATACGATGCCTAAAGTTGGGTACAGATTTCGCCCAACCGAACAAGAACTGGCGGATTACTTTCTCTATAATAAGATTACAAAAAACCCAGTTCTCGACGATGATGAAGAAGTGCGAGCGTGTGATATTTATGGAGATCAAGAACCATGGGATATTTGGAATTCTGATAGAGGAAACGATTTACTAAAAGATGAAGAATTGTATTCTTTCACCCAGTTGAAAAAACTGACTCCTAATGGTTCAAGAAATAACAGAAAGATAACTTCCGGTGTATGGCAAGGTGAAGATGGAGCTAAGGAAGTTAAGGCTCTTGGTGGCTCTAAAAAGATATTAGGGTTCAAGAAGAGGTTTCGGTATGAGGAAGGTAAAAACTCTGAACAAAATGGTGGATAGATTATGCACGGATTTACTATTAGTCCATCGTTGTTGGGAGGCCAATATTCACATAAAGCTAGGGACTACGTTCTTTGTCACTTGAAAAAGAACGAGAATGGACAACAAAAAGAAAACGCTGATTTGGGTAAGAAGCAGAGGAAGTCAAAATAAATCGGTGAAAAGAATGAGTCTGGAGGAGAGCAACAGGGAGGAAGATAAAGTTGAAATAAGCAGTGACCTCCAATGAGAACGATGTAAATGCGTTCCCAGGAAACGCTTAAAGGCTGAACAAGTAGCACTTTTGGATTAACAAAACCAACCAATTGAGTTATCTTGCGGCAATAACGTTTTGGAAGTTGTAGAATCTGGAGCTGGAACAGAAACAGAGAGAAATTCAAATACATTTGATGCTAAAGATTTGTTCTCTGGTATCAATCAAAGTTGGGAAGTTGATTGTATAGAGTATCATATTCAGGAAGGAGATGAATGCTTCAGAACAAGCCCTTAATGGGCGAACAAGGAAGAGAAGAAACGCCTTCCAAGTAATTGAATATAAAGCGGAGACCGAACCACTGCTTGACTTTGAAGAGTTGTTCGCTAATATGGAACATGACTTTAATCAATTTTTTACAAGCACTGACTTGGAATTACTGGAACAGTGGCCACTCTTACTGTTCCAGTAATTCCAAGTCTAACTGTTCTGTCTTTGTTTTTATTTTTCTAAATTTGATTTGTGAAGCAATACTCTTTTTGCCAGCTTATGTAAAAAGTTTATAATCTCAATTTTTTTACAATTTTGCAAATGAAAATAGGCCTGTTAGAGCTCTTCCTCTATATGTCTATCTATTTTTTCCATTCTATTTATTTAACATGTCAACTAAGTTTGTGTTTTTATAAAAGACTGTAATTGATAAACAAATCGAACATATATTTTTGTATTTACATGAGTAAAAAATGGAAACAAATCCTTGAAGAATAATGTGAAACAATGTCTAATCATCTTTATATTTTCAACGGAGGATGAACAATACAATTACAACGACTTTTTTAGTAGCCAAATCATTTTCATAGACTTCCAAAAAGTGGCCAATTGTTGTACTAGCTAAATTTGATTAACTCAATGTTGACTTAAAGCGATTCCTTGTTGTTAAAGGTTCTCTTCACCGCTTTTTCTTCTGTGTCTTAACTGCCCATCAAAAGTTATGTCCTTTTGGAATCATCAGTCTACTTTTGATTGTGTCTTGTAATGGTAAATGTATTCCATTTCATTGCTTCACTACTAATGTGCTCAAGAAAGCAACGCAGAACTACTGCTTTGACACTCAAGCTCCCAGCTTTGTTATGTCCTTTTTATATCATCAGTATGGAACTCTTGAAGATACTATTCACTATTTTCAGCCCTTACAGTTAAAACTGAAGCTAAAAATTGGAAGGTAGATAGCTAATGCAGTTGCTTATCTCCATGTTGGATTCCCCTGGTCCATTGTCTTTAGAGAAATTAAACCATCGCGTATCTTATTGGAAGAAGGCTATGTTGGATAGTTCACTACATGTGTCTATTCCAGAACTTGAAACGTATATAAAAGGTACAGTAAAATGGACATTTGGTTCATTGCTCTAGAATACTTGACTAAAGGTAATATCAATGAGAAGTGTGGTGCTCTTAGTTTTGGTGTATTTCTTACTTCAGCTTTTAGCTCCAACAAAACTAGCTGATCTTCTCCTTCTTGTTTCAGCGAAGATGAACTTCCTAGTGCGTTATGTGAAGAAATATATTGAAATTGATGGACTTAATATATTGAAACAAATCATTTCCTCCTACTGTTGTTTATCTATAAAAAAACTCGAGAGAGCAACAAATAATTGATAGAATAACAGTTGGATTAGGGTATAAATTATACAAGGGTTTTCTGCAAGACCAATCAGTTTCTGTCGTGATGTTTGTAGAGATTTGGCTTATGCCAGTGAAGGTTGCATCACAAATAATGTTAAGATTTGATTTACCGGAATTTATGTAGAGTTATTTTTGTTAAGTTTTTATATGGAAATCACAGATTGTAATCTCACTAATATAGGAACAATTAGTATCCTGCTGATTGTATAGTTCCTTTGATTTAGGATCCAATTAGTGTAGTCTTTGATTATATAGGTCAGCCCTGTATATAAGGTTGAGGAATTTTGTTCAAAATTTAATATACACAGAAAATTATTCTCCATAATTTTACAAGTTATCATGGTATTAGAGCAATTGATCTAATGCCTCTACCAAGCTTCCGCAAACAATTTTATAGAGGATATTGATTCATCGAGTGTCATCCAAAACACTTCCAAAACTAAAGACCAACCACATCAAAAATCTGTCGGTCAAGGTATGTCTTCTTTTATCATTGACCCATCAAACCCTCTTTTCATCCATGCTTCAGACCACCCAAGTATGATTCTTATACCAAAGGTTATAGATGGAACTAATTATGCTATGTGGAGGCGTTCCATGTTGGTGAGTCTTAGTGCCAAAAACAAGTTGGGATTCATCAAAGGAACCATACCCACACCAAGTGAATCTGATGCTAAGTATTTACTATGGCAATGATGTAATGATATGGTCCTTTCTTGGATCCTTAATTCCTTAAATGAAGAACTTGCTAATAGTGTTCTTTATGTGGAAACACCTTCAGAAATTTGGTTGGATCTGCAAGAACGTTTTTCACAAGGTAATTTCTCTCATCATTATCAAACTCAGCGTTCCATTGTGGAGTTGAAGCAAAATCAGGATTCCATTTTCGCTTACTACACGAAAATAAAAATGCTTTGGGATGAGTTGAAAATGTGCAGCCCAGCAGTGCCATGTATTTGTGGAGGGCTAAAAAATCTAGCAGAAAATGAAGAAAAGGTGAAACTTGGGCAATTTCTCATAGGTTTAAATAAGACTTACTCAGCTGTTAGAGGATAAATCATGCTCATGCATCCTTTACCAACTGTGAAGAAAGCATACTCTCTTCTTTGTGAGGAAGAAAAACAAAGAGGACTTGTTGAACACAAGATTGCATAACAAGTTCATGCCATGAATCTCAAAGCTCCTTCAAATTTTAAACAATCCAGATCTGGTTTATTACAAACACAAGGGCAAAAGAAGCAGCTTCAATGTACTTACTGTGATGGAACTACTCATACAGTGGACAAGTGTTTTTATTTAATTGGCTTCCCTAGTGGACACAAGCTGCACGGAAAAAATGCTCAACCACCTAACCGATCTCGAAAATTTTCTGCTAATCAAATAGGTGTTGAATCCTCTCATGCAACTACCAAGACCAACCAGATTTCTGATCAATTCACTCATGAAGAGCTCACACAAATAAAAGCTTTTCTTCGAAATGATAAAAATTCTGTCTCCGTCAATTATACAGGTAACTCAACTCCATCTTGTTCTTCGTCAACATCTCAGAAATTCAATTCTCTTAATTGGATTATTGGTAGTGGTGCTACTAATCATATAGCCACATCTATCAAAAATAAAGCCACTGTTCCCATGTTTTCTCAAGTTACCTTGCCAAATGGTTCCTATGCAAAAATTACTAGTATAGGTTCTGCACATGTTTCTAATACCTTACATGTTAATGATATCTTTTGTGCACCATCTTTCCATGTGAATCTTCTTTCTGTCAGTCAACTTACATCTGCTCTCAACTATTCTATTCATTTTTTTCCTACTTTTTGTATTCTACAGGACCTTGCTATGAAGAAGATGATTGGCCTGGGGAAACAGAGTAAAGGGTTGTATTATCTTGTGCCACAATCAGAGTTGCATCCATCTTCACCGATCTCCTATCAAGTTTCTTTACCATCAGCATTTACTTGGCATAAACGATTGAGGCATCCATCTAAGTTGCCTTCTCAATTTTTGTCAAAAACAATTCCATCTTTTATTTATGAGACTCAACACTCTTGTGATGTTTGTCCTTTGCAAAACAAACCAGATTGTCTTTTCCTTTAAGTTCAATAAAAAGTACTCAATTTTTTGATCTTATCCACTGTGACATTTGGGGACCACATAGCACTGAAACACACTCTGGTGTACATTATTTTTTGACCATTGTTGATGATTATACTCGCTTTACTTGGATTTTTCTAATGAAATTCAAATCTGAAACTCAGGGCTTGATAAAATCATTTCTTACTTTCGTTAATACTCCATTTGATTGTCAAGTTAAATGTATATGAAGTGATAATGGCCAAGAGTTTATTTCATTAAAGCTATTCTTTTCTACTCTTGGTATCTTATTTCAAAGTTCATGTCCATCCACACCTCAACAAAATGGTCTTGTTGAACGAAAGCATTGCTATCTCCTCAATGTTGGTCGTGCCTTAAGATTTCAAGCAAATTTACCACTCAAATTCTGGGGGGAGAGTGTACTTACTGCCACATATCTCATAAATTGTTTCCCTACTCCAATTTTGAATCACAAATCTCCATATGAACTCCTATATGGCAATACTCCCTCATCCACACATCAAAGAGTTTTCGGTTGTCTTTGTTATGCTACAAACTTGAAACCTTTAGCCAAATTCTCTCCTAGAGCTCGACAGTGTATTTTTGTCGGATACCCATATGGTCAAAAAGCTTACCGAGTTTATGATCTTGATACTCATCAATTCTTCTCTAGTCATGATGTTATTTTCCATGAAAATACATTTCCTTTTTTGATTTCTATCTCAGAAAGTTCCTCTTCTACACCTCCTCCACCAATATTATTTCCTGACTCTAATGATTCTCAACCTTCTCCTTCATCATCTTTTATTCCATCACCAGAACCATCTTTACTTGATAATACATCTCCATCTTCACAATCGCCACCACCATCTTCCTTATTCTCTTCTCCTTAAATGCCTTCCTCTTCATCAACTTTAAACCCTCATTCTCCTACTCTTCGTCGTAGTGATCGACTTCGACAACCTTCTATTCTTCTTCGTGACTTTCATTGTGGCTAGGTTAATGCAGCTTCTCACTCCTCAACTCTAGGAACGTCATCTTCTTCACAGTCAGGTACAAGATATCCTTTGGGCAATTTTATTTCTTATCATTCACTTTCCTTTTCTCATAAGCACTTTGTTAACACAATTTCTAGCACTCTTGAGCCCACTACATATGAACAGGCTATTCTTGATCCGAAGTGGTCTAAAGCAATGCACAATGAACTCACCGCTCTTGAAGAACAAAAGACCTGGTCCTTAGTTCCGTTGCCTTCTGGCCATCGACCCATTGGTAGCAAGTGGGTGTTTCGAAACAAGTATAAATCAGATGGCACTATCGAACGATACAAAGCTCGCTTGGTAGCTAAGGGCTTTACTCAACAAGAAGGCTTGAACTATCATGAAACGTTTGCTCCGGTGGCTAAGTTAACTACAGTGCGTTGTCTTCTTGCATTGGCAGCTGTTCATAATTGGCCACTATTCCAAATGGACGTCAATAATGCATTTCTTCATGGTGATTTACATGAGGAAGTATACATGGTACCACCACCGAGACTTTTTCCACAAAGGGAGAAACTTGTATGTCGACTACATAAGTCCCTATATGGGCTTAAAAAAGCACAAAGAAATTGGTTTGCAAAGTTCTCAGAAGCCATAAAAAGGGCTGGTTTTTCTCAATCACACTTAGATCACTCACTTTTTGTACAAGCGAAGGATTCTACTCTCACCTTAGTACTTATCTATATGGATGATATAATCATTACAGGAAATAATGACAAAGCTATTCAAGATCTCAAGCTCTTTCTTCACAATCAATTTCACATAAAGGATCTTGGCTATCTCAAGTATTTTCTTGGTTTGGAAGTGGCAAGATCAAAGGCTGGGATTGTTATATATCGGAGGAAATATACGCTTGAAATTCTTGACGATGTTGGACTCATTGGAGCCCAACTTGTCGATTTTCCTATGGAAGAGAATTTGAGACTTACAAATGAGGAAGGTGAATTGTTGGTTGATGCTTCACGATACAAAAGGTTAGTTGGCAGATTAATCTACCTTACGATCACTAGACCTGATATTATGTACTCAGTGAATATTCTAAGCCAATTTATGCATGAGCTAAGGAAGCCCCATCTGGAAGCAGCTTTTCGAGTTGTAAGGTACTTGAAGAATAATCCAGGACTTGGTTTATTGTTCTCCTCAAATAGTTCTCTACAACTAAGAGCTTACTGTGATGCAAATTGGGCAAATTGCCCAATGACAAGAAGGTCTACATCTGGTTATTGTGTGTTTCCTGGAGATTCTCTAATCTCTTGGAAAACAAGAAAACAAAAAAGTGTCTCTAGGTCATCTACTGAAGCTGAGTACAGATCCATGGCTGCTGTAACATGTGAACTTACATGGCTCAGATATGTGTTCAATGACCTGCAGGTACACTTGAAACCAATAGCCTTGTTTTGTGATAATCAAGCAGCACTTCATATTGCTACAAATCCTGTATATCATGAACGAACAAAGCACATTGAACTTGATTGTCATGTCATGAGGGAAAAGATCCAAGCAGGTCAGATTGTTACAAAGTTTGTGCCTTCCTCCTTTCAGCTAGCTGATGTTTTCATAAAGGCTTTGGGAGGAAACAATTTCAAGACACTAATAAGCAAGTTGAACATGCTGGATATTCATGCTCCAACTTGAGGGGGAGTGTTAAGATTTGATTTACCATAATTTATGTAGACTTATTTTTGTTAAGATTTTATATGGAAATCACATATTGTAATCTCATTAATATAGGAACAATTAGTATCCTTCTGATTGTATAGTTCCTTTGATTTAGGATCCAATTAGTGTAGTCTTTGATTATATAGGTCACCCCTATATATAATGTTGAGGAATTTTGTTCAGAATTTAATATACACAGAAAATTATTCTCTATAATTTTACAAGTTATCAAATAAGTAATAAAAATGTGTTGATGTTAGACTTGATGCTGCATGGAGGCTCAACTCCAACTCTTGTCAACCACATTTTGAGCCTTTAACATATACACAGAGATTGCGATGGAGATAGTCAATGCAATCTGCACCTTGGATTTTCCAGGCCAATTGTCCTTAAATAATGCTTAAACCATCAAATGTTGTAATCAATTCAGCAATTTGTTCTGTTTTTCAGAAGTAATGATGTCTTTGTTCTATAAAATGTGACCATAGGTGCCATCATCTTGATGTTACACAACAATATGTTTTAAGTAATGGAAGATACTTAAAAGAGCCAGTTATCAATGCTGTAGTACAAAGGCCACCTAATTTAATATAGAAAGAAAGCCTGTTGGGGGCCAGAGGAGCAAGAGCAAAGATGAATGTGCCCTTATGTATATGTTGCTCCATTCTTTATCCCAAGTGAACAACAATTCCAACGGATGAGAAAACAAAAGGCCGTATGGTATCATTTTACACTTTAATTGCAGAAATCATATATACTTAAAACACTTTAAGCTCAAATGAATTTTATATCTAACCTTCAAGGCATGAACAGGGAGAATGTGGAAACATGGAAAACGACTCCTGAGGGATACAACATCTGCTGGAGATTGAAAGCACCTTTAGGAAAGAAATCCTTTGTCTTCAAGAATTCATATTATGTATAGTCACAATCTCATTTGTTTTACTTTGCAAATAAAAATTGGCCAGTTAGAGCTGTTTCTCCATATGTTTATCTATCATTTGCTTTCTACTGATTTAACTTATCAATTAAGTTTCTTTGTTTTCATACACAAAAAAAATTAAAAAAATTATCATACAATAACCCAACACATTTGTTCGCATTTACTCCATATCCTTCAAACATAATGTAGGATAAGTTCTAATAATCTTTCTATTTTCAATGGAGGATGCAGAATAAAATAACAACCCTTTCAAGGGTGTTTTCAATGTGTGGGACAAATGTTAAAGCACGTGACTTCAAGCTACAAACCAAGCCTTATATAAGTGCTTCTGAAACTGAAGTTATGAGGAAGGATGATGCTGATAAAGATGAGAAGAGGAGAAGGATTAAACAGGGAAATGAGGTTGGTAAAAATACTGCTAGGTTAAGAGTTGAGTTAAGAAGTATAAGAAGAGTAGGAAGAGGCCAGAAGCTAGAGAGAATGATTTTGAATATAGTTCTACTATTTAAGGAAGAAGATTTAATTTCAAAAGTTTGATATAGAAGTCATTAGAGAAGTCAATTTGAACAAGATGGAATATTGGGAATTGCAAGGTAAATAATTAAGTCAATTCTGTTTCGTAATATATTTATGAATTTTAGCTTGCTTAACTTTCATTACATTTTGTTGGAAATTTTTTAATTTATCAAATTTGAGTGCGAAGTAATAATCGTAAAACTAATGAAAATATATAAAGAAAACCTATGTAAAATATAACAAAGGTAGTGATCTTAGAACGTATATGTATATATAGAATATCAATTTGTTTTGGGAATAAAATATGGAATATAAATTTTAAAATGCTTATAAATTTAGCTAAAAAATAATCATGTCAAACTTTTTTGGACAGAAATACCCTTAATCAAAATAAACAAAAATCCAAAAAGTGCATAACGACATTTTCAAGCGTTTCGCTCAAAAGTGAAAAATTAGTTTTACTCGAAAGTATGAAATTTATAAACTTTTTAGGAAGGCAATGACTATTTCTAAGTAAAGTTAATTTTTTACTTTCAAGCGAAATACTTAAAAGTGCAGGAATTTTCGCTATTTTAAGGAAAATGAACACTTTTGAACATTTAACTCAAAAATACAAAAATGCACTTCCTCGATAATGCTGTGACAATCTAATTCTAAAGTACATTTTTGCACTTTTAAAGGAGGTATTTTAGACTTTTGAATGAGGTTAATTTTGTATTTTCGAAGGAAGCACTTGAAAGTAGTCTCAAATTTTTTGAATTTTTGTTTACTGCTAAATGGTATTTTTATCCAAAAAAATTGAACATAACAATTTTTTAATTGAATTTATAATCGTGATTATTTTTTAATTTGAGTGGTGAAGAGCTATTATTTATGCATATTTCTCATTTTTAAAATATGGTAAATAATTATTTATTTGGGACGAATTTGTTGGCCAAATACAACTCATTCGCCAATAAAACGATTATTTGCTATTCTTGTGATAGCAGCAGTAAATATAATTTAAAAAGGATCAGAATTAATTTTGAAGTTTGGTTAAAAATAAAGTATAACCCCTGTATTTTTGTATAATCATAAATTAAGATATCAGGTTTTCATATAAAACATACTAGTACCAAATAAAACTATAACAAATTTTTCTTCATTAGGTAACAATTAACATATGTAATATAAAAGATAATTTTTAATTTTAAACCATTATTTTATTGATAATTTTTATAAATAACATTAATTTTTTAATAATATTTAATAATACCTTTTATTTTTTAACAAATAATTAACAATACTTTAAAATAAAATAAAATGACTTATTTATTTTTTTTATTATTAATATTATATATATAAAAAAATAACTATATATAACAAAAAATAAAATTAAGTTTATATATAATTAATAGTTTATATTTTATTAAAAAAAAAGAATTACTTATATATTAAAATTAAGTTGAATATTCTCTTAAATAATAAATAAATTAAATTTTAAATTAAATTATATAAAAAAATTATATATAAATTAATTATTAATTAAAATATATTTAATTGATTAATATTACTATTATAATTGTGTATATTTAAAAATTTTATTATTTTTTTTATGTATCAAATATCAAATTATTAATTTACATCTTTATAAATATCACTTTATTTATTATTTTAATTAAGTTTAAAATTACCCTAATATAAATCCCTTATATTAGGGTAATTTTAAACTTAATTAAAATAATAAATAAAGTGATATTTATAAAGATGTAAATTAATAATTTGATATTTGATACATAAAAAAAATAAGAAAATTTTTTTAATTTTCTTTTGTTCTCGCAAACCGACTGTTATTTGCGAAAGGGTATATGAGTTACTGCTCGTCGTCGCTAGCCGCCGTCTCCACCTTGTCGTTGTCTACTGGCCGTCGCAGCTTGTCGACGCCAGCTCGCTGTCATCAACTTTCATCTGCAGAATCTCAATACAGGTAATTTCAATTATAATTGGAGCTGTTAGTTTTCTTTTTTTTTTTTTGAATCGAACTGTTATTGGAAATAAATTTTATTTGTTAGATGATTAAGTCAAAATGCGAGATATGCATTTGATTGTATTTAATTTCTTCCATTATAGTAGCTAATTTGATGATTTATTAGTTTGTACCTAGATAATGTCAATGTTTAATGCAATTGCTTTTACTGTTAATTCTGATTTTTGTTGCGAAATTTAGCTTTTCTTGTTTCTGGATAGTAGATGTTCTGAAAGCAATAGCAGTGTTGTCAAAGAGCAGTTCCATGCCTTAACTGCCAGCAACTGAATTGTTACATTCTTCTTAAACATTTGATGGTTAAGAAATGATTATATAAAAAATGTATTTGCAGCGGCCATTCAGAATCACTGTTCTGATATAGCATTTACTGTTTAGCATAGAAAGCCTCCTTCATGCAAATCAAAGTAAAGGTTTCAAATCCTGCTTCCTGTATTCTAGTAATGGATAGTGAAAAAAATGTTCTTAGTTATTATTCATTTCAATTGGAATTTGGTTATTCACCATGTACGAGGATCCCCGCTAAGCATCCATGGCTGAATGGTTAAAGCACCCAACTCATAATTGGCGAATTCGTAGGTTCAATTCCTACTGGATGCACGCCAATGGGACCCTCCAATAAGTCTATTGGAATTGGCTCTGTATCAATGGAATTTCATCATCTATACATAACGAATTGGTGTTGATTAGTATATAAAAATGAATTGTATGAAAAACTTTATATACAGAAATTGCTACTGGCATTCAGGATGCTCTTAGTCTTGCCTGGAAATTAGCTTCTGTGCTACAGGGGATAGAACTATCTTCAATACTTCACACTTATGAAACAGAACTTAAGCTGGCATTAGTTTTACGTTTCCTTTCTTCCATTTTATCTTTCTGTTCTGATATAGATGTTACCTGACCTCCATGATGTATTATTTTCAGATTGCCATTTTCAATACTGTGCTTAGCGTACAGAACTTCAAGCAGCTATGGAAGTTCCTTCCCTTCTTGATCTTGATCCAATGATTGCGAACTCAGGTTAAGTAGCATAGCTACTGCTTCAAATCAATCCATAGTCGTCCTTGTTTCTTTGTTTGTTGCTGCTTTTGCTTATCATTCTTCCAAGCATTCAGAGAATGAGATGCTTTTGTATGGATGCTTGCCAGTGACATGTTATAATATTCTGCTTTTGCAGTGCATCAAATAATTAATAACATAGTCTGTTAAACATTCCTATCCGGAAGCATAGTCAGATTGCCAAGTGGGCTTCACTGTCACTAGGAAAAATAGTAAGTTCATTTTGTGATCTATAATGTATTAAAGTATTCTGTAGTTTCTGATTTCTCCTTTTCGTTCCTAATGTGGTTTGTTTTATGTAGCAGTTATTGTTAAATCTTAAATCTTGTTTGTGGCTATATATTATTTTGTCTTTGGATTTTATATCTCCTGGGAATAAAGATTATTAAGTAGTGATTTGCTTGAAGCCTGAGAGGTGTTGATCAATTAGAAATATTACACTCTGCTGCCCCATTGTAAATTGGCCCCTTTTCTTAATCTATGAAGAGTTTTGGCAAAGAGATGTTGAAGAATCAGTTTGACAGGGAAATGCAAAATCCTTTGTCGAGGAAGCTGCAATGCAGGTGTCAAATTGACATTTTAGACTTCCAGATCGCAAACTGCAGAAGCAGCAGCCAGGGAAAGGCATCCTTAATTCACTTAGGTCTTTGCTCAGTAGAGACCAGGAGGAATATACGGGTTTCCTTGGCCCAATACGCATATGGCAGGTTGGTGACATCTCCATTCTTTAATTCTTGTTTGACTGCTTTATGCTTCGCACTAGTTATCCTAGATTGTGTTGAAGTAATCTACTCATTGAGGCTCTAGGCCGTCTATTAGCTGAGATATATGATGGTTGTATTTACCATATATGTACTTTAATTCTCGAGGTGATAGCATTGATCAATTGCTCCTTGCCGAAGCTATGATTAGTCTCTACAAAATAATAAGATGACAGTAAATTATTTAATTTATGGCAGGGGTCATGCTAATAAAATTTGTTGAATAACCTTGAATGAAAGAGGATTCTGCTGTATTGGAGTTATTTGGAACTGAATTTAGTTGCTGGAGTACAGCTGATGGCTATTGGATTGTAAACTAGAGACTTAGGACATTAGTGTCACAACCAGAGATCTAATTAAGCAGTCTGATACACTAGCCACGTCACATGTTTCTATTTTTGTGATGAATGCCATACGAGAGAAATTTACTACACTTTTGGTACTCCACAAGGTCCACTCAACAATACCGTAGAATTAGATCAAAGTTCTATCAAAGATGATAAAGAAGAGTGGAAAGAAAGGATACTCTGTAAGCAGCAGGAAGAAGCTTTGAAATTCTACTATAAACTAAAAAGATAATGTAGAAAATTATGATGTATATACCAGAGGTCTGAATTCTGATCTCAATAGCAAAGCAGAAAAAATTGGATAAGGGTTTTCTACTTTTTGGGGAATTTGATGGGCGGCAATGCTGTTTCTTTTGCAGAAGATGTTATCAAAAGAGGAAATAAACAAAACTCTTTGATCCCTTTTATTATCTTTGTAAATAATATTTACTACTTTAATTATAAAGAAAAGAAAAGAAATTTTATTCATCTTTATAAAACAATATACCTCCTAGCTATTGAAAAAAGAACAAATATCCCCTAAATTTTAGAGTGTTACATATCTCGAGTTTTAAGGAATTAGGAACAAACTCCCAAGTTCTAAGAAAATAAAAAGATACCCCTAGTCTTAAACCTCGGTTAATTTGACATGTTAAGATATTATCATTTTAAATCATATATTTAATCATAATAACAAAAATAGAAAAACAATTCAATTTTCATTATTTCTAATATATTTGAGACTATAACGTAAAAAGATTTGTTTTATTTTATTATTTTTAAAACTTTCTAAATAAAATTATTATTTATCTAAATTAACATATTAACAATTAATTTGGATAAAATTATACACTAAAATGCGGCAAACCATCTTTTTTTTTAAAACATTTCTTAGAAATGATTTAATATGTAGTGATCATAAAATGTTTTAGATAAAATATGCATAATATTTTATTTAATATATATTTAAATTATATTAGTTTCATTTTATTTTGTTAAAAAAATTATCAAGCACATAATTAATATAAGAAAATATGCATATATACTACATTTATTACAAATTAAGATAACTAAAATTTTCTTTTAAATTTTTTAATCAAATTATATTAAACTAGTAAAAAGGGATATAAAAGTATGTATATTGTCCATTCTAGTTACACAACATTAAATTTAATGCATATATAGTAATTTTTTATTTTATTTAAAAATTTTATTTTTCTTTCTAAAATTCTATAAATGCTCTTAACCTATTTTTTTTCTTGAATAAGAAATCTAGTATATTTTAAAAAATTAGACGATTGTATAGGAATATTTAAATAAGTTGGAGTAAACTTACATAAGTATTTTGTGATAAAAAGGAATAATAAATTATAATATATGAATTAAATTTATTATTGCATCAATAAAAATAATTTAAATTTTTACATATATATTGAATAAAATAAGTATACATACTTTCTTTATGATTAATATATACTACATTATTACCAAGAAAGTAAAAAAAAAAAAGAGTTATGAGCATTTTAGGATATGATTTTATTGGAATTTATTGTTAATATTTTAATTTAGACAAATAATATTTTATTTCTAATATTTTATAAAAATAATAATACAAAATAGACCTTTTAAAAGTTTAACATTTTAGTCCTAAATATATTATAAATATATATTATAAATAAGGATTGGATTGTTAATAATGAAACAATCTATTTTGTTATTTTGATTAAATTTAAGAATTAAAATAATAATATTTTAACAGGTTAAGCTAATGAAAGTTAAATCTAGGGAGAATTTTCCTATTTTCTCATTACTTGAGGAATATTTTTCTATTTTCTTAAAACTCAAGGGAGTATCTAACATTTTTTAAGAACCTAGGGGTATTTGCTCTTTCTCTGAAAATCAGAAAAATATAATACGATACCCCTTAATTAAAACTAATAGTAATTAGTAATAATAATAATATATATCAATATTCTTTCTTTTACAATCCTTTAATAATAATATATATCAATATTCTTTCTTTTACAATCCTTTAATTTGTTGAAGCAAGATAAGCCTTAGCTAGCTATAGAAGTCAAGATAAAGACACTTGAAAACTGAAAGGATTTTGGAGCTATATGTATAGGATGATAGTGTTAGTTTTCTCTTGACTTGAGATGAATCAATGTATCAATTACCATACGTGTAAACCGATGCTCATGGTATTCAAACTATTGTGTAGTTGAAAAGTAACATACCATTTTTCTAAATTAATTAGTCATTGTCAATCACATTTCAAATTAAGAAAATTAACACACCAATATCAGTCACATTCGATCGATCATTATTGTATTTCTATTTTTAATGATTATATATATATGTATTCTTTACTTGACTTGAGATGGATGAAGGTCCGAATTGCCGTATAAACCGGTGTTCATAATATTCAAAATTAACATGGAGAAGGGATGTTCTCCAATATATATTCAACATAATTAAATAGTAATAGAGAGTCATGATCGGATCATAGTGTGCTTTTTTGTTTTGATTTTTTTTATTTGTATAATATATAATTCTTTTTTCTAATGTTTTAAGACAACTTAAAATCACTATACGTTTAAAAGTTAAGATGTGTAAAGAAAATTGTATGTTTTTACATGGACATAAAGTTATAAAATTTACATAATAAATACTGATATTGTTTGTATTTAATTGAGAAAATAATAAATAAATTTGATAAAGATAATTTTTTCATAAATTTATTATATGAATGTATAGTGATAAATTATATTTGAACTTTTGATTAAAATATAAATAAGTTGTACTGTTAATTTGAAAGTCAAAATACGCCTAACATATTCAAAATTAACCTTGAAGTAAGGCTGTAATTAAAAGTCTTTGATGATAAAATGTAATATTCAAAGAATTTTCTAGCAACTTTTATAAAGAAAACAAAAACCAACTTGATATATAGACAATTCAAATTAAAGACTTAATTATAAAAAATGGAAAAAAAAGTGCCTTCTTATTATTACTCATTAACAATGAGTAACAAAGGCGATTTGATGCATTTTAAAATATATAGTTCAGCATATATGATGGTAATCCAGGAATATGTGTAAATAATATGCCAAAATTATGTGAAAATTCTGAAGCTTCACAGAAAGAAGACCATGGTCTTATTGATGAAGAAGACTTGCCTAGAGACTGACTTGCTTTTATAATTTATGATCTATTTATTTTTTGTTATCGTTCATTGTCACCAACTTGCTTGAAGACTGACTTGCATTGCAAGATGTCTTGAGTCCTTTTATCGTACCATCCCTCCCTTGTGTTTCATAATTAATAATTTATTCTCGAGTCCAACCTGATCCCCGATTTTTTATAATTATCTTCTTCGATATCCGATTCAAACAGGTCGGACCTTGAACCTCAGGGAAATAAGAAATAGATTGTCAAATATCTATCAGATTTCAAATTAAAAAAATTGACACACTAATATCAATCACATTTGATCATTATTATATTTTTCTCTATCAAAAAAATTAAAGTATATTAGAAAATAAAGAGAAATACATAAGAACAGAGCATACTATTAATTAATTAATTATTGGTGTTGTTATCTCACTTTGACAGGTCTTAAACGTATCAATTATTCCTATATCGAGTGATGCACTCCAACATCATTAAAAAGCAATCTTAAAGTTTATTAGTTAATGGAATTGTGTCATAAATGAACCTGTAATTGTGAGTTACAATAAAAATTTTAATGATAAGATATAATAATTAAAAAAAATTAAACAACTTTAATAAAAAAGACAATATATTTTAAGTCAAAGAGTTTTTAAAAATAAAAAACCAAAAATTGACTAATTTTTAAAATTGAATTTAACGTATTATGGGAGTTAACACTATCACTATCTTTCTATTTAATAACGTGTAAGAGGAGGGTCTTCAATTTAACACGTTATTTCATAATAATAACTAGCTAATTGATGCTGTATAAATAAGTTCTCAAAGCATGTCCTTTTTTAATTATTTTCTTGACTTGAGATCGATAAATTTCTCAATTACCATATAAACCCGTATTAACATGGAGGGATAGAGAATCATGATCGAATCACAGCGTGTTTTTTTGTTTTAAATTTTTTTATTTGTATAATATATGATTCTTTTCTCTAATATATAAAATTTTCTTAGTAATGATCATAAAATTTTTAGACAAAATATGTATAATATTTTATTTAAAATATATTTAAAAATTATATTAATTTCATTTTATTTTCTTAAAAAGTTATCGAACACATAATTAATATAAATAAAAGGTATTATAAATGTATACTATATTTATTATAAATTAATTAATATAATTTATCATTTTTTATTTTTTTATGTCTAATATGATGCAGGTAAAGGACTTATAGGTCTCGCCACTCCAATATATAGTAAGTGAAATACAATTTCAAATAAAAAAACAAAAAAAATTATTACTTTAATTACTACTATCAAGAAAATAATAAATAAGTATAATAAAAATAATTTTTATTCGTAAAATTATTACTTGAATGTATGACAATAAATTCTATTTGAACTATTTACTAAAAATAAATAAATTATACTGCTAATTTAAAAGTCACAATACTCCCAACATAATTAAAATTAACTCTGAAGTCTACTAGTTGATTCAAGGCTATAATTTAACTCATAGTTGTGAACCATAATAAAAGTCTTTGATAATAAAATATAATAATTAAAAAAAAATCAGCAACTTTTATGAAGAAAACAAAAACCAACTTGATATATATATATATATTTCAAATTAAAGACTTAATTACGAAAAGCAAAAAGTGAAATGTCAATTTTTTTAAAATTGAAATCAACGTATTTTATGGGTTAATATAGTCATTATCTATCTATTTGATAATGTGTAAGCCAGAGTGTTTAGGTTTATTATGAAATTAAAAATATATTTTGTCATTTAAATTTTTTCCTTAAAACATGTTTATTTGTCATGCATGAATGTACGATGATAAATTATATATGAACTTCAACAAATAAATAAGTTGTACCTATAATTTAAAAGTCACAATAATCCAACTAATTGAAATTAACCTTAAAGTATACTTAGTTGATGTTAGGCTACAATTGAATATATAGTGGTGAATCATAATAAAAGTTTTTGATGATAAGATGTAATAATAAAAAAAAAAATTCATTAATTTTTGAGAAGAAAATAAAGTC
The DNA here is from genome assembly GCA_028052125.1 of Melia azedarach. Taxonomy (NCBI): domain Eukaryota; kingdom Viridiplantae; phylum Streptophyta; class Magnoliopsida; order Sapindales; family Meliaceae; genus Melia; species Melia azedarach. Next base: position 5,667,409 of record CM051404.1, read on the forward strand.
GAAATTGGTACATATACATTTCAAATCAAAGACTTAAATATTAAAAATAAAAAACTCAAATGTCTATTTTTTTGAAATTGGGTTCAACGTATTTTATGAGTTACATTGTCATTGTCTATGTATTTGATAATTAATGTGTAAGCTTTTAGCGTCTTTAATTTAACATATTGTCAATTATATGGTAATAACTAAAGATGTTATATAAAAATAATATATACATATTTAATAAAGTACTTCTTATGAACATTTTCATATTTCATTATATGTATTTATCATTGATTGATCAACATTATTAATTAAAAAAATTATCATTCACATGAAATTCATCATTTTAATCTATATATAATTATTAATTCAAGGCTGTGGGTATGAAACAAAACCTTCGCATACTCCAATCTCACGGAAGACCAGCAGTCAACTGCATACTTGCAAGCAAAAGTTAAAATTAATATTTAATAATGTATTTTAGACCATTAATATTAATTGATATTCATAGTAAAATATAATTATTTTAATATTTCGAAATTATAAATTAAAATTAAATGTAAAAGTAATTTTTTATTATAAATAAAACTATTAATATGTATATTTGAAAATGTTCTTTTATGAAATTTACAGAACAATGTTTTTTGTTATTTGAAAGAAAAAAGATTTATCTTAAAATATATGGGGTCAAAAGTTAGCAGTAACGAGGAAAAAAAAAAGATTAGGTTTTACTAATAGTATAGGAAAGCTAGAATAAATTAAAAATATTATAATGTCTATTTAAAAGCTCTACCATTCGAGATATATATATATATATATATATATATATATATATATATATATATATAAAGAATATTATGCAGTGTTAAATATCCAATAAAAAAAGTAATATTTTTTATATATAAAGAAATTATTATAAATGCAGTGTTAAATATCTAATTAAAAATAATTTTTTTTATGACTAATATGATGCAAGTAAAGGACTAATAGGTCCCTCCACTCCAATATATAGTAAGTGAAATACAATTTCAGATAAAAAAAATTAAGGGAAGGCCACAGTGGGACGGACCAATTAAGCAAAGTTAGTTGCTTGCAGAAATTAAACTTAAATACTTTTCAAATTGGATTGAACGCGTCGTACGGGTAACTCAACTCAGGACTTTAAATTGTAAATGACAAGCTATATATAACTCATCAGTCACATTTTCCTTTTCCTAAATTTCTAAGACGAGCACAGTTAATTGCCTATGTCGTATTGGTTACTCAACTTTGGACTTTAAAATATTATAAATAGCAAGCTATATGATAACCTTCTCATCGATCATTCACATTCTTCTTTTCCTATTATTATTATTTCTCTTCTGTGGGATGCGTTGAAACCGAGAGAAATGCACTTTTAAAGTTCAAGCAAGATCTCCACGATCCTTCCGATAGGCTTGCATCTTGGAATATTGGTCATACAGATTGCTGCAAATGGGCTGGTGTTGCCTGTAACAACTTCACAGGCCACATTCTTCACCTGAGCCTTCGGAATCCCATTGATTATTATTCCGATTTTGATGAAGCTTATTTGAAGTCAGAGTTGTCTGGTAAGTTAAATCCTTCTTTGCTGGATTTGAAGCATTTGATTCACTTGGTCACTTGGACTTGAACGGCAATGATTTTCAAGGAATTCATATTCCAAAGCATCTTGGTTTTATGGAGAAACTAAAATACCTTAACCTCTCTGATGCGGGATTTGCGGGTATGGTTCCTCACCAACTTGGAAATCTCTCAAATCTGCAACATCTTGACCTCAGTCTTAATTATGATTTATATGTTGACAAATTTTCATGGCTGTCTGGTATTTCTTTGTTGCAAAACCTGGACATGAGTCAGACGAATCTCAGTAAAGCCTCTGGTTTGTCACTGGCAATAAATTCACTCTCTTTTTTAAAAGTACTAAAGTTGTCATATTCTAAACTCCATCATATTCCTCCACTGTCCTCTGCAAATTCTTCCTCTCTTACCACCCTTGATCTTTCCTGGAACCAATTTGATGAGTCTTTTATTCCTAGTTGGATTTTTGGTCTTCGTCATTTAGTCTTTCTCAATTTAAAAGAGAATAATTTTCAAGGTCCAATTTCAAGTGGATTTGGAAACTTGACATCACTTAGATTTTTAGATTTATCTTACAACAATTTCAATTCCACAATACCTGAATGTTTTTTTGCGTCTAATCTTCTTGAGTACCTTTCTCTTAGATCAAATAGCTTGCAAGGTAGGATTTCAAGTGGTCTAGGAAACTTGACTCAGATCAAAACACTCGATCTCTCTTACAATGAAGGACTTGAAGGAAAAATTCCGAGATCATTTGAAAGACTTTGCAACTTAAGGTCAATCTCTCTGTCAGGTATCAATTTGAGTTTAGAAATACCCCAGTTCTTAGATGTTATCCCTAACTGTGTCACATTTGAGTTAGAGTCACTGAAGTTGGTGGCGAGTCCGTTGACTGGTCAATTGACTAATCAATTGGGCCGATTAAAAAATTTGATCACTCTTGTTTTAAGGTTCAACAATATTTCTGGTCCACTTCCATCAATTATAGGAGAATTTCAATTTTTGAAAAATTTAGATCTTTCCTATAACAACTTTGAAGGTTTTGTTCCATTATCTTTGGGACAACTTTCATCCTTGGAATATTTAGATTTGTCTAAGAACAAATTGATTGGGACACTTTCTCAATTTCACTTTGTTAACCTAATAAAATTGATTGAGTTTGACGCATCTGAAAACTCACTAATCTTGAAAGTCAGTCCTAATTCGGCTCCTCCTTTCCAACTCAAATCTTTGCAACTGAGATCATGTTATTTAGGGCCAAAATTTCCATCGTGGCTTTGTTCCCAAAAAAATTTGTATAAGATGAAATATCCAACGCAGGTATTATAGATACCATTCCTTATTGGTTTTGGAAATCTATTTCCCAATATGATGAATTGCTTCTCTCTCACAACCAAATCTATAGGGAGATTCCAAATTTAACTCGGAATAATAGCTATCTTTTTTTCCTAGATTTGAGTTCAAATAATTTCTCAGGTCAATTGCCTCTTTTATTTTTAAACATAACTATCCTCGATCTTTCTAATAATGCTTTATCAGGTTCTATTTTTCAGTTTATATGTCATGGAAAGAATATGTCCAAGGGGATGAAATTTCTCAAACTTTCAGAAAATTTTTTATTTGGAGAAATACCTGATTGTTGGAATATGAATTAGTCAAGCTTGCTTGGTCTAAATTTAAGTCATAATAAATTTACCAATAGTCTTCCAAAGTCAATGGGAAGTTTAATCTCTCTTCAATCGTTGAATCTTCGCAATAACAAACTTTCTGGAGCAATACCAATGTCATTTAAAAATTGCACGGAGTTACTCACATTTGATATTGGTGAAAATGAGTTTGTGGGAAATATTCCAACATGGATTGGTAAGGCCTTTTCAAAAATGGTGATTCTTAATTTTCGGTCAAATAAGTTCCACGGTATGTTACCCATTGAACTTTGTCGCTTGAGTTCTTTACAAATTCTTGATCTTGCATATAACAACCTATCAGGGACTATACCAAGATGTATCAACAATTTTAATGCCATGAAGACACTAAATAGTTCTGCTAAGAACAATATATACTATCGTTGGGGAATTGTTAAGGATGTATCCATTATGATGAAAGGAGTGATGGTGGAATATAATCAAATTCTTAATTTAGTTAGAAGTATCGATATTTCAATGAACTATATTTCGGGGCATATTCCTATGGAAGTGACAAATCTTGAAGCATTGCAGTCATTGAACTTGTCATACAATTTGCTTGTGGGAAGAATTCTTGAAAATATTGGTGCTATGAGATCATTGAAATCCCTTGATTTCTCTGAAAACCAACTCTCTGGTGAAATTCCACAAGATATTTCAAGTTTAACATTTTTAAGTCACTTGAATTTTTCGAATAATGACTTGAATGGAAAAATTCCTTTGAGTACTCAACTCCAAAGCATGGATGCATCAAGTTTCATCGGTAATAATCTTTGTGGATCTCCTCTTCTTATAAATTGTAGTGAACAGAATGTTTCAGTACCTATTGGTGAAAATAAAGATGGAGATGAAGATGGAAATAAAGTTGTAACACCCCGATTTCGGCATTACGAAAGTGGCGCCGAATTAGGGTACTACGAAAAATTTTAAACTTTCAAAACACAATCATTTTTCTAGGAAAGTTATTATTCTTAATCCAATTTGAAGCATCCTTAATTCTATAAAGAGATTTTGGCAGAATTTCCTCTATAATAATTGTATGCCAAAATATATACACCTATAACTTTAAGATTTTATTCTAAACACTCCCAATAATATTCAACACCAACTGCTTCATTTCATTATCTAAAAAGAAACATAACTAATTTTAGGATTTCTAAAATTTAAATACAAACATACAAAAGTGCATCAAAGCCACACACTATAAGCTCCTGCATCTATAATTACATATAGTTTTCAAAGTGGTAAAACTCTTGTTCTGGAGTATCCTTGTCTTCTATATACAACATCTCCAACATTGTCTAGGAACCTGAAAAGTAGGGGTGAGCTAATGCCCAGTAGATATTTATACATAAAGGTAGTTTTAAGAACTTTACAATAAGCAAATTTGTACATATATAAAACACCCTTCGACTTCAAACAGTAAGTTTAACAAAACCCAAAACAACATTTCAATCACAGTATTCACAAAAATAACAAAACACATTCATTCCATCATTTAAAACAATTTCCACTAATTTTTACTCTTGCGTATTTTACGGGCATTATTCCGAAGGACCGCCGCCCCAAAAACTGGCCAACGTACTTTACGGGCATTATTCCGAGGGACCGTCGCCCCAACGTACTTTACGAGCATTATTCCGAGGGACCGTCGTCCCAAACACCGGTGCCATATCATAACAACAACCATGGCCATCACGTTTTCATTTTTCCATTTATTTCACAACATATCCATACAGATAATTCATTTATAAAATCACAACACGTGCTGACACAATTTTCTCACTGTATTTATAAATATGACATTCATATAAAAATTATTCTTCAAATCCAATTCGAAAAACAATCAATTGGATCAACACGTAGTAATTTAGGAATTTCATAAATATTTATCAAAACGTTTAATGTAATAAAACACTCTACTTTTCAGTTTTAAAACTAAAATCTCCCAAATACATATAAATACCTACCTGAATATTAAACGATTATTTCTACACTTCTGCTGACTGTTTGTTCCCCTCTGAATCACTCCCTAGTATCAATTTAACAATAATAACACGTAATTATTTGATAATTCAAACTTAGTTATCTAAAAATGTATATACATAAACATCTGCATATATATATATATATACTAACAATTATATTTCTACAATTAAATCATATGAAATTATTTATAATTCTTAAAACAGAAGGCTAATCATCTAAAATACAAATTTAAAACGACCTTTTTTTTTTTTCCTTTCTTTCTTTCTTTCTTTCTTTTTCTTTCTTCCTTTGTTTTTGTTTTCTGCCGAAGCTTTCAAATTGATGAAAGCAGAATTCTTTATATATATACATAACCACCGCCTCATTTCATTCAATTGCATTATTATATTATTATTTTATTTCAATTTAATCCTTTAACCGGCAAAGACATAATGAATTTGATTACTTAATAACAATTTAACCCTTCAATTAATTTTACTATACTTTTCACCCACAACAAAATTTATATTACCTTAAAATTCAATTATTTTGAAATTAAGAACTTATTTACCCATAATTAGGTAATTCATTTTTAATAAATGTATTTACTTTCTGATTTATAAATACGTATATACTAATCAATCTTCAGGTATCACATAAGTTGACTACTTGCTGTATGTAAGCATTGCACTTGGATTTGTGATAGGGTTTTGGTGTGCTATAGGGGCTTTAATTGTTAGCAGAAGATGGAGGTACAAATATTGTCATTTTTTGGATCTTCTCGGTCATAAATTCAGTTATTTTGTAAGAAAATGTTGCTAGTTTTTTTTTTAAAATATTAGCATGTGTGTTGTTTTACGTATTTTAATAATGAAATAAAGTACTACAAATAATAATACAAACCACTTTATTCTTTCTTCAGATTGAAGAAGAAAATAAAGTGAAAATTTCTCCCAGAAGTATTGTTATTTGAAAACCTGATTTTTCCATATTGTGATGAACTTTAAAACACTTCATGCATTCAAATATGGTCATCTTTCTTACTTGAATGAGAGATTTTAGAAATTTAGCAACTTGTCACTTGTAATGTAACATCCATATAACCTTAAATATTACTACTTTTTTCATTCTCTGACAAGTATTAGAGCAAGCTCTTCAGTTGGACCAATGGTCCTGTCCATCCATATCGGAAATATAGTTTGACCAAACTCCTCTGGAGCTCCCTCAAATGGAGACATCTGCAGATAAACCATACAAAAACACCCGTAAGTTATAATAATTGAGAACAACATTATGATTAAGAGGTACACCAACAGAATGAAAAAACAAATGACATAAGCAAATTCATAAAATTGTGGAAGTGACAATTTTTTATTTACATTTTGAAAAACAAACACAATAGATTATGAATAGCTTATATACCTGGATTGAAACAAAAACTTTAACTATACCTTTAAGTGTATGTAGTCCGTAATGATTATTTCCATCACAAAGTACAGTAGAATCACAATTATATTTTTCATTTGTCTTAATTATGGACAATTTTTATTCCTTAAACTAGGCCTTAAACTTGAAGGTTCATATTTTGTATCTCACTTTTTTTAGTGAACAACCTAACTATGAATTTTATCTTCAAATATTCTATTCGAATTGAGCTACAATTTTACAGAATTGTTGAAGACACTTATAAATATCTTATGTAAAATTTCAAACAGTTGAATATCAAAATCATTTTCAAAATATTTTCTTCCTAGAAAAAAGTAAACTGTCTAGTAACTTTTAGATATTTTGAGGTTCGTCAATTTAAAATTTCATAATAATTTTTATAAGTATTATTCAAAACAAAAAATATTTGTAAGACATTTTTTGCTCTTTTCTTAAATGGTAAGGGGGTGGGTTATAATCCAAATACCTAATATATATACATTAAGTATTAAAAGTTATAGATGATAATTGAAGCGTAATGGTTATTGTTTATTAGCTTAACATGGTAGAGTTTACTTCTGTTATAAATATTATATGTGGGATTTATTAGTTAAATTTCTTTAAATTTGTGAATAAAATTTATAATTTAAATTTACTTACTTTTATAATTTTAAATCATTAAATATCAACTTTAAAATCTTAATTCTTTTTATCATGTTAATAATTAAAAGCTCCAAACTTTTGTTTAAAATTGTATACTTCAACATTATCTCTACATTTTTTTTTTGGTCACAGAACAGTTAAATAAAATGATAGCTCGAGAAACATTTGCATCATGTTGAGAAAGCAATTTCCTAACTTCTTGAAGAGGATGATGCCACCAAGTGTAAAATCTAAGATCACAGACCTTTGATAATTTTGTCTATCACAGTCACAAAAATTCATAGAATTTTCTACATGACATAAATGTTGGGATAAACTGATACAAATAATCCGGAAGCACAACAATTACTTCATTCCCTCTAGTGTGAACCTAATAGAAAACAAACAAATAGACCAACAATCTTGGACACAAATTTAATTCTTGGACAGTAATAGAATCACAAAACACAATCAATTTTTAACGTGGAAAATCTCCCCAATGTGAGGAGTAAAAATCACGGGACCATAGTCCACCAAAAAAATCTCTATTATAATCAAACAATGGGAATACACAAGTTGTCTCTAGTTAAAACTAGAGGTACATATTATAATAATCTCAAGATCACACAATCTTGGAAAACATTCAAATTTTACAAAGAAATTATAGAGAGTTTAAGGAAAACATTATCAAGTTGGTGGCTTAACTACCAGTCACGAAATCTAGAGAAAGAGTGCTCCAAATTTGATCTCCACCGTTCAGAATTTAGTCCTCTGATTTGTGAAGCTGCTGATATAATTTCAGTTCAATTGGACCACAAATCAACCTCCGATCAACCAGTTGATCAAAGTTGTTTGGAATTTACTATTCGGCCTCTCTCTCGTAAACAATACCTCTTTCTCTAAAGCTGTAAACAGTACCCGCTCTCCTCTCTTTTACACACATATATATACTTCAACAAAAATAAGAAACTAAATCCTACTTAAGAAAGGATTAAAAATATCCTTGAGCTAATTGGGCTTAATCACTATTGAAGTGAAATTTGGACCATCTCCATAAATCCAACAATAAACTCGTTAAAATCAGTTGAATAGTTTTGAATCTTTGGAATACCTACAATTCTTGCTCTTTAAGTTAGGTAATGGTTTTGACCTCCTGCTCTAAGATGAACGATAATATGGAAGACATCAAAGTCATTTGTCTATGTTACGCAAATGTCTTCGTCATAAATTAAATAAGAAAAAGAATTTATAAGTTTTTAAGATTTGATCTATTGGACTAATTAGTTTTGATAGTTTTAAAAATATTTATAAAAATTTTAATTTATTAAAAAATAATAATTATATCATTATTTAACAATAATTAATTAAAAAATTATTTTTAACTCTTAATTAAAAATAAATGTAATAATAATATATTACTTTATAACCTATTTGTATTTATATACTTTGCATTTTTCCACCCCCTTATATTGAAAAAAAACTATTTGTAATTAAATATATGTTAACTATTATAATTTAAATATAAATTAATTTATTTTACAACATATTTACAATTCAACATTAATTATGTATTAGAAAATAATTAAAAAAAGCATAAAAAAATTATTTATAATAAAATATATTATAATACAATACTTATGATTATATTATAATTTAACTTAAAAGTTATTTATATATAGCTAAACTATATATACAGTATAATAAAATAAAAAAGATATATTATTTACTTTTAATATGCTAGAAAGTATTACATATTTTAGATAAATATATTTTATTTTGTCAACTTTTAAAATTTTAATATTTATTTTATTAAATAACTATTATTAATTATCACTTTAAAATAAATAAGGTTTTTATGAGTATTTTTAAAATTATTAATACTAATTAATCTAAAAGGCCATACATTAGCCACCTATAAATCCTTTTTTTAAATTGAATATAACAGAAAAATATCTACTCTTGTCTTCATCCATGATATGAATGAAGCTACTGGTCTATATACCAAGGACAAGCAAGCCAAATTATCATTTAAACATTAATCAATAAAACAAGTTGTTTACATGTATCGACGAAGTCCATACATCAAGAATCAAATCAGGAAAGGATGGATATTGAGCAAGATTCCTTCATAATTAATGGGAAATTTTCCCAAATATCCAAAACTAAAAAGAAAATTCAAACTCATGCTAGCTATTAATTTGTTGTGATAAACTGTGAGGTGCAGTACAAGACTCCAATCAACACTAATGAGATTAGTGAGTTGGAAAGGAGGAGCCGAATTAGGACTGACTTTCAAGATTAGTGAGTTTTCAGATGCGTCAAACTCAATCAATTTTATTAGGTTAACAAAGTGAAATTGAGAAAGTGTCCCAATCAATTTGTTCTTAGACAAATCTAAATATTCCAAGGATGAAAGTTGTCCCAAAGATAATGGAACAAAACCTTCAAAGTTGTTATAGGAAAGATCTAAATTTTTCAAAAATTGAAATTCTCCTATAATTGATGGAAGTGGACCAGAAATATTGTTGAACCTTAAAACAAGAGTGATCAAATTTTTTAATCGGCCCAATTGATTAGTCAATTGACCAGTCAACGGACTCGCCACCAACTTCAGTGACTCTAACTCAAATGTGACACAGTTAGGGATAACATCTAAGAACTGGGGTATTTCTAAACTCAAATTGATACCTGACAGAGAGATTGACCTTAAGTTGCAAAGTCTTTCAAATGATCTCGGAATTTTTCCTTCAAGTCCTTCATTGTAAGAGAGATCGAGTGTTTTGATCTGAGTCAAGTTTCCTAGACCACTTGAAATCCTACCTTGCAAGCTATTTGATCTAAGAGAAAGGTACTCAAGAAGATTAGACGCAAAAAAACATTCAGGTATTGTGGAATTGAAATTGTTGTAAGATAAATCTAAAAATCTAAGTGATGTCAAGTTTCCAAATCCACTTGAAATTGGACCTTGAAAATTATTCTCTTTTAAATTGAGAAAGACTAAATGACGAAGACCAAAAATCCAACTAGGAATAAAAGACTCATCAAATTGGTTCCAGGAAAGATCAAGGGTGGTAAGAGAGGAAGAATTTGCAGAGGACAGTGGAGGAATATGATGGAGTTTAGAATATGACAACTTTAGTACTTTTAAAAAAGAGAGTGAATTTATTGCCAGTGACAAACCAGAGGCTTTACTGAGATTCGTCTGACTCATGTCCAGGTTTTGCAACAAAGAAATACCAGACAGCCATGAAAATTTGTCAACATATAAATCATAATTAAGACTGAGGTCAAGATGTTGCAGATTTGAGAGATTTCCAAGTTGGTGAGGAACCATACCCGCAAATCCCGCATCAGAGAGGTTAAGGTATTTTAGTTTCTCCATAAAACCAAGATGCTTTGGAATATGAATTCCTTGAAAATCATTGCCGTTCAAGTCCAAGTGACCAAGTGAATCAAATGCTTCAAATCCAGCAAAGAAGGATTTAACTTACCAGACAACTCTGACTTCAAATAAGCTTCATCAAAATCGGAATAATAATCAATGGGATTCCGAAGGCTCAGGTGAAGAATGTGGCCTGTGAAGTTGTTACAGGCAACACCAGCCCATTTGCAGCAATCTGTATGACCAATATTCCAAGATGCAAGCCTATCGGAAGGATCGTGGAGATCTTGCTTGAACTTTAAAAGTGCATTTCTCTCGGTTTCAACGCATCCCACAGAAGAGAAATAATAATAATAGGAAAAGAAGAATGTGAATGATCGATGAGAAGGTTATCATATAGCTTGCTATTTATAATATTTTAAAGTCCAAAGTTGAGTAACCAATACGACATAGGCAATTAACTGTGCTCGTCTTAGAAATTTAGGAAAAGGAAAATGTGACTGATGAGTTATATATAGCTTGTCATTTACAATTTAAAGTCCTGAGTTGAGTTACCCGTACGACGCGTTCAATCCAATTTGAAAAGTATTTAAGTTTAATTTCTGCAAGCAACTAACTTTGCTTAATTGGTCCGTCCCACTGTGGCCTTCCCTTAATTTTTTTTATCTGAAATTGTATTTCACTTACTATATATTGGAGTGGAGGGACCTATTAGTCCTTTACTTGCATCATATTAGTCATAAAAAAAATTATTTTTAATTAGATATTTAACACTGCATTTATAATAATTTCTTTATATATAAAAAATATTACTTTTTTTATTGGATATTTAACACTGCATAATATTCTTTATATATATATATATATATATATATATATATCTCGAATGGTAGAGCTTTTAAATAGACATTATAATATTTTTAATTTATTCTAGCTTTCCTATACTATTAGTAAAACCTAATCTTTTTTTTTCCTCGTTACTGCTAACTTTTGACCCCATATATTTTAAGATAAATCTTTTTTCTTTCAAATAACAAAAAACATTGTTCTGTAAATTTCATAAAAGAACATTTTCAAATATACATATTAATAGTTTTATTTATAATAAAAAATTACTTTTACATTTAATTTTAATTTATAATTTCGAAATATTAAAATAATTATATTTTACTATGAATATCAATTAATATTAATGGTCTAAAATACATTATTAAATATTAATTTTAACTTTTGCTTGCAAGTATGCAGTTGACTGCTGGTCTTCCGTGAGATTGGAGTATGCGAAGGTTTTGTTTCATACCCACAGCCTTGAATTAATAATTATATATAGATTAAAATGATGAATTTCATGTGAATGATAATTTTTTTAATTAATAATGTTGATCAATCAATGATAAATACATATAATGAAATATGAAAATGTTCATAAGAAGTACTTTATTAAATATGTATATATTATTTTTATATAACATCTTTAGTTATTACCATATAATTGACAATATGTTAAATTAAAGACGCTAAAAGCTTACACATTAATTATCAAATACATAGACAATGACAATGTAACTCATAAAATACGTTGAACCCAATTTCAAAAAAATAGACATTTGAGTTTTTTATTTTTAATATTTAAGTCTTTGATTTGAAATGTATATGTACCAATTTCGACTTTATTTTCTTCTCAAAAATTAATGAATTTTTTTTTTTATTATTACATCTTATCATCAAAAACTTTTATTATGATTCACCACTATATATTCAATTGTAGCCTAACATCAACTAAGTATACTTTAAGGTTAATTTCAATTAGTTGGATTATTGTGACTTTTAAATTATAGGTACAACTTATTTATTTGTTGAAGTTCATATATAATTTATCATCGTACATTCATGCATGACAAATAAACATGTTTTAAGGAAAAAATTTAAATGACAAAATATATTTTTAATTTCATAATAAACCTAAACACTCTGGCTTACACATTATCAAATAGATAGATAATGACTATATTAACCCATAAAATACGTTGATTTCAATTTTAAAAAAATTGACATTTCACTTTTTGCTTTTCGTAATTAAGTCTTTAATTTGAAATATATATATATATATCAAGTTGGTTTTTGTTTTCTTCATAAAAGTTGCTGATTTTTTTTTAATTATTATATTTTATTATCAAAGACTTTTATTATGGTTCACAACTATGAGTTAAATTATAGCCTTGAATCAACTAGTAGACTTCAGAGTTAATTTTAATTATGTTGGGAGTATTGTGACTTTTAAATTAGCAGTATAATTTATTTATTTTTAGTAAATAGTTCAAATAGAATTTATTGTCATACATTCAAGTAATAATTTTACGAATAAAAATTATTTTTATTATACTTATTTATTATTTTCTTGATAGTAGTAATTAAAGTAATAATTTTTTTTGTTTTTTTATTTGAAATTGTATTTCACTTACTATATATTGGAGTGGCGAGACCTATAAGTCCTTTACCTGCATCATATTAGACATAAAAAAATAAAAAATGATAAATTATATTAATTAATTTATAATAAATATAGTATACATTTATAATACCTTTTATTTATATTAATTATGTGTTCGATAACTTTTTAAGAAAATAAAATGAAATTAATATAATTTTTAAATATATTTTAAATAAAATATTATACATATTTTGTCTAAAAATTTTATGATCATTACTAAGAAAATTTTATATATTAGAGAAAAGAATCATATATTATACAAATAAAAAAATTTAAAACAAAAAAACACGCTGTGATTCGATCATGATTCTCTATCCCTCCATGTTAATACGGGTTTATATGGTAATTGAGAAATTTATCGATCTCAAGTCAAGAAAATAATTAAAAAAGGACATGCTTTGAGAACTTATTTATACAGCATCAATTAGCTAGTTATTATTATGAAATAACGTGTTAAATTGAAGACCCTCCTCTTACACGTTATTAAATAGAAAGATAGTGATAGTGTTAACTCCCATAATACGTTAAATTCAATTTTAAAAATTAGTCAATTTTTGGTTTTTTATTTTTAAAAACTCTTTGACTTAAAATATATTGTCTTTTTTATTAAAGTTGTTTAATTTTTTTTAATTATTATATCTTATCATTAAAATTTTTATTGTAACTCACAATTACAGGTTCATTTATGACACAATTCCATTAACTAATAAACTTTAAGATTGCTTTTTAATGATGTTGGAGTGCATCACTCGATATAGGAATAATTGATACGTTTAAGACCTGTCAAAGTGAGATAACAACACCAATAATTAATTAATTAATAGTATGCTCTGTTCTTATGTATTTCTCTTTATTTTCTAATATACTTTAATTTTTTTGATAGAGAAAAATATAATAATGATCAAATGTGATTGATATTAGTGTGTCAATTTTTTTAATTTGAAATCTGATAGATATTTGACAATCTATTTCTTATTTATAATATATTTATAGGATGGCAAAAATTTCCCTGAGGTTGAAGGTCCGACCTGTTTGAATCGGACATCGAGGAAGATAATTATAAAAAATCGGGGATCAGGTTGGACTCGAGAATACCAGAAAGATAAAATGGAAGAAAGGAAACGTAAAACTAATACCAGCTTAAGTTCTGTTTCATAAGTGTGAAGTATTGAAGATAGTTCTATCCCCTGTAGCATCCTGAATGCCAGTAGCAATTTCTGTATATAAAGTTTTTCATACAATTCATTTTTATATACTAATCGACACCAATTTGTTATGTATAGATGATGAAATTCCATTGATACAAAGCCAATTCCAATAGACTTATTGGAGGGTCCCATTGGCGTGCATCCAGTAGCAATTGAACCTACGAATTCGCCAATTATGAGTTGGGTGCTTTAACCATTCAGCCATGGATGCTTAGCGGGGATCCTCGTACATGGTGAATAACCAAATTCCAATTGAAATGAATAATAATTAAGAACATTTTTTTCACTATCCATTACTAGAATACAAGAAGCAGGATTTGAAACGAGCTGTATTGAGATTACTCCAATTATAATTGAAATTACCTGTATTGAGATTCTGCAGATGAAAGTTGATGACAACGAGCTGGCGTCGACAAGCTGCGACGGCCAGTAGACAGCGACAAGGTGGAGACGGCGGCTAGCGACGACGAGCAGTAACTCATATCTCGTTTAGCAAATAACAGTCGGTTTGCGAGAACAAAAGAAAATTAAATTGAAATATTGTAAATAACATTTGCATCCCTTATATTAGGGTAATTTTCAACTTAATGAAAATAATAAATACAGTGATATTTATAAAGATGTTAATTAATAATTTGATATTTGATACATAGAAAAAATAATAAATTTTTTAAATATACATAATTATAATAGTAATATTAATTAATTAATAATTAATTTATATATAATTTTTTTATTATATAATTTAATTTAAATTTTAATTTATTTGTTATTTAAGACAATATTCAGCTTAACTTTAATATATAAGTATTTTTTTTCAATAAAGTATAAATTATTAATTATATATGAACTAAAATTTATTTTTTATTATATACCATCATTTTTATTTTTTTATATATAATATTAATAATAATAAAAGTAAATGAGTTATTTTATTTTATTTTAAAGTATAGCTGATTATTTGTCAAAAACTAAAAAATATTATTAAATATTATTAAAAAATTGATGTTATTTATAAAAGTTATTAATAAAATACTAGTTAAAATTAAAAATTATCCTTTATATTACATATGTTAATTTTTACCTAATGAACAAAAATTTGTTATAGTTTTATTGGGTACTAGTATGTTTTATATGAAAACCTAATATCTTAATTTTGAGTAAAACTAATTTTTCACTTTTTAGCGAAACGCTTGAAAGTGTCGTTATGCATTTTTTGGATTTTTGTATATTTTGACTAAGGGTATTTCTGTCCAAAAAAGTTTGACATGATTATTTTTGAGCTAAATTTATAAGCATTTTTAAATTTATATTTTATATTTTATTCCCAAATCAAATTGATATCCTATATATACATATACATTCTAAGATCACTACCTTTGTTATATTTTACATAGGTTTTCTTTATATATTTTCATTAGTTTTACAATTATTACTTCACACTAAACTTTGATAAAATTAAAAAATTTCCTACAAAATGTAATGAAAATTAAACAATCTAAAATTCACAAATATATTATGAAACAGAATTGACTTAATTATTTACCTTGCAATTCCCAATATTCCATATTGTTCAAATTGACTTCTCTAATGACTTCCATATCAAACTTCTGAAATTAAATCTTCTTCCTTAAATAGTAGAACCATATTCAAAATCATTATCTCTAGCTTCTTGCCTCTTCCTACTCTTCTCATCCTTCTTAACTCAACTCTTAACTCAGCAGTATTTTTACCAACCTCATTTCCCTGTTTAATCCTTCTCCTCTTCTCATCTTCATCAACATCATCCTTCCTCACAACTTCAGTTTCAGAAGCACTTATATAAGTCTTGGTTTGTAGCTTGAAGTCACGTGCTTTAACATTTGTTCCACACATTGAAAGCACCCTTGAAAGGGCTGTTATTTTATTCTTCATCCTCCATTGAAAATAGAAAGATTATTAGAATTTATCCTACATTATGTTTGAAGGATATAGAGTAAATGCGAACAAATGTGTTGAGTTACTGTATGATAGTTTTTTTTATTTTTTTTGTTTATGAAAACAAAGAAACTTAATTGATAAGTTAAATCAGTAGAATGCAAATGATAGATAAACATATTGAGAAACAGCTCTAACTGGCCTACTTTTATTTGCAAAGTTGTAAAACAAATGAGATTGTGACTATACATAATATGAATTCGTGAAGACAAAGGATTTCTTTGCTGAAGGTGCTTTGAATCTCCAGTAGATGTTGTATCCCTCAGGAGTCGTTTTCCATGTTTCCACATTCTCCCTGTTCATGCCTTGAAGGTTAGATATATAATTCATTTGAGCTTAAAGTGTTTTAAGTATATATGATTTCTGCAATTAAAGTGTAAAATGATACCATAAGGCCTTTTGTTTTCTCATCCGTTGGAATTGTTGTTCACTTGGGTTAAAGAAGGGAGCAACATATAGATAAGGGCACATTCATCTTTGCTCTTGCTCCTCTGGCCCCAACAGGCTTTCTTTCTATATTAAATTAGGCGGCCTTTGTACTACAGCATTGATAACTGGCTCTATAAAGTATCTTCCATTACTTAAAACATATTATTGTGTAACATCAAGATGATGGCACCTATGGTCACATTTTATAGAACAAAGACATCATTACTTCTGAAAAACAGAACAAATTGCTGAATTGATTACAACATTTGATGGTTTGAGCATTATTTATGGACAATTGGCCTGGAGAATCCAAGGTGGAGATTGCATTGGCTATCTCCATTGCAATCTCTGTGTATATGGTAAAGGCTCAAAATGTGGTTGACAAGAGTTGGAGTTTGAGTCTCCATGCAGCATCCAGTCTAACATCAACACATTTTTATTACTCATTTGTGATGCAACCTTCACTGGCATAAGCCAAATCTCTACAAACATCACGACAGAAACTGATTGGTCATGCAGAAAACCCTTGTATAATTCATACCCTAATCCAGCTGTTATTCTATCAATTATTTGTTGCTCTCTCGAGTTTTTTGACAGATAAACAACAGTAGGAGGAAATGATCTGTTTCAATATATTAAGTCCATCAATTTCAATATATTTCTTCACATAACGCACTAGGAAGTTCATCTTCGCTGAAACAAGAAGGAGAAGATCAGCTAGTTTTGTTGGAGCTAAAAGCTCAAGTAAGAAATACACCAAAACTAAAAGCACCACACTGCTCATTGATATTACCTTTAGTCAAGTATATATATTCTAGAGCAATGAACCAAATGTCCATTTTACTGTACCTTTTATATACGTTTCAACTTCTGGAATAGACACATGTAGTGAAATATCCAACATAGCCTTCTTCCAATAAGATACCCGATGGTTTAATTTCTCTGAAGACAATGGACCAGGGGAATCCAACATGAAGATAAGCAACTGCATTAGCTATCTACCTTACAATTTTTAGCTTCTGTTTTAACCGTAAGGGCTGAAAATAGTGAATAGGATCTTCAAGGGTTCCATACTGATGATTCAAAAAGGACATAACAAAGCTGGGAGCTTGAGTGTCAAAGCTGTAGTTCTTCGTTGCTTTCTTGAGCACATTAGCAGTGAAGCAACGAAATGGAATACATTTACCATTACAAGACGCAATCAAAAGCGGACTGATGATTCAAAAAGGACATAACTTTTGATGGGCAGTTAAGACACAGAAGAAAAAGAGGTGAAGAGAACCTTTAACAAGAAGGAAGCGCTTTAAGTCAACACTGAGTTAATCAAATTTAGCTAGTACAACAATTGGCCACTTTTTGGAAGTCTATAAAAATGCTTTGGCTACTAAAAAAGGGCTGTAATTGTATTGTTCATCCTCCATTGAAAATATAAAGATGATTAGACATTGTTTCACATTATTCTTCAAGGTTTTGTTTCCATTTTTTACTCATGTAAATACAAAAATATATGTTTGATTTGTTTATCAATTATAGTCTTTTATAAAAACACAAACTTATTTGACATGTTAAATAAATAGAATGCAAAAAATAGATAGACATATAGAGGAAGAGCTCTAACAGGCCTATTTTCATTTGCAAAATTGTAGAAAAATTGAGATTATAAACTATTTACATAAGCTGGCAAAAAGAGTATTGCTTCACAAATCAAATTTAGAAAACTAAAAACAAAGACAGAACAGTCAGACTTGGAATTACTGGAACAGTCAAAGTGGCTACTGTTCCAGTAATTCCAAGTCAGTGCTTGTATAAAATTGATCAAAGTCATGTTCCATATTAGCGAACAACTCTTCAAACTCAAGCAGTGGTTCAGTCTTGTTGAGAAAAGAAAACAAATTGGACACCTTTTAATGGTTAAATAACTCACTTGTATATAAGAAGAAAAATACAAATGTTATACAGTCAAATATATACACACACTTACACACTAACTTGCTACACATACACACATTAGTGTTTCTCATGCATGGCTCGCACCTAAAACAGAACACAATCTCTATATTTATACTAGTCTATGTCGGTGATAAAGTCGGTGATCTTAGCTTCCTATTTTCTGGAATTTTCTGTAACATGCTTTGAAGATTGATGTCGGTTGTATGTTGTAGAAGCTTCTAGATTCAGCTTGAACAAAGAAATTAAGAAGAAGCAGGAGGCTGATCAAGGTTGATGAATCCGGAATTTGTGGATTGTCGGTGATGATTCTTTAATTCTCCCCCTCATCGCCGACTTTCAATTAACTTCTTCTCTTTTAATCATTCCCAGCTGTGCGCGAAACTCCTTGAACTTGAAAGTATTTAGGCCTTTGGTCAACATGTCGGCTACTTGCTCTTCTGTACTTATATACTTCATTTTTATCTGTCCTTTAAGCACTTTCTCTCTAACAAAGTGATAGTGCACTTCAACGTGCTTCGTTCTTGCATAAAACACCGGATTTTCTGCCAAATGTATTGCTGATTGATTATCACAGAATATCTCCACTACATTCCCCATAGGTTGGTGTAGATCTTTCATGAGTTGCATTAGCCATGTGCTTTCCTGTGCTGCCATCGCTGATGCTCTGTATTCTGCTTCTGTTGTAGAGAGAGATATTGTTGGTTGTCTCTTACCGCTCCACGATACTGCTGTACTTCCAAGATTGAATACGTATCCAGTGGTTGATCTTCGTGTATCTCGACATCCAGCATAGTCAGCGTCGCAATAGCCAACTATTTTGTATTCTTGATTTTTCTTATATAAGAGCCCCAGATCAACGGTTCCTTTGATATACCTTAATATTCGTCGTACTGCTTCAAGATGTGGCTTCCTTAGCTTCTCCATATATCGACTAGTTATCCAACTGCATACGCAATATCTGGACGTGTTAATGTTAAGTAAATTAAGCTTCCTACCAATCGTCGATACATGGCAGTATCTTCCAAGTCTTTACCTTCTTTTGCACACAGATTGGAGTTGGCCTCAATTGGAGTTAATACGGGCTTGCACTCGAGCATTCCAAACTTCTTCAGGAGATCTTTCGTATATTTTTGTTGGCATAAGAATAGTCCTTCGTTTATTATTTCTACTTCTAAGCCCAAGAAATGCTTTAGCTCTCCAACTTCTTTCATTTGAAATCTTACCGATAGATTCCTTCTAGTTTGTCGAATTTTCTCTTTATTATCTCCAGTGATGATAAAGTCATCCACATATACCAGAACAATTGCCAGTCTTTCATCTGTTCCTTGACAAACAAACTTGAATCTGTAGATGAAACTAAATATCCACTTTGAACCAAGAATTCCGCTATCTTACCATACCACGCTCGTGGTGCTTGCTTTAACCTATAAAGGGCCTTCTTCAATTTGTAGACATAATGTGACCTTTCTTTGCATTCAAACCCTTTTGGCAAACCTCTTAGCTACAACAAGCACGCTTGAATTAAATTCAAGCTTCACAGTTCCAAATTGTGCACGATGTCAAAAAGCTCCTCTAGTACTCAACAACTTGGCTCTGATACCAAATTGTTGAGAAAAGAAAACAAATTGGACACCTTTTAATGGTTAAATAACTCACTTGTATATAAGAAGAAAATACAAGTGTTATACACTCAAATATATACACACACTTACACACTAACTTGCTACACACATACACACATTAGTGTTTCTCATGCACGGCTCCAACCTAAAACAGAACACAATCTTTATATTTATACTAGTCTATGTCGGTGATAAAGTCGGTGATCTTAGCTTCCTATTTTCTGGAATTTTCTGTAACATGCTTTGAAGATTGATGTCGATTGTATGTTGTAGAAGCTTCTAGATTCAGCTTGAACATAGAAATTAAGAAGAAGCAGAAGGCTGATCAAGGTTGATGAATCCAAAATTTTCTGGATTGTCGGCAATGATTCTTCAGGTCTTCGGTTTATATTCAATTACTTGCAAGGCGTCTTCTTCTCTTCCTTATTCGCCCATAAAGACCCTTAATTCTTCAGCATAATCTATCCACCACTTTGTTCAGAGTTTTTACCATCCTCATACCGAAACCTCTTCTTGAACCCTAATATCTTTTTAGACCCACCAAGAGCCTTAACTTCCTTAACTCCCTTAACTCCATCCTCACCTTGCCATACACCAGAAGTTATCTTTCTGTTATATCTTGAATCATTAGGAGTCAGTTTTTTCAACTAGGTGAAAAAATACAATTCTTCATCTTTTAGTAAATCGTTTCCTCCATCAAAATTCCAAATATCCCATGGTTCTTGATCTCCATAAATATCACACGCTCGCACATCTTCATCATCGTCGAGAACTGGGTTTTTTGTAATCTTATTATAGAGAAAGTAATCCACCAGTTCTTGTTCGGTTGGGCGAAATCTGTACCCAACTTTAGGCATCGTATCTCAAATTTCCTCATGTTTTCCCGGGGAAGAAGAACAATGGAGAAATTAGAGACTTAGCCCGTAAAGGATCGAAAAAGTAAATTTTGGTGGGTAAATTGAAGAATCAATAAAAAACAAGAGAAGAGAAGAACAATAGAATTAGGAAGCTTTTCGGAATTATGAAAACGTTGAATTGCTTGCAAAGTAGTTGGCGTTGATGTTTAGGCACCAAAAACAGTATTGTTATAGCTGCTATAATAAGTTTACAGATTTTGAAATTCGATCTTGCTAGTTCGGTTTTGTTGCAAGTGCACGTGAAAGGCACGGGGTAGTATTTGTTAATTGTTATCGAAAATGATATTGACTTAGAAATATGTTAATTTTAATTATTAATTTGAAATTAGTGTTAATAATATGTGTTTTGGTGTCTGAAATTCAACTAAACATAATGAATCGGATGCTTGTGTCTCTAAATATGATCTTACTCTTACATTTTGATCGGTCGGGCCCATTCTATTATTTTTTTGCGACTAAACACCACTAGATTCCCTTTTAACCTATGCCAATAGAAAGTTTTACATATGAATGCATTGAGGTCAAGTTCAGATTTAAAAAAGAGTGCAACAGAGATGCAGAAGATTCTAGTATAGGTTTTAGTGTTTAGTGTAATTCAGCCTTAAATTGGAATGAGAAAGGAAGCGATTCTATGGAAAATAAATTAAAGCTGCTTCAGCTATGGAATGAGGATTATTTATGGTGAGTTTGTTTTCGTATTTGGTAATGGCTAGAAGAAAAGCTCCTGTTTAAAGTCTGCATGAGAGCTACAAAGTAAGATTGATGTTTGAACTATTTATCATAATGTTATGATTTAAAGTAAAAGTACGCAGTATTACAACAAGCTCTTGCAATCTAAAGCTGAGATGTGTTTGGATCGAAGAATTACAATTGAAGCTGGTAATGCCCTGCAAAAGGTTCGGGTAAGGATATGTTTATTTTCTATGAATTAATGTCTTTACTAGGAATTTATATGAATTGTATTTTAATAAATTCATTTTTGTTAGTCATTTTGTTAACTACATTTATCGGTCGAGTGGGGAAATGGAGAGAAAAAGGAATAAAGCAAAGTAAAATATTAAAATTTATGCGCACCAAACTCAAATTTCTGGCGTGGAACTACTAGTTTGAGGAGCACCTACCATTTTTTGTGCTTAGCAACTGCTTATAGGCTAAAAAGCTTATGACATTTGACATGGTTAAGATTTCAAATTCTCTCGTGGAAACCTTTTGTTTCTCAAGAATCATGTTTCAGTGCGTAGAAATTTGAACCTAGAAGCCTTATATGTGTTATACGATTGATTATGTAGAGTTCGAGGTATGCTATTCTTTCCTACTATGAATTACTCACCATCTATTTGTTTTAGTGAGTTAATCTTGTTATTTCTATAGTAGACATCCTTGCAAATATAATTATTTTACTAGTTCTTTGGAGTTTGAATTAAAGTTAATGATCAATCCGGTGGTTTTCCTTGCAGAATGTGATTGAGTGGACAAATTATCCTACAAAACTATTGGAACAAAAAAAAAATCAGAAACAACATCTAATGCTAATTGTATTTCTCACCCTTTACAATACATAGAACCTTACCCTTATAGGCAAATACAATGGGGGAAAGAATCAAGAGAATCAAAATGAATACAATAATAAGCCTCGAATTAGAATGCTAATCAAAATAACCTATAATCAAAATAAAATCAGAACTTAAACTTTCCTAATTTATCTCACAAATTACTCCTAAAATTCTAACACACTTTTATCTTCCAACACTCCCCCTCAAGCTGGGAAATAGATATTTTCCATTCCCACTTGCTAATAATTTGCTGAAATATATGACTAGCTAACTCTTTGTTAACACATCTGCTAGTTATCATTTTGTTGAGACATATGACGTACAAATCAGTCCACTATCAAGTTTTTCTTTTTATAAAGTGACAATCAACATCCGTATGCTTGGTATGTTCATGCTGCACTGGATTATGTGCAATATTGATGGGTGACTTGTTATCGCAATACAACTTCATTGGCTTCTCCACCGAGACCTTAAGATCTTTCAAAATTATTTTGAACCATAATAGCTCACAAACTCCTAAAGCCATGGCACGAAATTTAGCTTCTGCACTTGACATTGCAATTACCATGTAACCAGGTTCCTACTAAGAAAGGCATAATAACTAAGGTTGACCTCCTATCTGAAACTGATCTAACGTAATTTGAATTCGTATACACTTCCAAACTCATATTTGATCCTTTCTTGAATAGTAAACCCTGTCCTACACTCGACTTCAGTATTATAAGATTCTGTACACAACTAGGAGGTTAACGTCTTTCGGATTATGCATAAATTGAGTCACTATGCTAACTATATAGGCTATATTCGGCGACATATAGATTAATATTCCAACAAGTCTTTGATACATTCCTCTATCCACTAGTATGTCATTCGTTTCCTCTACAAGCTTGTGAATCACCTCAATAGGTGTCTCAACTGCTTTACAACCTATTTTTCACATTTCTTTTAGTAAGTCAATCACATACTTTTGTTACGAGATGAAAATTCTTCTTTTTGAATGAGCCACTTCAATTCCTAAGAATTATTTTAGCCTTCCAAGAGCTTTTATTTCGAATTCCTTAGCCAACCTAACTTTGAGCACTTTCCTTTCTATTTGATCATTGCCACTAACAATAATGTCGTCTACATATACAATAAGTGTTGTGATCAACCTGAAGCAGAGTGTTTTATGAACAGAGTATGATCACCTTGGCTTTGTTTGTAATCCATTGCTAACATTACTCTTACAAACCTACCAAACCAAGCTCTAGGAGACTACGTTAACTCATATAATGCCTTTCTTAGTTTGCACACCAAATTTTTTTGACTAGCACAAAATTCTGGTGGGACGTTCATATAAATTTCTTCTTCAAGATCTCCATGTAAGAATGCGTTCTTAACATCAAACTGTTGCAAAGTCCAATCAAAATTAACAGCTAGAGACAATAAAATTCTCACCGTATTTATCTTTGCCACTAGGGTAAAGGTCTATTGGTATTCAACACCGCTACTAGTCTTGCTTTGTATCACTCAAGAGACCCATCTACATTGTATTTTATTGAGAACACTCATTTGCATCCTACTGGTCTTTTTCCTTTCGGCAACTCAACCATTTCCCAAGTTTTGTTTTTCTCAAGCACATCCATTTCAACTTTCATAACTTACTTCCACTCCTTACTACTTAGTGCCTCAGATATTGTCTTAGGAATTGAGTTCAGGTGAGTGAGGAAGATTTTATATGAGGGAGATATTTTTTCAAAAGAGACAAAGTGTGAGAGTGAATGTTGTGTACATTGTCGGGTGCCTTTTCAAATTACAATGGGTAATTACATAGGTAGGAGTGTTTACCTATGTGGTATCTTGGCTTTGTATAGTTTTCTTCTAGAGCATAGGTTCTGACTCTTGGGCTTGCTTTAAATCAGTCCTGTACTCATTGGTAGAGTTTTATAGGGTTGTTTCAGTTGTGACTACACTATTGAAGTATTAGAGTTACATTTTCAGGTGTGACGAAGGCAGAACTAGAACTAAGTGATAGAGGTGGGTGTTCGGGCACTTGAGGCTAGGACTATGGAAGGTTAGGTATAAAGTCCAAAACATTATGATCCTTCTCATCATGAGTCAATGTCATCTCTTTTTAAGGAGAAAGATAATAGAAGAAGCTTTCATGTTCAACAAACGTGACATCAATGGAAGTGTAAGTTTATAAGTAGATGATGATAACATCTGTAGCCCTTTTGAGTTGAAGAGTATCGCATGAACATACACTTAAGCACCCAAGGATCAAGCTTACTTTAATGGTGAGCATGAATATGTACAAAGACAACACACCCAAATACCCGAGAGGTAATCTGTTTAGGGTTTTAAAATATGAAAAATGTTGTGAAAGTGTTTCCCAATGACTTTTAAAGCCTGAGATTCTAGGTGATAATTGATTGATAAGATAGGTTGTAATAATAACAGCTTCCCCCCGAAAAATGTTTTGGAACTTTTCTTTGAAAAAACAAGGCTCAAGTAGTTTCAACTAGGTGCCCATTCTTTCTTTCTGCTAATTTATTTTGTTGGGGTGTATCACTACATGAGGATTCATGAATTATTCCCTCATTGTTTAAAAAGGGTGATAAATTTGATTGAAAAACTTTTTCTCATTGTCTGTCCTTTTTTTTTTAATTCTCACCCTGAATTGTGTTTTTGTCATATTATAAAAAATTGGAAAAATATTGGCTACATTAGATTTTTGTTTCATGAGGAAGACTCATGTAACTCTTATGCAATCATTAATGAATGTGGCAAACTAATGTGCCTAGAAACATTAGCCACCATTGATGGACCCCAAAGATCACTATGTATCAAATGGAAAGGAAATAATGATTTATTATAACTTAGAGGAAAAGAAACACGTTTGTGTTTGGTTAGTTCATAAATTTCACAATAAATTTGTTTTAACTTAATATTTTAAACAAAGAAGGAAACATAAGACTTAGAGTTTTAAAGGAAGGATGACCAAGTTGCAAATGATGGAGAAAATTTGGTCTTTATTTGTGCAAGATTCTGACAATAGTAAAGATGGATTTACCAACCCTAACATTCACTTTCCTACTTAATGGCTCAAGATAATAGAGATCATCGTTTTATGTATCATGTCTAATTGTCTTCCTCGTAGGTTAGTCTTGAAATACACATTAGTTTTTGAAAATATAAGATTGCAGTTCATATCTTTAGTAATCTTTGTGACAGATATAAGGTTAGTTGACAATTTGGGCACATATAAGACAATTTTCAAAGACAAGGATTATTCTATTGATATATTCCCCTGACCTACTTATAGTGACTAATGATCCATCAGCTATAGTGATTTTTTTATTACTAAGGTAGGGACCATAAATGGAAAAAATATAGGGTAAATAGGTCATATGATATGTTGCTCCTAAATCAATAATCAAGGAGGAGGTTTACACATTATCTGAGACACTAAGAGCATATGAGTTAAAAGCATACCAGAAAGTTTTAATAAAGAAAAACTTGAAAGCTTCTCAAGTGAGTCAAGAAGAGACCTAAGATGGTCAATATCCTTTGTTTTGAATTCTCTGCCACTAGAATCTAATTGATCATTGATATTGTAGCGTTTATATGGATGTACTTAATACATAGCAAGCATTCCAATTTTCTCTATTTATCAATTTGTCTAATGAAATGAATTAAGAATTAGGCCAGTCCACCCTTTTTTTGGATATTATGTAGACTGGAATCAATATACTACAATGATGTTATATCAATGGTTGGTACTTTACTAGTCTCATTGTTTTGTAATATCTATGAAAAACTAAGTTAAATATTTAGTCATGCTTTGAATGATACTCAAGATTCTTCTCCAAATGATCGATTCCTTGTGCTGTATGCATCTCTTATTGATTTTGATTTAATATCATGGATAAACAGTATATAATCTTCCTTTTAGCTTAATTTAATTACACTTCTTAAGAATGACTCATCTAATGCATGAGGATATTTCTATTGCCTTACAAGTAATCTTTCTTCTTCTTTATAGTGATTGCAAAACACACACACACACACTTTTATATAAGCATAGTTAGTTTAGGTTGGAGAATGGATGTAACTTTTCATTTATTATTTCTCCATCATTGTGTCACAGTATTTCATTCAGGTTTTCGCCTTTATATTATTATTTTATTCATATCTTCCCTTATATATAGTTTATAGTTTTCTTTTCGTTTATAGGTTATTTTAACTTAAAACTGAAATGTTCTCACCTCAAATGACAATCTAAGGATTAAAGTGTACATATGTATGCGAAGAAAACTTTGACTAAAAACATCAAAGCATTAGCATCGTGCTTAGATGACTTGCTTCTAATTGATTCATACTGTGAAAGTGCTCTTTAAGGGTTTTCATCTATATGCTTTTACTCGTTTTATGATCTAAATATTTTACTACAATTTACTCTACCTAGTTCTATTTAGGCCCATAGTTACTAAAGCTCGAGGATTTGATTTACATCTAGAATACCAATTATTTTAGGCTTTCATTTTTAAAAAGAATGCGATTAGCTACTTGGCTGATATAAATGATTCTAATATAAGCGAAAATATTTTTGCATCATTGCTCGAGGTTTCACTATGTTAATGGGAAAGGTATTGAGCTGCTGGAAACTTACATTCATAATTGATGAAGAACAAGGCAATCCAAATGCTTTAGAAAAGACATTGCAGAGGTAGATTGAAAAGTTATGTTGTTCTTATTTTAGATGTCAAATAAGTAATTTATTTGTTTGGTATCAATCTTTGTGGTCTCAACCTATTCGTTATTTATGTTGTACACTTACTTTTATACTTTGTTACTGGTTTATTACCTCATTTTCTTGAAGTTATTGTGTCTATTTTCATTGCCTTTCTTTTCCTTTTTATTTACATTTAGATATTTTCTTTGGTGAAATAGATGAAAATCTCATCCTTTTCCTTCAAATTCATCTTTTTCTCTTTGAAATAATTCTTATAGAAACTCAGAATTTCATGTTTTCGTGTGATGACATAACAAAAAGCCTTAATCTTGTGGAACAATCTAGCTACCTTTCCTTTTGAAAAGTCTACACGGATCTGCTATCATTGTTAAAAAATTATCATTTTTGATTGGTTGCAGTAGTGTACTAGAAATATATGCATAAGTTGATAAAAAAATCTCTATGTTTGGCACTACATGTGGGTATTACCATTTAATACTATGTAGAGAAATTATAGAGAACTGTGTTATTGTTTTAGCTAAATTGGCTCTCTGTGCTTCTTGTAATTTTGGTACTTTCCTGCTCAAAATCCAGTTTCTCTAGAAAAACCAGCATTTTCTAGTCTTTAATTTACACATAACTTAGATAAACTTCCAATATGTGCATTTAGACCTGTTCGTCAATAATAGGACTCTGGAATTTACAAAACCTTTTTGAAAGTCTACAATCAATGATTCTTTCTTTTTTCTTTTTTTATTTCTCCTAGTAGTAGATAGATTGATGACATTGTGTTATGGATATTATCTTTCTGAATAGGTCAGTCATAATGGAACTATCATATTCTCTTGTTGAAAGAGCCAACGCAGACTTCGTGCATTTAATCTACAACTTCAATGGGCACACTTTTCAAGTATATTATTGAAGCAAGCATATCTCAATACAAAATAACTATGTATTTGTGGTGAAAGATATGTTTTTAGTCTAAAATCATCTATGGTGCTTGGATATTCAGGTAAGTGATAAGAATAATGATAATGAAGCATAGCACCTCTGAGAAAAATTTTAATGATCCGTATTGACATATTAATCTCTTTATAAGTTAATCATAAAACACATCAATTTAGGGACCTTATTTCTGTCTCTTTGATGTAATTGTATGGCACAACAACATGCTTGGTTTTGTTCTGTTGAATATGAGGAGCTGATTGATATGTTACTTGGCCTTAAATCTCATACGGATGTTTTATCCTTAGGATTCGTTTTGCTTGTTTCCACATTCTTCTGGTTCATCTGTTAAAGGTTAGATAATTCATTTGAGCTTATATTATTCTGAGAAACATGTTATTGTAATGGGATTTTCTTAGCAATCACCCCGGAACATTACTCCTAATAACTTTTTGGTTGACATTAGCAAAGTATTGCAGGTTAATTCATTGATTTCTGGAAGGGCATGGTAGTTGAAAATTTTTAGGATAAATTTTCAACATCATGAACATTATTGGGAGAGGAGTTTATCACCCTTTGCATCAGGGCATTCTATGGTCTTTTCATATTAATGCTCTATGATGCTAAAATTAATGCATGTTGTTTCCAATATCTAGTTGATTCCTAACAATGTTGATGTTTTATTTCCAGTTGTCATCTTGTGCTAAGGGAAGTTGAAACACATTGCAGTATTACAATAAGTTCTTGCAATCTTAGAGTGAGATGTGTTTAGATTGTCGAATTACATTTGAAGCTGGTGATACCCCACAAAAGGCTCTGGTAAGCATCTGTATATTTGCTAACTTCTTTACTAGGAATTTATATGAATCGTAAGTGATTTTGTTAATGCGTTTATTAGCCGAGCATTGAAATACAGAAAAAAGAAATAAAGGAAAAACAAGATATTAGGATTTTCTCACCATTGAAATATATAATACTAGTTCTCTTTTAGCTTAGGGTGGATTTTATGAGTTGATTCTTTATGTTAAGCTACTATTTTCTGAAAGCTTAAGAAGTATAAGAAGTTTGCTAGAGAAAACCCTGTCTATTCACTGCCCCCACCTTTACTATAATCCAAAGCACACAAAAGATATTAAAATAAGAGAATGAGACCAATTGATTTGGGTTCTTATGTATCATACATTCATGTGGATGGATACATATACAAGTAGCAACTTCTTGTCCTAGTACTGTCATGTGCACTTTCCTTATGATAAGTTCGGCGTTGGTACATTTAATAATTTATATATATATATATATATATTAAAAAAGGAGTCCATCAATTTATTGAATTGATGTCATTACATATTAGAGTTTGGAATTTATAAGGTAAGTCATATTTCTATAAACTCGTGATGTTGGAGAGAGAATATATCTAATATATAGCAATAATAAAACTAGGTTCTGGTACTAAAAATTTATGATGGTAGTAAGATAATTAAGAAATTATGGATAATTTAGAGCTGTGACAATGCAATAATAGAGAAAGAATTAAGGTAGGCTGCAAAATTAGGCTAATGAGAACAAACTCGAATGTGTATTTTCATATGCATCACACCTACAATTCATCAAGAGTTGCACAACACCTGAGATCTCTGGGTATTAGCCAATTCCAAATGTATAGCACTTGGATTCCTTCCATTGTTGAGTTGTTGAAAATATATGTATAATTTAGCATTGACAGGGCGCAGATGTCATATTGGAATCCGTAAATCTAAATGTTTGTGACATAGTTACTTTTTTCATTGATATCTTCTGAATTGAAATTTTGAATCCATATAGATAAAATCAAACAAAAAGTCAATATTTTATTTTTTGTGGATTCAGTTCTTCATTTCCTCTGTCTTTTAATTTTGGAAAGGTGGGGAGAGACACAAACGGTAAATTTCATAATGCTGGGAATGAAACCGCTTGATTAGGAAGGTATTCTGAAGTAGTGGAACATTATAATATTGTTGCTTTATACAACAATGTTGAATCTTACCCTTTTATAATTATTTGTTTATTTTTTATAACTTTGCTACTGCATATACTCCAATCTTTGAGCCAAATAGCTAATGTTGTCACAGATTCTAATCCAACCATGGCTACCCTTGATGCAAATTATGTTAAGGTTCTCTAAAATGTATTTTTGGTGATGTATTTTAGTTGCATAGCTTGCATGGATTGCAAGATGATGTATTTCTTTTTCTTTTAAGATATCTTTCAAATGGTGTTATTTGATCTTGTGGAGTGACCTGTAAATATACTGAAAAGGCCAAACAGTCAGGATCACCTGGTAATCCACTGACAAAGACAAATGTCTTGAATGGAAGAAAAAGTGAAATAATCGAGCCCCTTTGGATTTCTAACTAAACTTGTAAGTTCATTCAGTTGGAACCTTATAACTTCAAATTTGTATCATGTCAATCAAGCGTGTTCTAGCAAAATTTGTGACCCACATGGATCGGTGATATCCCATGGAACAGTAAATAGTTACTTATAATAATAATGAATTAGTGCTAGAAGGTCATAATCTTGATGTGGCAAATTGTTTCCTTAGATTTGTCAATTTTTTTTCCTTTATTTTTATAGAACAAAACTAGTTTTACCTTGCCATATTTTAATTTTTTTTAGATGTCTTTCCCTTGTAAGAGCTAAATAATCTCAAAATTATTTTAAGTTTGGTTAAGTTAAATCATGCATAAGAACAGCTCAACAAAGCTTGTTCTTTGTTTTTTGATTGTTATCCTTCTAAATTAAACAAGAAGTTGCTTACCATATTTGATTATGCTCATATCAGAAGATGCTTTTTTTGTTAAGCGTTACCCTTCGCTCCTGCTTGGGAGATGGATGACCTAACAGTTCTTGATTTTGAGTTGAATAGAACGACTTTCACTTTTTTGGGCATGACATTGCTCCATATCTTTCGATCTTGTACCTGGTGATGGACTTCACACAAATAGAGTCTTTAGGAACAACGATCAAAGATCACCTCCTTGTCTTCTAGATCAGTACTGCGCACCTCTTTGATCAAGATAAGCTGACTCACGCACGAGACATAGTCTTCCAAATTTCTTGGGACTCCGTCTTGACTAAAAAAAGCTGGATAGCTTGCGGCAGAATCTCGACCTAAACGATACTACGTACAAAATTCTATATTTCATATAGTAACCCGGCTAAGTAACTAACTGGTAGTGGCTGGTAGTAGTTCCACAACTCGAGATGGAACCTGTATTATTTCATGAAAATTGGCTATTCTAAAAATATGATATGAACAGGATTTTCTAATGAAAAATGCAACTTTGAAATTGCATAGGTGTGATGGCAAAAAATCTTCAAACGGTGGTGTGATCCAGACGAAAAGATACAAAAAAAAAAGGATGTCATTGGGTGGAGAATTTCTATCCATTTGCTGTCTCGTTCCCTACTTCAGGTTGGAAAGTCAGAATGTGTGTCGATTATAGGGATATGAACAGAGCAAGTCCAAAAGATGATTTCCCTCTTCCCAACATTGACATATTGGTTGACAATACAGCAGGCCACGGCATGTTTTCATTCACGGATGGATTCTCCAGGTATAATTAGATGAAAATGGCAGAGCAAGATCAGGAGAAGACAGCATTCACTACTTAATAGGGGACCTTTTGCTACAAAGTGATGCCCTTTCCTTTGGGCTGAAGAATGTCGATTCAACATACCAGAGGGCCATGACCACACTTTTCCATGATATGATGCACCAGGAGATAGAAGTCTACGTAGACGATATGATCGCCAAGTCTCTCGACAGAAAGCCACATCGTAAATCTGAGAAAGTTTTTCGAAAGACTCCGTAAGTACCGGCTTCGACTCAACCTAGCTAAGTGTGTATTCGGTGCTACCTCATGGAAACTACTGGGATTTATTGTCAGCAAGCAGGGGATAGAAGTTGTGATACCTGAAGATTGATTAGTATATATGTATTTATAAATTAGAAAGTAAATATATTTATTAGAAATGAATTATCTAATTATGGGTAAATAAATTCTTAATTTCAAAAGAATTGAATTTTAAAGTAATATAAATTTTGTTATGGGTAAAAAGTATAATAAAAATAAATGAAGGATTGAATTGTTATTAAGAAATTAAATTTATTATAAGTTTGTCGGTGAAAGGATTAAATTAGAATAAAGTATTATAATATAAAATTAGTTAAATATTGAGGCGGTGGTTAAATGTTTATTAAAAAAAAAAAAAGAGTTTGCTTTCACAATTGAAAGCTACGGGCAGGAAAGAAAGAAAGAAAGTAAAAGAAAAAAGGTTCGTTTTTAAATCTGTATTTTTGGATGATTAGCCTTTTATTTTAGGAATTATAAATAATTTCAGATAATTTAATTGTAGAAATATAATTGTTAGTATATATATATATATGCAGATGTTTATGTACATACATTTTTAGATAACTAAGTTTGAATTATTAAATAATTATGTGTTATTATTGTTAAATTGATACTAGGGAGTGATTCAGAGGAGAACGAACAGTCAGCAGAAGTATAGAAATAATCGTTTAAAATTCAGGTAGGTATTTATATGTATTTGGGAGATTTTAGTTTTAAAACTGAAAAGTATGATGTTTTATTACGTTAAATATTTTGATAAATGTTTATGAAATTCCTAAATTGTTACGTGTTGATCCAATTGATTGTTTTTCGAATCGGATTGGAAGAATAATTTTTATATGAATGTCATATTTATAAATACAGTGAGAAAATTGTGTCAGCACGTGTTGTGATTTTATAAATGAATTATTTGTATGGATATGTTGTGAAATAAATGGAAAACTGAAAACGTGATGGCCATGGTTGTTGTTATGATATGGCACCAGTGTTTGGGGCGACGGTCCCTCGGAATAATGCCCGTAAAGTACGTTGGTGCGACGGTCCCTCGAAATAATGCCCGTACAGTACGTTGGCCAGTTTTTGGGGCGGCGGTCCTTCGGAATAATGCCCGTAAAGTACGCAAGAGTAAAAATTAGTGGAAATTATTTTAAATGATGGAATGAATGTGTTTTTTTGTAATTTTTGTGAATACTATGATTGAAATGTTGTTTTGGGTTTCGTTAAGCTTACTGTTTGAAATCGAATGGTGTTTTATATATGTATAAATTTGTTTATTGAAAAGTTCTTAAAAACTACCTTTATGTATAGATATCTACTGGGCATTAGCTCACCCCTACTTTTCAGGTTCCTAGGCAATGTTGGAGATGTTGTATATAGAAGACAAGGATACTCCAGAACAAGAGTTTTACCACTTTGAAAACTATATGTAATGATAGATGCAGGAGCTTGTAGTGTGTGGCTTTGATGCACTTTTGTATGTTTGTATTTGAATTTTAGAAATCCTAAAATTAGTTATGTTTTTTTAGATAATGAAATGAAGCAGTTGGTGTTGAATATTATTGGGAGTGTTTAGAATAAAATCTTAAAGTTACAGGTTTATATATTTTGGCATACAATTATTATAGAGGAAATTCCGCCAAAATCTCTTTATAGAATTAAAGATGCTCCAAACTGGATTAAGAATAATAACCTCCCTAGAAGAATGATTGTGTTTTGAAAGTTTAAAATTTTTCGTAGTACCCTAGTTCGGCGCCACTTTCGTAATGCCGAAATCGGGGTGTTACAAAGTTGGTATCAGAGCTTTAGGTTAAGATTCTGTAGACACCTCTTAGGATTGTGAGACAGTCTTAAAGATATTTTAGCTTATTGTTACCTATACTCAACTAGTCTATATGAATTTATAATTTTATTGTTATTTGGTTTTGTAGTATGAGGAGAACCAGATACGACAGGTGGACTTGTGTGAATAGAAATTAGCAATGCATATTAGGTGGTGTTCTCGTGAAGGATGTGCGAAGAATGTATACTAATAGGATGAACGAAAGGCTAGCAGGGACAATTTTACGTTATTCAGATACTGATCCAGGTCCACGCACTTCTGAAGACGTTAAGAATGAGGCATTAATGGGTCTAAAGGTCTACGGGAAGGGAGTGAATCAGAATAAACTCGTGACACGACGTTTATTCTATACTAGGAGATTTCTAAATACTTATAGGACTGAGAGACAGTGGGTGAAAAAGTTAAAAGGAAGTTTAGCAGGTGAAGTAAGCCCGAGAGGTGGGGAAAGCACGATGGGTGAGACGAGTGAACAGAAATCAATAATACTAGATCCTTTTCCTGTTAGAATGGAGGAACCTTTTGAGCCTGTTATTATCGAAGATACTTATGCAAAGTGGTGGTGAGGTGGCATAGGAAAGATAAATTACTTAATGACTAACTTGTATGTATATAGTGGTTTTGTGTGTAGTGATATCGAGTAACTCGAGTTTTTGTTATCTTTTGAGTACTCGTGTTGGTTTTGTTGTAAAGAATAATAAGCTTATATGTGTATAAGGTACTTTTGTTTTGTTTGTAAGATTTATTCAATTTACATTGCTTTGCTTTGATTGTTATGACATGAAGTATACTTTTTCAGTATGTCTGATAATAGAGAAACAGAGATGTCCTCTTTACAAAGTGGGGAAGAATTTGGTGAATTCCGCCAAACAATGAGAGAATTTGCTACTGTTCTTCGTGGGATTACCAGTAGTTCACAAAACAGTAATGGAGGTCAGAATATGTCAGCATTGAGTGAATTTAAGAGACTCAATCCTCCAACTTTCAACGGAAGGTGTAATCCATTGATTGCTGAGGAATGGGTGGAGCAAACTAACCGAATTTTAGATGCTATGCAAGCACCTATAGAGATTTGGGTTAAACTGGCAACATTTCAATTGGTTGAACAAGCAAATCATTGGTGGAATACTGTTAAGATTACAAAACAGGAGGAAGAATGGACGTGGGATGCTTTCAAAGAAGCCTTCATGGGTAAATATTTTCTTGAGGTATTTCGAGATGCTATGTTAGATGAATTTATTCATCTAACTCAGGGAAATATGTCAGTGGCACAATATGAGGCTAAGTTTGAGTCATTGAGTCGGTTTGCTACTTCAATGATTTCAAAAGAGAAGGAAAAGACTAAGCGGTTTGTAAAAGGATTAAAGCCGTCACTTCGACATGAACTTATAGTGTTGAACCTTCAAAGCTATTCAGAAGTGGTTGAACGAGCTTTAATGATAGAACAAGATGAGGAAGAGATTAAGCAAACAGTGGAATCAAAGAAGAGAAGATCTTAACAGAACCTTCCTAGGTGGGGAGAAAAGAGACAGATGAAAACTCAGTTTCCTATCCGTGATAGCCAAAGTTTCCGCAAGGTACTAGGTGTATGTTTTGAGTGTGGGCAACAAGGTCATCATCGAAATATGTGCCCTCGCCTACGGCAAACACAGAGCCAAACAACCAGATCTGTCCAGGGAAGCACCCAAGATGACCAGAGGTTCCGTGTACCTTCAGGTGTGTGTTTTGAATGTGGAGAACATGGCCATTATCGAAATCAGTGTCCACGTCTGATGCAGGTATCGAATCAAATGACTAGTTCTCATCAGCAGAATGCTCAGTCAGTAGCACAACAACCTCAGCAGAGTAGACAATCACAACAAAGGAACACTGAGCAATCATCTCAAGGACCTCAAGTATCACAAGGGCGAGGAAGACCTAAAGTTCAGGGTAGAGCCTATGCTATCACCCAGGATGTGGATCAACCAGATCATACTGTAGTAGAAGGTATTTTTCTTCTATTCAATACTTGGGCTAGAATATTATTTGATTCTGGTGCTACACATTCTTTTATTTCAACAAAACTTGTATCTTCCTTGGGTTTGGAAACTGAACCTTTAGAATATGAGTTATTTGTTGAGACGCCTGTTGGAAGTGGGATAAATCTAGATAGGATGTGTCACAACTGTGAAATTGATGTAGGTGATTGTAAAGTCGCATTTGGGTTAGTTGTGATGAAAATGGTGTATTATGATGTAATACTAGGTATGGATTGGTTGTCATCTTTTCATGCTATTATAGATTGTCAAAGAAAAAGGGTAACTATTAATCTCTCTAGTGGTGAAAGATTTCATATTTTTGGGAGTAGAGGGAATAAGCATCATTGTACCTACATTGGGTATAATGAACATAAAGACTACTTAGGATGGGTAGCGAGTGTGATGAGTTATGATACTACTAATTTAGTTACCCCAACTGTCTCAGTAATTGATGAGTTTCAAGATATATTTCCTGATGATTTACCCGGATTACCCCCTAAGAGAGAAGTAGATTTTACTATTGAGACGTATCCTGGTACGACCCCCATTTCAATAACCCCTTATAGGATGGCACCAGCTGAACTACAGGAGTTAAAAACTCAATTACAGGAGTTACAAGATAAAGGATTTATCCGACCCAGTACTTCTCCCTGGGGAGCCCCAGTTCTATTTGCTAAGAAGAAGGACGGGAGTTTAAGATTGTGTGTGGATTACAGACAATTAAACCGAGTAACAGTGAAGAACAAGTATCCTTTGCCCAGAATTGATGATTTATTTGATCAACTACGGGGTTCTAGATACTTTTTGAAGATTGATTTGAGGTCTGGCTACCACCAATTGAGAGTTAAAGACCAAGACATCCCAAAGACAGCTTTTCGTACTAGATATGGACATTTTGAGTTTGTAGTGATGCCATTTGGTTTGACAAATGCTCCTGCAGCATTTATGGATTTGATGCATAGAATTTTTCACCCTTACCTTGATAAGTTTGTAGTGGTGTTTGTTGACGATATTTTAATATATTCTAAGTCAGAGGAGGAGCATGAACAACATTTGCGTGCTGCTTTGCAAGTGTTGAAGGAACATCATTTATATGCGAAATGGAGTAAATGTGAATTCTGGATGACTGAAGTTAAATTTCTTGGACATGTGGTCTCTAAAGAAGGTATTTATGTGGATCCGACTAAAGTAGAGGCAGTGCTTAACTGGAATAGACCTAAAAATGTGTGTCAGAGATTAGAAGTTTCCTGGGTTTAGCAGGATATTATCGTAGATTTGTAAAAGATTTCTCTCGAAAAGCAGTACCTTTAACTCAGCTGACTAGAAAAGGGGTGAAGTTTGAGTGGAACGATGAACGTGAGCAAGCCTTTATAGAGTTGAAAAATCATTTGACCTCAGCCCCCGTTTTAATTATTCCTGAACGAGGTGTAGGATATACAGTTTATTGCGATGCTTCACGTGTGGGTCTTGGCTGTGTTTTAATGCAATTAGGGAGAGTGGTGGCGTATGGTTCACGCCAACTGAAGGCCCATGAACATAATTACCCTACACATGATTTAGAACTGGCTGCCATTGTATTTGCATTAAAGATATGGAGACATTATCTGTATGGTGAAAAATTTGAAGTATTTTCAGATCATAAAACTCTTCGATACCTTTTTACTCAGAAGGATCTGAATTTGAGGCAGATAAGATGGATGGAGTACCTAGAAGATTATGATTTCACTCTGCAGTATCATCCAGGTAAGGCTAATGTGGTAGCAGATGCTTTGAGTAGGAAATCTCAGGGAATGTTGGCAAGATTTTCATGTTGTAGATGGAAGATGTGTAATGATTTGGAAGATTTTGATCTGAGGACCAATGAATCAGGAAGTCAACCTTTCTTATTTAACCTTGTAGCACAACCTACCATCCTTCAAAAGGTGATTACTACTCAACAAAGTGATCCTGAAGTTAAATCAGTACGAGCCAAGTTAGAGAGTGGCGAAGTGATGGAGGGGTGGTCTATAGATTCATGTGGTGGTTTAAGGTTTGCTGGAAGACTTTTTGTACCATCAGATGAGTCTCTTAGAAAAGATGTGCTTAATGAGGCTCATAAATCCAAATTTTCCATACATCCTGGTGGTACGAAAATGTATCAAAATTTGCGTAGATGTTTTTGGTGGAATGGGATGAAGAGAGATGTAGGAGAATTTGTAGCTAAGTGTTTGGCATGCCAGCAAGTAAAAGCAGAACATCAGAAACCAGCAGGATTACTCCAGCCTCTTTCAGTGGCTGAGTGGAAATGGGAGCACATAACCATGGATTTTGTGAGAGGGTTGCCCAAAACCCGAAAGAATCATGAAAGTGTATGGGTAATTGTGGACAGATTAACAAAATCTGCTCACTTTTTATCTGTCAAATCTACTGATTCTCTGGAAACTCTGAGTAAACTATATGTGCAAGAGATAGTGAGATTGCATGGGGTACCTCTGTCAATTGTATCTGATAGAGATACGAGGTTTACATCGCAATTTTGGAGGAGTTTACAGAAAGCTATGGGCACACAGCTGAATTTTAGCACAGCCTATCATCCTCAAACAGATGGTCAATCTGAGAGAATTATCCAAATACTAGAAGATATGCTAAGATTTTGTGCTTTAGATTTCCAAGGCTCTTGGGCTGAACATTTACCTTTAGTTGAATTTTCTTACAATAATAGCTACCAATCAAGTTTGGGGATGGCTCCTTTTGAGGCATTGTATGGTAGATCGTGTCGATCTCCTATATGTTGGGCAGAGATTGGTGAAACTTTACTGGTAGGTCCTGAATTGGTAAAAGAAACTACTGAGAAAGTAAAGATAATTAGACAACGACTTCTTACTGCTCAAAGTCGCCAAAAGAGTTACGCAGATCATAGAAGGAGACCATTAGAATTTGTAGTGGGTGATCATGTTTTCTTAAAGGTCAAGCCTCATACCGGAATAGCCAGGTTTGGAAAAACTGGGAAACTCGCTCCAAGGTTTATTGGTCCTTTTGAGATTTTGGAACGAGTTGGCCAAGTATCTTATAGGTTAGCTTTACCTCCTCAGTTAGCACAAATTCACGATGTTTTTCATGTTTCAATGCTCAAGAAGTACCAGCCAGATCCTTCACACGTCTTGGAATGGAAAGACTTGACAATAAATAAGAATGTTTCTTATGAAGAGAAACCTATCTGAATCCTAGATCGTAAAGAACAAGTTCTCCGCAAAAAGATTATTCGACTGGTGAAGGTTTTATGGCAACATCATGGAGTTGAGGAAGCTACGTGGGAGCTTGACGACCGAATGCGATCCCAACATCCAGAGTTATTTCAATCTGGTATGCAAATTTCGAGGACGAAATTTTTTTAAGGTGGGGAGGATTGTGATACCTGAAGATTGATTAGTATATATTATTTATAAATTAGAAAGTAAATATATTTATTAGAAATAAATTATCTAATTATGGGTAAATAAATTCTTAATTTCAAAATAATTGAATTTTAGGGTAATATAAATTTTGTTGTGGGTAAAAAGTATAATAAAAATAAATGAAGGATTGAATTGTTATTAAGAAATTAAATTTATTATAAGTTTGTCGGTGAAAGGATTAAATTAGAATAAAGTATTATAATATAAAATTAGTTAAATATTGAGGCGGTGGTTAAATGTTTATTAAAAAAAAAAAAAAGAGTTTGCTTTCACAATTGAAAGCTACGGGCAGGAAAGAAAGAAAGAAAGTAAAAGAAAAAAGGTTCGTTTTTAAATCTGTATTTTTGGATGATTAGCCTTTTATTTTAGGAATTATAAATAATTTCAGATAATTTAATTGTAGAAATATAATTGTTAGTATATATATATATATATATATATATATATATATATATATATATATATATATGCAGATGTTTATGTACATACATTTTTAGATAACTAAGTTTGAATTATTAAATAATTATGTGTTATTATTGTTAAATTGATACTAGGGAGTGATTCAGAGGAGAACGAACAGTCAGCAGAAGTATAGAAATAATCGTTTAAAATTCAGGTAGGTATTTATATGTATTTGGGAGATTTTAGTTTTAAAACTGAAAAGTATGGTGTTTTATTACGTTAAATATTTTGATAAATGTTTATGAAATTCCTAAATTGTTACGTGTTGATCCAATTGATTGTTTTTCGAATCGGATTTGAAGAATAATTTTTATATGAATGTCATATTTATAAATACAGTGAGAAAATTGTGTCAGCACGTGTTGTGATTTTATAAATGAATTATTTGTATGGATATGTTGTGAAATAAATGGAAAACTGAAAACGTGATGGCCATGGTTGTTGTTATGATATGGCACCAGTGTTTGGGGCGACGGTCCCTCGGAATAATGCCCGTAAAGTACGTTGGTGCGACGGTCCCTCGGAATAATGCCCGTACAGTACGTTGGCCAGTTTTTGGGGCGGCGGTCCTTCGGAATAATGCCCGTAAAGTACGCAAGAGTAAAAATTAGTGGAAATTATTTTAAATGATGGAATGAATGTGTTTTTTTGTAATTTTTGTGAATACTGTGATTGAAATGTTGTTTTGGGTTTCGTTAAGCTTACTGTTTGAAATCGAATGGTGTTTTATATATGTATAAATTTGTTTATTGAAAAGTTCTTAAAAACTACCTTTATGTATAAATATCTACTGGGCATTAGCTCACCCCTACTTTTCAGGTTCCTAGGCAATGTTGGAGATGTTGTATATAGAAGACAAGGATACTTCAGAACAAGAGTTTTACCACTTTGAAAACTATATGTAATGATAGATGCAGGAGCTTGTAGTGTGTGGCTTTGATGCACTTTTGTATGTTTGTATTTGAATTTTAGAAATCCTAAAATTAGTTATGTTTTTTTAGATAATGAAATGAAGCAGTTGGTGTTGAATATTATTGGGAGTGTTTAGAATAAAATCTTAAAGTTACAGGTTTATATATTTTGGCATACAATTATTATAGAGGAAATTCCGCCAAAATCTCTTTATAGAATTAAAGATGCTCCAAACTGGATTAAGAATAATAACCTCCCTAGAAGAATGATTGTGTTTTGAAAGTTTAAAATTTTTCGTAGTACCCTAATTCGGCGCCACTTTCGTAATGCCAAAATCGGGGTGTTACAGAAGTAGACCCAGCAAAGATCAAAGCAATAGTCGATATGCTGGCTCCCATAACCCAGAAAGAGGTCAAAGGCTTCTTGGGTAGACTCAATTACATATCCAGGTTCATCACGTAGTTAACTGCTACCGATGAGCTTATGTGGGTTCGATCTCTCCTTCAGGAAATGGGAATTGCAGTCTCCACTCCCATTCCTTAACATTGTGACAATCAAACGGCTATGAATATTACTACTAACCCTACTTTTCATAAGAGAACCAAGCATATAGAAGTAGATTGCCACTTTGTTTGTGATAAATCATTTGATACAACAGCTAACATAAAAAAGGCATAACGGGAAGCAGCACTTAAACATCACCCAGACAGGCTTCTGTATCTTCATACCTTTATTATTATTTATTTGTTTATAACGTAATGTCAAACTTGTTTCACTTATTTGCAATGTATTCCTGCTTTACTGTAGGCTAGACAGTTCCAAGGATTGAGAGTAGAGATAAAGGACGACTTTAAAAGTAAATTGCTCATCAAGTTCACAATAGCATATAGGGGTAGCGTCTAATTCTTGCTATTGAAACCCTGATATATACTGTGTTATAATCAGCCACAACTATAATGTTGTTTATGTCATTAATTTATTCTATTAACTTTGTCACCTCATATTCTAATTTGAATGTGTTATTGAGCTTTCAATATTAGCATATTACTATGGCATGAAATTGCAGCATATGATATTCAGACCACAAGATGTGATTTGTATGCCCAGGTTAGCAAATACTCTTATATTTGTTTGTGCATTGGATTCTAGTTTATTCTGAATTATTGAAAGTTTTTCTCTCGATCTCCTTTTTTCTTATGTGATGACACCAAAAGAAGCATTATGAAAGAGCGAGAGGGTGATTTATAACAGGCTTCATTTTGATGCTTTAGTTGTATGGCATCATATGATCAATGTCTATAATTATCTTTTTTCTTAATTTTGGGTTATGATTAGATCTGAAAATTTAAAAATTTGAAAATTTGATACCTATGCAGCAGAAAATTTAAAAATTTTCTTTTACAAAAGCGGTCCCAAAAGATCATCAACCTTATTATGCTCATTGTAGCTATAGTTAATGTGTTTTTTTGCATATTTCCATATAGAGAAGGAAAAATAGGTGAAGGAGACTGCGACATTGAGTGATGTTAATTTATCTTTTATGTTGGTTCATGCTTTCGCCATTTATTTTTCCATTCTATTAGTGTGCCTGTTAATCATAATGTTGTTTTGAGTTTTTATTAAACTTATGAGTATATTTGTATGCTTTAATTATATGCAGATGTCCCCATTTGAGGGAATTCCAGCGGAGTTTGATTAGACCATATTTCTAATACGGGTGGATAGGACCATTGATCCAACTGAAGAGCTTACTTTGATGCTATTAAGGTTCTATAGATGTTCCACTATAAGTGACAAGTTGTTAAATCTCTAAAATTTCTAGTTCAAGTAAGATAATTGTATTAGAATGCTTTTCAGCTCTTCACTGCATAGAAATCAGGTTTTTTAAATGATGATTATGAACTACCTTAAAGCTTCTTAATCTAAGCTTTTTGTCTCATTTAGACATTGAATTCTTGTTATTGGGCAATTGGAGAAATTTTCACTTCATTTTATTCTTCAATCTCAAGCAAGAATAAAGTAAAATGTCTCATATTATTATTTGTGCAATACTTCATTTCATGATTAAAATATGTAAAACAACACACGTTCAAATATTAAAAGAAACTAGCAACATTTTTTTGCAAAACAACCGAATTTGTGACCAAGAAGATCCAAGAAATTATAGTATTTGTACCTCCATCTTATGCTAACAATTAAAGGCCCTATAACACACCAAAAACCTACCACAAATCCAAGTGCAATGCTTATATGTAGCAAGTAGTCAAGTTCATTTCCATCTTCATCTCTATTTTCACCAATAGGTACTGAGACATTTTGTTCACTATAATTTCTGAGAAGTGGAGATCCACAAAGATTGTTGCCAATGAAACTTGATGCATTCATGCTCTGGAGTTGAGTACTCAAAGGAATTTTTCCATTCAAGTCATTATTCGAAAAGTTCAAGTGACTTAAAAATGTCAAACTTGAAATACCTTCTGGGATTTCACCAGAAAGTTGGTTTTCAGAGAAATCGAGGGATTCTAATGATCTCATAGCACCAATATTTTCGGGAATTCTTCCTGTAAACAAATTGTATGACAAATTCAATGACTGCAATACTTCAAGATTTGTCACTTCCATAAGAATATGCCCTGAGAAATAATTCATCGAAATATCGATACTTCTAACCAAATTAAGAATCCAGTTATACTCAACCATCACACCTTTCATCATAATAGATGCATCCTCAACAATTCCTAAACTATAGCTTATAGCGTTCCCACCAGAATTGTTTAGTCTCTTCATGGCAGTAAAATTGTTGATACATCTTGGTATAGTCCCTGATAGGTTGTTATATGCAAGATCAAGAATATGTAGAGAACTCAAATGACAAAATTCAGTAGGTAACATGCCGTGAAACTTATTTGAACGAAAGTTGAGTACCACCATTTTTTAGAATGCCTTACTAATCCATATTGGAATATTTCCCACAAACTCATTTTCACCAATATCAAATGCTAATAACTTTGTACAATTTTTAAATGACATTGGTATTGCTCCAAATAGTTTGTTACTACGAAGATTCAATGATTGAAGGGAGCTTAAATTTCCTATTGACATAGGAAGACTATTGGTAAATTTATTGTGACTTAAATTTAGACCAAGTAGGTAAGGCCAATTCATATTCCAGCAATCAGGTATTTCTCCAGATAAAATTTTTTTCGAAAGTTTGAGAAATTTCATCCCTTTGGACATATTCTTTCCATGACATATAAACTGAAAAATGGAACTTGATAAAGCATTATTGGAAAGATCGACGACAGTTATGCTTAAAGATAAAAGAGGAATTTGACCTGAGAAATTATTCGAACTCAAATCTAGGAAAAAAAGATAGCTATTATTCCCAGTTAAATTTGGAATCTCCCCATAGATTTGGTTGTGAGAGAGAAACAACTCATTATATTGAGAAATAGATTTCCAAAACCAATAAGGAATGGTATCTATAATACCTGTGTTGGATATATCCAGGACAAACAAATATTTTTGGGAACGAAGCCACGATGGAAATTTTGGCCCTAAATAACATGATCTCAATTGCAAAACTTCGAGTTGGAAAGGAGGAACCCAATTAGGACAGAATTTCAAA
Organism: Melia azedarach; assembly: GCA_028052125.1. Lineage (NCBI taxonomy): Eukaryota > Viridiplantae > Streptophyta > Magnoliopsida > Sapindales > Meliaceae > Melia > Melia azedarach. Next base: position 5,712,088 of record CM051404.1, read on the forward strand.
ATTAGTGAGTTTTCAGATGCATCAAACTCAATCAAATTTGTTAGATTAATAAGGTGAAATTCAGAAAGTGTCCCAATCAATTTATTATCAAACAAGTGTAAAATCTTTAAGGATGAAAGCTGTCCCAAAGATAACGGAACAAAACCTTCCAAGTTGTTATAGGAAAGATCTAAATTTTTTAAAAATTGAAATTCTCCTATAATTGATGGAAGTGAACCAGAAATATTGTTGGATCTTAAAACAAGAGTGATCAAAATTTTTAATAGGCCCAATTGATCAGTTAATTGACCAGTTAACTGACTCGCCTCCAACTCCAGTGACTCTAACTCAAATGCAACACATTTAGGGATAACATCTAAAACCTGGGATATTTCTAGACTCAAATTGATACCTGAGAGAGAGATTGACCTTAAGTTGCAAAGTCTTTCAAATGATCTCGGAATTTTTCCGTCAAGTCCTTTATTGTAAGAGAGATCGAGTGTTTTGATCTGAGTCAAGTTTCCTAGACCACTTGAAATCCTACCTTGCAATATGTTTGATCCAAGAGAAAGGTACTCAAGAAGATTAAACCCCAAAAACCATTTAGGTATTGTGGAATTGAAATGGTTGTAAGATAAATCTAAAAATCTAAGTGATGTCAAGTTTCCAAGTCCACTTGGAATTGGACCTTGAAAATTATTCAAATTTAAATTGAGAAAGATTAAATGACGAAGACCAAAAATCCAACTAGGAATAAAAGAGTCATCAAATTGGTTATCGGAAATATCAAGAGTGGTAAGAGACGTAAAATTTGCGGAGGACAGCAGAGGAATATGATGGACTTGACAGTCTGACAACTTTATTACTTTTAAAAAAGAGAGTGAATTAATTGCCAGTGACAATCCAGTGGCTTTACTGAGGTTCGTCAAACTCAGGTCCAGGTTTTGCAACAAAGAAATGCCACACATCCATGAAAATTTGTCAACATATAAACCATAATTAAGACTGAGGTCAAGATGTTGCAGATTTGAGAGATTTCCAAGTTGGTGAGGAACCATACCCGCAATTCTCGCATGAGAGAGGTTAAGGTATCTTAGTTTCTCCATAAAACCAAGATACTTTGGAATCTGAATTCCTTGAAAATCATTGCCGCTCAAGTCCAAGTGAATCAAATGCTTCAAATCCAGCAAAGAAGGATTTAACTTACCAGCCAACTGTGACTGCAAATAAGCTTCATAGTCAGAATAATAATCAATGGGATTCCGAAGGCTCAGCTGAAGAACAACACCAGCCCATTTACAGCAATCTGTATGACTAATATTCCAAGATGCAAGCCTATTGGAAGGATCGTGGAGATCTTGCTTGAACCGTAAAAGTGCATTTCTCTCGGTTTCAATGCATCCCTAATCTTTTTTTCTCTAGAATCTTAATCTTTTGGACCTGTTCTGTACTGAAGCACACTTATAATTCTTAATTCTTTTTATTCATGTACACATTTATTTTCTATTTTTAAAATACTCTAAATCATATTTTGTTCTATCCTTTATTTCTTTTAACAATTAGATGGGTTTGAATCATAGCCATAAATATAAAATTTTAAAAATAGTCATCAAAATAAACAAACCAAAATTACAAACAAACATATATTTTAAGAAAAATCTTTTTTCTTTCAAATAACAAAATAATATTGTTTGGTAGATTTCATTAAAAAAACATTTTGAAATATATAAATAATATCTTTATTTATAATAAAAAATTACTTTTACATTTAATTTTAATTTATAATTTCGAAATATTAAAATAATGATATTTTACTAACAACATCAATTAAAATCAATTAATTTTAACTTTTGCTTGCAAATATGCAGTTGACTGCTGGTCTTCCATGAGATTGGAGTATGCGCAGGTTTTTCGTTTAATATTTAAGTCTAAAATACATTAGTTTTATATATAGATTGCCACCCACAGCCTTGAATTACTAATTATATTAGATTAAAAAGACGAATTTAATTCATGCGAAAGATAAATTTCTTTTAATTAATAATTCTGATCAATCAATGATAAATACATATAATTAAACAAGGAAATGTTCATAAGAAGTACTTTATTAAACATGTATATATATTTTTTATATAAGATCTTTAATTATTACCATATAATTGATTATACGCTAAAATTAAAGATCCTAACTCTACCTTACACATTAATTATCAAATAGATAGATAATGATAGTGTAACTCACATTGAATCTAAATCCAAAAAATAGACATTTTAGTCTTTGAGTTGAATCCAATATAAAAAAAATAGACATTTTGATTTTTTTTTAATTATTTAAGTCTTTGATTATGAGAGACTTTCATCCCAAACACTAGTACCACATCATAACAATAACCATGACCATCACAATTTTATTTATCTATTTTTTCCCAATATATCCATACAAATAATTCATTTATAAAATCACAACACGTGCTAATACCATTTTCTCACTGTATTTATAAATATGAAATTCGTATAAAAATTATTATTTAAATTCGATTCGAAAAACAATCAATTGGATCAATATGTGATAATTTAGGAATTTCTTAAACATTTATTGAAACATTAAATGTAATACAAACCCTAATTTCAGTTTTAAACCCAAAATCTCCCAAATGTATATAAATATCTACTTGAAAATTGAACAATTATTCTTACACTTCTGCTAAGTTTTCGTTCCCTTATAAATCACTCTTTAGTATCAATTTAACAATGATAATAAAGAATGATCCAATAACAATAAACGATACTTCAACTTCATTATCTAAAATATTTACATATATATACAAAAGTATTAAAACAATATTTATATACTAACCGAACCTCCTCTCCCCTTTTTCTTTTTCTTTCTCTCTTCCCCCCTTTTGATTTTCTGTCTCTGCTTCCAACTCTCTTTCTTTTATGCCTTATCTCTAACTTAAAAAACAATTGCTTATATATATATATAACTCATCCACTGCCACTCTTTATTTACTTATTTTATTATTTTATTTTTTTTATTTTTTTTCCTTACACCTGCACATCGCACATATACGTTTCAATCCACTTCTAAAATCATTTAAAACAAAGACACATGGCCCTTCAATTTCAATTAGACCTTTTAACTTCTTTTTTTTTTTCACTTTTACTCATAATAAAACTTATATTAGCCAAAAATTTTATTCTTTTGAAATTAGAAATTTATTCATCCACAATAAAATAATCCATTTCCATTAAATATATTTACTTTCTAATTTCTCTCTCTCTCTCTCTCTCTCTCTCTCTCTCTCTCTCTCTATATATATATATATATATATATATATATGTACATTAATCAAAATTCGGGTATCACAAAGGCTTATGGGATTGACATGTTTAGATTTCAAATTTGCTAGTGGAAACATTTTGTTTCTCGAGAATCCATAGTTTCAATGCCGCATAAATTTGAGTCTAGGAGTCTTACATCTATTATGCAATTGATTATGTAGAGTTCGAGATATCCTTATTCTTTCCTACTATGAATTACTAACCATCTATTTGTTTTAGCAAGGTAATCTCGTTATTTCTATAGTAGACATCTTGCACATAAAATTATCTTGTGTTGTATATTTTATAAATATACAAATATTTCAAATTACATTTGGTAGTGTATGGAAGTTATAAATGAAATGGTATTATAAGGAGACATGTCCCAAATAAAAAGGTACATGTATCCTTATAAATAGAGGTCATATTTTGAGCATTATATATGAGAGAAGAATAGAAAATGCTATCGATTTTGTATTGCTCAAGGGTTTATATTTGGGAGTGTACCCTTATAGAACCAACAACCGTTGTATCTCGGAGAGAATACTGCCATAAAAACCTATTTGCACTAGGACATTATCCTAGTGGGGTAGAAATTTTCTTAAAGACAATGTATTATGCATACCTTGGCTTCAATATATTATATGTTATTGTTTGCATAACCAACTTTTATTAAAAATATCCAACAATCTTAAGGAAATTTATTTTGATGATGATGTACTAGGGCATGGTTTAGAATGGAAACATACTTGATACTACAAGGAGATCTGGCTAAAATCTAATGAACTTGAAAAGCTATGGCTTTTATATTGGAGAGGAGAGGAGGAAACCGTTGTGGCAAGAAAAATCCATGGTGAATTATAAGGTATGCTTTTGATTTTTGTGTTTGTTATTGCATTTGTAATATGCTTCAACTTGGATGTGATCAATATCATAAAGCATATTGTGTTAATGACTTTATGGTCAAGACTCTAGTAACAAATATAAAACATTGACTAAATTTAATTTAGTTTCATATGTAATTCTCTAGTGTGTAATGAAACATCTCGGCGGCAATGCGAAGTCACATGCCTAAAACAAAAGAACATGACTATAAAGTCGGGGATGTTGAAATGATAGAGAGCAACAAATGTACTGTACTATTTAAGGTTTTATGGAAGTGGCAAGTTGTTAAATCTTTAGAATTTCCAATTCAAGTAAGAAAGATGACCATATTTGAATGTATGAAGTGTTTTCCATCTCCTTACAAGATGGACATAAGGTTTTTAGAGGATGATTATGTTACTGCTTTTAATCTTCTTAATCTAAGCTTGCTGTCTCATTTAGTCATTAAATTCTTTTTTTTGGGTATTTGGAGAAATTTTTACTTCATTTTCTTTTTCAATCTCAAAAAAGAATAAAGTGCCTTGTGTTTTTGTTTATATGTTATACTTAATTTCATGATTAAAGTACGTAAAACAATACGCATTCAAATATTAAAAAAAATTAGCAACATTTTCTTACAAAACAATTGAACTTATGACCGAGAAGATCTAAGAAATGGCAATATTTGTACCTCCATCTTTTACTGCCAATTAAAGGCCCTATTACACACCAAAAACCTAACATAAATCCAAGTGCAATGCTTACATACAATAAGTAGTCAACTTCATTTTCATCTTCAACTCCATCTCCATTTTCACTACCAGGTAATAAGACATTCTGTTCACTGCAATTTATAGGAAGTGGAGATCCACAAAGATTGTTGCCTAATAAAACTGGATGCATCCATGCTTTGGAGTTGAGTACTCAAAGGAATTTTTCCATTCAAGTCATTATTTGAAAAATTCAAGTGACTTAAAAATGTCAAACTTGAAATACCCTTGTGGGATTTCACCAAAGAGTTGGTTTTCAGAGAAATCGAGGGATTCCAATGATCTCATAGCACCAATATTTTTGGGAATTCTTCCTACAAGCAAATTGTATGACAAGTTTAATGACTGCAATGCTTCGAGATTTGTCACTTCCACAGGAATATGTCCTGAGAAATAGTTCATTGAAATATCGATACTTCTAACCAAATTAAGAATTTGATTATATTCAACCATCACTCCTTTCATCATAATGGATACATCCTCAACAATATCCTGAATATAGTATATTGTGCTCCCATCAGAATTGTTTAATCTCTTCATGGCAGTAAAATTGTTGATACATCTTGGTATAGTCCCTGATAGGTTGTTATATGCAAGATCAAGAATATGTAGAGAACTCAAACGACAAAGTTCAATGGGTAACATGCCGTGAAACTTATTTGAACGAAAGTTAAGAACCACCATTTGTGAAAAGGCTTCACCAATCCAAGTTGGAATATTTCCCACAAACTCATTTTCACCAATATCAAATGCTAATAACTTTGTACAATTTTTAAATGACATTGGTATTGCTCCAGATAGTTTGTTACTACGAAGATTCAATGATTGAAGGGAGCTTAAATTTCCTATTGACATAGGAAGACTATTGGTAAATTTATTGTGACTTAAATTTAGACCAAGTAGGTAAGGCCAATTCATATTCCAGCAATCAGGTATTTCTCCTGATAAAAGGTTTTCTGAAAGTTTGAGAAATCTCATCCTTATTGACGTATTCTTACCACTACATATAAACCTAAAAATGGAACCTGATAAAGCATTATTGGAAAGATCAAGAATAGTAATGTTTAAAGATAGAAGAGGAATTTGACCTGAGAAATTATTCGAACTCAAATCTAGGAAAAAAAGATAGCTATTATTCCCAGTTAAATTTGGAATCTCCCCATAGATTTGGTTGTGAGAGAGAAACAACTCATTATATTGAGAAATAGATTTCCAAAACCAATAAGGAATGGTATCTATAATACCTGCGTTGGATATATCCAGATGATACATATATTTTTGGGAACGAAGCCACAATGGAAATTTTGGCCCTAAATGACATGATCTCAATTGCAAAAATCTGAGTTGGAAAGGAGGAACCCAATTAGGATTGAATTTCAAAATTAGTGAGTTTTTAGATGCATCAAACACAATCAATTTTGTTAGGTTAACAAAGTGAAATTGAGAAAGTGTCCCAATCAATTTGTTTTGGGACAAATATAAAGATTCTAAGGATGAAAGTTGTCCCAAAGATAATGGAACAAAACCTTCCAAGTTGTTATAGGAAAGATCTAAATTTTTTAAAAATTGAAATTCTCCTATAACTGATGGAAGTGGACCAGAAATATTGTTGGAACTTAAATCAAGAGTGACCAAATTTTTAAATCGGCCCAATTGATCAATTAAATGACCAGTCAACTGACTCGCTTCAAACTCCAGGGACTCTAACTCAAATGTGACACAATTAGGGATAACATCTAAGACCTGGGGTATTTCTAGACTCAAATTGATACCTGACAGAGAGATTGACCTTAAGTTGCAAAGTCTTTCAAATGATCTCGGAATTTTTCCTTCAAGTCCTTCATTGTAAGAGAGATCGAGTGTTTTGATCTGAGTCAATTTTCCTAGACCACTTGAAATCCTACCTTGCAAGCTGTTTGAACTAAGAGAAAGGTACTCAAGAAGATTAGACCCAAAAAACCATTCAGGTATTGTGGAATTGAAATTGTTGTAAGATAAATCTAAAAATCTAAGTGATGTCAGGTTTCCAAGTCCACTTGGAATTGGACCTTGAAACATATTCTCCTTTAAATCGAGAAAGACTAAATGACGAAGACCAAAAACCCAACTAGGAATAAAAGAGTCATCAAATTGGTTCCCGGAAAGATCAAGGGTGGTAAGAGACGAAGAATTTGTAGAGGACAGCGGAGGAATATGATGGACTTGACAATCTGACAACTTTAATACTTTTAAAAAAGAGAGTGAATTTATTGCCAGTGACAAACCAGAGGCTTTACTGAGATTCGTCTGACTCATGTCCAGGTTTTGCAACAAAGAAATACCAGACAGCCATGAAAATTTGTCAACATATAAATCATAATTAAGACTGAGGTCAAGATGTTGCAGATTTGAGAGATTTCCAAGTTGGTGAGGAACCATACCCGCAAATCCCGCAGAAGAGAGATTAAGGTATCTTAGTTTCTCCATAAAACCAAGATGCTTTGGAATCTGAATTCCTTGAAAATAATTGCCGCTCAAGTCCAAGTGAATCAAATGCTTCAAATCCAGCAAAGAAGGATTGAACTTACCAGCCAACCGTGACTGCAAATAAGCTTCAACTTTAGATCCAATCTCCCAAAAGGATTTCGAATAAGGATTGAGAGGATTTCGAAGGCTTAGCTGAAGAACATGGCCCGTGAAGTTGTCACAGACAACACCAGCCCACTTACAGCAATCTGTATGACTAATATTCCAAGATGCAAGCCTATTGGAAGGATCTTTGAGATCTTGCTTGAACTGTAAAAGTGCATTTCTCTCGGTTTCAATGCATCCCACATAAGAGTTTCCATTGCAGAAACTAATGATGTTGATGGTTGCGATGAAAAGAAGAGAAACAACAACATTATTATTCATGGTTGGTTTCGTTGCTATTGCTGTTGCTAAGAGAAATAATAATAATAGGAAAAGGAGAATGTGAATGATCGATGAGAAGGTTATCATATTTATAATATTTTAAAGTCCAGAGTTGAGTAACCAATACGACATAGGCAATTAACTGTGCTTATCGGTCCCCACTGCGGCTTTCCTTTACTTTTTTTTTATCATCTTAAATTTGTATTTCACTTCCTATATATTCGGCATACAAAATATTTTATTTTATTTTATTTTTATTAAATATTCATGGTTGGCTTCATTGCTATTAGAAATTATAGGAAAGGAAATTATATAACTTGTTATTTACAATTTAAAGTCCTAAGTTGAGTTACCCGTACAACGCGTTCAATCCAGTTTGAAAAGTATTTAAGTTTAATTTCTGCAAGCAACTAACTTTGCTTAATTGGTCCCACTGTGGCCTTCCCTTTTAGTTCTTTACTTGCATCATATGTGTCATAAAAAAAAATTATCTTTTTAATTAGATATTATAATATTTAATTTGTTTAAATAAAATAAATAGTACAGCATTTAACAATTAAATTAACACTGCATGCATAATAATTTCTTTAATATAATAAATAGTACAGCATTTAAATTAAAATTATAATATTTAATTTGTTTTTTTCCTATCCTATCTACCAAAATTAAATTCCTAATCTTTTTTTCTCTAGAATCTTAATCTTTTGGACCTGTTCTGTACTGAAGCACACTTATAATTCTTAATTCTTTTTATTCATGTACACATTTATTTTCTATTTTTAAAATACTCTAAATCATATTTTTTTCTATCCTTTATTCTTTTAACAATTAGATGGGTTTGAATCATAACCATAAATATAAAAATTTTAAAAATAGCCATCAAAATAAACAATCCAAAATTACAAACAAACATATATTTTAAGAAAAATCTTTTTTCTTTCAAATAACAAAATAATATTGTTTGGTAGATTTCATTAAAAAAACATTTTGAAATATATAAATAATAGCTTTATTTATAATAAAAAATTACTTTTATATTTAATTTTAATTTATAATTTCAAAAAATATTAAAATAATGATTTTTACTATGAATATCAAGTAATATTAATGGTTGATATTAATTTCTTTAATTTTAATTTTAATTAGTTAGGTTATTGTGACTTTTAAATTATAGGTTCAACTTATTTATTTGTTGATGTTCAAACATAATTTACTATCATACATTCATGTAATAATTTTATGAATAAAATTATTTTTATTCAAATTTATTTATTATTTGACTTCTAAATTATAGGTAGAACACAAGTGAGTGGTTATACAATAAAATATTAGCTATCAATCACAAGGACTCAAGACATATTGCAATGCGAGTCAGTCTTCAAGCAAGCCAAGCAAATTAATTGCTGATAATGAACGATGACCAAAAATAAATAGATCATAAATTATAAAGCAAGTCAGTCTCCAAGCAAGTCTTCTTGATCATTAAGATCACATATGGTCATCTTAATTTCTGCGAAGCTTCAGAATTTGAGAGGCCCAACTTTTCTAACCTTATCAGGTTAATTGCTGAGAGATGAGGGCATGGGATCTACAATGTTAATTATAAGCCATTTTGTTTTTCTTTCCGTAGAATCTTAATCTTTTAGACACGTTCCGTCCTGCATCACACCTCATTTTGTATACATTTATTTTCTATTTTTAAAACACTCTCTATCCCAAAATTACAAACAAACATGTTTTCAGAAAAAAATTTGAATAACAAATTTTAATAAGAAAAAGATTAAATAGAATTTACTGTCATACATTCAAGTAATAATTTTATGAATAAAAATTATTTTTATTAAATTTTTTTATTATTCCTTGATAAAATACAAATGAACTCTTTAATTTTCTATTAAATATATATAATATTAATATCAATATTTATTATAATAAATTTTATAACTTTACCATTATGTAGAAATATAAAATTTTCTTTTATACATCTTAACTTTTAAATAAATAGTGATTTTAAGTTGCCTTAAAATATTAAAAAAAAGAATCTTGTATTATACAAATAAAACAAATTTAAAACAAAAAACGACATAGGCAATTAACTGTGCTCGTCTTAGAAATTTAGGAAAAGGAAAATGTGACTGATGAGTTATATATAGCTTGTCATTTACAATTTAAAGTCCTGAGTTGAGTTACCCGTACGACGCGTTTAATCCAATTTGAAAAGTATTTAAGTTTAATTTCTGCAAGCAACTAACTATGCTTAATTGGTCCCACTGTGGCCTTCCCTTAATTTTTTTTAATTAGATATTTAACACTAATTTTTAATTTATTCTAGCTTTCCTAATCTTTTTTTTTCCTCGTTACTGCTAACTTTTGCCCCCATATATTTTAAGATAAATCTTTTTTCTTTCAAATAACAAAAAGCATTTTTTGTAAATTTCATAAAAGAACATTTTCAAATATACATATTCATAGTTTTATTTATAATAAAATAATTACTTTTACATTTAATTTTAATTTATAATTTTGAAATATTAAAATAATGATATTTTACAATGAATATCAATTAATATTAATGGTCTAAAATACATTATTAAATATTAATTTTAACTTTTGCTTGCAAGTATGCAGTTGACTGCTGGTCTTCCGTGAGAATGGAGTATGCGAAGGTTTTGTTTCATTGCCACCCACAGCCTTGAATTAATAATTATATATAGATTAAAATGATGAATTTCATGTGAATGATAATTTTTTTAATTAATAATGTTGATCAATCAATGATAAATACATATAATGAAATAAGAAAATGTTCATAAGAAGTACTTTATTAAATATGTATATTTATTTTTATATAACATCTTTAGTTATTACCATATAATTGACAATATGTTAAATTAAAGACACTAAAAGCTTACACATTAATTATCAAATAGATAGACAATGATAATGTAACTCATAAAATACGTTGAATCCAATTTCAAAAAAATAGACATTTAAATTTTTTATTTTTAATATTTAAGTTTTTGATTTGAAATGTATATGTATCAATTTGGACTTTATTTTCTTCTCAAAAATTAATGAAATTTTTTTTTATCGTTACATCTTATCATCAAAAACTTTTATTATGATTCACAACTATAGATTCAATTGTAGCCCAATATCAACTAAGTAAACTTTAATGTTAATTTCAATTAGCTGGGTTATTGTGACTTTAACATTTATTTTCTATTTTTAAAACACTCTCTATCCCAAAATTACAAACAAACATGTTTTCAGAAAAAAATTTGAATAACAAATTTTAATAAGAAAAAGATTAAATAGAATTTACTGTCATACATTCAAGTAAAAATTTTATGAATAAAAATTATTTTTATTAAATTTTTTTATTATTCCTTGATAAAATACAAATGAACTCTTTAATTTTCTATTAAATATACATATATATATATAATATTAATATCAATATTTATTATAATAAATTTTATAACTTTACCATTACGTAGAGATATAAAATTTTCTTTTATACATCTTAACTTTTAAACAAATAGCGATTTTAAGTTGCCTTAAAATATTAAAAAAAAGAATCTTATATTATACAAATAAAATAAATTTAAAACAAAAAAGCATGCCAGGGTTCAATCATGATTATCTATCACACCTATTTAATTATGTCAAATATACATAGGAGTACATCTCTTTCCATGTTAATTTTGAATATTATATGTAAACACCTATTTACACGACAATTGGGACATCTACCCATCTCAATCAAGAGAAGACTAACATTTGGATTATTATCATGAAATAACGTGTTAAACTGAAGACCCTCTTACACGTTATTAAATAGATAGATAGTTATACTACTAACCCCTATAATACGTTGATTCAATTTTAAAATTAGTCATTTTTTTTTGTTTTTAAAAATTCTTTGACTTAAAAAATATATATATCATTTTAGTTTTTATTTTCTTCATAAAAGTTGTTGCAAATTTCTTTGATTGCTATATGTTATCATCAAGACTTTTATTGTGGCTCACAATTTTAAGATCAACTATAACTTAATTACATCAACTAATAGACTTTAAGATTATTTTGTATCATGTTGGAGTACATCCCTCAATATAGGAGTAATTGATACGTTTAAGACCTTTCAAGTGATAGTAACAATATCAACAATTAATTAATTAATAATATGCTCAATTCTTATGTATCTCTCCTTATTTTCTAATACACTTTCATTTTTTTGACAGCCCAATGTGATTGATATTGGTGTGTCAATTTTCTTAATTTGACAGTTTACACGCAATAGTTTGAATCTTATGAGCACCAGTTTACACGCATGGTAATTGATACACTGATCCATCTTAAGTCAAGGGAAAAATAACATTATCATCCTGTATATATAGCTCCAAAATCCTTTTATTGTTGTTTTTAAGCATCTTTATCCAAGTTTTGTTGTTTTAACAAATTAAAGGATTATCAATATGTATTATTGTTACTGATTATTATTAATTTTAATTAAGAAATATCATAATATATTGTTATAACTTTTACAAAAAGAGCAAATACCTACTAAGAGTGTTAAATATTTTTTTAAGTTTTAAAAAAATATGAAAATATCTTTGAGTATTGAAAAAATAAAAAAATATCCCCTCTACTTAAATTCCTATTAGTTTTATTTGTGAGTATCATCATTTTAATTTCGAAATCTAATCAAAATAATAAAACAAAATATACTCTTTTTTTATTATTAACAATCTAGTTGTTATTTATAATATATTTATAAGGATGACAAAAATTTTCGTAGAATCGAGGGCCTGACCCGTCAGGGTCAAAGATCAAGAATAATTACAAAAAATTAAAAATTAGGTTAGGTTCGAGAATATTACAAACACCGATTTACACAGTAATTGAGATATCCATCTATCTCAAGTCAACTCAAGACTAACATTATATATATAATCGTTAAAATAGAAATGCTTTGAGAACTTATTTATACAACATCATTTGGTTACTATCATGAAATAACTTATTAAATTGAAGACCCTTTTACACGTTATCAAATAGATAGATAGTGATAGTGCTAACCCCTATAATGCGTTTTTCTTTTTTGTCTTTAAAAACACTTTGACTTAAAAAGTATATATATATATATATATATATATTATTTTAGCTTTTATTATTTTCATAAAAATTGCTAAAAAAATTTTGATCGCTACATCTTATCTTCAAGACTTTTATTGTGGCTCACAATTATAAGTTCAACTATGACCTATCAAGTACTTACATCAACTAATAGACTTTAAGATTATCTATAATTATGTTTAAGTACGTCCCTCAATATAGGAGTAATTTATATGTTTAAGACCTATCAAGTGAGAGGAACAATACCAACAATTAATTAATTAATAATTGCTCCTTTCCATGTATTTCTCTTTATTTTGTACTATACTTTTCTTTGACAGCTAAAAAATACAATATTGATTTGAATCATCTTATTGATATTGGCGTGTCAATTTTCTTAATTTGAAATGTGATAGATTAGTTCATTTTGAAAAATGGCATGTTATTTTTCAACCATACAATAGTTTGAATATTATGAGCACTAGTTTACATTGTATGGTAATTGATATAGTTATCTATCTCAAATTAAGAGGAAACTATCACTATCATCCTAACCTTTTTTTACTTTTTCGATAATAATTTAGTATGCATTAATCATAAAGAAGATATGTACAATACTTTTAAAATTTTATATTATTTTTATTGACAAAATAATAAATTTAATTCACTTATTATAATTTATTATTTATTTTTTATTACAAAATACTTACGTAAGTTTACCCCAACTTATTTAAATACCCCTATACATTCTTTTGATTTTTGAAAAAAATACTAGATTTCTTATTCAAAGTAAAATATTAATAATAAGTATAAAATAATGTAAATAATTGTTTTGTAAGAAAAAAAGGCTAAGAACATTTGTAGAATATGAGAAAGAAAAAGAATTTTTTTAAATAAAATTAAAACATAAATTACATATATGAATTAAATTTAGAGTTGTGTAAATAGAATTGTCAATTATATACTTTTATATTCCTTTTTACTAGTTAAATATAATTTTTAAAAAATTTAATTATCTTAATTTGTAATAAATATAGTAAATATTTATATTTTCTTTTATTTATATTAGTTATGTGCTTGATAATTCTTTTGAACTTTCTTACCACTCTTCTTCATCACCTATGATAGAACTTTGATCTAATTCTTCGGTATTGTTGGGTGGACCTTGTGGAGTACCAAAAAGTGCAGAACATATCCCTCTATGGCATTCATCAGAAAAGTAGAGACATTTTGTTGATGCAGACATGATAATTACCACAAATAAGAATACTAGTGTATCAGACTGTTTAATTAGATCTCTGGCTGTGACATTAATGCCCTAAGTTTCTAGTTTAAAGTCCAACAGTCATCAGCTGTACTCCAACAACTATGTTCAGTTCTAAATAACTCAAGTACAGCAGAATCCCTTCATTAGAGGTTATTCAACAAATTTTATTAGCACGACCCCTGCCATAAATTAAATTACTGTCATCCTATCATTTTGTAGACACTAATCATTGCTTCTGTAAGAAGCAAAGACTGATCAATGCTATCACCTCAGGACATTAAAGTAAATATATGTAAATACAACCATCATATATCTCAGCTTATAGAGAGCCTAGAGCCTCAATGAGTAGACTACTTACTTCGACAGAGTCTAGGATAACTAGTGAAGCATAAAGCAGTCAAACAAGAATTAAATAATGGAGATGTCAACAACCTACCATATGTGTATTGGGCCAAGGAAACCTGTATATTCCTCCTGGTCTCTACAGGGCAAAGACCTAAGTAAATAAGGATGCCTTTCCCTGGCTGCTGCTTCTGCAGTTTGAGATCTGCAAGCCTAAAACCTCAATTTGACACCTGCATTGCAGCTTCCTCGACAAAAGGTTTTGCATTTCCCTCTCGAACTGATTCTTTAACATCCCTTTGCCAGAACTTTTCATAGATTAAGAAAAGGGGCCAATTTACAATGGATCAGCAGATTATAATATTTCTTATTGATTAACACCCTCAGGCTTCAAGCAAATCACTACTTAATAATCCTTATTCCCAGGATATACAAAAAAGAAAAAAAATAATATATAGCCATAAACAATATTTAAGATTTAACAATAACTACTACATAAAAACAAACCTCAGAAACTACAGCATACTTTAATACATTATAGATCACAAAATGAGCTTACTCTTTTTCCTAGTGACAGAAACAGCCACTTGTTAATCTGACCGTGCTTTCCAGATAGAAATTTTTAACCGACTGCTTTATTAATTATTTGATGCACTGCAAAAGCAGAAAATGATAAATGTCACTGGTAAGTATACATACAAAAGCCCCTCATTCTCTGAATGCTTGGATGAACGATAAGCAAAAGCAGCAACAGGCAAAGAAACAAATAAGACAAAGGATTGATTTGGAGCAATGGCTATGCTAGTTAACCTGAGATTGCAATTGTCGGATTGAGACCAATTGCGGAAGGAACTTCCATGGCTATTCTGAAGTGATGAATGCTAAGCATAGTATTGAAAACGGCAATATGAGAACAATATATCGCAGAGGTCAGGTATCATCTATATTAGAACAGGAAGTAAAAAAGGAAGAAAGGAAAGGTAAAACTAATACCGGCTTAAGTTCTGTTTCATCAGTGTGAAGTATTGAAGATAGTTCTATGCCCTGTACTATAGAAGCTAATTTCCAAGCAAGATTATGAGCATCCTAAATGCCAGTATCGATTCCTGTATATAAAGTTCTTCATACAATTGATTTTTTATATACTAATCAAAATAATTAACATTTTTTTAACTATCCATTACTAGAATACATGAAGCAAGATTTGAAACCTTTACTTCGATTTGCATGAAGGAAGCTTTCTATGCTAATGTTTAAAAGAATGTAACGATTCAGTTGCTAGCAGTTAAGGCATGGAACTGCTCTTTGACAACTTTGCTATTGCTTTCCGAAACAACATCTACTATCCAGAAACAAAAAAAGCTAAATTTCGCAACAAAAATCAGAATTAACAGTAAAAGCAATTGCATTAAACATTGACATTAACTAGGTACAAACTAATAAATCATCAATTTAGAAAACTATAATTGAAGAAATTAAATATAATCAAATGCATAGCTGGCATTTTGACTTAATCATGTAACAGATACAATATATTTCACCAATAACAGTTCGAATTTAAAAAGGAAAAAAATAAAACTAACAGTTCCAATTATAATTGATAACCAAGATTGCTCTTTGTGTGTTGCCAAGGACTAATGCAGATAATTATCTAATTTTTTCTGCTTTGCTCTCAAGATTAGAATTCAGACCTGTGGTATACACAACATAATTTTCTAAATTATCTTTTCAGTTTATAGTATAATTACAAAGGGTTCCTTCTTCCTGCTGCTCACAAAGTGCCTTTCTTACCACTCTTCTTCATCACCTATGATAGAACTTTGATCTAATTCTTCGGTATTGTTGGGTGGACCTTGTGGAGAACCAAAAAGTGTAGAACATATCGCTCTATGGCATTCACCAGAAAAGGATTAACATTTTGTTGATGCAGACATGATAAATTAAATTAAATTACTGTCATATTATCATTTTGTAGGCACTAATCATTGCTTCAGTAAGAAGCAGAGATTGATCAATGCTATAACCTCAGGATATTAAAGTAAATATATGTAAATACAACCATCATAAATCTCAGCTAAGGAATTAAAGAATGGAGATGTCAACAACTTGCCATATGTGTATTGGGCTAAGGAAACCTGTATATTCCTCGTGGTCTCTACTGCACAAAGACCTAAGTAAATTAAGGATGCCTTTCCCTGGCTGCTGCTTCTGCAGTTTGAGATCTGCAAGCCTAAAACCTCAATTTGACACCTGCATTGCGGCTTCCTTGACAAAGGGTTTTGCATTGCCCTCTCGAACTGATTCTTTAACATCCCTCTGCCAGAACTTTTCATAGATTAAGAAAAGGGACCAATTTACAATGGAGCAGCAGATTGTAATATTTCTAATTGATGGGCACCCCTCAGCTTCAAGCAAATCACTACTTAACAATCTTTATTCCCAGGATATATAAAAACCAAAAACAAAATAATATATAGCCACAAACAAGATTTAAGATTTAACGATAACTGCTACATAAAAGCAAACAACATTAGGAATCCAAAGGAGAAATCAGAAACTACAGAATACTTTAATACATTGTTGATAATGAAATGAACTTACTATTTTTTCCTAGTGACAGTGATAGCCACTTGTCAATCTCACCATCCAAAGGATATGCTTTCCGGATGCACTGCAAAAGCAGAAAATGATAACATGTCACTAGCAAGTATCCATACAAACGCACCTCATTCTCTGAATGATTGGATGAATAATAAGCAAAAGCGGCAACAAACAAATAAACAAGGACGATTAAGGATTGATTTGAAGCAGTAGCTATGCTAGTTAACCTGAGTCGCAACCGTTGGATCAAGACCAAGAGCGGAAGGAACTTCCATAGCTGTTCTGGGTGCTGAACGCTAAGCACAGCATTGAAAATGGCAATCTGAGAATCATATATCGCAGAGGTCAGGTATCATCTATATCAGAACAGAAAGATAAAAAGGAAGATAGGGAAGGTAAAACTAATACCAGCTTAAGTTTTGTTTTACAAGTGTGAAGTATTGAAGATAGTTCTATACTCTGTAGTACAGAAGCTGATTTTCAGGCAACATTATGAGCATCCTGATTGCCAGTATCAATTCCTGTATGTAAATTTTTTCATACAATTCACTTTTTATATGCTCATCAAAATAATTAAGAACAATTTTCACTATCCATTACTAGAATACATGAAGCAGGATTCGAAACCTTTACTTCGATTTGCATGAAGGAGGCTTTCTATGCTAAACAGTAAATGCTATATCAGAACGGTGATTCTTAATAGCCGCTGCAAATACATTTCTTATATAATCACTTCTTAACCATTTCACGTTCTAAATTTAGGACATCTAATGTTTTAGAATATTTAATTTAGGAAACCTTTACTTTGACAACATTGCTATTGCTTTCAGAGACAACATGTACTATCCAGAAACAAGAAAAGCTAAGTTTCACAACCAAAACTCACAATTAACAGTAAAAGCAATCGCATTAAATATTTACATTACGTAGGTATAAACTAATAGCTCACCAAAATAGCAACTATAATTGAAGAAATTTAATACAATCAAATGCATATCTGGAATTTTGAATACTAACAATTCCAATTATGATTGAAATTACTTGTATTGAGATTTTGCGGATGAAAGTTGACGACGGCGAGCTGGCGTTGACATGCTGCGACGGCGAGTGGGCAACAACAAGATGGAGACGGCGGCTACCGACGATGATCAGTAACTCAGATCTCCCATCGTAAAAAACATTTGGTTTGCGAGCACCAAAAAAAATTAAATTGAATTTTTTAAAAATAACATTTGCAGTGGGAGCCACTAGCCACTAGGCGTGAAGTAAAAATTTCAGTGAAATTGACGTAATATGGTAGATGAATTACTGATGTAACATTTTATTATTTATTTATATTTTTGGCGAATAATAAGAAAATTAAGGAAAATTGATAAATATCCTTGAGTACGAAGAAATGCACACATGATAAAGTCCTAAAATTTAGCTAAAAAATTATATATAAATATCTCTAAGGTATAGAAAAATATAAGATATTATACTCTTTTAAATTTTACTTCCCTAAATTGATCTATTAAATCATTATTAATTTTATTTTTAAATTTTGACAAAATAACAAAAAAAGATATACCTTTTTAATAACAATAATTTACTTTATATTTTTCACAATATATTAAAAAATAAAATTTAGAAAAAAATATAATTATTAAAAAAAATTTAACAATGAGTTGGGTTATAAGCATTTGTATACTAAAATATTAAAAGAAAAAAAAGTTTTGTAAATAAAACGAGAATAACAAATTATAATATGTGAATTATATTTGGTCTCACATATTAATAAAATTAGTAATTAGATATATTTTATATTTTATTATATAATATAATTTAATTTTAATTAAAAATATAGAAGAAAATAAAATTTTAATTATTTTTATTTGTAATATAAATAAAATGTACATTTTTTATACTTGTTTTAATTTTTTAAAAAATATAATGATTTAATAAATTTTTTAAATAGATATGTTATATATATAAAAATAAAATGTCAAAAATATTTTAATTTTAATTTTTTAATAATTAAATATCAAATTATTATTGATAAAGTAAAGAAGAGGTTTTAGTATATGAGTTTATCTAACTCATTATTAGAATGTTTTAATAATATTTTTTAATTTTTTATCGAAATAATAAATTAGAAAAGAAATTTTCTTAATATATTGTGAAAAATAGAGAATAAACTGTTATCATTAAAAAATATTAAGGATATTGTCTTTTCTCAAACTTGAAAGATACATTTATTATTTTCCCATACTTAAAAGGAGTATTTGTCAATTGTGTAATTTTATTTTATTAATAAATACAATTAAATTAAAAAAGTAAAAATTAATAATAAAATGTAAGGAAGAAAAGATAATTAAATTTAAAAAATTTTTACAGATAAGAATAAGAGGATTGTGTAAAATATAAAAAAATATTGAGTGAGAAAAAAAAATACTAAAGCATATATATTATTAATAATGAAATTTTTTGTACATATTATTGTGATAATTTTATATTTCTAACTCTTTTTCACGTTGGTGTTGATTAGGTTTAAATTATGAAATTATTAGAATTTATATGACTAATTAATTCAACTTTGAGGACCTTAATGATTATTACCCTTTATGAATTAATGTTAGCATGTATATTTTAGTTTTGATTGATTTCTAATATAATTCTATATAATATTAATAAATTATATATATAATGCCTAATGTAATATTTAATGTTAAAAAGAACTTCAACAATATATTGGATAATTCATACATATCTTTAAAGAAAAATAAAATTTAAAAGAAATAATTAATTAACTTGTCATAGATATTGATTATGTTGGCCTCCTATTTGAGGTTTTAAAAAAAAATGATAATTGTCTTCTGCTGCTCGACGTTTCCATCATCATTACTTTAGTTAATGTATCATTATCATCAAAATTTTGAAATCTCTTTTATAATTGATTAGTATCAACACTTATTTCACGGGGTAATTAATTTGTTAAAATTATACCGTTAAAAGAATTTACAACTTCTTAAAATTTAAGCTATTGAATCTGTTAGTTTTAATAATTTTAAAAATATTTATTAAAATTTTAATTCATTAAAAAAGTGATGATTATATTTATCAATAATAATATTTTAAAAATAATTATTAAAATTTTAAAATTTAATCAAATATAATATTTATCTAAAATATATTTATAAAATAAATAACAATATTTTTTTCTAGTACATTGATAATATAATATTTGTTAATATTTTTCATGATTATTATAGAGATATTGTACTTTATTTTCTAATTTTGGAGAAAAAGTAAATATCCTCTTTGTTACAACATGTGTTAGATACCCCTTAGCTTTTTGAAAAATGTTAAGATACTCCTGACCTTGTTAAAAATATTAAGATACTTCTTTGTGATAATTTCTCTATTAAATTTTTCCATCCTTATTTGTATAATAAATAGACAATTTTATTCTTTAACATAAAAAAGTAATTTGACTTAATTACCCTTATTATTAATTCAAAATAACTAATGTAATCTTTATTTATTTTCGGTCCCTCCTATGTGTCATCCTCCTATCGAATGATTTAATTTAACAATATTTTGATACAAGGAAACCAAACGAAACATTTAGTTGAGTTCTCGAAACATTTAGTATGATTATATGATTAAATTTGAATTAGTATGCATAAAGACGGAAGAATCTGATGATGTGTTCCTACACTTGTTAGTCTGGGTAAAGGTAATTACAATTTTATTGAAAACCAATTATAAGTGAGAATTTTATAGTTTCACGTAATACATTTTACAGGCAGAGAGTTGGGGAATTAGTTCTTAGAAAAGAGAGGAGACGAAATCAGATACCAACGAATGGCTTCTCACTAAGATTTATCAACTGAAATCATGCAAAAAGGGATCAGAGTAAAATCAATAGTGTTACTAAGATCATACTAGAGAAGGCGTTTCATTTAGACAAATTGCAGCCTGTTTGACTGATAGGGACTAATTTACTGATAGCACCTATAAAAGCACTCATAATAATGTGCTCTCTTTTATCTCACAATAATTTTAATAAATAAACCAGAAACTTCCCTCACTTTTTAGAAGCTACAGTTATAAGCCAGTCAAAACAACCACATTTTCTTTGGTAGGATTGCTGAATCAAAAGTGAAGCTTATTGTGAACATAATGCATGATGGGTATCAAATATAAATTTTAATCAAATTTTGCTTTTCCCCGTTTTGAGGTACAAAAATATTAACCACATAAACTACTTTAATCTTACCAAACAAGACAAGCAAAGCAAAGATGTGCTGATGCTTTTATTCTAAATTATTGCCTTGATGAAAAAGTAAACTCCCTAGCATACAAAGAAGCATGCTCTGACAAAAAAAGTAGTCGCTTTGGCAAAATGAGTTTACTTGGAGAAAACCCCATTCTTTCCAAATTATTCTTGAAAGTATTGTTTTACCTCAAGCTTTATTTGAAATGTTTTCCAATAAAAAGCTTTGACTTCTGATGTTGTTTTGCTCTATTAATAAACTTTCTTTACTAACATAATTGTTCTTTTCTAAAGAGTGAAATTAATTATAAGTATTTTACTTAATTAAAAGCAAAATGTAATTCTATGAATTCTTATTTTCCTATTTAATTTATTCTAATTAGAGATGCAATTCACGAAATGGCTATCATTCTTGGCAAATGTTAATTATCTAGATATAACAGTCAGTGGTAAGAAACTATTGAAAAGGAAAGTGAAGGTCTTTCCAAAGGTCCAAACGAAGCTGATTGATATCTTTAAAAAAAAAAAGCTTTAAAAGGTGTTTTAAACTTCATATTTCCTAAAGAAGGTTGTAGAATATATATAGCATGTGTGAATATCATTATGGAGTCTTATACATAAAAATTAGAAAATATAATTAAAAAGAAAGAAATTGCAGCAACAGTAAGCAATAAATTTGAAGCAGCATAGTAATAACCTAGCATTAAGCTACAACAAAACATAGCAATAGGAAAAACTAGCACTAACAGCAGGATAGTAGTAGCAGCAGTAGAATAATGCGTTAGTAGTACACAAAAACTAGCAAGAAAACTTAGCACTAACAGCAGGGTAGCGGTAGCGGTTGTAGAATAATCCATTAGCAGTAAACAAAAACCAGTTAGCAAAGTCAGCACCAACAGCAGGGCAGCAGTACCAGTTGTAGAATAATCCACTAGCACTAAACAAAAACCAACAAACAAGCTCAGCACCAACAAGAAGAAGGAAAAATAATAGCAACCCAGGTAGGACAACAACAGAGAAAGCAGCACCAGCAACAGCATAATAGCATCTGCATGCAGTAAGTAGTAGAAAAAAGAAATTGGCAGTAGTAATAAAAAAAAGAAATTGGCGGTAGTAATAGATAAAAGAAATTGGCAATAAGCAGTAGTAATAAACCAGCAGCTAATAACCAGTAACAGAAAATGTAGGAAGATAAACCACAAGCTTAATAACAGCTAAAATAGCAACAAAAAAACAAAATCAACAGGAAAGAACAGAAGTAGAGGAGCAATATTCATCAACAAAATATAAAAAAAAAATTGGTAAACTGCCAAGCTTACAAAATATCAAGGAGAAAAGTAAACATGCTAATGTTTTTCAGAAAAACCAACAATGCAACTGAACATAAGCATGTTTATACCATCATATCAATAAAAAGGTAATTCAAGTCAATGTACCTTTAGAGATACGAAGAAAAAGGCTGAGGTTATGCAGAACACCTTGAGTCAATCATTTCAAAGTGACTTGTAGCGGTAACTATAGGAACATTAGGCTGAGATGAATGGCCAATGTTCTGCCAACATTGAGCTGGTATGCGAGCCTGAAAGTATTGTCCTTAAGACGGACGACCAATGTTCTCTCCAACATATTGACCAAAGATCTAATCTTCTTGCCGAGTACCCTGACTTGAATTGCCAACATCATATCCATCTTTATTTTTCTACAAGACAATAAATAGAATGACATGTTATTTCATAGATAGTATAACATTTATAGTATACATTTCTTCATTAAATTAAAAGTATGAAACAATTAGGAAAGTAAATGTGTAAAATGACATAAGAAATACAACACAAACATTTCGTTTACCATTATTACTTGGCTGTACAAGTTGATGCTTGTATGATTTTCTATTATGGCCAATCGATCTACAATTTCTACACCTATGTACATATCTCTTAGTTTGTGGAGCTAAAGGCTCACTTGGTTCCCTTTCCCTTAGTTTTTTCGATTTGCTAATAGGGTTTCGTTTGTTTGGTAGAAGAAGAGGTTTACAATCCAAATTAGGCCAAAATTTCCTAGCAAGTATGGAGTTGATGATGCCTGGATATGTTCTTATAAATGCTTCCTTCTTAAAATAATCATACACGTAATCTTCTGGATTTCGCCTTAAGCACAATATAATGCAAGCAGCTTACTTGCATGAAATTCCACTTATTTGCCAATTCCTACAATCGCACTCTTTTGTTTTCATGTTAACCACATGGTTTGTGGAACAATTCTCTTGACTTTCATATTTTTCCCCACTTCTCCAATGTGGAATCAATTTTCTTTCTTGTTCAACAGCTTCTGCAAGCTTTTGGTTCACAACAAGTGGAAGATTATTAGGCCATAATTGTGCATTTGCATGGTAGGAGATAAAGCTGTTCATTATCTTTCTTCTCAAATATTCCATCAAGTTGAGCACAGGCTTATCTCTCTACAAGTCTATCCATGCATTAAAACACTCTGTACAATTATTGGTGGTATGAATGGCTATTGAAATTGTGTCAAAGGCTATCTTGACCAATGCTTTAGATGTATTTTAGATAACCATGCATGGGTATCCTCACCCACATTCTTCACTTTTTAATCTTTTCCATGGTTAATTTGAAATGTTTTTTAGTTGTGATCTTTGTGACCTTTTTCTCTCAAATATTCTAGAGGGCCAATATTTGAAATGTCAAAGAGAGAAAAAGCTCTTAAATATTGGCCCTCTGGAATTAGGTGGTGTGCTACTTGATACAAAGGTAATTGACTGTTCATTATAGTTTCTAACAACAGTTGCATACTTTCAAATCTCAGCATATGCAGCTTTATGGTCTCTTCTAATACTTTAGTGAAAGCCTCTTATCTTTGTAAATTCTACCTTTACAAACCTATAACCCATATTTAGTCAAGATCATTTATTGAAGTACTTTTGCTTCAATGTTCGGATTGGTTCGAATCTAGGAATCATATACCCCTGTATTCCAAATTGTCGTTGCATCATCATACAAAGTCTTTCTTTCATACAAATGTATAGGACTAAAACTCTTAACCATGAAACTATCCAATTCATATGCATGTATGCATCCTCTATTTACAATTAGGATCCTTGCATTTATTTGTGACTCTGTAAGATTTTTTTTTCCCTTTTACGTTAACACCTTCCTGAATGCAATAATATACCAACACTTGCCTACAAAACTCAAGGGTGTAAAGGTATGCCACCAAATTAGTTTTATAAACCCATCAAGTTAATACTTCAACTTTCTAGCCACTATACCATTATGCATAACTTCTATAGTTGACTCTTCATTGTCATAATTACACCTCTCATCCTCTTCATTAGCTGAATTACATGGACAACTTTATACTTCATATAACCTTAAAGTCTTCAACATCAATTTCATTACTTAAGCTATCACTCTTAACATCACTTGAACCTCGCTAACCATCACTGAAACCAATACCATCTATAGGCATATTACCACTGAAAATATTACCCATCTTAATGCCTATCTCATCTATTTCATAGCCCCCTAAACTATCACTATCAGCACCACCCAAACGACCAAATTCAACAGACTTTGTAGCACTTGACCACTTAAACCAGCAAAATTTACCCCTCTATTTACACTTGAAAAATTAGCCTTTTCAACATTTGTGTCATTTACTTCATCTTCTTTATTGTTAGAGTCAACATAACTCACAATTCGTGATGAAGGCAATGGTATCATTCTGTAATATACGAAATTAGTTTATAAGTATCAATCAAATCTCATGCATGTCTTAGTAGACAACTAAAGAAACAAACAACTACTAGAACTGAATTTCATGTTTAATTTATTGCTAGCAACATTATCATTATTAAAGACAATAAGCAAAGTGTGCTTATAAACACCAAATTCAGGAAACAATTACTATTGAGTAAGGAAGAATATATGTTCAATTATTGTGTTAAAGACAATAAATAAACTAGGCTAATATGGCAGCATCATCATTATTAAATTGCGTCATTGGCTTATGCTAACCTAAAAAAGGAATCACTCACATGTCTTCTCATCTTATCACTGTTATCTCAATTAATTCAAAGTCTCTTCTTTCCCCAAAAAGTAAACATATAGACAATATAGTTATTGCATAAATAATATAGTCTATTCATATTTTAGGTAGATACTTAGGAAATTATAATAGAACAAGATTACTTTAATTAAGATTAAATAATTGTACGATTATTTTAATTAAGATAAATAATTGTAAGATTATTTCAAAAATTACTATTACAACAAACTGACTCTACCTAGAAATATGACTAGCCGATTGATTCACCTTTAACCAAATATTCCAATAATATTACTTACAACTTTAATCTACAACGTTCCAAAAACTCTTATGTGCTTTCTCTACATTAATAGAAACACATGCCTATTTTTTTTTCTAGTTTAAATTTTTCATTTTCAAAGACAAGCTTCCTAACCTTGGTTCTTGAACAAATTAAGATACAAAACAAATTCAAAACCAAGACAGAACATAACATAACAAACTTAATGTGAAAACCAAAAACCTTAAATACAACCAATTTTCAATTTAAACTAAAAAAACAAGTATGCATCAATGGATTACGCATGTCTACAATATTATTACAAACCAATTTCATATTATTGACTTAAATAAAAAAACCCTCAAAACAAAAATCTAAAACCCTAACCCACATTTGTCATCCGTTAGCCAAATACAATATCCATTTTTTCCAACATGCAAGCCAGTAGTAATAAGGTAATTTGAAGAATTTTTGTACTGAAAGAGTTAACATTGTTGAGTATTACCTGTAAATAATAATTATGCTTCAACCTGCTGCTAACTGCCTGAGAACTGCGATAACAGCTTTGTCAAACCTTCTCTGAAACTTATCTTATGGTCAGCACCACGATTGTAGCTTCGCTGGTGAAAGTTTCACGCCAAAGTTGTATGAAGGAGAAAGTGTAGGAGATTTAAATCGAATTTTCGAAATTGTGGTCCCAGAAGAATAAAAAAATATTAGGGTTTTGTCCTTCACTTCTTTTCTTAATATTTTATATCTATTAAATCACTTTAATACCCTTATATTTAACAAAGGTATCCAACACATGTTATAAAATCACGAATATTTACTTTTTTTCAAAAGTGAAGGGTAAAGTATAGTATTTCATTATTATATTTATTTTTATGTTGAAATTTAAAAATAATATTTTTAATTAATTATTATTAAATAAGAATATAATAATTATTTTTTAATAAATTAAAATTTTAATATATTTTTAAAAGTATTGGGATATAATCAATATAATAGATTAGGACCTATAATTAAGTCCTTTTCCAAATTATGCCTCTTAATCAGAGGCTTTTTCTTTTAACCAATTAAAATTATGCCTGTCAAGTGCCTGATTGACTTGAATGATTCGGTAATTCTTTTGTACTTTGAGCTTAATGGCCATGTCAATTTTCAAGAATTTGGAGAAGTTTTCACTTTAGTATCCTCTTCTTCTTTTAAATTAACATTATCTAACCGGAATATTTTTTTTTCTTTTTTGGGATATTTTTTCTTCTTCGGGTTAATTTTAGTTTCCTCTCTTGAGGTATTAGAAACTTTCAGTTTGTGATAACGTTTTGATTAAGCTTCAGTTACCTCCCCTAGACCATCCAAAATTGTTTGTTGACTGTTAAAATTACTCAAAAGCCCTTTAAGATGACTTATACATGCAAAAGCTCAAGTTAAACACTAAGAGTTACTGACAGATCAGTACTCAGACCTTACTCTACATCTAGGTAGCTGTTGTTGCTAATTATGTGAGAGGGAAAGTTTGACATGACTACTGCTACTACTTACAAAATAGAGCTGTTGGGTGGCAATGGGTAATGGACCACCCTTCATAGCTATTTAAAGGCATCCATTGGTAAAGCAATAATATGCTATTTTGTTAGTGTTACAAATACTCCAACACAATACTTACATTACCACCTTATATCTTACTTTTCTTTGCTTCCTTCTCCAAACACATCGCCAATTCTCTATAATCACAAAACAAAAACAACATACGCATGCATTTGACCAAGAATTAGTGCATCTAGAGCATTCAACCAACTACACACAAGTAATCTATTACACTTTATTTCGCTTTATTTAATGAGTATTGCAAATTGATAACAAATTGTTGGCTTCCAAAATAGCATAGTGAAAAAAATTAATGGCCTCAAGCAGTTCAAGCATAGAAAGGCATATAGAAAGCAGGAAAAATAAGCAATGGAGGATAAATAGTAATGGCAATCTCATAAAATTTGAGAACAAGTATTGCTTGTGCAATAAAAGGGCTACTGTAAGAATCAGTGAGTCCCAAAACAATCCAAATAAGTTATATTATTGTTGCAGGTATAAGCAATGCAATTATTTCAGGTTTTGGCACCCTAGTGGTGCTGACTTTGAAGTTAGAACATTTTTTAACCATATAAGGAACAATCAGTGGCAAGATATACTAGTTAGTCTTGATGATCTCAATTAGAAAATCAATGAGATGTATAAAATGATGAAGGCAAGCATGTACATCAAGCAAAATCCATGCATGACAAAGATATGTGTAATGTTGAATTTAATGCTATTCATGTTCTTATTGCATATTCTACTTGTAAATTACGGTAGGTAGCTTGTGAAGATAATCATGTATACATTAATAAATCATGAAATACAATGTTCAAAGGTATAGAATTTGCAAAATGCTATGGTATCATGATGTGCAGATCTTATGATTCGACTATTCAAAGCAAAGAAAAAAAATCTCATAATACATGCATAATTAACACAAATAAGACCGTGGTTAAAAAAATTTACCACCAAACAAGCTTAAGCAGAAAATACTTTATAGCTACTGCACAAGTATGAAAATATCAACAAAACATGATAAACTTACCAGCAAAGGCAAAAATAACCCAGATAAACATAATTTGCAAAGTTTGGCCTCATCAACAGCTGAAACTGGAGTAGAATGCATGTACTAGCAATAATAATTTATCATAAATCAACCATGAGCCAGAAGATTGCAACCAACACTAGAATTAACACAGATAAATTATGTATCATAAACAAACAAGTTGATTATATAACCTGTCACTAGCAACAATTATTCTCATGTGTAATTAATATTGCAAAAAAAAAAAAGAGAGAGAGAAAGTAAAATCAAAGGTTTTCATTATGAAAATAAGGAATATATATATTTGCCAAGCATGCAATATCTTTTGGCATAACCCATAATTGACAATATTTAAGTTGTTTATATAGAATTCATTACTTTGACCACTAGCAAAATTAACAACATGGATATCATATATTTCAACCAGCCTACAAAAATAACAAAATAATAATGCTAAGTCAAATTCAGAGAAAGTGTAAATATTTTGAAGTTGATGCATCATCTAATTCTAGCATGTAATCAGATGTGGTATAATCTTACTTCACAAAAAACTAATAGGTTTCATACATGGTTGGTTTCTATATGTGGTAGCTTGGTCACTAAGTGTTAGTGATGGTCACACCTGAAGCTTGATATTACTGTTGAGGTTGTCTAATCTGCATCGCAAGATTAGAAAAAAAAAAGCCAAGTTAGAAGCCAAAATAGTAAATAATGTATAAAAATATTTTAATGTGAAAAGTGCATTACCTAACTCAATGACAGTGTTATTGGATCTTCGAGTGTTTTGAGTGACATTTGTTTGTAAAGTAGAGCTTGCAACACCACTAAAATCAACATATACAGCCCGTTATAAGTAAAAAGTATAGTGTAACCTAAGTTTCATGGATAAAAATGTCAAGCTTGCAGCATATATGATATCCTGAAAACATAACCTGGTTGTCATCATTCTTCTGGCTTTTTTTTTTTTTTCCTTTTAATCTTAGGGCAAGTCCTCTTATTATGGCCCATTTAGTGCATGATCTGCACCTAACTAAACAACTTCGTTTGAATCTATTATCTTTACCAGGTTCTCTAATCCTACTTTTCTTTGGCCTTCCAGTTTGTCTTTTAACTTTTAGGGGCTCTAATTCATTTGTTAAAATTTTGGGCCATCTAGCTTCACCTGATATTGGATGAATGTGGGGGGTGTATGTCCTAACACATGCTTCTTTCTTCAAGTAGTAATGCATATAAACCTTCACATCTGCTCTTACTATATCAATGCACTTGATTACATGCACACGTGGAAAGCCTGGGATTTGCCACTCTCCACAATCACACTCTTTAATAGCCAAATTCACAACATAACTATCTGAGTTGTCAACAAGAGCCTTATACAAATCTCTTTCCCCAAACACAGCATTCATATCCCTTGCCTTTTCTCTCATCTTCACAATTTTTCTCTTGACTATTGGTGGTAGATTTCCTTCCCATTTCTTAGATTCCATATGCTTAACAACAACAAAAATTAAAAAAAAAAGCAATAAACAAAACACCTTAACAAAAATTAGTTAAACACATATATAAATGACATTTACCAGTTATGAACGAGCTTCATTGTTTTCCTTCTAATCTCCTCTAACAACGTTAATACCGGTAACCCTTTAAACTGGTTAATCCAGCTATTAAAGCTTTCTGTCATGTTACTTGTAACATGAGCTGTCTTCACTCTATGTATGAATAAATACTTGCACCAGTAGGACAATGGGACCTTATTAAGCCATATATAAGCTGCTTTAATAATAGTCTTAATTTCATCCATGTGCTTCCAAAAATCAGAGTTGTTTGTACTTTTACAGGCTGCCCAAAAATGATTTTTTAGAACTGAGCCTAGGAATTTTTGTTTGAAATTTGCATACATGTGCCTACAACAATACCTTAAATCAGCACATGAAAAATATTTTTCCAAGGCAAGTAGAACACTTTTCTGCCTGTCAGTCATGAAACATAATTGTAAGATATTGTTCATATAACTTCTCCAAGAAGTAGTCCCAATAACACTCCCTTATATGCCCCTCTAAGATGACAACCATCTAAATCTATGAATGGTCTACAGCCCCACAAGAAGCCTATCCGTAATGCATTAAAGCTTATGAAGAATCTTTTAAGTGTGGGGTTCATGTCACTAAGAGCCCAAGTTGTTTGTAAATCAACTGTGGAACCAGGATTAGTTTGGTTGATGGCTGCTATATGTCTCTCAAGCTTACTATATGAAGCCTTACGGTCAGCCCCAAGAAGTTCTAATGCTTTTATTCTAGCCTTATACAACCTGATTGGTGCACATGTGATCTTGAACCTTCTCTATAACTTACTTGCAGTAACTTTGATATCAATGTTTGGATTGGCCTTGAACAGGTGAAGAAATTGGCAAGCTATCCATGTAGAGTTAGCCTCCCAGTTGTCAAAAATTATGCCATAGTTGTGTGTGGGATTACAAGTCTTGATCTGGAAGGATAATCTATCCCAAGATGGACTAACATGTATCCTTTATTCACACCCACTTGATGCACACTTGCAGATGACTCTTAACTTCTCATTTTTCAACCTATTCAATCTAAAACCATTTTTTACTGCATACACCTTGAGCACCTTCTTAAAGTCATGCACTATGTAAACCTGATTGGAGCACTTTTGCAACAGTACGGGTTCCACCAAAATGACCTCTACAAGGTGAAGAATGGCAATGATATAAAATGTCTTCCATCTCTTGCTTCAGAGTGCACCTTCGAATCATTTGGTCTACACCTTGTTTGAACAAATAAGGTTCTTCCCAAAAGTAGAATCTTACATCATGTACAAACTTTTTCCTCTGTTGGCTTGTCATCTCTGAAGGCATCAATCCACTTGCTAAATAATTAGCAAAATCTGCGAACCAAGGCAATTCTTGAGATTGATGAACTGCAAACAATTGGTCATCTGGAAATGTCTCTTTGATTGGCAATTGAGTACTTGATTCCTTGTTCCACTCCATTCTTGACAAGTGATTTGCTACTTGGTTCTCTACACCTTTTCTATCTTGAATCTCTACATCAAACTCTTGCAAGAAAAGTACCCATCTAATCAAGCGAGGCTTTGCATCTTTCTTGTCTATCAAATACTTAATAGCAGAATGGTCCGTATAAAGAGACACTTTAGTGCCCACTAGATAAGATCGAAACTTGTCGAAAGCAAAAACAACGGCTAAAAGCTCTTTCTCCGTCACTATGTAATTAAGTTGGGCACTTGTCAAAGTACGACTGGCATAGTAAATAGAATGAAAAAACTTTTTTTTTTGGCTGCCCTAATACCGCTCCCACTGCATAGTCACTTGCATCGCACATTAACTCAAAAGGCGAATTCCAATCCGGTGCTACAATTATTGGTGCAACAGTCAATCTATTCTTTAACTCTTCAAAAGCCTTTAAACATGCTTCATCAAAGTGAAATGGGGTATCTTTCTCCAATAAGTTGCAAAAGGGCTTAGAGATCTTGGAAAAATCTTTTATAAACAGTCGATAAAACCCTGCATGCCCAAGAAAACTTCTTATGTTCTTTACTGAGATGGGTGGTGGTAGCTTCTCAATGACTTCTATCTTAGCTCGGTCAACTTCAATCCCTTGTCTTGACACTTTATGCCCCAAAACAATACCCTCCTTAACCATAAAATGACATTTCTCCCAGTTAAGGACGAGATTTTTATCTTCACATCTTTGTAGCACCTTAGCCAAAATTTTCAAACATTCATTATATGAATCACCAAACACCGAAAAGTCATCCATAAACACCTCCAAGAATTGTTCTACCATATCAGTGAAGATAGCTATCATACACCTTTGAAATGTAGCTGGAGCATTGCATAAACCAAATGGCATCCTCCGAAAAGTAAAGGTTCCAAACGGACAAGTGAAAGTAGTTTTGTGCTGATCATCCGGTGCAATGGCAATCTGATTATACCCAGAGTATCCATCAAGGAAACAATAATACTCTCTTCCTGCAAGTCTGTCTAACATCTGATCAATGAAAGGAAGAGGGAAATGATCTTTCCGAGTGGCTTTATTCAACTTTCTGTAGTCTATGCATATTCTCCATCCTATCACAGTCCTTGTAGAAATCAACTCATTATTCTCATTCTTTATCACAGTGATCCCATCTTTCTTTGGCACACACTGAACATGACTCACTCAAGAGCTATCCGAAATAAGATAAATAATACATGCATTTAACCACTTGATTATTTCCTTTTTCACCACCTCTTTTATAATCGGGTTAAGTCTTCGCTGACCTTCAATAGACCCCTTTTCGCCATCCTCCAACAAAAACTTATGCATATACAAAGAAGGACTAATGCCCTTGATATCCGCAAGGGTCCACCCAATAGCCTTTTTGAATCTTTTCAACACATCAAGTAACTTGCTTTCTTGCTCATCAGATAACTCTGCTGAAATGATAACGGGCAAGGTAGAAGATTCACCCAGATAAGCATATCTTAAATGAGACGGTAGAGTCTTTAGTTCTAACTCTGGAGGCTCCTCTACTGATGGGCTTGATGTTTTGAACACTATAGACGAGAGATCCAAAGATTCAAAATTCCTTATGGTTCGTAGTCCCTGTGAATTAGCTTCTAACCAAGCTATGTGATCATCTTCATTCTCCTCTTCTTGTGAATCAAACAATAAAATCCGCTCTAGAGGATCATCAAAACACTTGCTTTCCAATCCCTCCTGTACTAAAGAATCCACCACTGACACATATGAGCACTCCTCAACATAATCTGGAAATTTCATTGCCTTAAACACATTGAATGTCACCTGTTCATCCTGCACTCTCATAGTTAATTCACCTTTTTGTACATCAATTAGTGTTCTGCTTATAGCAAGGAAAGGTCTCCCTAAAATAATAGGTACCTCCATGTCTGCCTCATAGTCCAACACAATAAAATCAGCAGGAAAAAAGAATTTATCAACCCTTACCAGCACATCTTCAATTTTTCCATCTGGATGAGCAAGGGATCTATCTGTAAGTTAAAGTGTAACTGTAGTAGGTCTGACCTCTCCAACTCCTAATTGCCTGAAAACTGACATTAGCATCAAGTTGATACTAGCTCCCAAATCACATAATGTTTTCCCATAATAAGAGTTGCCAATAGAACATGGAATAATGAAGCTCCCTTGGGTCTATCATCTTCGGAGGAAGCTTATTTTGCAGAAATGAGCTACATTCTTTAGTGAGAGCCACTGTTTCAAATTCTCCTAAGCGTCTCTTCTTTGTGAGGATGTCTTTCATGAATTTCACATAATTGGGCATTTGCTCTAATGCCTCCACTAGAGGAATATTTATGTGCAACTGCTTTAACACATCAAGGAATATTTGAAATTGCTTATCCTGCTATTTCTTTTGTAAACGTTGAGGAAATGGTGGCTGCTGTCTCAATTTCTACATTTCTGGGCTGTTTTGCTGTGGCAAAAATGCTGTAGCATTCTGGGCAGAAATAGGTTTTGGCAGACTTGAAATTTCTATTTCTTCTTTCTTTTCTGCACTGCTTTGGATTGAAGAAGCCTCAACCACTTGCTTAGGCTTGCTCACAGGCATCTCTAACTCTTTCCCACTCCTCAATGCAATTGCTTTACAATGCTCTTTGCCATCTCCCTTCGGATTTTCTGTGTCACTAGGCAAAGCTCTATGGGGTCTAGTTCTCAACTCATTAGCTAATTGCCCAACTTGATTATCTAAGTTCCTCAATGAAGCTGCTTGACTCTGAATCAATGCATCATTTTTAGCCATATAATCTCTCATCAAGGTTTCTAGAGAATTGAGTTGAATTGCTTGTGGAGGTCTCGATTGAGTATTTTGTTGGGAATATCCTAGTGGATAAGTTGGCCTATTGGGCATGAGAGAATCACTTGGACCAGCCCAAGAAAGATTAGGATGTTGCCTCCAACCTGGATTATAACTATTAGAGTATAAATTGTTCCTATTTTGATTTCCAACGAAACAGACAGAAGCAGGATTAGAAGGGCAATTTTCATATGCATGATCATCACCACAATAAACACAAGATACTTCTGCTAACTGCCCTATTTGCGACCCCATTCCCATACTTATAGTTTTAATCATACTAGACATTGAAGAGACTTGGGCTGCCAAAGAAGTCAATGCATCTACCTCATGAATACCAGCCACTTTTCTCCCTGTAGAAGCTCTAGTAGTGGGCCACTGATAGTTGTTGTTGGAAATTCTCTCCAAAATCTCATAAGCCTCATTATAAGACTTAGCAAGTATAGCCCCATTAGAAGAAGCATCAACCACCATCCTTGTGTGAACATTGAGACCATTATAGAAGGTCTCTATCTGAATACAATGAGGAATACCATTGTGCGGACACTTCCGTAACAACTCCTTGAAATGCTCCCATGCTTCATATAACGACTCTTCATCTACTTGTTGGAAGGCTGTGATTTTGTTTCTAAGCTTGGCATTCTTCGTAGGAGGGAAATACTTTATCAAAAACTTTTCTGCTAGCTCTTGCCAAGTAGTCACTAAATCTGAAGGCAATGAATTCAACCATGCCCTTGCTCTATCTCTCAATGAATAAGTGAATAACTTCAACCTCAGTGCATTCTCAGTAACACCAGGCAGCTTGAAAGAATCACTCACCTCTATGAATAAGCGAAGATGAAGGTAAGGATCTTCTGTAGGCATCCCACTAAATTGACCCACAGTTTGAAGCATTTGGAACATGACAGGCTTCAATTCAAACTGGGGTGCTTGAATTTCAGGTCTCACAATACCAGGATTCAGCTCATTGAAAATGGGAACTGCATATTCCCTTATAGCTCTGTCCCTGTCATCAGCAATAACCACTGCATTCTGACCATTAACAACACCCGCATCATCAGCCATCTCAATAAATTCGGCTTGAACCCGTTGTTCTCTTCTTCTTCTTCGAAATGTACATTCAATTTCAGGGTCAATAGGATATAAATCAAGATCTTGCTGCTCACTCATACATTAGGTTAACCAGCCTTGCAAAACCAAAAAGCAACAATTAAAAACAAAATAAAATTAAACCAAATTGTAAAGAAATTGATTTTTCCTTCAATTAATTCACTACTTTAACAATCCCCGGCAACGACGCCAAAAACTTGTTCGTGAGATTTTATGTATAATGTGCAAGTGTACACAGTCACACAAGTAATATAATGATAGGTGAGTTATCGTCTCCACAGGGATTGTTCAAGTAACAAATTGTCGAAATGAATTCTAAACAATTCGGAAATAACCAATGAGTCAATTGAGATCTAATAAAAATTAAATAAATTTAAGACTAAAAATAACATATACTATAGAACTCAAATTATAACTACCCAAATTTCAGTAAATATTATGATGACAATGAGCTAGAGTCATGAATTCCCCTAAAATGCAAGGTTGGTAAAAACTGCTGCAGAGAAATGCTATAGCAATCTAGGCTTCGTTAACTGGGAATTCTATACATGTTCATAATCTTTTTCCAAAGTGTTTATGATTTTAATTCCTTCGTTAAACTAACATATTCCTATGCCAATTTAATTTCAAGAATGCGGTGATAAGCTCAAACTCCCTTTAGTCATGCAAGGTAATAATATATTCCTATATTATCACAAATCAATTTCAAATAGAAAAATGAACTTGCATCAATCGAGTTTTAGTCCATTAAAATTAACCCTTCCAGTATTAATTTTAATTCAACAACTCACTAATGATGGCCAAACATAAGCAAGCATTAATCAATATTTTCACAAGATTGAACAAAGCTAAACTACTTTAACATTCCTTGCAGCAAAATGTTCCAATTCACATTAAAAGATTCATCAACAACTCTAGCTACAAAGAAATTAGTTCATATTCAAAAACTTAAAAATATTCATATACAACTTAACCATTGATCCACAAGAGTTTAAGAGAAAAGAGGAAAAAATATACTAAAGAGGAAAGTAAGAAAAATCAAGCCCAAGGTTGATGACTCAAGTTGGTCCTTCTTCTGCTTCTTCCTTTCCTCCAAAACAGTAGCAAAATAGTAGCCCTTTTCTTCCCCAAAACTCTCCTCTCCAAAACTTTGCTATAAATGTGGATATCTTGCCCTTGACGGCTTGGCTCTTCTTATCTTGAGTTAGGACAGTGCCCTAAAAGGAAATTTTTCTTTTTTCTCCTTCTACGTCATTTTATTTTGTCCAGCTGATTAAGTGATTCAATTGCTCTCCACGTCATCCAATTCGTTTCACCTGCTAATTTCTTTGCTGCGACAATAATGCTGCAGCATTCTGGGAAGTTCCTTTTTTCAAGCCCTGTTTCAACGTTTCAGCATTAATATGAATAAAATGAAATGAAATGAAATAAAATAAACTTGGACTCTTACATAACATAAAAGTAAAATTAATCAAATTGAGTATTTACAAACACAAATCACTCTAATTAAATGACTTTTCGAACTCAAAAGCATCTTAAATAACTCTATGAATATAGAGTTATCACCATCCACATCCAAATTGTACTTCAATCCCCTACTGTTCCTTTCATATCTGATGGTTAGTACATTTTCATCATCTGAATCAAATAGCACATCACTGTTGTTGCCAGATTCATAGTCGGACATTTTATCATCTCCACCATCATCTTCCTTTATAGGTAATTCATCATCCGAATTAGAAACTATAAGGTCAGTTTGTTCTTCCATTTGTGTGATTACATTAACCTGGTTCTTAATAACATCATCTGCATCTGATAGAGAGTGATTAAAACTTTGTCCTATTTCAGGTCTTTGCATACACCCCATCACAGGCATGTGTTTGCCTAACTGCTGGTTGATACTTTGCAACCTTATTACAGTGTTCACTGATGCAGCCTTAACTTGTGATTCGTTCTCTATTTCAAGCTC
Organism: Melia azedarach; assembly: GCA_028052125.1. NCBI lineage: Eukaryota > Viridiplantae > Streptophyta > Magnoliopsida > Sapindales > Meliaceae > Melia > Melia azedarach. Next base: position 5,749,382 of record CM051404.1, read on the forward strand.
ATAATCCAACGCAAAGAAATTATGGATAGCCTGATCTGGTGAGGTGCATTTAGGCTGGTTCAATACTAGATTTATAAAGGAACAACCATTCTCCTCTAATTCTTTAAATGCTGCAAGGAGGTTAGCATAACTTTTCAAAAGCAGCTTTTTTTTTGCCTAAGGAAATTGAACCTCAAAAGTGACACATTCCCATTGGCAAATATCCTTGTGGCAACATACATCTTGAACATCTATCTATAGTTGTTGCAAAGAGTAATGCTGAGAAAATAATTTTGTTATGTCAACCTCCTCTTCACCGACAATACAGCTAACTTGAAATTTTATAAGTCTAAAACAACACAAGGAAAATTTATATTTCTCAACCTATTCACAAAGATAAAATAGGAAATAATAATATTATAATGCACTTTATCTAGCATATGCTCAATTCCAAATAATTAAACCAACCTGATTACTACAACCAATACTTTTAACTATTATTTTTAATGTAAAAAATAATAATAACAATAAGTGCATATTAAATTAATGAATAAGTTTTTGACATTTGTTAGGTATGACTATTTACATAAACTATTTGCAATGTGCAAAATAATTAAACCAACCTGATTACTATAATTAGTGCTTTAAATATTAATTTTATTATAAATAATAGTAATAATAATATGTGCATATTCACTTAATAAGTTTTTGACATTTGCTAGATGTTACTATTTATATGAACTGTTGACAATGTACAAAATAATTTAAAAAAAAAATTCAAGCACTAAACTAGTGATATCACTGCCAATTTTTTATCTGTCTGAGAAGCAAACAATGGTAACCCAGTTTGCAAAGACTTTTTTAGCATACAAATATCAAATAATTTTCAAGTTTATATTTACTTAAGCATTCATTTGTATATGTGTGTAAACATTAATTTTGCCACAGTTAGTTTGCTTTTTCTGCCATAATTTTAGAATTATATTAATATAATATGTCCTTAGTTCATTCTTCTATTGTTAAAAGTGATTATATCTTTAGCTTTTTTTTTTCAAGCAAGACACGATAAGTAATGGTAGAATTCAAAGTCAAATTTAACCTTTACTTCAAATATTCTAAAACACATTTTAAAGTGATTGTATCATTAGCCTTTTTTCTTATTTCATTCTCTTATTATTAAAGAGATTCTACCATTAGCTTTTTTGCAAGCAAGACACGATAATTAATGATCAAATCCAAAGTCGCCAAATTTAACCTTTATTTTCAATATTTTGAAAACCCTTTTTAATATAAAACTTATTGCAAAATTACATATGATGAATTATATTGCTAAGATTTTGTTCTCATATAAATTTTTATGAATAAGAAGAAACGATCACAATCTAATTATAAATCCTAGATTGAAAAACTGTAAGAAAACTAGTAATCTTGACATTACTTGGTTTAGATAAATGCAAACTTATACCCAGGATATAAGTTTAAACACTTATTCATCAATGAAACAAAGTATATGTGTTTTTTTCGCAAATCAAGTAAAAAGTCATACAAGTAATTACTCTTTCTGTTCCAATTTTATCATTAGACAATAGCAAGCACAACTCCCAAATTTAATTGTAGCAACATCAAACTCTGTATCCCATAACAAACATAATCAAGTAAGTTAAAGTACCAAAATAACTTAAACAACATAAGAAATATTACCCATATAAGATTAACACATATCAATTACCAAAACCACACAATTATACCCATACCCATATCGATTTAAGATAAATCACTCTAATCTTTGAATGCAAAGTAAAATTTATATATTAAATTATCTAACTTTCTTCATATTTCACACATGTAATAAGTGATAACTAGATATTAATGCATACCTCGTCTTCATCTTCTATTATCCTTGTTCAAGGGCTGTATTTGTAGCTCTTTCCTTTAATTTTTGTCTACGAAACGAAAAATTCACACACCAACAACTCACTTGCAGTGGGTTTTCTCTCGCTCTATATAGATGAGCAACACTTTTTGGCGTGATTTTTTCCCTCCCTCGATCGATGACATCACCCATTATCCTAGGTTTAGCTATGGCAAAGCTTAGATGCAGAGGGAATAATTTTAGCTTCAATCTTTTCTAGTTCAATGTAATAGCTAAGTGATGTCTCTGAAAAGATGTAAAATCAGATTTTCAATCCATTTACAATTTTATCCTTGATATTAACAGTTAACAAATAGTTTTGGATGGTCCAAGGTAGGAAGCTTACCCAAAGCGTTGCCACCAATTGAAAGTTTCCAATACCTCAGGGGAGGAAACTGAAAATAACCTTTCTTCTTTGTGATGATTTTGGTTGCAAGAGATGGATTAGTATGGTACATGGGTTTTTATTTTCTTTTTCTTTCAATGTTTGTAGCGAGATTGTGGGAATTTGAGTCTACCAGCTTGTTAGATTCTCAGTTCTAGATTCCATTAGTCATTAGCAGGATTATGTGGGAAAATTGTCTTAAATCCCCTCTGACTTGACCTAATTATCTATCACTACTCTGGAAGGTTAAAAAATATCTCTTTAGCTCTTATCGTTATATAAGACGATGGAAAAAGGTAGTTTTTATTATTACACCCCTAATGATTGAACGAGGAAACAAATTAGCTCATAAATCAAACGTGAGACTCAAATGTCAGTTTGTGGTTCTAGGACTAGAACAATAATTTTTTTATTTAAAATAAAAAAATGAATATTGGTGGTGGGCCAGGGTAATTAAAAAATTTAATAAGCTATCAAATTTAGAGTGCGAAGTAATTCGGAGAAGGTTGAAGGATTGGAGGGCTACAATGGTTACTGAGAAAAGATAATAAATAATGAAGGATGTTGAAGAAAAGAAATCGTGAAACAAGGGTTTTAGCTTTGGATTTGAACGCAAAACCAAATTAGTAAAGTATTAATAAATTTAAAGAATTATTGGTGGTGGGTTAGTGAAAAATTTTATATTAATAAACTTAAACAAATATTGACGGTGGTGGGCCAGGGAACTTAAATTTTATATTAATAAATTTTAGTGGCGGGCCAGGACACTAATTTAAATCGATTTATGTATATTCTGGCAAATGCACTTACCATTTTACCCTCACAATTTTCATTTTTTCGTCATCTTATGTAATGATAGCACCTAATAGGGATATTTTTTAAATCTCAGTAGGGCGATGGATAATTAGGTCAAACCTGAGAGAGAGTCTAAGGCAATATTTCGGATTATGAGAAAGCAGAGTATTCAAGAGCTTTACGTGTATCGACCCTTGGAATACTAAGCTTGAAATAGTGGAAATAAACTTTGTTGATGCGGTGAAATATCAACCCAGGTGAGGTAGTATGCCTTGCTGATCTAGTATTAGAGCTGAAGATGGATGCCCAGTCAACAGTCTAAGCTCAGTATTTCGCATTCGACTTGGCCTCGTCCTAACCTCGAAGTCTCCTAAGCTAAACTTTCACGCCTCACTGATCCAGGCCAAATTGTCTAAAACCTTCCTGACCTCACCGTCTCTGCTGACCTCGGACCCGACCTCGTTAAAGATGCCTACAGTAGAGAACACAATCAAAAGGGGACGCCGGAGGTTTTTCGCCGAGCCCACTCTGACACTCAAGTCAGTACCTTGAGAGGGTGATTTTATGGCTGGATTTTGGTAGCTCAAAATGGCTAAGAGGTGGAGGATTTATGTAGCAAGGAGTAAATCAACCAAGTAGCACACAAAATATATGGAGAATAGAATAAATGTGGCCTTTTGGAAGCTAAAACAGTAAGCTAACTTCAAAAGACAACCTTTAATGAGTGTTTTTAAGGTTGTCTCTAGAAGACTAACAAAGAAGACAAACATTTCTCTTTGTTTCTAGAGGGAGAAGATGTGAAATGACTTATGTTTGTAGTGAGAGAATAATGGAAATGAGTTCAAACTTGAAGAAGACTTATGTTACCTTGAGATAAGTGTCTTTAAATATTATACCTTTGTGAGCATATGATTGGTTAAAGAATGTTGCCCTAATTCCTCCTTTGTTTTTTTTTCCCACGTTTGAAACTTTAGCATGGAGTCAAGACTAAGGACACTTGGTGAGCAGGGATTGGTCCTCAAGACCTTATCCAAGATTACATGCCACTGTGGCATGACTTAATTCGAGTAGGGGATTACGTTATCCCTTGCGTACAGGTGGCGAATGCTCATTCGTCTCTAATTATGGTCCCTCAAAAGCTGACCACGTTAGGTGGAGCCCCCTTTTCAGCTACCAAGGGGCTACACTGTCTCCTTGGTCAGGTTTTCATTTTGGGCGATTTCAAGTGGTCGCCCAGGTGACTTAGGAACATAGGACACCCTTTTCATATTTTTGAGGAGACCGAATCCCTTTGCTTTTAGGACTGTTCCAGAGTGGGATCTACTGTTTTGTCCTATTTATGTAGGCTATTGGTTATAGGCCACGTGGCACCCTTCATGTGAATACCCTTTATACTCATCTCCGTATGACTAAAAATTTAATTTTATTATGAATAAACATTTCATTTATTTTCTAAATTTAATTTAAAAATATTATATATGTTTATCCTTAATTATTAAATAAATTTATTTTTAACTGTATATTTATTATTTACTATTTATTGTATTATACTCAAATGTAATTTTAAATTCAAAAAGTAAATTTTCCAGTTGGTTGAATTGACGGATATACCTAACATGTAAAATTTTAAACTTTTGAGAGTAATGAGGTATTGCAAATACCTTAGGCGTAATCCAAAATTTGCTCTTAGTCAATATGTACTACTTTATTTCATGATTGAAATACATAAAAGGAACACACCTAATATTAAAAAAAAAAAGACACCTAGCAACATTTTCTTACTAAACAATCTAATTTATGACCAAGAAGATCCGAGAAATGACAATATTTGTACCTCCATCTTCTACTTACAATTAAAGGCCCTATTACACACCAAAAACCTACCACAAAACCAAGTCCAATGCTTATATACAACAAGTAGTCAACTTTATTTTCATCTTTGTCTCCATCTCCATTTTTACCCTTACATATTGAGACATTCTATTCACTATAATTTCTAAGAAGTAGAGATCCACAAAGATTGTTGCCAATGAAACTAGATGCATCCATGCTTTTGATTTGAGTTCTCAAAGGAATTTTTTCACTTAAGTCATTATTCAAAATATTTAAGTGACTTAAAAATGTTAAACTTGAAATATCTCGTGGGATTTCACCAGAAAGTTAGTTTTCAGAGAAATCGAGGGATTCCAATGATTTCATAACATCAATATTTTAAGGAATTCTTCCCGTGAACAAATTGTGTGACAAATTCAATGACTGCAATGCTTCAAGACTTATTACTTCCATAAGAATATGACCCAAGAAATAATTCATTAAAATATCGATACTTCAAACCAAATTAAAAAAATTCGATTATATTTAACCATTACTCCTTTTATCATAATAGATACATCCTCGACAATTTTTTTAACATAGTATATACTATTCCTAGTAGAATTGTTTAGTTTCTTCATGGTAGTAAAATTGTTGATACATCTTGGTATAGTCCCTAATAAGTTGTTATATGCAAGATCAAGAATATGTAGAGAACTCAAACCACAAACTTCAACAGGTAACATGTCGTGAAATTTATTTGATTGAAAGTTGAAGAGTATCAATTTTGAAAAGGCCTCACCAATCCATGTTGGAACATTTCCCACAAATGAAGTTTCCCCAATATCAAATGCTAGTAATTTTGTGCAATTTTTCAATGATACTGGTATTGCTCTGAATAGTTTGTTACTGCGAAGGGTCAATGATTAAAGGGAGCTTAAACTTATTGTGACTTAAATTCAGACCAAATAGGTAAGGCCAATTCATATTCCAGCAATAAGATATTTCTCCTGATAAAAAGTTCTATGAAAGTTTGAGAAATTCCATCGTCTTCAACGTATTATTGCCATAACATATAAATCAAAAAATGGAACCTGATAAAGTATTATTGGAAAGACTGAAGACATTTATGTTTAAAGATAAAAGAGGCAATTGACCTGATAAATTATTTGAACTCAAATCTAGGCAAAAAAAATTACTATTATTCCTAGTTAAATTTGGAATCTCTTCATAAATTTGGTTGTGAGAGAGAAACAACTCATCATATTGGAAAATAAATTTCCAAAAGCAATAAGGAATGGTATCTATAATAAAAATATTTTTGGGAACAAGGCCACAATGGAAATTTTGGTCCTAAATGACATGATCTCAATTGTAAAATTCGAGTTGGAAAGAAGGAACCCAATTAGGACTAATTTTCAAAATTAGTGAGTTTTTGATGCATTAAACGCAATCAGTTTTGTTAGATTAACAAAGTGAAATTGAGAAAGTATTCCTATCAATTTGTTGGAAGACAAGTCTAGAGATTCTAAGGATGGAAGTTGTCCTAAAGATAGTAGAACAAAACTTTCCAAGTTGTTATAGGAAAGATCTAAATTTTTCAAAAATTGAAATTCTCCTATAATTGATGGAAGTGGATCAAATAGGCTCACATTGGGCAGGTTAGAAACAAGGATGACTTGGTGTTAAAGCATGAAAATTAACCTCAGATTTCAGTCTAAATCCAAGCCAAAACTATATTATTTCACTCATATAATGTATAAAAAGGAAAAAGTAGACATAAGTCACTCATTAGGGTTAAAATCATGAGTTATAGTGTGGAAGGTAAAAGTAGACAAAAACTTGGTTAAATCAACATAATGATTTTAATCTTAGCTCACTTAGTACGAACTTAGACTTAAAGGATGCATTATGTGATTAGGTTAATATAAGGAATACTAATGCTCAAAACTCTAGATTCTACTTTAGACTTAAATCTTATTTTAATTAACTTATGATTAATTAACATAAGTATTTTATTACAAATATCACTTTAATTAGGATCAAATTACACCAATTTAATTTCTAAACAAATATTTATTCTAGAAAGACAACTTATATTACAATAAGATTATATAAGCTGCTATACCCCACTATATATGTATGTCACACACTATATAATAGATCATTTTTTCATATTGAAGGGGCTTTGAAATCATTATACTAGCATCTTAGACCACGATCTTGAAAGCATTATCTTCTTCCTTTTTGCATCAAAACCAACAAATGCCTAACGAAAATTACTTTTCATCCTCCTTTAGCTGCAAAAATTAATCAGAGGTTATCTTAATGTCTTTACATTTGTCTTGCATCATTAGCCGCCAACATTGGCCACCTTTAAGCTTCCAAAATACCTTTTTTGTGGCCTTAAGACTTGTTAAGTCATAAGTATCAATATCAAATACCTGGTTATTTGATATTAATCTGGTCTAAAATTAGTTGTGATCTAGTTTTAAACTATTTTGTTCCTTTGTATTAATATTCTATCTCGCTCCCCACATATATTAAGTATAACAAGAATAGTAGTAGTAACGGTAGCAAATTTGTCCAGTTAAGCCTAAGTTAGTCTTATAAAGTTGTAACATCATGACTCTCGAGTAATTACCATTTAGAATGCAAATGTTTTTGAGAATAAAGCCACGATGAAATTTTTTTTCCTAAATCATGACATGATCCCAAATACAAAGATTCGAGTTTGAAAGGAGAAACCTAATTAGGACTGACTTTCAAGATTAGCGAGTTTTTAGATACATGAAACCCATTTAGTTTTATTAGATTAATAAAGTGAAATTGAGATAATGTTCCATTCAATTTGTTATAAGACAACTCTAAAATTCTAAGGATGAAAGTTGTCCCAAAGACAACTCAAATGTAACACATTTATAGATAATATCTAAGGCCTGAGATATTTCTAGGCTTAAATTAATACTTGACAAAGAGATTGACCTTAAGTTGCAAAGTCTTTCAAATGATCTTAGAAGAAGTCCTTCATTGAAAGAGAGATCTAGTGTTTTGATACAAGTCAAGTTTTCTAGACCACTTAAAATCGTACCTTGCAATCTGTTGTAGCTAAAAGAAAGGTACTTAAGACCATTAAACTAAAAAACCATTCAGGTATTGTGGAATTGAAATGGCTGGAAGATAAATATAAAAATCTAAGTGATGTCAAGTTTCCAAGTCCACGTGGAATTGGACATTGAAAATAATTCCACTTCAAATTAAGAAAGACTAAACGACGTAAACAATGAAGACCAAAAATCCAACTAGAAATAAAAGAGTCATCAAATTGGTTATCTAAAAAATCTAGAGTGGTAAGAGATGAAAAATTTGCAAAGGACAGTCCTGTTTATTTCTTTTATGTTGATTCACACTTACACATATCAAATAGTTCCTATATATATGTAATATATAGATAGTGATTGTGTTAATCACAACTTTTGATTTCCGAATTTAGAATTTCTTAAACCAATAAACAAATTATTAACTTGCGTCCTTAGTCTGGAATCCTTATTCTTGCTTGAGGAATCCTAATCCTTATAAAATGAATATGAGTTAATCCTTATTAAATTCCTAAACCAGAATCCTTATTCCTTAAGAATTATAAATATAGCAAAATAATTATTAGACTTCATAATTTTAATAAATTTACTAGTATTAGGAAAATAAATCGTTGTTGACCGAAGTGTGTTCATGTTGTTAAGAAAAGTCTATGAAATTCTGCTGGTTTGATTGTGACTGTGATAGATAATATTACTGAGGTTTACATATTATCCCAATTTTCTGTCATACGGTACATAACACAATTTTATTAGATGGTTTTTATTGAAATGATTCTATCTAAAATAATTTTAAATGTATGATATTTAATTAGTTACTCATTATATGTCTCCCAAGTTGTAGTTATTCGTCCCCTTTTATTTTTATTAATAAATTTCCTCGTCTAATGATAATATAACCAGTGAACAATTATATAATGTTATATTTTATGACACCATATTTATTGATATATAAATTTATATGTCCCCCAATTTTAGTTTAGTTCCTAATGTTTTAGCTAATGTCACTTAGGTTGCTACGTTTTACATATTAGATAAAAAAATTCTTAACTTTTTTAAAAATCATCAGTTTAGTCTCTAATATTTCGGTCAATGTTACTTAAGTCCCTTGACCAAACTTCCATCTATTTTAGCTGTTATATAATTTTCAATTTATCCCTCATAATATAGTAATATTTAATTTAACTCTAACTTTTATGAAAATCATCATATTACTCCTCTGTGTTAATTTTTTATTTTTTTTTTATTTTTTAACAACTAAAAAAATAAAATTCTATTTTTATAAACTTAAATTAATAAAAATAATTCTTCAATATAGTAATATTTAATTTAACTTCAATTAATATTTTTAGTGAGTAGGTAAATAAATTATCCAATAATAAATAAATTGTTTTATGATAGATTTTAAAGAGAAAGTTTGTGGTTTTAATTTTTGTATAAATTAAATTAATTAATTTTATTAGTAAGATTATATGATTTGAATAAATTAATTTATTTATATATTAGTTTTTTCTTTATTTGAATTAAAAAAATTAAATAACTAATTTCAATTTTATTTTAAATTCATTATAATTTCTCCTTTGATAAAAAAATAAGAAGAAAAAGAGATAATGAAAACGAAGAATAATGAAAAAAATAGAGAAGAAAGGCGAGGAAGAAAAAATAATAAAGAGTTATTTTTTATTAATTTAAGTTTATAAATATGATTTTATTTTTTTAATTGTTAAAAAATAAAAAAATAAAAAATTAACATAGAGGAGTAATATGATGATTTTCATAAAATTTAAACTTAAATTAAATATTATTATATTATGATGGATAAATTGAAAATTATCTAATGGCTAAAAGGTAGGGGTGGCAATTCGGATAAACGAATCGAATTTAAGCCGATACGAATACGATTCGTTTAATATTCGTTTGACACGAATACGATTCGTTTATTATTCGTATCAATTCTTTTAAATCTGAATACGATTAATTTATTTAGATACGATTCATTTATTTAGATACGATTCGTTTAGACACGATTATTCGTTTATTCATTTAGACATGATTATTCGTTTAAGATCCTAATATTCGTTTAAGACATGAAAACGATTCGTTTAACTTAATAATTATCATTAAGGTCCTTAAAATATTAAAAATAATATATTTTATCAAACATAATATATAATTTATAATTAGATACTTATATTAGGAGTTGTTTATAATAAATAAATTTAGATTACATATTTTTCTAAAATTTATTAAAATTTATTAAAATATATTTGTTAAGGATACAATTATTCGTTCATGATACGATTATTCGTTTATTCATTTAAGACACGATTATTCGTTTATTCGTTTAAAACACAATTATTCATTTATTCGTTTAATTAATCGTGTCTTAAACGAATAATCGTGTCTTACATGTTAAACACGGATACGACACAAATAATAATCGTGTCGTATTCGTGTCGACACGATTATTATTCGTATCAAAATTTTAAATCCAAATCCGTTTAATGACACCGAATTCGTATTGAATAATTGTGTCGTGTCCCAAATTGTCACCCCTACTAAAAGGATGGAAGTTTAGTTAAGGGACTTAGGTGGCATTGACCGAAATATTAAGGACTAAAGTGATAATTTTCAAAAAAATTAAGAACTTTTTTATCTAATATGTAAAACGTAATAATCTAAGTGACATTAACTGAAACAATAGAGACTAAACTAAAATTACTCCTATATAAATTTATATTTCAACCTTAAGATCGACTCCAGTTACCAGTCAAGACATATAATCTCATTAATGGAGTCTTGTACTGCACCTCACAATTTATCACAACAAATTAATAGCTGGCATGAGTTTGAATTTTCTTTTTAGTTTTGGATATTTGGGAAAATTTCCCATTAATTATGAAGGAATCTTGCTCAATATCCTCCTTTCCTGATTGGTGATTCTTGATGTATGGACTTCGTCGGTACAAGTAAACAACTTCTTTTATTGATTAATGTTGAAATGATAATTTGGCTTGCTTGTCCTTGGTATAGACCAGTAGCTTCATTCATATCATGGATGAAGACAAGAGTAGATTTTTTTTTGCTATATTCAATTGAAAAAAGGATTTATAGGTGGCTAATGTATGAACTTTTGGATTAATTAGTCCTAATAATTTTAAAAATACGCATAAAAATCTCATTTATTTTAAAGTGATAATTAAATCATATTAATAATAGATATTTAATAAAAATAAATATTAAATTTTTAAAACTTGATAAAATAAAATATATTTATCTAAAATAATAATATTTTCTAGCATATTAAAAGTAAATAATATATCTTTTTATTTTATTATATTATAATAGTTTAGCTATATATAAATAACTTTTAATTTAAATTATAATATAATTATAAGTATTGTATTATAATATATTTTATTATAAATAATTTCTTTTGTGCTTTATTTATTTTCTAATACATAGTTAATATTGAATTGTTAATATGTTGTAAAATAAATAATTTTAAATTTAAGTTATAATACGTTAATATGTATTTAATTACAAATAGTTTTCTTTTTTAAATATAAGGGAGGGTGACAAAGTTCAAAGTATATGATTACAAATAGGTTATAAAGTAATATATTATTATTGTATTTATTTTTAATTAAGAGTTAAATATAATTTTTTAACTAATTACCATTAAATAATGATGCAATCATTATTTTTTTAATAAATTATAACTTTTATAAATATTTTTAAAACCATCAAAATTAATCAGTCCAAAAGATTAAATCTTAAAATCTTATAAATCTCTTTCCTATTTATTGTATGACGAAGGCATTTGCGTAACCCATGACAAATGACTTTGATGTCTTTCATATTATCGCTGACCTTAGAGTAGGGGGTCAAAACCATTACCTAACTTTAACGAGCTTGTGTCATGTAGAAAATTTTATGAATTTTTTACAATTGGTGGCGTCATCCTCTTCAAGAAGTTAGGTAATCGCTTTCTCATCATGATGCAAATGTTTTCCGAGCTATCATTTTATACCCAAAAAAATGTAGAGATAAAGTTGAAGCTTATAAATTTTATACACAAAATTTAAAGAAATTTAACTAACTTTTATATATATTGTATATTTGGATTATAACCCACCCCCTTACCATTTAAGAAAAGAGAAAAAAATATCTTACAAATGTTTTTTGTTTTGAATAATACTTATAAAAATTGTTATGAAATTTTAAATTGACAAACTTCAAAATATCTAAAAGTTAATAGACAGTTTACTTTTACTCAAAAAAATAATTTAAAAATAATTTTGATATTCAATATGAAGCTTCGAGTTTAAGGCTTTCTAACGTTCGGATTTGACTTGACTAAATTATGAAATTTTATAACTTAAGGTTTAAAGAATCCTAAGAAACTTAGTCTATTCCTTTGCTAATTCGAGCTATCTTAGATAGATAAATAAAAAATTGTAGATGTATCACTAGTTTAAGGAATAAAAATTGTCCGTAATTAAGACAAATAAGAAATATAATTGTGATTGTACTGTACTTTGTTATGGAAATAAAGATTAGAGACTACAGACGCCTAAAGGTATAGTTAAAGTTTTTGTTTCAGTCCAGGTATGTAAGCTATTCATAATCTATCGTGTTTGTTTTTCAAAATGTAAATAAAAAATTGTTTATTGTTTTCATGCAACGAATGTCTTTTATAAATATGTTTGTTCGTGATTTAAAAAACTATTTATATTTTTACTATTAATTGATGAATGTGTTTATTTTACAAACTTTTTAAAATTCAAATATGTACTAAATTAATTTTAAACAAAGAAAATTAACTAAATTTCCTGAAACTTATGTAAATCTTTTTATTAATTGTTTTATGGAATTGTTGTTATTTTATAAAGTATGTTTAATGATTGGTACGAAACAGATGCAATCTAGTTTGTATTAAATAATGTTTTGGCCAATTTGTTGTTAGTTTTTTGATATCATTCTATTGAAGTGGATAAATCTATTTGGTTGACTCGGTTGATCTATTAGTTTGATTGATTAATATCCATCTATCTATCTATCTATCTATCTATCTATCTATTTATATATATATGTATACATATATGTATATGTGTATATATATATGTATATGTATATATATATATATATGTATATGTATACATATATATATATATATATATACATATACATATATATATACACATATATATATATATATGTATATGTATATATGGGTTTTTATCATATTTTTCTCCTGAAGTTTAGGATTGTATCAATTAAATAGAAAATTTGAGAAATATATAAAAAAAATTTCATTAACGTTGTCAACTAATCCCAATAATATATTTATTTAAATGTCCTCAATTTTTAAGTTTTATATTAATTAATTATAAAAGTTATTTTAATTCAAATGCTCGGTCTAATACCCTTATAAGTCTTAATAACTTAAAAAAAACCTTTAAAAATCTCAATTTTATAAAATGTTAATTATGCATGTATATAATAATTATTATTTAGGAAAAATAACTAACAATAATATTTTTAATTAAAATTTTATTAGTTCTTTTTCTTAAATTAATGTATTATTAAAAAATATTTTAATTAATATATTTTACATGAATATATCATATTTTACCCTTATACAATTATTTAAGTATATATTTGTATAAAAATATATTAATTAAATGAATAATATTATTATTTTATATAATATTTAATAATATATATTTATTATTTATTATAAATTTATTTATTTTCATTGATATTTATATTTATTATTTTATTTATATTTTAAATATTTATTATAAATATATTGTAAAATAAATAAAATTTATAAATCTAAATATAAATAATTATTTTTATTTTATTTTTATTTCTAATAATTACGAATGTGTAATTTATTGTAAATAATCACAATACAATTATTTTATTAATATATTATTAAAATAATATTTTTATTTTAAATAAATATATTATATTTTGTCAAATCTTATAGATTTATTAGTTATGTTTCTTAAATAATAATTAGTATATAGGAGTATAATTGATTATTTTATTGGGACTTATAGTAATATTTATGGAATTACTAGAATTTAAAATTTTCGATCTAAAAGCCTTTAAAATTAATTAAGTAACATGAAACTTAAAGATTGAAGACATTTGAATCAATATATTATATGAGGTTAGTTGACTAACGGTTAAGGGGATAGTTTTAATATATTCATCAAACTTTCTATTCAATTGATACAATTCTAAATTTTAGGAGAGAAATTTGATAATAATACATACATATATATATATATATATATATATATATATATATATATAGTTAAATCTGATTCTATGAATGGTTTAGAAATTGAGGTATAGATGATACTGGAGACGTGCAAATCTAAAATACTTTTTTTTCTAAATAAAAGTTTTTGATACCTTAAGACATAATTACAACTCTTTAACCAAAATCATATTAAAATATAGAAAATTATATACTTGGCAACATGTAATAAATGTGTAAAACACGTACTAATTATTTATTTTTAGACTTTAATTGTTTATTTAATCTCAAGTTTCTTTTGAATTTGATATATTTTGATTGTTTTGTACAGAAAAATGATAGATTTAACTTTCTAAAGTTAATTCGGCTAAAAAAGGATGAATTTGGCTCGAAAAGGAAGGGACTGAAGCATAAGAATAGTGTGGACCAAAATGCAACAACATTAGGACTAAAATGAAGAACTATCACCGTATAGGGATAAATATCAAACACACGAGAGAAAGGGTATCCATCCAATATTTGCCAGATTTTCTAATCTTGTTGGCAGAAGGAGGTGCGTGATCGCGCGCCTTGTTCTGCCCTTGTGGATCAAATTGCAACAAATTCAGGACGTAATTGCAATACAACTTGCTGCGCGATCGCGCACCTCCTTCTGCCCTGTGGATTAAATTGCAACAAATTCAGGACATAATTGCAATACAATTTCCAACTATAACTTAATGTATGATGATTACAAGTACAGGGATCCAATTGATATTTATTACTTAAATTGCATGATGTAGGACAATTCTAGAATTTAATTAGTTTAGGAAGTCTTTTATTGTTACTAATTTAATTTGTTATTTAATTCCTAGTTTATTTATTTAGGTAGGAGTTATATTTCCTTATTTGAGTTAATTTGTAACACTAGGTTTTCTCTATTATATATAGAGAGTCTATGTTATTATTGGAAATAATCTTTCATTGAATAAAATATTCCCCTTTGATTTTATCGCTAATGGGATTATTATCTTGACACTCGTGTTTCGAGCCGTTAGGGTTAGAACGACATCTAATCCCGTCCGTTAAAACGTTTATCTAACCCACTGCGTTAAAGAACCGAATGAGATTCGGCGTTCGACAAAGTACTTTCATCTCATCTCGTTATTTCGCCTGCGTCATTGCAGTTTTGGGCAGAATTGGATGCGCGACTGTGTAGCGAAGGTGCGCAACCGCGTGACGCTTTGTCCCCCATAAATGGTCAATTTTTGGACTTAAAAGGAGAGAGAAGGGAAGAAAGAGGGTTGGTCATTTCTTGGGATAGCTTTGGAAAGGAAAAGAGAGAGAAAAAAGAAGAGAAGAAGAATAAATTTGAAGAAGAATTTGGAGAAGCATCAAGTTCGAATTTGGATGATTAAAGCTCTCCTATTCTAGTTTATCTCTTTCCTTTATTTCAAATTATTGTTGTGAATTGAACAATTTTTTGATTTTCAAATTCATGCTAATTATTGAATTTATGATTTGTAAATTTGAATTCTACTCAATGTGTGGCTAAACCTATTTTTTAGGGCAATGATTTAATCTATTTGAGCATCCATTTCTAAGATTGTATTGTTCAATTGATTTGAGATTGTGTGTCGAGTGTTTATCATGAGAATTAATGCTTTTGGATATTTGATTAATATTTGAATGAATTGTGAGTTGATAGGATTTGAGAAATGAACATCATATCTAGATCATGTGATAAACATCGTAAATTATATATTAGATAGAGATATAGTAATATGGTTTGCGTAGTTTGATTAGAAATTATCACCATTTGTAATGCATTTTCGTTTAATTAATTTCACATAGAGATATAGTAAAGTTTTAGATGCGAAATAGACTCGAGTGATATCTAGAGAGACAATCGAATAAATTAGGATAATTAATTAACAACACATATTTTAAATTAGAATAACATCAATTGAAAAAGTGGATGAGACTAAATACAATAAAATCATTAGTCCTAGACATTTCCATTACTTGAATTCTTGGAGTGTTTTGCTTAATAGTTAATTTTAATTTTCTAAATCAATGTTATTTCGATTCCTTTAGATAAACTCGTAAATTAATCACCTTTGGTAGTTATAGGATTACATTCCTCGTGGGATCGACATCCACTTATCACTTTATTATTTGTTTGCGATACGTGCACTTGCGTTCGTTAATTTTACACGCAACAACATATTGTCCATGGAATAAAACATTTGATGTGCTGAGCATTATTCCAAGGCTCAGAATAAGGTTGTGAAGAATTGGAGTTCGAGTCTCCAAGAAGCGTCCGGTCTAACATCAACACATATTTGTGACACATTCGTGATGCAAATGCAAGATCATTAAAACAATTTCATTGGCATAAGCCAATGTCTATACAAACTTCATGACAGAAACTGAATGATCTTGCAGATAGCCATTGTATAATTCATAAAACTAATTGCAATATATTGCTTCACATAATCCACACAAACAAATTCATCTTTGCTGAAATCAAGATAGAGAAGATCAGATATTTTTGGTCCAGCTAAGAAGCTCAAGAAGCAACCCACCAAAGCCAAAATTACATCACACTTCTCATTGATATTGCCCAAATTTTCTAGTGCAATGAATCCAAATGTCCCTTTTACTATATCTTTTAAGTTACACCTTCAGGAATAGACACAAAGAGTGAAAAATCAATTACAGTTTGACAACACAGTCTTCTCCAAGTAAGATGCTTATTGGTTTAATATCTCTAAAGAGAATGGACCAGAGGAATCCAACATGGAGATAAGCAACTTGTCATAAGCAGTAAAGCAACGAAAACGATTAGTACATTTATTATTAGAAGAGGCAATTAATTTTCTTGATAAAAGCGATGAAGAGAACCTTGAAAGAAAAGGAAAGTCAACCCCGAGTTAATCAAATTTAGCTACTACAAAAGTTGGCCGATTGCAAGTCCTTAAAAAAAAAATGCTTTGGCTAAGTGTTGTAACCACTACTACAAACACGGGCATAGATGATAGATAATATCTATCACGAACGGTACTTTGTGGTAATATTTATCTATCAACTATTGTCTATTCATGCATAGATGATAACTTTTCAATGCCATATTATTTTGTGACAAAAGCAGTTATTGTCATAACACTATGACAAAAATTTATCATGAACATATGATAGGATTATTTGTTGTCACAAAGTTATCAAAATTTTTTTATAGTTTTTCATTTGTCTATTTTTTTGGTTTTTGTTTGATAAATTTGTGCGTTTTTTTTTGTTTGTCCCCCTGTTTTAGCTTTTTTTATTTGTTTTATTTTTGTAATTACTTGTAATTTTTTCAATTTTTTTTTTACTTTTGAATAGAATTTGTTTATATTAATTATTAATGTGACTAAAATGATAAAAAATAAAATTAAAATAGCAAATATTATTTAACTAAAAATAAGAAAAAATTAAAATAAAACAATAATCAAGAAATTCTTCATTCCAAATCCCAAATATAATTTTTAAATATACAAACGTAATTGTCAGTTCATTTCTAACAAATATCATTGCCAACATAATTAAAATTCATCATTCCAATCTAAATAAAATAAAGTTAACAAACATAATTCTCCATGTGAAGTTAAATGAAAATCAAACCCCAATGCCAATATAATTATTATGTATATAGTGTTGATTACGTATTATACCCATGAAAATGCTCTCTTAGAACTCTGTCTTCAATATCAGTTTCTGAATCTTTGCACAACTCAGCGTGTAGGTCAAGTATCACACCTGAAATTAAATGGGGGTGTTAATATAGTTAATTATCTCTGCACATGGGTTCTTATCTTTCCAATTTTTTTGGTCTAAAATGTTAATATTAAATAAAAGGAAAACAGAGAAAAGGAAAAGCGAAACATACATTCTTTCTTGCTTTTCAAGAGGTTAAGCTTCCTTAGTTTCAGAATAACCTGTGAAGTATTTGGAATAAGAATCAAACATCAAGCTTAAGGCTAAAACTAAAATCACATAGTAATCTTTTGCATTTTATGTTTTCCCTTGACATTTTATATTGTAAACTTCATTTTATACTTTGATTGGTTAATAGGAAAACTGTGAATAAAAAAAGAAAATAGTTTTAAACCAAAGTGGCATGTAGCACAGACCTTAGCTTTGCTGTCTAAGATAATGAATACTGATCTCATTATGCAGTTTGCGTGAAAGTCAATATATTAAAAATCACTACCCATGGAAAATTTTAAAAACTTGATATTCCTTTTCCTCATTCACTTATTTCCTTCAACTTCTCTGAAGAGCTTCCAGCAGATGATGGCTCAAGAATCGTGCTGCGGAATTCCCTGAGTTGAAAATTTAAAAAAGTAGATTATATTTCTCTACTTACATATAACAAGTTGAAGAAATAATTTACCTACATATCGCATTTATATCTAGACACAAGATCAGATTACTATCTGTAAATTTCAAAAAATTTACTTCTTAATCTGAAGAAGAATTACAATTGTTTTCTCAAATTTACAAACTATAAACCCAATGAAAACTAAAAAGAAATTGGCTAATAAACAAAAACCTCAAGTGTACCCACAATTGTATTGCTCAACTTAGACAATGAAGTTTACAATAAAGAATTAATCAATATGACAACTAGAGAGAGGAAACTTGATAACTAATGACTGTGCTTGACCATGGTATAAAGTAACTGCGACTTAAATGAAAACACAAGAGTTAAAAGGATAAAAATAATACCACTTGAGGAGTGATTTTAATCATTAGCCACTTATGCATGAGCTGTAGCAAGTAAAGTTGCCCAAACAGAGGTTATATGACTGTTCAACTTCCCTGCCTCTGTAGATCTGCATTAAATGTGCAGAGGTCCCCTAGTTTGCCTTCTACATCAACAACCAATTTACTGAGTAATGACTAAGATAAATATAAACATATATGATGAAACTTGTAAATATGTTTTCCTTTCATACCATTATTTGATTTTTAACTTACAAGTTTCACCCCCAGAAGTTTAAAATATCATAACACAGCGAAGTATATGCATAATTTACTTGAAGACTACCCAAAATAATGTACAAATTAAAAAAAAATTGATAAAGAAGAGATAAAAAAAATTGTATGATACAAATAATGCACATATAACCTTACATACATATAAAATATAGATATATACCAAAGATGAATTATTTATCGGAATGATTTAAATTATTGATTGTTGATAGACAAATTAAGCAACACTGTAGAATATATATATATATATATATATATGTTTTTAATTAAATTCTTTGTTGGAAATGTGTAATCTTGTTGAACAAAAGTGTCAGGTGAAAGATCTTCAAAATGCATGTTTATTTGTCTATCCTGTCTGAATGAATGACATTTTTGTGTTTATCTAATCAGGATTTATGTATAATATATAGTTTATTTAGAAAATAAAATGATTTATTACACAGATCATAAGTTAATAGCAAGCATAATTTACACGGTATCCCCACAGGAGCAGTAAAAGGAGTGTCCAAATGTTGAATTTAACATTCATTTTAATCATATTAAAATGACAAACATTTTTTTACATTGGTATTTTAAATCTTGCAAACAATCTGGACAATTTAGAATAATGTACATTCTCCAGAAACCAATAAGAAACACAAAACTCATTTCCCAATCAAATTGGTTTGACAAACAAAATGCAGAATCGCCACCGAGGAATCAGGCCGGGATTATTCCGTCTCAACAACTATTGTTGTTGTTGGTTGCCGATATCGGTGAAACTATTGATGGTGGTTCTGGACCAAATTCCACTGCACATATTGTTGCTAGGGTTCGCTAAAACAAATGTGTATTGATAGGTAAAAAGCTAGGGTTAGTTGTCAAGATGGTTAAATCATAAAATATAGATAGAGTTTGACGAAGGCAAAGATTATAGAGTCGAAGCAATTCCAAACAGATTAAAGGTAAAGATTCCACGAAAAAGGCAAAGATTTAAGATCTTGTACAAATTTCCAGTCGAGCAAATTTCATCATACACAATGAAATGAAAAAACGTCGTTTTAATGAGTATGATGTCACTTCAATAATTAAACGACGTTGTTTTATTTCTTTATGGTAAATTATCCATGATTTATTCAATCAAACAATGTTGTTTTAATAATGATTACTTTTATTGTTTTGTCATAAATTTTTTATATTCTTTCATCAAGAAATTCCCAAAAAAATGAATCTCAGTTTTAGCAATAAATTCTTGATAGAATTAAATCATACTATTATGATAGAAATCATTTCTGTCACGAATCTCTCAATCAAGAAATACCGTTTTTGTAGTAGTGAATTGTATTGTTCATCCTCCATTGAAAATATAAGAATGATTAGACTTAAGACAAAGATAGTTAAACATATAGAGAAAGAGCCCTCTAACAATCCTAATTTTACTTTGCAAAATTGTAGAAAAATTGAGATTATAACTACACAAGAAACAAATTGTTTATATAAATAAGCAATGAGAGTATTGCTTCCACAAATCAAATTTAAGAAGAAAATAAAAAAGTGAGAGAACAGTTAGAGTGGCAAATGTTTAAATAATTCCAAATCAATGCTCTTCCAAAAACCCGATCAAATTCATGATCGATATCAGAAAACAACTCTTCAAAGTCAAGCAGTGGCTCTCTCTTCGCTTCATATTCACTTGCACAACTTCCTCTTCTCCCTCTTGTTCACCGATTAAGTGATTATTGTGAAAACATTGATCATCTTTCGAAACATATCAACTTCTTCCCTTTGATTGCTTTTAGAGAACAAATCTTCAACATCAACTGTAGAACTTCTTATCATTTCTGTCCCAGCTCTAGATTCTACAACTTCCAAAATGTTATTGCCGCGGGATAACTCAATTGGTTGGTAAAGGTAGTTTTTTTTTTCCTTTTTCTTTTTAGTGCATGTGATAGACATGTGTTGTATTTGTCAATTGTTAATGAAAATTATATTTGGTCCTTCAAAAATATTTTTTATCACTTTCCTTAGTTCTATTTAGGTGCACAGTTACTTTAACACACCAATTTTTAATTCAAAACTCTAGTGTTTGAATTAGCTCCAGAACACTAGTTATTTTAGGCTCTCATTTTTTCAGAATGTAATTGGTTGCTTGGCTGCTATAATTAATTCTCCTCAGTTCTATTTGAGTGCATAGTTACTTTTGACATGACAATTTTGCATCAAGGCCCCATGTTTGAATTAGGTATGCCAATTATGTCAGGCTCTCATTTTTTTGAATGTGATTGGTTGCTTGGCTGCTCTAATTGATACTAATATAACCAAGAATGTTTTTGCATCATCACTCAATATGTTTCAATTTGTTAATGGGAAAGTTGTTTAGCTGCTGGAAGTCACATTCATAATTTAATTAATGAAGAACAAGGCAATCCAAGTGCTTGAGAAAAAATTTGTAGAGGTAGATTAAAAATGACGTTTGTTTTAAACATAAAAAAAGTCATTTACAAGTAACAAAAACACAAAGTGTATTTTGTTTGTTTTATATCAGTTTCTGTAGTCTTGACCTATTTGTTCTTATGTTGTACCTTTGCTTTTATACTTTGTGGCTGGTCATTACTTCATTTTCTTGTAGTTATTGTGTCTATTTTCACTGCTTTTGTTTTCCTTTTTGTTTACATTCAGATACTTTGTTTGGTGAATAGATGAAAATCTCATCATTTTCATTCAAAATTTATCTTTTTCTTTTTGAATAATTCTTGTACAAACCCATAGTAGAATAACCATGTAGAATTTTATGTTTCCATGTGATGAGATAACAAGAAGACTTAAACTTGTGGAACAATCTAGCTACTCTTTCTTCATAAGCGTGTTAAAAATTGCCATTTTTGGTTTGCTAGAACAATGCACCAGAAATATATGCATGCATGGCTACATTAGAAGTTGATAAATAATCTCGTTATGTATTTGGCTCTACACTAACATGTGGGTACTATAATTTAATACTGTACCGAGAGAATTTAAAGAACTGTGGTATTGTTTAACTAAATTAGATATCTATGCTTCTTGCAATGTTGGTCCTTTCTTGCCCAAAATCTTGTTTCTCTTAAAGAGCCAACACTTTTTGGCCTTAAATTTACACAACTTAGATAAACTTCCAATATGTGTGTTAGGAGTTGTTTGTCAATAATGGGACTTGGGAACTAATTTTGAAAGTCTAGAAACAATGTGTTCTTTTTTCCAAACTTTTTTGGGTAGTAGATAAATTGATGACATTGTATTACGGATAGTACCTTTCTAAACTGGTCTATTATAATGGAGGTAACATCTTCTGTTTTTGAAGGAGTCGATCTAGCCTTTGTGGATTTAATCTATAACTTTATTAGGCACAGTTTCATGTATGTTATTGAACCAAAAATACCCTTGATACAACATTACTATATATTCGTGATGAAAAATATGGTTTAGTCTAAAATCATATCTATGGCCCTCGGATAATCAGGCAAGTCATGAGATTCGTCACAATGAAGCATACCACTCTGAGCAAAATTTTAAAGGTCTATAGTGACATTTTGGCACTCTTGATCTATTATCGATAAAACACAACAATTTAGGGAGATTATTTCTGTCTCTTTGATGTAATTGTATGGCACAGGAACATGGCTGGTTTTATTCTTCAAGATAACAACATTATCATCATCATCTGAAGAAATTTTTTTATAACAACATTATTAAATTTGTGTAAGTTGGTCAAGGTATGTTTTTTTTAATAATGTTGTTGTTGGAAGATATTAGTATGTAGGATTTTAGGAGTAATTTGTGAGATAAATTAGGAAATATAAGTTTCTAATTTTGTTTTGATTATAGGCTGATTTAATTGGCATTCTAATTATAGGTTATTTTGATTAGCTTCCTAATTCGAGGCTCAATGTTGTATTCATTTTGATTCTTTCCCTAATTGTTTTTTGCTATAAAGGTAGGGTTCTATGTATTATAAAGGGTGAAAAATATAATTTCATTATTCTCAATGTCTTTGACATGGTATCATAGACCTAGGCTTTTTTTTCTTGTTTGAAATTTTTTTTTCTTCATCTTGTTAGCAGTTCGTGAGGATGCTCATACCAGTACCCAAGTGGAGGAGCCTACTAGCCAACATAATTCTTGAGACCTACAGAGCATTTAAGCGGTGTACAAGCTGAATGGAACGAACTACTTGAAGTGGTCCCAGTTTGTTCAAGCTTTTTTAAAGGGAAGAGGTAAGCCCCGCCATATCCTTGGAAAAAGGCCCAATAAAGGACACCCAAAATTTGCTGCTTGGGACAAAGAAGACTCTATGGTCATGTCATGGCTTTGGAATGTAATGGCACTCGAGATTAGTGAAACTATTATTTTTTTTAACTACTACAAGAGATATGGGAAACAATCAGACAAACCTATTCAAAGGTTATTGATGCAGTCTAAATATATGAGATCAAGACGAAGTTTGCTTCTGCGAAATAGGGAAACAGATTAGCAACAGAGTATGCAAACCATCTGAAAAATTTATGGCACGGGTTGGATTATTACCAGGTTCTCGAGATAAAAAACACTGAGGACGCAGTTGTGCTAAAGGCATTCATAGAGAAAGACAAAATGTATGATTTTTTGGCAGGTCTCAATGTAGAATTCGACCTTTTAAGAGTTCAAATTTTGGGAAAAGAACTACCCTCACTAAATGAAGCGATTGTGATTGTTTGTGCCATGTTGGATGTAAAACCATTGGAAGGATCTGCACTACTTACAACTAGTTTAAATGGGCAAGCCTCAGAAATAGGTTTTGCTGTAAGTACAGACAATAAGAAACCTGATTCGAAAGGGATGAATAAAGGAAACCTTGTGTGTAACTACTGCAAGAAAAGTAGTTATATAAAGGAAAATTGTTGGAAGTTATATGGGAAGCCATATAACCCTAATCAGTCCACTCAGAATTGGGGAGAAAAAAACTAGCAACAAAAGGGACAAGCTCATGTTGCACAAATGAGCACAGACAATATCAATGATCAGTTAGATTCCAGTGGCAGAGAATTCAAAAAGGAGGATATTGACCGTCTTAGGTCTCTTCTTGACTCACTTGAGAAGCCTTCAGGTTCTTCTTCATTGGCGCTTTTTGGTATGCTTTATGACTGATATGTTCTTAGTGTCTCAGATAATGCCTCAAACTTCTTTTTGGATTATTGATTTAGGAGCAACAGACCATATGACCTATTTACCCTATATTTTTTCCACTTATAGTCCCTACCCTAGTAATAAAAAGATCATTATAGTTGATGGATCATTCGTCACTATAGCAGGTTACGGGAATATATCATTAGGAAAATCCTTGTCTCTAAAAAATGTCTTCCATGTGCCAAAATTGTCAACCAACCTTATATGTCATACAGATTACTAGAGATATGAACTGCAATCTTATTTTTTTCAAAAACCTCGTGTATATTTTAGCAATAAGCTATAGGGAAGACAATTTGGCATGCTAAAGAAAAGGATGCTCTCTATTATCTCGAGCCTTTGAGTAGGAAAGTGAATGTTAGGGCTGGTAATTCATTTTTGTTATTGTCAGAATCTTGCACAAATAAAGACTAAATGTTTGTCCATCATTTGCAACTTGATCATCCTTCCTTTATAACTTTAAGTCTTATGTTTCCTTTTTGTTTAAAAATATTGAGTTGAAACAACTTTATTGTGAAATTTGTGAACTTACCAAATACAAATCTGTTTCTTTCCCTCTAAGTAATAATAAATCATTATTTCCTTTCTATTTAATACACAGTGATGTTTGGGGTCCATCAAAGGTGGTAAATGTTTCTGGGGCACGTGGGTTTGTCACATTCATTGATGATTGCACAATGGTTACATAAGTCTTCCTCATGAAAGAATCTGATATAGCCAATATTTTTTCAAGTTTTCATAATATGATAAAAACACATTTCGGGGTGAGAATTAATAAAACAAGGACAGACAATAGGAGAGAGTTTTTCAATCAAAATTTATCACTTTTTTTCAACAACGAAGGAATAATTCATGAATCCTCATGTATTGATACACCCCAACAAAACGGATTAATAGAAAGAAAGAATAGACGTCTACTTGAAACTAATCAAGCCTTGTTTTTTTAAAGAAAAGTTCTAAAATACTTTTGGGGGGAAGCTGTTCTTACTTCAACCTATTTTATTAATCAATTACCATCTAGAATCTTAGGCTTTAAAAGTCCTTAAGAAACACTTTGACAACACTTTCTAAATTTTAAAACCCAAAACAGATTACCTCTTTGAGTATTTAGGTGTGTTGCCTTTGTACATATTTATGCTCACCATAAAAGTAAACTTGATCCTCAGGCATTTAAGTGTATTGTCATAGGATACTCTTCAACTCAAAAAGGCTACAGATGCTATAATTCATCTACTCATAAAAGTTACACTTCCATTGATGTCACATTTGTTTAACATGAAAGCTTCTTCCATCATCCTTCTCCTCAGGGGGGATATGACATTGACTCATGATGAGAATGATGATAATGTTTTGGACTTCATACCTGACCTTCCAGCCTCAAGTGCCTGAATAGCCACTTCTATCACTTAGTTCTATTTCTATCACATCTGAAAATGTAGCTCCAATACCTCGAGAGCCTCAGTTATAACTGGAACAGCCCTCTAAAACTCTACCTAGACAACTAACCAACACAATAATCACTAAACCACTTCAAGTCTACTTGAGAAAGAATTAGTACAGGACTGATTTAAAGCAAGCCCAAAAGTCAGAACCTATGCTTAGGAAAGAAGCTACACATAGCCAAGATATCACCCAGGTAAACACTTATACTTGTGTAATTGATAAAAGTGAATTAGATTTACCCATTGCAATTTGAAAAGGCACCCGACAATGTACATAACATCCACTCTCACAGTTTGTCTCTTTTTAAAGAATATATCCCTTACATAAAACCTTCCTCACTCACCTAAATTTAGTAGCCATTCCTAAGACAATATCTGAGGCACTAAGCATTAAAAAGTGGAAGCAAGCTATGAAAGTAGAAATGGATGTGCTTGAGAAAAATAAAACTTGGGAAATGGTTGAGTTGCCGAAAGGAAAAAGGCCAATGGGATGCAAATGGGTGTTCTCAATAAAATACAATGCAGATGAGTCTCTTGAGCGGTACAAAGTGAGACTAGTAGTGAAGGGTACACTCAGACTTTGGATGTTGACTACTATGAGACCTTTGCCCTAGTGGCAAATATGAATACGATGAGAATTTTATTGTCTCTAGCTACTAATTTTGATTGGACTTGGCAACAGTTTGATGTTAAGAATGTATTCTTACATAAAGATCTTGAAGAAAAAATTTATATGGAAGTCCCAGCAGGATTTGGTGTTAGTAAAAAAAATTTGGTGTGCAAACTAAGAAAGGCATTATACGGGTTAAAGCCATCTCCTAAAGCTTGGTTTGGCAGGTTTGCAAGAGTAATGTTAGCAGTATATTACAAACAAAGCCAAGGTGATCATACTTTATTCATAAAACACTCTACTTCAAGGGGAGTCACAAAACTTATTGTATATGTAGAGGACATCATTGTTACTAGGAATGATCAAACAAAAAAGGAAGTGCTCAAAGGAAGGTTGGCTAAAGAGTTTGAAATAAAAGATCTTGGCAAGCTAAAATACTTCTTAGGAATCAAAATGGCTCATTCAATAAGTGGAATCTTTATCTCGCAACAAAAGTATATGATTGACTTACTAAAAGAAATGAAAAAAACAGGTTGTAGACCAGTTGAGACACCTATTGAGCTTAATCACAAGCTCGGAGAGGTAATGGATGACATACCAGTGGATAGAGGAATGTATCAAAGACTTGTTGGAAGATTAATCTATTTGTCTCATACTAGGTAGGATCTAACCTATGCAGTTAGCAGAGTGAGTCGATTCATGCATAATCCGAAAGAAATTCACCTCTAAGCTGTGTATAGAATCCTACAATACCTAAGTCGAGTCCAGGCTGAGGTTTACTATTCAAGAAAGCATCAAATATGAGCTTGGAAGTGTATACAAATTCAGATTATACTGGATCAATTTCAGATAAAAGGTCAACCTCAGGTTATTGTGCCTTTCTTGGTGGGAACCTGGTTACATGGAAAAGTAAAAATCAGCCAAGTAGTTAGAAGGTCAAGTGCAGAAGTTGAATTTCGTGCCATGGCTTTAGGAGTTTGTGAGTTATTATGGTTGAAAATAATTTTGAAAAATCTTAAGGTTTACGTGGAGAAACGAATGAAGTTGTATTGTGATAACAAGTCAACCATCAATATTGCACATAATCTAGTATAACATGAATGCACCAAGCATGTGGATGTTGGTCGTCACTTTATAAAAGAAAAACTCGATAATGGACTAATTTGTATGCCATATGTCTCAACAGAAGGACAACTAGTAGATGTGTTAACAAAAAGGTTAGCTAGTTATACATTTCAACAAATTATTAGCAAGTTGAGAATGGAAAATATCTATTTCCTAACTTGAAGGGAGTGTTGGAAGATATAACTGTATAGGATTTTAGGAGTAATTTGTGAGATAAATTAGGAAAGTATAAGTGTATGATTTTGTTTTGATTATAGGCTGATTTAATTGGCGCTCTAATTATAGGTTATTTTGATTAGCTTCCTAATTCGAGACTCATTGTTGTATTCATCTTGATTCTTTCCCTTATTATTTTTTGCCTATAAAGGCAAGGTTCTATGTATTGTATTGTAAAGGGTAAGAAGTACAATTTCATTATTTTCAATATCTTTGACAGTTGTTATGATTTGGTCAATGATTATGTAAACCAGTTGATGTATCAAACTAGTTTTACTACAAAATTGAGTAATTCCTTTTACCTTCACCAACTGATAAGTGTCTGTCTACAGGATATCAAAAGATAAAAGAGTATTAGTCTCAAGTATCAATTTTGTAAATTTTACTACCAATGTCCAAATTGATCTATTCAATGAGGAAATCATGTTTATTTGGGGTTGTAGTGTATTTTAGTAGCAATCACCCTGGAACATTACTCCTAATAACGTTTTGGTTGACATTAGTTAAGTAATGTTGGTTGATTAATTGCTCTATGGAAGGGCATGGTAATTAAACTTTTTTAGGATAAATTTGCAACATCATGAACATTATTAGGGAGGAGTTTACTGCCTTTTATATCAAGGCATTCTGTGTCTTTGCTTGTTAATGTTGTATGATGCTAAAATTGTTGCATGTTGTTGCAAAAATCTAGTTCATTTCTAAAACTGTTGGTGTTTCATTTCTAGTGGTCATCTCATGCTGGGGGAAGTTGAAAACACACGGCGATATTACAACAGGATCTTGCAAACGACTTTGGTAAGCATCTGTTTGTTTACTATGAGATTAATGTCTTTACTAGAAATTTATATGAATTATATATAGTAAATTCAGTTTTAAAAGTGATTTTGTTAACTGCGTTTATCAACCAAGTGGGGAAATGGAGAAAAGTGGAATAAGGGAGAAGCAAAATCTTAAGATTTTCTCACCATTGAAATATATATTACTGGCTCTATTTTAAGGTTAATTTTATGAGTTGGTTCTTTCAAGTTATGCTCATGTTTTATGAAGGCTAGAGAAGCATGGGAAGCATGCTAGAGAAACCTCTCTACTCACTCTTCCCACCCTTATTAGAATCCAAAGCACACAAAAAGATATTACAATAAGAGAATGACCCCAATTGACTTGGGTTCTTAAGTGTCATACACTCTTGTGAATGGATACATAAGCAAGTAGCAAATTTACAAAATTTTTATCCTTGTGCTGTCATGTGCACTTTCCTTGTGACAAGTTTGAGGTTGATACATCAAATAAATTTGGTATATATTTTAAAATATAAGTCTATTAATTTATTGAGTTGATGTCAATTACAAATTAGATTTTGGAATTTACAAGACAAGTCATCTTTCCATGATCTAGTGATGTTGGAGAAAGAAGATATCCAATATATAGCTGTCAGAAAACTCTGATATATAGGAATAATAAAACCAGATTCTGGTACTAGAAATTCAGGTTGGTAGTAAGACGATTAGGAAATTATAGGTAATTTAGAGTTGTAGCAATGCAATAATAGAGAAAGAATTAAGGTAGGCTGTAAAATTAGGCACATGAGAACAAAGTCCAATGTGTATTTTCATATGCATCACACCTACAATTCACTAATTCACTAGGACCTGCTAATAAGCCTCAGAATAACCTAGAAATGATCAAAATACACCTAAATGCTAAAATTTAAAAAAATAAATAAAACAAATTATTTTAACCCCAATTAATCAAACCTATATTAAATTTAGAAAATGTCTTTGAATTTTTTGTTCCTTGATTTTGTTTTTGCTTAAGCTTCTTGTTGTCTGGCATCAAATAAGCTTCAATAGTTATTTTGTAGCTTAATAAGTTGATCTCTTAAATTCTAATTGTAGCGCAAGATTTTCAAGGTTAATTTCCATTCACATTCACAAGTAATAACTTTAAGTATTTCTCAAATGTGTAACACTTGGATTCCTTCCATTAACAAGGCATAGATGTCAAATTAGAATTGGTAAATCTAGATGTTTGTGACACGGTTTCCTTTTCATGATATCTTTTGAGTCATAAAATTTGAATTCATGCAGATAAAACAAAAAAGAAAGTCAATATTCTGCTTATGGATTCAATTCTTCATTTGCTCTGTCATTTAATTTTGGGAGGGTAGGGGAAAGACACGAATTTTGAATTTTAGATTGCTGGGAATAAGGTAGTGTGGTGAGGAAGGTATTATGAAGTAGTGTAACATTATACTACTCTTGCTTTATCTAGCAATGTTGAATCTCGCATTTTTATAGCTATTTGTTTGTTTTTGTAATTATGTTGTTGCACACACTCAAAGTGATAAATGCGTAAAACACGCGCTAATAATTTATTCTTAAACTTGAATTGCTTGTTTAATCCTCAAGTTTTATTTGGATTTGATGTATTTTGATTATTTTGTACAGAAAATGATAGATTTGGCTATTCAAGACAAATTTGATTAGAAAAGGATAAATTTGGCATGAAAAGGAAGATGTTTGGGGACCAAAGTGCAAGAGATGTACGGATCAAAATGCATACATATCACAATAAGAGGCAAAAATCAAAATAATTAAAAGTACGGAGGTCCAATCGATATTTGTCAGAGTTTCTAACCATCTTGGCACGCGCACTGCGTTCGGTCCAGGTGGAGCAAATTGCGACAGAAATAAGATTGAAATGAAATAAAATCTCAAACTATGATTCAATGTTTGGTTAATCATAGGTAAAGGGACCCAATTGTAATTTTCTAGCCAAATTGAATTCTTTGGCAAAATTGGGTGCGCGACCGTGCAGCGCGACCGTGCAGCGCTTCCTTCCCCACCAAATTGTACGATTTTTAAAGTTCTTAGAGAGAGAAAGAACGGGACTTTTGGAGAGGTTTTGTTTTGGGATTTTAGAGAGAGAGAGAGAAGAGAGGAAGGAAGAAGGCTAGAAAGAGAAGAAGAAAAATCAACAAGAAGAGGGGGATTTCATCAAGAGATTAGGGAATTCTCATCAACTTTGTGGATTCAAGCTTTCATAATCTAGTTTTCTTTCTCTCCTATTTTAATTTAATCTTGAATTTAACAATATTGTGATTATTTGAGATTATATTATCAATAGTTAAATTCTTGATTGTGGGATTTGAATTATATATTATTTATGGCTAAACCCATTTTCTAGGGCAATGATTTAATCTATTTGAAACATCAATTTCTAATATTCTATTGTTCAATTGATTTGAGATTGGGTGTTGAGTATTTATCATAATAATTAATGTTTTTGAATATTTAGCCAATATTTGAATGAATTGTAGATTGATAGGAATTAAGAAATGAATATCATATTTAAATCGTGTGATAAATACCATAAATTGCATATTAGATAGAGATATACTAATATGGTTTGCGTAGTTTAATTAGAAATTATCACCAATTGTAATGCACTTCTATTTAATTAATTTTACATAGAAATATAGTGAAATTTTAGGTGCGAAGTAGACTCGATTGATCTCGAGAGAGACAATCGAATAAATTAGGATAATTAACTAGCAACACTTGTTTTAAATTAGAACAATGTCAATTGAAGAATTGGATGATGCAACCAAATACGATAAAATCATTAGCCCTAGAACTTTTCATTAGTTGAATTTTTTAATCAATTTGCACAGTAGTAATTTTAGTCTATTTTAATTTTCTCAATCAAAATTATTTCGATTTCTTTAGAGAAATTCGTATATTAATCACCTTCAGTAATTATAGAATTAACATTTTTCGTAGGATCGACATCCTCTTATCACTTTATTACTTGATTGCAACACGTGCACTTGCGTTCGTTAATTTACACGCAACACAAAGCTTTGGGCCAAATAGCTGATTCCATCACAGATTATAGTCCAACCATAGCCCTTGATTCAAATTACACTAAGGTTTGTTCTTAAATGTATTTTCGGTGTTGTATTTTAGTTGCACAATAGCTCACATAGATTGTCAGATGATGTATTTCTTTCCTTTTAAGTTGTCTTTCAAATGTCATTGTTTGATCCTAGAATAACCTGCAAATGATGCTGAAAAAGACCAAACAGTCAGGATCACTTGGTAATCCACTGATAGCAAAAACATACGCAAACTCATTAATTATTGTCTTCGATGGAGGAAGAAGTGAAAAATGGAGCCCCCTTGGATTTCTACCTAAACTTGAAAGTTCATTCAGTTCGAACCCTTAGAACTTACAAAAAATTTGTACCACTCCATCAAACATGTTCTACCCGAATTTCTGACATAATAGATTGGCGATATCCCATGGAAAAGTAAATATTTAATTATATTAATAATGAGTTAGTGCTAGAAGTCCTTTAGACGTCACAATCTTGATGTGGCAAATTGTATCCTTAGATTTACCATATTTTAATGTTTTCAGATATATGTTTCGTTTTTTGAAGCAAAATAATCACAAAATTATTTTAAGCTCAGTTAAGTTGTAATCGTGCATAACAACAGCTCATCAAAGCTTCTTATTTGTTTTCTAAGAATTTTCCTTCTGAATTAAACAAGAAGTTGTTTACCATCTTTGATTGTGATCATACCAGAAGATTTAAAACATCTGATACAGCAGCTGATATGAAAAAAGTGTACCATGAAGTAGCACTCAAACATCACCCAAAAAGGCTTTCGTTTCTTTATACCTTTATTATTATTTATTTGTTTATGTGTAATGTCAAACTTGCTTTCACTTGTTCGTTATGTATTTCTGCTTTACTGTAGGCTGGATAGTTGCAAGGACAAAGAGCGGGAACAAAGGACAACTCTGGGAGTAAATTGCTTATTAGTTTTTCAATAGCATATACGACTACAAGCAGCATCTAGCTCTTGCCATTGTTATTCCTCTTAACACCCTCATATATATAGTGTTACAATCAGCCACAACTCTATAAATGAATGAGTACGGAAATGACGTCCATGAAATAGAGTGCCCTTAATGTAACGAAGAATGTGAAGAACAGTTGCGTAATGAGGAGAGCAGGGAGCAAACATGTATTGACTCACAATATGAACAACATAAGAGATGTCAGGTCGAGTAACCGTGAGGTAAACCAAACTACTAATCAGCTAGCGATAAAGAGTGGCATCCTTAAGTATAACTCCATCAAGGGGCGTAAGTTTGGCATTTGGCTCCAACGAAGTAGATGTGACTTTACTTCAATTAAACCAGCTCGAGCAAGGAGATCTGAGGTATATTTTGCCTGAGAAAGATACTAGCCATCAGAGTTAGAAAGTACCTCCAAACCAAGGAAGTAATTAAGGTGACCAAGATCTTTCATCTCAAAGTGTTTCTGATGTGAGGTCTTTAGAGCAGATATTTCATCAATAACATTGCCTGTAATGATCATATCATCCACATACAGTAAAAAAAGAATACAATCATGATCTGTGTTGCAAATAAGAGAGCTGGAACAAAAATCAAGTTGCTGAATGGTAGTGCTAAACTTGGCAAACCAAGCTCGAGGAGCCTACTTGAGACCACACAAGGCACAACGGAGCTTGCAAACTTTATGTGATGGACGAGCATATCTTGGAGGAGGTTTCATATAAACATCTTCAATGAAATCACCACTAAAGAAGGCATTTTTTACATCCATTTGAAACAGTGTCAATTAGTATACTGCTGCCACTACCAAAAAGCTTTGTACATATATCATACAAACAATCGGGACAAAGGTTT
This sequence comes from Melia azedarach, assembly GCA_028052125.1. NCBI lineage: Eukaryota > Viridiplantae > Streptophyta > Magnoliopsida > Sapindales > Meliaceae > Melia > Melia azedarach. The sequence goes on from CM051404.1 coordinate 5,782,951, forward strand.
CTTCATAGTCAACGCCATACTCTTGATTGAATCCTTTAGCAACCGGTCTATCTTTATACTGTTCAATAGAGCTATCAGCTTTAGTTTTGATTTTGTAGACTCATTTGCAGCCAATTGCTGATTTCTGAGGAGAGAGATCAACTAAGTTCCATGTATATGATTTTTCAAGAGCTTTTAATTCTTCTGCCATTGGTTGTTGCCAAACAGGATTAGAACTAGCTTCGAAATAAGATTGAGGCTTATACAAGGAAAGAGTATATAGTTTTAAATAAAAGTTTGGAGACATGCAATTGCGTTAGCTATCTCCATTGCAATTTGCGATCCATGGTAAAGGCTTAGAATAAGGTTGAGAAGAATTGGAGTTCGAGTCTCCAGGTTAGCATCTTGTCTAACATCAAGACATTTTGGTGACACATTTGTGATGCAAACACAAGATCATTGAAACAACATTGGCATAAGCCTATGTCTATACAAACTTCATGACAGAAAATGAATGGTCTTGTAGAAAGCCCTTGTATAATTCATAAAACTAATTTCAATATATTGCTTCACATAATCCACATAAAAGAATTCATCTTTGCTAAAATCAAGATAAAGAAGATATTTTTGGTTCAGCTAAGAAGCTTAAGAAGCAACACATCAAAGCCAAAATTACATCACACTTCTCATTGATATTGCCCAAGTTTTCTAGTGTAATGAATCCAAATGTCCCTTTTTCTATATCTTTTAAGTTACACCTTCAGGAATAGACACAAGGACTGAAAAATCAAACAGTTTGACAACGCAGTCTTCTCCAAGTAAGATGCTTGTAGGTTTAATATCTCTAAAGAGAATAGACCAGAGGAATCCAACATGGAGATAAGTAACTTGTCACAAGCAATGAAGTAGCAACAATGATTATTACATTTATCATTACAAGAGGCAATTAATTTTCTTGATAAAAGCGATGACCTTGAAAGAAAAGGAAAGTCAACCTCGAGTTAATCAAAATTAGCTACTACAAAAGTTGGCCGATTGCAAGTCCTTTAAAAAAATGCTTTGGCTACTATAAAAGTGTTGTTATTGTATTGTTCATCGTTCATTGAAAATCAAAGAATTATTAGACTTATAAAGAAAGATAGTTAAACATATAGAGAAAGAGCCCTCTAACAAGCCTAATTTTACTTTGCAAAATTGTAGAAAAATTGAGATTATAACTATACAAGAATCAAATTGTTTATATAAATCAACAATAAGAGTATTGCTTCCACAAATCAAATTTAAGAAGAAAAAAAAAGTAAGAGAACAATTAGTGGCAAATGTTTAAATAATTCCAAATCAATGCTCTTCCAAAAACCCGATCAAATTCATGATCGATACTATAAAACAACTCTTCTAAGTCAAGCAATGGCTCTCTCTCTGCTTAAGATTCACTTACTTGCACAACTTTTACTTCTCCTTCTTATTCACCGATTAAGTGATTATTGTGAACACATTGATCATCTTCAGGAACATATCAACTTCTGCCCTTTGATTGCTTTTAGAGAACAAATCTTTAACATCAACTGTAATATAACTTCTTACCGTTTCTGTGCCAACTCCAAATCCTACAACTTCCAAAACGTTATTGCTGCTGAATAACTCAATTGGTTGGTAAAGGTAGTCCTTTTTTTGTCTTTTTTTAATGCATGTGACAGACACATGTTGTATTTGTCAATTGTTACTGAAAAATATATTTTTTCCTTCAAAAATATTTTTTATTATTGATTTTGAAATTATAGAACTTTGCGTTAACGATATAATTTTTCGATGTTCCAGGAGTGACAATAATAACTCAAATGAAAAAAATTCTAAACCACATGCAAGTGCTATACTATGTTTAAACATGTCAATGGCAGAATTATTTGTAGATGCATTATCAACCCTACTTCCATGTTGACTTTATTTTGTTTAATCAGGGGATGATATTTGCGGGATTATTTTGCGTTTTTTTTTCTTTCTAACACTTGCTATTAGAGTATCAATTAAATCTTACCACTCAAATAATAAGGGTAAAACATATATTTCTAATTTCTCCGAGGTCCACAAAGCAAAAAAAATATATATAGAGAGAGGACTACGAAATAAATAAAGTTAAAAATAAGTGACTACAGAAACAGAAAAAAAAAAGGAAAAAGAAAATTAATGGAGTTAATTAAATCATATGGATTAAGAATTGGGCAAGTCTGTAGGCAATGTAAGAAAGAGAAGAGCATCTGTAACCTTCTAAGCAGAACCTTTGATCAAGTACGTTGCAACATCAGCGGTAATCTTTCTTCCATGTTTGACAAGAACTCGTCGTCGATTTCCGGCGAAGGCTAGAAGCACCAACACCGTGATCCACGTCACCATGGTGACACGGGCTGCTGCTACTATAACAGTTGCTAACACCACAACTAGGAGTAACAGCGTATAGAAGGCCGACCAACTTCTGCTGTGGTCGGCGTCGGCGTCGGCGTAGGCGTAAAATAAGAGAAGGCAGAGTGATACAAGGATCGAAAACAGAGATGTGGTTATAGTTCCAAGGAGATTCATGGGGAAGAAGAAGATAGAAACTGGGTTTTCGTTGGTTATCAATTACGCGGTGGGTGTGTGTGATTTTATTAATGAATAGGTGAGCTTAGTTAGGAAAAGGAAAATGTGAATGATGAGTTATATATAGCTTGTTATTTACAATTTAAAGTCCTGAGTTGAGTTACCCGTACGACGCGTTCGATCCAATTTGAAAAGTATTTAAGTTTAATTTCTGCAATAATTTTATGAATAAAAAATATTTTTATTCAAATTTATTTATTATTTGACTTTTAAATTATAGGTAGAACACAAGTGAGTGGTTATACAATAAAATATTAGCTATCAATCACAAGGACTCAAGACATATTGCAATGCGAGTCAGTCTTCAAGCAAGCCAAGCAAATTAATTGCTGATAATGAGCGATGACCAAATATAAATAGATCATAAATTATAAAGCAAGTCAGTCTCCAACCAAGTCTTCTTGATCAATATGATCATGGTCTTCTTAATTTATGTGATGCTTTAGAATTTTCGCATAATTTTGGCATAGTTTTTACACGCACATATTCCTAGATTACCATCATATATCCTAAAATATATATTTTGAAATGCATCAAGTTGCTTTCCTTGTCATCATTTAATTTGGGCACCTGCTATTTGAGAGGACCAAACCTTTCTAACCTTATTGGAGTACTTAGTGTAGGTGATAGATTAAGCCACCTCTTAGGCACCTTATTTGAATTTGAGTCTAGGATAGGTAAAGGAAATAAATTAATTATTTAGGATCCTACCCCACCCACTTATCATTTTAAAAAAAAGAAAAGAACGATGAGCGTAGACGACCTACAATGTCTATGCCTTTGTTACTCATTGTTAATGAATAATAATAATAAACCCTTATTTTTTTTTGTAGAATCTTAATCTTTTAGACGTCCTTTATCCTAAATTATATCTTAATTCTTTTTATTCATGTATACATTTATTTTCTACTTTTGAAATGCTCTCAATCATATTTCTTTTAACCTTTATTTCTTCTAACAATTAGATGGGTTTGAATCATAGTGATAAATATAAAAATTTAGAAATAAAGTAACCCAACCAAAATTACAAACAAATATGTTTTTAAAAAAAGAATTTTAAATAACAAATATTTTTTTTGTATTTTCATAATAAACATGTACATACTTTTAATTTATACAGCTACCATATAATGACATGCTAAATTAAAGACCCTAATTACTCTAACTTACAGGTTATCAAATAGATAGATAATGACAATATTAACCCATAAAATACTTTGAATCCAATTTAAAAAAATAGACATTTCACTTTTCGTTCTTTTTATAATTAAGTCTTTAATTTGAAAGGTATATAAGTTAAGTTGGTTTTTGTTTTCTTCATAAAAAGTTGCTGGAAATTTCTTTGATTATTACATTTTATTATCAAAGACATTACTATGGTTCACAATTATAGTCTTACATCAATTTTAAAAATTAGTCATTTTTTTAAACATGACAATAATAACTCAAATGAAAAAATTCTAAACCACATGCAAGTGCTATACTATTTTTAAACATGTTAATGGCAGAATTATTTGTAGATGCATTATCAACCCTACTTCCATGTTGACTTTATTTTGTTTAATCAGGGAATGATATTTGCGGGATTATTTTGCGTTTTTTTTTTCTTTCTAACACTTGCTATTATGCAGTATCAATTAAATCTTACCACTCAAATAGTAAGGGTAAAACATATATTTCTAATTTCTCCGAGGTCCACAAAGCAAAAAAAATATATATAGAGAGAGGACTACGAAATAAATAAAGTTAAAAATAAGTGACTACAGAAACAGAAAAAAAAAAAGGAAAAAGAAAATTAATGGAGTTAATTAAATCATATGGATTAAGAATTGGGCAAGTCTGTAGGCAATGTAAGAAAGAGAAGAGCATCTGTAGCCTTCTAAGCAGAACCTTTGATCAAGTACGTTGCAACATCAGCGGTAATATTTCTTCCATGTTTGACAAGAACTCGTCGTCGATTTCCGGCGAAGGCTAGAAGCACCAACACCGTGATCCACGTCACCATGGTGACACGGGCTGCTGCTACTATAACAGTTGCTAACACCACAACTAGGAGTAACAGCGTATAGAAGGCCGACCAACTTCTGCTGTGGTCGGCGTCGTGGTCGGCGTAGGCGTAAAATAAGAGAAGGCAGAGTGATACAAGGATCGAAAACAGAGATGTGGTTATAATTCCAAGGAGATTCATGGGGAAGAAGAAGATAGAAACTGGGTTTTCGTTGGTTATCAATTACGCGGTGGGTGTGTGTGATTTTATTAATGAATAGGTGGGTAGATTATTAGATGAGCTTAGTTAGGAAAAGGAAAATGTGAATGATGAGTTATATATAGCTTGCTATTTACAATTTAAAGTCACTGAGTTGAGTTATCCGTACGACGCGTTCGATCCAATTTGAAAAGTATTTAAGTTTAATTTCTGCAAGCAACTAACTATGCTTAATTGGTCCCACTGTGGCCTTCCCTTAATTTTTTTATCTGAAATTGTATTTCACTTGCTATATATTGGAGTGGAGGGACCTACTAGTCATAAAAAAAAATATCTTTTTAATTAGATATTTAACACTGCATGCATACTATTTCTTTAACATAATAAATATTACAGCATTTAAATTAATATTATAATATTTTAATTTGTTCTTTTCTATCCTGTCTACAAAATTAAATTCCTAATCCTTTTTAGTCCTTTCTTGTTAGCTTGAAATTCCTAATCTCTTGAATCCTAATCTGTACTGAAATCACACTTATAATTCTTAATTCTTTTTATTCATGTACACATTTATTTTCTATTTTTAAAATACTCTAAATCATATTTTTTCTATCCTTTATTTCTTTTAACAATTAGATGGGTTTGAATCATAGCCATAAACAAGGAAACCTGTATCATATATCTCAGCCAATAGAGGGCCTACAGCTTCAATGAGTAGACTACTTACTTTGACAGAGTCTAGGATAATTAGTGAAGCATAAAGCAGTCAAACAAGAATTAAAGAATGGAGATGTCAACAACTTGCCATATGTATATTGGGCCAAGGAAACCTGTATATTCCTCGTGGTCTCTACTGCACAAAGACCTAAGTAAATTAAGGATGCCTTTCCCTGGCTGCTGCTTCTGCAGTTTGAGATCTGCAAGCCTAAAACCTCAATTTGACACCTGCATTGCAGCTTCCTTGACAAAGGGTTTTGCATTGCCCTCTCGAACTGATTCTTTAACATCCCTTTGCCAGAACTTTTCATAGATTAAGAAAAGGGACCAATTTACAATGGAGCAGCAGATTGTAATATTTCTAATTGATGAGCACCCCTCAGCTTCAAGCAAATCACTACTTAACAATCTTTAAGATTAAAGTTTAAGATTAATTTTAATTAGTTAGGTTATTGTGACTTTTAAATTATAGGTAGAACTTATTTATTTGTTGAAGTTTAAATATAATTTATTATCATACATTCATGTAATAATTTTATGAATAAAAAATATTTTTATTCAAATTTATTTATTATTTGACTTTTAAATTATAGGTAGAATACAAGTGAGTGGTTATACAATAAAATATTAGCTATCAATCACAAGGACTCAAGACATATTGCAATGCGAGTCAGTCTTCAAGCAAGCCAAGCAAATTAATTGCTGATAATGAGCGATGACAAAGAATAAATAGATCATAAATTATAAAGCAAGTCAGTCTCCAAGCAAGTCTTCTTGATCAATATGATCATGGTCTTCTTAATTTATGTGATGCTTTAGAATTTTCGCATAATTTTGGCATAGTTTTTACACGCACATATTCCTAGATTACCATCATATATCCTAAAATATATATTTTGAAATGCATCAAATTGCTTTCCTTGTCGTCATTTAATTTGGGCACCTGCTATTTGAGAGGACCAAACCTTTCTAACCTTATTGGAGTACTCAGTCTAGATGTTAGATTAAGCCAACTCTTAGGCGCCTTATTTGAATTTGAGTCTAAGGTAGGTAAAGGAAAAAAATAAATTATTTATGACCCTGCCCCACCTGCTTACCATTTAAAAAAAAAAAAAAAAACGACAAGGGTAGACAACCTACAATGTTTATGCCTTTGTTACTCATTGTTAATGAATAATAATAATAAGCCTTTTTTTTTTTTTTGTAGAATCCTAATCTTTTAGACGTCCTTTGTCCTAAATTATACCTTAATTTTTTTTATTCATGTATACATTTTTTTTTCTAATTTTGAAATACTCTCAATCAAATTTCTTTTAACCTTTATTTCTTATAACAATTACATGGGTTTGAATCATAGTGATAAATATAAAATTTTAGAAAATAGTCATATTAAAGTAACCCAACCAAAATTATAAACAAATATGTTTTAAAAAAAAAGAATTTTAAATAACAAATATTTTTTTTTTGTATTTTCATAATAAACATGTACATACCTTTTATTTATACAGCTATCATATAATAACATGCTAAATTAAAGACCCTAATTACTCTAACTTACACGTTGTCAAATAGATAGATAATGACAATATTAACCCATAAAATACATTGAATCCAATTTGAAAAAATAGACATTTCGCTTTTCGTTTTTTTTTTATAATTAAGTCTTTAATTTGAAAGGTATATATATTAAGTTTGTTTTTGTTTTCTTCATAAAACGTTGCTGGAAATTTCTTTGATTATTACATTTTATTATCAAAGACATTACTATGGTTCACAATTATATATTCAAGTATAGTCTTACATCAATTTTAAAAATTAGTCATTTTTTTCTTTTTGTTTTTAAAAGCTCTTTCACTTGAAATGTTTATGTATATCATTTTAGTTTTGTATTCTTTATAAAAGTTGAAAATTTCTTTAATTTTTACATCTTGTCATCAAGAACTTTATTGTGGCTCACAATTACAAGTTCAACTATGACCTAATTACATCAACTAATAAATTTTAGGATTGTTTTTAATTATATTCGAGTATATCTTTCAATACAAGAGTAATTGATACGTTTAAGACTTGTCAAGTGAGAGTAACATTACCATCGATTAATTAATTAATAATATGCCTCATTCTTATGTATCTCTCTTTATTTTCTAATATAATTTAATTTTTTTTACAGCAAAAAATATAATAATGATCGAATGTGATTGATATTAGTGTGTCAATTTTCTTAATTTGAAATTCGATTGACAGTGAACTAACTAATTTAGAAAGTTGACATATTACCTTTTAGCCACACAATGGTTTGAATCTTAATGGCACTGATTTACAAGCACGGTAATTGATACATTATCCATCTTAAGTCAAGAGAAAAATAACACTATCATCCTATATATAGCCTCCGAAATACTTTCATTGTTGTTTTCAAGTGTCCTTATCTTGACTTCTATAGCCAACTAGAGTTGATCTTTTTCTAAGTTTTGCTGCTTTAACGAATTGAAGGATTGTAAAAGAAAGAATATTGATATGTATTATTATTACTAATTATTATTAATTTTAATTAAGGGATATCATAATATACTTTCTTAATTTTTAATAAAAGAGTAAATACTCCCTAAATTTTTAAAGAGTGTTAGATACTTTCTTAATTTTGAGAAAGTAGAAAAATAACCTTTTAATATTAAGAAAATAAGAAGATATTCCTTGAACTTAAATTTTCATTAGTTTGATCTAACAAAACAGAATATACTTTTTAATTCCAGAATCTAACAAAACAGAATATACTTTTTTCCATTATTGACAATGTAGTTTTTGTTTATAATATAGGATATTATTATATTCCTCTCCTAAGATTTGAGATTATATTACTTAAATGAAAATTATGGAGAATGTATCACGTACCTCCCCTATAATTATATTTGATCATTAGTTGACCGTTAAGTGTAAGAATAAATACATAACATATCATTATTTAATTTTTATTATTTTGTCTAAAGAAAAAAAATTTATTTTTCTAAATTCTTACTCGATAAAAGAGAAGTTAGAAAATTTTATTTTTTTATTTGTTAATCAATTTTATTAATTATATGTATCTCTATATTATATTTAGATCAAAATTATTAATAAAATTATACTTCAAATTAAGTTTCTAATTTTCTCATCTTTTATTCTATTCTATAATTATTTTATTTATTTTATATATTTGAATTAATTATCACACAAAATAAGTTAAAAATAAATATTTAAAAAAAATAAATAACTAAGAGTATTTGAGTGAATTTACCGTTTGAAGTTAGTTGATTAATTCTATAGGAGAAGTATGTGATATAATTTATATATATATATATTTTTTAGTGATACAAATTCAAATTTAAGGGGAAGAATGTGATAATATCTCTTCGTAGAGATGCCAAAATTTTTGTGGGTGTTAAGGGTCAGATTTGTCCGAGTCAGAGATCGGGAAAGATAATTACAAAGAAATCAAGGATCAAGTCAAAGGATTACCTATCAACGTCAAAGGACTCAAGACATTTTGCAATGCAAGTCAGTCTTCAAGCAAGTCAAGCAAATTAATTGCTGATAATGAACGATGACAAAAAATAAATAGATCTTAAATTATAAAGCAAGTCAGTCTCCAAGCAAGTCTTCTTGATCAATATGATCATATATGGTCTTCTTAATTTCTGTGAAGCTTCAGAAATTGAGAGGCCCAACTTTTCTAACCTTATCAGGTTAATTGCCGAGAGATGAGGGCATGGGACCTACAATGTTAATAATAAGCCATTTTGTTTTTCTTTCCGTAGAATCTTAATCTTTTAGACACCTCATTTTGTATACATTTATTTTCTATTTTTAAAACACTATCTATCATATTTCTTTTAACTTTTATTTCTTCTAACAGTTAGATGGGTTTGATTCATAGCCATAAATATCAAATTTAAAAAATAACCATTAAAGTAACCCGACCAAAATTACAAACAAACATGTTTTCAGAAACAAATTTAAATAACAAATTTTAAAGATTAAATAGAATTTACTGTCATACATTCAAGTAATAATTTTATGAATAAAAATTATTTTTATTAAATTTATTTATTATTCCTTGATAAAATACAAATGAACTCTTTAATTTTCTATTAAATATACATATATATAATATTAATATCAATATTTATTATAATAAATTTTATAACTTTACCATTATGTAGAAATATAAAATTTTCCTTTATACATCTTAACTTTTAAACAAATAGTGATTTTAAGTTGCCTTAAAATATTAAAAAAAAGAATCTTGTATGATACAAATAAAACAAATTTAAAACAAAAAAGCACACTAGGGTTCAATCATGATTCTCTACCATACCTATTTAATTATGTCAAATATGCATAGGAGTACATCTCCCTCCATTTTAATTTTGAATATTATATGTAAACACCTATTTACACGACAATTGGAACATCTACCCATCTCAAGTCAAGAGAAGACTAACACTATATATATATATATATATATATATATATATATATATATATATATATATATATATATAATCATTAAAAAAGGACATGCATTGAGAACTTATTTATATAGCATCTTTTAGTTATTATCTGAAATAATGTGTTAAACTGAAGACCCTCTTACACGTTATTAAATAGATAGATAGTTATACTACTAACCCCTATAATACGTTGATTCAATTTTAAAATTAGTCATTGTTTTTTTGTTTTTAAAAAATTCTTTGACTTAAAAAATATATATATCATTTTAGTTTTTATTTTCTTCATAAAAGTTGTTGCAAATTTCTTTGATTGCTATATGTTATCATCAAGACTTTTATTGTGGCTCACAATTTTAAGATCAACTATAACTTAATTACATCAACTAATAGACTTTAAGATTATTTTGTATCATGTTGGAGTAATTGATACGTTTAAGACCTTTCAAGTGATAGTAACAATATCAACAATTAATTAATTAATAATATGCTCAATTCTTATGTATCTCTCCTTATTTTCTAATACACTTTTATTTTTTTGACAGCCAAAAAAATAATAATGACCCAATGTGATTGATATTGGTGTGTCAGTTTTCTTAATTTGACAGTTTACACGCAACAGTTTGAATCTTATGACCACCAGTTTATACGCATGGTAATTGATACACTGATCCATCTTAAGTCAAGGGAAAAATAACATTATCATCCTTTATATATAGCTCCAAAATCCTTTTATTGTTGTTTTTAGGCATCTTTATCTTGACTTCTGTAGCAGCTGAGGCTTATCTTTTTTTGAGTTTTGTTGCTTTAACAAATTAAAGGATTTTAAAAGAAAAAATATTAATATGTATTATTGTTACTGATTATTATTAATTTTAAGTAAAGGATATCGTAATATATTTCCATAACTTTTAGAGAAGGAGCAAATACCTACTAACATTGTTAAATACTTTCTTGAGTTTAAAAAAAAATTGAAAATACCCTTGAGTACTGAAAAAATAAAAAAATATCCCCTCTACTTAAACATCTATTAGTTTTATTTGTGAGGATCATCATTTTAATTTCGAAATCTAATCAAAATAACAAAACAAAATATATATTTTTTTATTATTAACAATCTAGTTGTTATTTATAATATATTTATAAGAATGACAAAAATTTCCGTAGAATTAAGGGTTTGACCCGTCAAGGTCAGAGATCAAGGATAATTACAAAAAATTGAAAATTAGGTTAGGTTCGAGAATATTACAAATACCGATTTACACGGTAATTGAGACATCCATCTATCTCAAGTCAACTGAAATAACTTATTTATACAACATCATTTGGTTATTATCATGAAATAACTTATTAAATTGAAGACCCTTTTACAAGTTATCAAATAGATAGATAGTGATAGTGCTAACCCCTATAATACGCTTTTCTTTTTTGTCTTTAAAACCGCTTTGACTTAAAAAGTATATATATATTATTTTAACTTTTGTTATTTTCATAAAAATTGCTAAAAACTTCTTTTATTGTTACATCTTATCTTCAAGACTTTTATTATGGCTCACAATTATAAGTTCAACTATGACTTTACATCAACTAATAAACTTTAAGATTATTTATAATTATATATGTTTAAGTACATCCCTCAATATAGGAGTGATTTATATGTTTAAGACCTATCAAGTGAGAGTAACAATACCAACAATTAATTAATTAATTAATAATATGCTCTTTTCTCATGTATTTCTCTTTATTTTGTACTATACTGTTCTTTGACAGCAAAAAAATACAATATTGATTTGAATCATCTTATTGATATTGGCGTGTCAATTTTCTTAATTTGAAATGTGATAGATTAGTTCATTTGGAAAAATGGCATGTTATTTTTCAACCACACAATAGTTTGAACATTATGAACACCAGTTTATACTACTGGTAATTGATACTATCATCCTAACCTTTTTTTTTACTTTTTCGGTAATAATTTAGTATATATTAATCATAAAGAAGATATGTACAATACTTTAAAATTTTATATTATTTTTATTGAAAAAATAATAAATTTAATTCTCTTATTATAATTTACAATTTATTTTTTATTATAAAATATTTACTTAAGTTTACCCCAACTTATTTAAATGCCCTATACATTCTACTAATTTTTTAAATAAAATTAAAAATAAATTACAGTATATGAATTAAATTTAATGTTGTGTAAATAGAATTGCCAATTATATACTTTTATATTCTTTTTTACTAGTTAAATATAATTTTCATTAAAAATTTTAAAAAATTTAATTATCTTAATTTGTAATAAATATAGTAAATATTTATGTTAGTTATGTGTTTGATAATTTTTTTAAGTAAAAGTGAACTAATATAATTTTTAAATATATATTAAACAAAATATTATACATATTTTATCTAAAGAAATTTATGATGATTGCGGATTAAATCATTACTAAAGAAATTTTAAGAAAAAAGATGGTGAGCATCATTTTAGTGTGTAATTTTACCAAAATTAACTATTAATATGTTAATTTAGATAAATAATTTTTTATTTAGAACACTTTTAAAAATAATAAAATAAAACAGATTTTTTTAGGTTTAACATTTTTGTCTCAAATGAGGGATCCAAGAGTTTGTTTATTTCCTCTTTTGATAGCATCTCCTGCATAAGTGACAACATTGCCCACTCATCAAATTCTGCTTTGCTCTTAAGATTAGAATTCAGACAACATAATTTTCTACATTATCTTTTCAGTTTATAGTATAATTACAAAGGGTTCCTTCTTCCTTCTGCTTACAAAGTGCCCTTTCTTTCCACTCTTCTTTATCACCTATGATAGAGCTTTGATCTAATTCTTCAGTATTGTTGGGTGGACCTTGTGGAGTACCAAAAAGTGTAGAACATATCTCTCTATGGCATTCATCAGAAAAGTAGAAACATTTTGTTGATGCAGAAATGATAATTACCACAAATAAGAATACTAGTGTATCAGACTGTTTAATTAGATCTCTGGCTGTGACATTAATGCCCTAAGTTTCTAGTTTACAGTCCAATAGCCATCAGCTGCACTCCAACAACTATGTTCAGTTCTAAATAGCTCCATTACAGCACAATCCCTTTCATTAGACGTTATTCAGCAAATTTTATTAGCACGACCCCTGCCATAAATTAAATTTCTGCCATATTATCATTTTGTAGACACTAATCATTGCTTCTGTAAGAAGCAGAGACTGATCAATGCTAGCACCTCAGGATATTAAAGTAAATATATGTAAATACAACCATCATATATCTCAGCTTATAGAGAGCCTAGAGCCTCAATGAGTAGACTACTTACTTCTACAGAGTCTAGGATAATTAGTGAAGCATAAAGCAGTCAAACAAGAATTAAAGAATGGAGATGTCACCAACCTACCATATGTGTATTGGGCCAAGGAAACCTGTATATTCATCCTGGTCTCTACAGGGCAAAGACGTAAGTAAATAAGGATGCCTTTCCCTGGCTGCTGCTTCTGCAGTTTGAGATCTGCAAGCCTAAAACCTCAATTTGCCACCTGCATTGCAGCTTCCTCGACAAAAGGTTTTGCATTTCCCTCTCGAATTGATTCTTTAACATCCCTTTGCCAGAACTTTTCATAGATTAAGAAAAGGGGCCAATTTACAATGGATCAGCAGATTATAATATTTCTAATTGATTAACGCCCTCAGGCTTCAAGCAAATCACTACTTAATAATCCTTATTCCCAGGATATACAAAAACAAAAAACAAAATAATATATAGCCATAAACAATATTTAAGATTTAACAATAACTACTACATAAAAACAAACCTCAGAAACTACAGCATACTTTAATACATTATAGATCACAAAATGAGCTTACTCTTTTTCCTAGTGACAGTAACAGCCACTTGTTAATCTGACCGTGCTTTCCAGATAGAAATTTTTAACCGACTGCTTTATTAATTATTTGATGCACTGCAAAAGCAGAAAATGATAAATGTCACAGGCAAGTATACATACAAAAGCACCTCATTCTCTGAATGCTTGGATGAACGATAAGCAAAAGCAGCAACAAGCAAAGAAACAAATAAGACAAAGGATTGATTTGGAGCAATAGCTATGCTAGTTAACCTGAGATTGCAATTGTCGGATTGAGACCAATTGCGGAAGGAACTTCCATGGCTATTCTCAAGTGCTGAATGCTAAGCACAGTATTGAAAACAGCAATATGAAAACAATATATCGCGGAGGTCAGGTATCATCTATATTAGAACAGGAAGATAAAAAGGAAGAAAGGAGAGGTAAAACTAATACTGGCTTAAGTTCTGTTTCATCAGTGTGAAGTATTGAAGATAGTTCTATGCCCTGTACTATAGAAGCTAATTTCCAAGCAAGATTATGAGCATCCTAAATGCCAGTATCAATTCTTGTGTTATAAAGTTTTTCATACAATATATTTTTTATATACTAATCAAAATGATTAACATTTTTTAACTATCCATTACTAGAATACATGAAGCAAGATTTGAAACCTTTACTTCGATTTGCATGAAGGAGGCTTTCTATGCTAATGTTTAAAAGAATGTAACGATTCAGTTGCTAGCAGTTTAGGCATGGAACTGCTCTTTGACAACATTGCTATTGCTTTCCGAAACAACATCTACTATCCAGAAACAAGAAAAGCTAAATTTCGCAACAAAAATCAGAATTAACAGTAAAAGCAATTGCATTAAACATTGACATTATCTAGGTACAAACTAATAAATAATTAAATTAGCAACTATAATTGAAGAAATTAAATACAATCAAATGCATATCTCGCATTTTGACTTAATCATGTAACAAATACAATATATTTCACCAATAACAGTTCGAATTTAAAAAGGAAAAAAATAAAACTAACAGTTCCAATCATAATTGAAATTACCTGTAATGAGATTCTGCGGATGAAAGTTGTTGACGGCGAGCTGGCGTCGACGAGCTGCGACGGCAAGTACAACGACAAGCTGGAGACGGCGGCTAGCAACGACGAGCAGTAACTCAGATCCCCCATGGCAAATAACGTTTGGTTTGCGAGAACAAAAAAGAAATTGAATTGAATTTTCTAAATAATATTTGCATATCTTATATTATATTACTTAATAAACAAAATTTGTTATAGCTCTAAAGGGATAATCTTTAATATATTAATTTATTATAAATAAACTTTTTTTTTGCGACGGGTTAAAAATTAATAAAAAATATTTAAAAAAAAAAACGGTTCGAATTTTTTAAAAAATAATCATAATGGGTCGTGCCAACCCGCGGGTCGGGGCCATGCCGGACCGCCTTGCTGGCTCGTTCCAGGCCGGTCTACGGGTCAATGCCACGCCAGTCCGTAGGCCACTAACACGCCGGAGAGCCCACTTGACCCATTTTACCGCATACTTCTGAAGTAATACACTGCATTAACACTTTAAATCTTCATTTTTGTAACTTTCATTTTTTTTTTTTTTATTATAACATAGATCAGAATTAGTTGCAAATATATCTTTTAATCAATTTATTTTTGCACTTTAGACATTTTGATTTTTATACAAATAAAATTAAGTCAGCAAATCTTCTTCCCAATAATTTATTTTGTAATTTAAACATTCTCACTATAGCTCAAATGTTATTTCAATTTTGATGAATATTTAAATTTTTTATATAATATATTTTCATGAGTATTTTAAATTTAAACATTTCTGTCACGTAAAAATGAACCAAAATGTAAACTTGCATTAATTATAATTATAATTATAAAATAAAATGGGTGAACTTGGATCACTATAGTTAGTGCATCCTAATTACATTAACACCTACTAAACTATTTATCATTTGCACTTCACCCATCACTATACACTATAACAAAATAAAATTACAACTAATTTTCATCATCCATTTCCATTTCGTCACTTGTATTTTAAATTTTATCTTCCGCGTTCTCTCAATCTTTCAAATATATCAAGCAATCCAAGAGCTCTTATAATAATCTTTGATTTTCTTTTATCCAATACTCTATTTTCTATACTAAAAACAGATTCTGATACAACCATAGATGCCGAAAGAGTTACTAGATCTCAAGCCATAATGGAAAGTACAGGCAAAATCCTTTCATTTTCTTTCCACCATTGTAAAATATCAAAATTTCTTTTTTTCCTTAAAAGTCAATAAACTGCAATAATCAATAGACATATAATTTCCTAATTCATGAAAACTACAATAACTACCTCTACTAACATTGCTCAAAATTTTCTATGAAGGAGTATTGGCTATAGGTTCATTATTACACTTATAAGTTTATGTATTTATTCCTACCATATCTAATATTGCATGTAAATATTATCTAAAGAGTTTTCTAAATCTGTCATTATCACTTTCATCATGTATACCCAATTTTTTTGAATTTTCTTTTACCAATGCATTTGCATCAAAAAGGTTTATTCGAGGATCCATCACCGTTGCATATTAAAAAAAATTTGAAATATCATTCGAATATTTTTTTGAATTTTCTCTTCCATAACAAAACAAATAGTTTTAAACTCATCAACATTTCTATAACAAGCATATCATGTAAATGATTCAAAATACAACATGAACTAGGAGAATAAATACGTGAACATGATAATGTTGCATTATAAAATATTTCCAAAAATTTTATAAAAGTAAATGTCATATTCCAATCAGTAGTAGATAATTTTTTTTATTATTAAAATTAATAATTATATCACTATAATGAATACAAGATTTTAACATTAGATAAGTTGAATTCCAATGGATTTTTATATCAAGAAAGAATCGCCTAAACTATAATCCACTATATATTAAAGTGGCACTAAACTCTTATCTACTAGAACCATGTGATCCAATATACTGCAATGTATCTCTAATTTTTTCTATATGATAATTAATGAAACCTAAACTATCTTGCACAATCAAATTAATTATATGACAACAACAACTCAAATGAAAAAAATTCTAAACCACATGTAGGTCCTATACTATTTTTTAAGCATGTCAATGGCAAAATTATTTGTAGATGCATTATCTAATGTAATGCTAGAAATTTTATCAACTATTTCATATTCTTTAAAAACACCCATAATTGCATTAAAAATAGCAAAAGCATTATGCGAATATTCTAATTCGCAGAAAGCAATAATTCTTTTTTGCAACATCTAATTTTTATCAATATAATACGAAGTAACACAAATATAATCCAAATGATTACATAAAATCTAACAATCATAAGTAATAGAAACAACATCTCTAAATGTTTGAAAAGATGCAATCAAATTTGTACATTTTAATAATAACCCAAAAAAAATTAATGTGATTAAATATTTTTTAATTATTGATTTCGAAATTACAAGAAATTTGCGTCAACGATATAACTTGCTAGTGTTTGAACTCGCATACTATGGTCATCAATCGAATGCTGTTGTTTTGACAAATGCGAATGGTTCTGAGGATGATTATGGTCTTGGTTCTGTGTTTGGTGCTAGTTGGTGTAACTTGAATTGGGAAGGAGTGATAATATTGAAAATATTAAAAATTGTTTCTGATTATGAGGGGTAAGATGAATATAGAAACTTACTGAAGGCAGATTTAATGGTGATGGAAGTAACCCTGTAGTGGAATGAGAATTTTGGAGAGGGTTTTGTTTAGGTTTTGTTCAAGTCAAGGGAAAAATAACATTATCATCCTGTATATATAGCTCTAAAATCCTTTTACGGTTGTTTTTATGCATCTTTATCTTGACTTCTAGAGCTAGCTAAGGCTTATCTTTTTCCAAGTTTTGTTGCTTTAACAAATTAAAGGATTTCTAAAAAAAATATTAATAGGTATTATTGTTACTGATTATTATTAATTTTAATTAAAGGATATCATAATATACTGCTCTAACTTTTAGAGAATGAGCAAATACCTACTAAGAGTGTTAAATACTTTCTTGAGTTTTGAAAAAATATAAAAATATCCTTGAGTACTAAGAAAATAAAAGATATTCCTTGTATTTAAACTTCTATTAACTTTATCTGTATGATCATCATTTTAATTTCAAAATCTAATCAAAATAATAAAACAAAATATACTTTTTTTTTATTATTAACAATCTAGTTATTATTTATAATATATTTATAAGGATGACAAAAATTTTCATAGAATCAAGGGCCTGACTCGTCAGGATTAGAGATCAAAGATAATTACAAAAAATCGAAAATTAAGTTAGGCTCGAACCGATTTACACGGTAATTAAGACATCCATCTATCTTGAGTCAACTGAAGACTAACATTATCATTAGTTATTATACAATATCTAAAAATAGAAATGCTTTGAGAAGTTATTTATACAATATCATTTAGTTATTATCATGAAATAACTTATTAAATTGAAGACCTTTTTACAAGTTATCAAATAGATAGATAGTGATAGTGCTAACCCCTATAATACACTTTTTTTTTCGTCTTTAAAAACATTTCGACTTAAAAAGTATATATATATATATATATATATATATATATATAATATTTTAGCTTTTGTTATTTTCATAAAAATTGCTAAAAAAATTTGTGATCGCTACATCTTATCTTCAAGACTTTTATTGTGGCTCACAATTATAAGTTCAACTATGACCTTACATCTTATCTTCAAGGTTTTGCCTAGGCGGAAAATCCATTAAAATCAATTACATAACCATTTCATGTTCTAAATTTAGGAAATCTAATGTTTTAGAATATTTAATTTGAAAACACGGGGGAACTGCCCTTTGACAACATTGCTATTGCTTTCAGAGACAACATCTCCTATCCAGAAACAAGAAAAGCTAAGTTTCACAACCAAAACTCACAATTAACAGTAAAAGCAATCGTATTAAACATTTACATTACGTAGGTATAAACTAATAGCTCACCAAAATAGCAACTATAATTGAAGAAATTTAATTCAATCAAATGCATATCTGGAATTTTGACTTAATCATGTAACAAATAAAATTTATTTCACTAATAACGGTTCCAATAATGATTGAAATTACTGTATTGAGATTTTGCGGATGAAAGTTGACGACGGCGAGCTGGCGTTGACAAGCTGCGGTGGCGAGTGGGCAAAACCAAGATGGAGACGGCGGCTACCGACGATGAGCAGTAACTCAGATCCCCCATCGTAAAAAACATTTGGTTTGCGAGCACAAAAAAAAATTAAATTGAATTTTTTTAAAATAACATTTGCACCCCTTATATTATAAATATAACTTAATAAACAACATTTGTTATAGTTTTATATGTTTAAAGGGATATTCTTATTATATTAATTTAATTGTAAGTAATCGTTTCATTTGCATATATCAGTATTCAGCAATAAATTCGTCCCAAATAAATCATTAAACATCAACCATAAAAATTATAATTTTTATAATGTGGTTTCTAATTTTATCACATAAAAAAATACTGACATCTAAGTTTCTAAAGTTTGATTTTATGAACAAATTAGTTTTAATAGTTTAAAAAAATACATATAAAAATTTTAATTTATTTAAAAATAACAATTATACTCACATCAACAGTAATTATTTAACGAAAATAATTATTATATATTTAAAATTTAACAAAATATAATATATTTGTCAAATACAGTAATAAAACAAATAGGTAATATTATTTTCTAATACATTAATAAAATAATATTTGTTAACATAATCTATATATTTTAAAATATATTAATAATTCAAGATTAATTAACTAACAGAAAATAAATCTTAAATAAATATTAATCTATAAATAAAATATATTAGAGTACAATACTTATAATTATATTATAATTTATACTTATGTATAAGTAAAACATATAAAATATAAATTATTTTATTTTATAAATATATTATATTTGATCAAATTTTAAAGATTTAATAATTATTTTTGTTGAATTATTATTATGATAGGAGTATAATTGTTCTTTTGAAATTTTTATAGATATTTTTAAAATTATTAGAATTACTTTATTTATTAAACTAAATTTTACAGACGTATATGTTATTTTTCCACGTAAAAGCATATATCATATCAATTAATACTAAAATATCAATAATATATTTAGAAGAAATTTAATTAGTTAATAATAAATTATTCAAGCTAAATAAATATTTTAATCATATATATCAATTAAACTATATGCAATTATAAATTTATATTCTATATTTTATTCCTAAATCAAATTCATATTCTATACATGTGCGTTCTAATATCACTGCCTTTGTCATATTCTACATAGGTTTTGTTTGTATATTTTTGTTAGTGTTATAATTATTACTTGAGATTAAAATTTGATAAATTAAAAAATTTCCAACAAATTAAATGCAGTAAAAATTAAACAAACTAAAGTCTATATGATGAAACAAATTGACTTATTAATTAATTAACGTTGCAACTGCCAAAATGTGTGTGGATGGGTTGGTATATGACAATTATATTTATTTTAACTAATTCAGTAAAATTCAGAATAACAATTTTATTAATAATTTATTGGATTCTATTTAAAAATTATAGAAGTTTTTTTCCAGTGGGGGCCACTAGCCACTAGGCGTGAAGTAAAAATTTCAGTGAAATTGACGTAATATGGTAGATGAATTAGTGATCTAATATTTTATTATTTATTTATATTTTTGGCGAAAAATAAGAAAAATAAGAAAAATTGATAAATATTTTTGAGTATGAAGAAATACACATATGATAAAGTCCTAAAATTTAGCAAAAATATTATATATAAATATCTCTAAGGTATAGAAAAATATGAGATATTGTACTATTTTAAATTTTACTTCCGTAAATTAATTTATTAAATTATTATTATTTTTATTTTTAAATTTTAATTAAATAACAAAGTAAGATATACTTTTTTAATAACATTAATTTACTTTTATTTTTCACAATATATTAAAAAATAAAAGTTAGAAAAAAATATAATTATTAAAAAAAATTTAACAATGAGTTGGGTTATAGGCATTTGTATACTAAAATATTAAAAGAAAAAAAAGTTTTGTAAATAAAACGAGAATAACAAATTATAATATGTGAATTATATTTGGTCTCACATATTAATAAAATTAGTAATTAGATATGTTTTATGTTTTATTATATAATATAATTTAATTTTAATTAAAAATATAGAAGAAAATAAAATTTTAATTATTTTTATTTGTAACATAAATAAAACGTACATTTTTTATATTTTTTTAATTTTTTAAGAAAATATAATGATTTAATAAATTTTTTTAAATAGATATGTTATATATATATAAATAAAATGTCAAAAATATTTTAATTTTAATTTTTTAATAATTAAATATCAAATTATTATTGATAAAGTAAAGAAGAGGTTTTAGTATATGAGTTTATCTAACTCATTATTAGAATGTTTTAATAATATTTTTTTAATTTTTTATCGAAATAATAAATTAAAAAAGAAATTTTCTTAATATATTGTGAAAAATAGAGAGTAAACTGTTATCATTAATATATATATATATATATATATATATATATCTTACTTTATTGTTTGGCTAAAATTTAGTGAAAAAAAAATGATAACCTAATAAGTCAACTCAATAAAATACAAATAAAGGATACATATGGTATTCTTATATATTAAAGATATTTGTCTTTTCTCAAACTTGAAAGATACATCTATTATTTTCCCATACTTAAAAGAGTATTTGTCAATTGTGTAATTTTATTTTATTAATAAATACAATTAAATTAAAAAAATAAAAATTAATAATAAAATGTACGGAAGAAAAGATAATTAAATTTAAAAAGATTTTACAAATAAGAATAAGAGGATTGTGTAAAATATAAAAAAAATATTGAGTGAGAAAAAAATTTACTAAAGCATATATATTATTAATAATGAAAATTTTTGTACATATTATTGTGATAATTTTATATTTCTAATTCTTTTTCACTTTGGCGTTGATTAGTTTATATGGGGACTAAATTATAACTATTTTAACTAAATCAATAAAACTTAAAATAACAGTCTTTTATTATGGGTGAATCTACAATTTTCTTAATAGTTTATTGGAATCCATTTAACAGTTTGATGGAAAAAATTAAACTATTAAATAAAAATACAAGGATATATATCATTATTACTTTTTTTCTATATATTTCTCGTCTTCAATACATTAATACATAGAGTTTTTCAAAAATATGCAAATTTAAAGAAGTCTAATTAAATTTAGGGTTAATTATATCTGCTATTTACAGCAATAAGAATGTAAGAAATATTAAATTTAGTATTATATGCCAATAAAATTAATAATTATATATATCCTTGTATTTTTATTTAATAGTTTAATTTAATTAATTTTAATTAAAAAATTTAAAAGAAGATTTTGATTGTTTTTATTTGTAATAAATATAACATGTGTTCATATTTTATGTAATTTATATTAATTAAGTGCTTCATATTTTTTTAAGAAAATACAATGAATATAATATATATAATTTTCAAACAGATATACTAAATAAAGTATTATATGTGTTTTACTTAAAAAAAAATTATGATCATTACACACTAAATTATTATCCAGAAAATAGAAAAAGGAGAATTAGGAGTATTTTAGTTTATGAGTTCGTATAAATTCATTGTTAACATTTTAATTTAAGTAATTATATTTTTTTCTAAAGTTTTTCAAAGTAATAAAATAAGTTCAACTTTTTTAATTTTAACATTTTAGTCCCTAATATATAGGAATGACAAAAATTCCCAAACTTGAGAGCTCTCGCCTTGTTTGGGGTAGGTTTGAGGCTTAAAAATGCAATTTATTTGAAAATTAGAGCGGGTTCAAGACTCAATCAACTAGTTTAAAAATCGGGCAGGTTTAAGAATTATATTTTTTGCCTTGCCTTACTCTGTTTAACTAAAAAATTCTTGTAGTCAGGTACCATAGCTATCCAAAAAACTTAATTCATACTATAGTAAAGTACTATATCAATCTTGAAAATGACCCGAAAACTTAATTCAATATTGTAGCAAGCATTTATAGTAAGGCCATGCAATTCGAGTGGGATACTATAGCTTATTATAGCTTGGTCAAATAGGATCAAAAGAGCTCAGATTGGGTAGGTTAAAAATAGGGATAAGTTGGTGTTAATGCATGAAAATTAACCTTAGGTTCAAGTCTAAATCCAAGCCAAAACTACATCATTTCGTTCATATAATGTATAAAAAGAAAAAAGTAGACATAAGTCACTCATTGGGTTGAAATCATGGGTTGTAGTATAGAAGGTAAGAGTAGAAAAAAATTTGGCCTAAATTAATATAATGATTTTAATCTAGCTCACTTAGTGGGAACTTAGACTTAAATGATACATTATATGATTAGGCTAATATAAGGAATACAAAAGCTCAAAAATCTAGATTCTACTTTAGACCTAAACTTTATTTTACTTAACTTACCATTAATTAAAATAAGTATTTTATTACATAAGTTATCTTAATGTCTTTACATTTGTCTTGCGTCATTAGCCGCCAACACTGATCACTTTTAAGCTTCCAAAATATCTTTTTTATGGCCTTAGGACTTGTCAGGTCATAAACATCAATATAAAATATTACGTCAAACTGGTTATTTGATATTAATCTAGTCTTACATTAGTTGTGATCTACCTTTAAACTATTTTGTTCCTTTATGTTGATACTCTATCTCACTCCCCACATACATTGTTTCTTGCCTTATTAAGCATAATAAGAACAGTAGTAGTAACGGTAGCAAATTTGTTCATTTAAGCCTAAGTTAGTCTTATAAAGTTGTAACATCATGACTCTCGAGTAATTACCATTTAGAATGCAAATGTTTTTGAGAATAAAGCCACAAAAGAAATATTTTTTTCCTAAATCATGACATGATCCAAAATACAAAGATTCGAGTTCGAAAGGAGGAACCTACTTAGGATTGACTTTCAAGATTAGTGAGCTTTTAGATACATGAAACCCATTTAGTTTTATTAGATTAATAAAGTGAAAGTGAAATAATGTTCCATTCAGTTTGTTATAAGACAACTCTAAAATTCTAAGGATGAAAGTTGTCCTAAAGATAATGGAGTAGAACCTTCCAATTTGTTAGAGGAAAGATCTAAATATTTTAAAATTTTAAATTCTCCTATAATTGAGGGAAATGACCAAAAATATTGTTGAAACCTATATCGAGTGAGCAAATTTTTAAATTGGCCTAATTGATAAGTGAACTAACTTTCCCGTAATTTTAGCGACTCTAACTCAAATGTAATACATTTACAGAAAATATCTAAGACCTGGGATATTTCTAGGCTTAAAATTAATAGTTGACAAAGAGATTGACCTTAAGTTGCAAAGCCTTTCAAATGATCTCAGAATAAGTCCTTCATTGAAAGAGAGATCGAGTGTTTTGATACAAGTTTTCTAGACCACTTGAAATCGTACCTTGCAAGATGTTGTAGCTAAAAGAAAGGTACTCAAGACCATTAAACTAAAAAACCATTCAGATATTGTGGAATTGAAATGGTTGGAAGATAAATCTAAAAATCTAAGTGATGTCAAGTTTCGAAGTCCACTTGGAATTGGACATCGAAAATAATTCCACTTTCAATTAAGAAAGACTAAACGACGTAAACGATGAAGACCAAAAATCCAACTAGAAATAAAAGAGTCATCAAATTGTTTATCTGAAAAATCTAGTGTGGTAAGAGATGAATATGAGTTAATCCTTATTAAATTCCTAAACCAGAATCCTTATTCCTTAAGAATTGTAAATATAGCAAAATAATTAATAGACTTCATAATTTTAATAAATTTACTAGTATTAGGAAAATAAATCGCTGTTGACCGAAGTGTATTCATGTTGTTAAGAAAAGTCTATGAAATTCTGCTCTTTTGATTGTATTGTGATAGATAATATTACCGAGGTTTATATATTATCCCAATTTTCTGTCATGTGGTACGTAACACAATTTTATTAGATAGTTTTTATTGAAATGATAAAAAAGTTTATAAATATGATTTTATTTTTTTAATTGTTAAAAAATAAAAAAATAAAAAATTAACATAGAGGAGTAATATGATAATTTTCATAAACTTTAGAGTTAAATTAAATATTATTATATTATGATGGGTAAATTGAAAATTATCTAACAATTAAAATGGATGGAAGTTTGGTTAAGGGAGTTAGGCGACATTGACCGAAATATTAAAGACTAAAGTGATGAAAAAAGTTAAGAATTTTTTTATTAAAACATAACAATCTAAGTAATATTAATTGAAACGTTAGTGACTAAACTAAAATTACTCTTATATCAATTTATATTTCAACCTTAAAATCGACTCCAGTTGCCGGTATGTTTCAGATTGAAATTATATGATTTTGAAGCTTTAATTCTGTGTGAGAATTTCAGCTGAAGCTAAAAGATAATCATTTAGGAGAAAAATTAGTGTAGTAAAAAAACGTATACTCGTATCGATTTTCGTTTAAAATATAATTCCAATTACTGTACATTGTGTTAGATTGATAATATTCTGATTTGATTTCCGAGTAGAAAGTAGACCGCCTTCAAGGGGGCTCTTTCTCCTTTTTTTTTTATGTATTCAGGCTACTGGGCCTGGCCTAAATTTCCCAAAACCTCTGTAAGGCCCATAACATTTCCCTCAAATATCCCACTTCACAATCAACACCAACAGCGGGTTCCATTTCGGGTTACCACTTTGATTGTTGCGCTAAGTTTTGTGAACACTAAACTCTTGAGGTTTTCTTTTTTTTTTTTACTCCTAAAAGTTACATGTTATATTGGCTCCATCTTGACCTCTATAATGTTTTTTATTAAAAATTATCGCATTATTATAAATTAAATTACTTTTTAAATTTAGTATGTGTGAGATCTAAATAAATATTAGTACATGAAAAAAAATATAAATTTTTCACTAATTGTTATGTCTCTTTTTTATAATATTTGAGCATTATTGAATTATCATTCTATTAATTTTTTTATCTATTATTAATTATTGTTAACGTAACTAATTTATAATAATAAAAAAATAAAATCAAAAGAAAATTTATGTTTTTATTTATTGAGTATAGAATGTGATTTTAGACTATTATATGTGTAAGTACTTTACAATATCTTGATAACCAATAATGTAAACAAAAATTAATCAAGAAGTTTGAATTAAATTAATTTTGACTTAAACTTGGATTAGATCATTTTAGATGTATGTGTTTATTATCAATTGTTAATTATGATCTTAATTATGTTAGCACCTATGAAAGAAAATAATTATTTTTTTTAATTTACAATTTTATACAGTGACTTTTTAGAGAAATGAATAGTTTATCTAAAATTACTAATTTACAAGTTTGATAAACATTATCATCGGCTATGATAGAGTTTTAAACAAAAGTTTGGAGCTTTTTAATTATTAACATGATAAAAAGAATTAAGATTTTAAAATTGATACTTAATGATTTAAAATTATTATTACATAATAAAATATCAGGAAAAAGAGACTTTAAATCTCCTTTACTCGCAAAATGCCCCATCAAAATGCAATAAATTATGAAATAATCCATTTAATTTTTTTAACAAACACAAATCTAATATAAAATATAAAATAAGCTAGTTATTGTTTTTTCTTAGTCTAAATGAGGCCTTAGTACAAAACCGACACTAAATCTGCTATATAAAATCTTTCAAAGGTTAGCTCCTTATAAATTTTATACACACCAACTTTACAAAATTTAAAGAAATTTTATTGTTAATATTAGTTTTTTTACCAATCAAAATGTTTTTTTTTTTTGGTATTCAAATTAATTGTCAATATATTTTTGAAATTATAAAATGGAAATTGTAAATTTCTATCATAATGTTAGAATGGAAGGACTTGTCAGCGATAACCGTGTTAAGGTAATATTTATAACAGAAGTAAACTCTACCTAAGTTAATAAACAATAACCATTATGCCTCTATTATCATCTATAACTTTTAAAGGTATAGTTATAGTTTTTGTTTCAGTCCAGGTATGTAAGCTATTCATAATCTATCGTGTTTGTTTTTCAAAATGTAAATAAAAATTACTTAATGTTTTCATGAAATCAATGTCTTTTATAAATATGTTTGTTGGTGATTTAAAAAAATATTTATATTTTTACTATTAATTGATAAATGTGTTTAGTTTACAAACTTTTTAAGATTCAAATATTTACCAAATTAATTTTAAACAAAGAAAATTAACTAAATTTCCCGAAACCTATGTAAATATTTTTATTAAATGTTATTATTTTACAATAAAGTATGTTTAATGATTGGTATGAAACAAATGCAATCTAATTTGTATTAAATAATAGGGATATTGTACTTTATCCCCTAGATTTTGGGGGAAAGTCAATATATTCCCTTGAGTTTTGAAAAGGGCAAAATAGCTCCTTGCATTTTGGAGAAACTTAGGATACCCCTTAAATTGCTATTTATATTTTAATTTGCCTATTTACCTTTTCAACATTAAAAATATATAAAATAATTATATTATTTTTATTTTTTACTTTATAATAATCAATATAATCTTATTAGAATATTTAAATTAAAAAATTATAATAATATTTTAATCCATAATTATTTCTTTCCTTCAAAATTTATAATCAAGTATTTATAATAATCTAATTATATATAATTTCTAAAATATTTCATATTATATTCAAAACATTATTTATAATTAATTGTAAATTTCTTTATAACATAAAATTTGTTGTCAAAATTTCTTAAATGTTTACACAATAATACATAATTTTGATAAATATTAATCATACATAACTTTTAAAATAAATTATTTTAATAATATAATATTTTTAGAAAATATATAATTAAATATTATATAAATTTGATAATGGATTTGAAAGAAAATAAATAACTAAAAGTCAAAATATTATTATAATGTTTAAATTTAATTGTCAAAATAAGATTATATTAGTTATTATACAATAAAAAACTAAAGATAATATAATTATTTTAGATAATTTTAATAATAGAAGGATAAAATAATCAAATTAAGATATAAATAGTAACCTTAGAGGGGTATCTTAGACTTTCTCCAAAACTTAAGGGATATGTTGCCTTTCTCAAATACTCATGGGGATATATCAGTTTTTTTCAAAGGTCAGGGGTAAAATACAATATCCCTAAATAATATTTTGGCCAATTTGTTACTAGTATTTTGATATCATTCGACTGAAGTCGATAAATCTGTTCGGTCAACTCGATTGATCTATTAGTTTGTTGATTACGATCAATATATATATACATACATACATATATATATATATATATATATATATATATATATATATATATATATAGGGTTATTATTAAATTCCTCCCTTAAAGTTGAGATTGTATCAGTTGGATAAAAGGTTTGGCGAATGTATCAAAAACCTTCCCTTGATCGTTAATCAACTAATTTCAAATGATATATTTACTAAAATACTCTCAATCTTTAAGTTTTATATTAATTAATTAATTAATTATAAAAGTTATTTTAGTTCACGTACTTGATCTAATACTCTTATAAGTCAGAATAACTTCAAAAATACCCCTAAAAATCATATACTTTGGCAACATGTTCATAGAGGAAAACATTTGCCAACAAGGAGACATGCAATTGTGTTAGCCATCTTAATTGCAATCTACGATCCATGGTAAAGGCTTAGAATGAGGTTGAGAAGAATTGGAGTTCGAGTCTTCAGGAAGCGTTCTATCTAACATCAACACATTTTTGTGACACATTTGTGATGCAAACACAAGATCATTGAAACAACTTCATTAGCATAAGCCTATGTCTATACAAACTTCATGACAAAAAATGAATGGTCTTGTAGAAAGCCCTTGTGTAATTCATAAAACAAATTTCAATATATTGCTTCACATAATCCATACAAGGAATTCATCTTTGCTAAAATCAAGATAGAGAAGATCATATATTTTTGGTCAGCTAAGAAGCTCAAGAAGTAACAGATCAAAGCCAAAATTACATCACACTTCTCATTGATATTGCCCAAGTTTTTGGTGCAATGAATCCAAATGTCCCTTTTAGTATATATTTTAAGTTACACCTTCAGGAATAGACACAAAGAGTGAAAAATCAAACAATTTGACAACACTGTCTTCTCCAAGTAAGATGCTTGCTAGTTTAATATTTCTAAAGAGAATGGACTAGAGGAATCTAACATAGAGATAAGCAACTTGTCATAAGCAGTGAAGCAACGAAAACGATTATTACATTTATCATTACAAGAGGCAATTAATTTTCTTGATAAAAGTAATAAAGAGAACCTTGAAAGAAAAAGAAAGTCAACCCCGAGTTAATCAAATTTAGCTACTACAAAGGTTGGCTGGTTGCAAGTCCTTTAAAAAAATGCTTTGGCTACAATAAAAGTGTTGTTATTGTATTGTTCATCCTCCATTAAAAATAAAAGAATGATTAGACTTGTACACAAAGATAGTTAAACATATAGAGAAAAGGGCCCTCTAACAAGCCTAATTTTGGTTTGCAAAACTGTAGAAAAATTGAGATTATAACCACACAAAAATCAAACTGTTTATAAACACCAGCAATGAGAGTATTGCTTCCGCAAATCAAATTTAAGAAGAAAAAAAAAGCGAGAGAACAGTTTAGAGTAGCAAATGTTTAAATAATTCCAAATCAATGCTCTTTCAAAATTCCGATCAAATTCACGATCAATATTTAAAAACAACTCTTCAAAGTCAAGCAATGCCTCTTTCTCCGCTTTAGATTCACTTGATTATTGTGAATACACTAATAATCTTCCAGAACATATCAACTTCTCCACTTTGATTACTTTTAGAGAACAAGTCTTCAACATCAATTGTAATAGAAATTCTTACTGTTTTTTTTCCCAGCTCCAGATTCTATAAGTTCCAAAATGTTATTGTCGCGGGATAACACAATTGGTAGGTAAAGGTAATCTTTTTTTTTTGTCTTTTTTTTAATGCATGTGACCAACACGTGTTGTATTTGTCAATTGTTACTGAAAATTATATTTGGTCCTTCAAAAATATTTTATATTATTGATTTTAAAATTATAGAACTTTGCGTTAACGATATAATTTTTTGGTGTTCGAGGGGTAACCAGTCAAGTGCTGGTCTCTATAAATATGGAGTATTGCTTTAATGAGGCGGCCCTACTGTCATTTTTATGGGTTTGGTGCTAACCTGTACTTGCTTCTTGTTAACCTACGCTGATTGAATGTCTTGTGTAATGTCTCCAAATTATTTTAGCTTGGATTTTGTGTTTAGTGCTCGTCAGTGTAACTCGACTTAGGAAAGAGTGATTCTATTAAGGATGTTAAAAAGATGTTTCAAATTACACGGGTAAGATGAATGTAGAAAGTAAATCTAAAACAGAGAATGATTATATGATTTTTCATAGTTATCGATTTCAAATTCACTTCTGAAAACCTTTTGTTTCTAAAAAATTGATGTTTCAACGCACACAAATTTTAATCTGGAAGCTATATGTCTATTATGTAATTAATTACTTGGAGTTCTGGTTATGCTATTGTTTCCTTCCATGGATTTTTAATATTCTATCTGGTTTAGCAAGTTAATGACATTATTATGAATTGAATATCTTGCATTTTTGTATCTCTTAACTTGTTCTCTTTACTTTGTTTCTGCCTACTAGTTATTTAAAGCTTGACTCAACTGAGTGGATGAGCAATACAAAGAAAACTACGACTAAAAACATCAGGGCCTGGCGTCATGCTAAAATGACTTGCTTCTGACTTTAACAGACATTCATTGATTCACACCGAGAGAAGTATTCATGTTTAAAAGTTTTCCCTCTACTATGCTTTTACTTGTTTTAGGGTCTGAGTACTTGAGACTATAATTTACTCTCCTTAGTTCTATTTAGGTACACAATTACTTTTAGCACACCAATTTTTAATTCAAAGCTTTAGGGTTTGCATTAGCTCTAGAACGCTAGTTATTTTAGGCTCTCATTTTTCAGAATAAAATCGGTTGCTTGGCTGCTATAATTGATTCTCCTCAGTTCTATTTAGTTGCATAGGTACTTTTGACATTACAATTTTTCATCAAAGCTCCAAGTTTGAATTAGGGACACAAGTTATTTTAGGCTCTCATTTTTTCGAATGTAATTGGTTGCTTGGCTGCTCTAATTGATACTAATATAACCAAAAATATTTTTACATCATCGCTTAATAGGTTTCAGTTTGTTAACGGGAAAAGTGTTTAGTTGCTGCATAGTCACATTCATAATTTAGTTACTGCATAGTCACATTCATAATTTAATTGCTGAAGAACAAGGCAATCCAAGTACTTTAGAAAACGATTAGTAGAGATAGATTGAAAATAAAGTTTTCTTATTTTAAACATTAAAAATAATTTATAAGTAACAAAAACACAAAGTGTATTTTATTTGTTTTATATCATAATCTGCGGTCTTGACCTATTCATTCTTATGTTGTACCTTTGCTTTTATACTTTGTTATTCGGTTCATTACTTCATTTTCTTGCAGTTATTGTGCTTATTTTCACTTCCTTTGTTTTTTTTTTTACATTAAGATTTTTTTTGATGAAATAGATGAAAATCTCATCCTTTTCATTCAAATTTTATCCTTTTCTTTTCGAAATAATTCTTGCAGAAAACTATAATAGAATAACCATCTAGAATTTTATGTTTTCATGGATGACATAACAAGAAGCCTTAATCTTGTAGAACAATCTAGCTGTTTTTCCTTTGGAAGAGTGTTAAAAAATTGCCATTTTTTATTTGCTTGAACAATGCACCAAAAATATATGCATGCATAAGCTGCATTAGAAGTTGATATATAATCTTGTTATGTGTTTGGCTTTGCACTAACACGTGGGTACTATCATTTAATACTATATCAAGAAAATTTAGAGAACTGTATCGTTTAACAAAATTGGATATTTGTGCTTCTTGCAAAGTTGATTTTTACCTGCTCAAAATCTTGTTTCTCTTGAAGAGCCAAACTTTGTCACCTTTAATTTACACACAACTCAGATAAACTTCCAATATTTGTGTTAGGAGTTGTTTATCAATAATGGCATTTAGGAACTGACAAAACGTTTCTAAAAGTCTACAAACAATGTGTTTTTCTTTCCAAACGTTTTTTTGGTAGTAGATAAATTGATGACATTGTATTGTAGAGAGTACCTTTCTAAACTAGTCTATGATAATTGAGGTAGTCTCTGCTATTTTTGAAGGAGCAGATCTAGACTTTATGGATTTAATCTATAACTTCATTAGGCATAGTGTCATCTATGTTATTGAACCAAAACATACCCTCGATACATAATTACTATATACTTGTCATGAAAAATATTGTTTAGTCTAAAATCATATATGTGGCCCTTAGATATTCAGGCAAGTCATGAGATTGGTCACAATTAAGCATACTACACTCAATGCAAAATTTTAAAGTTCTGTAGTGGCATATTGGCACTCTTGATCTGTTATCGATAAAAAACAACAATTTAGTGACATTATTTCTATCTCATTGATGTAGTTGTATGGCATAGGAACATGGTTGGTTTTGTTCTTCAAGATAACAACATTATCATTATCATCTGAAGAAATATTTAAATAACATTACTGAATTTGTGTAAGTTGGTTTAGTAAATGATTATGTAAATCAGGTGGCGTGTTGGACTAGTTTTGCTTTAAAATTAAGTAATTTCTTTAACCTTAACCAATTGATAAGTGTTTGTCTATAGGGTATCAAAAGATAAAAAAGTATTAGTCTAGAGTGTCAATTTTATAAATTTCATTACTAATGTCCAAATTGATCTACGCAATAAGGAAATCATGTTTTTTTAGGGTTGTAGTGAATTTTCGTAGCAATCATTCTGGAACATTACTCTTAATAAATTTTTTGTTGACATCAGTTAAGTATTGTTGGTTGATTAATTGCTCTATAGAAAGGCATGGTAATTGAAAAATTTTAGGATAAATTTGCAACATCATGAACATTATTAGGGAAGAGTTTACTGGCTTTTGCATTAGGGCATTATGTGGTTTTTGCTTGTTAATGTTGTATGATGCTAAAATGTTGCATGTTGTTGCAAAGATATAGTTGATTTCTAAAAATGTTGGTGTTTCATTTCCAATTATTATCTCAAGCTGTGGGAAGTTGAAAACACACGGCGATATTACAATAGGATTTTGCAATATGGAGCTGAGATATGTTTGTGTTACAGAATTATAGTTGAAGCTAATAATGCCCTGCAAATGGCTTTGGTAAGCATCTGTTTATTTTCTGTGAGATCAATGTCTTTTCTAGGCATTTATATGAATTGTATATAGTAAATTCAGTTTTGTAAGTGATTTTGTTAACTGCATTTATCAGTCTAGTGGGAAAATGGAGAAAAATAGAATAAGGGAGAAGTAAATATGAAGATTTTCTTACCATTGAAGTATATTTTATTGGTTCTCTTTTAGGGTTGATTTTATGAGTTAGTTCTTTCAAGTTATGCTACTATTTTATGAAGGCTAGAGAAGCATGGGAAGGATGCTAGAAAAAACCTCTCTACTCACTCTTCCTACCCTTACTACAATTCAAAGTACAAAAAAAGATGTTAGAATAAAAGAATGACGTCAATTGATTTGGATTTTTAAGTGTCATACACTCTTGTGGATGTATACATAAGCAAGTAGCAAATTTTTGTCCTGGTGCTATCATGTACAGTTTTCTTGTGATAAGTTTCGGGTTGGTACGTCTACTAAATTTGGTATATATTTTAAAAAATAAGTTATCAGTTTATTGAGTTGATGCCAATTACAAATTATATTTTGGAATTTGCAAGGTAAGTCATATTTCCATGAACGAATGATGTTAAAGAGAGAAGATATCCAATATATAGTTGTCAGAAAACTCTGATGTATAGAATAATAAAACTAGCTTCTAGTACTGGAAATTCAGGTTGGTAGTAAGATAATTAGGAAATTATGGGTAATTTAGAACTGTAACAATGCAATAATAGAGAAATATTTAATATAGGCTGCAAAATTAGGCGAATGAGAATAAAGTCTAATGTGTATTTCCATATGCATCATACCTACAGTTCACTAGAAGCTGCTAATAAACCTCAAAATAACCTAGAAATGATTAAAATACATCTAAATGCTAAAATTATTAAAATAAAATTAAAAAACGCTATTTTAACTCCAATTAATCAAACCTATATTAAATTTAGAAAATGTTTTTGAATTTTTTTGTTCCTTGATTTTGTTTTTGCTTGAGCTTTTTGTCGTCTGACATCATATAAGCTTCAATAATTATATTATAGCTTAGTGGGTTGATCTCTTAAATTCTACTTGTAGAATAAGATTTTCAAGGTTAATTGTTATTCACATTCACAAGTAACAGGACACAGATGTCAAATTGGAATCAGTAAATCTAGATGTTTGCAACACGGTTTCCTTTTTATGATATCTTCTGAGTCATAAAATTCGAATTCATGCAGATAAAATAAAAAAGAAAGTCAATATTCTACTTTTTGTGAATTCAGTTCTTTATTTGCTATCATTTAATTTTAGGAAGGTGGGGGAAAGACACGAATGATGAATTTCATAATGCTAGGAATGAGGTAGTTTGGTCATAAAGGTATTATGAAGTAGTGTAACATTATACTACTATTGCTTTATCCAGCCATGTTGAATCTCGCCTTTTTGCAGCTATTTGTTTGTTTTTGTAAATGTGCTATTGTACACACTCTAAGCTTTGGGCTAAATAGCTGATGCTATCACAAATTGTAGTCCAATCATGGTCCTTGATGCAAATTACGCTAAGGTTTGTTCTAAAATGTATTTTCAATGTTGTATTTTAGTTGCACAATAGCTCACATGGATTGCAAGATTATGTATTTCTTTCCCTTTAAGTTTTCTTTCAAATTATGTTGTTTTATCTTGTGGAGTAACCTATAAATGATGTTGAAAAGGCCAAATAGTCAGGATCACCTCGTAATCCACTAACAGCAAAGACATATGCAAACTCATCAACAAATGTCTTCGTTGGAAAAAGAAGTAACAAAAGGAGCCCCCTTGGATTTCTACCCAAACGTGTAAGTCCATTCAATTTGAATCCTTAGAACTTACATAAAATTTGTATCACCTCAATCAAATATGTTCTAGCCAAATTTTTGACACACAATGGATTAGCAATATCCCATTAAAAAGAAAATATTTAATCATAATAATAATGAGTTAATGTTAGAAGTTCTTCAGGACCTTGATGTGGCAAATTGTATCCTTAGATTTGTCAATTTTCTTCTCTTTCTTTTTATAGAACAAAATTAACTTCATCAGTCATTATTCACATAAATAGTACTTTTATATAGATCAACAGTATTGTATAATGAATAGTAATAAACACACTCAAGATCTATCTTTATAAAAATATAAAAAAGAAGTGACAACTATCACAATCACAAAACACAAGAATTTTGTGAAAAACTCTAAATTAGAGAAAACTCACGGGCTCTTAGAGAGAACAATCCACTATGCAATAAATTTGTACAATTACACAGTTTTTCTCTCAAAACCCAAATCCCATATACATCCACTCACCAGACAACTCAAAGAAATACTCACATACAAGTATTTTCACTCAAATTATTTTACCCATAAGAATAAAGGAAAATTTAGAACAAAATACCTAAAATACTATGAGCTTCTTTGATGTATTCTTGAGTGACTCTCTTCTTTTTTACTCTAAGGCATAAGAATGCTTCAATTTATAGTGGAGAGCAAGAGCAAAATCGTGACATTCTTCATGCATTTGGCATTAAATATTTGGTCAAATATTGCTACAAAGAAATATAAACATGTTTCTTATTCTTCACCAATTTGCAGCCCATGTTTTCATTCTTTTTAATTTTTTTTTGTCAAATAGGGCTAGCTTCTAAAGAGCCAATTTTGACCAACACATATTTTAATGTTTTAGACATTTTTCATTTTTGAAGCATATTAATCACAAGATTATTTTAAGCTTGGTTAAGTTGCAATCGTGCATAAGAACAGCTCATCAAAGCTTCGTATTTGTTTTTTCAGAGTTTTTCTTCTAAATTAAACAAGAAGTTGCTTACCATCTTTGATTATGCTCATACCAGAAAATTTAAAGCATCTGATATAGCAACTAATAAAAAAGGCATACCAAGAAGTAGCACTCAAACATCACCCAGATAAGCTTCCGTTTCTTCATACCTTTATTATTATTTTTTTGTTTATGATGTAATGTCAAACTTGTTTTCACTTGTTCGCAATGTATTGCTGCTTTACTACAGGTTGGACAGTTCCAAGGACTAAGAGCAGGGACAAGGGATGACTTTGGAAGTAAATTGCTTATCAGGTTCACAATAGCATATATGACTACGAGCAATATTTAGCTCTTGCCATTGTTATTCCTCTTAGCATCCTCATATATATAATGTTACAGTTAGCCGCAACTATGACGTTTGTGCTATTAATTTATTCTGCTGACTTTGTCACCTAATATTCTCATTTGAAAGGTGCTATTGAGCTTTCAATATTAGTAGATTATTGTAGACATCAAATTGCAACATATGATATTCAAACCGCAAGTTGTTATTTGTATGGCCAGGTAGCAAATAATGATGTATCCTATGTGCACTGGATTCTAGTTTATTCAAAATTGTTGAATGTTTTTCTTGCTCTGTTTTTCTTGTGTGTTGTTAAGGAAAGAAGTATTATGAAACAATTATGGTGATTTATGATTGGCTTCATTATGACATTTTACTTGTATCACATATTATGATTACTATCTATAATTATTTTTATCTTAGCTTTGCTTATTAAATTAGAAAATGCAAATCCTATACCTTAAAACTTGCTTTTATAAAAGTGTCCCAAAAAATCATCTACCTTATTATGCCCCATGTAGCTATAGTTAATGTTCCTTTGCACTTCAATATAAAGGAAAAATAGGTAAAGGAGACTGCAAACTTTTGTGATGCTGATTTATCTTTTATATTGGTCTGTGCTTTCGTCATTTGCTTTTTCATTCTATTAGTGTGCTTGTTAATCATAATGTTGTTCTAAGTTATTATAACTCTTGGGTGTGTTTGTATGGTTTATCTGCAGATGTCTCCATTTAAGGGAGCTCCAGAGGAGTTTAGTTAGACTATATTTCCTGTATGGATGGACAAGACCATTGGTTCAGTTGACGAGTTATTAAATTTCTAAAATCTCTTGTTCAAGTAAGAAAGATGACCATATTCGAATGCATGAAGTGCTTTCCAACTCTTCACCATATGAAAAAAAATCAGGTTTTTAGATAACAATACTTCTTGATCTCGCTGTCTCATTTAGCCATTAATTCTTGTTTGGCGCTTGGAGAAATTTTTACTTTATTTTCTTCTTCAATCTCAAGGAAGAATAAAGTGCTTTCTATTGTAATACTTTATTTCATGATTAAAATGCGTAAAACAATACACCTTATAATAATTTTTTTTTAAAAAAAACTAGCAACATTTTCTTACAAAATAACTGAATTTATGACCGAGAAGATCCAAGAAATTATAGTATTTGTACCTCCATCTTCTGCTAACAATTAAAGGCCCTACAACACACCAAAACCCTATCACAAATCCAAATGCAATGCTTACATACAGCAAGTAGTCAACTTCATTTCCATCTTCATCATCTCTATTTTCACCAATAGGTACTGAAACATTCTGTTCACTGCAATTTATAGGAAGTGGAGATCCACAAAGATTGTTGCTGATGAAACTTGATGCATCCATGCTTTAGAGTTGAGTACTCAAAGGAATTTTCCATTCAACTCATTATTCAAAAAATTCAAGTGACTTAAAAATGTCAAACTTGAAATACCTTGTGGGATTTCACCAGAGAGTTGGTTTTCAGAGAAATCGAGGGATTCCAATGATCTCATAGCACCAATATTTTCGGGAATTCTCCCCACAAGTAAATTGTATGACAAGTTCAATGACTGCAATGCTTCGAGATTTGTCACTTCCACAAGAATATGCCCCGAGAAATAGTTCATTGAAATATCGATACTTCTAACCAAATTAAGAATTTGATTATATTCAACCATCACTCCTTTCATCATAATGGATACATCCTCAACAATATTCTGAAGATAGTATATTGTTCTCCCATTAGAATTGTCTAGTCTCTTCATGGCAGTAAAATTGTTGATACATCTTGGAATAGTCCCTGATAGGTTGTTATGTGCAAGATCAAGAATATGTAGAGAACTCAGACGACAAAGTTTAGTGGGTAACATGCCGTGAAACTTATTTGAACGAAAGTTGAGAAACACCATTTTTGAGAAGGCCTCACCAATCCATTTTGGAATATTTCCCACAAACTCATTTTCACCAATATCAAATGCGAGTAACTTTGTACAATTTTTAAATGACGCTGGTATTGCTCCAAAAAGTTTGTTATTGCGAAGGTTTAATGATTGAAGGGAGCTTAAACTTCCCATTGACTTTGGAAGACTATTGGTAAAATTATTGTGACTTAAATTTAGACCAACCAAATAAGGCCAATTCACATTCCAACAATCAGGTATTTCTCTAGATAAAAAGTTTTCTGAAAGTTTGAGAAATCTCATCCTTATTGACGTATTCTTACTAT
Organism: Melia azedarach; assembly: GCA_028052125.1. Taxonomy (NCBI): domain Eukaryota; kingdom Viridiplantae; phylum Streptophyta; class Magnoliopsida; order Sapindales; family Meliaceae; genus Melia; species Melia azedarach. The sequence goes on from CM051404.1 coordinate 5,821,704, forward strand.
TACATATAAACCTAAAAATGGAACCTGATAAAGCATTATTAGAAAGATCAAGGACAATCATGTTTGAAGATAAAAGAGGCAATTGACTTGAGAAATTATTCGGACTCAAATCTAGGAATACAATATTGCTATTATTCCAAGTTAAATTTGGAATCTCCCCATAGAATTGGTTGTGAGAGAGAGACAACTCATTATATTGGGAAATAGATTTCCAAAACCAATAAGGAATGGTATCTATAATTCTCGTGTTAGATATATCTAGAAAAGACAAATCTTTTTGGGAACGAAGCCACAATGTAAATTTTGGTCCTAAATGACATGATCTCAATTGCAAAATTTCGAGTTGGAAAGGAGGAACCCAATTAGGACTGAATTTCAAAATTAGTGAGTTTTTAGATGCATAAAACGCAATCAATTTTGTTAGGTTAACAAAGTGAAATTAAGAAAGTGTCCCAATCAATTTGTTCTGAGACAAATCTAAAGATTCTAAGGATGAAAGTTGTCCCAAAGATAACAGGAACAAAACCTTCCAAGTTGTTATAGGAAAGATCTAAATTTTTCAAAAATTGAAATTCTCCTATAACTGATGGAAGTGGACCAGAAATATTGTTGAACCCTAAATAAAGAGTGACCAAATTTTTAAATCGGCCCAATTGATCAGTTAAATTACCAGTCAACTGACTCGCCCCAAACTCCAGGGACTCTAACTCAAATGTGACACAATTAGGGATAACATCTAAGACCTGGGGTATTTCTAGACTCAAATTGATACCTGACAGAGAGATTGACCTTAAGTTGCAAAGTCTTTCAAATGATCTCGGAATTTTTCCGTCAAGTCCTTTATTGTAAGAGAGATCGAGTGTTTTGATTTGAGTCAAGTTTCCTAGACCACTTGAAATCCTACCTTGCAATCTGTTTGATCCAAGAGAAAGGTACTCAAGAAGATTAAACCCAAAAAACCATTTAGGTATTGTGGAATTGAAATGGTTGTAAGATAAATCTAAAAATCTAAGTGATGTCAAGTTTCCAAGTCCACTTGGAATTGGACCTTGAAAATTATTCTAATTTAAATTGAAGCAAGACTTAAATGACTGAAGACCAAAAATCCAACTAGGAATAAAAGAGTCATCAAATTGGTTATCAGAAAGATCAAGAGTGGTAAGAGACGTAAAATTTGCGGAGGATAGCTGAAGGAATATGATGGACTTGAGAAGTCTGACAACTTTAGTACTTTTAAAAAAGAGAGTGAATTTATTGCCAGTGACAAACCAGAGGCTTTACTGAGGTTCGTCAAACTCAGGTCCAGGTTTTGCAACAAAGAAATGCCACAGCATCCATGAAAATTTGTCAACATATAAACCATAATTAAGACTGAGGTCAAGATGTTGCAGATTTGAGAGATTTCCAAGTTGGTGAGGAACCATACCCGTAAATCCCGCAGAAGAGAGATTAAGGTATCTTAGTTTCTCCATAAAACCAAGATGCTTTGGAATCTGAATTCCTTGAAAATCATTGCCGCTCAAGTCCAAGTGAATCAAATGCTTCAAATCCAGCAAAGAAGGATTTAACTTACCAGACAACTCTGACTTCAAATAAGCTTCTTCAGAATCATAATAATAATCAACAGGATTCTGAAGGCTCAGCTGAAGAACATGGCCCGTGAAGTTGTCACAGACAACACCAGCCCAGTTACAGCAATCTGTATGACCAATATTCCAAGATGCAAGCCTATTGGAAGGATCGTGGAGATCTTGCTTGAACCGTAAAAGTGCATTTCTCTCGGTTTCAATGCATCCCACAGAAGAGTTTCCATTGCAGAGACTAATGACGTTGATGGTTGCGATGAAAAGAAGGGAAACAACAACATTATTATTCATGGTTGGTTTCATTGCTATTGCTAAGAGAAATAATAATAATAGGAAAAGGAGAATGTGAATGATCGATGAGAAGGTTATCATATAGCTTGCTATTTATAATATTTTAAAGTCCAGAGTTGAGTAACCAATACGACATAGGCAATTAACTGTGCTCGTCTTAGAAATTTAGGTTTCATTGCTATTAGAAATTTAGGAAAAGGAAAATGTGACTGATGAGTTATATATAGCTTGTCATTTACAATTTAAAGTCTTGAGTTGAGTTACCCGTACGACGCGTTCAATCCAATTTGAAAAGTATTTAAGTTTAATTTCTGCAAGCAACTAACTTTGCTTAATTGGTCCGTCCCACTGTGGCCTTCCCTTAATTTATATATTGGAGTGGAGGGCCTATTAGTCCTTTAATTGCATCATATTTAACACTGTATGCATAATAATTTCTTTAATATAATAAATAGTACAGCATTTAAATTAATATTATAATATTTAATTTGTTTTTTCCTATCCTATCTACAAAATTAAATTCCTAATCTTTTTTTCTCTAGAATCTTAATCTTTTGGACCTGTTCTGTACTGAAGCACACTTATAATTCTTAATTCTTTTTATTCTTGTATACATTTATTTTCTATTTTTAAAATACTCTACATCATATTTTTTCTATTCTTTATTTCTTTTAACAATTAGATGGATTTGAATCATAACCATAAATATAAAAATTTTAAAAATAGCCATCAAAATAAACAATCCAAAATTACAAACAAACATATATTTTAAGAAAAATCTTAATTCCTAATTCTTTTTATTCATGTATACATCTATTTTCTATTTTTGAAATACTCTCAATCATATTTATTTTAACCTTTATTTCTTTAACATTTAGATGGGTTTGAATCGTAGCCAAAAAAATAAAGATTTAGGAAATAGCCATTAAATTAACCCAACAAAAGTTACAAACAAAAATGTTTTAAGAAAAAAATTAAATAACAAAACATATTTTTTTTATTTTTATAATAAACATGTATATATTTTTATTTATATAGCTATCATATATAATAACACGCTAAATTAAAGACTCTAAGTTCTCCAATTGACACGTCAAATAAATAAATAATGATTATATAACCCATAAAATATGTTGAATCTAATTTGAGAAAATAGACATTTTATTTTTTCATTTTTTATAATTAAGTCTTTAATTTGAATTGTCTATATATCTGGTTTTTGTTTTCTTTATCAAAATTGCTAGAAAATTCTTTGAATATTACATTTTATCATCAACGACTTTTAATTACAACCTTACTTCAAGGTTAATTTTGAATATGTTACAACCTTACTTCAAGGTTAATTTTGAATATGTTAGGGGTATTTTGACTTTCAAATTAACAGTACAACTTATTTATATTTTAATCAAAAGTTCAAATATAATTTATCACTATAGATTCATATAATAAATTTATGAAAAAATTATCTTTATCAAATTTATTTATTATTTCCTCAATTAAATACAAACAATATCAGTATTTATTATATAAATTTGATCACTTTATGTCCATGTAAAAACATACAATTTTCTTTATAGATCTTAACTTTTAAACGTATAGTGATTTTAAGTTGTCTTAAAACATTAGAAAAAAGAATTATATATTATACAAATAAAAAAAATCAAAACAGAAAAGCACACTATAATCCGATCATGACTCTATTACTACTATTTAAGTATGTTGAATATATACAAGAGACATCCCTTCTCCATGTTAATTTTGAATATTATGAACACCGATTTACACGGCAATTCAGACATTCATCCATCTCAAGTCAAGTAAAGAAATATATATATATATATATATATATATATATATATATATATATATTCATTAAAAATAGAAATGCTTTGAGTACAACATCATATTATCATGAAATAACTTATTAATTACATTGAAGTCCCTCTTATATTTTATTAAATAGATAGATACTGATAGTGCTAGCCCTGTAATACGATTTTCATTTTTGTTTTTAAAAACTCTTTGACTTAAAATGTATATACATATCATTTAGCTTTTGTCTTCTTCATAAAAGCTACTAGAAATTTATTTGGTTATTACATCTTATCATCAAGACTTTTATAGTGGCTCACAATTATAAGTTCAACTATAACATTACATCAACTAATAGACTTTAAAATTGTTTTTAATTATGTTGGAGTACATCCCTCATTATAGAAGTAATTTATACACTTAAGACCTATCAAATGAGAGTCACAATACCAACAATTAATTAATTAATAATATGCTCCATTCTTATGCGTCTCTCATTAGTTTCTACTATATTATTCTTTGACAGCGAAAAAAATACAATAATGATCAATCGAATGTGACTGATATTGGTGTGTTAATTTTCTTAATTTGAAATGTGATTGACAATGACTAATTAATTTAGAAAAATGGCATGTTACTTTTCAACTAAACAATAGTTTGAATATCATGAACATCGGTTTACACGTATGGTGATTGATACATTGATCCATTGATCCATCTCAAGTTAAGAAAAAACTAACACTATCGTCCTTTACATATAGCTCCAAAATCCTTTCAGTTTTCAAGTGTCTTTATCTTGACTTCTATAGCTAGCTAGGGCTTATCTTGCTTCAACAAATTAAAGGATTGTAAAAGAAAGAATGTTGATATGTATTATTATTTTTACTAATTACTATTAGTTTTAATTAAGGGGTATCGTAATATATTTTTCTGATTTTAAGAGAAAAAGCAAATACCCCTTAGGTTCTTAAAAAGTGTTAGATACTCCCTTGAGTTTTAAGAAAATAGAAAAATATTCCCCAAATAATGAGAAAATAAAATAATTCTCCCTAGACTTAACTTTCGTTAGCTTAACCTGTTAAAATATTATTATTTTAATTCTTAAATTTAATCAAAATAAATTGTTTCACTATTAACAATCAAATCCTTATTTATAATATATATTTATAATATATTTAGGACTAAAATGTTAAACTTTTAAAAGGTCTATTTTGCATTATTATTTTTAAAAAATATTAGAAATAAAATATTATTTGTCTAAATTAAAATATTAACAATAAATTCCAATAAAATCATATCTTAAAATGCTCATAACTCTTTTTTTTTTTTTTTTACTTTCTTGGTAATAATGTAGTATATATTAATCATAAAGAAAATATGTATAATTATTCTATTCAATATATATGTAAAAATTTAAATTATTTTTATTGATACAATAATAAATTTAATTCATATATTATAATTCATTATTCCTTTTTATCACAAAATACTTATGTCCGTTTACTCCAACTTATTTAAATATTCCTATACAATCTTCTGATTTTTTAAAATATACTAGATTTCTTAGTCAAGAAAAAAAAATAGGTTAAGAGCATTTATAGAATTTTAGAAAGAAAAATAAAAATTTTAAATAAAATAAAAAATTACTATATATGAATTAAATTTAATGTTGTGTAACTAGAATGGACAATATACATACTTTTATATCCCTTTTTACTAGTTTAATATAATTTGATTAAAAAATTTAAAAGAAAATTTTAATTATCTTAATTTGTAATAAATGTAGTATATATGCATATTTTCTTATATTAATTATGTGCTTGATAATTTTTTTAACAAAATAAAATGAAACTAATATAATTTAAATATATATTAAATAAAATATTATGCATATTTTATCTAAAACATTTTATGATCAGTACATATTAAATCATTTCTAAGAAATGTTTTAAAAAATAATGGTTTGCAGCATTTTAGTGTATAATTTTATCCAAATTAATTGTTAATATGTTAATTTAGATAAATAATAGTTTTATTTAGAAAGTTTTTAAAAATAATAAAATAAAACAAATCTTTTTACGTTCTAGTCTCAAATATATTAGAAATAATGAAAATTGAATTGTTAATAATGAGAAAGATATATTCTATTTTTGTTTTTATGATTGAATATATGATTTAAAATGATAATATCTTAACATGTCAAATTAATCGAGGTTTAAGACTAGGGGTATCTTTTTATTTTCTTAGAACTTGGGAGTTTGTTCCTAATTCCTTAAAACTCGAGATATGTAACACTCTAAAATTTATGGGATATTTGTTCTTTTTCCAATAGCTAGGAGGTATATTGTTTTATAAAGATGAATAAATTTTCTTTTCTTTTCTTTATAATTAAAATAGTAAATATTATTTACAAAGATAATAAAAGGGATCAAAGAGTTTTGTTTATTTCCTCTTTTGATAACATCTTCTGCAAAAGTGACAGCATTGCCGCCCATCAAATTCCCCAAAAAGTAGAAAACCCTTATCCAATTTTTTCCGCTTTGCTATTGAGATCAGAATTCAGACCTGTGGTATATACATCATAGTTTTCTACATTATCTTTTTAGTTTATAGTAGAATTTCAAAGCTTCTTCCTGCTGCTTACAGAGTATCCTTTCTTTCCACTCTTCTTTATCATCTTTGATAGAACTTTGATCTAATTCTACGGTATTGTTGAGTGGACCTTGTGGAGTACCAAAAGTGTAGTACATTTCTCTCTTATGGCATTCATCACAAAAATAGAAACATGTGACGTGGCTAGTGTATCAGACTGCTTAATTAGATCTCTGGTTGTGACATTAATGTCCTAAGTCTCTAGTTTAGAATCCAATAGCCATCAGCTGTACTCCAACAACTAAATTCAGTTCCAAATAACTCCAATACAGCAGAATCCTCTTTCATTAGAGGTTATTCAACAAATTTTATTAGCATGACCCCTGCCATAAATTAAATAATTTACTGTCATCTTATCATTTTGTAGAGACTAATCATAGCTTCGGCAAGGAGCAATTGATCAATGCTATCACCTCGAGAATTAAAGTACTTATATGGTAAATACAACCATCATATATCTCCGCTAATAGAGGGCCTAGAGCCTCAATGAGTAGATTACTTCAACACAATCTAGGATAACTAGTGCGAAGCATAAAGCAGTCAAACAAGAATTAAAGAATGGAGATGTCACCAGCCTGCCATATGCGTATTGGGCCAAGGAAACCTGTATATTCCTCCTGGTCTCTACTGAGCAAAGACCTAAGTGAATTAAGGATGCCTTTCCCTGGCTGCTGCTTCTGCAGTTTGCGATCTGGAAGTCTAAAATGTCAATTTGACACCTGCATTGCAGCTTCCTCGACAAAGGATTTTGCATTTCCCTGTCAAACTGATTCTTCAACATCTCTTTGCCAAAACTCTTCATAGATTAAGAAAAGGGGCCAATTTACAATGGGGCAGCAGAGTGTAATATTTCTAATTGATCAACACCTCTCAGGCTTCAAGCAAATCACTACTTAATAATCTTTATTCCCAGGAGATATAAAAACCAAAGACAAAATAATATATAGCCACAAACAAGATTTAAGATTTAACAATAACTACTACATAAAACAAACCACATTAGGAACGAAAAGGAGAAATCAGAAACTATAGAATACTTTAATACATTATAGATCACAAAATGAACTTACTCTTTTTCCTAGTGACAGTGACGCCCACTTGGCAATCTGACTATGCTTTCCGGATAGGAATGTTTAACTGACTATGTTATTAATTATTTGATGCACTGCAAAAGCAGAATATTATAACATGTCACTGGCAAGCATCCATACAAAAGCATCTCATTCTCTGAATGCTTGGAAGAATGATAAGCAAAACCAGCAACAATCAAAGAAACAAAGAAGACCAAGGATTGATTTGAAGCAGTAGCTATGCTAGTTAACCTGAGTTCGCAATCATTGGATCAAGATCAAGAAGGGAAGGAACTTCCATAGCTGCTCTGAAGTTCTGTACGCTAAGTACAGTATTGAAAATGGCAATCTGAAAATAATACATCACGGAGGTCAGGTAACATCTATATCAGAACAGAAAGATAAAATGGAAGAAAGGAAACGTAAAACTAATACCAGCTTAAGTTCTGTTTCATAAGTGTGAAGTATTGAAGATAGTTCTATCCCCTCTAGCACAGAAGCTAATTTCCAGGCAAGACTAAGAGCATCCTGAATGCCAGTAGCAATTTCTGTATATAAAGTTTTTCATACAATTCATTTTTATATACTAATCAACACCAATTCGTTATGTATAGATGATGAAATTCCATTGATACAGAGCCAATTCCAATAGACTTATTGGAGGGTCCCATTGGCGTGCATCCAGTAGGAATTGAACCTACGAATTCGCCAATTATGAGTTGGGCGCTTTAACCATTCAGCCATAGATGCTTAGTGGGGATCCTCGTACATGGTGAATAACCAAATTCCAATTGAAATGAATAATAATTAAGAACATTTTTTTCACTATCCATTACTAGAATACAGGAAGCAGGATTTGAAACCTTTACTTTGATTTGCATGAAGGAGGATTTCCATGCTAAACAGTAAATGCTACATCAGAACAGTGATTCTGAATAGACGCTGCAAATACATTTTTTATATAATCATTTCTTAACCATCAAATGTTTAAGAAGAATGTAACAATTCAGCTGCTAGCAGTTAAGGCATGGAACTGCTCTTTGACAACACTGCTATTGCTTTCAGAACATCTACTATCCAGAAACAAGAAAAGCTAAATTTCGCAACAAAAATCAGAATTAACAGTAAAAGCAATTGCATTAAACATTGACGTTATCTAGGTACAAACTAATAAATCATCAAATTAGCAACTATAATTGAAAAAATTAAATACAATCAAATGCATATCTCGCATTTTGACTTAATCATCTAACAAATAAAATTTATTTCCAATAACAGTTCGATTCAAAAAAAAAAAGAAAACTAACAGCTCCAATTATAATTGAAATTACCTGTATTGAGATTCTGCAGATGAAAGTTGATGACGGCGAGCTGGCGTCGACAAGCTGAGACGGCCAGTAGACAACGACAAGGTGGAGACGGCGGCTAGCGACGACGAGCAGTAACTCATATACCCTTTCGCAAATGACAGTCGGTTTGCGAGAACAAAAGAAAATTAAATTGAAAATTTTTAAATAACATTTGCATCCCTTATATTAGGGTAATTTTCAACTTAATTAAAATAATAAATAAAGTGATATTTATAAAGATGTTAATTAATAATTTGATATTTAATACATAGAAAAAATAATAAAAATTTTAAATATAACCAATTATAATAGTAATATTAATTAATTAAGTATATTTTAATTAATTAATTAATAATTAATTTATATGCAATTTTTTATTATATAATTTAATTTATTTGTTATTTAAGAGAATATTCAACTTAACTTTAATATGTAAGCATTTGTTTCTCAGTAAAATATAAATTATTAATTATATATGAACTAAATTTTTTTTATTATATATAGTCATTTTTATTTTTTCATATATAATATTAATAATAATAAAGATAAATGAGTCATTTTATTTTATTTTAAAGTATTATTGATTATTTGTCAAAAAATAAAAAATAATACTAAATATTATTAAAAAATTGATATTATTTATAAAAATTATTAATAAAATAATGGTCAAAATTAAAAATTATCCCTTATATTACATATGTTAATTGTTAACTAATGAACAAAAATTTGTTATAGTTTTATTGGGTACTAGTATGTTTTATATGAAAACCTGATACTTAATTTATGATTATACAAAAATACAGCGGTTATACTTTATTTTTAATCAAACTTCAAAATTAATTCTATTATAATTTAAAAAGATTATGGTCTATTTTATAATTCAAACAATTTCTTCTCAATCATTCATGAATCCTAATCCTTGCAAATTATTGGTGGTTGACGAGAGAGCATAGAATGTTCTAACGGATAATACTATATGCAAAGTGACATTGTTATTCGGAGATTTTAGTGTCAATAAGATTTAGGCCATCGTCTGGTTCGATTGTGAATTTCTTGGGTGCCATTTGTGATATTGCATGTTTGATTCGCTTGAGAGGAACCAGTTCATGAAATGATTATTTAAATCAGGATCAAATTGCAATCTCCATGTGCTTCCTCCCTCCCTCTCTTGCTTTTGATAAGAAATGATAGAATCTATTAAAAGCGATGGCAATTGTTGGGTAGATCAGCAGCCCATGAAAATAACCAGTAAAAGCAATTACACGGGACTGAAATTACACAACCCATGTACATGGGAAGACATGTGAAGGCGTAATGCTCATGGACCTATGTCCTGCCATTTTCATTACCTATCATTCCTTGCTACGGGATGTATTATCCATTTGTTAACCTTATAATTTTAGGTGCTTGAAATCAGGCTCTGTGCATCGTTTGTTCTCTTGCAACATGAACTCCACTGATTTAAATTATTTCTTTCTTAATAATTGTGATAAAATTATCTGGGATATAAACAAAAAATTGCGAATCCTTTCATGTATATAGGCTTCAAGAATTTAATAAGCAAATATTATATATTCTCCAAAATATTTTGGAAACTACATTCAATTCCCTAACAAAATCTGATCCAAAAAGATAACTTTGAAAATTAATTGTTCTCATCCATCCATCTATTTAAACCCACCCCAGTTTCACCATACTCCTTTGCACGCTCTGAAGAAATCACACTCAACGCAGACTTTGAAGGGCATACAGTAATCACTTCAACATCAGTTCCAGCAGTACACGCCCATTCCCTCAACAGAAGCCTAGCAATATCCTCCAAATAACAACGAAAATCATTAAGCATCTGGGCATCCACCACAACAAAATTTTCCTTAAAACCCTCATGAATCTGCTCATTAGAATCATCTTCCTTTGATCTCTCTGCATTACGAAAAACAGAAACAAAATCGTCATGTAGTACATCCAATCTTGTCTCCATAAAGGGTACCAACTGAAGGGAGCTATATTTCAATTCCATCTCCAAACGCCATAGCCAATTAGGACATCGGCTGGAGTCCGGGGTAGCCTTCTCCTTAATCAGCCGCTTGTAATTGTGCAGAATGTAATTGTGCTTCTCTAGCTCTTCACGTTGATCCTCCGTGGTGTATATAAATTGTTTCACAGGTCTTGTAAGAACATCAATGGTTCTATTCAGCATTGATTTTTCCTCCTCCGTAAAAGATTTTAATTTTTGCTCCTAAGCGTAACCGGTCTCCAATAATCGTGGGATGTTGAACCTATTCTTTTCAATATATTTTCTTTCACTTGATCACCCAGAAAAACATCAGCACAATTTCTTCACTTGTTCTCTGCCCAGTCAAAAGCTCGACTAGGAATACAATGAAATTATAAAGTATAAACATCACATTTCTAATTACAACCACCTTGTCTTTAATGTGGGTGTCACCCGTCACCCTCCGGAATAGATTCAGAAAACGAAATTCATATGGCCATGGTGTGGCAACATTTTCTTTATGGAGTAAAAAATTTGATGGTTTGAGCATTATTTAAGGACAATTGGCCTGGAGAATCCAAGGTGGAGATTGCATTGGCTATCTCCATTGCAATCTCTGTGTATATGGTAAAGGCCAAAATGTGGTTGACAAGAGTTGGAGTTTGAGTCTCCATGCAGCATCCAGTCTAACATCAACACATTTTTATTACTTATTTGTGATGCAACCTTCACTGGCATAAGCCAAATCTCTACAAACATCACGACAGAAACTGATTGGTCTTGCAGAAAACCCTTGTATAATTCATACCCTAATCCAGCTGTTATTCTATCAATTATTTGTTGCTCTCTCGAGTTTTTTGATAGATAAACAACAGTAGGTGGAAATGATCTGTTTCAATATATTAAGTCCATCAATTTCAATATATTTCTTCACATAACGCACTAGGAAGTTCATCTTCGCTGAAACAAGAAGGAGAAGATCAGCTAGTTTTGTTGGAGCTAAAAGCTCAAGTAAGAAATACACCAAAACTAAAAGCACCACACTTCTCATTGATATTACCTTTAGTCAAGTATTCTAGAGCAATGAACCAAATGTCCATTTTACTGTACCTTTTATATACGTTTCAACTTCTGGAATAGACACATGTAGTGAAATATCCAACATAGCCTTCTTCCAATAAGATACCCGATGGTTTAATTTCTCTGAAGACAATGGAACAGGGGAATCCAACATGGAGATAAGCAACTGCATTAGCTATCTACCTTACAATTTTTAGCTTCTGTTTTAACTGTAAGGGCTGAAAATAGTGAATAGGATCTTCAAGAGTTCCATACTGATGATTCAAAAAGGACATAACAAAGCTGGGAGCTTCAGTGTCAAAGCTGTAGTTCTTCGTTGTTTTCTTGAGCACATTAGCAGTGAAGCAACGAAATGGAATACATTTACGATTACAAGACGCAATCAAAAGCCGACTGATGATTCAAAAAGGACATAACTTTTGATGGGCAGTTAAGACACAGAAGAAAAAGCGATGAAGAGAACCTTTAACAAGAAGGAAGCGCTTTAAGTCAACACTGAGTTAATCAAATTTAGCTAGTACAACAATTGCCCACTTTTTGGAAGTCTATAAAAATGCTTTGTCTACTAAAAAATGGCTGTAATTCTATTGTTCATCCTCCATTGAAAATATAAAGATGATTAGACATTGTTTCACATTATTCTTCAAGGATTTGTTTCCATTTTTTACTCATGTAAATACAAAAATATATGTTCGATTTGTTTATCAATTATAGTCTTTTATAAAAACACAAACTTATTTGACATGTTAAATAAATAGAATGCAAATAATAGATAGACATATAGAGGAAGAGCTCTAACAGGCCTATTTTCATTTGCAAAATTGTAGAAAAATTGAGATTATAAACTTTTTACATAAGCTGGCAAAAAGAGTATTGCTTCACAAATCAAATTTAGAAAAATAAAAACAAAGACAGAACAGTCAGACTTGGAATTACTGGAACAGTCAGAGTGGCTACTGTTCCGGTAATTCCAAGTCAGTGCTTGTAAAAAGTTGATCAAAGTCATGTTCCATATTAGCGAACAACTCTTCAAACTCAAGCAGTGGTTCTGTCTCCGCTTTATATTCAATTACGTGCAAGGCGTCTTCTTCTCTTCCTTGTTCGCCCCATTAAGGGCTTGTTCTGAAAACATTCAACTCATTCCTGAATATGATACTCTATACAATAAACTTCTCCACTTTGATTGATACTAGAGAACAAGTCTTCAGCATCAAATGTATTTGAATTTCTCTCTGTTTCTGTTCCAGCTCTAGATTCTACAACTTCCAAAACGTTATTGCCGCAAGATAACTCAATTGGTTGGTTTTGTTGATCCAAAAGTGCTACTTGTTCAGCCTTTAAGCGTTTGCTGGGAACGCACTTACATCGTTCTCATTGGAGGTCGCTGCTTGTTTCAACTTTATCTTCCTCCCTGTTGCTCCCCCTCCTGACTCATTCTTTTCACCGATTTGTTTTGACTTCCTCTGCTTCTTACCCAAATCGGTATTTTCTTTTCGTTGTCCATTCTCGTTCTTTTTCAAGCGACAAAGAGGGACAAAGAACGTAGTCCCTAGCTTTCTGTGAATATTTCCCTCCCAACAATGATGGACTAATAGTAAATTCGTGCATAATCTATCCACCATTTTGTTCAGAGTTTTTACCATCCTCATACCGAAACCTCTTCTTGAACCCTAATATCTTTTTAGACCCACCAAGAGCCTTAACTTCCTTAGCTCCATCCTCACCTTGCATACACCGGAAGCTATCTTTCTGTTATATCTTGAATCATTAGGAGTCAGTTTTTTCAACTGGGTGAAAAAATACAATTCTTCATCTTTTAGTAAATTGTTTCCTCCATCAAAATTCCAAATATCCCATGGTTCTTGATCTCCACAAATATCACACGCTCGCACTTCTTCATCATCGTCGAGAACTGGGTTTTTTGTAATCTTATTATAGAGAAAGTAATCCACCAGTTCTTGTTCGGTTGGGCGAAATCTGTACCCAACTTTAGGCACCGTATCTCAAATTTCCTCCTGTTTTCCCGGGGAAGAAAAACGATGGAGAAATTAGAGAGCTAGCCGTAAAGGATCGAAAAAGTAAATTTTGGTGGGTAATTGAAGAATCAATAAAAAACAAAGAAGAGAAGAACAATAGAATTAGGAAGCTTTTCTGAATTATGAAAACGTTGAATTGCTTGCAAAGTAGTTGGCGTTGATGTTTAGGCGCCAAAGACAGTACTGCTATAGCCGTTGTAATAAGTTTGCAGATTTTGAAATTCGATCTTGCTAGTTCGGTTTTGTTGCAAGTGCACGTGAAAGGCACGTGGTGGTATTTGTTAATTGTTATCGAAAATTATATTGACTTAGAAATATGTTAATTTTAATTATTAATTTGAAATTAGTGTTAATAATATGGGTTTTTGGTGTTTGAAATTCAACTCAACGTAATGAATCAGATGCTTGTGTCTCTAAATATGATCTTACTCTTACATTTTGATCGGTCGGGCCCATTCTGTTATTTTTTTGCGGCTAAATGCCACTAGATTCCCTTTTAACCTATGCCAATATAAAGTTTTACATATGAATTGATTGAGGCCAAGTTCAAATTTAAAAAAGAGTGCAATAGAGATGCGGAAGATTCTAGTATAGGTTTTAGTGTTTGGTGTAATTCAGCCTCAAATTCGAATCAGAAAGGAAGTGATTCTATGGAAATAAATTAAAGCTACTTAAGCTATGGAATGAGGATTATTTATGGTGAGTTTGTTTTCATATTTGGTAATGGCTACAAGAAAGGCTCTTGTTTAAAATTTGCATGGGAGCTGCAAAGTAAGATTGATGTTTGAACTATTTATCATAATGTTATGATTTAAAGTAAAAGTATGCAGTATTACAACAAGCTCTTGCGATCTGGAGCTGAGATGTGTTTGGATCGAAGAATTGCAATTGAAGCTGGTAATGCCCTGCAAAAGGTTCGGGTAAGCATATGTTTATTTGCTGTGAATTAATGTCTTTACTGGGAATTTATATGAATTGTATTTTAATAAATTCATTTTTGTTAGTCATTTTGTTAACTACATTTATCGGTCGAGTGGGGAAATGGAGAGAAAAAGGAATAAAGCAAAGTAAAATATTAAAATTTATGCGCACCAAACTCAAATTTCTAGCGTGGAACTACTAGTTTGAGGAGCACCTACCATTTTTTGTGGTTGGCAACTGCTTATGGGCTAAAAAGCTTATGACATTTGACATGTTTAAGATTTCAAATTCTCTCGTGGAAACCATTTGTTTCTCAAGAATCATGTTTCAGTGCGCAGAAATTTGAACTTAGAAGCCTTACATGTGTTATGTGATTGATTATGTAGAGTTCGAGGTATGCTATTCTTTCCTACTATGAATTCACCATTTATTTGTTTTAGTGAGTTAATCTTGTTATTTCTATAGTAGACATCCTTGCAAATACAATTATTCTGCTAGTCCTTTGGAGTTTGAATTAACTGAGTTAATGATCAATCCGGCGGTTTTCCTTGCAGAATGTGGTTGAGTGAACAAATTATCCTACAAAACTATTGGAACAAAAAATATCAGAAACAACATCTAATGCTAATTGTATTTCTCACCCTTTACAATACATAGAATCCTACCCTTATAGGCAAATACAATGGGGGAAAGAATCAAGAGAATCAAAATGAATACAACAATAAGCCTCGAATTAGAATGTTAATCAAAATAACCTATAATCAAAATAAAATCATAACTTAAACTTTCCTAATTTATCTCGCAAATTACTCCTAAAATTCTACACACTTATATCTTCCAACACTCCCTTTCAAGCTGGGAAATAGATATTTTCCATTCCCAGCTTGCTAATAATTTGCTGAAATATATGACTAGCTAACCCTTTGTTAACACATCTACTAGTTGTCATTTTGTTGAGACATATGACGTACAAATCAGTCCACTATCAAGTTTTTCTTTTATAAAGTGACAATCAACATCTGTATGCTTGGTATGTTCATGCTGCACTGGATTATGTGCAATATTGATGGTTGACTTGTTATCGCAATACAACTTCATTGGCTTCTCCACCGAGACCTTAAGATCTTTCAAAATTATTTTGAACCATAATAGCTCACAAACTCCTAAAGCCATAGCACGAAATTTAGCTTCTGCACTTGACATTGCAATTACCATGTAACCAGGTTCCTACTAAGAAAGGCATAATAACTGAGGTTAACCTCCTATCTGAAACTGATCTAACGTAATTTGAATTCGTATACACTTCCAAACTCATATTTGATCCTTCCTTGAATAGTAGACCCTGTCCTACACTCGACTTTAGGTATTGTAAGATTCTGTACACAACTAAGAGGTTAACGTCTTTCGGATTATGCATAAATTGAGTCACTATGCTAACTATATAGGCTATATTCAGCGACATATAGATTAATATTCCAACAAGTCTTTGATACATTCCTCTATCCATTAGTATGTCATTCGTTGCCTCTACAAGCTTGTGAATCACCTCAATAGGTGTCTCAACTGCTTTACAACCTGTTTTTCACATTTCTTTTAGTAAGTCAATCACATACTTTTGTTACGAGATGAAGATTCTTCTTTTTGAATGAGCCACTTCAATTCCTAAGAATTATTTTTGCCTTCCAAGAGCTTTTATTTCGAATTCCTTAGCCAACCTAACTTTGAGCACTTTCCTTTCTATTTGATCATTGCCACTAACAATAATGTCGTCTACATGTACAATAAGTGTTGTGATCACCCTGAAGCAGAGTGTTTTATGAACAAAGTATGATCATCTTGGCTTTGTTTGTAATCTATTACTAACATTACTCTTACAAACCTACCAAACCAAGCTTTAGGAGACTACTTTAACTCGTATAATGCCTTTCTTAGTTTGCATACCAAATTTTTTTGACTAGCACAAAATCCTGGTGGGACGTTCATATAAATTTCTTCTTCAAGATCTCCATGTAAGAATGCGTTCTTAACATCAAACTGTTGCAAAGTCCAATCAAAATTAACAGCTAGAGACAATAAAATTCTCACCGTATTTATCTTTGCCACTAGGGTAAAGGTCTATTGGTATTCAACACCGCTACTAGTCTTGCTTTGTATCACTCAAGAGACCCATCTACATTTTATTTTATTGAGAACACTCATTTGCATCCTACTAGTCTTTTTCCTTTCGGCAACTCAACTATTTCCCAAGTTTTGTTTTTCTCAAGCACATCCATTTCAACTTTCATAACTTACTTCCACTCCTTACTACTTAGTGCCTCAGATATTGTCTTAGGAATTGAGTTCAGGTGAGTGAGGAAGATTTTATACGAGGGAGATATTTTTTCAAAAGAGACAAAGTGTGAGAGTGAATGTTGTGTACATTGTCGGGTGCCTTTTCAAATTACAATGGGTAATTACATAGGTAGGAGTGTTTACCTATATGGTATCTTGGCTTTGTGTAGTTTTCTTCCAGAGCATAGGTTCTGACTCTTGGGCTTGCTTTAAATCAGTCCTATACTCATTGGTAGAGTTTTAGAGGGTTGTTTCAGTTGTGACTACACTCTTGAAGTATTAGAGTTACATTTTCAGGTGTGACGAAGGCAGAACTAGAATTAAGTAATAGAGGTGGGTGTTCGGGCACTTGAGGCTAGGACTATGGAAGGTCAGATATAAAGTCCAAAACATTATGATCCTACTCATCATAAGTTAATGTCATCTCCTTTTAAGGAGAAAGATAATGGAAGAAGCTTTCATGTTCAACAAACGTGACATCAATGGAAGTTTAAGTTTATAATTAGATGATGATAACATCTGTAGCCCTTTTGAGTTGAAGAGTATTGTATAAACATACACTTAAGCACCCAAGGATCAAGCTTACTTTAATGGTGAGCATGAATATGTATAAAGACAACACACCCAAATACCCGAGAGGTAATCTGTTTAGGGTTTTAAAATATGAAAAATGTTGTGAAAGTGTTTCCCAATGACTTTTAAAGCCTGAGATTCTAGGTGATAATTGATTGATAAGATAAGTTGTAGTAATAACAACTTCCCTTCGAAAAATGTTTTGGAACTTTTCTTTGAAAAAACAAGGCTCAAGTAGTTTCAACTATATGCCCATTCTTTCTTTCTGCTAATCTATTTTGTTGGGGTGTATCACTACATGAGGAGTCATGAATTATTCCCTAGTTATTTAAAAAGAGTGATAAATTTGATTGAAAAACTCTTTCTCATTGTCTGTCCTTATTTTTTTAATTCTCACCCTGAATTGTGTTTTTGTCATATTACAAAAAATTGGAAAAATATTGGCTACATTAGATTTTTGTTTCATAAGGAAGACTCATGTAACTCTTATGCAATCATCAATGAATGTGGCAAACTAATGTACCTAGAAACATTAGCCACCATTGATGGACCCCAAAGATCACTGTGTATCAAATGGAAAGGAAATAATGATTTATTATTACTTAGAGGAAAAGAAACACATTTGTGTTTGGTTAGTTCACAAATTTCACAATAAATTTGTTTTAACTTAATATTTTAAACAAAGAAGGAAACATAAGACTTAGAGTTCTAAAGGAAGGATGACCAAGTTGCAAATGATGGAGAAAATTTGGTCTTTATTTGTGCAAGATTCTGACAATAGTAAAGATGGATTTACCAACCCTAACATTCACTTTCCTACTTAAAGGCTCAAGATAATAGAGACCATCCTTTTACGTATCATGTCTAATTGTCTTCCCCGTAGCTCAGTCTTGAAATACACATTAGTTTTTTGAAAATATAAGATTGCAGTTCATATCTTTAGTAATCTTTGTGACAGATATAAGGTTGGTTGACAATTTGGGCACATATAAGACAATTTTCAAAGATAAGGATTGTTCTATTGATATATTCCCTTGACCTACTTATAGTGACTAATGATCCATCAGCTATAGTGATTTTTTTATTACTAAGGGAGGGACTATAAGTGGAAAAAATATAGGGTAAATAGGTTATATGATATGTTGCTCCTAAATCAATAATCAAGGAGGAGGTTTACACATTATCTGAGAAACTAAGAGCATATGAGTTAAAAGCATACCAGAAAGTTTTAATAAAGAAAAACTTGAAAGCTTCTCAAGTGAGTCAAGAAGAGACCTAAAATGGTCAATATCCTTTGTTTTGAATTCTCTGCCACTAGAAT
This sequence comes from Melia azedarach, assembly GCA_028052125.1. Taxonomy (NCBI): domain Eukaryota; kingdom Viridiplantae; phylum Streptophyta; class Magnoliopsida; order Sapindales; family Meliaceae; genus Melia; species Melia azedarach. The sequence continues at coordinate 5,840,722 of CM051404.1, forward strand.
CTAATTGATCATTGATATTGTAACGTTTATATGGATGTACTTAATACATAGCGAGCATTCCAATTTTCTCTATTTATCAATTTGTCTAATGAAATGAATTAAGAATTAGGCCAATCCACCCTTTTTTAGGATATTATGTAGACTGGAATCAATATACTACAATGATGTTATATCAATGGTTGGTACTTTACTAGTCTCATTGTTTTGTAATATGTATGAAAAACTGAGTTAAATATTTAGTCATGCTTTGAATGATACTCAAAATTCTTCTCTAAATGACCGATTCCTTGTGCTGTATGCATCTCTTATTGATTTTGATTTAATATCATAGATAAACAGTATATAATCTCCCTTTTAGCTTAATTTAATTATACTTCTTAAGAATGACTCATCTAATGCATGAGGATAGCTCGCGGCAGAACCTCGACCTAAATGATACTACGTACAAAATTCTATATTTCAGATAGTAACCCGGCTAAGTAACTAACTGGTAGTGGCTGGTAGTAGTTCCACAACTCGAGATGGAGCATGTATTGTTTCATGAAAAATGGCTATTCTAAAAATATGATATGAACAGGATTTTCTCATGAAAAATGCAACTTTGAAATTGTGTAGGTATGGTGGCAAAAAATCTTCAAACGGTGGTGTGATCCAGACGAGAAGATACAAAAAAAAAAGCTGTCATTGGGTGGAGAATTTCTATCCATTTGCTGTCTCGTTCGCTACTTCAAGTTGGAAAGTCAGAATGTGTGTCGATTACAGGGATCTGAACAGAGCAAGTCCGAAAGATGATTTCCCTCTTCCCAACATTGACATATCGGTTGACAATACAGCAGGCCACGACATGTTTTCATTCATGAATGGATTCTCCAGGTATAATCATATCAAAATGGCAGAGCAAGATCAGGAGAAGACAACATTCACTACTCAATAGGGGACCTTTTGCTACAAAGTGATTCCCTTTCCTTTGGGCTGAAGAATGCTGGTTCAATATACCAGAGGGCCATGACCACACTGTTCCATGATATGATGCATCGGGAGAAAGAAGTCTACGTAGACAATATGATCGCCAAGTCTCTCGACGCAGAAAGCCACATCGTAAATCTGAGAAAGTTTTTCAAAAGACTCCGTAAGTACTAGCTTCGACTCAACCCAGCTAAGTGTGTATTCGGTGCTACCTCATGGAAACTATTGGGGTTTATTGTCAGCAAGCAGAGGATAGAAGTAGACCCAGCAAAGATCAAAGCAATAGCCGATATGCTGGCTCCCATAACCCAGAAAGAGGTCAGAGGCTTCTTGGGTAGACTCAATTACATATCCAGGTTTATCACGCAGTTAACTGCTACCTGTGAGCTTATGTGAGTTCGATCTCTCCTTCAGGAAATGGGAATTGCAATCTCCACTCCCATTCCTTAACATTGTGACAATCAGGCGGTGATTACGCCCAAAAGTTACTACGCGGTCGTTGTAGTAAAGATTGAGGTGTCGATCCCACGAAGAAGCCAATAACATAAAAGGTTAGAAATTGATAAAAAAAAAATATAAGATTTAAGAAAATTGGTAGGAAAAATATTTGAATAAAAATATAAAAGATAGCAAGGCTTGAGATTCACTTACTTGTTTAATTTTATTTATAACCAACTTGATTCCTAATTACTACTCAATTGCATGGTTCACTTCCCAACCAAACAATTGGAAAATTTGTAAATGAAGATCAATAATAACAATTAATGTATTTGTTTTAAGAAAAGTTCTTTTATTCAAGCACGTAATTTTATTTTATAAATTATCCAAAATCGACAATATATTGATAAATGATATTGCACTAAAAGATAAATTCATAAAATAATAACCAACAATAATTATAATTATAATAAAAATCACATAAATAAAGCGTGACTGAATTTATATGAAATATAAATTATAATTAATCAAATTAAAATGAATAATAAAGAGCTTAAATAAAACAAATATATGAGCAATGAATATTTATAAAAAGATCAAAGTAGGAAATTAAAATAAATTTAAACAATAAGAGTATCTCAAGCCTTACTCAAACTTTAGCCTAAATTCCAATTCATTTCACAAGTTCTATTGAGAAAATGTGAATAGAATTGAAATATCACTCTTGCTTAAAATAAAAGCTTTGTAAAAACAAACTACTTATTAACAAATTACTACTAAATGAAGAAGTTTATCTCCCTATTTATAGAAAATGAGAAATCCATCAATTTGGACTTTGGCAATGCATTCCTCCACCCATCCATTTCTTCAAATTCAAATTGAATTTGAATTCTTCAAATTCAAATTGAATTTGAATTCTTCATTTTATATACTTTGAAAGAAAAATCAAAGATGATCTTCTTTAGTCTTCAACATGAATATAGGTGGTCTTTGGACTAGATTCACAAATCAAAGCCAATTTAATGACTACTTGGAGCTTGAAACTTGTAAAGATGGAAACAACTCAATTTGATTTTGAATTGTGCTATAACAAAAAAAACAAACAATTAGTAAAATTAATTAAAAGATAAAACTATGCAAAAATTCTTACTTTTTCAATATTTAAAAATACACAAATTACAATTTATTTTCAATAATAATACTTGTAAAATAATTAGTAAAATATCACAAATAACCCTATATTTCAACAAATATCATTATTTCACATAATAATAAAATTGTATTTTTAGGTACTAATCAGGCGGCTATAAATATTGCTACTAACCCTGCTTTTCATGAGAGGACTAAGCATATAGAAGTAGATTGCCACTTTGTTCGTGAGAAATCATTTGATACAACAACTGACATAAAAAAGGCATAACGGGAAGCAACACTCAAACATCACCCAGACAGGCTTTTGTATCTTCATACCTTTATTATTATTTATTTGTTTATAATGTAATGTGAAACTTGTTTCACTTGTTTGCAATGTATTCCTGCTTTACTGTAGGCTAGACAGTTCCAAGGATTGAGAGTAGAGATAAGGGACGACTTTAAAAGTAAATTGCTCATCAAGTTCACAATAGCATATAGGGGTAGCATCTAATTCTTGCTATTGAAACCCTGATATATACTATGTTATAAACAGCCACAACTATAATGTTGTTTATGTTATTAATTTATTCTATTAACTTTGTCACCTCATATTCTAATTTGAATGTGTTATTGAGCTTTCAATATTAGCAGATTACTATGGCATGAAATTGCAGCATATGATATTCAGACCACAAGATGTGATTTGTATGCCCAGGTTAGCAAATACTCTTATGTTTGTTTATGCATTGGATTCTAGAATATTCTGAATTATTGAAAGTTTTTCTCTCGATCTCCTTTTTCTCATGTGATGACACCAAAAGAAGCATTATGAAAGAGAGAGAGGGTGATTTATAATAGGCTTCATTATGATGCTTTAGTTGTATGGCATCATATGATCAATGTCTATAATTGTTTTTTTTCTTAATTTTGGGTTATGATTAGATCTGAAAATTTAAAAATTTGAAAATTTGATACCTATGCAGCAAAAAATTTCAAAATTTTCTTTTACAAAAGCGGTCCCAAAAGATCATCTACCTTATTATGCTCCTTGTAGCTATAGTTAATGTGTTTTTTTGCATATTTCCATATAGAAAAGGAAAAATAGGTGAAGGAGACTGCGACATTGAGTGATGCTAATTTATCTTTTATGTTGGTTCATGCTTTCGCCATTTATTTTTCCATTCTGTTAGTGTGCCTGTTAATCATAATGTCGTTTTGAGTTTTTATTAAACTTATGAGTATATTTGTATGCTTTAATTATATGCAGATGTCCCCATTTGAGGGAACTCCAGAGGAGTTTGATTAGACCATATTTCCAGTACGGATGGATAGGACCATTGATCCAACCAAAGAGCTTGCTTTGATGTTATTAAGGTTCTATAGATGTTCCACTGTAAGTGACAAGTTGTTAAATCTCTAAAATTTCTAGTTCAAGTAAGATGACCGTATTAGAATGCTTTTCAGCTTTTCACTGCATAGATATCAAGTTTTTTAAATGATGATTATGAACTACTTTAAAGCTTCTTAATCTAAGCTTGCTGTCTCATTTAGACATTGAATTCTTGTTATTGGGCAATTGGAGAAATTTTCACTTCATATTATTCTTCAATCTCAAGCAAGAATAAAGCAAAATGTCTCCTATTATTATTTGTGTAATACTTCATTTCATAATTAAAATATGTAAAACAACACATATTCAAATATTAAAAGAAACTAGCAACATTTTTTTGCAAAACAACTGAATTTGTGACCGAAAAGATCCAAGAAATTATAGTATTTGTACCTCCATCTTATGCTGACAATTAAAGGCCCTATAACACACCAAAAACCTACCACAAATCCAAGTGCAATGCTCATATGTAGCAAGTAGTCAAGTTCATTTCCATCTTCATCTCTATTTTCACCAATAGGTACTAAGACATTCTGTTCACTACAATTTATAGGAAGAGGAGATCCACAAAGATTGTTGCCGATGAAACTTGATGCATTCATGCTTTGGAGTTGAGTACTCAAAGGAATTTTTCCATTCAAGTCATTATTCGAAAAGTTCAAGTGACTTAAAAATGTCAAACTTGAAATACCTTGTGGGATTTCACCCGAGAGTTGGTTTTCAGAGAAATCGAGGGATTCTAATGATCTCATAGCACCAATATTTTCGGGAATTCTTCCTGTAAACAAATTGTTTGACAAATTCAATGACTGCAATGCTTCAAGATTTGTCACTTCCATAGGAATATGCCCTGAGAAATAATTCATCGAAATATCGATACTTCTAACCAAATTAAGAATCTGATTGTATTCGACCATCACCCCTTTCATCATAATGGATACATCCTCAACAATTCCTAAACTATAGCTTATAGCGTTCCCAGCAGAATTGTTTAGTCTCTTCATAGCAGTAAAATTGTTGATACATCTTGGTATAGTCCCTGATAGGTTGTTATATGCAAGATCAAGAATATGTAGAGAACTCAAATGACAAAGTTCAGTGGGTAACATGCCATGAAACTTATTTGAACGAAAGTTGAGTACCACCATTTTTGAGAATGCCTTACTAATCCATATTGGAATATTTCCCACAAACTCATTTTCACCAATATCAAATGCGAGTAACTCTGTACAATTTTTAAATGACATTGGTATTGCTCCAGAAAGTTTGTTATTGCGAAGGTTCAACGATTGAAGAGAGATTAAACTTCCCATTGACTTTGGAAGACTATTGGTAAATTTATTGTGACTTAAATTTAGACCAACCAAACTTGACCAATTCATATTCCAGCAATCAGGTATTTCTCCAGATAAAAAGTTTTCCGAAAGTTTGAGAAATTCCATCCCGTTGGACATATTCTTTCCATGACATATAAATTGAAAAATGGAACCTGATAAAGCATTATTGGAAAGATCAAGGACAGTTATGTTTAAAGATAAAAGAGGAATTTGACCTGAGAAGTTATTGGAACTCAAATCTAGGAAAGAAACATAGCTATTATTCCCAGATAAATTTGGAATCTCCCCATAGAATTGGTTGTGAGAGAGAGACAACTCATTATATTGGGAAATAGATTTCCAAAACCAATAAGGAATGGTATCTATAATACCTGCGTTGGATATATCCAGATGATACAGATATTTTTGGGAACGAAGCCACAATGGAAATTTTGGTCCTAAATGACATGATCTCAATTGCAAATATTGGAGTTGGAAAGGAGGAACCCAATTAGGACTGAATTTCAAAATTAGTGAGTTTTCAGATGCATCAAACATAATCAATTTTGTTAGGTTAACAAAGTGAAATTGAGAAAGTGTCCCAATCAATTTGTTGGAAGACAAATCTAAAGATTCTAAGGATGAAAGTTGTCCCAAAGATAACGGAACAAAACCTTCCAAGTTGTTATAGGAAAGATCTAAATTTTTCAAAAATTGAAATTCTCCTATAACTGATGGAAGTGGACCAGAAATATTGTTGAACCCTAAATAAAGAGTGACCAAATTTTTAAATCGGCCCAATTGATCAGTTAAATTACCAGTCAACTGACTCGCCCCAAACTCCAGGGACTCTAACTCAAATGTGACACAATTAGGGATAACATCTAAGACCTGGGGTATTTCTAGACTCAAATTGATACCTGACAGAGAGATTGACCTTAAGTTGCAAAGTCTTTCAAATGATCTCGGAATTTTTCCGTCAAGTCCTTTATTGTAAGAGAGATCGAGTGTTTTGATTTGAGTCAAGTTTCCTAGACCACTTGAAATCCTACCTTGCAATCTGTTTGATCCAAGAGAAAGGTACTCAAGAAGATTAAACCCAAAAAACCATTTAGGTATTGTGGAATTGAAATGGTTGTAAGATAAATCTAAAAATCTAAGTGATGTCAAGTTTCCAAGTCCACTTGGAATTGGACCTTGAAAATTATTCAAATTTAAATTGAGAAAGATTAAATGATGAAGACCAAAAATCCAACTAGGAATAAAAGAGTCATCAAATTGGTTATCGGAAAGATCAAGAGTGGTAAGAGACGTAAAATTTGCGGAGGACAGCGGAGGAATATGATGGACTTGACAGTCTGACAACTTTAGTACTTTTAAAAAAGAGAGTGAATTTATTGCCAGTGACAAACCAGAGGCTTTACTGAGGTTCGTCAAACTCAGGTCCAGGTTTTGCAACAAAGAAATGCCACACATCCATGAAAATTTGTCAACATATAAACCATAATTAAGACTGAGGTCAAGATGTTGCAGATTTGAGAGATTTCCAAGTTGGTGAGGAACCATACCCGCAAATCCCGCAGAAGAGAGATTAAGGTATCTTAGTTTCTCCATAAAACCAAGATGCTTTGGAATCTGAATTCCTTGAAAATCATTGCCGCTCAAGTCCAAGTGAATCAAATGCTTCAAATCCAGCAAAGAAGGATTTAACTTACCAGACAACTCTGACTTCAAATAAGCTTCTTCAGAATCATAATAATAATCAACAGGATTCTGAAGGCTCAGCTGAAGAACATGGCCCGTGAAGTTGTCACAGACAACACCAGCCCAGTTACAGCAATCTGTATGACCAATATTCCAAGATGCAAGCCTATTGGAAGGATCGTGGAGATCTTGCTTGAACCGTAAAAGTGCATTTCTCTCGGTTTCAATGCATCCCACAGAAGAGTTTCCATTGCAGAGACTAATGACGTTGATGGTTGCGATGAAAAGAAGGGAAACAACAACATTATTATTCATGGTTGGTTTCATTGCTATTGCTAAGAGAAATAATAATAATAGGAAAAGGAGAATGTGAATGATCGATGAGAAGGTTATCATATAGCTTGCTATTTATAATATTTTAAAGTCCAGAGTTGAGTAACCAATACGACATAGGCAATTAACTGTGCTTATCGGTCCCCACTGCGGCTTTCCTTTACTTTTTTTTTATCATCTTAAATTTGTATTTCACTTCCTATATATTCGGCATACAAAATATTTTATTTTATTTTATTTTTATTAAATATTCATGGTTGGTTTCATTGCTATTAGAAATTATAGGAAAGGAAATTATATAGCTTGTTATTTACAATTTAAAGTCCTAAGTTGAGTTACCCGTACAACGCGTTCAATCCAGTTTGAAAAGTATTTAAGTTTAATTTCTGCAAGCAACTAACTTTGCTTAATTGGTCCCACTGTGGCCTGCCCTTTTACTCCTTTACTTGCATCATATGTGTCATAAAAAAAAAATTATCTTTTTAATTAGATATTATAATATTTAATTTGTTTAAATATAATAAATAGTACAGCATTCAACAATTAAATTAACACTGCATGCATAATAATTTCTTTAATATAATAAATAGTACAGCATTTAAATTAAAATTATAATATTTAATTTGTTTTTTCCTATCCTATCTACCAAAATTAAATTCCTAATCTTTTTTTCTCTAGAATCTTAATCTTTTGGACCTGTTCTGTACTGAAGCACACTTATAATTCTTAATTCTTTTTATTCATGTACACATTTATTTTCTATTTTTAAAATACTCTAAATCATATTTTTTTCTATCCTTTATTCTTTTAACAATTAGATGGGTTTGAATCATAACCATAAATATAAAAATTTTAAAAATAGCCATCAAAATAAACAATCCAAAATTACAAACAAACATATATTTTAAGAAAAATCTTTTTTCTTTCAAATAACAAAATAATATTGTTTGGTAGATTTCATTAAAAAAACATTTTGAAATATATAAATAATAGCTTTATTTATAATAAAAAATTACTTTTATATTTAATTTTAATTTATAATTTCAAAAAATATTAAAATAATGATTTTTACTATGAATATCAAGTAATATTAATGGTTGATATTAATTTCTTTAATTTTAATTTTAATTAGTTAGGTTATTGTGACTTTTAAATTATAGGTTCAACTTATTTATTTGTTGAAGTTCAAACATAATTTATTATCATACATTCATGTAATAATTTTATGAATAAAAATTATTTTTATTCAAATTTATTTATTAATTGACTTGTACAATAAAAACATTACCTATCAACGTCAAAGGACTCAAGACATTTTGCAATGCAAGTCAGTCTTCAAGCAAGTCAAGCAAATTAATTGCTGATAATGAACGATGACCAAAAATAAATAGATCATAAATTATAGAGCAAGTCAGTCTCCAAGCGAGTCTTCTTGATCATTAAGATCATATTTGGTCTTCTTAATTTCTGCGAAGCTTCAGAATTTCAGAGGCCCAACTTTTCTAACCTTATCAGGTTAATTGCTGAGAGATGAGGGCATGGGACCTACAATGTTAATTATAAGCCATTTTGTTTCTCTTTCCGTAGAAGCTTAATCTTTTAAGCATGTCAATGGCAGAATTATTTGTAGATGCATTATCAACCCTACTTCCATGTTGACTTTATTTTGTTTAATCAGGGGATGATATTTGCGGGATTATTTTGCATTTTTTTTTCTTTCTAACACTTGCTATTAGAGTATCAATTAAATCTTACCACTCAAATAATAAGGGTAAAACATATATTTCTAATTTCTCCGAGGTCCACAAAGCAAAAAAAATATATATAGAGAGAGGACTACGAAATAAATAAAGTTAAAAATAAGTGACTACAGAAACAGAAAAAAAAAAGGAAAAAGAAAATTAATGGAGTTAATTAAATCATATGGATTAAGAATTGGGCAAGTCTGTAGGCAATGTAAGAAAGAGAAGAGCATCTGTAGCCTTCTAAGCAGAACCTTTGATCAAGTACGTTGCAACATCAGCGGTAATATTTCTTCCATGTTTGACAAGAACTCGTCGTCGATTTCCGGCGAAGGCTAGAAGCACCAACACCGTGATCCACGTCACCATGGTGACACGGGCTGCTGCTACTATAACAGTTGCTAACACCACAACTAGGAGTAACAGCGTATAGAAGGCCGACCAACTTCTGCTGTGGTCGGCGTCGTGGTCGGCGTAGGCGTAAAATAAGAGAAGGCAGAGTGATACAAGGATCGAAAACAGAGATGTGGTTATAATTCCAAGGAGATTCATGGGGAAGAAGAAGATAGAAACTGGGTTTTCGTTGGTTATCAATTACGCGGTGGGTGTGTGTGATTTTATTAATGAATAGGTGGGTAGATTATTAGATGAGCTTAGTTAGGAAAAGGAAAATGTGAATGATGAGTTATATATAGCTTGCTATTTACAATTTAAAGTCACTGAGTTGAGTTATCCGTACGACGCGTTCGATCCAATTTGAAAAGTATTTAAGTTTAATTTCTGCAAGCAACTAACTATGCTTAATTGGTCCCACTGTGGCCTTCCCTTAATTTTTTTATCTGAAATTGTATTTCACTTGCTATATATTGGAGTGGAGGGACCTACTAGTCATAAAAAAAAATATCTTTTTAATTAGATATTTAACACTGCATGCATACTATTTCTTTAACATAATAAATATTACAGCATTTAAATTAATATTATAATATTTTAATTTGTTCTTTTCTATCCTGTCTACAAAATTAAATTCCTAATCCTTTTTAGTCCTTTCTTGTTAGCTTGAAATTCCTAATCTCTTGAATCCTAATCTGTACTGAAATCACACTTATAATTCTTAATTCTTTTTATTCATGTACACATTTATTTTCTATTTTTAAAATACTCTAAATCATATTTTTTCTATCCTTTATTTCTTTTAACAATTAGATGGGTTTGAATCATAGCCATAAACAAGGAAACCTGTATCATATATCTCAGCCAATAGAGGGCCTACAGCTTCAATGAGTAGACTACTTACTTTGACAGAGTCTAGGATAATTAGTGAAGCATAAAGCAGTCAAACAAGAATTAAAGAATGGAGATGTCAACAACTTGCCATATGTATATTGGGCCAAGGAAACCTGTATATTCCTCGTGGTCTCTACTGCACAAAGACCTAAGTAAATTAAGGATGCCTTTCCCTGGCTGCTGCTTCTGCAGTTTGAGATCTGCAAGCCTAAAACCTCAATTTGACACCTGCATTGCAGCTTCCTTGACAAAGGGTTTTGCATTGCCCTCTCGAACTGATTCTTTAACATCCCTTTGCCAGAACTTTTCATAGATTAAGAAAAGGGACCAATTTACAATGGAGCAGCAGATTGTAATATTTCTAATTGATGAGCACCCCTCAGCTTCAAGCAAATCACTACTTAACAATCTTTAAGATTAAAGTTTAAGATTAATTTTAATTAGTTAGGTTATTGTGACTTTTAAATTATAGGTAGAACTTATTTATTTGTTGAAGTTTAAATATAATTTATTATCATACATTCATGTAATAATTTTATGAATAAAAAATATTTTTATTCAAATTTATTTATTATTTGACTTTTAAATTATAGGTAGAACACAAGTGAGTGGTTATACAATAAAATATTAGCTATCAATCACAAGGACTCAAGACATATTGCAATGCGAGTCAGTCTTCAAGCAAGCCAAGCAAATTAATTGCTGATAATGAGCGATGACAAAGAATAAATAGATCATAAATTATAAAGCAAGTCAGTCTCCAAGCAAGTCTTCTTGATCATTAAGATCATATATGGTCATCTTAATTTCTTGATCAACTTTTCTAACCTTATCAGGTTAATTGCTGAGAGATGAGGGCATGGGACCTACAATGTTAATAATAAGCCATTTTGTTTTTCTTTCCGTAGAATCTTAATCTTTTAGACACCTCATTTTGTATACATTTATTTTCTATTTTTAAAACACTATCTATCATATTTCTTTTAACTTTTATTTCTTCTAACAGTTAGATGGGTTTGATTCATAGCCATAAATATCAAATTTAAAAAATAACCATTAAAGTAACCCGACCAAAATTACAAACAAACATGTTTTCAGAAACAAATTTAAATAACAAATTTTAAAGATTAAATAGAATTTACTGTCATACATTCAAGTAATAATTTTATGAATAAAAATTATTTTTATTAAATTTATTTATTATTCCTTGATAAAATACAAATGAACTCTTTAATTTTCTATTAAATATACATATATATAATATTAATATCAATATTTATTATAATAAATTTTATAACTTTACCATTATGTAGAAATATAAAATTTTCCTTTATACATCTTAACTTTTAAACAAATAGTGATTTTAAGTTGCCTTAAAATATTAAAAAAAAGAATCTTGTATGATACAAATAAAACAAATTTAAAACAAAAAAGCACACTAGGGTTCAATCATGATTCTCTACCATACCTATTTAATTATGTCAAATATGCATAGGAGTACATCTCCCTCCATTTTAATTTTGAATATTATATGTAAACACCTATTTACACGACAATTGGAACATCTACCCATCTCAAGTCAAGAGAAGACTAACACTATATATATATATATATATATATATATATATATATATATATATATATATATATATATAATCATTAAAAAAGGACATGCATTGAGAACTTATTTATATAGCATCTTTTAGTTATTATCTGAAATAATGTGTTAAACTGAAGACCCTCTTACACGTTATTAAATAGATAGATAGTTATACTACTAACCCCTATAATACGTTGATTCAATTTTAAAATTAGTCATTGTTTTTTTGTTTTTAAAAAATTCTTTGACTTAAAAAATATATATATCATTTTAGTTTTTATTTTCTTCATAAAAGTTGTTGCAAATTTCTTTGATTGCTATATGTTATCATCAAGACTTTTATTGTGGCTCACAATTTTAAGATCAACTATAACTTAATTACATCAACTAATAGACTTTAAGATTATTTTGTATCATGTTGGAGTAATTGATACGTTTAAGACCTTTCAAGTGATAGTAACAATATCAACAATTAATTAATTAATAATATGCTCAATTCTTATGTATCTCTCCTTATTTTCTAATACACTTTTATTTTTTTGACAGCCAAAAAAATAATAATGACCCAATGTGATTGATATTGGTGTGTCAGTTTTCTTAATTTGACAGTTTACACGCAACAGTTTGAATCTTATGACCACCAGTTTATACGCATGGTAATTGATACACTGATCCATCTTAAGTCAAGGGAAAAATAACATTATCATCCTTTATATATAGCTCCAAAATCCTTTTATTGTTGTTTTTAGGCATCTTTATCTTGACTTCTGTAGCAGCTGAGGCTTATCTTTTTTTGAGTTTTGTTGCTTTAACAAATTAAAGGATTTTAAAAGAAAAAATATTAATATGTATTATTGTTACTGATTATTATTAATTTTAAGTAAAGGATATCGTAATATATTTCCATAACTTTTAGAGAAGGAGCAAATACCTACTAACATTGTTAAATACTTTCTTGAGTTTAAAAAAAAATTGAAAATACCCTTGAGTACTGAAAAAATAAAAAAATATCCCCTCTACTTAAACATCTATTAGTTTTATTTGTGAGGATCATCATTTTAATTTCGAAATCTAATCAAAATAACAAAACAAAATATATATTTTTTTATTATTAACAATCTAGTTGTTATTTATAATATATTTATAAGAATGACAAAAATTTCCGTAGAATTAAGGGTTTGACCCGTCAAGGTCAGAGATCAAGGATAATTACAAAAAATTGAAAATTAGGTTAGGTTCGAGAATATTACAAATACCGATTTACACGGTAATTGAGACATCCATCTATCTCAAGTCAACTGAAATAACTTATTTATACAACATCATTTGGTTATTATCATGAAATAACTTATTAAATTGAAGACCCTTTTACAAGTTATCAAATAGATAGATAGTGATAGTGCTAACCCCTATAATACGCTTTTCTTTTTTGTCTTTAAAACCGCTTTGACTTAAAAAGTATATATATATTATTTTAACTTTTGTTATTTTCATAAAAATTGCTAAAAACTTCTTTTATTGTTACATCTTATCTTCAAGACTTTTATTATGGCTCACAATTATAAGTTCAACTATGACTTTACATCAACTAATAAACTTTAAGATTATTTATAATTATATATGTTTAAGTACATCCCTCAATATAGGAGTGATTTATATGTTTAAGACCTATCAAGTGAGAGTAACAATACCAACAATTAATTAATTAATTAATAATATGCTCTTTTCTCATGTATTTCTCTTTATTTTGTACTATACTGTTCTTTGACAGCAAAAAAATACAATATTGATTTGAATCATCTTATTGATATTGGCGTGTCAATTTTCTTAATTTGAAATGTGATAGATTAGTTCATTTGGAAAAATGGCATGTTATTTTTCAACCACACAATAGTTTGAACATTATGAACACCAGTTTATACTACTGGTAATTGATACTATCATCCTAACCTTTTTTTTTACTTTTTCGGTAATAATTTAGTATATATTAATCATAAAGAAGATATGTACAATACTTTAAAATTTTATATTATTTTTATTGAAAAAATAATAAATTTAATTCTCTTATTATAATTTACAATTTATTTTTTATTATAAAATATTTACTTAAGTTTACCCCAACTTATTTAAATGCCCTATACATTCTACTAATTTTTTAAATAAAATTAAAAATAAATTACAGTATATGAATTAAATTTAATGTTGTGTAAATAGAATTGCCAATTATATACTTTTATATTCTTTTTTACTAGTTAAATATAATTTTCATTAAAAATTTTAAAAAATTTAATTATCTTAATTTGTAATAAATATAGTAAATATTTATGTTAGTTATGTGTTTGATAATTTTTTTAAGTAAAAGTGAACTAATATAATTTTTAAATATATATTAAACAAAATATTATACATATTTTATCTAAAGAAATTTATGATGATTGCGGATTAAATCATTACTAAAGAAATTTTAAGAAAAAAGATGGTGAGCATCATTTTAGTGTGTAATTTTACCAAAATTAACTATTAATATGTTAATTTAGATAAATAATTTTTTATTTAGAACACTTTTAAAAATAATAAAATAAAACAGATTTTTTTAGGTTTAACATTTTTGTCTCAAATGAGGGATCCAAGAGTTTGTTTATTTCCTCTTTTGATAGCATCTCCTGCATAAGTGACAACATTGCCCACTCATCAAATTCTGCTTTGCTCTTAAGATTAGAATTCAGACAACATAATTTTCTACATTATCTTTTCAGTTTATAGTATAATTACAAAGGGTTCCTTCTTCCTGCTGCTTACAAAGTGCCCTTTCTTTCCACTCTTCTTTATCACCTATGATAGAGCTTTGATCTAATTCTTCGGTATTGTTGGGTGGACCTTGTGGAGTACCAAAAAGTGTAGAACATATCTCTCTATGGCATTCATCAGAAAAGTAGAAACATTTTATTGATGCAGACATGATAATTACCACAAATAAGAATACTAGTGTATCAGACTGTTTAATTAGATCTCTGGCTGTGACATTAATGCCCTAAGTTTCTAGTTTACAGTCCAATAGCCATCAGCTGCACTCCAACAACTATGTTCAGTTCTAAATAGCTCCATTACAGCACAATCCCTTTCATTAGAGGTTATTCAGCAAATTTTATTAGCACGACCCCTGCCATAAATTAAATTTCTGCCATATTATCATTTTGTAGACACTAATCATTGCTTCTGTAAGAAGCAGAGACTGATCAATGCTAGCACCTCAGGATATTAAAGTAAATATATGTAAATACAACCATCATATATCTCAGCTAATAGAGGGCCTAGAGCCTCAATGAGTAGACTACTTACTTCGACAGAGCCCAGATAATTAGTGAAGCATAAAGCAGTCAAATAAGAATTAAAGAATGGAGATGTCAACAACCTGCCATATGTGTATTGGGCCAAGGAAACCTGTATATTCCTCCTGGTCTCTACTGAGCAAAGACCTAAGTAAATTAAGGATGCCTTTCCCTGGCTGCTTCTTCTGCAGTTTGAGATCTGCAAGCCTAAAACCGCAATTTGACACCTGCATTGCAGCTTCCTCGACAAAGGGTTTTGCATTTCCCTCTCGAACTGATGCTTTAACATCCTTTTGCCAGAACTTTTCATAGATTAAGAAAAGGGGCCAATTTACATGGATCAGCAGATTATATATTTCTAATTGATTAAAACCCTCAGGCTTCAAGCAAATCACTACTTAATAATCCTTATTCCCAGGATATACAAAAACAAAAACAAAATAATATAGAGCCACAAACAATATTTAAGATCAACAATAACTACTACATAAAAACAAACCTCAGAAACTACAGTATACTTTAATACATTATAGATCACAAATGAGGTTACTCTTTTTCCTAGTGACAGTAACAGCCACTTGTCAATCAGACCGTGCTTTCCAGATAGGAATTTTTAACCGACTGCTTTATTAATTATTTGATGCATTGCAAAAGCAGAAAATGATAACAAGTCACTGGCAGGCATCCATACAAAAGCACCTCATTCTCTGAATGCTTGGATGAACGATAAGCAAAAGCACCAACAAGCAAAGAAACAAATAAGACAAAGGATTGATTTGGAGCAATAGCTATGCTAGTTAACCTGAGATTGCAATTGTCGGATCGAGACCAATTGCGGAAGGAACTTCCATGGCTATTCTGAAGTGCTGAATGCTAAGCACAGTATTGAAAACGGCAATATGAGAATAATATATCGCGGAGGTCAGGTTTCATCTCTATTAGAACAGGAAGAAAAAAAGGAAGAAAGGAAAGGTAAAACTATTACCGGCTTAAGTTCTGTTTCATCAGTGTGAAGTATTTAAGATAGTTCTATGCCCTGTACTATAGAAGCTAATTTCCAAGCAAGATTATTAGCATCCTAAATGCCAGTATCGATTCCTGTATATAAAGTTCTTCATACAATTCATTTTTTATATACTAATCAAAATAATTAACATTTTTTAACTATCCATTACTAGAATACATGAAGCAAGATTTGAAACCTTTACTTCGATTTGCATGAAGGAGGCTTTCTATGCGAATGTTTAAAAGAATGTAACGATTCAGTTGCTAGCAGTTAAGGCATGGAACTGCTCTTTGACAACATAGCTATTGCTTTCCGAAACAACATCTACTATCCAGAAACAAGAAAAGCTAAATTCCGCAACAAAAATCAGAATTAACAGTAAAAGCAATTGCATTAAACATTGACATTATCTAGGTACAAACTAATAAATCATCAAATTAGCAACTATAATGGAAGAAATTAAATACAATCAAATGCATATCTCGCATTTTGACTTAATCATCTAACAAAATAAAATTTATTTCCAATAACAGTTCGATTCAAAAAAAAAAAAAAGAAAACTAACAGCCCCAATTATAATTGAAATTACCTGTATTGAGATTCTGTAGATGAAAGTTGTTGACGGCGAGCTGGCGTCGACAAGCTGTGACGGCAAGTACAACGACAAGGTGGAGACGGCGGCTAGCAACGACGATCAGTAACTCAGATCCCCCTTGGCAAATAACGTTTGGTTTGCGAGAACAAAAAAGAAATGGAGAATTTTCAACAGTAATCACTGTTCACCCCTTATTTTCGGTAATAACTACTGTGCATAATTTGTTTCAAAAATAACCATATGAATTTTTTTCGGACCAATTTACCCCCATGACCATTTTGGACAAATTAAAGGAACTGTTGCTTTCATTTTCTCAAAATGAAACCGAAAACAAACCTTAAACGAAACCTAATTGTCCAAAGTGAACGAAATCGAAAATTACAAACCCTAAACGAAACCTAATTGTCCAAAGTGAACGAAACCGAAAATTGCAAACCTCTAAACGAAACCTAAATTCCCAAATCTTCAGAATTTGCCCTAAACGAAATTGAAAGTCCCAAAATTTCCTTAAACAAAATCGAAGAGCGGCGATAGACGAAGGGGTTCGGCGAAGATTGACCGATAAACGACGATAGACAGTTGAATCAAATTGGTATGTTGAATTTCATAAAATTTTTGTACTTTTTTTCGCAATTTGTGGTTAGAAATAATGTAGAAGACATATTTGTTGTTGGATTATGCATAAATTAGGGTTCCTCTTGTGTGAAATTTGGGTGATTGGATTGATTTTTTTGTCGTGTTTGACATTAGAGGGAAGCCCCGATAGTTTCGATCACATGTTTGCGTGTATGTTGTGAACGAAACTGTATTGACAAAGTGATCGAAAGTATGGTTTCGTATTTTCTAGAATGAATTAACATGTTACATGATATAGTCACCTAGTTTCGGGCACGTTGTACTGTAGTTGCATGAACGAAAGTATGGTTTCGTATTTTCCAGAATCAATTAGCATGTTACATGATATAGTCACCTAGTTTCGGGCACGTTGTACTGTAGTTGCATGAACGAAAGTATGGTTTCGTTTTTTCCAGAATCAATTGTTACTTGTTTTTTGATACAGTCACCTAGTTTCGGGCACGTTGTACTGTAGTTGCATGAACGAAAGTATGGTTTCGTTTTTTCTAGAATCAATTGTTACTTGTTGTTTGATACAGTCACCTAGTTTCGGGCACGTTGTACTGTAGTTGCATGAACGAAAGTATGGTTTCGTTTTTTCCAGAATGAACGAAAGTATGGTTTCGTTTTTTCCAGAATCAATTGTTACTTGTTGTTTGATACAGTTACCTAGTTTCGGGCACGTTGTACTGTAGTTGCATGAACGAAAGTATGGTTTCGTTTTTTCCAGAATCAATTGTTACTTGTTGTTTATTGCCTTCCTCTATTATTTATGTTTGTTATTTTTGAGTCATTCAAGTGACAATTATTATGTTCTATCACTTACATTTATAGCCTTTTTTATATGCCAGGTGATAATGGTTACGAATGTGACAACGGAGTTAAAGATTCCAGAGGCCGAACATTTTCCAGCAGTTGTGACCTCATTATCGAAAGAACGTTTGTTAAAGATGGTGCGACAGAAGCTTAGCCCCACCCAACTCGAGCTGTTTAGAAAAACATGTTTAGGTCATTTGCTGGATCTTAAAGAGCTATCATTCTCAGGCAACCTTGTGCATAAGATGCTACTGCATGAGGTGGTCACAGAAGGGGTGGAGAAAGAGATGTGGTTTCTAGTGGGGGGTAGTACTGTACGTTTCTCGCACGTTGAGTTCGAATTGGTTACAGGGTTGACTTTTGGACCTTATCCGAGTGATACAACTGAGTCTACAAGGTTGAGGGACATGTACTTTGGCGGACAAACGAGTATGGAATTAAAGGATTTACAGGAAGCATATAAGGCAATTGACTTTAGACTTATAGATGACTTGGACGCAGTTAAGTTATCACTATATGTGTTGATGGACCTATTTTTACTTGGGCGGGGGCAGCGGTATCACACGGATATGTGGATACTGCAGATGGTAGACGACTTAGAGCAGTTCAACCGATTTTCGTGGGGGTCAGTTGTATGGACATATACATTCCGTTCTTTAAGTAAGGTGATGGCTCGACAGTTGTCTACGTACAAGGTCAAACAGGCTCAGAAACGGAAGAAAGGGTTGAAGCACGTCAACCGGTACAACCTTTGTGGGTTTCCGTTTGCATTTCAGGTACTTCAAATACACTTCAATATTGAATTTTGTAATTACATTTAAATTGTACAGTACATAATATTGTATCAATAATGAAACTTTTATTTCCATGTAGTTTTGGATGTATGAGGCTATCTCTACGGCTGGATCGGAGTTAGGGAAGCGTACTAATTCCCGTCTTCCTCGTATGTTGAGGTGGGTCATGACACGAAAGAACGTCCGCGACGAAGACCTTAAGTTATACATTTTCAACGCTAGATCGGTACAATTTAATAATAGCATGCATATTGTATTTAATGTTAATCTTTTGTATTTTATAATAACATTTATTGTCCTTTTATTGACCAGCCCCCGTCCGTGATTCGTATCATGGAAGCTTCCGCGACAGAGCGTGCATTACCTTATGGTCGTACTTTACAGTCTGATTCAGCATTTGGTGGTGAGTACGCCGGTTCTGTTATCCCTGAGCAGGCTGTGTCATCGCATTCGCCGAGGACACCAATGGTGAGCCGTTTACATTAACTAATTAATTTTTATTTATTTTTTGTTAAGCCTTTACTAATATTAGTGCACAATCTTTCTAAGCAGGAGGCGACGAGTGATGACGATGATGCGCAGGATTCATTACCGCCCACTCCAAAGAGTCCAAGGAAAAGTAGGCGAAAGGTAAATTATTTGAATGTTTTAAATTGATTATGAGAGGTGGGGCAATTTTACAGCGTTTAGGACACGAATGTCTAACAATCTGAATCTGTTTTGCAGCGTGCACGTCATATCACTGTATCTGAGGAGGCTCCTAAGCATAATGGCCTTAATTACTCGCCTACAGGACATGATTCATTTCGTGGGGTCTCGTCCATGGACCGCAGTCCCCCACCACCATCTGCTGGCGTCCCGGGACCATCAGAGAGTTGTTCAGATATTAGCCAGGAGATTCGTGCTCTTCGGGCTGATTTCATTGCGTACACCGAAAGGCAGGAGGAGATGTGGCGCAAGCATGAAGATATATTGCGTCGTCAGGAAGAACTTCTGCATCGACAGGATCAGACTTTGACGGTGTTAGTCAAGGAGTTAGCTCATCGGACTGGATCAGATTCGGCGCAGGATTCGCAGGTGTGATTATCTTGAGTCACATGTTCGAGTGGTTGTTGGATGCCAAATAGAATGGATTGTGTTTATTTGTACATATTGTATTACTTACATTGTTGCTTTCTATATAGGGTGCCTAACGCCCCACACTTTTTTCTTGATTTGTTGTTTTGTTATTAAGCTTGGTTGGAGCCAAATAGGGTGCCTGAGGCCCCAATGTTTATATATATAATAAAATTAGTTTTATGCAGGCGTTGTTATTTTATTGGGATGTCTAATTTACAGGGTAAACTCTGCCTGAATTTTTGCAAAACGTTTCGTGCTAAATGTTATTGTATGTGTTCACAGGTATTGCAGGCCGATGCTGTAGGTTCAGATAGTGTGTACATTGTTCAGGCGCCTACGGATGTTAATGTCAATCGACCAATTCCCAAGATGCTTGTAGAAGCAAATGTTAGTCGATTCGGCCGGGAGTATAAGACGGACAAATCTCAACGGACCCCATATACAAACCCGTTCAAGAAACGGGGTCGGGCTAAAGATCCTTTGACAGTGAGAGAATGGCCACAATACACTCCATAGTATGTTATTGATGTAACACGTCGAGTTCCAGAGGAGTTATATAAAGAATATTCGCAGTGGATGGCTATTCCGAAAGCACGCATTGAGACCCGAACCGTCACAATTACTCCAGATTGGCTCAGCACAATAGCGGATCAAGGACAGTGGCTCGAGGATACTGTAAGTGAATTACATATTCAATTCCCAATTACTATTTTTTTAACGTAGCGAATGTTTATCAGCGTTTATTACTTATATTACAGCACATGAACGAGTACATTCAGCTGCTTGCACACCGACAGGGGGTATGCTCCCAACAGGTGCCGCAACGATGGACCATTGCTTCCACACATCTATTCGTAAGTTTATACGTTAACTAATATGCTCTGAATTCTATAGTTGTATTGTATAGTTAACATGTCGCTATAACAATTATTTTCATTGTCCTTGTAGACATCATTGCAAATTGCCTGGGCCGGTTATTTGAACGGGGAGCTCGAGAAAGGCAGTTTCTACGTTAAAACAAATCTTGAGTCATATGTAGAGGGTAGAAACAGTGTTGTCCACCGTGCATGGTGGACAGTAGGTGAGGTTTATGTGCCCATTTGTATCAGTTCCTCACATTGGGTGGCTTGCGCGATTCACTTTCATCGGCGTACGATCACAGTGTACGACTCCTGTCCATCTGCACATTCTGAGCAACATTTGGTTGAGGTTATGCAACCAATGTCCGAGCTACTCCCTTACCTGCTCGATGATGCAGATTTTTACAACATCAGGACTGATCTCGAGTTTTCTGAAGAGGCATTCACTGTTGTTCGGCCGACAGATGGGATCCCTCTTCAGCAAATATCCGGTGACTACAGTGTGTTTACTTGCATGTATATATATTATCTAGGGTTAAATAGGCCTCTAGACTTTAGTTCTGTAGACGGACCTTTTTTTAGGATGAGGATAGCCGTTGAGTTATGGACTGGTCAGCTATTGTAGATTGTTGTTATTATTTGTTTATGCTTGTATATGCTTTTGTATTTTTTTGTTTGTATATATTACGATAAATATCGGTATAATGATATATAAGCCACATTGTCCTCATATGTTGCATGTAAAATGATTATAACATGTGTTTTACGAATACTTGGTAATTGTGATTTTTGCCTTCAACTAGTCTCAAGATCCAGCGGTTCTGGAAAAATCGAAACTGACTTTCGATCATGCACAAAAAATTGAAACATGATCGAAAGTAAGTTTCAATTTTTCCAGAATGTGTGGCGTAGTTGCCTTTGTGTAAGTCTCAAGATCCAGCGGTTCTGGAAAAATCGAAACTGACTTTCGATCATGCACAAAAAATTGAAACATGATCGAAAGTAAGTTTCGATTTTTCCAAAATGTGTGGCGTAGTTGCCTTTATCTAAGTCTCAAGATCCAGCGGTTCTGGAAAAATCGAAACTGACTTTCGATCATGCACAAAAAATTGAAACATGATCGAAAGTAAGTTTCGATTTTTCCAGAATGTGTGGCGTAGTTACCTTTGCGTAAGTCTCAAGATCCAGCGATTCTGAAAAAATCGAAACTGAGTTTTTGATCATGTTTCAATTTTTTGTGCATGATCGAAAGTCAGTTTCGATTTTTTCAGAACCGCTGGATCTTGAGACTTACACAAATATAGGAATAATACACAAATGATTTTTTAGTAAATACAACCAAAGTCCAATAGAAACTTCATACATTGGCAAAAATGGTCAATATTTCATTGTTAACACAACAATTTTCTATATATGTAAGAGGACAAATAGAAATACAGTCCGACATACTCTTTTTCGAGAAACAACACAAATTTCACTGGTTTGGGTGAAGGGGAATTGGATTTTTGCAGGTAGCACGATTGTGCCCGCGTTGATGACAACGTGAACACATACGCCGCATCACGTCCTCTCCAATAGAAGGAATTCTTTGTTTTCTTCGTCTCCCAATAGGAGGACGTTGCCTTGGTGGATGGACAATGATTTCTCGGACCTCAGGTGGAATCAACCAATCCACATCATTTCCAACCGAGTGAATAGACTCTGCATATGCATTCATCCATGTATTAGTGGTGTAGTAGTGTGCGCAAAGTGAATTGTGTGACAAACGAATATGTCGACATGCTGCAAGAGCGTGAGCGCACGGGAGTTGTGATAAATCAAAGCGCCTACAACTACAAGTCTTCTCCTGCAAATGAACAACTTCAACAGTGCCCCGGTGTTTAACCTCAAATTCGTTCCGCGACACAGGTTCCACAGTCATAGGTCGAGACAATCTAGTTGTTTATCAATAATTGCTTGCGCTGCTAGGGTGAGGATTGCATCTCTGGCTGCTGCCTGCTCCCTACGCTCGTAAAACCATCTTTGTACGTGAGATCTTATATAATCAACTAATGGTATAATAGAAAGCAATCGTGCATGCCTCAACAAAGAATTCATACTCTCAGCGATATTGGTGGTTAGCAAGTCATACCGTCGAGAAGGAAAGTGTGCTCTTGCCCATCTATGCAGTCCAATTTCATTTTCTAAATAATCTGCCGCTGCCGGATGCATTACCCATAGATTTTGCATATATTCATTGCACTCGCTAAATCGATACGCCTTAGCCGCAAGGAAGTAAGCGGCCATGAAAGTCTCTGTCTTTTGAGCACGCATCTTGTACTTAGCTTTCACATTTCCAGAAATATGGTAAGAACAAAATTCGTGTGATGCATCAGGAAATACAGTAGAAATCCCCTTCTCAATGCTAGAGTGCCGATCAGAAATAAAAACCAAATTCTCAATTAAACCGATCGCTTCCCGAAGTTTTAAGAAAAACCACTCCCAGGAGGCGTTGTTCTCAGAATCAGCAACACCAAATGCCACTGGATAAATATTGTCATTTCCATCAATTGATGCAGCCACAAATAATGACCCACGATATATGCCCTTTAAGAAAGGCCCATCAACAACAATAACAGGCCGAATTGTGGTGCGAAATCCTCGAATACATTGTCCCAATGACATGAAAAAGTACAAGAAGTGATCATCGGCATCTTTTTCAATTGACGTCACTGTCCCTGGATTTTTTTCCTTCAACACATGACAATATAACGGAAGTCCCTTGAATGACTCTGAAGGATCGCCAACCACAAGCTTTAAAGCGTGTTCTTTACTGCGCCATGACTTTATATGTGATAGTCGTACCCCATAATCAGTTTGTACATCATCACGAATATTCCGGGGAGTGTAACTTCGACTACAATCTTTGAATTTATTCTTAATTAGTTCCCCAATCAGGCGTGTGCTTGCTTGGCGATGACTGTCTTGTAACTCTTCGTTTTGACAACTATGGACAGTGTTCATTTTTGTCACTCGAAAATATGTATCGCGGTTGCTCTTGGTGGCACGAATTCGCCATTGACATCCTTGAACAAGGCACTTGGCCTCAAATTGATCCGTGGTTGATTTATAAACCTTGAACTGGAAGTGGTTTTTCAACGCAACTAAACCCAACTTGTCTCGAAGTTCTTGCTTTGTATTGAAGATCTGCCCAACGCACACATCACTCGATCCAGTACCCGAGAATGCATCATTTGGCGTAATTACTGACGGTGCAACAGGAGGCAACCACCGAATGAATTGATTTCTGGATGATGGAACTGCTGTTAAGCAACTCCTCTGAGCGGCACGGTTACAACCATCTTCCCTTGACTCACTTTCCTCTTCAACTATATTTTGTCCAAATTCACAAGGCTGAGAGATGTCAGCACCATTAATGTTTACCTCGGTATCATGGTAATCATTTTGTTGTGCAACATTGTTGTGGGGGGGAGAATCACCTCCTTCAATAGTGGTTGCATCATCAAAAAAGTTTACAGGTCGGTGTTGGAGCTCTGGAGGGATCAATGGAAGTTGACTATGCTGGGAGTATCGATCTGCAAACCCTTGTCCAGTGTACTCAAATCGACTGTTGCATAGAGATTGAGTTGTCACTGCAGGAATGGTATCATTCACTTGATTACTTCCACTAGAAGACATGAACTGAGTTGGCATTGCAGGAATTGTACGAGGTGATACATGAATGGGAGCTTCTGCCCTTGTTTCGTCTGCACTATTTACACAGCCCAAGGTAATATATAGTGGACAATATCCCCTCCGACTGGCCATATAAGGACTGTTGGCGGACATGAATGCTCGAAAGTCCATTTCAGTTGTATATCTGCTGCCATAACGCCCGCCCCTGATTGTGTACAGATTGAATACTTGGTTCTTGTCTTAATGATAAATTCAGAAGGATTAATTGTAAATGCCTCGTACAAAATTCGCAAAAAAACATTATACGTTATATCTCGATTAACAGAAAATCCCCTCATCTTGCCACCAACATATTCTTCACTGCCGTTCGGTGTTGTTTCCCAAGATTCGCCGTTCATAGTAACTATCGTTATTGCGTCACCCATGCTTGCACTAATACCAAACATTATGTTACAAAAAAAAAAAAATTCATGTCTGCGTTAAATATAAATTATGTGTAACAATAAATTTCCTTAATTAGTTCCACTACAAATTCATTACTTGGTAGAAGGTAACTACTCAGAAGAGCCAAAAATGCATGTGCGCGAAACTTACTTTCGATTACGTAGGAGAAAAAACGAAAGTACAGTTTCGATCATGGGTAAAATTTCTTTCATGATCGAAACTACACTTTCGATTTTTCTCCTACGTAATCGAAAGTACCGGGCGAGTCGTCTTCTTCCTCATTTTTCTCCCAGCTTTTTTACTCAATCATTACACCAAACACTTTTTTCACAATTTCTTTCATCACATTTTCTAATTGTGCATAAATACTCAAAAATAATATCATAGCAACACCAAATTTTGTTAACCATTTTCCAAAAGCTCACCTGATTCTATTTCTTTGTAAGTTGTGATTTTCTTTAATTCAAAGAAAGTTCAGTCGTCTATCGTCGTGGAAAAAGCAAACAAATTCTACAATGCAGCAGGGGTAGAAATAATGGACGAGCAAATCAAGAAGAAAGAAAGAAGGAAAAGAGAGAAGCAGACAGGTAGAGAAGAGAAGAAAGAAGTTGTGAAAAATTGGTTAAAGGGGGGTAAATTGGTCCGAAAAAGTTCATGTGGTCATTTTTTGAAAAATTTCTTACACAGTGGTTATTACCGAAAATAAGGGGTGAACAGTGGTTACTGTTGAAAATTTCCCAAAAGAAATTAAATAGAATTTTCTAAAGGGATATTGTGACTTTCCCCCCTAATTTTTGGGCAAACGGCTATGTGTTTATAACTAATTTAAGAAATTCTCTTACTTCTTAAGAAAAGTAAAATACCCTATTATTATTATTTTATTAAAAATTCCTTAAGTTGAAAATTATTTTAATAATATATATTAAAATATAATAAAAATATAAAATATATGGAACTACTATTACTATTAAATTAAAATCTTTTATCTTTTTATTTTTTAGTACCTAAAGTTTGATTAAATAATTTCATAAGTCTAAAATTTTTAAAATATTTTTAAAAGGGGGTAAGGGGAGAGCAAGAGCATTTACTGCGTAGCTTAATAGGAGTGAAAATAACGATAATTTAGAAAAGGGGAGCAAATAGAAAGAGGGGAAGGAAAAGACATTAAGAAAGAATATCGAATATTTTATATTGGTATTTTATATATGTTCAAATAATAATAAATAAATAACATTTATTTTAATAAATATAACAAAATAATTTATTGTATTAATTATAAGAAACATAATAACCAATTTCATATTGTAATTACTAAATAAATACAAAAAAAATGAATTTATTAATAAAATATAAATTTATAAATCTATTTATTTTACAACATATGTATTATAAATATTTATGATTATATTATAATTTAAATAATATATATTTAATATAAATAAATAATAAATATTAAGTATAAGGGTATAATAATATTGTATAAATAAAAAGATAAAAAGATAAAAGAATTTTAATTTAATAGCAATGATAGTCCCGTATTTTGTATTTTTATTATATTTTAATGTAAATTACTAAAATAACCTTCAACTTAATAGATTTTTAATGGAATAATAACAGTAAGGGGGTATCTTACTTTTTTTAAGAAGTCAGGGGGTTTCTTAGATTGGTTATAAACATAGGGGGATAAGAGCTGTTTCCCCAAAAGTCATGGGGAAAGTCACAATATCCCTTTTCTAAATAACATTTGCATATCTTATAGGGATATTATCAGTTTCTTCCCTTGAGGTATTCAATATTATCAGGTATATGTTCGAGAATGAAAAAATAGGCCAAGTCCTCCCTCTCAAACGGCTTTCGATCAGTACAAATAACAAAAACATGAAGAATTACTATAATATCCTTAAAGTACAAGTGAAAAATTAAAAAAAATAGCGTAACTTATTTACCTTTGTAGATATTAATTTTATTTTTAATTAAAATTATAAAAATAAGATAAACCTTAATCTAGGGTTGTAAATGTATTTTTAGACGAGAAAGATAAATGCAGTTGCAACCCCCTACTGAGACAAAGGAAGAACCAAACCTATTGCCATTACCGCTCTCATCCGCAAAATGCAACTCCGCCACCTCTCAAATGCTAAGCTCTAGACCACTATTTCCTATCGTAGATGCTGAATGACGATCGTCACTCGCAGACGTGACGCAACCTCCTCTGTCGCCCAAATGTTGCACGCCAAATCGCTGTTGTCGGTGTCGCTCGAACAAGCTGACAGCTACTCCTAAAAACACTAGATGTATTAACCATATAAAGTCCTTCAAAATTTAATGTTCTTTTGTATTGGTTAATTAGTTAAAAAATGAGTAACAAGATTTGATTTTTTTTTCTGTTCTTTTGTGATGTTTTTGCGTGTAAATTTATTGGAAGAGAAAGTTTGGGTCTGTTTCTTTACTTTGCTTATTCAATTTTGTTGAGATACGATTGAAATAACAAAATTACTTTGCTTGTTTAATCTGAAGAGGCTTACCTTGATCCTTGGTGTGATTAAAATGAAAATGATGAAGTTTATGAGAAAGAGAGAGATGAGTCTGGTTTAGAGGAAAACGATGAGATGAGAAAGAGAGAGAGAGGAGCAATATTTAAGAGAATGAGATGGGTAAGTGGGTCTGACCATGTTGGATTAATGATATAACAAAAATATAGTTATTATTTAAGTGGACATATGCAGTTTTTTATTTCCTTATTAAAGTAAAAAATTTACTCAAATGACTGGAATACCTTTCCCTCTGTAAGTTAACTAATGCTCTTAGAAGTCCAAGGGAGGATTTTGCCTATTTTTCCATTCTCGGAACATATACTTAATAATATTGGATACCTCAAGAGAGGAAAGTGATAATATTCCTATCGTATATTATATTACTTAATAAACAAAATTTGTTATAGCTCTAAAAGTATAATCTTTAATATATTAATTTATTATAAATAAACGTTTTTTTGCGATGGTTTAAAAATTAACCGTAAAAATAAATAAAAATATTTAAAAAATAACGGTTCGAATTTTTTAAAAAAATAATCGTAATGGGTCGTGCCAACCCACGGGTCAGGGCCACGCCGGACCGCCTTGCAGGCTCGTTCCAGGCCGGTCTGTGGATCAATGCCACGCTAGCCTGTATGCCACTAACAGGCTGGAGAGCCCACTTGACCCATTACACTGCATACTTCTGAGGTAATACATTTTTGTAACTTTTATTTTTTTTTATTATAAGATAGATCAGAATTAGTTGCAAATGTATCTTTTAATCAATTTATTTTTGTACTTTAGACATTTTGATTTTTATACAAATAAAATTAAGTCAACAAATCTTCTTCCCAATAATTTATTCTTGTAATTTAAACATTCTCACTATAGCTCAAATGTTATTTCAATTTTGATGAATATTTAAATTTTTTGCACAATCTATTTTCATGAATATTTTAAATTTAAACATTTCTGTGACGTAAAAATGAATCAAAATGTAAACTTGCATTAATTATAATTATAATTATAAAATAAAATGGGTGAACTTGCATCACTATAGACATATAATCTTTCAATTTTGATATTTTCTTTCCACCATTGTAAAATATCAAAAATTTTTTTTCCCTTAAAAGTCAATAAACTACAATAATCAATAGACATATAATTTCCTAATTCATGAAAACTACAATAACTACCTCTACTAACATTGCTTAGAATTTTCTATGATGGAGTATTGGCTATAGGTTCATTACTACACTCATGAGTTTATGTATTTATTCCTACCATATCTAATATTGCATGTAAATATTATTTAAAGATTTTTCTAAATCTATGTCATTATCATTTTCATCGTGTATACCCAAATTTTTTGAATTTTCTTTTACTAATGCATTTGCATAAAAAAGGTTTATTTGAGGATCCATCACCGCTGTATATAAAAATAATTTTGAAATATCATTCGAATATTTTTTGAATTTTCTCTTCCATAACAAAACAAATAGTTTTAAACTCATCAACATTTCTATAACAAGCAAAATTATTTATAATATCATGTAAATGATTCAAAACACAACATGAAGTAGGAGAATAAATATGTAAACATGACAATGTTGCATTATAAAATATTTCCAAAAATTTCATAAAAATAAATGTCATATTCTAATCAGTAGTAGATAACTTTTTTTTTATTATAAAAATTAATAATTATATCACTATAACTAACACAAGATTTTAACATTAGATAAGTTGAATTTCAATGAGTTTTTATATCAAGCATGAATCGCCTAAACAGTAATCCACTATATATTAAAGTAGCATTAAACTCTTATCTACTAAAACCATGTGATCCAATATACTGCAATGTATCTCTAGTTTTTTCTATATGATAATTAATGAAACCTAAACTATCTTGCACAATCAAATTAATTATATGACAATAATAACTCAAATGAAACAAATTATAAACCACATGCAAGTGCTATACTATTTTTAAGCATGCCAATGGTAGAATTATTTGTAGATGCATTATCAAATGTAATGCTAGAAATTTTATCAATTATTTCATATTTTTAATAAACACCCATAATTGCATTAAAAATAGCAAAAGCATTATGAGAATATTCTAATTCACAGAAAGCAATAATTCTTTTTTGCAACATCTAATTTTTATCAATATAATACGAAGTAATACAAATATAACCCAAATGATTACATACAATATAACAATCAGAAGTAATAGAAACAACACCTCTAAATGTTTGAAAAGATGCAATCAAATTTGTACATTTTAATAATAACCCAAAAAAACAATTAATGTGATTAAATATTTTTTAATTATTGATTTCAAAATTACAGGAAATTTGCGTAAACGATATAACTTGCTAGTGTTTGAACTCACATACTAGGGTTATCAATCGGATGCTGTTGTTTTTGCAAATGCGGATGATTCTGAGGATAATTTTGGTCTTGGTTCTGTGTTTGGTGCTAGTTGGTGTAACTTGAATTAGGAGGAATGATAATATTGAAAATATTAAAAAATTGTTTTTGATTATGAGGGGTAAGACGAATATAGAAACTTACTGAAGCTAGATTTAATGGTGATGGAAGTAACCCTGTAGTGGAATGAGAATTTTGGGGAGGGTTTTTGTATTTTTTTTTTTGTATTTGGTGATGGCAAGATCTTTGACAAAGCACCTAACACTTTTTTTTATTGGCACCCGCTTGAGGGTTAAAAAAGGTTATAAGATTTCTCATGTTTATAGCATTCAAATTAACTTGTCGGAACCTTTTGTTTCTCATGAATTGATGTTTCAGTGTACATAAATTTTAATCTTGCAGCCATATAATTGATCATGTTAAGTTTTAGGTATGCTACTGTATCCTACTATGGGCTCCGAGGAGTTGTTCATTTATTGTTCTAGTTTTTCCTATTTTACCTAATAACCTTTTCGCCTTTTTGAATATTTGGATTTTAACATTAAATGTAGGTATGTCATATAGGATTAAATTATTAAAAAGAAGTAACTTTTTATATGTTTGCTTGTTCCTTTCTAAAATTATATTTTCCCTCGCTTTCTTTTTTAGTGGGTAATCCCATTTTCCCCCTCATAGTTTATGTTCTACTTAACTCAAATGATTTTGGAAACATTAAAGAGGTATTCTATGTGGAGAGCATGTTGTTATACTGCAAGTTGACACATTCTTCTTATCCTATGGCAGTTTCTGAACTTATAAGTTGGTCAATAATATGTTGAAGTTTGTTTTGCATAACTGAGTTCCTAAAAGTTTTAAATGAATCTGATCCTACAAAAGCGAACATGATCCTCCATACAAAGACACATTTCTGGATCCTTTTGTATTAGCACAGATAATGCAGACAATGCTCTACTTTTATGCGAGGAGATGAACTAAAAAGATTACCCGTGGTTTGGCATACAGTGCAAAAAATCATTAGTCCTTGGCAACACACAAAGAACAATTTTGGTTATCAGTAACACAAATATAGATATCAGCCAAATCAAACCAACTCAGTAACAAAGCGTAAAGAAGCATTCCATCAAACAAGATGCAAGCAATTTAACGTGCGATGAAAGATTTCCTAGAATATCTGTAATTATGTACCATATCTGTTTAGGTCCTATATTTAGTTAATTGAGAGATTTGTAGGCTAGGATATAAATCTTAGGAATCAGCTTTTATTTTCTTTTTAATTAGAGAGATTAGTTGCCTTTTTTATTTCCTAGAAGAGACCTTTAAATACTTGTACATCAATACATAAATCATTTCAACATTTTTCATATTTTATTCTCTATTTTTATGGTATCATAGCAGAAAATAAAATCCTAGGGTTTGAATATGTATTTTTCGTCCCTAAAATGTCCTGAAGTCATATCCGAGACAAGCCAGCCCCCTCAACCATCTCAGTCTAAACTTTAATCAGTCTAAAATCCATCTAAAACCAACCCATTCAAATTACCACAATCCAACTAAATGGTGACAATTTTCTTCAATGGTCACAATCAATTCGCATGTACATTAGGCGGAGAGGCAAGAGTGGCTATCTCATAGGAGATATAAAGAAGCATGAAGTGAAGGATCCAACCTATGCCATTTAGGATGCTGAAAACTCAATGGTAATGACATGGTTGGTCGATTCCTTGGTCGAAGAGAAAAGTGCCAACTATCTCAGTTATTCAACAGCCAAGGAATTATGAGACAATGTTTCACAGATGTATTCTGATCTAGGGAATCAATCCCAAATGTACGAGTTAACCTTTAACTTGCAGAAATTTAGCAAGGTGAGAACTCAGTGACGAAGTATTTTAATTCTCTTAAAATGATTTTGTAGGACTTGGACTTATTCAACAATTACGAGTAGAAATCACTCGAGGATTGTAATCAATACAAGAAGATGATTAGAATAGCTAGAGAAATAAATGGGTTGTACTACTTTGATGAAATTGCTTTTAGGAATAAAAAAGCTCATGGATTAGGTAGTACTAGTTCAAATTTTGTCTATGATCAAGTCATGTTATAGCATAGGAGATTGGGCATCCTAGTTTATCATATCTCAAATATTTATTTCTTGAATTGTTTAAAAGAATTGATTGTTCAAAACTTCATTGTAAAGCTTGTCATTTGGCCAAAGACTATCGTGTTTCATTTCCAATAAAATCCTATTCTACTTCAAAACCATTTTATTTATTTCATAGTGATGTGTGGGGCCCTTCTAAAGTGAACACACTTTCTGGCAAAAAATGGTTTGTAACCTTCATTGATAATCACAAAAGAGTAATGTTGGGTTTGTTTTGTTGGAAAAAAAGTCTGAAGTTGCACAACCGCTGAAAGATTTGTTTTTTATGGTTAAAAATCAATTTCAAACTAAAATTGGGATTCTACGAACAAATAATGGAACCGAGTATTTTAACAAATATTTGGGAACATTCCTTCTAGAAAAAGGTATTACTCATCAATCCACTTGTTGTGACATACCACAACAAAATGGTATCGCCGAAAGAAAAAATAGGCATTTACTTGAAGTAGCTCGGGCTATTATGTTTTCAATGAATGTTCCTAAATATCTCTGGGGATAATGCACTCTTGACTGCTTGCTACTTAATAAATAGAATTGCCATCTCGAGTTTTGAAATTTGAAATACCTTTACAACTTTTAAAATGTTTTTTTTCCTACATCTAGGATAACTGATGTGCCTAATTTTTATACAAGTTTTGTCATACTTTCACTATTATATTTATGTTAGTTTTTGTTTATTTATTTATTTATTTGAGTTTTTCTTATTTACTTTGTGCACTTTGAGTTTATTTGTAATATTTGTAGGAAATATTGGAGAAAAGTCCATCAAAGCCTGAACAAATGGAAAGGAAACAAAAAGGTCATGTATTTGTTTAACATACTTTGTATTTTTTAGTGTAAGTTTATAATCAAAAGTCTTATTTGACTAATTCAAAATATTCTGAAAAGTAGACATAAAGATTTACAATGCTACCTGCTATGGAAAAAACCTAATTTTGAAGTTTTAAAGTCAAAACGCTAGCTTGGAATTGAGAAAATTGGCAAGACATGTTTTCCTTAACAGGTGAGAAGTAGTTGTTGACTTCTTTTTCTTACCAAAAAGATAAAGGAAAGTTGGGCTAAAGAGGGGAAACGACTAGAACCTAGAAAGAAAGGGGTTTTTCACCATTAGATTGGAGTTTTGAAGCTTGAAGATAAAAGAGAAGACAAAGGGCAAACCTGGAGCTTGTTGATAACTGAGATTTTTGATCTGCATAGAGTTTTCTTTCTTAACTCTTCAATCTCTTTTCTTTGTAATGAATTTCAGATTCAGGATGGTTTGTTTTAAATTCATCATGAACTAATTTTTATTATTAAGGCTACGATGTAGCCTCTCCATGACAATTCCGAATTTTATTCTTATATGATCATAATTTTATCATTTCTTTAAGTATACATAATTGAGTTTAATGCTTTCATTTATTTAGCTAATACTTGAATGATTTGTTGTGTATGTTAATTTGAGAAATGATGCATGTAATTTAGCTTCGCATGATGTATGCCAGAAATTGAACGAAAGACAGAAATGTGCCAACTGTGATTTATGCTGGTTTTATGTGAAATGTTTTGATCTGTAATGTACTCAAATATACTTGAATTTGTATAGATGTATTACGAATTATTATATGTTTGGTAATTCTACTTCTACTCGAGAGAGGGTTGTAGATAAATTAGAATATTTCGCTGTCATATGGAATGATAATTGATTGATTGTATGACTAGGATTCGGGATTAGATTGGTTAGGTGATTGGATGCCTTAGTATTTTCCTAATTGGTGAAAACTTGTTCCTTGTAAGTTATTGTTTTATTTATTCTAGCAACTGTTATTTTTAGTTTAATTTAACTTAATTTACTTTCAGTTCCCAAAATCAAATTCCACAATTCATTTAATTATCAAATAACTTAGAACTAAAATAATTTCGATAGTTACTAGGTAAATAGTCTTGTGGGTTCGACATCCTATTTTATCACTATATTACTTATTACGATTTCATGCACTTGCAGATTTTTACAACAAGTTTTTGGCGCCGTTGACAGGGACTATTTATTTTCTATTACTTTTGGTACCAACTAGTTCTTGGTTAATTTGATTTTTTTTTCCTGTATTTTAGTTTTTATTACCTTTCTTTACAGGTTATGCAAGTGTTGATTGGGATGTACGTAAAGCTTGGAATTAGTACCTCTTGATCGTGAAATTGAATGCACTTTTCGTCGTTTGAACAAGGAAAAGAATCAAGGTTCTGCAACCGAGCAAGAAACAATGGAAGATGAAGTTCAAAACAGAACATTGGGAGATTATGTTGTTCCCTTGGTTACCGGAGCAAATTCTAGCATTAAAAGGCCTGCCATTCAAGCTAACAATTTTGAAATAAAGCCAAGCTATTCTTCAAATGGTGACCTCAACGGTGCAATTCAGTGGCCTGCCACATGATGATCCAAATGCTCACATAGCTAATTTTCTGGAGTTATGTGATACTTTTAAACATAATGGAGTTTTCGACAACGCTTGTGATA
Source organism: Melia azedarach (assembly GCA_028052125.1). Taxonomy (NCBI): domain Eukaryota; kingdom Viridiplantae; phylum Streptophyta; class Magnoliopsida; order Sapindales; family Meliaceae; genus Melia; species Melia azedarach. The sequence continues at coordinate 5,875,489 of CM051404.1, forward strand.
CTTTTAAACATAATGGAGTTTTCGACAACGCTATTAGATTGAGGCTCTTCCTATTCTCTCTTCGAGACAAGTAAAAAGTATAGTTAAGTTCACTCCCACCTTTAACCATCATTATATGGGATGAATTGGCTAAAAAGTTTCTAGCAAAGTTCTTTCCTCCAGCCAGAACTATAAAGATGTGAAATGATATCACTACTTTTGCCCAATTTGATATGGAGTCACTTTATAAAGCTTGGGAGCGGTACAAAGAATTGCTTAGAAAGTGCTCACACTATGGACTTTCGATTTGGATTCAAGTGAAAACCTTCTACAACGATTTGCAGCCAATAACACGACAATGATTGGTGCAGTAGCCGGGGGCACTTTGATGAAGAAATCACAGGAAGATGCATATGAATTAGTGGAAGAAATGGCAACCAACAACTATCAATGGCCAGCAGATCGAGTGACACAAAAAGGAACACAAGGAGTTCACAAAATTGATTCTTTTTCTGCTCTAGCCGCTCAAGTTGCAAGTTTATCTAAAAAATTAGATAATACGAATGTGAATGTGAATACCGATCAATCTACTAATGCAATTTGTGAATTTTGTGTAGGAAATCATATAGGGATAGATTGTCAAGTGGGAAATCCATTTGCCAACAGTAGTTCGAAGCAAGCAAATTTTGTATCAAATTACCAATGACAAAACAATCCTTATTCTAACACTTACAATCCAGGTTGGCGAAACCATCCAAATTTCTCATGAAGCAACTCCCAAAATGTTTTCAAGCCTCCATTGGGTTTTTAAAATGAATCACAAGAGAAGAAGCCGAATATAGAGGATGTATTGGCATGATTTATGGCCAAGGTGGATGCTAAATTTGAAAGTCATGATGTTGCTCTAAAGAATAATGAGAACACTTTGCGGGAAATTGAATGGGCAATTGGGAAATTAGCATAAATTTTATCCAAAAGGCCTCAAGGATCACTTCCAAGCATAATAGAAAACAACCCGAAAGAGCAAGTAAAGGCCATTACTTTAAGGAGTGGGAGGAAGCTTAGTTCACAAGAGGAAAAAAAAAAATCTAGAAAAGAGGACCAGATTGCAACACCTATATCCGAAGAAGCACCAAGCACCATTATTTCAAGCCAAACTGAAAAAAAAAAATTGGGAAACCCTCATATTTCTTCATCTCATACTCTTCTTTATGTTCATCCTTTACCTTTTCCTCAAAGAATTCAGAAAAATAAACTAGATAAATAATTTTCTAAGTTCCTTGATGCTTTTAAAAAAGTTATATATTAACATTTCTTTTGCAGATGCCTTGGAACAAATGCCTGGCTATGTGAAGTAGAAGGAAATTTTGTCAAACAAAAGGAAAACTAAGAGAGTATGAGACCGTGATGCTAACTGAAGAATGCACCGCTATATTGCAAAACAAACTACCACCAAAGCTTAAAGATCCAGGGAGGTTTACCACAAAGTCAAGCTGATTACATCTTATTTTTCAAACATTCCACCGAAGGTAAAGTGGCTATTCTAATAGTATATGTTGATGACATAATCATGACTGGGGTTGATTCTCTTGAGAATAGTAACTTGAAGAGGAAACTTGAGGCTGAATTTGATATCAAGGATCTGGGAAAGCTAAAGTACTTCCTCGGAATAGAGTTCGCAAGATCTAAAGAGGGAATTTTCATCAACCAACGCAAATACATTCTTGATTTGCTCAAAGAAACAGGAATGATTGGTTGTAAGGCAGCAAATACTCTAATAGAGCCTAATGTAAAATTCAAGGCAGCGACAACTAATGAAGTGATGGGCCGAGAACGTTATCAAAGATTGGTTGGGTGACTAATCTATTTAATGTACACTAGACCTGACATAGCTTTTGCAACTAACTGTTGTAAGCTAGTTCATGCATTCACCTTGGACCTACTCACTTTCAAGTTGTGTTCAGAATTTTGAGATACCTCAAAGGGACTTCTAGAAAGGACTTTTATTAAAAAATAGAGGCCATCTTCAACTAGAGGCCTACACAGATGCAGATTGGGTAGGTAATATAATTGATAGAAGATCCACCTCAGGTTATTGCACTTTTGTAGGGGGAAATCTAGTTAAATAGAGATGCAAAAAATAAAGTGTTGTGGCAAGAAGTAGTGCTGAAGTAGAGTTCTACTCCATGGCACATGGATTTTGTGAAGTGTTATGGATCAAGAGACTCCTAAAAGAGTTGAAAGTTTCAATTCCAATGCCTATCAAAGTTTATTGTGACAACAAGGCTATAATTTCTATAGCTCACAATCCAATTCTACACGACAAAACAAAGCATGTAGAAGTGAACAAACATTTCATCAAGGAAAAGATAGATAGTGGCATGATATGCATGTCTTACATACCTACCATGAGCCAAGCAGCTGGCATACTTACCAAAGGACTTCCTAAGGCGCAGTATGAGAATGTAGTTAGCAAGCTTGCCATGAGTGATATCTTCATGCCAGTTTGAGGGAGAGTGATAAAAGATTTCCTATAATATTTGTAATTATGCACCATATCTGTTTAGGTCCTATATTTAGTTAATTAAGAGATTTATAGACTAGGATAAAAATCTTAGGAATCAACTTTTATTTTCTTCTTAATTTGAGAGATTAGTTGCCTTTTTTTATTTCCTAGAAGAGACCTTTAAAAACTGGTACATCAATACATAAATCATTTCAACCTTTTTCATATTTTATTCTCTGTTTTTAACGTGGTTCGGCTAAAAGTCTACATCCATGGTTAAGAACATCTAGAAAAAATTTATTTATACTTCAAGATGATTACACAAAGTCAGATAGAAAAAAAAAAGAAATAATTTTCTTCCTCACACTACTTAATATAGAAGAACACCTCTCCAAATAACTAGACAGCCTTAGACTTTTACAGTCTCTTTATTCTTTTGTGCCCAATTGGAATTAGTTGCACTTAACCAACTTGAAAATGATTATGGAATTTCAATTTTCAGTTATGATTTTAACCACTGTTAGTTAACCTTCCCATTAACTTCAACTGATTTTGAATAACTTCACCCTAACAACTTCTTTCTATCTTTGCCATAGAGCAAAGATGTGGAAGTTATAAAAGTGAGTTTCTCCTAAATTCTAATTCCTAATAAACTTTTTAGGGTGAATGTTTTAGTGCTAACTAGTTGATTGTTCCATATTGAACAGACTATTTTAGGTTTTTTGAAATAATGGTGTCTTGCTTACAAGCTAAAGACACGAAGAATCTTCTTGGTGGCATAATTAATGAAGTTCTTTCATGTTATTTTAGATCAAAGGTGCTTCCAATTTTGGCATTAAGCTTTAAGCATATAATCATTTTCTTGAAGTTTTTGAAAGATCTTTCGTGCTTTTGCATTTTTATGCCTATATACAGGTCATAGTCATTACTGTCATTTTGATTTGGAAGTGTGATATTGCTACAGTTGAATTGGTTGCTCTAGAAAAATATAGGAAATTTGTGAAGAGTGTTCTGAAGGTAACTTGTTTCTTAATTTTTGAACAAACTATTTACTTACTATGATTCTACAATATATTTCAACTAAACTGATTAAATTAGATCTTAGACTAGGGTGCTTAAATAGTGCCCTAGTTATTCAAGTAAAGGAGCCAACTATCTAGTCTATGCATCTGTCACTTTATCACATCTACTACTCAGTTGGCTTCTTAGTAGATTTGAAGGGCAGAAAAAATGGAACAACAGTTCAGAGACCTAAGTCTACTTCCAAATTTGGCGTATACAAGAAATTTGGGAGCAAATGATGGAAAATTAACAAATTAATTGGAATCTTCATGCTGTCAACACAGCAATTGCTTTTGTTGAACATTGAAAACGGCGTAATTTCTTCATTCCCTGCCATAAGAATAAGGATGTGTAGTTGGAATGAAAGCATGGCCTAGTCTTTGTAGATTCACGGAAGACAGTGAAGAAATAAGGTCTATTGGGTCTTGGGTATACAAAAGACAGTCAAGGTTTTAAGAATTGTTGAAAGAGGTCATTTTGTAAAATTTCATGTCTTGGGTGGAGGTAGTGAAGGTGGTCAATTTTGTTTTGACATGGATGGAGTTTTATGTGCATATAACTCTTTTTTGTTTCTATGGATATATTGTTAGATTATGTTGTAGAATCATATTCAATGTTGTGTTGTACAGTAATACTTTGATCGAGTAATAAATGGAATCATTTAAATTCTTTAATTGAAATGGACAGTGCTTAATTTCTCATTACTGTGTTATGAATATCACCTGCCTAGCTCCTCAACACTTCGGTGTATGTAGACTGGTTGGAATCTCGGTACACGTTGGATGGAATTTGTCTCCAAGCAGCATCCACAATTTTTATGACTCATTTGCAATTCAAACACTAGGTCATTAGAACAACCTTAATTGGCATAAGGAAAGTCCACATAAACTTCATGACTAGAAACTGAATGGTCTTACAGAAAGCCCTTTACCCCAGTCCCTTTGTTATAACTTCTTGTCTATCATAATTATTTGTTGCTCTCTTGACTTCTTTAGCAAAGAGACAATGACTAAGCATTTTCACAAGTAATATTTGTTGCCTCCAGAGCATGATCACTACATTTTATAATGCTTTGGCTACTACAAAATGATGTTATTGTATTGTTATTCCTTATTTGAAAACATAAGGTTGATTAGACCTTATCTAACACAATTTTTGAAGGATTTTTTGTTATTTTTTACACATGTAAGTACAAAAACCCTAGAAACTTGTTTCCTATGCTAAAATAGATAGAATGCAAATAAATGATAGATAAACATTTCCAGGAAAAGCTCTAACAGGCCGATTTTCATTTGCAAAACTTGTTGAAGATCTGAAATTATAATTACACATGAATCAAACTTTTACATGAACTAGCAATAAGATTATTACTTCCCAAATCAAATTCAAAGAGTAAATAAATAAAACAGAATAGTCAGAGTGGCTACTGTTTCAAAAATTCCAAGCCAGTGCTTGTTAAAACCAGGTGGAAGTTATCATCCATACTTGAGAACGATTCGTCAAAGTCAAGCAGTGGCTCTGTTTTCGCTTCATATTCAACTACTTGCAAGGCTTCTTCTTCTCTTCCTTGTTCACCCATTAAATGCTTGTTTTGGACACACTCAAAACTTTCACGAATTTGATACTCTGTATAATCAAGTTCTTCACTTTGGTTGCTGCTAGAGAACAAATCTTCAATATGAAAGGAATTAAAATTTCTCTGTCTTTGTCCAAGCTTCATATTCTACAACTTTCAAAACGTTATTTGTGCAGGGTAACTCAGTTGGTTTGTTTTGTGGAACCAAAAGTGCTCTTTGGTTAGCCTTTAATCGTTTGTTTAGAACCCACTTATTATCGCACTTGTTGGAGGTCACTGCTTGTTTTAGCTCTCTCTTCCTCCTTATTGCTCCCTTATTGGTTCATTCGTTTCAATGATTAGTTTTCACTTCCTTTGCTTCTTACCCAAATCGGCATTCTCATTGTGTTGTCCTTCCTCATTCTTTTTCATGCGACAAAGAATGTAATCCATTGTGTTATGTGAATATTAACTCCCTAACAATAATGGATTATTAGTAAATTTGTGCATGATCCATCTGCCATTTTGTTTAGAGTCGTTACCATATACCGAAACCTCCTCTTGGACCCTAATATCTATTCACACCCACCACGAGCCTTAATTTCCTTAGCTCCATCCTCAGCCTGTCAGACACTAGAACCGTTCTTTATGTTATATCTTGAACCATTAGAAGTCCTTTTTCTTTCAACTCAGTGAAAATATACAAATCTTCATCTTTTAGCAAATCATTTCTTCGATAAAAGTTCCAAATATCCCACGATTTTTGATCCCCATAAACATCACATACTCTCACTGCATCATCATCATTGAGAACTGGGTTTTTAATAATCTTGTTGTAGAGGAAGTAATCCACCAGGTCTTGTTCGGTTGGATGAAATCTGAACCCAACTTTAGGCATCGTGGCTCAAATTTCCTCCTTTTTTTCCAAGAAAGAAAAACCGTGGAGAAATTCAACGGCTAGCCCACAAAGGATTGGAAAAGTAAATTTGGTGGGTAAATTGAAGAATGAATAAGAACAAGAGAGGAAGGGAACAACAGAATTTGGAAGCTTTATCGAATTAGGAAAACATTGAATTGCTTGCAAAGTAAGTAGCTACTGCGATTGAGTGGTATTTAAGCGAGTAGGTAATGCATATAGCCTGTGAATTGGCGTTCATGTTTAAGAGCCAAAAATAGTACTATTATAGCCGTTGTAATAAGTTTACAGTTTTGAAATTTGAATTTATTAGGTCAGTTTTGTTGCAAGTGCACGTGAAAGGCATTTGTTTTGTGTTAAAAATGTATTTTAAATTGTTTTTGAAATTATACAAAATTAGTGTTATTATGGTTTTCTAGTATGGTGGAATTTAAAGGTCAACTCAGGGTAATCAATCGGATATTGGTGTCTACAAGTATGGTCTTGCACTTTAATGTGCCAGGCTCACTAGTCTGTCATGCGTCTCTTGCTAATGTGCACCAGGCTTTTCTTAACCTACGCTAATTGAAAGTTTTACATATGAAATACATTGAGTTCAAGTTCAAATTTCAAGAAGAGTGAATGCAACAAGAATTCGGAAGATTCTGGTATAAGTTGTAGTGTTTGGTGAGTTAAATTTGGAGTAGGAAGAATTCTTACTATATCTAGCAAAACGGCTTTAGCCCAGAAAATACAATGCTCCTTTTTTATATGAGCAAAGGAAGGATTCAGCTAAACCTAAAGCATATTGAACTGATCAATCTACACTAATTCAGTACAAACATGTTGTAATGACCCTGACCTGACATACGCTAAGGTAATACCGAATTAGGATGTTAGGGAAAATTTATTCGAAAAATAATAAGTTCTAAACCTTACCTCAAGGAATATAATGCTTTGATACCAAATGTTATATCCTTTAAAAATCTTTAATTTTTAATACTTACTAAATACTCCAAATTTAGAACTCACGTCAATCAATTATTTCCTTACATATCTCAATAATTACAACCAACACCGAATCCCTATTACTCAAAATACTATTTATACGATCGTACTAAAACAATACAATACAAGTACGATTATACATGCATAATTACACAACTACTTATACATTAATACAAACTTACAAATTCTAAAATACAGCAATATCATTCTCCTTGAGTAATACATTGTTCTTTATACATCTTACCTCAAGTGTTACCTAACACCTGAAAAGTAGGGGTAAGCTAGTGCCCAGTAGATATTTACATACAATGACAGCTTTTTGAAAAATAAACAATTATTCATATAAAATTCCTTTTATTTCACATAACAAAATATCCCGAAGATATTCCAAAACAACATAAATAAAACTATTAATAACACTTTATTCATTTATCATCACCATTAAATACTTTTCAAATTCCCAACCACAATTTTGGTAAAATATCAAAATGATATCTCAAAATTCAACCTCCATAAAAATAACTTAAACTCATTTATTTCCTTTATTTTACCAAATTTCAATTAATTCATTCCATGCATAGTTCTGGAGCATTATTCCTAGGAACCGCCGCCCATAACTGGCCATACGTGCTTTTGGGGCATTATTCCCAAGGACCGTCGTCCATATCCAACGTATTTTAGGGGTACTATTCCTAGAAACCGTCGCCCAGATTTCATCTTTACGGGCTTTCACCGTGGGACTAAAATCACATCCAAAGTCACTGGTGCTACCAACAACCATGGCCATCTCATCTCCATTTCCAAATTATATCAATTCCATTTATATTCAAAACAACTTTTACAAATTTTCATAAACATAACATTTTTCTTGAAATCATCAATTTACATAAATACAACACATATTTTACATTTTTCTCAAAAACAATAATATCCATAAAAATATTATTTAACTTAATCAAGAAAATTCTTAATTTAATAACATGTAACAAATCATAAATTTTTGTAAATATTCAATTAATCCTTAAATTAAACAAATTATCAAATTTCACAAATAATAATTTGACCGATTAAAATCAAATATAATATATTTTCATAAATATTAACTTAATCCATAAATTCAATTTTATAAATAATCACCAAAAGTAATTTCTAACAAAACACCATACTTTTCAGTTTTAAAACTAAAATTAACCAATTGCACGTAAACACCTACCTGAATATCGCATAATAATTTCTACTCCTCTGTTGACTTCTCTTTTTCTTTCAGAACTCCCCAATATTAATCCATGATTTAAACTGCATATAATAAAAATCCTAAAAATATTAATTAATTACATTTTGACCCGTAAAAATCTTAGAGTATCAATACTGCCCTATATTATATAAAATATCGTTAAGACTTAAATATTTCAGAATATTAGCAACTCAACCCAAAATAATTACAGAAACTCGCCTGCATTTTAGAAATCTTGCAAATAGATCCACTGAACGAGATTCTTTCCCACTTTACTATTTTTGACGAGATTTTCGGGCAAACATTAATAATCAAGACTTGGGATTGCTAAATTTAATCACCTTGATCTCAAATATCATTATTTCTCTCCTAAACATAATTTCTCTATCTTTTTTTCACCCATTTTTCTCTCTCTCTTTTTTTTTATTATAAAATCTTCATTTCTTCTTTTTATTTCTTTCCTTCTCTTATCTTCTTCCTCTTCTTCTCTCCCTCCACCTCTTTCTTCCTCCTTTCTTCTTCTTCTTCTTCTTATTTTTTCTCCGTCTTCTTCTTCTTTGTCCAAAGAAGAAAAGAAAGAAACAAAGTTTATATATATATATATATAACTATTCACTATATTTTATTTTTCTTTCCTTATTTCATTCCTTATTTCCCTCCTTTGTCTCCTTCCTTTTTCTCTTCTTGTCCCCTTCCTTATCTTTCTTTCTTCTTTGTCGTACACGTAGTAGGAAGAAACAAAAGCCATTTGAAATTTGTTTCTTTAATATCAATCAAGCCCTTACTATTTTATTTTCTAATTTTCACCCATTATAATATTCATATCTTCAAATATTTCCATACTTATTCACAATATAAAAAATTCATCCTAATTAATAATTTCTCCAAAAATAAATATATTCATCTTATAAATTCCCAAATACCATATCTTCACATATTATATAGAAGATATGTTCACATATACATATTTTCATTAATATTAAAAATTCGGGGTATTACACATGTTATGGTAACCATCACTGCAGAATTGCTTCTTTGTATGTTGTGAGCATGGTTCCTGCGGTGTGTGTTTTTTATTGTACCAGCACGCATGCCTTTTGTCTTCTCTTATCTACTGACATCCATACTGCTGTGTTGGTTGGGTAATGTTGTCACATGATTGAGGCCCAACTTCTTCAACATCCTCCCTTAAAGTCAAGGTTTTCTCCGTGACTTTGAGCTTGTTTCTGAATTGAGAGAATTTCCCAAAGCTTAAATGTTTTGTAAGAATGTCTGTTGTTTGTTCTTGACTGGATATGTACTGGATTTTTTTTTTCTCTTACTGAGACTTTATCTCTTATGAAGTGCAAGTCTATTTCTATGTGCTTTGCTTTGTCATGGAGGACAGGATTAGAAGCAATAGCTGTTGCACTGATACTATCACTCCAAATCACTGGTGCTGATGAAATAATAATGTTTAGTTCACTAAGCAGTGAGCTTATCCAGGTAATTTTGGCATATGTCAATGCAATGACCCTGTATTCTGACTTAGCACTTGACCTTGCTACCAAATGCTATTTTTTTGAACTCCATGACACCAAATTACCACCTAAGAAAATGCAATAGCCACTGATGGACTTTCAATCATCAACATCATAGCCCCAATCTGTGTCACAAAATCCTACCAGATTGTTGCTGTTAGAGGTTGTGAATTCCAAACCATAGTCCTTTATGGCTTTTAAGTACCTAAATATTCTTTTACAAGCAATCCAATGTGGAACTAGGGGTTTTGGCAAGAATTGATTTAGCTTGTTCACTGCAAATGCCAGTTCATGTCTGGTTAACGTAACATATTGAAATGCCCCAATCACACTTCTATACAAGGTTTCATCTTGGAATCCAAACCCTTTAATTTTAGAGAGTTTTTCCCTAAGAGCAATTAGGGTTTTTGTTCCTTTATAACCACTCATATTAACTATACTTAGTAATTCTGAAATGTATCCGCTTTGTGAGAATATGAGTTTTGATTTTGTTCTACTGATTTCAATTCTAAGGAAGTAATGTAGCTATCTAGATCCTTCAATGCAAAGGTTTTATTCATTTGATATATGATTCTTTTTATTTCTCCACCGTTACTGCCTGTGACTATAATATCATCAACATATACCAAGATTATTACCAAGTCTTATCCAATCTTTTTGAAGAAAAGAGATGTATATCACCTTGAGTTTTCAAATCCACATTGCTTTAGTGCATTCTTCAACTTCTCGAACCAATCTCTTGGAGCTTATTTCAACCCATAGAGAGCCTTTTTCAATTTGTAAATGTGATTAGGTTTAGTGGTATCAATAAATCCTTCTAGTTGTGTCATGTAAACTGTTTTTGTCAAATCACCATTCAAGAATGCATTATTCACATCCACTTGTCTCTAATCCCATTGTTGATCACTGCAAGGCTCAGAATAATTCTGATCGTAAAAGCCTTAACGACTGGGCTGAAGATTTTATTGTAATCTACCCCTGCCATTTGAAGATACCTTTTAGCAACTAGTCTTGCCTTGAACCTGGAAATTGTTCCATCTGGATTCATCTTTACTTTATAAACCCACTTGTTACCAACCAATCTCATATCTGAAGTGTATGTCACAAATGTCCAAGTTTAGTTTTCTTTCAAGGCAATAAATTCATCCGACATTGCTTGGCTCCATTTTGGACTTGACAGGGCTGTTTGAACATCTCTGGGAATCTTAGTTCCAGAGTGTTCTCTAACGATGGTTGAGTAGATCTTTGGTTTAAAGATTCCTACTTTAACTCTAATTATCATAAGATGTGTTGGCAGTAAGCTTTGTGTTATGATTTAGGTGTTTCTGGTGATTCAAAGTTTGAAGGGATAATGTTTAGTTAATATTGATGATGTGGGCTATGTGTGTTTTGAGTTTCTACATCAAGATTTTGAGGGGTTTCTACTACTGCCTCTTATGTGCCAAGATGGATGATATCAACTGTTGTTTCGACATTTGCAGTTGAGTTTACTGATTAAGGCTTGACTACATAGACTAGGCTGATTGAATGACTTAGGGTTAACTAGTACTTATTGAATGACTTAGGGTTAACTAGCACTGATTTTTCCTGAAATTAGGATCATTTTCAAAAGGGAAAGAATTTTCATTGAAGACTGCATGTCTAGCAATATAAATCCGCCCTGAGTGATGCAAACATAGATAGCTTTTATGGAAAGTACTCAATCCCAACAAAATACACTTGGAGGTATGAAAGTTTAATTTATGCTTATTGTAGGGTTTTAAAAATGGGTAGCATTTACAACCAAACGTTTTAATCATTGAAAAATCTGGTTTCATGTGAAAAAGGGCTTCAAAGGGTGAGATATTTCTTAGAATAGGAGTTGACATTTTGTTTATAAGAAAGGTAGTTGTGTTGAAGGCTTCCAACCAGAATTTGAGTGGCATGCTTGCTTGAACTAACAACGTGAGACCAATTTCTACAATATGTTTGTATTTTCTCTCGGCTTTTCCATTTTGGTGATGGGTATATAGACATGAGTATCTTAATGTTATTCTTGCTTGTTTCAAGTAAGGATCAAATGATCTGAATTCACCCCCATTTCACATTGGAAGGCTTTGATTTTCTTATCTAGCATAGTTTCTACTTGTAATTTGAATTGTTTGAAGATGTTGAGTGCTTCTCCTTTGGTTTTCATGGGATATATCCAAGTAAAGCTGGCTTTATCATCAATGAAGGCTATATAATATCTATAGCCTTGATTTGACAAGATTGGTGCTGGCCCCTAAAGATCAAAATGTATAATCTCTAGAGGTATTGATGATTTAGTTCTGTGCTCTTGAAAGCCAGTTTATGCAATTTCCCAAATTGACAAGCTTTGTAGAACCTCAAAACTGATTTTCTATTGATATTGTAGTGAGTACAATTTGGTACACTATTTTCCAAAGAAAGAAAATGTGGATGTCCTAGTCTTCTATGCCATACATTCTAGTCTTCATCTACATCTATTTTTCTAGTACACTTTGAGTTGTATGAACAAAATGACAATATAGACTCAGGATTCTTGGGTTGTGATCTATCCTTTTGTGTTGAGTAAAATGAGAATGAAGATGTGGTAACATTGGAAGGGCAACACACTAGCTGATATAATCCATTCTTAGCCACTCCTTGCAGTAGCATTTTTCCCTACAACTTGTCCTTGATTAAGTACAAGTGTTTGTCAAAGATGATATTGATATTGTTATCGAAAATTAATTTAGATACACTAATCAAATTTTTTATTATTGTAGGCACGTGTAAAATGTCTTTTAGTTGAAGATGCCTGATGTCTTGTGTGTGTGTTGTGGGTAGAGATGCATAGCCTATGTGAGTGATATTGAGTAAGTACATACTGCCAATTGTTCATCACCCTTGAACTCAGATCCAATGGAGAGATTTGGAAGATTGTTGGTGACATGATTTAAGCTTACTGTCTAAATACCAAGTTAGGGTCAATTGTGGTTTCAAAACTTGCTACGTAGGCCTGCTTTAGGTTATTTCTACTGCCAGTTCTTGGAACAAACTTCTTGTTGAACCTGCTCCAACACTTATAAGCCTCATGTCCTGGTTTGAAACAAATTTGGCATATAGGTTTATTACCATCTTCACCAAGATGCTTTTCTTTCCATTTGTTCTCAAAATTTCCAGCATGCTGGTTTTGACTTATACTCCTTAACCAATTCTTTTTGTTGAAGTTGTTGTACCTAGGCTGAACATAGTTTGCTGTAACATTTGTTCCTAAGTTGATGCTTGCACTAAACTAATTCTTTTCTACTCTTTTCTCATGGCTGATCAACATGGAATAAACTTCTTGAAGAGGCATTTTCACTGTCCTGGAAGTGATATTGACAACTACAGGGTTATACTCAGGTCCTAAGCCCTCCATAAGAAAAAGAATCAGTTCACCATCTGTCACATGATTCCCTGCACATCTCAGATCCTCCACCAGAGATTTCATCTTCAAGTAGTACTTATTCAATGACATACGTTCCTTTTTGGTATTGTGAATCTCACTTTTGAGTTGCACTGTTCTTGCAGTGGTTTAAGCCATAAAATATTTTTGCAAGGTACTCCATAGATCAAGTGAGGTTTTACATTAAAGAACAATACCCAAAACTCCTTCGGACATAGAGGAAAACAGCCAACTCATCACCATTTGATCTTTTTTTTACCATAACAGGTACTGAGAATTGATACTGGTGACTACATTTTGCTCCTAATCTATGCTAACAAGCATACTTCTAGGTATTTGTTGATTTTCATCAATGAAATCTTCAAGGCCGTTTGCTCTTATGCTTGGTAGAGCTTGAGTCTTACACAATAAATAGTTAGAGTGAGCAAGCTTGATAGGGGCAACAAAAACAAAGGATGTATTTGGCTGAGTTGTTGAGGAAGGATTTAAGGTAGTTACATTGTTGTTGCTACTAGTTGCCATAGCTCTGATATCAAGTTAAATTTGGAGTAGGAAATTTTTTTACTATATCTAGCAAACGGCTTTAGCCCAGAAAATACAATGCTACCTTTTTATATGAGCAAAGGAAGGATTCAACTAAACCTAAAGCATATTGAACTGATCAATCTACACTAATTCAGTACAGATATGTTATGCTCACCACCACTACAGAATTGTTTCTCTGTACGTAGTGAGTATGGTCCCTGCAGTGTGTGTTTTTTATTGTACTAGCACATATGCCTTTTGTCTTCTTTTATCTGCTGATATCCATACTGTTGTGTTGGTTAGGTAATGTTGTCACATGATTGAGGCCCAACTTCTTCAACATGCTGTAATTCAGCCTGAAATTCAAATCAGAGACGGAGTAATTGCAGTAAGCATTTGCTTATTTGCTATCAGTTAATGTCTTTACCAAGAATTTTTGGAAGTGATTTTGTTAACTGCATTTTATTGGTCAATTGGGAAAATGGAGAAAATGTTTGATTTGTAAGAAGTTGATTTTTATTCCAGCATGATAGTCTGCATCTTGTAATTGCAAAGATATGGATAGGCCATTCAACTTTGTGAGCAGATTCTTAAGGTTGTTGAGAAGGATTTTGCAAATTGTTCAACGAATATGAATGCCTCTAAAAGTGTAAATTACTTATATCAATGGTTAGTACTTTATCAGTCTCATTGTTTTGCAACATGTATGAAAAACTGAGTTAAACAACTGGTCACACTTTGGACCGTACTCTACATTCTCATATGGATGATTGACTTTTGCTATATTCATCTTCTACTGATTGTGATTCAATGTCATAGATAAACACAATGTAATTTTTCTCTTTTTTGGCTCAATTTAATTACGCTTCTTAAGATGGACTCATTTAATGCATAAGGATATTTCTATTGCCTTACAAGTCATCTTTTTTTCTTTGCGTAGTTATTACAAAACACACACACATTTATATAAACATAGTTAGTTTGGGTTGGGTGAGTAGCTGTAACTTTTCATTTATTATTTCTCCATCATTGTGTGTCACAGTATTTCATTCATGTTCTCGTTTTCATATTGTGACTTTATTCATACTCTTCCTTTATATATGTTTTATAGTTTTGGGGATTTAACACATATTTTCCCTAAGATTTTGATTTTTAATATTTAGAGAGATAGTTTAGAAAAAAATATATATACCTTTTCCAGGACATCTACTTTCATTCATTATCATAAAAATACATTTGTTTGCCAAATTTTTAGTAAGGACAAAAATTAATGCTAAAAAGATGATAATATCATATAATGACATAGCCCACATTATCAAAATTTGCAGTAACATTTCTTACTTGTGGTTCAAAAAATTAAAATTTGATTAATAGTAATTTAATTTTATATTTAATTAAATTGATTCATACCCTAACCCTAATTTCAAAATTAATCATCCTTCTGTCTCATTTTTTTAGCAAACGTCGCAGCCACCGCCCCCCTCTCTCCCAATAGACAAATTTGTCACTGCTGCCCTTTCTCTCTCCCTCATTTGCAAATCTATTGCTCCCTGTCCTTTATTCCCCATCTGTAAATCTATTGTCGTTAGATGGTCTAGGGTTTTTAGATGGTTGAGTATAGTCCATTGAAGGGCCAGTGAGAGAGGGTGGTCAAGTTTGGGATGGTCATGGATTGTCCGTGAAAGGGTTGCTAAGAGAGAGATGAGTTCTTTGAGGGAGTTGAGGATGTTGTTGGGCGATTAGATGGTATGGAAGGTCTGAGCTCAGATCTCATAATTTCCTCTAGTGCATGGTTATGTACCACTGAGACAAATGAACATTTGGTTATAATTATTGAGATTTTGAAGCTAATAGACTGGTCTTCTCATGTAACAACCCTGACATAGTCTATAAACTCTTTGTTAGGCCTTCAGATCCATGCTTAAAGCCCTGAACCTTCATGTTAGATTCAATAATGAATTGCCCATCTAAATAATTCTTGATAAAATCTATATCTTGCTTGGTTTTTGGAAGTTCCCTTGATAAATCCTACCAACAAATTCTAACAACTATGAAAAATTAGGTGCTCTCATTTAGCATTGTTAGTCCTAATTCTGCAAGCAACATATACTAGCCCATAATTTCTTACTAGCTAATTGGATAAAGCAACACTTTCTTTTCATTTGCGTTTTAAGCTTTCCAACAAGTTATATTTTCGGGCCAGCAAATTTACAGTTATAGTTGACTAACTTTAGAGGTGCTGTGTTTCAAGTATGAAGAAGAGAAATTGCTTTGTATTATTGGAAGAGTAAAGTTTATAATTTTACTACATTACCCTTAATTATAACAGTTGACTAACGGATTTGGATGGTCAGAGCGGAGGTATGTACGTCTTTCTCTACACTATCTCTCTAAGTGTTAAAAACCAAAACCTCAAGAGAGGTATGTGTTAAATCCCCTTATAATTTTTTCTTAAAGGTTCTTGTAAATGAAAATAGAGTTTTCTCACTTCAAATGACAATCTAGAGATCATAAGTGTACATATGTATGTAAAGAAAACTGCGACTAAAAACATTAGGGCACTGGCATAATGCTCAGATGACTTGCTTCTGATTTTATCAGACTTATTCATTTATTCACACTGTAAGAAATACTCGTGTTTAAGGGTTTTTCCATCAACTATGCTTTTACTTGTTTTAAGGTCTAAATATTGGAGCCTATAATTTACTCTGCTCAGTTCTATTTAAGTGCACAGTTACTTTGACACTACAATTTTTAATACAATTTTGAATTAGGTCCAAACACTTATTTTAGGCCCTTATTTTTCAAAATGCAATTGGTTGCTTAGCTGCTATAATTGAATCTTTTGTAACCAAAAATATTCTTGCATCATTGCTTAACATGTTTCGGTATTTTAATGGGACAGGTGTTGAGCTACTGGAAAGTCACTTTCATAATTTAATTGATAAAGAACAAGGCAAGTGTTTCCAAAAAAAATTTACAAAAGTAGATTGAAATTTTTTTTTGTTCTTATTTTGAATGTCAAAAAAGTCATTTATAATTATTGAAAATATGAAGTCTATTTTGTTTGTTTGGTATCAATCTCTAGGGTCTTGATGTATTTGTTCTTTATGTTGTACCTTTACTTTGTTATTGGTTCATTACTTTATTTCTTGTAGTTATTGTGTCTATTTTTATTGCCTTTCTTTTCTCTTTTATTTACATTAAAATGTTTTGTTTGGTGAAGTACAAGAAAATATCATCCTTTTCCTTCAAATTTCGTCTTTTTCTTTTTGAAATAATCCTTGTAGATTCTTAGAGTTCTATGTTTTCATGCGATGACATAACAAGAAGCCTCAATCTTGTGGAACAATCTAGCTATGCTTCCTTTGGAAGAGTCTACAGGGATGTGCTATTATTGTTTAAAAATAGCCATATTTGGTTAGTTGGAGCAATGTACTAGAAATATATGCATAAGTTGCTAGATAAATCTATGTGTTTGGCACTGCATGTGGGTATTACCATTTAATACTATACCGAGAAAATTTAGAGAACTTTGTTATTGTTTAACTAAATTGGCTATCCGTGCTTCTTGTAATGTTGGTACTTTCTTGCTCAAAACCCAATTTCTCTTGAAGAACCACCACTTTCTGGCCTTTAATTTACACGTAACTCAGATAAACTTTCAATATGTGCATTAGGAGTTGTTTGTCAATAATGGGACTTGGGAATTGACATAACCTTTTTCAAAGTCTACATTCAATTCTTTTTTTTTCACTTCTCCTGATAGTAGATAGATTGATGACATTGTATTATGGATATTAGCTTTCTAAACAGGTCTGTCATAATGGA
The DNA here is from genome assembly GCA_028052125.1 of Melia azedarach. NCBI lineage: Eukaryota > Viridiplantae > Streptophyta > Magnoliopsida > Sapindales > Meliaceae > Melia > Melia azedarach. The sequence goes on from CM051404.1 coordinate 5,893,034, forward strand.
ACTAGCACCATCTCTTGTTGAAGGAGCCAATGCAGACTTTGTGGACTTGATCTACAACTTCATTAAGCCCACTTTTCAGGTATATTATTGAAGCAAAAAAATACATCAATACAAATAACTGTGTCGTTGTGGCGAAAGATATGTCTCAGTCTAAAATCATCTATAGCGCTTGGATATTCAGGCAAGCGATGAGAATGGTGATAATGAAGCATACCACCCTCCTGAGTAAAATTTTAAAGATCTGTATGTCAGTATTAGTCTCTTTATCTGTTAATCAATAAAAAACACGTCAATTTAGGAACCTTATTTCTGTCTCTTTGATGTAATTGTATGGTGCTGCAACATGCTTGGTTTTGTGCTACCGAATATAAGGAGCTAATTGATTTGTTACTTGGCCTTAAATCTCATGCAGATATTGCATCCTCAGGAGTCGTTTTGCTTGTTTCCAAATTCTCCTGGTTCATGCCTTGAAGGATAGATAATTTATATGAGCTTTATTGTTTAGAGAAGTATGTTATTTCTACATTTGTCGCATAAAATGATAGTATAAGGCCTTTTGTTTTCTTATGTGTTGGAATTGTTGTTCATCTAGATAAAGGGAGCAACACTTAGATATAAGGACATTCCTCTTGCTCTTGCTCCATTCCTCTTCTTTTCTTCCCCTGCAATTTTTGTTTCTTTTCCGTTTTTCTTTCCTCCAGACCAAAGGGCTTTCTCTCTATATAAAATTGAGTGGTCTTTATATTACAACATTGACAAAGTACCGAGCATTAGCTATACATTTCATTTTGTAACAACTCAAGTTGATGGCACCTGCAGTCACAATTTATAAAACAAAGACATCATTGCTTACCCTGCTGAAAACAAAAAAAATTTGCTGAACTGGTTGCACGATTCTGTACGTGTTTTGGGCCTTATATTGTAGGATATCAAATATTCAAGATGTGCTGCTTAAGCAACCATGTATGTATGGGTTTTCCTTGTATTCTCTATGGCAATAAGAATTCCAATAAGAATAAACTAATGGTGAACTCTGGACGATGCTTCCTAGAACCTACTCCTACATACTTAACTGAATCTGAAAAGATTCTTTTTAATTATCCATGAAGCCTAATCCTTGAGAATTATTGGAGGCTAACGGGAGAGAATCAAATCTTCTGACGGATGATAAAATACGGGGAATGGCATTGTTGTTTTGGAGATTTTAGTACAAGCATTAGGGGCCATCGTCTGGTTATGAATTTCTAGGCTATCATGTATGAGATTGCAAGCTTGATTCACTTGAGATGAACCAGTTCGTGAAATAATTATTTAAATGAAGATCAAATTTGTATCACCATTTGCTTCCTCCCTCGTCCCTTGTTTTTGATAAGAAACAATAGAATCTACTAAAAGTGATGGCGGTTAGAGTAGGTGAGCTGTCCATGAAAAGAACCTTCGAGTCTAGAAGAAAGAAAGGACATAAAACAATTTCAAGGACAGTTCTTACTCTGCTTTTGACAAGACATACATTTGGTTAACAATCCTATGATAACAGACTTATGTGCTTGTATCCCTGTGAAAATCACTTCTGCATTTACATAAAAGAAATCCTTTTGTTTTCTTTTACTGTTTTGTTGTCTCTGGAAATGTTTTATTCTGTTGCATAAATTGCTCCTATGTTTACAAGAGTTTGTTGATTGCCTTCTTTTGAGGTAGTTATGAAATTTGGGCCCTCATTTGCAAAATTAGAGGGCAACTGGCTAACTATTTAATTCGTGCAGGTTGTTTGTGCAGAAATGCTTAGAGGAAGAGAATGCAAAGGCTTTTTTTCTCTTATAGGCAATGAGATCATATTCACCCTGTAGTCTGAAAACAAAACTTATTAAGGAAAATATAAATCCTATTTTAACAGGGAAAGCATAGTTTTACCGTAAGGACTTAACTCATAAGACCTAAATTCCTATTTTAATTTTAACAATGTTTCTCAGGGAGCTGCAGTGTGCAACTTTGTCTTATGATAACGGAAAAAAGTAGTACGTTTAGAAAGTTTAGTAGTTATGTTAAGGAAATATGAAAGAATATGAATTTCAAATCTCTTCATCAAAACCTGAAGGTGCAAGGTGATTAAGTAGCAGCAGGGTACATTATGAAAACTAGCCATGCCATTTCAGTGTACTTGAGACGCTTTTCTGCTAAACGCAAGTCAAAAAACGGGGGGAAAAAGAAAAGAAAGAATATATCGGCAAGGTACTGAACTACACTACCCATATACATGGGAACACATGTGAGGGCGTAATGCTCATGGAGCAAATCTGCATCTGCATCCTCTTTGGTCTCAACTTGAATGAATTCAACAAATTGATTTTCTAATAGGATGCTTATGTTCTGTCATCTCGTGTGAGGTTCTGGATTTGCAAATCTGGTTTTTTTGCCGGAAAATGCTCCTTTGCTGCGCTTGAATAAAGTTGGATCAGATTACCGTGCTTTAAGTAGAGAAATCTACCCGACATTCTATATACATGTAAATGTGTGTTTGTGTGAACTTTTTGATGGGACAATTTATACATCTTATCTGTTTATTACATTTCATATCTGTGATTCAACATCTATGTCAGTGATTTGTACCCTTTTGAGTTCTTTTAAGCTTTTCCAATAAAGAATTACATTCTGATGTATGATTATGTGAATTACTTGGTGCCATGCGTATCTTATACCATAACTGTCTGGAAAAATCGGGTCCTAAGGAAGTTGGCACTGGTGCAGAAACAGTGACTGTAGATTCACCGCCTAGGGTCTGTTCTCTTTACTCATGCTTGATATTCACTTCGGAATCCATTGTTTTGGAATTTTTGCTGATGACTATTCAACTGCTTATTTTCCAGGCCTCGTAATAGAAAATGCAAGGGAATGAGTAAATTTTCTCAGGAAAAATGAACATAGAAAGAGAGAGAGAAGCAAAACAATTACGAATCAAGCAAACCTCATACGAGTCCTGGTGCTGCTGGGATTTAACCAGGAGAAGACTATGGATGCGTATTTATAGGAGGAGGGACAAACAACAGGAGATTCAATAAAGGACCCAGAAGTAAGCGAAAAAGCAAAAGTGGAACGAAAATGAAGGGGGAAAAAATGAGGCAGCAGTTCATAGACCCAGACTCTGCATCCGAACTTGGCAAACACAAGAAATTTGGCTGTATTTATTTTCTCTTTTCTATATTCTTAAGTATGTAAGCAGCATCAATGAACTTGAAAATATTTTTATGAAACATTTGTGATGCAAACACAATGTTGCTCAGAGGATATTGGTCTTCATATTCTATAATTTTCGTCACAAAAATGGGCCGATCTTGAGGAACACCTCAGTAATTACGTACAGAGAATTGCCCTTTATATAACTTTCTGCCAATTGTAGTTGTTTGTTACTTTCTTGCATTCGTTAGCAGTGAAGCAACGAAATGGATTACATTTACCATTACAAGAGGCAATCAATGTTCTTAATAAAAGCCTGCTGATGGTTCAAAATGGACATACCTTTGATGGGCAATTAAGAGACACAGAAGAAAAAGCCATGAAGAGAACCTTAAACAAAAAGGAAAGCTCTTGAAGTCAACAATGAATTAATCAAATTTACCTACTACAAATTCGGCCACTTGGATGTCTTTTTCAAAATGCTACGGCTACTACAAAAGGGCTGTTACTGTATTATTCATTCTCCATTGAAAATATAAAGATGATTAGACCTTGTCTTACATTATTCTTCAAAGATTTTTTTTTTCTAGTTTCGACTTATCTCCTACGTTAGAATAAATAGAATGCAAATAAATGATATATAGACATATAGAGAACTAACAGGCCTAATACTTGCCAAAATTGTATAAAAATTGAGACTATAGCTACAAAAGATCAAACTGTTTACATAAAGAGCAATAAGAGCATTGCTTCGCCAAACCAAATTAAAAAAATAAACAGAAAGACAAAACATTGAGTGGTTACTGTGTCAGATATTCCAAGTCAGTGCTTGTAAATATCAGGTCGAATTTATCATCCATACGCGAGAACAATTCTTCAAAGTCAAGCAGTGGCTCTGTCTCCGCTTCATATTCAACTACTTGCAAGGTTTCTTCTTCTTCTCCAAATGTATTGGAAGTTCTCACCGTCTCTGTCCCAGCTTCAGAATCTACAACTTTCAGAACCTTGTTGGTACATGACAACTCATTTGTTTGGTTTTGTTGAACCAAAACTGCTACTTGTTCATCCCTTAAACGTTTGTTTAGAACGCACTTATCATCGTTCTTGTTGGAGGTCGCTGCTTGTTTCAACTCTCTTTTTCTCCCTGTTGCTGCCAGTCCTGACTCATCCTTTTCACCGATTTGGGTCGACTTCCTCTGCCTCTTACCCAAATTGACATTCTCTTTTTTCTGTACGTTTTTGTTCCTTTTTATTCGACAAAGAACGTAGTCCATCGCTTTCTGTGAATATTTTCTCCCCAACAACGATGGATTGATACTAAACTCGTTCATGATCCATCCGCCATTTTGTTCAGAGTTGTTACCGTCCTCATACCGAAACCTCTTCTTGAAACCTATTATCTGTTCGGACCCCCCACGAGCCTTAACTTCCTTAGCTCCATCCTCACCCTGCCATGAGCCAGAAGCTATCTTTCTGTTATATCTTGAACCATTGGGAGTTATTTTTTTCAACTGGGTGAAAAAATACAGTTCTTCGTCTTTCAATAAATCGTTTCCTCTATGAAAGTTCCAAATATCCCATGGTTCTTGATCTCCATAGAGATCACACTCTTTCACTGCATCATTATCACTGAGAACTCGGTTTTGAGTAATCTTATTGTAGAGAAAGTAATCCACCAATTCTTGTTCGGTTGGACGAAATCTGTACCCAACTCTAGACATCTTCGCTCAAATTTCCTCCTGTTTTCCGAGGAAAGAAAAACCTTGGAGATATCAGAGAGCTAGCTCGTAAAGGATTGCAAAAGCAAATTTTGGTGGGTAAATTTAAGAATAAATAACAAAAAGAAAAGAGGGAAACACCAGAATTAGGAAGCTACACTTGATTAGGAAAACGTTCAGAATTAGGAATCTCTACTGGATTAGGAAAACGTTAAATCGCTTACAAAGTATGTAGCTACTTTGATTTAGTGATATTGCGCGCAGGTACCAGATATCGCCGTTAATTGGCGGTGATGTGTAGGCGCCAAAGACAGTACTGTTATACCCGTTGTAACAAGTTTACGGATTTTAAAATTCCATTTTACTAGCGCGGGTTTTCTTTCAAGTGCACGTGAAAGGCACGGGATATTTTTTTATTTGCTACCGAGCATTATATTTACTTGGTATTATAAAAGTCTTAAAAACTTATTCTGATTAGTGTTAATGATATAATTTATTGGTGATCGAACTTCGAACTCATTAACCATTCGGGCTTTGCTCGAGTGGTTAGGAGTCCAGCCTTCCAACTTAGTTCGTTTGAGTTAGTAAGGTAGTATTTCATAATTAAGAAATGTTATTCATTATATGTAAAGTTCATTTGAGTATGGGTAGATTTTCTTACACGCGTGAAGATAAGATATCATTCAATTTAAATAAAAATATTCGGACAGAATAAAATTTTCGATCAATTTTTAATACAATATTGATAGTTTGTATATGTGATGTTAAAAAAAAAAATACCCACTTTAATGGGTTGGACTTGCTTTATATGTTATGGGTTTATTGCTAACCTGCACATGGTTCTTGTTGGCGTACGCCAATTAGATTAGGGTCAAGTTCAAAATTCAAGAGGAGTGAATGCATTTGGAATGCAGACGACTCTGTTTTGGGTTTTTGTGTTTCGTGTAATAATAAAAGAAAAGTTTCTCGTAATGAGGTAAGATGAATGTAGAAAGTAAAATCTAAAACGATGTGGCATAAGGAGAAAGCTACTAAGGCTAGATTTAATTGTGATGGAAATAATTCTGCGCTGGAATGAGGATTATTTATGATGAGTCTGTTTTTGTATTTGGTGATTAGCAGTCATCTGAGATTTAGTTTTTAGTTCTCTTTTCGTCATCCTCCGCTGCTTTAGTTATAATTTTTGTAATAATTTTCTTATGATTTGGTCAATGATTATGTGAATTGGTTGATATATCAGGTTAGTTTTACTTCAAAATTGTGTAATTCCTTTAACATTTACCAAATGATAAGTGTCTGTCTACAAGGTATCAAAAGATAAAAAAGTATTAATCTACTGTGTCATTTGTGTGTAAATTTCACTACAAATGTCCAAATGGATTTGTTCATTTAGGAAATCATGTTTCCTTGGGCTTGTAATGGATTTTCTTAGCAATCACCCCGCAACACTAGTGCTAATAACTTTTTGGTTGACAACAGTCAAGTATTGTTGGTTGATTAACTGCTCTATGGAAAGGCACAGTAACTGAGAATTTTTAGAATAAATTTCAACATCATGAATATTATTAGGAGATGAGTTTACTGCCTTTTGCATCAAGGCAGTTTGTGGTCTTTTGCATGTTGTCGATAAGATCTAGTGGATTTCCAACAATGTTATGTGTCTCATTTCCATTGCTATCTTGTGCTGAGGGAAGTCGAAAATGTATAAGAGTATTACAACAAGATCTTGCAAGCTGGAGCTAAGTCCTAAGATGTGTTTGGATCCCATAATTACAATTGAAGCTAGTGATGCCTTGCAAATGGCTCTGCTAAGCATATGTGTATTTGTTGTGGGATTAATGTTTTTACTAGGAATTTAGTTTTGTAAGTGATTTTGTTACCCAAGTGGGTACGGGAAATGGAGAAAAAAAGGAGAAGGGAGAAGCAAAATCTTAAGATTTTCTTACCATTGTAATATATTTTATTGGTTCTCTCTTAGGATTGAATTTATGAGTTGGTTCTTTCAAGTTATGCTACTATTTTCTGGAAGCCTGAGAAGCATGGGAAAGATGCTAGAGAAAAGTCTGTCTATTCATTGCCCTCACCCTTACTACAATCCAAAGTAATAACTTAACTGTTTCTTAAATGTATACCAATTGGATACCTTTCATTGCTTATTTGTGCTGAAAATATATGTACAATTTGGCATTTACAGGCGTTCAGAAATCAGATTTTAGAAAGATTATCCATGATTGATAGAATTGATCATATTAGAATAGGTAAATCTAGATGTTTGTGGCATGGTTTTATTTTCATTATCTTGTGAATCATAAAATTCCAGTCTTGGTGGATAACATCAAATGAAAAGTTAACATTTTACTTTTTGTGGATCCAATTCTTCGTTTACTCTGTTGTTGAATTTTTTGAGCTTAGGCACAAGAGACAAATGGTAAATTTCAGAATGCTGGGAATGAAGCTGTTGGATCAGGAAGGTATCCAAAAGCATTGAAAATTTGTACTATTATTGCTTTATCATGTAATGTTGAATCTCATCCTTTTGCAGCTATCCATTTTGTGTCTGTAACCGTGCAGGCACTACAAGCTCTACGTCAAATAGCTGATGATATCACAGATTGTAAGCCTAACCATGATCCTTGATGCAAATTACACTAAGGTTTGTTTTCTTTTTATTTTGTTGAATTTCAGTTGCACAGTATCTTATGTGGATTGCCAGATGATGTATTTCTTTTTTGCTTTTAAAGTTTTTCTTCTTTCAAACGATGTTGTTTGATCTTGTGTCCAGAGGCTTGTATCAATTCTTGAAAATCAAGCTGTTAAAGAGATCAAACAGTCAGGACTGCCTACTAGATCCACTAAGAGCGAAAAATAAAGGCAAGCCCATTCATGAATGTCTTTGACGGAGGAAGAAGAGAAGAATGGAGCCCCCTTTGATTTCTATCTAAACCTATAAGTTCATTCAATTGGGCCCGTTAATAATATAAAATTTGTATCACCTCAATCAAACATGTTCTAGTAGAATTTCTGACCCACAATGGAACACTGATATCCCATGAAAAAGCAAATATATTATAATAATAATAATAAATTAATCGTAGAAGTGCTTCAGAAGTCACAACCTTGATGTGAAAAATTGTATCGTTAGATTGTCAATTCTCTTCCTTCTCTTTTTTCTTTTTACAGAACAAAATTAGTTTTGCCTTGCCACATTTTAATGTTGGTCGATGCTCTTCCTTTTCAGAAGCAAAATCTCAAAATTATTTTAGTCGTGGTTAAGTTGCAATTGTGCATAAGAACAACTCATCATAACTTTATATTTGTTTGTTAAGAATTTTCCTTGTAAATTAAACAAGAAGTTACTTATCATATTTTATTGTGATCATACCAAGAGATTTAAAGAATCTGATACCGCAACTGATACAAAAAGGCATACCAGAAAGCATCACTCAACATCATCCAGACAAGCATACTATAAGCGAGGACTGAGAGTGGAGACAAGGATTCTGGAAGAAAATTGCCCTTTGGGTTCACAAGGATGCTGACAGACTTTTTAAAATGTTCGAAGAGGCATATGAAGTACTTTAACCAGACACTCCTAAGGTATGCAACAACGATCCATGAAAATTTAAGAACTTTTTATGCACAATTAGATTTTAGATTATAAGTGTTGTGTGTGTACCAAAAGATAATCTTAAAACAAAATTGAAGGATTAAACTTTGTTCACTTACTAATATAATGACTTAAACAATCACACATTTGAGGAAAGTGATCCAAGTAGCCATTACAGGAGATCATCAAATGCATATAATTATTCATCTCGGAGGAGTGACAATGCAATAGAAATGACTAAAATTGTTACTTTATATCTAGTTGACTAAAATTTGGCACTCAGGATTTAGGTTATTTCCTTGCCTTTGGCATCCAAGGAGGCCAGAAAGTCTTAAATGGAATCAATGATATTAAGTATGTTCAACTAATAATATGATATTATTTTTATTATTTTATTATATATGTGTTTATAATAATACAAAAGGAATTACATTTGATTGATAGTATTATAACATAAAATTATGATTAATTAATAATATAATAATATTAAAAGAATTAGTTAATAGCATAATATCATTAGACGAAAATTACAACTTGCCCGGATTTTTTTTTATGATAATGTAAGTAAGCGTACATAAACTCATTTTTTTCTTTTCATCTTATTATTATTATTATGGTTATGGCTCTAAAAGCTTAAATTTTGTTTTGTTTTCGTTTTTCACAATTCTTGTTGCATTAAATTTCTTACTTGAAGTGCAGACGAACAATATCTATGCACTAGCTTCTAAGACCTAAATGTTAATAAGGTACATGAAAGCTATTGGGGCTGATGTTATGCTACAACGTTTGAGTTTGTTAATGTCATATTTAGTGTCACGAAGAATTCTTGATAAACTACCAAAAAAACAAAATCAATGAAGTGCCAAATATCTCTCTCAACTTTCCCACTTAAATTATTATTGTCGAGGCATCGCACAGATATTCTCGTATCCGCCCTGACAAGTTTATTATTCCAATTAGTAAAGGTATAAAAGAATGAATCATGAAGTTAACTATCAAATGTATATGCAACGAATACATTTCTTCCTCATATCTAGAGAACAAGTGTTATTAAGGTAATAAAATAATTATATTTTGATAGGTTTATCATCACTTTAAATAAGGGGCCTCTCATGTTTTCTCTATAACCATAAATCTTTTACTAAAAAAGGAACATAGAACCTTAAATTAAGGACCTTTGGAATCTTGCTTTTTTGTGTCGAAAATACTTTAGTCATCAGCAACATTTTTTCCTCCTTTTTTTTCTCATGGTTAAACATTCTACAGCCACTTTTTGACATTTCTAAGCAATTTCATGGCATTTAAGGCTAACCAAAATAATTTTCCCAAATTTTCTAAGTTCCACTGTATTTTTAAAATGTTGGTGTCGAAGGATTATCGCCGGCGAACTCGCCAATGCCCCTTGATGATTTTGTTATTTTCAGAAAAACCAAAGGATTAAGAAGTACATATAGGTTAAAGGTGACGAATGACTTCTATAGAGACCTAAAAGCCCTTTAGAAGGTCCTCTTTACCCATAACGACATATAAGGACTTCTATAGAGACCTAACTTCACCTGAAGGTGATGTAGGACAAATTAATCTTTTATTTTTATTTAATATGTTATTTTTAATTTCTTAGTTTTCTTAGTTTGGTAGGAGTTTATTTTCCTTATTAGGGTTGGTTTAGGTTTTCTCTATTATAAATAGGGAGCTTATAGTATTATTTAGTCATCTTTTATTTAATAAAATTTTATTCATAAACTTGTAAAACTTTTGTTTCGTTTTATCTTTGCGTTTCCGCTTCGTCAATTGGTATCAGAACAGGAGTTGCAATGGTGCGTAACAGCGATACGGGAAGCAACCATCCTACTGACGATGTTCAGGGGGTACAGGCACTAATGGTGAAGGCCATTTGTGTGATAGCCGTGGAAGCCGGAAGGGAAGCCGCTAGGGAATTCGCTCAAACTTTTCGTCAAGAATTGGCAGATTTTGATCGAAGGTTAGAGAGGTTGGAACTAGGCGGCAACAAGATGGTTAAACATGAGTGTAGAGGGACAGACGGGATCCCATCCCGTGGTCCGACGCCAGTGCCACAACCACTTGGAATTATTCACGACATAACTCAAAGAGATGAAGATTCAGATGAAGACATAATTGACCGAGGTTCTGTTAGAACACGTGAAAGTGGAAATTATAGTGATTATAAGGTAAACCTAGACCTTCCTGTGTTTAAAGAGAGTTTGCACGTAGAAGACTTCATTGATTGGTTGGCAGATGTAGAGAATTCTTTCAATTATATGGATATCCCAGATGAGAGGAAAGTAAAATTGGTAGCCATGAAGTTAAAAGGGGGTGCATCTGCTTGGTGACAGCAGGTTCAGAATAAACGACGGCGTGAAGGAAAAGAGATAATTAGGTGTTGGGAGCGCATGAAACAAAAGATGAAGGCACAATATTTGCCCTCTAATTATAAGCAGAACTTATTTAAGCAATTAAACAATTGTCGACAGGGGAGTCGTTCGGTCGACGATTATGCTGAAGAATTTCATAGGTTATGTTCTAGAAACAATTTGAAAGAGTAAAAATTGCAATTGGTTGCCAGATCCAGTGGAGGGTTGCGAACTGACATTCAAGATCAACTTGACATGTATACGATCTGAGATTTTTCGGAAGCTGTGAGTAAGGCAAGGAAGTTGGAGAGGTGACCTATTATTAAATCACAGGCTGTAGCACGTCAATTTTCGACTTCGCCAAACCAAATATCACCAAATAGGGGTATAACACCAAATATGGGTGGAGGAGAAACCAGGCAAAGGGGTAACCCACGAACTGCTCAACAACAAACTAGTAACTCATATGCGAAGCCAATGCCAAGCAAATGTTACAGATGTCAACAGCCTGAACATAGATCCAATGAATGCCCAGAATAGGGGGAAAATAAAGGTGTGACACATTATGTAGGAGCTGCGAAAGAAGATGAAGATAATGATTATGACGATGGGGAAGAGGTTGATTTGTTGATGGTGATGAAGGAGAAGTTGTTTCTTGTATTGTACAGAAGCTATTATTGACACCAAAAAAGGAGGAAGAGACGCAACGAAATAAGATTTTTCGTACTAGGGGAACAATTAAAAATAAGGTTTGTAAGGTGATAATTGACAGCGGCAGTAGTGAGAATATATTGTCAAAAGCATTAGTGAATGCCTTGAATCTACCCACAGAAAAACACCCGTCACCCTATAAAATTGGTTGGATCAAAAAGGGAACTGAAACTCGCGTAACTGAAGTGTGTAAGGTTCCTTTCTCAATTGGCAAGTTTTATAAAACTGATGTATTGTGTGATGTTGTGGATATGGATGTATGTCATGTGTTATTAGAAAGGCCGTGGCAATATGATGTTGATCCGATGCATAGGGGACGACAAAATATTTATGAGTTTTGGTGGAATGGAAAGAAAATAGTATTGGTTCCGACAAGTGAAACCAAGGAGGTACAAAGAGTTCCTGAAGTAGAGGGAACAAACTTTTTAACTGTAATTAAGGGGCATATGAAGGAAGATTAATGATAATGCTTATGTGTTACAGCTACTGAATTAATGGAATATCTCAAACACTTTTAATGTGGCAGACTTGTATGAGTATCATGAAGATGAAGTGTTATATCCAGAAAAACTTGAGGACAAGTTCGTTTCTAAGTGACGGGGAGCTGATGTAGGACAAATTAATCTTTTATTTTTATTTAATATGTTATTTTTAATTTCTTAATTTTCTTAGTTTGGTAGGAGTTTGTTTTCCTTGTTAGTGTTGGCTTAGGTTGTTTTCTTTATTAGGTTGTTTTCCTTATTAGGGTTGGTTTAGGTTTTCTCTATTATAAATAGGGAGCCTATAGTATTGTTTAGTCATCTTTTATTCAATAAAATTTTATTCCGAAACTTGTGAAACTTTTGTTTCGTTTTATCTTTGTATTTCCGCTTCGTCAGATGGCTTAGGAATTTCTTCCACTGCTGGCCTATTATTTTCTTCCACATAAGTCTTCACTGTACCTACAATATATTGGTGGCCATATTCATATGTTGCTAATAATTTATCCACTATATCAATCATCTCTTTGCTAAATTCATCAACCCATTCCCAAAGTGTTAATAGTGATGGAGTTCTTGGAGATTTTTTTATGCTAGCACTTGATGCTTATGCTTCTGCACTCTATGTGTTAGAGCCATCATCCACAGCAATTGTAGAAGGCTGTGTGTGCATTTGAGTTAGTTGGGATACTAGTTTCTCATGAATAGGGCTATTTGCATCAATGCTTTGCTTAGCTTGGAATGGAGATAGACTATTTTCTGGTAATAAATCCACTTTAGGCCGCAATTTTTCAACATCCTTTATCTTTACTATTCTCACAATATCAATTAACTTAAAGTCTATCCTTAATCCTCTCTTCTCATTTGACCATAGGATGATGGTTGTAACCTTATAATTTTCATTAACGTACCTATGACGTTTATGTATCGTTTATAATATAAACCAAGCTCAACAGATCTATTTCAGCCAACCCAAAATCGACTTCTTTCCCACAAAGAACCATTGTTAAGTAAACTACTTCGTTTTTGTTTTCCCTGTTCACAGACCACCAGTCAAAAAACTCTTAATAGTAGTTCTAATTCCAACCAACATACATTTGGTGAAATAAATGCTAATAAACAATACTAGGTAGCTAACAAACATATGAGATTATTTCCAAGCCTAACCAATATGCATTTAGTAAAATAAATGACGTGAACAGTAACAAGGTAGAAACAAACCCATAACATTAGTGTTACTACCATCTTAGTCAAACACAACACAATATTTATGACCATTTTAGTCAAAAATTACAAACCAATTAACAATGTGCACAACACATTAACCACTTAACAATTTTACCATGCTCCTTGCAAATACCATACATACTCGTGCAAATACCTTTCGAAAACCCACTTAAAACACAGCATCAAGTCTAGGCCAAAACCATGCAAAACTAATCTACCAAATCCGAACAAATAACCATACAAACTATATTAATAACATAACTATGACAAGAAACATAAACTATTCCACCATAATCCAAAAAAATACCCATGCAAACTGTATTAACAACATAAGCATAACACAAAGCTCAGACCATTATACTCATGAAAATACCCATTTTCGGAACCTACATGAAACATTTCAAACACATTTAAACACAAATCCATTTACTATTTTGAAACCCTTTCTATATGCAAAAACCCATTTTTTATAAAACCAGACCCATTACATTCACAACCCAAACACTTTCTATATTTTCAGAGAAACTTACATGATAGATAACTCTTCCCTTTTCTATCTCGTGTTTGAAATTACCCATAACTCAGGACTCTTCGCGTCGACTTTGTTCTTCACTTCAGCGAGCCCTTTTACGCGCACCAAGTCGATAATATGGGGTGGTTATTGCTGTAATATTTTGACATACAAAATATGAGAACTTTGTTCACTTTTCTATGTTTGACTAGGTTTCAGTACTTTTGTTGAGTGCCAAAGTCTAGTTAAGAAGATGAAGCAGATGAAACGTCAAATGAGAATGAGAAAAAATAACTTTGGACTCCGTTTTGTTTTCTTTTCCCTCAAGATTTGGTGTGATTATCCGCTGACTCAAGGAAGAAAACTCTGCTCACGTGTCAAAGATTTTTAGAATTTAAAATGATTTAATTGTTCAAATATCATTTTTCCCTTGTGTTCCGTTAACTCAACAAACATTAGTAGGATGTAACGAGTAATTTTTGAAATAATAAGAGATATTGGATAATTAAAAAAAATCATAGGGGGTATCGGCTGTTTTCCTGTTATAATATTATATGTATTTTTAAAAAACATTATGGGTGATTTTGAAATGAAAAACTTACCTAAATATGGAGATAAATTAGCGAATAGATTGTAGAGAAAGGAATGAGATTGAGAAGGAGAAATGGGAAAAAACAAAAGTTGAAGTATTTGTGTTTAATGGCTATAAAGAGTGTTTTTGGTCCAAAAATAAAATTTTTAATTAATTTAGTAAATTATTTTGAAACACCACCAATTTAATAAAATAGACAAATATGAAGCTATTTTAGGAAAACTTGTTAAGAAATTTCATTTTATATGAAACGGGCATGTTACGATTTTAATTTTTTACTCAATTAATATTTTACATATTTTTTAAATTACTATTGAATTAATATATTTTACTGTTGAGATTTAATCATATATTATTAATTGCAATGTATTAATTATACTAATAATGTTAGGGATAATGTCCTAAAAGCATGTAATTTGTACATTTTTTAGAATAAATAAAATTAGCATTTCTTTATACTTAATTATACTTAATTATAATATCAAAAAAATCCTAGTTTATTTATGTAACCATAATCTTAGTATATATAAATGTTATATATACAAAAGGATTAAGATTATGGATAATAAACTAAAATAATCCATAATAAATTAATTAAAGTTGGGTTCTTTAATTAAATATTACTAGTGCGGTCTACTAACATTAAGAATGTGATAGTTTTATCCGGACTGTCAATGTATCGACATCATGGTAGAGGCACTTTATATAATATGATTATATAGGATTGGACCAGACATAATTAGAATTCTCGTATAAATTCTGTTACTAACTGAGAATTCAAACAATGTCAATAGATGATCATATGTAGATCAATCTTAGCCTTGAGTAGTCATAAACTCCTGTTTATGTTATTGAGTCTTTTGAGTTACTTGTTAAGGTTTGTTTTAAAAACGAGCTCAATACTTGTTTTTTGGAGATTTAATGGGATAAATAGCTGGGAATGTGATTTACAGATATGGAATCCATTCCTTCCTATTGGAAGTCAAAAAGATAGTTCTCTTAAGTGTTAATTCTGGAATTGAACAGTTTGAGCGCTTAATTTATAACTGGTTTATAAATTAACTGTTCAATGGTGAATTAATGGAACTTAAGGATAAAGATGTAATTAGAGAGGTAAAACGGAAAATTGACCTAACTCTAATTATGAACCATTTATGGAGGGTTGAACTGCATGTAATGATTATATCAATGGACTGCTCAAAGTTTTCTGAATAAAAAATATATCTATAATTTCAAGAGTTCAATTCTAGATTTTTAGTGAAATAATACTAGAATTAATAAATTAGATTAATTAATTAAAGAGTTTAATTAATTATCAAAATTTATTAGAGCTTGAAATTGTAGGTCCATAGGTCCCCAATACCACCTTTAAGATCAGTGCCGTAAATAATACAATGGATAATATTATTACACTAATTATTTTTCTGTCCAGAAAAATAATTTCTAGAATACGTGTTTTAATTTGAATATTAAATTAATTAATTAATAAGATATTTTAAGATAAATATCTTTCATTAATATCCAAATAATTTAATTTAAGAAATTAAATGGATAAATTATCATAGAGATATTTATCCTCTTTCTTTTAAATATTAATTTTGAATTAATTAGAGTTTCACTTCTACTAAAAGTTGTTTAACAAATTTAATTATTTAATAAATGTTATTAATTAATTAATTTTATTTTTAATTAAAATTGTTTTAATTAAAGTAGAAGTCGTATAAATAAACATAAATGGTGGAAACCCTAAGATAGCAAAGGTGAAAAATAAATATTTTTCTTTTAACGTGTATTTCCGAGAAAAATTTGTTTTTCTCTAAACCACCATTGTATTAGAAAAGAAACTCACTCTTCTCTTTACGGCAACTGCTGAAGGATTGGTTTGGAAACTATTGGTGAAAGAAAACCTGCAGCAAAATTATTCTGACAAAATAGAAAGGTAATTTTTTTGTACTATCTTGTTGTTTTTTTTAAATCCGTATACTCATATAAATTTTATAATTTTCTTGGCTTAAATTTCTGCTATTTATTCGATAAAATTTTCCAACAAATAAAGCATATCATATTTCACTTCAAAATTAGCATCCAATTAAATTAAAACTTTACGCAAAGGTATGATAAAATTGATTCTATACTATTTAATAATTAACAATTGATATTTCTTCAACAATCACGCTCTCATTATACACAATAAGTTATTAAATGGGATTATGATCACCAATCCCGTATTGTTCTTGTAAAAAGAAAAAGGGGTTTTAGTATAATTAACGAAACTATTTAATCTAAAAAATTTTAGTGATAGCTGTCTAAAAATTAAATTGCTGAGATAATTCAATGATTTTAATTAAAAAATTAAAAACATAAATTTCGTAGCTCAATATTGACGTAACATGAATTTTAATAGGTTCATGGATCATGCTGAGTAACCTATTTAAGAATTTGAAATAATATATATATATATATATATATATATATAATATGAATAGGCTTAATTTTTTTTTTTTTTTGTAGATTGACAAAATCACAATATAATTTCTATGTTTATAAATAAGAAGAATAATAACAAACTTAATTCAAAGATCAAATTTAGTTCCATGGTATGAAAAAAGGAAGAAGAGGATTAAAGTAAGTAGCAGAAAAGTAGAAAGTGAAAGTGGTGACACTGAAAAATCCATAACTAAAAAAGTAGGAAAATTATAGTCATGAAATTATTTCAGAGAGAATAAATATCACATTTAAAAACACATATATACCTTTTGTAGTTTGGATATTTCATAAACATTGTTTTTTAGGTGAATAGTTGTAAATTAAATTTTACAATGAATTAGATTGATGTTAATGAAAAAATATTTAGAATCTAAAATAAATAATTGTATGTTAAATGGGTGTGCGTTAGATAGATCAAATCTCTTCTATTTTTTGCTCCATTCATGTTTAGCCTCTTCATTTTATTATGATTGATCTTCACATTTTGTCTATTTAGTCTTCCATATGCATGTAATTGCAATCCATGAGTATTATTAATAGACTATTATATTGATGAAGACTCGCTTCTCAACTTTCAATTTTTTCTTTTCTTCACTTTGCTTTTGTTTTCTCATGCTTTTCAATTCATTATGCATTCATATTTTTGAGCTAATAGTCTATGGATCAAATATTTTTAAATCATGCATGTTTAACGCATTAAGCTATTCCAAATTCAAATAATAATAAGAGTCTAGTGTTTGAAAATATCAACAACTTTATTAGAGTTTTAGAAATAAATGAAAACTAACCCCATTGTTGTTTTTACATTTGCGTCCTTATAAATTTTAAATATTAAATGAATAACAAAATCTAAAAAATAAATACAATAATTGTCACTCGCATGCATACATAAAACTAATGTTAAATTTTGTTATAATTTATCATATTATATGAAGGAATTAAGAAGAACGCTTTAACTGAAAAACATATAGTTCATGCAAATAAATAAATAAATCGAAAAGAAGAAAAAACATTGAGGTTTATATGGATTATGATGTAAGTAAATTAATAATGTAAAAATTATTTTTTAGAAATTATTCAATAAAATTATTTATACTTATCCTAACAAGTCAAATTAATAGAACGAAAATATCTTCCTATTTAGTCAAAACTTAAGATATCTAGCATATTTTAAAATGCAATATAGGAATATGATTGTAATGTTAATGATTCAACAATAAAATTAATATTATTATTATTATTATTTTGTACATACAATCATATAAAATTTGTGGGGTCAATTTTATCTGAATTGGGTGTAAATTTTAAAGTGGTATTGGACTAGAGCCCTCAAGATTCCGTACTCTTGATGAATTTTTTTATGTAATATTGCTAAATTGTTAATGTAATATTTAATTAAAATACCTAATTAAGGAAGAAAATGATAAGAAAATGGTAAATATATGACCAAAATATGGAAAATCAGCAAAAATGGTAACCAACCCTGGTAAGGTATAAATTAAAAATTGTTAGATAAGAAAACCATATAAAATCTCTTATTATTACCTTTTTAATCTAAAATTTCAAATTCTTTTATTTGTGATTGTAAAATTTTTTATTTATTCAACCATAGTCTAATGTTATTATATTACTATATATCTTTTCAAAAATTAAAATAAAATTGATTGTACGAAACATAACATAATAATCAATTACACCGTGTCAATTTGTATTAGAATTTGTACAAATTTAATTATGTGAATTTTAAATTCCATTATAATATAATGAAGTTATACTACTATAATGTTTCTTATACTTTTAGGAAAGTAAAAGAGAACAAATTATGTGAAATTTAAGGTAACAATATATTACCATCTCAGAGATCTGAAGGATACTGTTTATAAGTTAGTCTAAAAATATTTTCACCCTTATAAACCCAATGATACACTTCCTCGAAAAGTTAAGGGGTAAATAGAAATATCTTAATTACATTAATTATAATTTTTTAATTTCATATTATTTATTTTAATTTTTATGTAAAGTGTTCTTAATAATTTTCAAAATTATTAGATCTAATTAATTTAATATGTTAAATATCAATTAGAGACATATATATCGTTTATCACATAAAAAAAAAATCCACGAAAGTAACAAACCACATTTTAAGTTACAATCAAATTGTGAGATAAAACAAAACCAACTGTAATTAATTTACTCTTTATATCATGGAATATAATAGTGTTATACACACAACACTTCTTTTTTTCTTCTTTCTCCATAATTTATCACACATAATCCCTTTTTTTTATTTAATGTACAATTTCAAATTTAGTGAAACAAAATAAAAGTGTTGTTATGATTATAAACTTCTATCTGAATTCAATCATACAAATTAATGTAACATTGTTATACGATTATCACATATTTAACAATTAGTAAAACAAAATTAAAATTTAGTGCTAATCTAACTTTTTATTTGTAAACATATGTATTATTAGTAGTTAATAAATGAGAACATAATGAGAAAATAAATTTTGACTCTAAGGGGTCTTTTATTTCCTCTTTTTGACTTAAGTCTGAATAATTTTATTTAGATATTTAAAACGTTTAATTTTTAATTTATACCTAAAAATTTGTTTAAAATATTATAATATAATTAAATTAAAATTTTAAACTTATATTTAAATAACTAAATATCTGAATGAATTAAATATTTTATTTGTTATTATTACTCTTAGTTTATTACTTAATATTTATAAATGTTAACAATTTAACGTATTAATTTTAAATTTTTTAGGATATATATATCAACATATCAGTATTAAATATTTTATTTTTATATTTAAATGTTTAAAATAAAAGAAAAAATATATCAATACAATTTAAATTTAAGTTAAATTTAAATTTCAGTCATTTTACAATTTAAACAGAAAAAAAAATTATTTAAGTATATAAATAAAAATACATATACGGAAAAAGATTTTTAAAGAGAGAAAAGTCCATATCATTGCAAGATCTTAAGATTTTTCTACTGAAAAAAAAATAATTTATAGGAAATACTTGATAACAATGTAAATATCAATTATCATGTCAATTTCTATACAAAAATTTTCAAAAGAATTCTATTGCTAATATTACTAATAAATAACTACTTGGCTGCAATATATATATTGATGTACTATCACTTCAATTTTTTTTTTACAATATAAAATCTGAAACATTTAGATCAAAGTTAGTATTTAATTAATATAAAATTTAAAAGTTGAAATATGTAATGAAAATTTTAAACAATAAATTAAAAAAAAACAAGTTGCATACAAATATTATAGTCAATATCATAAAATAATTAAATATTTTGCAAAGCAATTTAAAAGATTCTCCTTAATTACTAATGGAGATTGTTATCAAATTTATATTGACATCAATTCTTGTCTGTTGATTTATTGGTTGAAATTTTTATCACAAATTAAAGGAAAACAATTGATGGGTCCCGTTAGATTTTGTAGTAATAAAAGGAATAAAATTATGGGTAAAAGTCTTTTTAGTCTTAAAAGTTTAGCTAAATACCCTCATAAATTTTAATAATTTTGAAAATACCTTTAAAAATTTTAATTTTCTATAAAATACTTATTATACCCTTCTACATAATATTTAACTAAAAATTAATAAATTTTTAAAATTTTTTAAAATACATTATGTTTATATAAAATATATTGACAAATAAATAAAATAATTATCTTATAGCACATATTTTATATTATTATTATTAACATATTATAACTTTTATTTATTATTATTTTAGTTTTATTATTTTAATTATATTTTTTATATATGTATTTTATATAAATTATAATATAATCATAAATATTTATTATACTATAAAATAAATAAATTTATAAATCTATATTTTATTAATAAATTAATATTTTATGTTTTAGTTGTATTTAACTTTTAGTAATTATAAATATGTAATTTGTTATTATTTAATTTCTTACAATAAATTACAATAAAAGTATTTTGTTAATATATTATATAATTATCAATATTTTTATTTATTAATTAATATATTTTATATAAATATAATTTATATAAAGTTAGAATTTTTATTAAGTTTTAAGAATTTATCAGTTTTTTGTTAAATATTATGTGGAATGGTATAATAGGTATTCTATAGACAATTAGGACTTTTAAAAATATTTTCAAAACTATTAGGATTTACGAGGGTATTTAGCCAAACCTTTGGAACTAAAAGTGCTTTTCCACTAAAATTATTATTATTTTTCACTTGTATATGGTGGGGTAAATACCATACAGGTACTTATTTTTTGTTAAACTAAATTCTAGGTAATTGATTTTATGAATTACACAATGAGATCCCTCTGTTTTCTCAATAATTTCAATAAATTTCCTAAAATTAAGATTTGTTAAAGCATCCTTACATTTGAGCAATTTTTTTCGTCATCCAATGCGGTCCTAGAGAAATAAAGTATATATAGAGAGCCAAAAAAGAAAGTTATTTACAACTATGTTAGACAATTTTGTTGTAAAAACGATTTTAGATTTAATTAGTTTAGAAATTTGTTTATTTTTACTAATTTAATTTATTACTTAATTCTTAATTTTTTTATTTAGGTTGATGCATTTTTTTATTTCAATTAATTTATAATAATAAATTTTCTGTATTGTACATAGAGAACTTATATTAATAATATTTTATTCAATAAATAATTTTATCCCTCATCAGATTATTATCTTAATATTCATATTTCGAGCCATTAGAACTAGAACAATTTTTAATCTTATTTGAGATAATATTTATCTAACCTACTGTGTCAAAAATTTGAAAGAGATTCGATGTTCGACGAGATACTTTTAGTTTACCCGCTATCCCATTACGTCAATTTTAAATATAGACAAAAGATTTGTTTCCAAAGAAAAAGAGGAGTTGAGAAACTAATTATGATTTTGCAATGATTTTTATTTATCGTTTCTTGTGTTGTCTATTATTTTGATAAAATCTTCTTTTCATTTTTATCTTTATGACACAAATTATTTATTTAAATAAATCTTTTGAAAAAAAAGGTTATTGTCTCTATTTTTAATTTTATAATAATTTTTTATATGTGATTTATTACCTGCTAAAAAGAAAGAAATTTATAAAGAAAATAAAAATAATGTATATGTATTTTTTATATTTTTATTTATATTAATTATGAGTTTCATAATTTTTCTTAAGAAAATATAATAAAATTTTAATATAAATATTAAATAAATATTAAATATAAAAATAAAATGCTGAAAATGTTTCATTTAAAATTTTTTTATGATTAAATATTAAATTATTACTAAAATAAATAGAAGATGAGATTTGGAAATATTTTAGCCTATAATTTTGGTCAAGCATTATTGGAATTTTTTTTATAATAATATTTTTTAAAAAAATTTATTAAAATAACAACAAATCAAAAAATAAATTATTAATTCAACGTTTTAGTCATCATTAGTCATTAGTACAAGGATTAAATTGTTATTATTGAAAAAATTATATCAAATTATTTATTTTTACTCGCTTGATTCCTTCTCCCAGGCGGTTTCAAATTCAATCGAGAGTGAGAAAAACCTTAGAAGGATACTGGTTGTAGTTTTGCTCTGCCTGTCGCGTTATTTATAAACAAAAGCAAATGTATAGAGTTTTAGATTTACAGAAGAATCATCGTCAGATGTCAGCAAGAAAGAGACAACGAACTGTGTCGAATGATGCTCATCATCTTCATCTTCCTCGTGAAATCCTGGCGGAGATATTTTCAAGGCTGCCCGTGAAATCTATAGGAAGTGTTAAGTTCGTGTTTCCGTGATCTCTGAGACGCTGCAACAGCAGCTAGCCTCCAGACCACCCAAAATCCTTATATCATCGTCTTATGGCTTTCCTTCTTTGGACTGTATTTCTGAAACTGGTGACGGAGGTGCGTTGATCTTGAGAATTTTCCTGTTGATTTTCCGACGATGACGTCACGATACAGTCCTATTAAGATTGTAGGCTCGTGCAACGGTTTGGAGCTGTTAATGGCTGCACCCAACTCTCCTTATGGAACTCAACTACTGCCGTTTTTTAAAAAATTACTCGGGGGAGAATGCCCAATTCACCCTCATGTTTGACTTTTTACTCCGACGCTCCGGATCGGTTTTATAATATCTCGAACTTACTTTCTTAATTTCTTCTACAATTAATATTAATTAATTCATCTACTTCTCTTCCCTTCTGCTAATTACATGGTTTAAATGTGATTCACTATCTGTTTTCTTCACTAATTTATTCCACGAATTTATATCTCAATTAGAAGAAAATAATGCAGCTTAGTTTCATCGTAAAAGGAGTAATTAATTAAAAACAAAAATTAGGATTATATGATCAAAAAAAGAGAAATCAATTATCATATTTAATACCCTGAAAAAGGGACAATTTTTTTTTTTATTTCCATTTGTGTATTGGGTAGAGTGGAGTTTAGGTGCGTGGAAATGTAAAATAATAAATAAATAAATATTCATAATTTCATCTCTAATTTTTTTAGAATAAAAATTTTAGACATATTTTAGAAATTTAAACAAGTCATCGATTTTAGTTGTTTTTTAGTAGCGATGACAAACGTGTCTATGTCATACTTAACTAGTTTATGAAACTCAAGTCTGTTTATAATTTATATTATGCTTAATTTTTAATAGGTTAGTTTGACCAAACTCATACATCAGTTAAATTCGTGTTGTGTTACATTGACTTTAGTTTTTTTTTTTTTTGTTTTAAAATTTTTAAATATTTAAAACTTTTAGGGGTATTATCACATTGTTTTCTGAAGTTTAAGATTGTATCATTTAGTTAAAAATTATGGATAATGTATCATATACCTCCTTTATAGTTACGGAATTATTGTAAAAATTTTATATAAAAATAAATATATGTATATATATATATATAATTTCACAAAAATTTATGTATAAAAATATGTTACGGAATTATTGAGGTATATATTGGTCCATGAGTTCAGGAAAAAAAAAATTGATAGAAAAAATTGTGGCGGTGCTGCTTTCCTAGCCGGTGCAGGCCTCGGCGGTGCTGCAACTAACGTCTATATGATCATATTTGGCCGTGTATTGCTCGGTGTTGGGGTTGGTTTCGCCAATCAAGGAAGATCTTTCAGAACAGAACATAGATATTATTATTATAAATTTACAGTGCTAATAAATGTAACCACTTAATCATGATATATTCTGCTTTTGATTTGTAAGCTGTGGGAACAGGATCAACATTCATATCGATGCTTGTAGTCGATAAATTTGTCGTTTTTAGTCGGAGGAATACAGATGTTAGTGTGCCAAATAATGGTGGGAGGAATCATGGCAGCCGAGCTTGGTGATCATGGTGAATTGAGCCAAGGGTACGCTTATATAGTTCTACTTTTGATATGCCTATATGTTGTGGGTTTTCATGGCCTTGGGGGCCATTGGGATGTCTAGTTCCAAGTGAGATAAGATCGGCAGGGCAATGCATCACTGTTGCAGTGAGCTTTGAGTTTCCTTTCATTGTTGCACAAACATATCTAGCGATGCTTTGCCATTTAAAGTCAGAGACATTCTTCTTCTTCGGTGGATGGGTGTTGATAATGACTGCATTTGTGCATTTTCTTTTGCCAGAGACTAAAAGTGTGCCATTGAGCAGATGGAGAAAGTGTGGAGAGAGCATTGGCTTTGGAAGAGAATTGTTACCAATTCAATGATAAAAATACTCCTCTAAACCTCATTTAGCTAATATAATAATATAAGTACTCTTCTTTATAATTTTTAATTGATTTTTTTAGTTAAATAAATTAATTATATGAATACAATATTATTTCAAATAAAAAATAAAAATTTAATTGTTTTCAATTCTTTCTTTAATTTTTTATTTTAAGGTTTTTATCTTTATTTTTTATTTAAAAGTTTCCATCATTTTTTATTTTTTATTTTAGAGTTGTCACCTTTTTTATTTTTTATTTTTTATTTTTTAAACAACATTCAAATGTTAGTAAATAATAATCATAAATTCACTAAGTGATAAGAAAAAATGACAAATAATATAAAAATAATGAAAAATAATTATATTTTTATGTCTTAGGTGAATGTTTTTAACATATATCTAATTTCTTTTCAACAAATATCATAATTATTTTTAAACAAATTTCTTTTCTTGTCAATTAGAGAATTTATTATTATTATTTGTTAATATATGAGCGTCCTTTTAATTATGGATTATTAGGATGAAAAATTAAAAATAAAAAAGTAGAAATTTAAAAAATTAAAATTCAAGAAAAGAAAAGGTGAAAACTTTAAAATAAAAATGAAAACAATGGAATTGTAAACAAATTAAATTTTTACTTTTTGATTGAAATAAATTATCTTCATATAACTAATTTATTTTATTTATAAAATTAATTATAAAATTATAAAAAAAATATTTATATCATTACATTAGTCAAATAAAGTTCAAAGAGAGTTTTATCATTGAACTGGCTAATATTAGTCAACAGTTATTATTAACAAAAAAATGACACAAAAAGAGTGTATTTAATAATTATTTTTAAAATGAGAGTTTAAATGTCATTCAGTCAATAAAATACAAGTTCAGATATCATTTTATATATTCCAAATACCGTGCGATAACGATGTTGAATAGAACCCCATATCCTCATATTCCATACATTATTAATTAACCTCTGCAAAGTCATGGAGACCAAAAAAAAAAAAAAAACCTCTTCCTTTCAAAAGGATTCGCATAAAAAAAACAGTTGGAAAGACGACTCCATTCGTTGTCTTGTCTTGCATGGTTGCTGCTACTGGAGGTCTTATTTTCGGCTATGATATTAGAATTTCAGGTTTGAATAACTGAATATCATCAATTAATTAATTCTCTCCCACCCTCCAATTTATTGTATTGCTTGCTTTTGTATCTTTAATTTACTCCAATTAGGTTCGGAATCAAACTCGAAATCTGCATGCCTCCTAACTAAAATTTCCAGTGCTGCTCTGCTCAGTTTCCGTCCAGCCAAACAGTTGATCTCTTACACTTACAGTCCAGCTGCTAGTATTTAGAAGACTAAGCGAACACATGGAGTTTTCTACATGTTTCAGGTCTTCCACTAACGTTAAAATAATAAATTTAAATATATATTTTTTGTATCTTTAATTTACTCCAATTGCTTTTGTTAATTTATTTACTAGCTTATTATTATATTCATCTCTAAACTTTACTAAAATAATAAATTTAAATATATATTTTTTAATTATAACAATTTACTCCCAACTATTCACAACATATATGATACGAAAGATTATAATGTTGTATAAACTTGAATTACCAAAAAAGAAAAAATGAAAAAACAACCACTGAAATCACCATTGAAAAGTAGATGACATTTACACTGCAGATGAGAATCTAGTTCTTGAAATTTTAAATCATGTAGTTCTGATGCATTTTCCCACTTTTCCATCTCTGATTCAGGAGTCCCAAGAATGAGTTGCCAGATTCTCATCTGGCATTATCCTTTTTCAGTAAAGTTAAACTCACCCGAAAATTTATCTACTCACTTCCTTCGGGCATAGCAATTTTTATCATGGATAATGAAGGTTACATGCATCATGATCCTCCGGAAATTGTAAGCTGTCCATCTTTTTCTTGGCTGCAATTGACACTTCATTACATATATCATTTTCCTTTCCAGCCAGAACATTTTGTTTGATGGTATGTAAAGAAAACTAGGAACTTATTCTCTATGCCAAAAGAAGGTTAACAAACTAAGACTAAAGAAGGTTAACAGACTAAGACTAACTTTCTGGAGTGTACGAACCTAATTCTTCTATTCTTCTCAAGGCTTAAAAAGGTATTTGATAGGAAATGTATAGCAATTAAGAAATCCGTCAGAATCCTACAAGCAAACCAATATTGTATTATGCATATAATAATATAACCAGGTGCCCTACTTACCTGAGCCTGAGGCCGGCTTGAAGTTCCCTTGACTAAAACATACATTCTCAAATTACAACAGAGCTTGTCACATAAATAGAGTACCAAACCTCTCTAATCCGGTAATCAAATATTTAAACCAGTCCAGAAAAGCTTTTCAAAACTAGTAAAATCTTTCAAAAACAACAGTAACACCAGTTGCAAATGATCATGTCGGTCATAGCTATGTACTCCATACAATGGGGAATTATTTAGGTGTTTACAGTTTATATTTTGTTATAAAGTTTTTCTTTTTCTGAAAAAGTGAAGTTATTAAGGGTGTGGTTTCACAGTTTGTTGCAAGTTGGACGACCACAGCAGCAGTAGTCGTGACAGAATATCTAATAATTTATCAATTTGTCTTATTTGATAACATGTCTAAAGCCAAATTCATGCACTCGTCTCAGTTAAATAATTTGCAAAAGAATTAATGTTGATGGGACAACATTACTCACCAGCAAGCATGTCCCATGCACTATAAGCAGGTGCTGGTTCCATGTTCTTCTTCGAAGGGCTTCTGGATGCATGACTCCAATATTTCCTGTAAACCCCTTTTCAAAAAGAGAGAGAGAGAGAGAGAGTTGCTTCCTACCTTGTTAAGAAGTGACTTCCAGCTAACATGGAGCAAAAGTGCGGTAATATATTCCAGTGTCATGTAGATCGCATTGGGGAGCTTCTTCAGTACGTCTCTCATTGCATATATGCCAGAACGGGCACCTTTGATCTCACTATGGAGCTCAAATGTTGTCAGTACTCAAGAAGGCTTGCAATGTAGTACTTGGCTAAAGCTGCAACATCAAGTGGATTTACACCCCCCAGCAGTGATGCATTAGGATCTGTAATATAGAGATGGATATCAAGCTGTAATTTGACTCAAATATAGTTAAAAGTTATCAACTCCAAGAAAAAAATTGAATTAGATACCTTGATTGTATGCAGAAACCAACTGCTGAACGACCTTCCTATCTTACTGAGCCTTAAACAAGTACTGTGAGTCTAATCCTAAAAGTCAAAGCAATAATCTTTACTCTCTGGAAAGTAATTTATATTTACTTTCATATGTTTAAGACGGACCAATTAACCTCATTTAATTCTCTTAGCAATTACCTGAAAATATGAGGTAATCTGCAACCAAAATACGTGGAACAGATTTGCTATGTTGTTGTCGTTATACAGTAATCTCAATTGGAACTCCAAATATTGAGGATAAAAGTAAATATAAGCAATTATGGCTACAGAGGTGAACCAACGCAAATGCATATTAGAGATATACAATTTCTTATGGCAACTAAGTACACGTTTAACGAGGAAGAAAATGAGTGAAAATCAAAGAGTAAAGCAATAAATATAGAAAAGATAAATATTGCGAGAAAGTTAGGGGTTGTAAATGCAATGCAGAACTGTAGGACCCATATATCCTGAACTACAGAGCTAATTTCGGTAAAATTAAGAGAACTAGAACCAACTCGCAGATCAAACTCTGCAGTACAGTACATTATTGCATAGCCACCAGCTTCTTTCCCAGACCCGTACAAACTGCTGTCAGAACCAGTGATGGATGGTTTGCCCAAGAAAATAAAGTTCATTCTGCAGAATTCCAAGCATTTATCCATCAGCCAAAAGATTTGGAAAATGATTAAAAATGAACTAAACTACACACTTCTGATGAGTATATTCCATTCCAAAAGATAAGTACAGATACATCAGTTTGTGTAAAACTTTTGGTCTGTGCATAAACATTAGTTTCCAATAACAGCATCCTATCTGCAGCAACGCAAAATGAAATTCACCTAATCATCCTCCAAACGAAGGTACAGTAGAAGAATCTTGAACTAATTAGTGGATAGAGTGAAAAATGACAAAAACCCCAAAATCAAAATTCAATTCACTGAGCAAGAGAAATTTTCAAAACTTACCATCACTGCTTGCAACTCATTGGAAATGGGAGAAAAAGTGGGAATGTAGAATCCCGGTTTCCATTAAAGTTGAAAGAAAAAAAAATTATAACAATAATAAATAGTGCCTCAGAGTCCTATACCTTCTGCCAACGCCGAAAATCAGTTAAAATAGTCTTACTGTCTTTTTTGCTGCCTGAAACAAATTCAGCCCCTCAAATGTGTCGTCATCATCTTAACTTTAGAGGAAGAGAAAAACCATAGTTACAGTGTCTTATCAAACATTAGTTTCAGAACTCGTAGATATTGTTTATCATTATCATATCATAAATCACTAATGCTTAACCATCAATGTAATAATTTAAAGACAAATGAAAATATAATGGATAGTTGAAAAAATAAAACGAATTAGATGCATTAGATGAGAGTGTATGTGTCAAATACCCATTCCTTAGTACCTAAAATAGTACGCTACAGCTATGATGTGACAGCTATTTCAAGAGTTCTGCTACATCTGTGACATTACCTTTTGCATCCTTTGCAACTTCCCCACTAGTGTTCCAGCGGATTGCACAGATTGCTTAAGCTTCGCCTCTGCATTAAAACGTTAATCAAACATGGAAAACAAAAAAATGCAACCGAGTAAACCATAGATTTTTAAAGAATTAATCAAGATACCTGAGGAAGAAAAGAAATCACTAGCCTTCTCTTGCCACAGTGGAGAGCTGGTGGAAGGCATTGATCCAACAACAAAGACCCAAACCAAGCTTCAAATATAGTATCAAGACAACCTGTTTCAAACTAGACATACAAGAAAAAACGACACGTCGAGAAAGACGTATGAATAATAATCTGCTAAGCCTCCACAGCTAAAACTTAAACATATTCAAACCTCGTGCTATTTTTGGTAGAGCATAGAACCAGAATTTTAAAATTGAAAATTCTTGAACCTAGTTTTCCGAGAAACACAGTCTCCAAACATAACCTTAGTAGACTCGATTTTTTCATCTTCTTAATTCCTGCTTGTTTCGTCAGATAATTATGAAAAAAAAAATCAGAATAATTCAGTTTAGCAGAAAATTTTCCCTACAATTACTCCATTTTCTTGAATTGAATTATTTTTAAGCAATAAAAAGCATACAAAATTAGATCAACCTAATTGAAGACCATTTTCATTTCACTATAAACAGGCGCAAAGGATGTCCCAAGTTGAACAAAAATGGATCAATGTTACTCACCAGCAAGCATGTCCCAGGCACTATAAGCAGGTGCTCGTTCCATGTTCTTCTCCGAAGGCGAAGGGCTTCTGGACGCATGAGTCCAATATTTCCTATAACTAAAATTACATTTTAAACATTTTTTTTTAAATAAATAAGTAAATATAATTTTTAGTAAAAAGCTTGACGCGTGCATATCACGTGCACTGTAAACAAAACCGAGTTACCAAAATCAAATTTCAAAATTTGTGAACTTGTTCCAACGGCTATAACATAGCGTGAACATCACGCGCTTTGGCGCCCTAAACATCACCGCCAATTAACGGCTATATCTGGTACTTGCGCTGCGCGCCTAAATATCACGGTAGCTACTTACTTTCCAAGCAATTCAACGCTTTCCTAATTCAGTATAGCTTCCTAATTCTGGTGTTCTTCTCTTCTCCTACAGTTTCCAAATTCTGGTGTTCTTCACTTGTTCTGTTCTTGTAAATTCTTCAGCCTACCCCC
Source organism: Melia azedarach (assembly GCA_028052125.1). Classification (NCBI taxonomy): domain Eukaryota; kingdom Viridiplantae; phylum Streptophyta; class Magnoliopsida; order Sapindales; family Meliaceae; genus Melia; species Melia azedarach. The sequence goes on from CM051404.1 coordinate 5,923,537, forward strand.
GAAATTTACTTTTCCAATCCTTTATGAGCTAGCTCTCTGATTTCTCCAACGTTTTTCTTTCTCCGGAAAGCGGGAGGAAATTTGAGCCGCGATGCCTAAAGTTGGGTACAGATTTCGTCCAACCGAACAGGAGCTGGTGAATTACTTCCTCTACAGTAAGATTACACAAAACCCAGTTCTCGATGATGATGATGGAGTGAGAGTGTGCGATCTCTACGGAGATCAAGAACCGTGGGATATTTGGAACGTTTATGGAGGAAACGATTTAGATGAAGCTCTGTATTTTTTCACTCGGTTGAAGAAATTGAGTCCCAATGGTTCGAGATATAACAGAAAGATTGCTTCTGGTGTATGGCAGGGTGAGGATGGAGCCAAGGCAGTTATGGCTTATGGTGGGTCTAAACAGATATTAGGGTTCAAGAAGAGATTTCGGTACGAGGATGGTAACAACTCTGAACAGAACGGCCGATGGATAATGTACGAATATACTATTAATTCATCGTTGTTGGGGGGGCAATATTCACATAAGGCAACGGACTACGTTGTTTGTTCCATGAAAAAGAACGATAGAGGGCAGCAAAAAGAGAAGGCCGATTCGGGTAAGAAGCAGAGGAAGTCGAAACAAATCGGTGAAAAGAATGAACCGGGACAGGGAGCGACTGGGAGGAAGAGAAAGCTGAAACTAACGGCGATCTCCAACAGCAACGATGATCACGGTGATAAGAGCGTTCAACTTCAAAATAAACGCTTAAAGTCCGAACAAGAAGCTCTTTGGATTCAACAAAATCAACCAGTTGAGTTAGCATATGCCAGTGATATTCTGCAAGTTCTACATTCTGGAGAGACTGACAGCAACTCTGACTTTTCTGAAACACCGATTGAAGACTTGTTAAAGTTTATTACGTTTGACTTTGAAGACCCGATCTCTAATAGCAATCATAGTGGAGAAGTTGACACAGAGTATTATATTCATGATGGGGATGAATGTTCTCAGAATAAGCACTTAATGGGTGAACAAGAAGGAGAAGAAGAAGCCTCGCAGGAGATTGAATCTGAAGCAAAGATAGAGCAACTGCTTGACGTTGAAGAGTTGTTTTCTGATATCGATCAGGAATTTGAACGCATTTTTGGGAAGCACTGAATTGGAATTGTTTAGACACTGACCACTGTAACTTTTCTTTGTTTTCATTTTGTAAATTTGATTCCAGGAAGCAACACTCTTATTGCTGGTTTATGTAAACACTGGTTCTTTTTTGTAAGTGTTTATAATATCATCTTTTTTCTTCCATTTTGCAAGGACTGCTGAAGAATTCTTTCTTCGTCTTTTTTCTCGTTTTCTGTAATTCAATTGGGTAACTAAGGATAATAAAACATTCAAGGAATAAATCAGTATTTCCAAAATTTGAAGAAGAATAAATCTTCATTTAATCGTGATAAATTATTTTAATTTTTTTTATTTGCTCATGTTTATTTGTTGATTATTTGATTGTTGTTAATTGTTAGTTCATTTTCTTTTAGGCGCCATTATTGTAAGATTTTCTGTTTATTAACTTATTTTCAAGCAATTTTTTTAAAAAAAATTAACATTTTCATCTTTATTTAATTTATAATTCTATCAAAATTGTGTGAATTTGTTAGCTTTCTTAAATATTGAGAATAAATATTTTTAAAGAATTTTATTTTAACTAAAAAACTTTTGGATCGTTGAAAATATTTTAATATATTTAAATTAAAAAAGGTAATTATTTTTTACTTCAAGAATTTTGATTCAATTAAACTTCGTTCTAATTTTCTAAGAATTTAAGTTAAACTATAACTTCTAGTTTATTAAAATTATAACGATAATTTTATTTACTTATTTACCAGATTTCTAGTTGACTGGTATCTCTAAAATTTTGAGTAAAAAAGAACACACATTGTAGTCCAACTATATCAAAGAACACCCACAGTTCAAACAACTGTCGTCAAACTGGAGGGGCCACTGGGCCCAATGATTTTATGCCGACGCCCACATCAAGTTGGTGATGGATCCAGTTAAATCTGTCGGCCCAAATATGACGGGCTTTTTTCCGAATTGAATTGAATTTTGTGAAATAATATTTTTTGATCGATGAAATGAAACGAAGAATAGGATGATTCCACTAGCAATGGGCATTCGATATACATCATAGATAGGGAGTGGTCAATTTCAGTATGAATAATGTCAAAGGATGATGGGATATTAGTAAAAAATTAAAGGAGTGCTGAGATATTAAGTCTAAATATGGGGGTTTATCAAACATTCTCCCTTAAAAAAATTTGAATATTTGATTGTACTGCGGTCTCTTTGTGCATCATCCTAATGCTGAAGAGCATGGCTTTATCAATCTAGATTCCAATACTTCTTGTTCTCCCTTTAAAACACTTAGTTTTGGTGACAATCAGTCAGCAATTAGAGTCCTGCAATCTTTTAATGGTCTATTATTATGCACAAGTTTGCAAGCAAATTCAACTGACCACAACAGATTTCACAGCTACTATATTAGCAACCCCTCAATTCCCTAAAATTAATGGTGCTTTTAGAGTTTATCATGGGTTAACTTAGTATTTGATCCTTCAAAAAATCATTGGTGTAAAAAAATTTGCTTGTTTACAAGAAGGTAATAAAAGTAGACGTTTACTCAACAAAAACTAAGACCTGGAGATTATCTCAGTACTTCCATTGCATCAACTGGGGTAAATTTCGGACTTGGTGTGTTTTGGAACAGTGCCATCTCTTGAATACTTATTAGAAAAATTCTTTATATTTTGACGTTGATGAAGAGAAACTACGAGAAATGCCAATGCCACCCCTTCCTAGCGGATTGGATGAAAGGAGGGTTAGATACTTCGGAGAGTCCAATGGCCATTTGCATTTTATAGAGGTTTACAGTCCCTACACTGCTATTTTCAATGTTTATGAAATGGAGAGAGACTACTCCCGGTGATTCGTGAAGTATATGGTAGATCTTCGCACTATTGCAACATCATTTCCTGAGATGGTTAGGACTTATCTTAATCCAGGGAACTTGCATTACTATGCGTTCTCCATACTAAGTGTTGTAAGGGAAGAAAATGATGACTCATATTTGGTGGTGTACTTACCTAAGAAGGCAGTAAAACACAATTTCAAGGAAATGACTTTCAAGAAGCTCTATGCTTTTGCTCCGTAACCCTGTTCCCTTCAACATTGAAGATGACAGCACAATAGAATTTGGATGGTTTGACGCTTTCAATAGACGGAGAGTCTCTCTTTTGTTCGATGTTCCTGTTCAAAAGGAGCAGTTCATGTCATAGTTGGTTTTGTTGTTCTTCCTATTGTGGTTTCAAGTCTTGAATTTCGAGATACACATTCTTCATGATGAACAATAAGAAATGTTGTAACCAATGTAAATCATAATTAAATTGTTTAAATCCTTGAGTTTATGTGTACATCTGAAGTTGATCAGGCAGGTTTCTTCCAAGGTTATATACATCAGAACTTTATTGAGAATAGGAGTTTATATAAGCACTCTAGAAATTTACTTACACAATAGGTGAAATTTTTACCCTGATACGAGGGATGGAGTTTCAAGAGTATGGACTTGAACCCTTACCCTCTAATTGAAGGATAAAGGGCTCATAACACTTTGGCTATGACCTGGGTGGCTCCAAGGTTCCTTAATATGTAAAGAGGCAGCAACATCAATGTATAATCTAAAACTCATGAATTAGAAAAGCATGCTAGCCTTGCAGTTATATTTCCTTGAATATCTATAAATTAACAATATAGAGGGCATTTTTCTTAAGTTTTCCCTTGAAATCCAGGAGAATCTTTTAGAACCCCAACCACCATCAATTATCAAGCAAAACTTGCGAAAACTGAAAACTGTAAAAGAGATGAATAAAAAACACTTATTCCATCTTTAAAAGATGAACAAATTATACTTTCTAGCAAAGTTTGCAATCCAATATTGCTTCAAACGCCAATATCTGACCCAATCTACAAGATTCCTAAACAAAACAAGAACTTTTATCATGTTGGACCAAGTATATCACATTAATCTAACTTCATTTATTTGCTTTAACACCCTAAACAAATCAACAGAACCAATGAGGATTCTAGGACAGGCTCATTCAATGTATTAGCATAGAGCTAGGCCAACATTTAGCTTACATAATTTACAAACTCCCAAAGCTTAAAGTAGCTAGTTCATTTATTAGCCAACCTTTAGTTGCAGGAGAGCTCCTATGCTCTGCTTTTATGGCACCGCTCAAAGTCAGCTCTGCCTTTTAAAACTGTAGACTCAAGTTTCATTTTTTACATGTACAGCAATGTTTCCCTGTTAGCATTATTTTTATTGAAAATTTATCATATATCTTCTTTGATATTTAGAAAATTCACTGGTATATAAAAAATTTGTATATACCTTTTTTAAACCATTAATTAACCATTTATTTTATTAAAAAACTAAAAAACTCTCAAAATATAACTTTACATAAAAAATTAAATAGTTAAATAGTTAAAATTTTAATACTAAATTTTTAATTATTTATCAAAATGTTTACAAGATATTAAATTATTCATCTATATCTTTTCTAATGTTTTGAATTATTCGTCAAAATTTTTATAATATTTGAATTATTTTGAACTATATGTATATTTGAAATATAAATTAAATAATAATAAAATATCAATAAAAAAATAAATGAATTTATAATAATATTCATATTATTAATGTACTATAAATAATATTATTATTTATTTAATTAATTAATTAAATAAATTTTATTTATTAAATTTTAGAGATTTATTATTTATTTATTTTAAATAATTATTACTGTATAAGAATATAATTATTATTCTAGATATATTTTTGAAATTAGTAGGACTAATAAAGGTATCAAACTAAATCTTTAAGATTATAAAAGACTTTATTAAAAAATATATATATAATAATTATCATGTGCTTGAAAAAAATCATTATTTTATCAAAATATCCATAGGTTTAACAGTTAAGTAATAGTCAATCAACAGTTAACTATAGTAAACAAGCATTCGTAAGAGAGATATATGGGCTTTCTTTTTTAATTTATGTGTGAGTTTCTCAAATTTATAAAGAGATATATATTAGTTTTAATTTTATAAAAATTTAAAGATATAAATGATAATAATCTAGCAACTTAATTGATAGAAATAATTGATAGAAATAAAAGGGTATCTATCTTGCCCAAACTTTAAGGATATATTTTTTTCTAAATATCAAATGATACCTATCTATTTTTCCATACTTTAAAAGGTATCTGTTAATTTTCCTTGTTATTATTATCATCATCTTTATATATATATATATATATGGACTGATCGACAACTCTAAACTTTTATACTTATATTTACATTATTTGTAAATTATTGAATTTATACACTTTTCAATTGATGAAATTAAATTTAGTACATATAATTAATGGATCATTAATACAATATAATTAATGTTTAGGTTATATTCAATATCAATCATTAAATGTGTTCAGATCCAATAACCTATAAATGATGTAAAAAATTATGTATATATGTATTTAAATTAAAAAAAATAATTATGTCTTTTTATTGATCAACATGTCTTAAAAGAGTAATGTTAACGAAAAAAAATCCAGTGAAAAGTATTTCACTAACAAATATTTTCGATTTAAATTCTATTTAATATATAATTTTAGTTATAAGTATAACTATATTTTACCTCAACAAAATAGGAATCCTTAAATCTATCCTAATTTATTTTTAACTTTTGTCCATTTATTTATAGATAATCTTCAAACATACCATGTATATATATTAGTATGTACAAACAAAAGTCACATGATAATATGCAAATTAAAAAACAAGCAATAAAATCAACAAACCTGGATTAAAAAAATAAATTCAGGCAATAAAATACAAAATTTGAATAGAAAAAATCAAATCTAAACAACAATTATTAAACTTAGACAAAAGTATACAAAATCCTATTAAAAAAATCAACTCTAAACAACAATTATAAACCCAACAACAAAATACAAAATTATTTATACATTCTCCAATTCTTCTTGAGAAAATTTTAATAATATCCAACTCTTAAACTCAATTTTTTTAAATAACTACTATTTAAAATGTGTTTAAAAAATGATCAATTCAAAATTTTTTGAATCAAAATATTATTATAAATTTTTTTTCAAAAATGACCAATTATTAATTTTCTTCATGATTGAAACTTTCTTTGTGCTCAAAAGTATAATTTCGATCATAAAGAAAAATTTTGATTTTTTAATCATATTCGAAAGTACAATTTCAAAGTAAGGGTATTTTTGTTTCAAAAAAATTTAATTTGATCATTTTTTTAAATACATTTTGAACAATAGTCATTTAAAAAAATTAGGGTCAAAGAGCTGGTTCACTGCTATTAATTTTTTATTCTTATTTTACCTGTAACTCTGTTAACTCCGTTAACTTTGACGATAAATTTCTGTAAAATGGGGGCTTGCTGCTAATTTACACAAGATTAAGTTATATTTAAAAAGTAATTAATAAAAGAGGGGTAAATATGAAAATAATTCATTTACATTGTAATTTTTTAATGATTAAAGGAAAGACCTTCACGCGCTGAACGCGCAGGGCACTTCCAAATGCAGGGTCGTTTATATCCGTTAGGAATGCTCCAGAACTAAGTCAAGGCACAATCCTCAACTCTTGTCCGTAAACAACCACCAACGTGGCGATACGTAATTGGACGTCATAGTAACTAAGTCACAGGCTAGCTAATGCAGCAGAACCCGCTTGCAATTTTTGAATTCCACAAAGCGACTTTCTCATTCTCTCTCTACTAATAAATGAAACCGACTCTCCATCTTTCTCACTCTGAAAAAGAAAGGCCTTGACTCTGCTTTAATCGATTGCCTTTCAGCTTCTCAACAATCGTCTGCGGTATATAAAGAAGATAAAAAAGGAACAAGGTTTTGTAATCATTTGTCGTTATAATTTTATTTTTCAATTATTGATTCTGGTAATGATTGATTTTGTTGATTCTCCAACGGGGAGTATCAGATTTTATTTCAACAAATTTGTTTTCTTTATGTGTTAATTTATGTTGATTTTTAATTTATTGGATGCTTGAGATTACAGGTTTTTTATCGTTTTTTTTTTTCAAAATTGTTCCTTGTTTCTCGTGTTTTATATTGGATTATGATTATATGTGCAATGAAAATGGTCATCAATTAGGTTGATCAATTTTTTCTTTTGTTTTTTATTGCTTAAGAGTAATTCAATTCAAGAAAATGAAATAATTCTAGGGGAAAATTTTCGGCTAAATTGAATTATTCTGAATTGCTTTTCTAAATATCTAAAGAGACAAGCAAGAATTAAGAGGATGAAAAAATCAAGTCTACTAAGGTTGTGTTTGGAATGAGATAGAATTGTAGACTGGTGTGTTTATTGGAAAACTAGGTACAAGAATTATCAATTTCAAAACTCTGGTTCTATGTTCTATCAAAAATAGCACAAGGTTTTAAGATTTTTAAGTTTGGGCTTTGGAGGCTTAGCAGATTATTATTCATGTATCTTTCTTGACGTGTCATGTTTCTTGTATCTCTAGCTTGAAACAGGTTGTCTTGATACCATATTTGAAGCTTGGTTTGGGTCTTTGTTGTTGGATCAATGCCTTCCGCCACCTCTCCTCAGTGGCAAGAGAAGGCTAGTGATTTCTTTTCTTCCTCAGGTATCTTGATTAGGTCTTTAAACTTTATGGTTTACTTGGTTGCATTTTTTCTTTCTACCCATATGTGATTAACCTTTTACTGCAGGGGTGAAGCTTAAGCAAGCTGGGCAATCAGCTGGAACAATAGTTGGGGAAGTTGCAAAGGATGCAAAAGGTAATGTCACTGATGTAGCAGAACGAGTAGGTTCAGCAGTCAAAAGTCGATGGGCTCTTTTTCAGCAGCCATCCACCAGACATGCTATGCAGGAGCGTCTGATATCTGCTGCTGCTATAACTGGAACAGTTCTTAGAAGAGGATTTTCAGAAACAAAGGACAAAGTTGCTGTTGGGAAGATAAAAGTTGAAGAGGTAATAATGCTAGAAAGTTAGTTTATAGATTTTTATTAGGTATTCTGGAAATAGCTGTCACATCATAGCTGCAGTGTACTCTTTTAGGTATCGGATGAGTGCTTGACAATTACTCGCTCATCTAATGCATCTACTTTGTTTTATTTTTTCAACTATTCGAAAGATTTCAATCTTTTGTCTTTAAATTATTATATTGAAGGTTAAATATTAGTGATTTATGATATGATATGATTAACAATATCTATAAGTTCTGAAAATAATGTTTGATAACACACCGTAGCTATGGTTTTTCCCCCCCTAAAGTTAAGATGACGATGACACATTTGAGGTGCTGAATTTGTTTCAGGCAGCGAAAAAGACTGCACAAAAGAGTAAGACTATTTTGACTGATATTGAACGTTGGCAGAAGGTATAGGACTCTGAGGCAATATTATTACTGTCATAATTTTATTTTTGTTTCAACTTTCATGAAAAACCAGGATTCTACATTCTCACTTTGTCTCTCATTTGCAGGGAGTTGCAAGCAGTGATGGTAAGTTTTGAAAACTTCTCTTGCTTGGTGAATTGAAATTTGGTTTTCGGGTTTTTGTCATGTTTCACTCTATCTACTCGTTAGTTCTAGATTTTCCTATTGTACCTTTGTTTGGAGGATGATTAGGTGAATTTCATTTGTGTTGCTGTGGATAGGATACTATTATTGGGAACTAATGTTTTTGCACAGACCAAAAGTTTTACACAAACTGATGTTTTTCTGTATTTATCTTTGGAAGGCATGTACCCATCAGAAGTCAGTAGTTTAGGTGCATTTTTAATCATTTTCCAAATTTTTTGGCTGATGGATAAATGCTTGGAGTTCTGCAAAATGAACTTTACTGTCTTGGGCAAACCATCCATCACTCGATCTGACAGTAGTTTTTGTGAGAAAGAAGGTAGTGGCTAAGCAATAATGAACTGTGTAGTTTGATCTGTGAGTTGGTGTTAGTTCTCTTGATTTTATCAAAATTAGCTCCGTAGTTCAGGACATATGGCTCCTACAGTTCCACATTGCATTTACATATCTTAAATTTGTTGCAATATTTAGTGTCTTGTCTTTTCATAATTAATTCTTTACTGTTCAATTTTCACTCGTTTTCTTCCTCATTACACATGCACTCCATAAGAAATTTGTACCTCTAATATGCTTTTGCATTGGTTCATCTCTGTAGCCATAATTTCTTATATTTACTTTTATCCTCAGTATTTGGAGTTCCAATTGAGGTTATTGTACAACAACAACAGCATAGCAAACCTGTTCCACATATTTTGGTCAAATGTGCAGATTACCTCATATTATCAGGTGATTGCTATGAGAATTAAATTAAATGAAGCAAATTGGTCCGTCCTAAACATATGAAAGTGACAATAAATTGCATTTTGGAGAGTAACTATTTTTACTTTGACTTTTAGGATTAAATTCACAGTACTTGTTTAAAGCTGAGGGAGATAAGAAGGTCATTCAGCAGTTGGTTTCTGCATACAATCAAGGTATCTGGTGCACTTGTTTTCTTGGAGTTGATAGCTGTTACCTATATTTGATTCACATTATAGCTTGATATCTATCTCTTTTATATTACAGATCCAAATGCATTGCTGCCGGAGGGTGTAAATCCAATTGATGTTGCAGCTTTAGCCAAGTACTACCTTGCAAGCCTTCCTGAGCCACTGACAACATTTGAGCTCTATAATGAGATAAAAGGTGCCCGTTCTAGCATACACGCAATGAGGAATGCACTGAAGAAGCTCTCCAATGCAAACTACATGACACTGGAATATATTACGGCACTTTTGCTCCGTGTTAGCCAGAAGTCACTTCTTAACAAGGTAGGAAGCAGCTCTCTCTCTCTCTCTCTCTCTCTCTCTCTCTCTCTCTCTCTCTTTTAATTTTGTGTTGGTCCATGCATTTGCTTGTTAATTCTCCTCCGGGTAATACCTGTCATAACCAAATACAAGTTCTGTGTGTTACTTGAATTATAATATTACTATTTAAGTTGGTCAGCTTCATTTATTATCGCCTGCTGACTTTCCCTTCAGTTGCTTGCATTGCTTTAAACATCTACAAAAGGTTGTTGGCATGTAGATAAGTACCTGACAATTAATGCAAAGTGCTTGTTTAATTTTCTGAAGATGGATGCTCGAAGCCTTGCCATGGAAATGGCCCCTGTTATTATGTGGCAGAACGGGCGGAAACCAGAGGTTTATAGAAAATATTGGAGTCATGCATCCAGAAGCCCTTCGAAGAAGAACATGGAACCAGCACCTGCTTATAGTTCATGGGACATGCTTGCTGGTGAGAACTGTTGTCCCGTAAACATTAATGCTTTTGCAAATTATTTAAGTGAAACCAGTGCATGAATATGGCTTTAGACATGTTAATAAGACAAATTGATAAATTATTAGATATTCTGTCATGACTACTGTCCTCTGCAGTGGTCATCCTGTGTGCAACAAACTGTGAAACCATGCCATTAATAATTTCATTTTTTCAGAAAATGGAGAACTTTATCACAAAATTACAAACTGCTAAGACCTGAATAATTCTCCATTGTATTAGTACATAGCTATGACTGACATGATCAGCTGCAACTGGTGTGACTATTGTTTTTGAAAGATTTTACTGGTTTTGAAAAGCTTTTCTGGACTGGTTTAAATATTTGATTGTTGGATTAGAGAGGTTTGCTCCTCTATATATGTGACAAGCTCTGTTGTAATTTGAGAATGTGTCTTAGTCAAGGGAACTTCAAGTTGCCTCAGGGTCACGCAAGCAGGTCCCTGGGTTATATTGTTATATGCATAATACAATATTGGTTTGCTTGTAGGCTTCTGACTTGATTTCTTAGTTGCTATACCTTTCCTTCTGTAGGACATTTTTTATCTCACACCTTTTTATGCCTTGAGAAATATAGAAGAATTAGGTTCTTGCACTCCAAAAAGTTGTCTTAATCTGTTAACCTTCTTTTGGCATAGAGAATAAGTTCCTAGTTTTCTGTACATAATATCAAACCAAACATTCTGGCTGGAAAGGAAAATACTATATGTAATGAAGTGTCAATTGGATCCAAGAAAGAGACAGACAGCTTACAATTGCTTGAGGACTATAATTCATGGAACCTTCATTATCCGCAATAAAAATTGTTATGCCCAAGGAAGTGAGGAGATGGATCTTTCGGGTGAGTTTAACTTTACTGAAAAAAGAAAAAGAAGGGGGAATTATGCCAGATGGGAATCTGGCAACTCATTGTTGGGATTCATGAATCATAGATGGAAAAGTGGGAAAATGCATCAGAACTACATTATTTAAAATTTCACAAGCTAGGTTCTCATCTGCAGTGCAAATATGATCTTCAATTGGTGATTTCTTGTTTTTGCCTTTTTCCTCTTTTGATAATTTCAATTTCATACTAATAATGGCTCCTCTTGTGATGTTCTTATTAGATATGCAGTGGTAGCTAAAAGTACTTGTTATATGAAATAAAAAAAACCCTTGTATTCTGTTTTTTCTGATGGTGCAGAAGAGAGTGAAGATTTGGATGCCTCCTCTGCCATTCCTTTGGATGATGGCATGCCGATGGACTTTGGTGCCATCGAGGTTGTTCAGTGCCTAATAGAACAGCACAATGCGATTTTCACAGATGCAAATGAGACAGTTTGGAGGTGACTCAGATTCAGCCGTGATTTCTTTTCTGATGACACAATGAATGAATTCATCAAGTTTGACAATGTAACCAATATCTCAAGTTCGGCTTCTAAATTTACTACAGATGCCTACTGTGCAGTAACAGATGTGTTCTTTAGAAACTTGGGAGAATTTGGTCAGTATAGTGTGTAAATTTTAGCGATTAGAGTCCTATCATATTCAAAATTATTTGTAGTTAACCCTTTTTTGTTTTGGTTAATATTTATCGGTTTTGGAGCAGAAGCTCTAGCTTGATGCAATGAGTATTCTGCATTTGCAATTAAGAACATTGAACCATTGGTTTGGCCTTCTTGAAGATGCTTCGACTATTAGTGATGTGTGGATTTAGATGATTAAATTTAAAGAATTTATACAAACCTTGCTTGATTGCCCGTGTCATATGCTTGGGATATGTTAGTATCGTTTTAAAGCTGAAAAAAATAGTTGGTTATCATTTTAAGGTAGTGCTTGTTTTCTTTTATTGAATTATGAATTAATCTAATTTATGAATAGATTGAATGTTCTCTTTTTTTATTATTCAGTTAGAAATGTTAAAGGATTTGACGTTTTACTTAATTAAAAAAAGTGTATTAAAATTGTTATGAAGTTAAAAAAAAAGTAAAGAAAATAATCCCTAAACTTTTCATTATTATTTTTAATTAATTCTTTTCATTTTCGTGTTTAAAAAATAAATGTAAAATTTGTTTAGGAGTCCTTTTACAAACTAGAATCTGTAAAATAAATAGGTTTCACTTTTTAGGGTTAAATCATGTAATTGCTCTGCTTGTTTATAAAAACACATAAAATGTTCTTTCTTTGAATAATCAAATGGGAAATTCACTCATTCGTTTTAGAAGTACAAGGAACTGACAGATATTTTGAAAAGTTTGGGGTAAGACGACAGATACTCTGTAACTTCTATATTTGTTAATTAAGTTATCATTATTTTTCAACCACATAGACAGTGGTGACTATGAAATATACAGCCCCTTCGTATTACCGTGAAGTAAAGGGTCCGACATTTACAGCTTTGGAATTGTAATCCTGGAAATTACTAGTGGAAACAGAAAACGTAAGGATGACCTGTCTTAACTAAGCTTGATGCAGTGGATTTGTGAGCTGTATAGAACCGGGCAGATCCTCAGTGCAATTGATGAGTGACTGAATATGAATTTCAACAAGAAATGGAATGTTTATTGATTGTTGGATGGTGTGCTAACTCAGATTACAAGCATAGGCCATTAGCAAGACAAGTCGTTTTCTTTGATTTATTCATTTTATTAAAGAATTCTAAAAGTAAAGGATACGAGAAATCGATATAATGACAAACAATTTATTAAGTAATTAATTAAAAACAATGTTTAAATATAATTCTACTTAAAAAAAATAATATAGAAAAAATACTATTCTTAGAGTTTATTCTTATAATGACAAACAATTTTAATTTTGTTAAAATAAAAGACGTTTAGAGAATTTATAAAGGAGAAAAAATTACGAGACAAAAAAATAAATTAATTAATTATAATTATAATTTTAATAAGCTAAAAATTGTAGCTTAACTTAAATTCTTAGAAAATTAACACGAAGTTTAATTAAACTAAAATTCTTAAAAGAAAAATAATTGTAGTTTTTAATTTAAATATAGTAAAATATTTTAAACATTTTTAAATTTGAACAAACTAAAACAATCTAAAAAGTTTAGTTAAAATAAAATTCTTTAAAAGGTTTATTTCTCTAATATTTAAGAAAGTATCATTAAGTGTCTTTCGAGCTTGAACTTATACTTAGTGTTAATAATATTCATTTGAGGTATTAGAGTGAAACTATGTCTTGAACTCGATTTCTTTGACCTAAACTTCAATTATCACACGCTATTAATGACTTTGCGCTCACATCTTGATTGTCATAAAAGCTTTTAGAGAATAGCTCTATTCCTTGACGACTTTCACTCAAATGAATCCTCTAAATGTATACGTAACCTATACCTTACAAGAGCATGCTTGCCTTAGCTTTAGTCATGGTGAATACCATTCCTTAATATCACAAACCAGCACTTTTCCATAGAGATGAGTAAAAGCATATCTCCTCTAGGATATATTTATAATGTTAATGCTATAAAATCATATTGTATATTATTACTACCTATTGAAGCTCCTTCACGGGATCTCCTAATTATAAAGGTTAGGTCACCTCCTTAGATTACTTTCCCTTCTGAACTTAGGCCTATTTCCCTTGATAATTCTAAGATGGCTTTTCTTGAAAGCCCTTTTGTTAATTGATCAGCTATATTCAACTCTAATTTTATAAAACTTAAAGTAATAATAATATTCTTAATAAGAATTTTTACCTACTTATATCTCACTCTAATATGCCAATTCATTTTTTTTTTCATATGAAATTGCTTTACCAAATCGATAACAGCCTGACAATCGCAATGTATTGGAATAAAAGATTCTTAATCCATTCAACTTTTTTACTGAGTAGTATCTAAAGTTATAAGTTTAGATTCATAGTGCTTCTTAAGATTATGGTTTTTTTTATATCTCCATGAAACAACAACTCCTCCTAAAAGATTTATATATTACCACTAGTCAATGTTACATTTATGGTATCAGTTATCTAATTTGCATTACTATATCCTTCAATCACATTAGGATAACCTCAATAATATAATGAATAATCAATTGAAAACTTTTAAGATATTTGAATATCCTTTTTAAAATTCTCCTAATGTTCATTACTCGGATTATGAGTATATTTATTGAATCTCCTAACAACATATGATATATCAAGTCTAATTTTATTTGCTATGTATAATAAAAATCCTATGATCTGAAAATGCCTTAATTAAGATACATGATTATTTTGATTTTTCTTCAATTTCATACTATAATTATAAGGCGTAGAAACTATTTTACAATTAAATATTCAAATTTTTTTAAGGGAGAATGTTTAATAATTCCCCATATTTAGACTTAATATCTTAGCACTCCCTTAATTTTTTACTAATACTCCATTCATCCCCTAACATTATTCCTGTTAGAGATATATATTAGTTTCTAAGGGTATTTATATACTTTGACTTTAAACAATAAATTAAAAAAGTAAAAAAAAATAGTATTCACTTCTTTCTTATACTTTTCAATATTTTATCTCTTTTCCTTTATCCTTTTCAAAAAGTGTCAAAATAATCTAGGAAATTTATAATAAATGTAACACACATAAGAAATTGTATACATAATTTTTTTAAAAAGTCTAATATTTTTTTTATCATTAATATTTTAAGTTTGTGGCAAATGTGACACACACAATATATGTATTAACATTTTAATATTATTATTCTTAAAAAGTATTAATTTATTATGTAATTTTCTTAAACAACTTAACAGTTTTTTTAAAAATATATAATAATAATAAATTATAATTATTTTTCTTAAAAAAATTTATTTAACAAATTCCTTGCTCCCAACTCTAGAGGGAAGAGAATTGTGTTCTCTACTGATATATGATATATCGAATGCCCGTTGCTAGTGGAATCATCCTATTCTTCATTTCATTTCATCGATCAGAAAATACTATTTCACAAAATTCAAGTCAATTGGGAAAAGCCCGTCATATTTAGGCCGACAGATTTAACTGGATCCATCACCAACTTGATGTGGGCTTCGGCATAAAATCATTGGGCCCAGTGGCCCCTCCAGCTTGACGACAGTTGTTTGAACTGTGAGTGTTCTTCGATATAGTTGGACTACAATGTGTGTTCTTTTTTCCTCAAAATTTTAGAGATACCAGTCAACTAGAAATCTGGTAAATAAGTAAATAAAATTATCGTTATAATTTTAATAAACTAGAAGTTATAGTTTAACTTAAATTCTTAGAAAATTAGTACGAAGTTTAATTGAACCAAAATTCTTAAAGCAAAAAATAATTACCTTTTTTAATTTAAATATATTAAAATATTTTCAACGATCCAAAAGTTTTTTAGTTAAAATAAAATTCTTATAAAATGTTTATTCTCAATTTTTAAGAAAGCTAACAAATCCACGCAAATTTGATAGAATTATAATTAAATAAAAATAAAAATGTTAATTTTTTTTAAAAATTGCTTGAAAATAAATTAATAAACAGAAAATCTTACAATAATGCCGCCTAAAAGAAAATGAACTAACAGCAACAATCGAATTTATATATCAAATAATCAACAAATAAACATGAGCAAATAAAAAAAATTAAAATAATTTATCACGATTAAATGAAGATTTATTCTTCTTCAAATTAATGGAAATACTGATTTATTCCTTGAATGTTTTATTATCCTTAGTTACCCAATAGAATTACAGAAAACGAGAAAAAAGACGAAGAAAGAATTCTTCAGCAGTCATTGCAAAATGGAAGAAAAATGATGATATTATAAACACTTACAAAAAAGAACCAGCAATAAGAGTGTTGCTTCCTGGAATCAAATTTACAAAATGAAAACAAAGAAAAGTTACAGTGGTCAGTGTTTAAACAATTCCAATTCAGTGCTTCCCAAAAATGCTTTCAAATTCCTGATCGATATCAGAAAACAACTCTTCAACGTCAAGCAGTTGCTGTATCTTTGCTTCAGATTCAATCTCCTGCAAGGCTTCTTCTTCTCCTTCTTGTTCACCCATTAAGTGCTTATTCTGAGAACATTCATCCCCATCATGAATATAATACTCTGTGTCAACTTCTCCACTATGATTGCTGTTAGAGACCGGGTCTTCAAAGTCAAACGTAATAAACTTTAACAAGTCTTCAATAGGTGTTTCAGAAAAGTCAGAGTTGCTGTCAGTCTCTTCAGAACGTAGAACTTGCAGAACATCACTGGTACATGCTAACTCAACTGGTTGATTTTGTTGAATCCGAAGAGCTTCTTGTTCAGACTTTAAGCGTTTATTTTGGAGTTGAACGCTCTTATCACCGTGATCATCGTTGCTGTTGGAGATCGCCGTTTGTTTCAGCTTTCTCTTCCTCCCAGTCGCTCCCTGTCCCGGTTCATTCTTTTCACCGATTTGCTTCGACTTCCTCTGCTTCTTACCCAAATCGGCCTTCTCTTTTTGCTGCCCTCTATCGTTCTTTTTCATGGAACAAACAACGTAGTCCGTTGCCTTATGTGAATATTGCCCCCCCAGCAACGATGAATTAATAGTATATTCGTACATTATCCATCGGCCGTTCTGTTCAGAGTTGTTACCATCCTCGTACCGAAATCTCTTCTTGAACCCTAATATCTGTTTAGACCCACCATAAGCCATAACTGCCTTGGCTCCATCCTCACCCTGCCATACACCAGAAGCAATCTTTCTGTTATATCTCGAACCATTGGGACTCAATTTCTTCAACCGAGTGAAAAAATACAGAGCTTCATCTAAATCGTTTCCTCCATAAACGTTCCAAATATCCCACGGTTCTTGATCTCCGTAGAGATTGCACACTCTCACTCCATCATCATCATCGAGAACTGGGTTTTGTGTAATCTTACTGTAGAGGAAGTAATTCACCAGCTCCTGTTCGGTTGGACGAAATCTGTACCCAACTTTAGGCATCGCGGCTCAAATTTCCTCCCGTTTTCCCGAGAAAGAAAAACGTTGGAGAAATCAGAGAGCTAGCTCAAAAAGGATTGGAAAAGTAAATTTCGGGGGTAGGCTGAAGAATTTATAAGAACAGAACAAGTAAAGAACACCAGAATTTGGAAACTGTACGAGAAGAGAAGAACACCAGAATTAGGAAGCTATACTGAATTAGGAAAGCGTTGAATTGCTTGGAAAGTAAGTAGCTGCCGTGATATTTAGGCGCGCAGCGCAAGTACCAGATATAGCCGTTAATTGGCGGTGATGTTTAGGGCGCCAAAGCGCGTGATGTTCACGCTATGTTATAGCCGTTGCAACAAGTTCACAAATTTTGAAATTTGATTTTGGTAACGCGGTTTTGTTTGCAGTGCACGTGATATGCACGCGTCAAGCTTTTTACTAAAAATTATATTTATTTATTTTTTAAAAAAAAATGTTTAAAATGTAATTTTAGTTATCGGAAATATTGGACTCATGCGTCCAGAAGCCCTTCGCCTTCGGAGAAGAACATGGAACCAGCACCTGCTTATAGTGCCTGGGACATGCTTGCTGGTGAGTTTTTGTTCAACTTTGGACATCCTTTGCACCTGCTTAAAAAGGTTGATCTAATTTTGTATGCTTTTTATTGCTTAAAAATAATTCAATTCAAGAAAATGGAATAATTGTAAGGAAAATTTTCTGCTAAACTGAATTATTCTGAATTTTTTTTCATAAATATCTGACGAAACAAGCAGGAATTAAGAAGATGAAAAAATCGAGTCTACTAAGGTTATGTTTGGAGACTGTGTTTCTCGGAAAACTAGGTTCAAGAATTTTCAATTTTAAAATTCTGGTTCTATGCTCTACCAAAAATAGCACGAGGTTTTACGATGTTTAAGTTTTAGCTGTCGAGGCTTAGCAGATTATTATTCATATGTCTTTCTCGACGTGTCGTTTTTCTTGTATGTCTAGTTTTACGATGTTGTCTTGATGCTATATTTGAAGCTTGGTTTGGGTCTTTGTTGTTGGATCAATGCCTTCCACCGCCTCTCCACTGTGGCAAGAGAAGGCTAGTGATTTTCTTTTCTTCCTCAGGTATCTTGACTAATTCTTTAAAAATCTATGGTTTGCTCGGTTGCATTTTTTTGTTTTCCATATTTGATTAACGTTTTAATGCAGGGGCGAAGCTTAAGCAATCTGCGCAATGTCCCAGTGGGGGAAGTTGCAAAGGATGCAAAAGGTAAGGTCACAGATGTAGCAAAACTCTGGAAATAGCTGTCACATCATAGCTGTAGCGTACTCTTTTAGGTACTAAGGAATGGGTGTTGGACACATACACTCTCATCTAATGCATCTAATTCGTTTTATTTTTTCAACTATCTGTTATATTTTCATTTTTTGTCTTTAAATAATTATATTGATCGTTAAGCATTAGTGATTTATGATAAACAATATCTACAAGTTCTGAAACTAATGTTTGATAAGACACTGTAACTATGGTTCTTTTCTTCCCCTAAAGTTAAGATGATGACGACACATTTGAGGGGCTGAATTTGTTTCAGACCGTAAAAAAGACTGCACAAAAGAGTAAGACTATTTTGACTGATATTAGGCTTTGACAGAAGGTATAGGACTCTGAGGCATTATTATTATTGTTATAATTATTTTTTCTTTCAACTTTAATGGAAACCAGGATTCTACATTCCCACTTTGTCTCCCATTTCCAATGAGTTGCAAGCACTGATGGTAAGTTTTGAAAATTTCTCTTGCTCAGTGAATTGAATTTCGTTTTTGGGGTTTCTGTCATGTTTCACTCTATCCACTAATTAGTTCAAGATTTTTCTACTGTACCTTCGTTTGGAGGATGATCAGGTGAATTTCATTTGTGTTGCTGCAGATAGGATACTATTATTTGAAGCTAATGTTTATGCACAGACTAAAAGTTTTACACAAGCTGATGTATCTGTATTTATCTTTTGGAATGGAATATACTCATTAGAAGTATGTAGTTTAGGTTCATTTTTAATCATTTTCCAAATCTTTTGGCTGATGGATAAATGCTTGGAATTCTGCAGAATGAACTTTATTTTCTTGGGCAAACCATCCATCACTGGTTCTGACAGTAGTTTGTACTGGTCTGGGAAAGAAGCTGGTGGCTATGCAATAATGTACTGTACTGCATAGTTTGATCTGCGAGTTGGTTCTAGTTCTCTTAATGTTACCGAAATTAGCTCCGTAGTTCAGGATATATGGGTCCTACACTTCTGCATTGCATTTACAGCTCTTAACTTTCTCGCAATATTTATCTTTTCTATATTTATTGCTTTGCTCTTTGATTTTCACTCATTTTCTTCCTCATTAAACGTGTACTTAGTTGCCATAAGAAATTGTATATCTCTAATATGCATTTGCGTTGGTTCACCTCTGTAGTCATAATTGCTTATATTTACTTTTATCAATATTTGGAGTTCCAATTGAGGTTACTGTATAACGACAACAACATAGCAAATCTGTTCCACGTATTTTGGTCTAATGTGCAGATTACCTCATATTATCAGATAATTGCTAAGAGAATTAAATGACGTAAATTGGTCCGTCTTAAACATATGAAAGTAAATATAAATTACTTTCCGGAGAGTAAAGATTATTGCTTTGACTTTTAGGATTAGACTCACAGTACTTGTTTAAGGCTGAGTAAGATAGGAAGGTCGTTCAGCAGTTGGTTTCTACATACAATCAAGGTATCTAATTCAATTTTTTTCTTGGAGTTGATAGCTTTTAACTATATTCGAGTCAAATTACAGCTTGATATCCATCTCTTGTATATTACAGATCCTAATGCATCACTGCCGGTGGGTGTAAATCCACTTGATGTTGCAGCTTTAGCCAAGTACTACATTGCAAGCCTTCCTGAGTACTGACAACATTTGAGCTCCATAATGAGATCAAAGGTGCCCGTTCTAGCATACATGCAATGAGAGACGTACTGAAGAAGCTCCCCAATGTGGTCTACATGACACTGGAATATATTACTGCACTTTTGCTCCATGTTAGCCGGAAGTCACTTCTTAACAAGGTAGGAAGCAACTCTCTCTCTCTCTTTTTGAAAAGACGTTTACAGGAAATATTGGAGTCATGCATCCAGAAGGCCTTCGAAGAAGAACATGGAACCAGCACCTGCTTATAGTGCATGGGACATGCTTGCTGGTGAGTAATGTTGTCCCATCAACATTAATGCTTTTGCAAATTATTTAACTGAGACGAGTGCATGAATTTGGCTTTAGACATGTTATCAAATAGGACAAATTGATAAATTATTAGATATTCTGTCATGACTACTGCTGCTGTGGTCGTCCAACGTGCAACAAACTGTGGAACCACACCCTTAATAACTTCATTTTTTCAGAAAAAGAAAAACTTTATAACAAAACTATAAACTGTAAACACCTAAATAGTTCCCCATTGTATGGAGTACATAGCTATGACCGACATGATCATTTGCAACTGGTGTTACTGTTGTTTTTGAAAGATTTTACTAGTTTTGAAAAGCTTTTCTGGACTGGTTTAAATATTTGATTATCGGATTAGAGAGGTTTGGTACTCTATATATGTGACAAGCTCTGTTGTAATTTGAGAATGTATGTTTTAGTCAAGGGAACTTCAAGCCGGCCTCAGGCTCAGGTAAGTAGGGCACCTGGTTATATTATTATATGCATAATACAATATTGGTTTGCTTGTAGGATTCTGACTGATTTCTTAATTGCTATACATTTCCTTTTGTAAGACATTTCCTATCAAATACCTTTTTAAGCCTTGAGAAGTATAGAAGAATTAGGTTCGTATACTCCAGAACGTTGGTCTTAGTCTGTTAACCTTCTTTAGTCTTAGTTTGTTAACCTTCTTTTGGCATAGAGACTAAGTTCCTAGTTTTCTTTACATACCATCAAACAAAATGTTCTGGCTGGAAAGGAAAATGATATATGTAATGAAGTGTCAATTGGAGCCAAGAAAAAGATGGACAGCTTATTATTTCCGGAGGACCATGATGCATGTAACCTTCATTATCCATGATAAAAATTGCTATGCCCGAAGGAAGTGAGTAGATAAATCTTTCGGGGTGAGTTTAACTTTACTGAAAAAAGATAATGCCAGATGAGAATCTGGCAACTCATTCTTGGGACTCCTGAATCAGAGATGGAAAAGTGGGAAAATGCATCAGAACTACATGATTTAAAATTTCAAGGACTAGGTTCTCATCTGCGGTGTAAATGTCATCTACTTTGCAATGGTGATTTCAGTGGTTGTTTTTTCATTTTTTCTTTTTTGATAATTCAATTTTATACTAATAATGGCTCTTCTTGTGATGTTCCTATTAGACATGCAGCGGTAGTTTAAAATAATTGTTATATGAAATAAGAATCATTGTACTCTGGTTTTTCTGATGGTACAGAAGAGAGTGAAGATTTGGATGCCTCCTCCGCCATTCCTTTGGATGATGGCATGCCGATGGACTTTGGTGCCATTGAGGTTGGTCAGTGCCCAATGGAACAGCACAATGCGATTTTCGCAGATGCAAATGAAACTGCTCGGAGGTGACTCAGATATTCAGCCGTGATTTCTTTTCTGATGACACAATGAATGAATTCATCATGTTTGACAACGTAACCAATATCTCAAGATCAGCTTCTAAATTTATACAGATGCCCACTGTGCAGTAACAGATTTTGTTCTTTAAAAGCTTAGGAGAATTTTGTCACTGCGGTGTGTAAATTTTAGTGATTAGAGTCCTATCATATTCAAAATTATTTGTAGTAAACCATCGGTTTGCCTATGTCCCTCTGCATATGGAGTATTGCTTGCTTCTTCATTCTCTATCAGATTCGGAAGGCTCGAAATAAGCTGGTTTTTGAAGAGCAAAGAACCTCTGTTTCTCATAGTATTACTTTCTGCAAGTCCTTTCTCTTAAGTCTTGGTCTCCTTGTCCAGGTTTTTTTTTTGTCAGTTCTTGATTTAAATACTGTTCGGTTGCTTGGAGTTGATGTTAGAAGATGTAGAGCTCCTAATATAGTTCCAATTCTGTGGTTACCTCCAACCAAACCTTTTGTTAAAATAAGTAAAGATGGTGTTTCAAAGAATAATTCTGGTGCTGCGGCTTGTGGTGACGTCTTCCGAGACTATCAAGATTGTTTTTTGGGTGCTTTTGCCATGAACTTGGACTGTCAATCTTCATTCTTTGCAGAAATTATGGGTTGTATTCAAGCTATTTCTCATGTTAATTTTATTTGGTCGGAAAGTGACCCATTTGCTGCTCTCTCTTGCTTGCTTAGTTCTAACTTTAATCCTCTTTAGCGTATTAGAAACGATTGGTCAAATTGTAAAGCTTCACTCTCTAAGATTTCCTTCTATTCCACGTACATTCTTGGTGAAGGTAACATGGTTGCATATTATGCCGAATTTGGGCCTCTATTCTTCAGGTTCTACGTGGTTTGACATCTTTTCTCTACAAATAAAAAATCTTCTTTTTAAAAATTGTTGGGGTTTTTCCAATTTTAGATTTTCATGAATTTTGTTTCTTTGTCTTAAGAGGTTTTTCTTATACTCAATTTCTATCTTGTATTGAATCTTTATTTTTTTTCTTTAATTAATTCCCCTTGGAATTTTCAAAAAAAAAGAATTAAGAATTTATGCAAAGCCTTCTTGGCTGCTTGTGTCTCGTGTACTAAGGGATATGTTAGATTGTATTGTTTTAAAGCTAAAAAAATGTTTGATAATCATTTTTAGAGTTCACTTTTTGGTTAGTATCTAACATTTTGTATTTTTGTGATTTTATTCATAATTGGTGTAGTTCTACATCTCTTTTTCTTTTTCTTTTACGATTTAATTGTTTTAATTGTAGCATAAAAATATCTATCGTTAAATCAAATTTAAAATATTATAATGTTACATGTGAAATATTCACATTGCTAAGTTTGCTTCAGATAAATTATTGAGAAATTTCCCAATTTAGCTATGTTTTATAGGCTTTTTTTTCAAAAACACCCACGTAACAAAACATATTTTATTTTTAATCAAACGGTCACAATTTTGATAGTGTTTTGGTTATAAAATTTTGGTCTGTTAAAGATTGAAAAATGTTTTGTCATGTGGCTATTTTTATAAAACGTGATTAAATTGAAATCTTTAAATTATTTTAAGTTAGGTTTTTTTATTATGGAAATATGAATTAATCTAAATTATGAATAAATTGAATGTTTAGATTTGTATGTAATGCTCAATTTTTTTTTATTTAGATAAAAACATAAAAGAGTTTGATTTTTTACTTAAGAAAAAAATGTATTAAAATTATTACTAAGTTAGAAAAAGTAAAAAAAATAATCTCAAAATTTTAAGGATTGTTTAATATTATTTTTAATGAATTTTTTTTGTTTTCATTCTATAAAAATGAACGTAAAACTTGTTTTGCGGTATTTTCGCAAAATAAAATCTATAAAACAAAGGAAATAGGATTTACTTTTTAGAGTTAAACTAAAAAAAAGCACACTAAATATTCTTTCTTTAAATAATAAAAAATTTGTTTGTAAATGGTGGGGCTAACGTGTAAGTGTTTAGCAAATGTTGTCTTCATTTGTTGTTTTGACAACAATCAGGGACTAAATTGTTAATAGCCCATTCCTTTCTAACAAACCTACTGTACTTGCTTTCTCCTTCAACGCTCTAGAACAGCTTCCAGCTCTCCCTTTCAACAAAGCAGGTGGAGTTTCTTCTTTTCTTCTTTCCTTCTTTGGTTTCTTCTCCTCCGATTTCTCTCCTTAGAAGCTTTTGGCTTATGTAATTTAGTCTTTTGTTGGGCTATAATTGAAGATTATGATGTTTTTACTTCCAAGTATTTGGTAGCGTTTTGTTTTAACCCCAATTTCATTTTTATTACATTATGTATAGTAACTTGAAGTTCTGTCATACGGTTCTAGAAGCTTCTATGCTGGCTGAAATTTTAAAATTAGGCACAATTCTGCTTCATTTCATGAGTTTGACTACATATTGATTATTTCATTTGTGCTTTTGGGTATTTACTATACGCATGTGTTTTAGTCCTAAATTATTGTATTCTGTATGTTCACATAGATTTCTGTGAAAATATTTGGTATAGATTATGAAGCTTGAAGCTTTCATGAGTTGAGTTGCGTGAACTGTGATGGTTACAATGTGATTAAAGAATTGTGCATTTCATTTATACAGCAATCCAAATTTGATCTTAAGTTTTCTTTGTCTATTTTGATATAATTTTGGTGAAAACGAGAGATTATGGTTTGGCAAATTTGTTAATGGTCTGATGAGTGTCAAGTTAGTAGAAATAGCGTTAAAAAAATATTCATTTCGGGGAATTTTCGGGACCTTTTTCTCCTTTTCCTTCTTTTCTGATAGTGATTAGGGATTAAGTGATATTTTCTATGATACCCTCTATCTAGATTGATGTAGTTAAAGTATAGCATGGATGAGAAGGGAACTAAACATTACTGAGTTCCCCACCTGTCCTTTTAACTTCATTTAGAAGACTGTATTCTCATTCTTTTCAGTTAGTCTTGAAATTTCAAATTCATGTTATCAATGTATTTCCTGCCTGACATTTAGGCAACTTCAGGTTAGATGATTTGAAACTTTAAGAATTCTCTTTAATAATCCACGTGAAAGACCTTAGGATACTTTTGCCTGCCAAAATCTTAATTTTGTGATTTAAGATATTATTGAAGTGTATTTTAAATCATGTATCCCAAAAAAGTGTCTGATTCTTCATCATTGCAGCAGCTTATGTCTGTTAGTGTTATGCAATGGTAGTGGCAGGATTAATGAATCCAACTTTTGTCATTCCAATTTTTCATTATCAGTGTTTAGTGAGATTCCAGGTGATTATTGTTTCTGTTATTGCAATAGTTGCTGGTCCTGCACTTGGTCCTTGTTCTGCTATTAAAATCTGTCACATTATAGTGACAGGGAATCTTTTGGATATATATGTAATTCTGGATGTATTTTTATATTGATGTTAATTAATATAATATTTCCAGGAATTATATTAATACATATGAAATTATTTTAGACATTATTTATGTGTCACAGTATTTAATTTAATTTGTAATGTAAGGACAATGACAACTTAATATACTTCTGTTAATGCTGAAATATGGAAGATGTTCATTAATTTATTTTGAAATTTATTTTATATGTATAATTTAATGCAAAGTAAATTTTATTAATTGAATTTGATTAGTTAATGATCTTGAATGGTTTCATCTTATATAACTTTTGAAAGACAGGTATAACTTATAGGTTTAGTAAAACTATTTTTGACAATTGTTCTACCCAACAAATATTCGTTGTTTTTGTCATTTGCAATTACATGTACTGAACGTGTTTTTATTGTTTTCATTTTCATAATACAGTTTCCAGAAAACAATACCAAATGCATTTTCCAATCTATATTACAGCAACTGACAAACACCATTTTCATTTTCATTCTTGTTTTATAAAAATTGCAGCTGAAAACAATACTCAACACGCATTAAATTTCTCCTTCAGTTACACCATTTTACTGCCAATTATTGATCTGTTTTCCTCTTCATTCACAGGAACAGCACCCATATCAGGGTTTTGGAGCTCAAATGCAGGCAATTAGATTAGAATGTTTTTGTTTCGAAAAATATCTTAAGAGCATTTAGTTATTCTATTCTCAACTCAAGAATTGTATTAGAATCCTAAAGCTGTAATTTACGTATTGAAATTTATAAGTTGAACAAACTTTGTGCTGCTCTATGTCCATCAAACTTGTCTTTCTGTTCACCCTCTTCTCTTTCTCGGTAATCATAACATTAGTCTCTTTGTCAATAAGTATTTTCATCATATCTTTTGATTTTATTGTTATGGAGGTTTTTGTCCAACTTCTTTATTATAATTCTTTTACTTTATACTTTTTATATCAGGTTTTAGGAGATGGGGATGGGAATTCAGGGAAGTACCCAATAGTGGTAAGCACGTGGCCTTTCACAGAGGCTGTAAGAGCTGCTTGGAGGATTGTTGATAGTGGTTTTTCTGCTGTTGATGCCGTCACTGAGGGTTGCTCTGCTTGTGAGGAGTTGAGATGTGATGGTACAGGTGGGATTACAATACTTGAATTGGATGTAATTCTGTCTGTTCTGTGTTCCTTTTATGGTTGTTACTTTATGGATTGAAATTGCTATATGATTTTTTTTTTAAGCATATGGTATGATGTTTGGACCATCAATTACTAGTTTCATTAGTTGTTTCCTGGTTTCAGTGACATATTTGTTTATATTCAGTTGATAATTCTTGTCTGTCAGAAGAAAATTTTGGACTAGGAATGCTAATTGTTGAAACTACAATTTCGGTTTCAATCATTAATATGCATCTTGATCTTCCTAAAAGCTGATTTATTTGCTTTCTTTACAACAAAAAGGTTGTACCTGCATTTGATTTCTTGAATATACGAATGATATATGAACTGCCTTTGAAGCTTTTTGTGAACATATGATCTCAACTAAAAGATGTTATGATAAACTACTAATCTTGTAGTTTCTGAATTCTAGGTTATTGTAGTTTCAATAAGCATGCCATCTCATTGATGATATGAATCTGGTGTGAACAGTGGGGCCTGGTGGAAGTCCAGATGAAAGTGGAGAGACTACAATCGATGCCTTGATCATGAATGGGGTAAGAACCTTCTACAAGTTCCATTTGTCAACATAATTTTTTTCTTCTTGTGTATGGTTATTTGTTAATTAAGAATGACGTCTATCATGTGTTTTGGTAAGGACATGCATAGGTCACAATGGAGGTCGGAGCAGTTGCTGCCATGAGATATGTGAAAGATGGTATCAAAGCAGCAAGATTGGTGATGGAACATACTAAACACACTCTCCTTGTTGGGGAGAAGGCATCAGCATTTGCCATTGCAATGGGTCTGCCAGGGCCCACAAATCTTAGTTCGTTAGAGTCTATAGAGAAATGGGGCAAATGGAAAGAAAACAGATGCCAACCAAACTTTTGGAAAAATGTTGAACCTCTACACAGTTGTGGTCCTTATCATCCAAAAGGTAACATGGACCTTGGTGTGGCAGCATGTTCTCAGGAAAATCTAATGGGAATTATTGAATCAAGTTCATCCCATATCGGTCTTCACAACCATGACACCATATCAATGGCTGCTATAGATAAAGTAAGTTCGTGAACATGAATCATGTATATATTATGCATCTACACGTGGCTGTCTTATTTGAACAATTTTCTTTGCATATATAGATGGGGCGTGTTGCTGTGGGCACATCAACTAATGGAGCCACTTTTAAGATCCCTGGCAGGTAAGGTTTAAATATAAGGCCTAAGGACACCTCATTGTCAGAATTATTTATAATCCTTTTATGCATTGTTTCAGTGATACTTATTGTGGGCCATATATATTGTTCAGTAAATTTCTCCCCGTCAGCCACTGCATAAATTGGATATGGGAGGATCAGGTTCTATTCCTCAGTATAAGAATGTTAACAGAAACAGTCATTTGGCATGATAAAGAAGGCAATGGTGACTCTTCCTTCTCAATGCTAGTTGCTGATGGAGGAAGAGACCGTTATGAATATAGATATAATGAATCCAAATTAAGATCTGCTAGCAACAAGAAATAGAAGTATGTCTTCCAGTTTTGGGGTAATATGGGTTTCAGTTATCTTTCCGAATACCAAAAAAATGGGGGTACATATAACCTTTATAGACAGAAAAATATGTTAATAAACATAAACCTGTGGGTGGTATTCTCCCATTCCTGCCATTTCACTTCAAGGGTTAATCAATGGTCAATTTTGCATTTAAAGCTTTATGAAGTATACCTTGTAGAGCCAATCAAAAGTAACATTATGCTGTCAGATGATTTATCATTTACCGATCATGTTGTGAAGTTTCTTTAATTGGTTGCAGGGTGGGTGATGGACCAATTGCAGGATCTTCAGCATATGCTGATGATGAAGTCGGTGCCTGCGGTGCAACAGGTGATGGTGACATCATGATGCGCTTCCTTCCATGGTAATGTATTCCTCATTACTCAAGTTTTCAAAACCTTTGGCTTTAGAAGTATTTTGGTCCTCGTCAGTTGAGGAAAACTTGAACGTGTATGATACCTTGACCCGAAAAGCCCGCATATTATAGAAATGCTCCTACTTCATCCAAACTTCTGCAACAGCACACTCGCAAACTATGAATACGTATTGTCATAATTAAATTTTAACTGCAATTGCCTATATTCTGCCTAATATAATACATTTAGCACTTAGTACAGTGTAAAGCTTCTCTCTAGGTTAAAACACTTCCTACCCCAACTAGGCTGGAGAATCTCCTGTATTGAAACTTCTTTCTTTTTTCTCTTATTTTCCCTTTTAAATGAATCTTAATTTGTGTAAGATGTATTTTTTTCAGTTATCAAGTTGTGGAGAGTATGAGACAAGGAATGGAACCAATACTCGCCGCTAAGGATGCAATATCTCGAATTGCAAGAAAATTTCCTGATTTTGTTGGGGCTGTTGTTGCCATCAACAAGAATGGTGTGCATGCTGGTGCTTGCTATGGATGGACATTTCAGTACTCAGTGAGAAGCCCAGGAATGGAAGATGTGGAGGTTTTCACTGTTCAACCTTTAAATAGCAGCTGTAATTTAATTTGCAATAAGTGATGCTTTGTATGATACTCCAAATTATTTATCTTATTTTCTTGATATACCAATATCTCTGAAGCATATTGATGAACATGATAAAAATAACATGATATATGAGAACTCTTAACATTTTGAGTAGGAAGTTGAAGTTTGTTGAAGTGGATTGTATTGTTGCAAATAGTTATTACCTTATTATTATTATTATTACTCACAATTTTTTTGTATTGTAAATATTACTTATTACAATTTATTATAATTAAAATAAAAATATGAATAGTTATTATTAATATTATATAAAAACTAATCAGTTAAAAAACAATTATACGATATAATCTTCTATTGAAATAATTTACTTGATTCGTATATTATGAAATCTATTAAATTTAATATTCCTTTACAAATAAAATAAATATTATGAAAACAAAATTAATATAATGCTACAATTTTTTAATAAGGGGAAGAGAAATTGGCATGTATTCTCCAAATCTGAAGAAATGGTAAACTCTCCGATGTTTGGAGGGTGGAGAGATATCGCTGTAACTTAAATATTGCTTCATTTGACTTAATTTTTCATTATCATTTCGTTCCTATACTTTAATGAAATAATAAATTAATATATAATTTTTTTCTAATTATAACAATTTAATTTCGTTGTATGTAACATACAAAAGACTAAAACATTAAAATTCAAATTTGTTATTTTAAAAAATTCAAAAACTAAAATGTTAACAAGGATTTGAGAGAAATTTAGATGATTATTTTGTAGGAAAAGATGAGAGTTACTAGGAGTATTTATGTAATATTAAAAAAAATATTTAAAAAAGAAAAGAATAATAAATTATAATATGTGAACTAAATTTGATACATTAATATATTTAAAATGTGTTAGTATTGTTTAAAAATATATTTATTTTATTTAATAATTTAACTTAACTTTTTTTAAATTAAAAAGAGAAAATTTTAGTTTATCACTATTTATAATAAACATAAAGATTATTTTCAATTAGTTACACTAAATTTGCCTATATTTTATTATAATAAACAAATATTCTAACACTAAATTATAGTATACAAACATTGAAAATATCTCATTAAATTACATACTTTTAACATTGGTCTAAAATTTTTAACGGTGTAAGAACATGATTAAAATATTCTTATATATTATAAAAAGATAGAAAATAATATTTATAACCTTAGGATATGAAATTAATCATATCGCTTTGGTGTTTCTAAATGGCGGCCAACTAAATACCTCTTGTTTTCTCACTAATTAAGGATGACAATTTTTTCTAGAGGATCGGGGGCCTGTGAAGGCCCGACCCATTCAAATCAGAGATGGAAAAATATTTTATCAAAATATTAGAGATCAGGTCGGGTTTGGGGATAAAAATTCATCCCCGTTTTGAAATTGGGTCGGGAACGGTACGAGGATGGTCCTCATTTCCCGACCTAGTCCACGATTTCTCGATTTCAATTTCAAAATTTTTGTGGCTAATTATGTAAACATTCATTTTATTTAATAAATTATTACAAAAATTTTATAATTTTTATTTTAGTTAAATAAGTCCTTCAAAAAAGTTAATAACTTTTTAATTTAGTCTATTAAGTTCTTTATAATTATTTATGAATTTTTAATTTAATGAATTTTTAATTTTTTAAATTTATTTTCTTAATGAATAAATTTACTAAAACAATTAAAAATTGAATAATATTTAATAATTAAATTTAGAATAATAAATTTTGATAAATAAAAATATTGATGCCAAACAAAATAATGGATTTGTAATTAATGAATTATTATGTTGTCATGAGTAATATAAGATTAACAAAACAAATAAACTTTTAAAGATTTTTTTCTCTTTAGATTTCTTTTTTTTACCAAACAAAATACTTTTATGAAAAATTATTAAAAAATAAAGAACTCTAAGATTGATTTAATACATTTCTCTAACTTTATTAGTTCAATTAAAAGTTATATCATAATTTACTACTACAATTTTTTTTCTATTTATATAGGTTAATAAAAATATTATAATAAATTATCAATCAAATTAATGATAGTTATTATTTATCTTATTTTTTACAATTAATTAATGAAAAAATAAATGTTTATTTTTATTATATTATTTTGATGATATGTAAAATGGTGATTCTATATTTAAATAAATAATTAATTATTAATAAAAAGATATAAAAATATGATTTCTATTATGTTATTTGATAAAAGATTAAAAATTGATTATGTATTTTTAATAACAAATCAAAAATTGATAATTGTAGGAAATAATTTTTGTTAAATACTTTAAACATGTAGTCAAAATAATAAATTTAATACTTTAAATATGTTTTTGTGATACTTGTAATTTGTATCAATATACTCTTTATTTTTTAAAATTTTACATTATATATATGTAAAATAATTTTTTAATTTAAAACAATTTATATATTTACCTTTATATAATTTAAATTATTTACTTAATCTGATTTTGTGTTATGATATTTGATAAAAGATTAAAAATTACCCACATATAATTTAACTAAATTTTAGTTACAAAACTTATTAAATAAGAAAGAGTGGCTCAATGGGTAAGTGATACAATGATTCCCCTTTAAGTTTGCAGTTTGATCCCTCAAAATTACAAAAAAAATTCTTAAATTTTTTGGTCAAACCGAGGTCCAAATTAGGTCGGGAGCCCATGGGGATCCCCGGTATAAATTGGAGACATCCCCAACCTGTCCCCAAATTAAAAAAAGAAATTGGAGATAGGTCGGGGATGAGGATGGTCTGAAAAAAATTTTCTTAAATTTTTCGATTAAACCAGAGTCCAAATCAAGTCGGGGCCTGCAAAGATCCTCGGTCTAAATTGGGGGCATCCTCAACTCACCCCTAAATTAAAAAAATCGGGGATGGGGATGGTCCAATCTACTTGGGGTCGAGACTGGGAATGGGGATCCCCAACGCATTACCATCCCTATCATTAAACCAATCAACCACATTATTATTTTTTTCATTTTTATTTTTACAAGACAAAGGAAACAAAATTGTATCCACTTAAATAGAACTTTACTTCTCCTATTTCTCCCATCATAATATCTTTCTCTATTCCTTTTTCCATACATAGGGGTAACAATTCGAGTAACTAGATCATGTTCGTATCATGTTAAATAGTTAATCACATAAAAAATATTCAACTCAAATATAACCCATTTATTAATCGTATCAAGAGTTCTTAATACGAATATGACTCGTTTAATAAACGGATAACACGACAAGACCCATTTATCTATTTATTAATTGGGTAATCGGGTTGTCGAATCAACATGACCCGTTTACTCGTTTATGTGATATATTTATCCGTTTACTCAATTATATGACTTATTAACCCATTTACCTATTTACGCGAATAAGTTACAAAAATTATTTTTTTAATTGTAATTTTATCCATTAAAATAATTAAAAAATAGTATACTACCTATCCAAAAAAATAAAATAATGCATAAATCAATGAGACATATTTCAAGGAATTCACCAACAAGCCCAGAAACCAGTAAAATACAATAATTGTCCTAAAAATATCAAGATACAATATTCTCTTATTAATTACATCAAAGTCAAACAAAACCATTAAAATTTAAAATACTGCAACATTGTATTTGTCATCCTTTCAAATAAGTTGAAAAAGAAAATAGAGAGCACTAATAGTAGTAGCTAAAATACTGAAAAATAATTTAAAAATAATAAATTTGACAAAAATATAAATTTAAAGTAGTGAAAAATATTAAATAATCATGATCAAACTTGCTAATTATTATTCAAAGGAACACTTTCTTTTGATAGAACAATAAGAGTTCTTAAAATTGACAAATTAATTATATTCTCAGTGAGATCCTCCAATTTGACACATGAATTTATTGCATCAACTTAAAAAATATAAATATTAAGAATAATAATAATAAAGAATTTGTTAAATTAAAAACATTAAAAAATAAAAAAATAAAAAATAAATTCCACCATCATGAACAATATCACAAAAGTTACCATCCTCTTCATAGAGTCAATCTCTTGAGCAAATTACCGCTTCCATTGTTTTAAGTTTAAGAACACTCCGAAATTGATCAAGAACTCGACCACCAACACTAGATGCAGATACAAATACAACGATTAATATATGAAATAGTTAATATATCCGTAGCCACTAAAGAGAATTGAGGATAATAAAATCGATTGTCTTTTCAAAGCGATAAAATATCTAGTACAACAGTTGGTTTAACACGTAATTCATCTAAATATAACTTCAATTGTATCTTTTGGGTAAAAGCGTCAATGTCCATACTTTCAAAATTATCAAACTTTTACGATGTTTAAAGAAAAATATTGACCCAATAAGAATTTATACTAAAAATAAAAATAATAGTTTAAAAATATTCATCAATTTTTGTAGCATATAAACACAATCAAGAATATTCACTACAAATCCATAATATTATATATATATGCAGAACATGCTCCCTTTTATTAAAATTGTATTATACATTACATGATATGTAGAATGTGTTTATTATATTATATATTGCATTATATGTAGAATGTAGAATATATGTATATGTGTCTATATATATATATATATAAAGTAAATCATGGAGAAGAGGAATACATCAAATATAAAATTGCATTATATATCAATACATAACAGCTGAACTATATTAACATATATTAAAGGTAAAATAGTAAAGTTTATTACAACTTGAACAAAAAAAATATATATAATTTACCTTAAGGAATGATTCCAGTTTTTCTTTACCTTTAATATCGAATTTTCCACTTGAATGCTCGCCACCAACTTGAATCAAAGATATAGTTATAGTGAAGAACATGCTCTCGAATTAACCATAGATTCATTAAACAAGAAAAATAATTTTTCTTAAACATTATTGAATTCCTTTGAATCATTATCATAAATCTTTTTGTATGTCCGCTCAATAAATGATATCTTATAACAAGGATCCAAAATTACTGATAATGTCAATATTGTACAAAAGTTAGTCCACTACTTCAAAATTTTGATTAATATACACATTCATTTATTGAGTATTTCTTCAATGTCACATAGGCTATAAACATCTTTGGAAAATACAAATTGGAAGTAGGATATTTTAATTCAAAAAATATGCAAGTAATTTCATAAAACAACACTAGAAAATTACTAATATTTTCTAAATTATCCCACTCCTTTTTTTAAGGACAAAACTTGTAATTGGAATCGCTCAATTGTAAGCGACAAAATGTACTTTTGTAACAAAGTACACTCTCAAATGTAAGGTAAGTAGAATTCCATCTTGTAAGAATATCTTGTCTCAAATAATTTTTACTATTTAAAGAAACTTATTTTAAAGTATTCCATAAACTTTTGTTTTCTTCCTTGTAATATTTTCACATATTGTAACTTTCTCTTGAATTTTATATAGTTCCCCCTTTATTGCTTTAACGGGGTTTTAACATATACCTCCCCTGAGGTTTTGGATTCTAACACCTAGATAGATAGTTTAGAGAAAGACACACATACCTCCCCTGAAGCCATCCATCTCCGTTATCTCACAGTTAAAATTAGGGGTATTACGGTAAAAGCAGGATGAACTTCTCCTTTTCCTCCTTCACCGTATCCCCTTCTCTCCCAAACAACTCCTCCTTCGTTACCCAATGCTCACCCACTTCCCCACTCTTTACTGCCTTCTTCGTCTTTTTCCGTATCTCCTTCATTCTCCTCCACTCTTCCACCACCTCCTTCCTCATTTATGCCTCCACGGGTCCCTCCACTCTCTCCAAAACCCAATCTTCAACGTCCTCATACCAATAATAACACCTAGAGACAGTTTGTTTAGCTATTCAGCAGACGACATTTTTTGGGTTTCTTTTTCTCTTCGGCTTCAGTGCTATGAATCGATTCAGCATTGACTCAACCTTCTCCTCGTTACTAGCCATGATTTTGAATTCACAAAATCAAACCCTAATTTCAATTTCAAGAAGAGAAAGAGAAAACTCTGTTTTTCGACTTTTGGGCGAGTTTATTAATCACTCAACGTTTAATACACCAATAAATATTCTCCTTATAGTAATATTCTTCCACAAATCCAAGTAAGTTATAGTTCCATGTAGTCCTTTGATTTTTAGGATTCATTTCAGATATAATTTTGATGAAAAAATTGAGTGTACGGTAGGTATATATGCCAAACATATAATTGCTTTTAAGGACTTGTTCATTTGTATTTAATAATATAAAATGAATGATTATAGAATTTGGGTTTTCTTTATGTGGTTTGAGTACTATGATATTGTTTAAATGTCAATTGATTGGGACATTGTTTGTCTAAGCCGAGAATGATTATACAAAAGGTTGAAAATGAAAGGATTTGAATGAATTATGGTGGGTTCAATTATTAAAAATGAAAATGGAAGGACTATGTAGTATGGTTAGATATGCATTTCATTTAATGGAGTTTAGAATTCACCTAGTTGGACAGCCAGATTTCTAGTGGATGATCTTGTCCTCTTTGGTGTTTTCAAAGTATAATAGAATATTGCTTTCTTATCTAGGGTGAGATGTATATAATTAGTATTTGATTATATGAAAAGCATTCAAAGTAACTAACATGAATTAGAAGGCAGAAAATCATTTATTCTTTTTTCAATAATTAGGATTTGGTTAACCATATTGGCATGTTATTGTTGGGCATTTGCAAATTTGGTTTGTCTTTCATCATATGATTAGTCATGTCTTACATGTTGTGATTCTTGTAAATATGCTGTAGTTTTTCCATTTTTTGTTTCTACCTTATTTAGCTCTTTTTGAGCCTTCTTTTTTCTTATACATTCTTATTAATTATTTAATTTTACTACTCTAAACTTTTGGTTAGAGAATTTTAAAAAAAAAAAGTATTGTAGACTCACATTAACAAATAATCTAAGTGAAATATTAACATATCTCAAGCTTAAATTTTTATCTTTATTTCAAAAATGGCAAATGAAGGGCAAATGGGTCTTTTATGTAATTATGGATGAAAGTAGAAGTCTGTAGGGGAGGTATGTGTGTATTAAGCCAAACATTCTTTTTAAGTGTTAAAAGTGTAAACCTCAAGGGAGATATATGTTAAAACCCCTTACTTTAACCCATTTTGAATTATTCAATTGATGATATGAGCATAATAATGAATTTTAAAAAAAAATCTCCATCAACCACAAGTGCTCTCCTAAGTCTCAATTGGGATTTTAACAAATCAATGTTATTGAGAATATCTTTTTCCCAATACCCTATTCACACAACAATAATAATAACTTTTCAGTCAAAGAACTCCATTATGGTGACATTATTTTTACAAAATTCATTTTTTATCAATATAATGTGCAGTGAGAGGCATGTAGTCATCAGTGGTTATTAAAGTCCATAAATTAGATATAAAAAAAATCTACCTTGAACTTCCTCTAACATATTTCTTATCCTAGTTTTTTCTCTAGTATATTTTTTCATCATATCCGTTATTGTAGTATTCCTAGATATACTTTGCACTTCAGGTTGCAAATCCTCAAATACTCTTTTCATGCCAACATATTCAACACATTGGAGAGGTAAATCATGCATAACAAATGTCCAAGATAACAAGTCACAGAATACATTATGTTCAAATCTTGGAATACGTTGAGAAACTATACCTTCACTATGAGCTAGGAACATTTGATGAGGATCATGTAGACTTGATAATTTAGGAAATTTGCTCATATGCTTAATCATGTTACCTATCCTGTAGGTGCTGTAACATATGCATATATTTTCACATAATTTGCACTTGGATCTTAATTTTCTATCTTCATATGCATTGATTGGCAACTTGATAAATATGCTCTAAACTTTAGATGTTACATTTTTTTTATGGTTTTTTACCCTTTTGCGATGAATCATCATCTATGTCATGATCTACTTCCAACTCATTTAAATCCACTTCTTGTTCTTCTAAAAATGCTTCAATATTAGGATTTGATGTTGAATTAGTCTCCATAAAATTTGAATCCATCTATACATAAAAATAATAAATAGTTAGTAATATGGACAAGTTCAAAGAATCTAGAGAAGCTACAATATCAACATGTATTTACGATCTAATGTGTGTGTACTTATAAATCTCTTTGAACTTAAACAAATCAAGAATAAGAATAGTTAAGAAAATATGGAGAATGCCAGATGTAAATAATTAAAGCTTTCTGCTCAATGAAGAAAAACATTAATCAACTAAATTAGTAGAATAACTTTCATTTGCTTATATTTTTTCTCTAGAAAAGGAAAAAATTAAAATTATATGGCTGTTGAAAAATTGAATTAAATAAAAAATTCTATAACTTAGTAGCAGAAAAGAAAAGAAAAATTCTGGATATTATAAAAATGGATCCAATTTTTTTTTTCCTTCCAACTTGAAAAAATAATGACAAGAGAAAAGCCAATTTAAGAATTCAAAACTGTCAGCCTGAGGCTATAAATAAAAAAGCAACAAGCTAATAAATCATAAAGATAGAAAATATAAATCATTATTTGTAATCATATTTTTTGTCAATAAATCATAAATTGTATGAATAGGATCAAGAAAGAATTGCTATCGAAAATTGATCTTTAGACAGGTGACAGCAAAATATGACTTTTGTTAATTAAAGGTTTGGAGTTAATTAAGACGTCATGGGTCCGCTATCAATGGGTGATCTTTGGACCTTGTGACTTGAAGTCTAAAACGAACATTATATGTGTTTTTAACTTTCAGTATACACTTTACTTTAACTTGATAAAAAAAAAAAGAATATCTTAACATATAAGTAGTGACATTTAATTGTTGTGTTATATTTACTTGACATTTATTTGGTCCATTTTGCTTTTGTCATAACTAGTGACATGAATCTGACATATAACAAAATGTATCATTTATTTATGATATATATTTGTTAATAATTTTTCTTATTAATTAAAATGATTATATCCCTATAAATATTATATTTTATCAAATTTTAAAAATATAATAATTATTTTTGTTAAATAACTATTAACGAAGTAGAAATGTGAATGGGGCGCCATAACAAAACATATAGTTTTAAACTTATCAATATTTTTATAAAAAGAAAGAGTATAACTAATACCATGATTCAAAACACAACATAAAGTATGAGAATAAATACATAAACATGACAATGTTGTATTATAAACTTTTTCCAAAAAATTCATGAAAGTAAATAATATATTTCAATCATTAGCAAAGAGACAAACATTAGTTTTTTTTTATTATAAAAATTAGTAATTACATCATTATAATTAACACAAGATTTTAACGTCAAATAAATAGAATTCAATGGATTTTCACATTAAACATGAATCATCTACACTGTAATCGACTATATGCTAAAGTAGCATTATACTCTGTCTTCAAGAACCATGTGATCCAATGTATAACAATACATCTTTAGTTTTTTCTATATGAGAACTAATGAAACTTAAACTATATTGCACAAATCAAATTAATTATATGACAAATACATCTCATATGAAAAAATTGTGGCCCACGTGCATGTGTTATACTATTTTTAAACATGTTCATGACAAAATTATTTGCAGACACATTATTAAAAGTAATGCTAAAAATTTTATCAACTCTTTCATATTCTTTAAAAACACTCATAATTGCATTAAAAATGGCAAAAGCATTATGAGGATATTTTAGTTTATAGAAAGCAATAATTTTTTTTCAACATCCAATTTTTATCAATATAATGCAAAGTAACACAAATATAACTCAAACGATTGTATGTAGTCTAATAGATAGAAGTAATAAACACCTCTAAATTTTGTTTGATTTGATTAAATAATTTAATATAATCATTCTTACATGTATTTCTTGGAACTAATTTAAAAAAAATGTTGACCATACATTTGCATAAAATTTTCTAACCTTTTGTTTTCTGCATGAGTGAAAAAAAATTTACTTGACGTAATCCAATTGACCATCCATACTCTCATGTTTTGATGTATATATTTAGAGTAAGTAATAGTGTCGCCAGAGGTATTGGGCAAGTTGAGATTGCGTACTGTTAGCTAAGGGAACATATAATTGGTTATATTTTTTAGTATATCTTTTTAAATCTCTAATTTCGCTTGACACTGAATAACTTAGAGGATTTTGTATATCTTCCAAACAGCTTTATTTTCAATTTGCTTGGAGGAGTTTAGTCAACCTTTTAATGTAAAAAAACTTCTAAATAGCTTATGTTTTAGTCTTTTTGGAACTATAAATAGAAGATGCAAAAGAAGAACTCGTTCAGTTGAAAAATCTTATCCAAATGACAATTTCATAAAAAATAACTCTACTCCAACAATCAATCAATTACCTGAGACACAAATACGAAATAAATTTTTTAGCATAAATCTAAATAATCGATGATAACAAATCTAATAGGTTAAAGCAATTAATATGAAAGAACATAAATTTAAAACTTTTCTTAATAGCACGCAAAATTATTGGCAAACACAACAAGGAAATTAAACAACTAGAAACTTCAATTTCTAATAATAAAAATATACAAAAGTTCATTGTTGTTCCAATCTTGTATTTTTCTAGCAATCACCAATAAAATCTAAATCCTAATAAATTTAGAACTTCAATAAAAGAAAAATAATGAAAGAATTAGTGGTGTTGGTAGATTTATATAGCACTCCGTTAAAGCAATACAACACAAGATTATAATAACAGAAATAATTAAAGTAGATTACTTATTTGTTGAAAACAATATGTTGACAAGTACACATTAAATAGAATGACTATTATCTAACAAAAACTTAGATGTTACCCAAAAGATCTAACATAATGCAAACACAATGACACTCTAACAATCAGCATAACCAAAAATGAAACAATCAACAAATCTGATTATCTATTTAGAAAATTCAACCAACTAGATCCAATTATCCAAATACAAATTAATAGATCATTCAAAATTTCAAAACAAAATAATTGATAATAACACAAAAATTATAGAATAATGATTAAAAAAATCCAAAATAATAATCAAAACTAACTAAATCTTAATATTTACTACAAAAAATCAACTTTTGTGGAAGAAGAAGAAGAAGAAGGTTCGGGATCAAGAGACGAGAGGATGAAATCAACAGATTCTATGAGTATGATTATACGAGAGAGAGAGTTTTTGTACGATTGTGTGAAATAGAGTTTTTTTTTTTTTTTGTGACTGTAGAAAGAGAGAGAGAGACGAAGACAAAGTTCTAATCTAATAGCCAAAATTTTTATTTTAAGTTGTAACTAAGTACGATCAATTATTATATTATGTATTTTAATTGTTTATTGAATTATTGTTGTGAATGTTATTCTTTGAAATTTTTATAATTAATTGAATTATTAATTATAACTAAAAAATAATAATTAATTATTACTATTGGACTATTTTTTCACTTTTCTTCAAGGTATAATTTAATAATATTAAATAAATATTGTCATTTAAATTTTAAAATTAAAATTTAACAATTTAACTTTAAGTAATAATTAGATGTATTAATGTCTTTAGATTATATTTATTATAACTAAGTATGATCAATCATTACATTATATATTTTAATTATTTATTGAATTAGTGCTGTAAATGTTGCTCTTTGAAATTTTGAAAATAAATTTTCATATTATCAATAAAATGAGAAAAAAAATTTAATCGTCCTTTATCTTGTATGTAAAGATTTGACAATTTTTAATTTTGAAATTTAATATACGAATTTTCAACCATTTAGTCATGAATTATTAGAGCATTTTTTAAATCCCCTTTAAGATACAATTTAATAGATTTACATCTTAAATTTAAAAACGAAATGAGTCACCTCCACTACTCTATCTTCTCCTGGCAATCACTCGTTATCTATCGCAATGCAATATTTTTACAAATATAAATTATTTCGATGATTGTTAATATTATATACAAAATTTTTTATTTTTTATAATTTTATTAATGCTAATAATAATCATAATTATTAAATTTGAATTATCTTATATTATACAATTACTTTTTTAATATAATAATTTTGAATAATATTTTTAATAATATAAATTAAATATATACCTTTGATTAAATATTATTTATTTAACACTATTTTGCAAATAAATGTGAAT
Organism: Melia azedarach; assembly: GCA_028052125.1. Classification (NCBI taxonomy): domain Eukaryota; kingdom Viridiplantae; phylum Streptophyta; class Magnoliopsida; order Sapindales; family Meliaceae; genus Melia; species Melia azedarach. The sequence continues at coordinate 5,964,820 of CM051404.1, forward strand.
GGCTCAGTGGTAATGTTTATATTTATTATCTTTAAATCTATGCTTGAATATTATTATTATAAAACTTTTATTAATTTCTAAAGTTATACTATGGTCAACTTGGCCCTGACAGCTCCAGGCTGGGTCGACCTATTTACCATCTCTATATCCAAAATTATAGACTAGCATATCTACATGCAAAATTCATTGGAAACGACTTAGTAGGTTTTCTATTTAACAATGAAACATATTCATTGTATAAGTTTACTTATCTTAGACAGTTTTTGTAAAAATGCATCAATTTAAAAATAAATCAACTTAGAAGAATTTCATAAAATAGTAATAAAAATATATTTTAACTGAGTTAGAAATGAAATATAGATACTGCTTTGTATAGAATTTGATGAGTACATGCTTATGTTTAATGTTTTGGCATAAATCTTTTAAATCATAAGGCAATTTCTTGCATTTGGAAAATGGTTTAAGCATAACCAAAAAATCATGAGCTTCGTATACACGTTCAATTATTTATCTGGCCTTCAAAACAATTGAAGCCACTACAATCCAAACTACGAAAATACAACCTCCCTTAGTTATCATAATAACAATATTCTATCCATTATTAATATGATAGCCATTGAACATAAGTGAATTGATTAAAAGTTTGGCTCTTGTCATACACCTACATATACACATAACTATTCGTTTACTATATTGACTAAAGTACTAGTCCAACCCATATCAATTAAAAGATTAAGCACAATATAAATCACAGGAGATGAAAATTCATATTGTTGTCAATGGAAAAGATTGAATGCAGCAATAATACCTCTGTTATTGCTAAAGTGGTAAATATATATCTTTCTTACATTAGGAATAGGGTTCAAGGAAAGTAGTATCTTAATGCTTCTTTATTTACTCCCTTTGAACAACTTGAAGGGTTTCATTTAAGTTCAAATCGTTTCTTTGGTGTTATTAATAATAAAGGTCTTGATTCTTCTTTCTCATACATATAAGCTTTAAAAAATAAATATGATTCATTCTTGAATAATTATATATTCTCTTGAAATATTTTATTTATTGTAGGTTTATCAAAATTGAAAAACTTGAAAGTCCTTGATTTAGGTAGTAACTTGTTCAATAACAGCATTATATCATCCCTGGAAGGTCTTTCTTCATTAAGAGAATTATATTTATACGGTAATCGATTGAAATGAAGTATTGATATTAAAGGTAAGCTTGATATATATTTTCACTCATGAGTTCAATAATATTAACAGAGGCTTTTTGAAAACTAACAAACCCCATAATTAATGAAGGGTTTGGACCATATTTTTCTTTAGTAATATATTGGTTGTTTTAAAAATAATTCAATTTAATCTCTTATTAGAATTTGGTTCTCTGAACAATTTAGAGCAGCTGTACATTGGCGGGAATGAGATTGAAAGCTTTGCATCTCCTGAAGATATTTCATAAATTATTTAAAAGATATTATATTTGTTATTCTCAATCATTTTTCATCTATTATAGTAATAAAATTATGTTCCCATATGTTGAAAATTTGTTTTATATAAAAATAATTTTTATTAGATTTAGTGGCATTTATATACTAAGGACAGTAAAACCCTAAAAGTTAAACGTATCACATAAGTATTAAACATTATTTTTTATAAAACACAATTTTTTTAGAAAAGTTTATCAAACAAGTAATGTGTTTTATCTATACAATGATTCTCTGCATAAAATTAAACTAAAGAACTCTCCACAAACATATCAAGCTCACAACACATTAAACGAATTGTATCATGAACCAATTTACCTAATCCCATATTATTCAAAGCAATACAAGCCTCCATCATAGAAGGAAAAGTGATTATCGAGAAGAATCCTATAACTCAGCATCTTAATGTAGAACAAGGTAAAATGAAACCAATTTATTTTAATAAATATTCTAATTAAATAATCATTTAAGTGTGATAGAATGAAAAAAAAAAAATTAAGGTTGAATGTTAACACCTTACCTTATCAAATCCAAATAGGATAAATTTTGGTTTTGACTTATTTTAATTTGAGTGTCATCAAATGAAAAGAAAAATTAAGGTTGAATGGTATTAAGTTAATTATTAATTTTAGATTTGATTTAAATTAATTTTTTATTTGGTTTCAATTTTTACCCGAACCCAAACTAATTCGATCGATTTTATGAAAATTGAATTCAAACCAATATAATAATTGAACTGAACTAAACTGAATTAAACAGTTCGGTTCTTCCTTTTTATCTAAACCTACTCATCATATTAAGAATAGCACAATTGGTAATGGATTCAATGGGTTAAGAGAGACTATTCAATAGATATTTCAACTCAATATTACATGGTGTACTAAGGTTACAAGATTACTTATTAAGAGAGTTAGAACTTGCACTAGTAAGGCCATTAGATAGAAGTTATATTAAAGTCATGTACTAAAATAAGATAAGCCAATATATCAAACAAGAAAGGGTGAGGTTGACAAATGTTTTAGAGGTGTTCAAGAGATATAAAGTTCATTTGCATACTTAGATGAAAAGGTTCTACCTTTGACTTTGGGATAATTTGTAATGTATTAAGCTAGCCAACTAGGTTAAAAGTTCCCACAAGTACAAATATAATTGTACAAATATTTAAATTAAACTAATCTTTCAAATTATATATGTTATAGTGATTGAGTCAAAATGATTTGGTTATTACTATGTTATTGATGTTAGATATACAAATTGTGAAAGATTTCTCTCACTATATAAGGGAATAAATTAAAAACCATTTATCAAAATGGGGAGAGCTAAAAATGCGCATCAAAATAAAGAAGAGTTCTTCAACATTAGACATTCATTTGGAAGAAACATTGTTGAACGATATTTTACTTTACTTAAAACGAGATAGGCTATATTTTGAAGTCCATCTTTTTATCTAATTAAAACTCAATATTACATTATTACTACAAGTTGTTTATTATATAATCTTATAAGAAGAGAAATGTTAATGGACCTAATAGATGATCAATTAGTTGAAGAACCTAATAACGAGATAAAAGACAACGATAATATAAGCATTATTGAAGTTTCAAAGTAATGGATAAAAGAGATGAATGATTTAGTCACTGAAATGTGTAATGAATGGCTTAAAAATTGTAGACAATATTATGCAATTTGAATTTTACTTTGGACTTTTCTTTGATTGTTTACAATTTAGAAGTAATTGTACAAATTTTGAATTTATTGTTATCATTAAATTGTCATAAGTTTATTTTAGTACTTTGAAGACTATTTCTTTGATTTGAATTATGATATATTCATTGAGACTTATTATAGTATTTCCACAAATAGTTTATTATTATAGTTATTTTAAAATTTTAAATTAATGTTATTGTTTAAATAATATTTTAACAATCTAATAAAATATATTTTATAGGAATCGAAGAAAGAGATACAAGTTAGCCCACTTAAAAAGATAAGAGAAAACGAAGTAGGTGAGCATAGACCATAGATGAAGTAGAAGCATTATTGATCATATTGGATAAGATAATGCTGGAAGTGTTATGCTGATAATGGTTCTTTCAAACCAGATATATTCTCTCAAATTAAGAAAGTATTGACAGAAATGTTAGTAGATTATGGTTTAACGAATTTTCCATACATTGACTTCAAGATGAGAAAATGGGAAAAAAAAATACTTAGTGATATTTGATATATTGAATATTAGTGATTTTGGATAGAATGACGTGAAAAAATGTGTTAAGGATGATAGTGATGAAGTGTCACAATCATATGTATAGGTTATTGTTTATAGCTCTCTTATTGTCAAATATCAATGAATATATTTTGACTAGATAATATATATTTTAACTTCTTAATATATTGTAGTTATAAGGAGGCAAAAAATTGTAGAAATAAGTTATGCCCATTTTATGAGAGAGGTATGAAAGATTAGCTATATATATGGAAAAAATTGTGGAACTAGACAGGATCTCGGAACTCCAACTGACATAGTTAATGAATTCAATCAAGAAGAAATTAATCTTGATGATGATAATGAAGAAAATCGTAGTTATTTTTTGGTATTAGTTGTTTATGTATAAGAGTATTTTTGAATGTTATTTTTATCATGTATATATTTGAAAAAATTTGAAAAAAATAAATGCTATGTTCTAAAATTTTTGCAATTTAAAAATTGTATTAATTAAATAATTAGATATATAACAATCTAAAAATTCTTATTTAATTATAATTTAACAAATGCCAATATAACATTATGTATATGCACTGTTAAGTTAATTATTTAAAAATCTTAATATAATTTTCAATTGTATATTTGCATATTTGTAAATTTTTTAATCATAGAGTACAAATTAATAAATTTATAAACAATATGTATGTTTATATTATATGCTCTTTTTCTATTTATTGTTTAATAATATTAATTTAAGTTAAAAAAATATAAATATTTTTTTTATATTGTTAATTTAATACAGTCCAATATATTACTACACCAAACACAAGTTAATTTATAGTTAGTCTATTATAGTATTACACCAAACATAAAACATGTTTTTATTTAATCAATTTCAATACAATCTAATCCATTTAAAATAATATAGTACAATATAAACTATTAAATGTACTATAAGGGTATAAGACATATTCTCACTTATACATACAATAACTTTATTCATTTGATTTGCTATCACTATGTTGACCTGAAGTCATACACCGTTCAATCCCAAACTTGAATAAGAGATTTAAGCTCAAAGTAGAGATTGAAGACACAAGTATAGCATTATATTATGTATTTTTAATTGTAAACTTATGAATACAAGTGTGTATGAAATGTGGGGCAAGTTTGAGAGGTTTCTATAAACAAGCTTTTGAAAATTTGATATTTGAATCAAATTGTGAAATGTTCAAGCCTTAAAAACATACTAAAGTGCAAACCTTTCAAACCTGTGAACAATGCCCGTGAACAGTGCCCCGTGAACAGTGGTCGACCACTTTGCTAATCTGGTCAACTTGCTGGATTTTTAGCTTCTACCTCTCTCTTTTTGTTTGGTCAACCGACCTTGACAACCCAGTCAATCGACTTTCTGAAAATTGGATTTCTTCCCCTTTCTGCCCCAAACCTGTCGACCGACTTTTACAAAATTAATTGTCTTAAAGCCTATAACAGTTAATTTTTTGGAAAATATATAAATTTGGGACTTCTCTTTACAAAACATATGCTTTCAAGTCGATTTTGAGAAACCCTAAAATAAAAGTAAACATCAAACTCTTACTTAAGCTCCAAATTGTCGTACGCACATCAAATCTTTCAAGTTTATTCAATTTCGTCATCCATCCTTGAGGAAATTGTTTTGTAAGTTTTTTGTACTCATTTTATTTTAGTTGTTGATTGTAATAGGTGAAAGAAGTTAGTCTTTCATGTTTGTTTAGTTATCTTATGTTTAGTGAGTATAAACACTCGGATTGAGTTATTGATTGACAAAACCCTAGGTTGTAATTGTGAAGTCTTATGGATTCAAGACATGTTTTAGTGAAATCTTCAAGTAAAGCTTAAAGTAGTGGATGTAGGTCGAATTGTTACTGAACTACTCTAAATTTGGTGTTCAATCCCTCTACTTCATCTCTCTTTACATATTGAGTATAGTGTGTTGTTGTGTGGTAGAACAAAAATTCGAATTTTGTTTTAATATCTCTTAGAAACCTAATTCACTCCCCCTCTTGGGTTGCTTGGTGGTATTTCACATTATTCATTGTCAATATTTATTGTTTCAATTTACGGTAGATAATTATTTTATCTATTATTTTTCTTTTCAATGCTTAAAACAAATTATAAATTTTTATATAATCATATTTCATGGATATTTAAAAATTATAATTGTTTAATGAATATTAATATTATTATCAATTATGTCTTAAAATTATTTAGAAATTGAGTGGATTGGAATTTTTTTTCACAATTCTAAATATTATAAAAGAAAAATTAACCACAGCTAGTAAAAAGATAGGGAAGGCAAGAGACAGACCCAAGAAGAGAATGACAACAGAGGAAGGATGAGGCAGGATCAAAGAAGTTACTATAGAACTGTTTGGATCATATGTCAACCATTCAATCAATTATTTCTTCGAACACGGGCTAGAATATGGGGGCATAAAAAGAAAGAGAGAGTTAAGGTTTCCCTTACTTTTGGCATAATGGGTCTCGTATCTTATCCAAATTGTTAACTATTTATAAATCTTTTATATCAAAATTCAATTATCCAAATACTGCCATTATTTTTTTCTAGGAAAAGAAGTGTACGACCTGCGGGCCTTCTAGTTCTACGCGACATTACAACATGAGGTTTTTCTCTATTGCAAAAAACTCTCATAAGACTACCATCACAAAACATATTGCCACCAAAAGTAGAATACTGTATATCTTCTAAAAAATCTCCTAATTGTTCAAGAGCAATTAGAAAGAGATTTTTTTATCGGAAAAAAAAACCAATTCAGATATAGAATACCTATTTAAAAGCTTTTGCAACTTAATCGCTTACTTTTTTTGGGGACTTGTTTGTTACAAAATAAAGATACAAGGGAGGCCTTTAGTAGGAATAAATATGTAATTCTAAAGAATATCACTAGTAGTTAGCTGTAATATAGGGACTAATATGTTAAATTTGACCAAACAATGTCTTTCTTTAGAAATCAGAAATGTTTCTAGCCTTTGAATCAAATCATTGACAAATAATATGACTTCAACCAATCCTAAAAAAGAATTTAACCGAAAATTATCACATTTTACCTTACAAATTCAGAAATAATCACCTTCATAATTTTCAATCAAACCTTACCACTTTTATACATTCTCAATCAAATTACCCTTAACTATTCAGAAATAAAAATCCTTACAACCACAGTCTTGTTTTCTTTCGTTCAACTCTCGAACAAAGAAAAATCATCGTTCAAACAAAATCTCGTTTTTTTTTTCTTCGTTCGTGTAGGAGAGGGATAGAATCCTTCTGTTTCATCTGTCCTGTAGGGGAGAGAATCCTCCCCAATCGTGAGTGCAGTAAAGCACTCACGACCAAGCCTTGCTCGTGAGTACATCAAGACACTTATAAGCATGCCTTGCTCATGCATGCAGCAAGGCACTCACGAGCATGCCTTGCTCGTAAGTACAGCAAGACACTCATGACGGAGGCAGATTCTACCCCTTTCGTCTGTTTGAAATTATTATATCGCCACTTTGCATACTCCATTGTCATAATCCACCAAATCGAGTATTAATCGTTAAATTTATAGTCATACTGTATATAAATAACAAAATATTAGTTGTAAATAAAAAATACAAAACAAGAAAAAAGTAATTCAATTGAAAAATCTCTTCCCATCCGAGGCTATTGCCTCAAATAAAACGAAACTGGTTGGAATTTATTTTATAGTTAAAAGGTAATTTGATTTAAAAATTGTGAAAGTGATCAATTTTAATTAAAAATTATAAAAATAATTATTTTTAAATTTATAAAATAAATTGTAGTTATATTCAGATAATTTCTTTCTTAAAAAACAATTTTTTTTTAATCTCCTTTTTGCCTTCATCAGCTACGCTACACAAGCAAAATTTATTTAACAATTATAATGCCAAGGACCAATTTGTTAAAATTGAGAAAGTCTCCTCTAATTCGTTAATGAGCCGATTTTATTCTAGTTTCTATCAGGCGGAAAAAAACCGAACTGGTCTTCAGTTCTACTTTCTTTCTTTTTCCGCTGCTAGTGAAGATCTTTGTTGTGAAATCTGATCTGAGCCCGAAGAGCAAATTGAAATCCAGAGAAAGGAAGAATTGAATTGATTAATTAGCTTGATTTCACTGTCGTTATGCTTTCTCCTCTTCATATCTTGATTTACTTCACCTGTTAAATGCAGATCTGTTGCGTTTCTAGGTAAACAAAGTAATACATAAATTTATTTCCATGATTCTTCTCAAATTTCATTTTTGTAAGGCTAATATTGATTAATTACGTAGCTGAAAATGTTGCTTTCATTACAGATAGAGCTGTTGAGCATTTGGAAATGGCCGAGGTTACGACAAACAAAGTGGTAATTGCTTTGGCTATTGCACTATTGAGAATTTAGATAAAGAATTCAGTTCATTTCATGTCGTACCTGAGAATCCACTTTAATTCTTTCTGGTTCTGGTGAAAATGGTGGTTCCATTCGGTTATTGATACTAATTTTGCTTTTCGTTTTCGTACTTGACGATCTTTGCAGGAGAATTCTTTTGGTGATAAACATGAAACTCCAAAAACTGTTTTTGATTTAGGAACATTTGTCGGGGACTTGACTTTTGAGGAAGATGGGAGCAGGTTTGTGGAAGTAGATTTTGTATGATTTATGCAAATCTAATAGTTGATTAGTTTGAGTTTGATTTGTATTAGGGAATCTAACCATTCACTAGTTTGCCTGGAAATTTAGTAGAGTGATCTGAGAAAATTATGCCATTTTGTATATTGTTTACAATACTTGGTCGTCGTTTTGTTCTTAAAATAATTGGTTCTTGTTTTTGATAGTGATGATATATCTTTGGAAGGACTTCAGCAAGAGCTGGAAGAATGCAAAAACTATGATGTAAGCAGCTTTACCGTTGTTTTCCTTTTATCTACTATCTAGCCTGTGCTTGGTCATTGCTTGCTTAGTTGCAGTTGAGCAACTCGGGCAAGGCTATACTCTAGTATTGACTCATTGTCTGGGAGAGAATCACTGGAGAGACTGACAGTAAATATGACCATTAATATTCAAGTCTCATTGTTAATCTGTGTAGATTGGGCTGAAGAATTGCAAACCTATTAGTGCATAGGATACTGTCCATTGGGTGTTAATTAGATCCACAAGTGTGCATATAATATCATTGTCTCATACTCACCACATGAACTTTGTACTATTTCTTATTTTTATTTCTGTTTCATTTTGTCTTTTTTAGTTTACTCTCATTTCTGAACCTTACAGTGGGCACCTACTTTGCATCCAGGTGGTTGCAAACATCCTGTCTCAAGGTACAACACTAAGAGAGTATACAAAGGGTGTTGAGAACAATCTGCGGCAAGTTGAATTGGACTCAATTCAGGTCTGTGATCACTTCAGTGTTTTTTTTTTCCCTTTTGCAGCGTCTTTCTTTGATTTATCTCCTAATTGATATGCTATATAAAGTTCCCCTTCTACCTTTCCTTGGATTTTCAAGTGCTTTTTCCTCGGTCGTGCATCTGCTCACAAAATGGATAAGGTCTGTGTGGATAATGTGTCCTTCATTTTAACATCAAAAGGATGGTATAAAGTAGCATCTTTACGGTCCTAAGGATACTGTTTCTTTGTGCAGATTAAAATTTATCAACATATTTTGCATCTACTATCCGGGACTACAACAATAGAGCTTAGTGATACAGGACTAAGCTTAATATTCTTAGAGGGATTAGAAACAGGGAAATTGGAAAGAGATACATGTATTTCAATTGCTCTTTCTATTCTACTAGGTTCATTATTTTATCATTTTATACATCTCGTGTCCATGTTATGGAGAAATCCATGGTGTTTCTTAGGTCGGAGAAAAACTCATTAATAGCAAGAGTTTGTTTGGAAATTAACCAATGTATAATACAATGAAGACTCGTGTAAATGATTTTGCCAGTCCTGTCTTACAATGTGTCTTAGGCCAAAATAAATATCATCTGCCTAATGAAGAGAGGATGTTATGCAATTAACCAATTACGGGATAAAGGAGGGCTCTTATGTAAGATACACTGGCAGTTCTATTTTGACAGTCGCAGGCTTATATAGAGTTGTTTTTCATCCGTGATCATTTGTGGTGTATGATTGCTTAAATTATGAGGGGTTTAGCATGTAATAATTTTTTTTTCTCCCAAAGAGTTTGTATGTTACTCCAGAACATTGATATGATCTCCCATCGCGCAATATAATTATGCATGGTAGACCTGCTCTTTAGTTATCTTTAAGTATCTTCTGTCTTTTGACTTTTTACTAGAGGATTATCATTGTATTATTTGATAGGCTAAGAAAATTCTTCGTTTGTGTCACAATTGTTTCAACACTGCAGGATTATATTAAAGAAAGCGATAATTTGGTGTCTCTTCATGATCAAATTCGTGATTGTGATGCCATTTTGTCACAGATGGAGACGCTTCTTAGTGGATTTCAGGTATGTTAGTTTTTGATGATTAATTTACCAAACATTACTTGCATACATCTCTTCTGAGATTTATTTTGTATTCTTTAACTTTTTTAAAGGACTAAGCTATATTGGAAAAGTATTTGTTGGAACTATTCGTACTATTAAATATCGATGAAGAATATTTACTGTATATTCATGTAGTGATGGTGACAGGTTACAACTTGTTATTGGGTAGAAGAAACAAGTAGCTCTCCTAAAATTTCTTTGTTTTTGAGGTTTATGTTGATGACTGTTGTTTTAAACTGTAACAATGATTTTTATGGGTTAAAATACAATAGATTATTGGTCTTACAGCTCCAGAATCATCCAGTGTAATAAAATTAAGAAGTGAATGGCTTTCTAGAACATACACAGAATTATATGGAGTTGTGATGCTATTCATGTGTGCTAGGTGCTGGTACTACTAGCATCATTTTTCCCGTTGCTTAAAAAAATTAAGAACATATATGGGCTTAATTCCCCCCTGCTGCTATGACAACTGTGAGCAGTGATTAAGGTCAATTGCATTTGTAGAAGTTCCAAGTAGTGCATAACTCGAACTCAGCAACACTCACATTAGGCAGAATTGCTGAAGGATAGATTTATTTACTGATTTGTCCAGGACTTTGCTTCATTGGGACCTTCACTAAATAATGGTTCTTTTATTACATGTGAACAACGTCACCAGAATAACTGCAATTGTAAAAATAGCATCTAAGATTTTAAGTACCATCCTTTTTCTTTATTTATTCTCCATTGTGTATGTTGATTTATATGGCATATGCTTACATTTTGTCTTAACTTCTAGATTCCTACTGTTTCTACTGCTGTTCTTATTGTTGTTGATTTTCTTATTTTAAGTCAAAGATTAACTCCTTTTCCCTGTGCTTTTGCTTTGTCCTTTGGTGTATTTTGACCTTTTATTATCAGCATTATTAAGAGTTTTAAAAATTTCTGCCAGACTGAGATAGGTTCAATAAGTTCAGACATCAAAGTACTTCAAGAGAAGTCTATGGATATGGGGCTAAGGCTGAAGAACCGCAAGGTATGTTTCTGTAGGGACAGCATTTGATTGTTTGATTTTGAATTCTGAAATCAACCAATGCTTGTTATGTGAACCTTTTTAGATGTTTTGATTGTTGCCATCTGGCAACATTCCCCTATTCTAATAAAACAAAGATATAGGAGTCAATCTGTCCATTTTACTTATCCTAGGGTTTATTTGTGTTCTGCTAATTTATGATTATATAATTTTGGTGATCTTTTTGGGATGTTCTTATTTCATCGACTTCTACCTCAGCTCTTTGCATACCACGTCTTTTAATATAACTTTCACTGTATCCCCTGCCTTCCCCTGCCCCCCAGCCCAAAACCCAAAAGAAAAGCTTGTTTGTGATATCTGTGTGTTTTGCATTGATGGCATCATTATGTGAACAAACTGGGATACTGGAATTTAGGATTCTCTAGTTGTTCTCATATGCATCTTACCTTGGTTTGCCTTTTTTAAAGCTTATAAGGAAATAAGCTTTTTATCCTCTGGTTCAGTAGTCTTCTTTTTCGTAAGTTATGTTGTAATTTTCTCATTCAATTTGATTTTCTAAATGTATCTGGTTTTGGGTTCTTTGAATAGGTGGCAGAGTCAAAATTGGCTAAATTTGTTGAAGACATTATAATCCCTCCTCGGATGGTAGACATAATTGTTGACGGAGAGGTATTTATTGTTTATTTGGATTCTCCTACTTTTACATGTCTTTTCCTTTTAGTTTGAAATTTCCTCAATATGATTTCTTCCAAAAAGGTATCTTAGGATAGTTGGTGCACTCTTTATAGGACCATTTAAGTCCTTATGGATTTATTTTAATTGATATGTTTTCTTTAATGACCTGAGATGGCATATGTTTGTAGTAGTTAACAACTTAGCATACTATTTAAAAAATTTTAAAAATAAGGGTTTACATGAAGCCCTTGTATAAGTCTTACTGATGTTAAGGTGGGATAGAAATCTGAAACCATATAAATTATTAGAACTTGCAAAAGAGTTATATTTATGCTTTTCATTCTTTATATTCCTTCCTTCGCTCTATGTCCTTCTTTTCTTTCTATAGAAATATGTTATATTGTCTGTTTAGTCTTATAAATAGCCTTAGACCATTAGGTTTCTATTATATCTGCATTATTAGTACAGAGCTGGCACTTAATTGCAGCCATGTAATCTTGTTTTGTGGTTGATTTGATACTTCAGTTTATTCTTTTCCGATTTATTTAGTTGTTAAAATAATAAAATCAAATAAAATTTCTTAGTGATAGCTGGTTTCTATGGAAAGATCTGGATCCTCACCTTCTTTATTTCATAACTTATTTTGGCTGAAGTCATGGATTTGCTTGTGACTGCAATGTCTATACATGTTTTTTGTGTTGTCTTTGATCTGATAATCTGGTGTGCTGATATTACAGTTCCATCTTCATTTGTTTCAACTATTATCTATATATCCTGTTTCTTATTCTAGATAGTCAGAAGCTACTATTTTTCTTTATTTTATCATCCTATCAATTTGCAGTGGTGCTTTTATTCAGGTCAATGATGAATATATGAGAACCCTTGAGATTTTGAGTAGGAAGCTGAAGTTTGTTGAAATGGATCATATGGTTAGAACTTCAAAAGCCCTCAAAGATGTTCAGCCTGAGCTCGAAAAACTTAGGCAAAAAGCTGTTTCAAAGGTAGTTAACTGGAGCTGCATGATGGTTCTAATGAAATGGTCCTTCTTACTATGTCATTCATATCAGATGTGGTGTGGCAATCCTGCATGTTCATGGTTTTATGTGAAAGATGTATACCTACACATGTTTTGTCTGACTGCTGTTATTCATAATAATACTTGTCCATAATTGCAAAGATCTAAAGCTTAATCTTCTTAGTCAACCCCTAAAACTTAGTTGGCCTGTTTAGCTCCAAATGGAGTCCTGTATCCTGTGTAATCAGAGATGTCCAAAGGGACAAGAAATTTCACCAAAACCTGCAAAGTTAACCACTTTGGTATACACATTTTGTACTTTGAGGTAACAGGTGATGTTTATATCTGCTCGTTATTTAAGAGGGGATGAGCCCTATTTTATTTGTCCCAAAAGTGGTTAAGACACAGAAGTTTCATGTGAAGTTCAATATTTGTTGTCTTCATGTACTATCTCATAACTTACATCAGGGCAATGAAGATTCTTCTCCTAGTTTCTCTTGTAGACAGTTACAGTAATTGTAATGAGATATCACATATATCAAAAATTACATATTTCAGGGATAGGAATTAACACAGATTCTATAAGTCAATTTAACAGTTCTCTAATGACACTTGCAACAAATGCAACTGAACTGATAATAACAACTTATACGTCCATTCTTGACGTGTCTAAGATCACTCTGGTAAGAAAATCCGGATTAATTTGCTTCAGGCTGCTCATAAGACAGTAAAACTGAGAAAATATTTGTGTTTTAAGTTTATGAATTGAAACACAATTAATTTTAATTTACGAAGTCTTTTATGATAATGACAGTCATAGTTTTCGGCAGGATACTGAAATGCTCCTAATCATTTCTAGTAGCAATTTATTGCTGACTAATATTTTTCTTTATTGTGCAATTGTTTGCAAACAAGTAGACAGGACATTTTTGTGACTTTTTTTTTTTGCAGGTTTTTGACTTCATTGTCCAGAAGCTTCAGGCTCTTAGAAAACCCAAAACAAACATTCAGATCATTCAACAGAGTGTTCTTCTAAAATACAAGTGAGCTGTTTGTACGAGTACTTTGATGTATTTTTTATGTCACACCTTTTCTAATTTAAGGGGAAAACATGGAATTGTAGGTATATTGTTTCTTTCCTCAAGGAACATGGAAAGGACGTATACAGTGAGGTTCGTGCTGCATACATTGACACAATGAACAAGGTGATTGTTATAGAATTTATAATGCATTTGGGATGTAGTTTGCCAGGGCCGGAATATTCACCTACAAATTACTATTTTCAATTTTGCTCTGTTATGTGTTAACTTTATTTTCGTTACCTCTTTTCCTTTTTCTGCTCTTCCCTTCTATTCTTGAACATTTATAGCATGGTAATCTGTACTAGTCTTCTTTCTTCTTCTTCCTTCTGAGATTCTGCTAAAGTTATACTAACCTAATCACAAGTTTGTATTTCTAAATGGTGGTTATTGTTGTCAAATTTTTCATTCAATGGTTGTGATGCATTTATTTCACTAAGCAGCTGTGTGTGCCCAGCTATCACTTATGCATTGTTAATGTAATTTTTCACGTCTTGAAGATCAGCAAAGTTCATTATACGTGCATTGCACCTATGCTGTTACAATTGGCATATGCTTATTACCAGATTATCATATTTTAGCAGCAGAAAAAGATGGATATTCAATTTTACATGTATGCCATAAGAATATCTTTTCACTGGTATTAATTCTGTGATACGCTGTTTACAGGTTCTAAGTGCACATTTCCGTGCTTATATACAAGCATTGGAGAAATTACAGTTAGATATAGCAACATCTAGTGATTTGATTGGTGTGGACACTAGAAGCACCAGTATTTTCTCAAGAGGAAGAGAACCATTGAAGAACCGTTCCGCTGTTTATGCTCTTGGGGATAGGATAAACATTTTAAAGGTTTTCCCTCCACTAGCTGTTATATATCTTTTGCTGGGCTATTTATTCATTTAATTTCTCGCTGGAGCATTTACTAAATCAAATATCAGTTGTGAATCTTTGCTGTCAACCTCTAATTATGATCCCTGGCTTCTTGTTGGGGATTGATTTCTTTTAATTTTACTTTTAGATGAAAGTGGATGAGTAGGGAGAGCAATGCCATGGCATGAACTGGTGTTAGTTGGCCCCTATATTGTTCCTCTTGGAAAGACAGAGTAGTTAGTTTTGTGGAATGAGTATAAATTACAGCCTTATTGTAAATTTCAGGGCTGTGGCCATTACATGTCAGGTTTTAGTCTATAAATACTTCAGGTCATAACCGTTGCTTGGTCAATTTAGAAGTGACAGTGGATGTGTTCCAGAATTCGAATACCTTTTTGAGACTTTCTGGGTTCTTGGCATTTCCTTGTTGATTCCTACTTTTCTGATCATGCAGTCAATAATTTTTTTTCATTTATCAACTCTCCTGCTCATCAACCTTATAAATAGATGCATATAATGATTGATGTATTTTATTTGTCAAGAATGGAAAGGAAAAAACAGTTGCATCATTAGAAAAAGAATTGTCCCGGGTTCTTTATATGTTGTGTCCATAAAAGACAAAGTTATCTGTGAAGATAGAAAATATCAGCAAAGAAGTTCTCTTACAGGGATATGATGAAGCGACCTCTCTTATACTGCTATCCTGTAAATGGAAAGAAAAAGATGAGAAAAAAACCATAAATCAGATAGTACCTATGTGAGAATAATTGTTTTTCTTTATTTAATTCTTTATTGGAACTAGTATACCATGGTTTGAATCTAGCTCTCTTTCTTATATTTGTTAATTTACCTTTTGGTTTAAGGAAATTGATCAACCTGCATTGATTCCGCATATAGCTGAAGCCAGCTCCTTAAAATATCCTTATGAGGTCCTCTTCAGGAGCTTGCACAAACTGCTTATGGATACCGCAACTTCTGAGTACCTTGTTGCTCTGCTTCTTGATTTTGTTTTGTGGATGTAAGTGAATATTAATCTGTTATCGCATAGACATTGACTCTTTCCTCTCTGTGTTGCAGGTATCTTTTCTGTGATGATTTCTTCGGGGAAGAATCTATATTCTATGAAATTTTTGCAGGTAATTCTTTTTTATCAATGATAAATTGAAATGTAAAAAAAGGGGCTAAGTACAATGGTAGTATGCAAAAGAAGCTCCAGAAAAAAAAAAAAAGTATTTTCAACTCAATGCACTGAGAATTTTCTTTTGATTTAGATAGTCATTCAACTACAAGGATTCTGTTAAATGCATTTCATAGGAATAATCCTTGTCATGTGGTTATGACTATGTATAATCCTTGTCATGCACTGAGAATTTTCTTTTGATTACATAGTGTGGTGGATCTTGATGATATTCCACTGTAATCAAGAGACATCATAACAGCTTTTTAACATAACTTCTTTGATAATTCAGGTCCATTTGCAGTCATTGATGAGCACTTCAATTCAATATTACCAAATTGTTACGATGCCATTGGATTAATGCTTATGATTCGTATAATACACCAGCACCAGGTGATGTTCTAAGCTGTTGTTAGTGTTAATGTCATTCTATCTTCAATTCCCAAAATTGATGCTAATTATCCCTTGACATCCTCATGCTTGTGTACATACTGGTCAGAGAACTACTTGATTTGAAACCTAGATTTAGTGGACCATCTCCATGCATTCAGAATGATATTTACTTATATTCACTGTTTGCCAATCATAATAAAATGATAGCCTATAAAATTGCAAAAATGCAAAAGGTGAATATGCTTTTGCAAAAATGCAAAAGGTCAATAGCCCTATTTTATGTGTTTCTGCTGGAGCAATCTTTCTGAATGGAGTTCCACTGGTTGTTCAATACTTCTTGCTGTTTCATCTGACTGGAACTGCCTTTTTCTTCAGTTTTCATGTTGCTGCTCATTTTTTCTGAGCTTTGAGCATCCTTTGTTTCTTAAAATGCTCTATGTAGTAATTAATGTGAAAATTATGACGTGAGGAAGAATCTCGTTCAATGTTTTCATTTTTGTGTGTTTTTTAGCTGGAAAATTGGAGCTCTTGTGACTAAATCTATGTTAAAAGTTCTTGGTAGTTTTTATATTTCCTGGTTGAAAGGAATTGCTCAAATAGGAGTGAAATGCAGTGGACTGCAACTGGGGATTTATTATTAGAAAAATGTTTAGTTAATGCATATTTTTTTGTCTTCTTCTTTATCTTATTTAGCATATAGCTGCTGCTCTACAAATACTTATATGATCTTTCCATACCTGTAAACTTGATGTTCTTTCTCATCCCATGGTAGCTAAATTTAGATCACATGTACTGAGTATACTTTAAGCTGCTATTTGATCTTGGTGTTTTCACGTTGGATTTTTCCATAAATCTTATCTCATTACTGTAATATAGCCTCACATAATATTTTTCTGCAGCGTGTTTTAGTTGTTTTTATTTTCTCTGTTGGTAAAGAGTCTGGCATGGTCATCTTTGTCATTACTTTGTGAACTTATTGCTGAATCTTTTTCCTTTTCCTTTGACAGCTCATCATGTCACGGCGGCGGATCCCATGCTTGGATTCATTTTTAGATAAGGTCTATTATCAACTATACCTTAATGTACAAATCCGATGCTGACATAGACTAACTTTCAAGGCAATTTGAGCAGGTCAATATTTCCCTCTGGCCTCGTTTTAAGATGGTATTTGACTTGCACCTCAGTAGTCTGCGCAATGCAAATGTGAAGACATTGTGGGAAGATGATATTCATCCCCATTATGTCATGAGGCGTTATGCCGAATTTACAGCCTCGCTTATCCATCTTAATGTTGAATATGGAGACGGACAGGTGAGATACTTTCAAAAAATGTTAGTTGTAAGGTATTATTTTGTTAAATTGCTTTTATCAGATAAACTAATATACCTCTGTCTGTAGCTTGAATTGAACATGGAACGACTGAGAATGGCTGTTGATGACTTGCTCACAAAGCTGGCAAGGATGTTTCCAAAGCCAAAATTACAGATTGTGTTCTTGATTAATAACTATGATATGACAATTGCGGTACTGAAGGTGAGAAAATATGATTCTTCTTCTAGTACAATACTGAAGAGAATAGTATTTTTGGACAAGTACTTTCTTAGATTATTTTCCTTTTATAAGCAGTGGACATTTGCTCCTCTTGGCTGTGCAAAACTTCAAAAGTGCTCATACTTCTTTTTACACCGTCTGTATGTTTTCTTAATTAAATTTTTATCTGGATGCCAGGAAGCTAGTCCGGAAGGGGGGAAAATTCAACTTCACTTTGAGGAATTGTTGAAGAGCAACACCGCTTTATTTGTGGTAAGCACCTTTTCGATTAATTCTAGGTTTTGTTTGGTCGCAAAAATGAAACTCTACTCTTGACCCTAAAATTAAATAGTTGCCACATTAATGTTGAGTGGTGAAAGGACTGGCTGCTACCATTTAAGACCGAACAGGATAAACCAATCTCCTTCCAACCTCTAACATGCCCTCCGGTTTCATAAAACACGTTTTCGATAACAAACCCCCATTTGAGAAGTTATCGCTAGCATCAAAGTTTACTTTTCAGGATTGACAGTTAGTTACCTGACTTATTCCACAAAAATCGCAAGCTGACATATAATTAACAAGTAAAACCAACTCTTTGGTTGTGCACAACCTACATATATTAACTAGTTTGCAGTTAGCTTTATAACATAAAACATTTTTTTTTTTTGTTTACTCTTCAGGAAGAACTGCTTCTGGAGCATTTTAGTGATTTAATCAAGTTTGTGAAGACCCGAGCTTGTAAGTACTAAAACACTCTTACATGCCCGTATTCCACCATGCAACTAGATAGTCTGATTCATTAGTTGTCTCATCAGCGGAGGACCAAATTTCTACATCCGAGAAACCTATAACTGTTGCTGAAGTTGAACCTCTTGTTAAGGACTTTGCAAGCAGATGGAAAGCTGCAATAGAGCTGATGCACAAAGACGTCATAACTTCGTTCAGCAATTTCTTGTGCGGTATGGAAATCTTGAGAGCTGCATTGACTCAGCTGCTGCTTTATTATACCAGACTCTCAGACAGCATAAAGAGAGTTGTTGGTGGATCTTCCCTGAACAAGGACCTTGTGTCCATATCTTCTATCATGTACGAAATCAGGAAATACTCAAGAACTTTCTGAGTCACTGATACATTGATCGCATTAACAAAAGCATCACCTGGAGACGAACTCGAATTTAGATCCACAAAACAAAAAGGTTGTCACAGAACACTGCAGCCAGTCGTATGACCTCTGGTGAGTATTTATTTGCTGGCGTGACAAGGAATCAAAATTTATCTTGCGTACCTTATGATGTTGCAAACAAATTTTGGTCATATATATATATATATATATATGACCTTTTCACAGAAACTTGAGTTTATGATTAATGAATTGATTTGTGTTTCATTCTGTCTTTTTTTTTTTTTGAAGATAATCTGTAATTGAATTGACTCCACATCTGAGCTAGAGAGGGATTCCAGAACTTTGTAATAATATTATTTGTTTATTATTTTTACCAGTTATTTTATTATTATTAGTATTATTATTACCTGTGCCTGTATTTTTTCAAATATTTTTATCGATTATAAAATAAAATGTAATTAAAAAAATTATTGATAACTCTTACTCCTTTTATCCCATGATATAAGTATCCATTTTTTTTTTAAATTCATGATATAAGTATCCATTTTTTTTAAATTTTTAAATAAATGTATCAAGGATAATGGAAAAAAAAAATTGAATCTCAAACTTGGAGGTGAATTTCCTTTACCTATTTTACCTTTTATTATTGGCACAGATATTTTTTGAATTAGGGATAAATTTTAAATTTTCTTTGGATTAGGGGTAAATTTTACTTTAATTAGATGGAGATCAATAGATTATAGATATAATTGTGTAATATGAAAAAAAAAATAAGGAAAAAGGGAAAAAAATATAGAAACACATAGGGTACGTTTGGTTGCACGTATTGGACTATATTATTTTAAGTGGACTGAATTGTATTGGAATGTACTGTACTGAAATAGATTAAATGAAAACCTATGTTATGTTTGTTACAACACCGTATTGAACTAATTGTAAATTAACTTATATTTGGTGTAGTAATGTATTGGACTGTATTAAAATTTATATTTTTTAAAAATTAAATTAATATTTACTTAATAATATAAAAAAGAGCATATAATCTAAACATATATATTATTGATAAATTTTATTAATTTGTATTCTATGATTAAAAATTTTACATATATATAAATAAATTTTTTGAAACTATATAATACATTTTAAATAAATTAATTAATGGTGGTTAAGCATAATGTTATATTAGAATTTTTTAAATAATAATAAAATATTTATTATTAAATTATTATATTTCTAATTATTTAATTAATATAATTTTTAAATTAGAATTTTTTTCGCAATATAACATTTGTTTTTTAGGGTTTTTTGTTTTTGTAAATATTAATTTAATTTTCTTGGATATGATTAAAAAAAAAGAATAATCCCAATTCAATTTTAGGGTTTTTTGTTTTTGTTGGTTAGATGAGATAAGAAGAGACACAATTTGTTTATTGAGGCAATAAAAAAAGAAAAAAATAATGTAATAGGTAATATTTAATACAGTCCAGACAAGACCCCACCCTTTCATGGGTCTCTTTTTTTAATGCCTGGACTGTATTAATTTAATATTTATTACAGTTCAGAGGGTGCTCTAATTTACACCAAACACTGGATAATTAAAAAGTTGACCAATCTACTTATTTTATGCAGTACAGTCCTGCGTACCAAACATGACCATAAGACTTAACTTTTTGGATTAATTAGTTTTAGTAATTTTTAAAGTCACTACAATTAATGAATCTCTAAACTTTTGGTGATTATTTGGATTTAATTTATTTAAAAAATTATAGATTTTGGTGATCATTTGGATCTTTAACTCTGTTTTTGTACTCTTTTTTTTTTATTATGTACTGTTTCTTTTCCAAATAAGTAGATTTCTTCTAAAAAAATGCAATAACCTGAGATAGATCTTCCGTCAAGGAATGATCCTGCTCAATCTCCATTGATATAGATTTCAACCACCATCTTCTCTGTGTTAGTAAAAAACAAACCTATAACTAGAAAATTCTTCAGATATTTGACAATTTTAAGAGCAACTTTTATATATTCTTCATTAGGACTATGTATAAATTACTAAGTATCTCAACTGAGCAAGATCTATAAGGATAGTTATGGTATAAACATATGAACTTACCCATCAATATGTGGCATTTTTTCAACCTTCTGATTTACTTAAATGAGAGTATCAATAAATTTGCTACCCAATATACTTGGCTCCTTTAGGAGATTAATACATACTTTGAGATAGAAAAATTTATCTTCTAGATCTTGCCACTTTATATATCTAAAAATACCTCAAGTTCCTCAGATTTTTTATCTCAAACTCTTTGTTCAGCTCCTCTTCTAATCCCCTTGCTTCTCCTTCGTCATTACCTATAAGTATAATGTCATTCACATAAATTATTAAAGTAATAACCTTATCATTCTCTTCATGTTTAAAAGGTTTGCCCATTTTTTCTTTGAGGTGGATTCAAAATTGTTCAAATTGTAAAATCATCAATGATTGACATTGGTAAATGACCTAAAGCAATTTGATTATAATTCAATTCATCATGGTTGTAAGTAGCAAGTTCATATTCTTTAGTTATTGATAAACAATTTGTTGGACAATACTCAACCCAGTTACCATAAAAAATACAAATTCCAAAATCAATACTATAATTAAGCAATCATTTCTTTCAAATATCTGTTTTCAGTTTCCAATCATCAACAGGGTGATCTATAGGATATACGCGAACATATACTTCACAAGCAATACATTTATCAAATTCAAAATGAATTCAAGCAATAGTGTTCTCCTTAACTTTGTTAAAATCCCTTGGACAAAATAAAACTAGTGAATTTTTCAAACCAGACTCAGAGTGACTACTGAAGGCCATACAACAATTTTTTCAACTTTCATGCATTATCTATCCCTATAGTTGCTTTGAACCCTAAAGGGACATCCATATACAGCTCTTCTTCTGGGTTTCTATGCAAAAAAATATTTTTTTACATCGAATTAATTTAAAAACCAGTTCTTTTGAGCAATTGGGGATAGTATAACTCGAATAATGTTCATCTTAGCGACTGAGGGAAAGGTCTCTTGGTACTCTATCCCATACGTTTGAGAATATCTCTTTATAACCATCCTCGCTTTGTATCTCTCTACAATATCATCTGCCTTGAATTTAATAGTAAACACTCATTTCTTCCCTATAGGTAGTTCCCACATGTCATTCTTCTTGAGTGAAATCTCATCTCTTCAAGGATTGCAGTTTTTTACTCCGAATCCTTCATAGCCTCCTAAATATTTTTAGGTACTTCTATAGTAGAAACATGAATAACAAAAGCTCTATATTGACGATTTATCTTCTTATATGAAATAAATTAAGTTGGATATGGGATCTTGAATACAAGATCTCATACCTTTTCGAAGCTTTATAGGAATAGCCAAATCATGTTGAGAAGAGTTAGAAGACTTACATTTTTAGGGATTACTTCTTCTGGTTCTAAAGATTAGTTTACCTCGAGAGAATGAATGGTCTTTTCTTGTCCCCCGAAATAAACCTTTAATTCCTTTGGTGAAGAATGTTGTTACTCTTATGATGAACTTGTTGATCCCACTGTTGGTTTCACAACCTAATCTTGTTGGAACAAAGCATCAGTTGTCTCCCCCTCACGACTAACCTTCTTATCTTTTGCCTCTAATTCATCTTTGTTACTCAAGCTAGTTATTTGTAAAGTGTTCATGATATCCTCCCAACCTTTAAAAGTCTTCTCTCTATCAGCTTGTTCTTGTTCATTCTTATATTCTCCCCCTCAAAAGTAAGTTGGTAAAGTTAACTTTTAGCAACAGTAACATCAGGAGAGATAATATTTCCTAGTTTGAGGATGAAAACACTTATAACCTTTTAGTGATAAAGAGTAGCCAACAAATATACACTTCAATGCCTTAAGGTCAAGTTTTAACTTATGACTATCTTGATTATGGACATAAATAGTGCACCCAAAGACAAGGTTGCAGGAGGAAAATAAGTGTTTAGAAGAGAGAAAACTCCTTTCTAGTGTTTTAAAAGAGTGTCAAATTCAAAGACTCTTGTTGGCATTTTATTAATAAGATAACAAGCTGTGAAAATAACATAACCTTGAAAAACCTTAGAAACTTACATCTTAAATAAAAAAGCCTTTTTTCCTCTCGACTATCCCATTTTATTGTGGTGTACCTACATAAGAAGACTAATGTATAATCCTTTATTTTTCAAGATATTATCCCAAAATTTTATAATAGAATTCAGTCCCATTATTTGACCTAAGGACTTGAATTTGTTGTTGAAATTGGTTTTAAATCATAGTTTGAAATACTTCAAATACAAATGCTACTTCAAAATTTTTTTTTGACCAAATAGATCCAACACATTTGGGTATGATAATATATAAAGGTCATGTACCACCTAGCATCGGTTATAGTTTGAACCCTAGATACCCACCTATCATTGTGAATCAAAGCAAAAAGGGGAACTTGATAATTATAACGCGCTAATTTCCTTGAAAATTTAGTAATGACTTTATATGAATTTATTATTTAGTATTAATAACTTAAAAAATTATGGAAATTTGAAATTTATATGTTTTCAAATTGGAAAAAATGAATTTTGACTTATTATTGAAGGAATCGTAAAATCAAAGCACTGTAGACCAGTTTATGTTGTTTAGAAAATAAATTCTTTTGAAAATTCTTTTGTACAAGAAATAAGATGAAATTTTTATATATAATTTTTTTCACAACAAATTTAGAAAGTTTTAGGTCAAACTCAACTTTTAATTTGGGGAATAAAAAGCTTGGAATTCAAGTTGGTTAGAAAAAAAAAACAAAAGCTAAAATGTAAAAGATTAAATTTAAGTTCTAAAATAGGTGATTTTGGATTTGATTAAATTTTAAATTTTCTATTATTTGAGGTTTAAAGAGTTATAAGGCATGTTGTATATTATTTTAGAAATTTGAAGAAACTTAGAATATGACAAAATTATTGACATGTCATTAGGTGAAAGAAATGAACTTAGAAAGTGGGAACTTATTATAAGTTATTTATAATAAGAATGAATGAAATATTATGTTTCTCATTAAGTTATGCTTTATTATGGTTAGGATGGATGCTTAGAATGATTTAAGATAACTCTAAAGTTTCTGCTTTGATTTGGGTAAGTAACATTATTCTTAATATATTGTGTTTGTTTATTTTTAATATTTAAATATAAATTTTTTTTCTAGTGTTTTTGTGAAATAGGATGCTCCTGATATGTTATAAATCCATTTGTTTTTAAATCTACTTAAGATAATTTAACACAAAGAACATAACTATGCTTTTGAACACCTATTTGTAAATTCATATATTAATTGTTGATGAGAATAATATACTTTTTATAAAGTATTTTTAGTATTCATAATAAAATCAATGCGGAATCAGTTTGTATTAAATAATATTTATAAGATATATGAATGAAAATATTTTAGCTAATTATCAATAGTATTTTGATTTTGATTTACTGTAGTCAATATATCTGTTGTTCGACTGTGATCGATTTATTTGTACTAGTTAGGATTTTGTTTTGAATGTGCATACTATCTAATTTTGTTACTGCTCGGATCACCGAGGGTACAGGTGACACTACTTGATGTAAGCTAATTTGAAAGGTATTTTATGAATAAAAGTTTTGATATCTAGAAACATGACTATACTTGAATATGTTTACTAAATATGAGTTTCAATACTTTGAAATGAATAAATCTTAAAATATTTTTTAGATAATAGTTTTTATAAAGGGAATTAATCGAAAACGATCACGTTTTCTTCTTCAAAATAAAAAACAACCACCATCATAAATTGTAATAAAATATAACCACAATTATAATTGTTGGACCAAATTACCCTTCAATTATAAAACCATTTGTCATCTCCTCATTTCAATTAATATTCTTACGGTCTTCGTTTTTTCTTCTAGTAATATTCTCAGGTTATTCGTTTTCCGATCATTATCAATTATCGTCGTAAAAAAGTAAGTTTAGGAAAGATTTAAATTACATGTAACGGTAGATAGAATGAAGTCGAAAAAAGATCGAGATTTGCGTGTGAGAACGGGAAATGTGTAGTGTTTGGGGCGGGGGGAGTGCATTCACGAGCTGGGGGAATTATTGGGGCGGGGGGAGTGGACTCACGAGCCGAGGAGCTGGGGGAGAATTTCCCCCAACTCGTGAGTGAATATTCCCACCTCCCCAGCTCGTGAGTCAACTTTCAGTGTACTCACGAGTAAAGAGTCCTCGTGACTGTACTCACGAGCGAAGCAAGAGTCCGAAAGAAAATCGATATTTTCATTTGAAAAAATTTAGTGTTTATTTTATTTTTTATTGACAACTAACGCTATTTTTTTGTTTTCATACAAGATAATATGAATACAAACGTAACAATTAATACTTGATTTGGTGGATCATGACAACGGAGTGTAGAACGTGGGGATATATATATTGGCGGAGAGAGTATGCCGTTATGTGTGAATAAAGATATTTTATATGATGAGTTTATGGAAATTGTTTACAGAGCACATGAAATCAATTCTACAGAGTGGGATATTATAGCAAAGGCCGTTTTTATTGACAGTCTACAACGGTGGGGAGTGCTTCCAGTTGCTGCAAATATTAATAATGATATCACTTTCAAAGCATTTATGAACTCTAACAGTTTAGATTATTTATCTAGCATGAGATCATATTGTACATTATATTTGACTATAAAGCGAGTTGGAGAAGTTGAAGAAGATGTAAGGCCAGAAAATGACAATCACCTCCGTCAAGATGGAGAAACAATACGTCTCATTAGGTCTTCTAAAGGCAGTAATCCAATTCCCCCCATGGCAACACAATTTCAGAATATTGGACAATTTCAGTACACTAGTGAAAACACATCAGACCTTGTTTGGGGTAGGTCAAGATGTAATACCGAGCAACCTCCATTACAGCAACACTTAGAGTCTTCTATTTGGGAGCATGGAGTTAATGTTTACGAAGATGATAGAACCACCATGGAAGGAGGTATTTCTCAGTCCCGACACAATGTTGTACAACCACCAGCGTATAGTAGTTTTGAACCGAACTTTGTTGGCATAGATGTTGGTGTGGAAAGAGAATTCAGAAATGTTGCTAATGAAGAAGAAACTGAAGTACCAAATGCTTGTCCTAGTACAGTGTTTAGAAGTAGCCCAGTAAGAGCCCCATCATCATCAAACCAATACATGCGTTTTTTGCCTCGAATATCATCAGATTCAACAGTCGTCGGCGATGCCTCATCAAGTAACCGTCAAGCGGCTGAAGTGTGTGTGGGGTATATATTTAGTACAAAACAAGAACTGAGAGACAAACTAGGGTTAATAGCATTGAATAATCACTTTCAGTTCAGAGTTTACAAGTCAACCAGATCCAGATTTGAAGCAAAATGTATTATGGAGGGTTGTAAATGGCGAATTCGGGCAATTAAGAACGATAATGATGCGTATTTTTAAGTTACTGGCATGGACACTGCACACACGTGTCAAAATGAGGAGTTACAAGATGGACATCATCAAGCAACAACTCGTCTTATCGGCCAAATTATAAAAGATAAGTTCAAAAATGCCAGTAGGATTTACACCCCACGGAATATTCGTGATGATATTTATAACAGTTACGGAATTCGTCTCTCATATTCCAAGACTTGGCGAAGTAAGCAAGAAGCGTTGAAGCTTCTATGTGGAGATCCGAGTGAATCATACAAGGGGCTGGTTTTGTATTGTCATGTGCTTAAAGGAAAAAACCCAGGAACTGTTACTGCGATAGAAACCGATTCTGATGGACATTTCTTATACTTCTTCATGGCACTAGGTCCATGTATTCGGGGGTTTCGCAATGCTGTTCGACCAGTTATAGTAGTGGATGGTACATTTTTAAAGGGAAAGTATCGTGGGACATTATTTGTTGCAGTTGCTATGGATGGAAATAATAAAATATATCCCGTGGCCTTCAGAGTTGTGGATTCGGAGAATGATGCATTGTGGGAGTGGTTTTTTTAGAAGTTACAGCATGTTATTGGGCCGATGGAGGACTTGGTTTTCATCTCTGATCGACACACTTCCATAGAGAAAGGAATTTTCACAGTTTTTCCAACTGCAGTGCATGGACTTTGTGCTTATCACATATATGGAAATATTAAGGCAAAATACAAGATGCGACAACAAAGGATTGAAACTTTTATGGCAGCGTACTGGCACGCTGCTGAGGCATATAGAATCAGTGAGTTCAACGAATTTATAATTAGTATGAGGTCAATGAATCCTGCCGCTACTGCATACTTAGAAAATGAGGTTGGTGTTCACAAATGGACTAGATCACATTTTCCGGCTCGACGATACAACTTGTTGACTACTAATATTACTGAGAGTATGAATTCCTTGTTGAGACATGCACGGACTCTCCCAATCGTACCGTTGGTTGAATCTATTAGGTCTGTTGTTCAGAGGTGGTTCTACGAGAGTCGAGAGTTTGCCGCTGCTCGAGAAGGATACTTCACTGCGTGGGCACAGGGTGAAGTTGATGAGCAAACAGAGTTTTCGCGAACAATGAGCGTCGATCCCGTTACGCGCTTTGAGTTCCAGGTTAATGATAGGGGTAGGGTGGATGTAGTAGATCTTAGGGAGAAGAAATGCTCTTGCAAACGGTTTGAAATTTCACAATTACCGTGTACTCACGCTCTTGCCGCATGCAGACATGTACGGCTGTCTATGAACTCAATGTCATCACCTTTTTACAGTACTAATGCGCTCGTGCATGCATATGCAGAGGCTATCAATCCAGTTGGCGATGAGAGGGATTGGATCATTCCATCAGAGTTATACAAGATGAACGTCAAACCGCCGCGACAACGCATTCCAGCAGGTCGACCAAGAAAACAACGCATTCCATCACAAAGAGAAGACATCAACCCCAGGAGGCGTTCTCGATGCCATGCCGTTGGTCACAACTACGCCACGTGCAAGAATCCTATTCCGCTCCATGAATAAGATTTTAGTTTTTTTTTTCCATATGAGGATTGTAAATTTATTAAACTTGTTCAATATTTGCAGTTAACTTCATGTAAACTGAACTCAATTAAGTTTGCTGATATTAGCCAATTTTCTTTTGCCTTAATATATTATATGAAATAATTGTATTTTGTATGTATGTAATGGATTGTTGTTATATTATATATTGTTATGTCTTGGTGCATATACGGATTTCTCAACTGTAATTCACATGTTTATATTGTATTAATGAAAGTAAAGAATAATTTGAAATGTTCAATTATAAAAATAAATATGGATTAATATGAAAAAAACAGTATCCATACAATGACTCTATGATAACTGACCCCTCCACAAATCTACAGCAACTCTAATCCTCATCGAAGGTCCATCCGCAGGGCCAAAATCAAATACACAACCTAATGTCAAGTAATGTATAATCATACACAAGAAAATCCTACAATCTGCTGAACCTGGAGCCTGATGAGGAATACCATGAATTGGACGGATGTACGTGAATGGAGAAAGGTCCATGTGAACATCCATTCGGTACCTGTAGAAACCTGAATTCTGAAGCATGTACGGGAACAGGACACACAACGGCGCCATAGCATCTGCCATCTCATTATCTCCATGTACTCCTTGTGCCAAGTCGTACACCGTGATCTGTCTGAATCTTAAATCGACAGCGCATGCTACCCAGTGATCATCTAGCACGTTGACAGGGATGTATACATTATCAAGAAATCTCCAATCCCTCTGCAGTGAACCCCTCCTCCCCAAGACATAACCCTCTAAGTCAGTGTTGGGATAGAACTGTCCTAGACCAAGCTTCCTCCTCTTGTAACCATTCCACACCACACGCAGCGTTGTCTACAACAATATAAGGCAATTACAACTTAGTATAAAAAAATATATCATAATACATACAAACTACAAAACAACATAAATGAATTATACGTATAAAGTACTAACATATAAATGCGGTGATGTGACAGTCCAATGTTGTGTTACCATGCCTCTAAGTACCATCTGTCGATGAGTTAACAAGTCCATGTACTCAGTGATATACTGCACCAAAATATTTGCTCATTTTTAAGTCATTTATTGATAACTGCAGGAAAAAAAAAAGAAATTGACAATACTTACTCCGTCATCTAGCTAGCCGCCTGGTGTAAGAACAACCTCAATCCACGAAGGGGTGATTGTCACAGTCTCTCCCTCAAGTGATGCTCGCGAAGTAGCTAACCACTGTTGAAAGGAAGAGTACATCTCATTAGGGACAGGAGCACGAGGTTGGAACTTGTATCCAATCCCGTACTAGGCTCGTACCCTAGCAATAAGTGTACCAAATGGATTAACGTACGGACTCCGTAATGCACGCCCCCTCTTGTACGTTCGGCCGAAGCGACTTTGCGAATCCAAAGGAGGTGGTACGGAAAGGACTTTAACTGTTGGTGAACCCTGGTATCCAACAGTAGTGTCCTGCAATGTAACAAAACTATTATTCAATAACTAAGTCTTAGTAACGCAAAAGTAACTTAAACTGACATAAGGTTGTAGAAAGACAAGAACTGCACCCCCTCTGCTTATTTTGGGTCCGATCGAAACAGTCTCCGGAACTCATCCACGAACTATGAAAAAGCTTCAGTATGATGGCGCAAAACTTCAGTGTGTTGCCGCAAAGCTTCATCGTGATTTCTACTACTTCCCTCCTACATATCTCTATATTCTTCAAATTGACTTCGTAATACTTCAATATTGTGTGAAATGGCATTTAGAAGGGACGTTCGAGTGGGTGTGTTAACCTCAGGGGCCTGTACCTTTGGTGGGATATGCTCCTGCTTGTTGCGGGATAGGCGTTTTCCCTGAAAATATATCGCAATGATAAGAAATTTTACGTGAGAAAGACATCATTTCTGCTACAAAATATAGTAAAGATCACGCAAATGTATTCCTATACCTTCTTAGGCTTCTTTGGAGTTATCGGCGTATTATGCGCAGCTGGTGATGTAGGAGGAGTTCGCTATGATTCATGTTTGCTTGGGATATCCATAGCCACGTGACCTCCTTACTGACCCTCTGGAGGGCCGACATTATCAAAAAGATGTTGCACATAAGGCAACATCATCTCATCCTCAGTAGGAGTTAAAAACGGTATAACCGGAGGTTGCTGTATAACAAAGAAACACAAAAAATATATTATACAATATAAAAATAAAACAATATCATTTGATAGAGAACTTGATTTTTAAAATTCACTCACCATTTGCGCTTTGAAAATCGTGTTATCCAATATTTTAGATCTGACATTTTTCGCCTAAAATTGCCATTGTAACATCCGTGGCAAGCGATCATTCAGACGCCGGCCAAATACAGATCCTGCCGGCAACACAGCTTCATAGATCCACACCTGTTAGTGAATCACATGAAGTTATTATAATAGAAGATAAAGAAAAAAACTAAACTCAACAACTTCAAAGTGTTAGTTCGTACCTGAAATGCTATAGGAAATCCTTCAACATTGTATTTATTGACACGTTTTTTTCCTTTTGCCTTAGCCATGATGTCCATGACTTTGAACCACGCGGCAGCGGCTGCTAATACCCGACTCAGTGAACGATACGTATACCGCCAAACAACAGAACCCCACGGATATCGATTAAACTCATCCAAATCATCAAGAATCTGTAGTATCCATGTGTCTGCCGGATATCTTGAACCCCTACCGATAAGAATACTCTCTAATAAGAAGTACAGTGACAATTTCACTGCATCCACATCATTGATTTTCTCCATGTCCAAATCTGAGTAAACTTGATAAACAACATCAACCGTGTGAGCATCTTCTCCACCAAAATACATATCTCTTAGTCGGGTACTATTTACTTCAATATCCAGAAATTACCCAAAATTCAACCCTGTCATCAACCCAAACTCCATAGCTGAAAACCTAGTCCACATGTATCCAATTTTAAACCACATCTCTTGCTTTGAATCATCAGCCTGAACTTCATATAGCAGCATCTTATGAACTAAATTTCCAGAAAACTTTAAACTAGGAGATATATCTAAAAAATGATCAAAACATGTTTGTCTAAATAATAAACGTTGTCTGATAGTTAATTTATCACATATCATTTCTAAATTATTCAAATGTGACAATGATATGCGCTCAGCTTCGAAATGTTCTTCTGGACTGAGTCTCAAACACCCTAACTCAACCATTATTTTCTGCAATAAAATAAATAATAACAATAATAAATAAATGCAAAGAATATATACTAACATATAATTACAACTTATTTGTTCACTGATGAATCCTTCAGAATAGTCCATTCATCCAAAATCAACATGTTATTTTGAAGGAAAAAAAAAAAAGAACCCAGCCAGCGTTGTCGCGGCAAAAAAAATAGAGGGGGGCCACTGCCCCCCTCTTTTTTTTTGCCGCGAGCTCCTCCTAGAGCAAAAAAGAAGGGGGCTGGTGCCCCTCTCGTTAGCACAGTAGCTTGCTGCACTCGTGTCGCGGCAAAAAAAAAGAGGGGGGCCACTGCCCCCCACGAGGAGGGCAGTGGCCCCCCTCTTTTTTTTTGCCCCGAGCTCCTCCCAGCGCAAAAAAGAGGGGGGCTGCTGCCCCCCTCGTGAGCGCAGCAGCTTGCTACACTCGTGAGTGCAGCAAGATGCTGCGCTCACGAGGGGGGCAGCAGCCCCCCTCTTTTTTGCGCTGGGAGGAGCCAGCCAGCAGAAACGTGGGGGTACTCGCTGCCCCCGCGTTTCTGTTGGCTGAGACGCTGGCCGACGACCCCCCATTCCAATTGGACGAATGGGCGGAATTCGGCCCTGTCTTCCGTCCACGGGAGGGATTCCGGCCCCTTTGTCGATCCACAGTTTCCAC
The DNA here is from genome assembly GCA_028052125.1 of Melia azedarach. Taxonomy (NCBI): domain Eukaryota; kingdom Viridiplantae; phylum Streptophyta; class Magnoliopsida; order Sapindales; family Meliaceae; genus Melia; species Melia azedarach. The sequence continues at coordinate 5,996,885 of CM051404.1, forward strand.
CCCAATGCTATTATTAATTCATGAATTCAATGCAAGATTAGAAACATACCTGTAGTAGACCGTCGATTGGAGGAAGAACTGGAAGAGCTCATGAGTGAATTGGAACTTACGAGCGAATTAAAATTGGAATTGTGCTCGTGAGATTTTATTTTAAAAAGTGAAGGGTAATTTGGTCCAACAATTATAATTGTGGTTATATTTGATTACAATTTATGATGGTGGTTGTTTTTTATTTTGAAGAAGAAAACGTGGTCGTTTTCGTTTAATTCCTTTTTATAAATCATGTCCCAATTACTTCGATTTACATTATAATATGTTTTGAAAATGATCTTACTATATTAATTTTGTTTATTATCTAAATAAATATTGTATATCATATGTTTACAAAAAAAAAAGGAGGCTTGCAAATATTTATTTATTTTAAAATAAGAAACCAGCACATAAATATTATGAATGCAATTATTTATTGAGTTGACGGCTTAATCTTCGTCAGTTAATATTCTAGATATTAAGCTTGTGCTTAGGATGGTGAGTTGAAAGATTCACTTTGAAATGCAGTGTTATAGGTTTTTTTGGTGGTTATACTAGTTGAACAAATATTGTCATTGCTATATTTATATCTATCAAGAATTATAAGCTGATGAAAATTAGAATTTGTTATTAAATATTGGCTGTATTTTAGTTTTATTATTCAATCATTTTGAGAAATGCTAAAGATATTTAGAAATTAAGTAAATTTAAATTTTAGGTACTTTTATGTGAGAATTACATTTATGGAGATAAGGTTTTGTTTCAGATTTCTGCAGCACCATAATTCGACATTGGTATTATGAATGTCAAATTTGGGGTGTTCCAATTTATAAACTCACAAGTTTCACAATGAAAATTTGAAATTCTATCTATAAATAGTGAGGGAAACAATATTTTTAGATATAGAAAATTTGGATATCCTGATCTAAAATGTCATCTTATGATCTCTATATTATCATCGAAAGCACCTTCAACTTGCAAAACTTTATTTGTGCTGGCTTCCTTAAGAATAAAGAGACTTAACTTTTTTAGCACTACCAATCTTCTTTTTTGAACGCATATTCTAAAAATCACAAATATCGGAAAGAGAAATTTATATCATCATAGCCCAAATCTTTTTTCAATCCTCTATCAGACATCGAATTACAGGATAAATTTAGTACATGAGGTACTGATTCAAGGACCAAATTATTAGACATAATAACTGAGCCTTTCCCAGCCATAGAGTACAAAAATCCATCTTCTATTTTTACTTTTACTATCCAAAACAAGGAATATATGTTAAAATAATTTAGAAGAACCAATTATATAGTCCAAAGTGTCTAAATCAATTATCTAAGAGCTAGAATCGATTTAGCAAGAATCACACTAGTATATGCACATGTTTGAGAAGTGTTAGCAATGGAATTAGATGGTTTCAATTGTGAATCAATTTTACTAAACATATTTTGCAAAAGTTTCTTTTATGATTTATTAAAAATTTTGTCTTTTGCTCCTTGATTACCATTGATTTTCGATTGCTGTTCACTAAAATTAAGTCATTTCTCAAAACTTGTTTCCTATAAATGTTTTGACAATTATCTCAAGTATATCATATTATTGGTGTCCCATAGTTTCTTAGTTGTATCACACAAAATAGAATTTTGACTCATCTTTGATTTCATTGAATTAATCAACCAAGCAAGTACCATTAAATTATCTACTTGCCAATTTTCATAACTTGAATCTTCCACTACTGGTTTCTTTTTTTGATCCATCCAGCTAACCCTACTTTCCTCATCCTCTGATGAAGAATTTCATGGACTATGCTCAATGAAGAAAATTACTCTGATTTAATTTGTGAGTAATAATATGAATAAAAGAATTTTTATTTGATCTATGACTCGAACTAGAACCTAAGATATAGGAAGTCTTAAAAGTAACCTTAGACATTTTGCAGGACATAGCGAAAAACTGAAAACAAGAACAGAAGAATAATTCCCTAAGGAAAGTCAACTCTAACACCATGACAACTTTTAAGGCAGCAAATATTTCTTTCATTGATAACAAATTCTTTTACACGGTAAACATTTTATAGGATAACCTTCCTTATATGGAACAAATACAAATTTGATTATAAAAGACAAGAATATAATAGAAAATCAGTGAAATAAAAGAAAGATATTTAGGTCTAATAATTTTTTTGAAAGACCAAGATATGTTAGTTAAGCCAACTTGGACGAAATCACCAATCTGTCAATAATCTCCGGTTGATTCTCAACAAATAGTTAAATTTATATCTACTGAGATTAAAAATCATGCGTTCATTTAATAAAATCTTATTAGATATATGTATTTAATCTAAAATTAATTAATTATAATATGACAATAAAAAATATAAGATATAAAACATAATTTTATTAGATGATTTTATTGCAACAATTCTAATGAAAGGAAAAAAAAATGAGAACTTTTTTTTTTCCTTTAAAAGTTATAAATAATTACATTCAAATCTTTAGGAAATTTTAAATTTTGTTTCATATGATTTGATGTGTTGTACCTTTCAAATAATTATTAAGGCCTGTTTGTAATTGTTGTGACTTATAAAATAATCAGTAATTATTGTGTTTAAAAAATAATTAAATTCAGAAAAGTAGTCAGAAGTTTGATAAACTATGTTGTTGAAGATACTGTGAATTTCAAAAGTTGAGAATGTATGTGTGTGTGTAACGAATTTTAATATTAAAGTGTTATAACAATGTATAATAACTATAATAAAATAAGATCAAAATACAATAAAATAAAGTATTTTAATTTAGAAACATCAACTATCTTTTAATTTCTCTCTCCTCTCTTTCTTACTCCAGAACTCTCCGCTTTTTTACCAAATACTATCTCCGATGAGATTTCTTAGGCTTGTGTTGAGATTAAAGAATCTTCATCTCTAGTGAGATTTCATCATTTTTTTTTTTTACTTTGTCTTCTTCAATAAATAAGTATTTTTACTTAGATCTAGAACTATGATGGGGTATTTTAATCAAGTGGAATATATCCACTTAATGGTGATTATATCTACCTAGATTTAGATTTGCAGTGATTTTATTAGTTTTTGGTTGTCTACAATGTTATGATATTATTTTCTTTTACATTCAAAATTTAAGGATCTATAAAGAGATTTAAAGAGTTTATTTTCATATTTAAAAGATTTTATATTATAACAAATTTATTGCAGATGGTTTGTCACAGTATCAACCAAGAAGTTCAACTCAGACAATAGAGAGTAAAAGAAAAAAGTTATGAAAAATCTTCTAGTGCAGATCTGGTTTAAAATTTATTTTTTGTTAAAAAAAACAAATGTGAATATTATTTTATTTTTTTCAGTAACCAAGTAGATTAAGATTTATCTGGTTGTCTATGGTAACTGATCTCTACCATATCATTGCTGATATAAGTGTAGATCTGCAATTGTAATATTGATTTTTATGAAAATAAGTTCATCTATTATTTCAAATAAAAACTATCTTTTAAGTTGATATCCTATCCTAAACTAGTTTCATTCCCAATTTAGCTACTTTCATAATTTTCAAATTTCTTTTTTTTTTTCATTTCACTTATTTTTTAAATGTTTAGTATTGGTCATTCTAATTGTCTTAATAAATTGTGCGACCAAAATTTTCCACTCAATTAAATTAAAAAGAGTTTTAAGGAGGCGAAAAATCTATCAATAATACATTAAAAATATACTGAGAATCAAGAGTCTTGATCAGATCTAATATGGCGCACACTGAAAAATCTACATGCAATTTAGGCGATATTTGCCTCTACCAATTTTTATCAAAAAAAAAGACCTCCACTCTACATTTAGAAGAAATTGAACACTCCTCCATCATTTGGAGGGTAAAAGTACCACTCTAACTAGATGGTGATTGGTCATCCCTGTGTGCCTTAATAGAAGTAGAGTTGACATTTTTGTTATTGTTCTCAATCTATATTACTTTAAAGTTTTGTATTAATTACAAGTGCACAACAAAAAATAATTCACTAAATAATTATCCATTTATGAAGTGTTGATTAAAGTACATATAACAGGATAATAATAATGAATAATGAGGAATTACTATAATATCGATTAATTAACCTATGTAAAAAGTGTATAGAATTGTTCTACGTAAAATATTTTATAATAAATTTATTGAAGAATTTTTGTACCTAAAGTTTGATAACACGAATTAAAAGTTCAAAGAATAAAAAAAGAGTAACCTCTATTTTTATAATAATTATAAATAGCTAACATTAAAATTATATCAAAAAATAGTAATAACGATATATCTAATTATAATAACTAAAGATAAAAAATTATAATGTCAAGAACATTGATTTGGTAAAATTTGAAACTCTTCTATATGATCAATAAATGACAATTAAATAACAACGATATATACAATAGAATAAAGAGTTTATGAAAATATATAATATAGTTGTCTTTTTGCTATAGTGACAAGATAATAACAGGAATTTTTTAAATTATATTAGATGTTATCGTAAATTGTTGGATAAATTATTTTTCAAAGGTAACTTTACTGCTACTTATAAAAGTTATAGTCATGAAATAAGCAGTATTTATTTTTTTACTAAATATAAATTTTGATTATAAAATAAGCTATTCATTTCTTTTTCAATTGCAATGGTCTTTTTTAGTCATTAACCAACTTTTCTCCCATAAACAACCAAATAACACAAAAAAGTTAAAAAATAATTTTAACATAAAAAATATATATTTAATCAATGAAAAATTTATAATGGGCATTTATTTTTTCACAAATTCTTGTAAGAATTTATTTATTATAAATTGAGGCTTAAATCGGTTAGTATAGATATCCTTTATGTTATAATTTTAAATATATTAGGTTACGTGATTTAATATGGTGCATAAGTTACTCACGTTGTAATGATTATGTCGGTGAATGTAGCTTGGGAGACAGAGCTTCATTCTAACATAAGGGGGATTAATGATAAAGATCAGATACCATGGGGTAGAGCAAGGGTATGACACTCTAGTCTAGCATCACACCCCACATAACACTAGGTAGGGGATTTCTAAGGATGGTATTGATATGTGGGACACTATACTTGCTTTGCAAACTGAATTTAATGTGCTTGATCAGCACACTCACAAGCAGAAGAATGCTTTTGGTGTATTCATGACCAAGGTTTGTCAGTTAATGTAGTCACTCAAAGCCAAACATATAAGTATGCTTATCAATAATTTCTTATTATGTTTATTATGTTTAATTGTTAAAATTGGTTTGTTGATGGGATATTGGATTACTAGTGTAGTTGGGATACCTCTGGACCATTCAATTGTTGCATCAGGAAGTGTATATGTTGTTTATTATGTAGACATTTTTTAGAATTATCCAAAATACAGGAGACATTTTATCCATTTTTTCCCAGATTATTCTTTGACAATAATAGTCTTATATTTTATTGCAAGATGATGACATTGCTCAAGCTCAAGCTAGTATTTGTATGTTGTAGCAACTTTTAGATGAGGTGAGCCAGTACAAACGGGTTTATAAGAACGGACAACATTAGCGAAGCATATACACAAACTCATTTAAGACTCGAATGCCACCTACAAAGACGGGTAGCCACAATATGATCCAGCTTATCATATTGATCCCCGATGGCCCATACCTAATGACATGTACAATAGATTCTTATAGTGGATAGCAACCCTTAGAGCACAATTTGGCTTCACAAAGTCTCCATACCAAAGTCTAGCTAAAAGAAAGCGTAAATGATATTTTTCTCCATAAATTTTGTTTATCCTTTGTTGTTGTGTCTTAATATGAACTTATCCTTGACAAATGTGCAACATATAAAAGGGAATTTGAATCTTTTAGCACATAAGCAGTGGGCAAATGCGAAATTATTGCCCTAATAGTGGACAGTTTTAAGTGTATATCTATACATAAATACCTTGTAATCCTTAATTTGGAAGTTACCATGCTTTTATTGATGTTGCCTTCCTTATGATATATTATGCATTCGTTGTCTTTGATGTTATTGCAAACAACGCTCGAGTACGTATGAGGTAGGGTTCAACGATGGCAGCTTGCATTTGGCTCATTTTACCTAAACATTAGTCATATCTTCAGAGGAGAATGAGCTCGATGCATAAACATCAGGTCAATGTTGTATAGCTTTTAATTCTCACATGCAAATACCATTGGGTGGTATGCGAGTACATTTTTGTTACTAGTATATTATTGTTTACAACTGGGCCCCTTCACCCATTCAAACGCGAAGATGATATCTGTAATGCATCTGTTGTGTGAGCTACTGCCTTATCTATTGTGATAGTTTGGCTTCTATAGTGTCTGTATAGATTAATAGAACCTCCTTATGCCATTCGATTTTGTTCGACCGATCGTTGATGTCCCGCATCAAAAGTCAAAGTCAAGAGACTGTAAGGGTTTTTCAGTGTATGTTCATACGTTATTTAGGTATAAGCAAGATCTTTAATTCTGGCCCATAAGATGGCTCTTATTTAGATATAAGATGGCTCTTATAAGCAAGATCTTTAATATCAGCAAGGAACCACTCATTTATTTGACAATTAATCAAGGATAATTGCCTTCTCAATATTATTGTGTCAATCTGAGATGAAAGCCAGATCCTCTATGAGTCCAATAACTTTCTCGAAACTTCAGTAAGAACTACTCCCACAAGGCATCATTTTATAAGCCTGCAACATCGAATGTCACTGGATAAATTCTATTGTTTCTATCAACTATGGCAGCCACAAACATTGTACCATGATAAGTGGCCTTCAAGAAAGTGCCACTGATGGTGATAACGGGCTGAATGGTTATGCAAAAACCTTATATACTTTGCTCAAATGCCATAAAAAAGTATAACAAATGATTCTCCTCGTCTGTTTGAATTGTTGTCACTATCCTTGGAATTTCATCTTCCAACCCATAACAAAACAGTAGAAGTCTTTTAAATGACTTGGTCGAAATATCATCTCTGATACAGCGGTATAAATCTGGCTAGCGCCCTAAACTTATCCTTGATTAATTGTCAAATAAATGAGTGGTTCCTTGCTGATATTTGTCCTATAACTCCTCATATTGACATGCATGAACCAAATTCATTTGGGTAACTCGAGAATACATATCATTGTTGTTCTTGGTGGCCAGCACCTACCATTGATGTCATGCAACAATACACTTTGGCTTAAACCTTTTTGTAATTGATATTGAAACCTTGAATTAGGAAATGGTTTTCAACCCTAATTAACCCAATTTGTCTCTAAGTTGTTGCTTGGTATCAAATATTTGCCCAACGTACAAATCACATGATCCACAACTTGATAATATATCACTACGCATATTTAGTGGACAATGGAATTAGAGGCAACCATTGTCCACCATGATTTGATGATGATAGAAGTTGTCGGTGAACTAGTCTTATGTGCAGGAATCTGTACGACCACCTTCTGTTAGGTCCAGTTTCTTCATCCAAGATATTTCTTTTATCTTCGCATTGGGATAAAGGGGAGGGGAGGAGAATGTCAGTGTCTCCGATGCACAACTGACTTCCATAAAAGTCATTATTATGAGCTTCAGTGTTTTAGGGAGAGGAATAACCTTGCATCAAGGGTGGTCACCTCATCAGACAAGCGAGTTGGATTATAGGGGGGATAATTGATTCTTGACTATATGACCAATAATGATATGTAAACCCTTAACCTGTGTACCTAAACTGCATGTTGTATTATGTTGTCATTGCAGAAAGCACATCTTTCACTTGATTGCTCCATCTAGAAGCCATGAACGGTTGGATCCTTGGACATATATGGCCTTGTATATTCTGCATTGCTTACCCAATCAATAGTAATGTACAATAGATAATAACCCCTCATACTTGCCATATAAGGAATTGATGGTATTCGTAAAAGCATAGAACTCATGTTTGGTTGTAATAGTGAAGCCATTTGCTCCTGTACACATTGTTGAACACATACTGAATAGATCATCTTCAGCCTCATAATACATTCTGAAGTATTAATATGAAGCAACCCATACAAGTTATGCGTAAATTGTCTATATATTATTTTCTATCCACAAAAATTCCCTTTATAACTCTGCCCACATAGCAACCACTATCATTCGATGCTTGTTCCCGTAAGCCTCTACTAATAGTAATAATCGTGAACTAGTCACTCATTCCTGCATATAAAGAAAAAAGACAGTAATATATGTATATGTTAGTGAAACTCTCTTAAGCTACTCATTGAGGATATAAAATTTATTAATCAACCAATATTCTCCGCATGCATTTAAGTAAGAGAAAAAAAAATTTCACACTTGAAAGTAATTTTCTAAGTAGCTAAAATTTTTCCTTTTACTCGAAAAGAGCCGTACAGAAACATCTTCAACCTCTATAAATTTTTTGTTTCTCACATATACAATTACCAAAAACATTCAAACAACAAATTCTAATATTTAAATATCATATTTAACAAATTTTACTTATATATTTTCTAATTATATTATTTTTTTCATACCATTGACAATTTATCAATGTTTTTTTTTCCTTGGTTGGCATCAAAAACTACAAAAAAGAATCAAATTATATTCAAACACCCTATTTTACAAACAATTTCAAAAAACTCACCTTACTTAGTTGAAACTTATAATTTTGTTGTGTAACAATATAGTAAAAGGAGAGAGGTGGTGGTTTGGTTAGAAAGGTTGTGTGTGAGAGAAGTTGAGTGAGACATGGAAAGAAAAAGAGAGTGAAAAGAAAATGTTAGTGCTTTGTTAACTTGAATATAATTATAGATGGTAATTATTTTTGAATTTGTATTTTAAAAAGAAATTATATTAAAAAAATTCATTTTAAAATTATTTTTTTTAGAAAAAGGAAAAGCTTTGAAAACAATAAAAAATATTTATATTATATTTAAAATATTCATTCTTAAAAATTTGTTTATCACTGCAATGTAAAAATCATTTTGTATTTATAAATTATAATAAAAATATTTTTATATATGATAATTGATGAAAAAATTATTATAAATTTATGTAAATAGTGATATATACAAGATAATAAGACTACACAAATTTTTTTAAAAATTTCTAAGCAAAAAATTTCTTTGAAACCTACATGTCATTTCATCTTTAATCACTTGCAAATAAAGTTGTGAAATTTTATTGTACGTGCACATAAATTATTTATAAAAGTTTGATCATATCAAATATTACAACTCATATTATGTTTGAAATTATATAATATAATATAATAATTTTATTATCAATTATTTGCTTCAATTTATTAATAATATAATATATATCTCTTTAAAGGAGCAAACAAAAATCATGTTAATTAGCTTACAACTATTTACTTGCTCACAATTTAATTAGCAGCTATATATACATTAACATAATTTTATATATGATACGATACAGCAATCGTAATATGCAGCTGCAGTAAAAGTGTTTGAGAGGGATTGTGAGATGAACTTGTGAAAGAACATCATGCGATCATGAGACGTGTTAGATTGCATGAGTGTGCAATCGAACGGCTATAATTCAACATTTATAAATACAATTTCTTTTTTTTTTGTTAATTTTAAAAAAAAATCCAATGTCAAATTTATAGAATTTAGTGCTACAATTGTAAAGACTAACAAAAGATTTGTTTGAAAAAATTTTACACAGCATTTCTTACAACATGAGTTCTTATAAGTAAAGGTTTTAGTAAAATTTTATCGATAATTTGATTATTATACATAATTTTTAGTAAAAACTGTGTAATTATTTAATAAATAAATTTTTTTAAGAGATATTATAAATAAATAATATAACTTTTTGTAAATAAAATAAAAATATTCAGACAATTTAATATTTTAAAAAAATTATGTTAGTAAAAATATACAATTTAAAAAAATTTAATTTTTAAAAAATTCTTCTCTTTTAACAATGAAATGGAAAAAAAATAGAAAATATTTTTAATAGTAGAAAAATCATTTTGGCCGGTGAAAAAACCAATTTAAATGGAGGCAAACTTATTTTCAATAAACAAAAAGCGAAAAAGAAAAAAGAAAAGAAAAAGAGTCCGGATTGACGGGTTAGACAATTCATTCGGATGACCCGTCCCGACCCGGAAACAACACCACAATCGAAACAAGAACAAAAGTATCTACCGCTACTCCGCTAGTCTAAGGTAACGACGTTGACACGTGAAAATAGGGTATTAATTAACGCAAATCAGAGATATAGGCGGTCGTTAATCTTGAATTTTAGCTGAAATTCTTGTCATTAGAATTCAGATTATACTCTGCCTCTGCAAATTAATCAATCAAGGCAATCCCCTAAATGGACAGAAACGAAGATGATGACTATCTTAGATAACCATGCCCACCAAAATACACCCTTTAATGGTGATCGTCAAGCAACGTTGTTATGTTCAAATCTTTTCATGGATCATGTTGGAGAAGTACTTCTCACTCTTAATTCAAATGGGTTGTCCTGGAAATCGCTTGAATCCTCCGAAAATGTAATTTTTTCCATTATTTTTTTTTATTGTGTTTTTGTTATTTTTATTATTTTGATTGCAACCAGAACGTGTTTTTATGCTATTCTGATAGCATGATTGAGTTGAAACGCTCGGGATGGTTTTGGGTAACAATTGGTCGGTCGTAATGGGATAGTTTCTTGTTGAATGATTATGAATGTAGCATTTGGTTATCCTTGATGGAATTTAGATAATTGAATTTGGAGATCAAATGAGAGATGTTAAAATTCGATCTTTTAAACTTGTTACTTAGGATGGTTTTTATACAAGGAACTGTCAAATTGGTATATTCTTGGAAATGAGGTTCTGCAAAGTGGTGTATTTGATGAAGATACCAATTCTCTGCTACGAATTTGATTTTTCAACTTACTGCTCGTATTATATATACTTATCATATTATATTAAATGGCTTTTCCCCAATGCTGAGAGTAATAGTCATTGTTCTTGTTGCTATGGCTGACTATGGTTCTGTTTTTCCCCATAAATGTAATTATTATCCAATTATCTTTAATTGTAAATCAAAGAATTTTAAGATGCCTTTTCATACTGTCTACTACTCAGGTTGATCAAATAACTCTCAGACCATGTGAAGACTTACTCATTTTTCCTGGAACAGGATGGATCAAATTGTTTGGGATTTAAACTTGATCCTAAAGTTCCAAACAAAGTCAAATTCTCTGATGTCTACGCTGTTGAGTTGATCTCTAATGGTATGATCAATACATCTAAACTTCCAAAGGCCGGAGCAATTCTTTTGGGACGTGAGTCTCATGACTCTGAGGTTTGATCTTATTGTAATCCTTATAGAAGTGCTTTTACTCTTCAATTGGTGATTTTAGTTATGAGTGGATATATTTCTACTCCTGTTCAGATGTGCCGCTTTACAGTGCATAGTTTTCAAAAGTCAAAGACACAGCCAAATCTTTGGGTCTTGGCTGCCTACACCTTTGGTCACAAGGACTTGTCGACATGTGAGATGTGGGTGAATCAAATTAATGCTTCTCTGAACGTAGAAGTGGAAAGACCGAAGAATCTTTTGGTATATGCTTTAATTGATTAAACCATGCCTTTGGTAGTTTAGATTCTTTTTTCGTCAATGAAATGAACAGAAACTGTAGTAAAACTTTCTCCAGAATTTATTTCTGATTGACAGATTTTTGTTCATCCAATGAGTGGGAAAGGCAATGGCCGAAGAACCTGGGAAACCGTAGCTCCAATTTTTTCCCGTGCTAAAATAGAAACAACGGTAAATGCTTAACATATTTGGTTATTCAATCAATAGATGTTTTTAAGTCTTATTATTGCAGTATTCTGTTTGCATACATAGAAATTCAAACTAAATGATGTCAGCTATTCAGGTGAAAACTCTTTTCTTTGTATGGTGTTATGCTGCAGTACAAATGGATTTGATGTGTTTTTGGCATCGATATTTTGCTTTATCTCAAGTTTTTGAACTTGAAGCTCCATCTTTATCTAGAGATGTCTGCCAATTGGATCGGTGGTCCTAAGTTTTTAAAGTATGAAGTGATTTCAATAACTTTTAATGTACTTTGGTGTGTATATGAAAATCCATTATGGGCATGAATGGTTTTACAGTTTGACTGGGAGCTTAATCTGTGGAAGTTTGAAATATATTTGACCAATCATCAGATATCAACCATCATAGACAGCATTTAGCACTGCTAAAGTTGTATATTGCTGCCTTTGCAATTTTTATTTTCAATTATTAATCCTACTGTTTGATTCACTATGAATGGCCAGAGCCCACACTTCATACGGTCAATGAAATTAAAACGTTGCTAGAACTCTGTAGCCATGCTAAGATCAGTATTCTCTGCGACCTATCTTGCTTGCATGGCATGACCTGCATGTTATATTTGTAGTCAAAGTTTTTCATAATTTGTGTTGGAGGGAACAGAGATTGCTTTGTTTCTCCACTAGTTGGCATGTAATTAAGTTAATATATGCAAATAGTGGATTTACATCAATTGTTCAACTTCTCCATCAGGTGATTGTGACTCAGAGAGCAGGACAGGCATATGATGTGATGGCTGCAAACAAGGAGCTCAACTCATATGATGGTGTTGTAGCTGTTGTAAGTTATGAAATCCTTTCGTGGACATTTCTTGCATACTTAAGTTCTAGTAATAGCATGTAGTAAACCATAGGCATTATAGTCAGTTGGTAAAATCACATAATCATGACAAACTAGTGTTATGTTTGACCTTTATTAGTAAGATGGTTTGTGCAATGTAGCAGTTGCACTCCAAAATGAAGAAGTAAAAGAAATCCTGGAATATTGGCTGATTGAGAAACAAGCCTTTATGTAAATAGGATAGCTTATGACAAAGTCTGAGTTTGCTTGTATTTAGTATTCGCCGGAAATTTTATTTTTCATCTAGGGCAAAGGTCAGAAGAGGATTTGAAAGAAAGAATGATGGACAACTACCTATATTGTAAAATCTACTAAAGAGTGTGGCAGAAAATTTTCAATTAGAATTCAGATACTCTATTTAATAGTTGTCAGGGAAAAACCAACCCCACACTAGTTATTTGTCTATGTGCACCATTGTGCCTCTTTTGCAAATTGCCTAAGTACCAGAAATTCATGTGTGGAGAATGGAGGAGCTGACAATACATCATTCTTTTTTATTAATCATCTACTATGATATCTCTGGCCATGCCACTACTTGCGTAGACAACTGCCTGATCACCACTCGAACTTAGCTTTCTGCCTAGATGAATTTCTCTTGACAAAATAACTTTAGTCCAAGGACCCTAGCAGATGCAAAATCAGAAGGTCAAACGTTATGCACAACTTTAATTATTGAAGCTGTTTTGAATTTCCTTGGGCTAGAAGAGGTGTAAAATGTATTAACTAACTTTAGTTCAGTAGTACTATTTTGTAGAACATTAATATTGGAGTAGGATAGTAGGTCGGAGTTCTGGAAATTAGCCATTTTCAAGATGAATCTCAATTAAGTTTGTTTTTACTTGTGCCATATGGTTACTCATTATCTTTTGGTTGACTATTTGATGGAAGGAAGCCTATGGCAATGTCTAACTTAGTGGATCTTTGACTAGCAGAAGGTTATAATTTTGAACTTTTCTAGTTGTATTTGTCAGTTTATTTTTTTCAACTTCCCTGATGAGATTTTCAATTATCACAAAGTTTAATTTGTATGTTGTTTAAGGTTTTATAAGTGACACAATTGCAACTTTTATCTGGATTCTGGAGTATAATCTTTTGTGCTCTATGGTGTGGTTCTTCCATTTTAAAAGGGCTAATATATATGTGTGTGTGTGTGTGTGTGTGTGTGGATTCTGGAGTATAATCTTTTGTGCTCTATGGTGTGGTTCTTCCATTTTAAAAGGGCTAATATATATATGTGTGTGTGTGTGTTATTTTTTGTTTGATCTGTTTCTCTTATATGCTCAGGTTTAAGCATTTTTCCTTTTTTTCTTGTTTTCCAACTATTTTTTGTTTGTTATTTGGTTCCAGGGTGGGGATGGTTTCTTCAATGAAATCCTTAATGGTTTTCTTTCTTCAAGGTATAAAGCTCCTTATCCACCAGCCCCTTCCGATTTTCATTCTGTTGGGAATAATGGACATCCTTTAGTTCATGATTCGAATGAAATAGTTAATGAGACTTCTTATCAATATGAAGACCAGCCTCTCCTTGAAAATCAGCAATGTAATGGATCAGGAATATCAAATATCCGTACGTCCCTTAAGACTCTATTGCCTATAAGTTATGCTATAAATTTGAGTGGGTGGTTATGTGGTATCACTGAATTTATCTGGAACAAGGGGAACTAAATATGGTTCTTCAAAATGAGTTGAGCTAATCCATATCTTACAGCTGTGTTTTTGTTGCTTTCATGACTGAACAGATCAGGATCCTGAATTTCCCCTGCCCAATAAGCGCTTTAGGTTTGGAATCATTCCAGCTGGTTCAACTGATGCCATAGTGATCTGGTATTCTTTTGTTGTTTTTTTTTTTTGTCGCTTTTCTGGCACAACAGTCTATTTCCTCTGTGTTCACTTATATTGAACTTGCTTTGTGGACTTTGTATGAGTGTATATGTACTCTTTTATGTTTTAGTAAACTTTACTGAGATATGCTTTACTGAATTGAACATCATCCATCTTGTCCAGATATTACACAAATAGTGTGCTATCAATTTCACAAATGCATGAAACTTTTGAGCTAACTGGTGAGATGTCTTAGTGTCATCTTTTGCCAATATTTATATTGTGTGGCAATTGAGAAAGTTGCATTTGTTGTCACTGTCATGCTTGCTTGATATAAATTTTCAAATGCATTCTATTGTTCATTGTCATAGTGCAGTGTTCTTTTCATTGTTAGATGTTTAAGAGATCTGGAAGATTTTGTTGCAACTCATAGTCCATAAAGCTTGTCTTAACCAGCATCTCTACTATTTGACATGGCTATTTGACCAGCTACTATTCAAGCTATATAGTTTCCTGGTGGTTATAAATTGCATCATTCTTGCAGCACCACTGGAGCTCGAGATCCTGTAACATCTGCGCTGCACATTGTTCTGGGTAAAAGGGTGTGCCTTGATATAGCTCAAGTTGTGAGATGGAAAGCAACGGCTACATCAAAGGTTGAACCTTGTGTGCGCTATGCGGCTTCTTTTGCCGGGTAACTTCTTATGCTATTAATGTCACATTTCGATTTTGCAATGGGGATAATTTTTTTTCCCTCTGTTTCCTGTAAAATGTAAATATCCTTGATCTTTTTTTTTGGTTCTATGTGCTCAGCTTTCTATATGTACATTATGCTAATCTATAGCCAGTATGTTACTGATGAAGGATCTAGATAGGAGAATACATGGATACCAAGAATATCTCATGGTACAATAATAAACCACAGATTCTGCCTCATAAATTAGCCGAATGCAGTTTAGTTCTAATTTAATGTTGGTCATGAGTAATTTTATAGTTACTTTATGTTATACAAAAATTGTCCGGCTTCTTGTGCCTAGATTTCCTATTATAATTGAACCTTTATGTTTTCCTCTTAAGCTACTCTACAAATAGCCCAGATTTATTTATATGCTCTGGTCTCATAGAAGTTTTAAAGTGATCCATGAAGAGATCATAGTTATTGTTGAACCTTCATGTTTTCCCTTAAGCTACTCTACAAATAGCCCGGATTATTTATATTCTCTGGTCTCAGAAGTTTTAAACTGATCCATGACCACATAGTAGTTATTATTGAACCTTCATGTTTTCACTTAAGCTACTCTACAAATAGCCCTGATTTATTTATATGCTCTGGTCTAATAGAAGTTTTACATTGTTCCATGACCACATCGTAATTATACGTCTCTAATTTTATGGAGTTGCTTTATTATTTTTAAATAAAAATATGTTGTCATATAATAACACAAACTAATAATTTATTCAAAATGGCAGTTCATTTCTCTTTTATTTTTTTTCTTTTTCTCATAATAAAAGTTCCCATGATTATGGTCTTCAAGGATTTGATGATTAAGAAATAAACCCTTTGCATCCTAGTACTAGTCATTTATGGATCCCATCATCATCAACCCCAAATCAGGTGGGAACAGCATAAATTGCAGGGTGTCATGGAAGTACTTCATAGATATATCATTGCTACTAATATTTTTCAATAATTCTTCCCGTTGACCAATATTTAAGTCTCAACAAGATTTTGCAATATGCAAAGTCTTTTGAGCCCCAAAACTCTTCTGCATAGAATATATAATTTGAGTTTTCTTAAGACTGAAAAAGGTAAAGGATGTTTCGAAGATGTTCTAAAAAGATGTAATGGCTTTAATGATATTGCAGAATCTGGTAAATACCAGAAAAATGAATGACTACTAGGATAGCAATTTCTTTCACCTTTCCCCGTAAATCACTTGATAAGATGTAGGTTTGGTGTCTAATTTTACTTAATTTCTTTACATGCATTTGAAGAGAAGAAAATCCTTGAATTGTCTGTGAAACCAATTTCGCTGAGAAGATGTGTTTTCTCGACACATCTGCTAGATTTCCGTTTTATTACAAGAAGCTTTAATATATAGTTTTCATTCCTTAACTTTTTTACTTCTCCATTTTTCTAGTTGGTAGCTGGAAACAATAGTTGATCTTTGCTCAATATTCAGAACACTTTCAATTTTTTAGTTACTCTTTCTGGATTTTCAGTCTGAACTTTTTGACCTTTTCTATTTAAATTTTCTTTGATAAAAAGAGAAAATAATATTTCCATATCCTTAACATTTGTTGGCAAGCTATACAACTATAATCTTTGCTTAAAACCCTTCTTGTTTTCATCATTGAGAAAAACCGGTATTTATTTTATCTAATGTTTTAGATTAGTTTGCCTTGATCATACCTGTTGGGTAATGCCACTCCTCATATTCCAATCTCTTCATTTATTAATCACTTTATCCTCCTTTAAGCATTTAAATATGTTTGGCGGGTAACACCAGTCATACTCATAATGCTTGTGCATTTTCTTTTATATGATCTAAGACGCTTATAATAGATGGTTTCCTCTGTTTCCTCTGCTTTCTGTTATCAGATATGGTTTTTATGGGGATGTCATTACCGAGAGTGAAAAGTACCGCTGGATGGGTCCCAAACGATATGATTATGCAGGAACAAAAGTGTTTTTGAGGCACAGGTAGATTCCCTTGTAGGGTTATACTTTTTAACAAATCTCGAATGCTGCAACCCCATTTTCTATGGCATGTATTTCTAGGTTTACCCAGAAACTTATTTAACGATTTTAGCTCCAGTTTTTAATTAAAAATGAAATCCAGTTAAGTTATATAAGAGACATGGAAGGTATGAAGCTACCTGCTTCCATTGCAGAAGCCCGTGCTCAATGATTTCATTTTTGTTTGAATTATATAGTAGTTAAAGTAAATCTCCCATAGTTCAATGTTTTCTGCCACAACAACAAAGAATAGTAATTATATTAGACAATTAAGGGTCTTCAGAAGACCCTTAAATGCAGATATATCCAAAACTTCCAAAAGAACTCTGTTTTGAGTCTTGAAATATTGGATATCATCTCAAATTATGCTGCTGATGTCTTTCTGGATGTCCAACAGTTTTGGGCTTAATTCAAACCCGATTCTTTGTATGTCACAGAGCATACTCAGTCTCAAGTAGTTAGTTTCACTGCATCCTCTGGCAAACTCTTTAGACCATTCACTCTTAAATCTCGATTACTTGCACTTTTCTTCTTAGTGATCATAATATTTGTTTTATGAAGGTCATATGAGGCAGAAATAGCTTACCTAGATGTTGAGGCAGAAAACACAAAATCAATTCCAGATAAAGGTCATCTTCTTGGTAGAGTACGCACTTTGCGAAATTCAAATAAATGTGAAAAGGTGATCTGCCGCAGAAATTGCAACATTTGTAGCTCAAAGTCAGTTGACATGTGCACAAGCGCTACCCGTCCAACACCTTACTCCCGTCCAGAAGAAGCAAGATGGTTAAGATCCAAAGGTAGTTTTCTTAGTGTTGGTGCTGCCATGATTTCCAATCGAAACGAAAGAGCACCTGATGGTTTGGTGGTTGATGCCCATCTGTCGGATGGCCTTTTGCATCTCATATTGATAAAAGATTGCCCTCGTGCTTTTTATTTATGGTAATAGAAAGAATCTCTCCCCTCTCTTCATCCTATTTATTTGGGTGTAGTATGAAAATTTGTTTAATATGTTACAGATACATATTAATCAATAAAGCAGCTAAATACAATAAGGATAGACATCTTACTTATTTGATCGGTTTAGCAAATTCATATATATTTATTATGATGTATATTGGCAGGGCGTATATATATTATTAGTGTTGTATTTCAAAATTCTGTGTCATATCAATTATTGCCGATTTTATGTTCAAGTTCTACACCGCTTAAATTTTTTAAGGGTTTTCTCTGGTTTTATGACATAAATCACAAATGATGGCATACAGGCACCTTACGGAGCTAGCGAGGAAAGGCGGAAACCCCCTTAACTTTGAGTTTGTGGAACATCACAAGGTGCATTGTCTTACTACCTTCATGTTTCTTTGCTCCAGAAGTATCTTTTATATAATAATTATATAATTCATAATTGTGCAGACTCCTGCTTTCACATTCACTTCTTTTGGCAAACAGAGCGTATGGAACTTAGATGGTGAGCTATTTCAAGCACACCAACTCTCTGCTCAAGTATTCAAAGGCCTTATTACCTTATTTGCGTCCGGTCCTGAGGTTTAAATGTCTAGAGGGATTGTAGAAATGATACCAGCTATACAAGACTGCCTACAACACTCCGCTTAATATCAAATTATGTGATTTTGTAGACTATCCAAGGGCTTCTAAAGTGGCATTGTTTTAGGTGGTCTTGAGCTTAAGTTGCCCCATGCTAGCTATTTGATACAAAGGGGTAGAATTATCTCAAGGATTATTTAACAATAATAGAAAGCCAAGATAATTACTTTCCTCAAGGTTGTATCTCTTATGTCTACCCTTACAAGAAGAAATGAAACTATATATATATATATGAATAAAGTTTTGGTTTTAACTACCAGTTAGCTAGCTAATCTGTTTTGCGTTTCTTTTTGGATGTATAAGGTTGATTTCCTAATTGCATTGTTATCCTTGGGAAAATTTTGCCAGTTTGAGTTTTGTCTTCGGTCTTGAATTTTGGAAAGCTATATATAAATGAAAAATCCATTGTTTTTTATAGTATTTTTTCCAGTTCATTTATTTTGAATGCTTGAGTTGTGAAGATAGAATGTCAATCAATAACGTGTATAAAATTATAAAAGCTGAATTGATATGTATGGCTTGTAGACACTTCTATAAGACCCATCCAATTTTTTTCATTTAAAATATAAATTCGATGGCGAATGGTTCTCTTTGGAGAGAAGAACTATGCATGATTCAAGTTCAATCTTTCTTGTTGACTCCAGCTTTGGCCAATGAGCGCCAAAAAGAAAATTCCAAACACAATTTTCCACAAAATTATTATTACACTTTCAATATGGTTGTTATTTAATTTGTCATCCGGGGAGAAGACTTAGAATTCCAGGTCTTCTATTCTCTGTTGTCCTTGGACTTTAATTTTTGATGTGCCCAAAGTCTTCCCTTTGGAGTTTTCTATGCTTCCTATACCCCCTAAACTTCAAGCTTCAGCCTAATCCTGCAGCCACTGCCAGAAGCCAAACAAAGAGTTCTTCCAATGTCTACTCCAGCAGAGTAAGTAATCTCTCCTTTCCTCTGTAACTGATTCTTTGTGTTTTGTTGCCAAATCCAAATTATGACTGATTTATGTGAATAAATTAAACTTTTTCAGATATTATAATTCATTGCCGCCAGTGAGCAAGACATATGGAGTTGCCTGTTTAATGACCACAGCTGCCTTTTATCTACAGCTCTATAATCCTTGGAACATAGCTCTCAAATATGGAGATGTAATCAAACGTTTTCAGGTAAAGTAAGTTTATTTAGTAACCATACTAATAATACTTAATTTATATACCCAATCTACTGATTCTCTTAGGGGTTAAGTATGTGAGTCTGATCAAAACTTTTGGTGGTAGTGCAGGTTTGGAGGCTTGTTACCAACTTCTTCTTCCTAGGGCCATTTTCATTTCCTTTTGCATTTCGTCTTATAATTATGTAAGAAAGCCTATCCTTCTTTATCTGTTTATTATACTTGCTGTGCATGCTATGCTATGCTATGTATCATAACTTTGTTCCCTGACTAGGCTTTGTGTGAAGTTGCTTGAATGTAAATGTAGTTAAGTTGCTAGCTGATACATTGCGCTAGGCTTTGCTCTCTGCATTAAACAGTTTTCTCCTGTTTCAAGCCTGCATATCTCGGAGTACTAATTGGTTCAACTGAGGCCAACTCACAAGATATTGAGATTAAATCCCTTTCATACCAGGAATATTATTTTAAAAAAAAATGCGAAATCCTACTATCACCTCTCCTAGTGCATACTTTATGGTAATCATTTAGTATATTGATAGCGTGGTTTAAGGTCTGTAAACTTAATTTGTTTCATTGTAAAGTTAAATGTTATCTAGGTATCTGACACTAATTTAACCAAATTTCTTAGAGCAAAATATGGTGTTTCATTGGAGAGAGGGCCTTTTGACAAGAGGACAGCAGACTTCCTATGGATGTTAATCTTTGGAGCACTGTCACTTTTGGTTAGTATAATAAACGTGAAATTTGTTAATTTCTTGTTATTAAAGTCCTTGACTATGTATATCTAGATATAAGCAAAGAGTCAAAAAAGGTTTCTGTTGGGTTATCAATGTTGCAACCTTTTGAAGAACTAGTTGATTCAACTGGTAAGATTTCTTGAAGAGATATGATACGTTTGGGGTTTAAATTTGTCTCACATAAGAATGGTTTTCATCTAAATTATGACAAGTATTAGTTGCTTATTTATTTAGGTGATGGCCGCAATTCCACCCCTCTGGAATCCATTCATGGGAGTTTCCTTGGTATTCATGATAGTTTACATCTGGGGCCGCGAGTTCCCAAACGCACGTATCAACATTTATGGTGTTGTATCATTGAAGGTATCATCAACGTTTCTTGTTTTCAATGTCCATACATGCTACTTCCTTATTAGCAACAGAATTCAATGATGAGTACTACGTCTGCTTAGCAACCAGTTTAACTAAGAATCTCAGTTGAAATTATTAATTATGCACAGGGCTTCTATCTTCCATGGGCAATGCTAGCACTTGATTTGATATTTGGAGATCCATTATTGCCAGATATTCTTGGAATGGTTGCAGGACATTTTTATTACTTCTTAACTGTTCTTCATCCTCTTGCTGGTGGAAAATACATTTTCAAAACTCCTCTCTGGGTGTATCCTTCACAATCTATACATGCATACACACATTAATACATACATACATATACTTACTGAGTTTTACATAGCATTAAAATGCATATTTATCACAATTTTTGTCGAGTGATCTTTAATGGTTTCCAAAGTCACAAACTTGTTGCATTCTGGGGTGAGGGGACACAAACAAACTCCCCGGTGCCACGAAATCCACAGGCTGGAGTTGCATTCCGTGGTAGAAGCTACCGCCTAAACGGAAGCCAAAGCAGCAGCAGGGCAGCATCAGAAGCAGAAACTAACACAAATCCTCAACAGCAACCTAATGCAGCAGCAGCAGCAGCAGCAGCAGAAGGTAGAGTTGCCTTCAGGGGAAGAAGTTATCGCCTTGACGGCAGATAATTAATTAGCTCGTTTTCTTTTCTTTCTACTACTTAATCAGTTAATAAGTTAACTGCATGTTTGCTAATCTTATTTCTGATTTTCAGAACTGAATCCATACACGGCAGCGTTTGTTTGATATTGTTTTTATGAAACAAATAAAATGTTGGTTTTAATTTGATGCTTTTAGAGTTAAGAAAGGATATTCAGTAACATTTTTCAAAAATTATATTCTACAAATAAAATCTATATAACGCGTTCGGTCGAAATATTTTAAAGAACGGCATGAAAAGACTTTTATTTTTATAATTTATTTTGTAGATAAATATTTAAAAAATTAATAAGCTAAATGAACGAGTTAACAAATGACAGTTGCATAAATGTATACAATATAACTCTTTATTTATTCAAACTAATATGTAGGTAGTATTGGTGTTGAGGCCTGCATTAGGTGCTTGACATTCCACACTAGGCAATGCAAAGTTAATTGTTTTTTTTTTTAATTGTTTAAATTTTAACAATGAAATTGGATTATATTATATTATATTATATTATATTCTACTATTATGAGACTTAGCTCAAGTGTAAGTAAGTTTACCTAACACAAATTAAACAACAAGATTCAAAAATCAAAAGATTATCTCTCTCTTCTCCTCTCCTATGTTCGAAAATTTTTTAATGGTAGAATTTTTATAAATAAACTTTTTAATAAAATTTTTTTTAAAATTTAAATAATTAGTTTAATAAATAAATTTTTAATATTTAATTTTAAAAATAATGACATAAATTTTTTTAAAGTGAAATAAAAATATTTTAAATAATTTTACTATTTAAAAAAATCTAAAAAAATTATATTTTTAAATACTTGAGTTTTTTTAATAGAAAAAAAATGATTTAATTTCTAAAAAGTGTTTTCAAATATCAATGAAATAAACATTTAAAATTTTAAAAAATATTTTTGACATTATAAAAACCTTTTTAAACTAATTAAAAAGTTAAAATCACACAGACACTATTGTTCTTACAAAATCTCATGCATTATTATGAGCTTTATTTTATTTTATTATCAGAATTTTTTGTTCAATTTTTGTAATTTAAATTAATATTCTTTATTAAGTTTCACTTAATCTAAAAAAATACAAAAATGGTTTAAGTGATTTGGTAAAAGTACTACTAATAGTGTTTGTACGAGAGTCCATCGACACAAAAGTGTATAAACATATTTTTATGTAAAATATTTTATAATAAATTTTTTTGAAGAATTCGTAGCTAGAGTTTGAAAATATAAATTGAAAGTTGAAAAATAAAAAAAAAAGGGGCAAACTTTGCCTCAATAATACCTAAGAATAGTTTAAAAATTATATCAAAAAATAATAAGAATATAACCACTTGTAATAATTAAAGATCAAAATTATATTATCAAGATAAATTAATTTACACAGTGAAAAATTGGAAACTTTATATATGTAATTGATAAATTTGTAATGTAAGAATAAGAGTAAATAGAACAAAGTTAGAGTTTGTGTTTTTTTCTAAAAAAAGAGAATTGGATAAAAGTTATTGTTGGATGACATTACCAAGTAACCATCTTATATTTTATCTATTAAACACAAATTTAATAAAAAATTATAAAATAAATTGTTTGTTATTTTTCAATCACAACCTTAAAGGGCCGGGCCTTAGTTAATAACACATTATTTGGAATATTTATATTTTGCAAGGGGTAGTGTTATTATTATTTTAATTGAAGAAAAATTTTCCATCTCATTTTTGGATAAGATTGAAATGAATTCAACATATATATATATATATACAAATTAATTAGATCTATACAACACCTTGGATTTACAATTTGATCTATTTAACTAAAGTAATTAATTAATTATAATATAGAATTTCAAATTTAATTAACTTTCATAGGTCACTTTGCTAATGATGTTGAAGCTTACGAAAGGGAATTAATTATAATATAGAATTTCAAATTTAGTTAACTTTTAAATTAATCCTTTCTTACAAAATTTAATTATTTTTAAGTAAAATTTGAAATTAAAAATGTTCTCATACTTAAGAAAATTCATCATCAATTCAATACTACTAATTAAAGAAGACTTTTCATAAACAAACAAACAAATGAAGGAAGACTTTGACCAATGTCCCTTTCTGTAATTTTATTTTAATTTTTGGTACCCTTCTATATGAAAAGTCTTTTTATGAAAAAATTAATTGAAAAAAATGAATAATTAAAAATTTTGTAACATTACATATAATTTGTTTACATTTTATATTTTAATTTTTATAGTACATTAAGACATAATAACATATACAATATGTTGTGCTACAAATAATTGTAAATAATTTTTGTATTATGAAGATTAGTGTTAATGTATCGGGAAAGGATCAGTAGTCTCATATTTTTATACATATTTTTATATTAATTATTGATTGTCACACATATTTTTATATTAATTATTGATTGTTAGACTAAGTACCTCTTATAATTGAGATTAAATTTAACATATATAATTAATGCATAATTAATATATCATAATTAATGTACATGTAAGGTTCAATATCAATTGTTGGAGTTACTTAAATTTAACGATTTACAAAATAATGTAAGTATATATGTAAAAATATAAGGCTCCTAATCCGATCCTAATATAATATTATCAAACTATTAGAATAACATCATTTGATATCTTAATTTTTCATTTTATTTTTAATGATATATTATGACACTTAAGAACTACAAAGGTCACTAAGAAAAAAAAATCAAAATACATTCAGTTATATCTATAATTTCTTAAGTCTTTTGCTCTCATTTTTAATTTTTTATCTTATATTTTAATTTTTTATATCTCAAAGTATACATTATATTTTAAAACTTTTTAAGAAATATACAAATATATTACTATGTAAAATTTATAGTATTTATTACTACGTAAAATTTATAGTATTTAACAAGAATACCCTCTACAACTACATGTTCTTTAAGAAAGTGAGTGAGCAATTAACAGGTTTAATTTAGATCAACTTTGAATAATTATTATAATTATAAGATAATTTTGAAATATATTATAGGGCTCCATAAATTAAATGTCAAGTAATAGCCTAGAAATAATAATCGTATTTTTAAATTTTATGTTAAAATTTTAAAGTGTCTAGTAGTGTTATTTATTAACATTATTATCATCTTAAGTTACATACCAAGTAGGTTGATATCAATTTGATTTGTAATCTTTGTTATGTTTGATATTTACAATAATTATATTACTATATATTTTATTTTCTTATAATATTTTATTTTCTCGAAAATCAAATTGTCTAAGTTTACAACCAAAACCTATAGACCAAATAGGTTCTCTTGAAGCAGCTTGAAAGTCTACACTAATATTATTATATATAGTATTTGCAACATAGGTTTGAATAAAACATAAGCTTATGAGAATACGCTTGCAACATAAAATAAATCTATTAAAACATAATATATATTTTTTATTTTAATTTAATAGTATTTGGATTATATTGACAAAATTTCTCAAATATTATTAAAGTGAAAATCCTGGATTGGGTAGGAAGAGTTGCCAAAAACTGAAAAGCAAGCTAATCAAAGCTAAGTATCAATGAAGACTTTGACTAGGCTGTTTTTCTATTCCTTAAGAATTTGTCAAAATTTATCCAATTACTTTTTTTTTTAAGAAAATTGATAATTACAATAATTTATTTTTTATTAGAGTAATATTACATTACATTTGCAATATAAAATCGTCTTACATTAATTTTAAATTATATTTTGAATAATTTAATCAACACCCAAATTTCGTGATGGTAAAAACAACGTTTCTCATTTAATACTTAGATAATACAAATTGAAAGTTTAAAAATAAAAATAAAAAAGTAATCTTTGCCGAAATAATAATTATAAACAATATAAAAAATATATAAAAAATATAACCACTCATAATAATTAAATATAAAAATTACAATATTAAGATAAATTAACTTACATGACAAAAAATTAGAAACTTTCTATATGTAATTGATAAATTTGTAATGTAATAATAAGGGTAGATAGAATAAAATTAAAGTTTATGATTTTTTCTAAAAATAATTTGGATAAAATTTGTTGTTAGATGGCATTATGAAGTAATCATCTTATATTTTATCTATCAAACACAAATTTAACCAAAAATGATAACACATAAATCACTTTGCTAATGATGTTGAAGCTTACTTAAGGGAATGTGGTTGATTTAAATTATTTTTTAAATGCATGTATGAAAGATTTGTAACATTACATATATATATATATATATATATATATATATATATATATATATTTTGTGCTCCTACAACAATTTAAGATATATTTATTACTAAATAAACTTTATAGTATTTAACAAAAATGTCTCCTACAAGTACAAGTTCTTTTACAAAGTTGAGGGAACAGCAGCTGTTAATAAGTGAATGTATTATTAGAAATCATAGGTTAACAACTCGATATTAGGTTAAAAGTTAAGTAATAGACGAATAATAATCTTATTTTATGTTAAATTTTTTAAAATTTCATGAAATATTAATTATTAATATAGTTTATCAAGCGAATTTAACATTAATGTCACTTAATTTACATGATCAATTACATACCTACATTAATATCATTTTTAATTTTTAATCTTAATTATGTCTAATATTTATCATAGTTATATTACTATATATTTTATTTTCTTATATATCAATCTTATAAAATCTATGTGAAAACACACCATTATATTCATAAATATTAAAAAATTGAGAAATATATGAATCATACTATTTCTCAAACATTATTAAAGCGAATGTATGATTAGAAATCATAGGTGAGACTTGAGAGTAACATGGGAAAATCTTTGATTAGGTAGGAAGAGTTGTCAAAACTGAAAAGCAAGCTAAGCAAAGCTAAGTACAAGTGAAGACTTTGACTTGGGTCTTTTTCTATTCCTTAATTTAATTTGTTAAAATTTATCCAATTGCTTTTTTTTCTTAAAAAAAAAATTGATAATTACCATAATATTTTTAGAGTAACACTATATTATATTTATAATATAAAAATATTTATATTATAATTATTAAATTATATTTTAAATAATTCAACGACTCATTTAATTATAAATATAAAATTTCTCGTCAAGTATTTATTTAATATATTTGTAACCCTGGAAACATTATATTCTAGTGTGACTCTAAAATCGCTTATATCTATATCAAGATAAAAGTCGTCGTGTACTTAATACTTTAATATTCATTGAACAATATTATGAAGAAAATATGGTTCAATGAATAGTGGATGTTTTAAAAGTAAACGTCAAATGAAATAAATGTTGAAAACTATCAACTATTTAATAAATAATATATTCAAAGGAGTGTGTTAGTTGAATAAAATGAATCTAAATTAAATTTTTTTAAGATTCATTGAACTTATTTGTTTTTTTATTAGAAAATGAATATATGATGGGATGTTTCAGAATTGAAAGGGAAAATGATTTTAACAAAAGTTAAAAAATAAAAATTTGAGTGAAATTTAGGAATGACAAAATTTTCATACTCCATTTAAAAATTTTCTTATTTTCAACGTATTAAATTTATTCATAATAAAGTGAGAAAAGAAGATTAAAATAAAAAATACAAAAAAAAATGAAAAGCTCTTTCTAACCTGACCCAATCCATGGTTGTTTTCACTTATAGATGATAATTTTTTACATGATTTATTAACTGGACAAAAGTAAAACATTAAATTAGCAAGTCTGAGTTTACTTAAAATAATACGATTAATAAATGAACTGTAATAATATAATATAATTAATAATTGAATTAAGTTCATATTTAGAGGTACTGAAACGTGAACTTACTTATAACACAATTAACTATTTGAATTATTATTTTATTTTAACTCATTTATAATTTAATATATTTTATCTTATATTTTCATATTTAAAAATTTTTAATTATATTTTTAGTATTTAAATAAAAATATATAATATTATTTAGAATAAAATTTATTAATATTTAGGTATATAATAATACAAATATTTTAGAATCTACATTAAAATATATTAAAAATATGTTAGATGAATAACACAATTAATATATAGATAGAATTAAAATTCTAATTATTAATATAATTATTAAATAAATTAAATTTAAATTAATCTAAATATATTATATTTTTATTTATGACGATACGAATACAACCCCATAGCTCAAATTGCCCCTCTTATCTCCGGCGAATTCACGTGGAATGAATGGTGTTGACTAGGGTTGAAGAGGCGAAGAGGAAAGAAAAAATGCGTTGATAATTATAGGCTTGGGTGGCCCCCTTTTGTGCTTCCTCTTCTCTCGTGAGTTATTGATGTGATGTAATGCTCTTTTGGACTTTCTGGTGGTTAGTAGTTACATTTCATTTCATGCCTAATTGCTTGCTCTACCACCCTACCTCATCCTATTCCCAACGATTTTATTTATTTTTTAATAATAATTTTTATATTTTAAAAAATAATTTTAATTATTTAATCAATTATTATAAAAAATAAAAAATTCAAGTAAAATTTTTTTTATATATATTTATAAATAAAATAATATATTTTAATTTATATATTTTTTATCATTTATAAATCGTTAAATTTATTAATATTTAACTATTAAAATTATATTTTATACGTGTTAATGTATTAATTATCTTATTAAATTTAAGTTTAACTATTAAAATTATGTTTTATACGATGTTAATGTATTAATTATCTTATTAAATTTAAGTTTAACTATTAAAATTATGTTTTATACGATGTTAATGTATTAATTATCTTATTAAATTTAAGTTTAACTATTAAAATTATATTTTATATATGTTAATGTATCAATTATACTTATTAAATTTAAGTTTAACTATTAAAAGAATTTTAAATTTAAATGATTTACTAATAATATACAATATTATATAAAATTAAAAGATATCATTAATATATCTATATATATATATATAAATATAATAGTTGTATATTTAAATTAACAGAAATCTAATAAATAATCAGTTTGGTTTTGTGGTAAAAATGATTTGTAATCTAATCCAATAAACTTAAATTTGAACTTCTTCCATGTATCAGACTGATGTTTATTTGTTTTTCAAAAATAAATAAATAATAGTCTTAGATAATAAGATTAAAATAGAAATAAAAATAATTAATATATTTTTTTACATGCCCAATTAAGAAAAACTAAATTATAATTTGATCATATAATGATTTAAATTATTTTCTTTTATTTATGGTATTTGTTTTAACTAAAGTTTGAATATAATTATTCATATATTTAAAAGTCATTTGTTTTTTTAATTATGTTTGAATATTTATTAAAAGTATTTTAATATAATAAAATTAAAGATTTTGACTTAATTTAAATAAATAAACGTCTTTTAATACATTAATTAAATTTTTTTTATCATATATGTTAATATATTAATTTTAAATTTTTTATTTTAAAAAAATAAATAAGTTAATATTTATATTTATACATTTAAAATAAAAAATAAATATATCAATTAAATTCAAATTTTCATCAAATTTATATTTTAATTATGTTTAGATTTTAGATAAAAAATAAACATTATTTTAAATCTCATTTCTTTCTTATCCTATTATTAATAGATGAAAATTGATTAATTAATTAATTTAATATTATTAATAAATGAAAATTATTTGATATAGACGCATAAATACTTGGATTAATTACTCAACTCTTAGTTATCCATCAAGGAAATTTCTCTTCATTGTTCTAGATAATATTAAACAAGCGGCCAAGGCTAGGCAAAGCAAGGCAAGTGGGTCCCATTAAGTTAAACCGCCTTGCAGAAACGAAGAAACTAACAGAAAAAATAAAATAATAAAAAAATAATTGGCGTTTCCTTGACAACAAAGCAAAAAGCTATCTCTCTCTTTAAACAGTATTGTTGAATCGGAACAACTCGATGCTTTTCAGAAGTCACGTCAGCAGTCACAAGTTGATATTTCACAAAAGTCCCGTTAGGAAAATACGGAATAAATTTTAAGGCAATTTTCAGATTACAGTCGGTGAGTCAATGGCTCACGTTTCAGCTGCATCCGCCACGGAAGTCATCTTTAAAGGAACTCGTCTGCTCATTTCAATTTCTAACCTCACCATGCCTTCTTGTATTTATGATTAGAGAAGCAAAGTTGGAATTGTTTCAAGGTGGGAATTGTTTCTACAGATGGAGAAATATGGGTTCGTGGTGTTTAATAAATAATATATTTGAACGAGTGTATTGATAGAATCAAATGAATCTAAATTTAAATACTTTTTTTTAGATTCATTGAACTTATTTATTTTTATTAGAAAAGAAATATATGATAGGATGTTTAAAAATTGATAGTAAAAATAACTTTAATAAGAAATTAATAAAATAAATATTTGAGTAAAGATGAGGGATGACAAAAAATTTTATACTCTACTTATAAATTTTTTTATTTTCAATATATTAAATTTATTGATAATAAAGTGAGAAAGGAAGATTATCATGAAAAGTGGAAGGGAAATGTGAAGTCCTCTCCAACTCAACTCGACCCGACTTGACCCATTAATCAAATTAAATTTGAATTTTGAGATTTTGATACGTGAACATATTTACAAAATAATTAACTATTTAAAAAATTATTTTTAATTCACTCATTTATAGTTTAATAAATTTAATCATATATTTTTTGTATTTTAAAAAAATAATTATATTTTTATTATTTTAAAAATTTAATATTATTTAAAATAAAATTTATTAATATTATATCGATAATAATATGAATAATTTAGAATATATATTAAAAAAATATTATATAGATGATATAATTATTAAATAAATTAAATAAATTTTAATTTTTAACATAATTATTAAATAAATTAAATTTAAATTATTTTAAAATATGTTATATTTGTATTTCACACCTCATCGCATAAGTTCGAATTTTAATTAATCTAAAATATGATTTTTATTTTACACACCCAACGGACAGCGAAATCAGAATTGCCACCCTGTCTCCGGTTAAATTCACGTGGAATGAAAGAAGTTGACTCAGTTTGAAGAGGCGAAGAGTGAAAGAAAAAACGCGTCGCTAATTATAGGCATGGGGTGGGGCCCTCTCTTGTGCTTCCTCTTCTCTCGTGAGTTATGATGTGATGTGAAGCCCTTTTGGACTTTTTGGTAGATACGTTTCACTTCACGCCTACCCTACCTCGCCCTCTATCCAACGATTTTTAAAAAATAATTTAATTGTTTAATTAATTATTATAAAAATAAAAATGAATTGATGAATTTTGTATATATGTATATATAATTATAGAGAGATGGACACTTCTTTAATTCTACATAATATTTTTTATATTATTTATAAATAATTTCATAATTCAAATCCCAGGAATGAATATTCTCTCGTGAGTTAATTACTCAACTCTTTAGTTCTCCATCACAGAAATTTCCCTTCATTGTTATAGATGATATTAAATATGCGGCCAAGGCTAGGCAAAGCGAGGCAAGTGGGTGCCTTCAAGTTAAACTGCCTCGGAGAAACCATGAAAAATAAAATAATAAAAAAATAATTGTCGTTTTATTGCCAACAAAGCAAAGCTTACTCTCTCTTTAAACAGTACGGTTGACTCGGAACAACTCGATGCTTTTCAGAATCACGTCACCAATTACAAGTTGATATTTACAAAATCCCATTAGAAAAATACGGAATAAATTTTAATTTAATCTTCAGATGATAGTCAATGAGTCAATGGCTCACGTCTCAGCTGCCTACGCCACGGAATTCATCTTTAAATGAGCTCGTCTGCTCATTTTAATTTCTAACCGAACCATACCTTCTTGTATTTATGATTAGAGAAGCAAAAGTTTGGAGTTGTTTCAAGGTGGGAAGCGTTTCTACAGATGGAGAAATATGGGTTCGTGTTGTTTTTCTTTTTCTTTTGGAGTTGAGTTGAGGAGGGTACTCAACTGTGTAATTTAATAGTACTGGTATGTTTTGCTTTCTCTTCTTGTTTTCAGTTTTTGCCTTTTGGTTATTGCAGTGCTCTGTGTTTTCTATTGTTTTCATTATGAACACTGATTCTTGTGTTTGGTTCTTTCCTTAATTTTTTAGTTTTTTTATGCTTTAGGTAGATTCTGTCTAAAGTGTCCTTTAATTCCTTGGATACATTTTGTTCTTCCTCATTTCATCAAATATTTTGTGTTCTTATCTAACATCATTTACTAATACACAAATTTTTAATTTGGTAATAATCTGGGGGTATTTGTTTTTTTGTTTATTGGTGTATTATGTCACTTGTATTGTTTGTTAAGAAAGGTTTTTTTTTTGTTTTGTTTTGGTTCTTTCTGTATGAGATTTAATTCTAAAAAGCATTGTCTGGTTCTCAATTCTCACTCTTTCTGGCTTTCTCTGTGGCCTTTTTCGATTTATACTGTTTGTTCTTTATTTGATATGGTCAGTTTTGTATGCTAATCATTGTATGATTTATATTAAAGCCATTATGATTGGATTCTATTGCAAGTTTTTATCTGGGGGCGGTTAATGAACTTGACCAAATTGAGAATTATTCATTCTTTTATGATCCTATGGCGGTTCAGTGCGCTAAATATTATAGCTATATGGCGTTGATTTTTGTTTAATTTCTTGGTCTGATGCTACAGAGGATCCAGTTTTACGTGAAGTGGCAGAATGATGGAGGTAAAAGATATTGCTGAACCACAAGGCAAGCTTGAATTGCCAGTTTCTCCTTCTTTAGCTGTTGCAATAGCAATCAAGGGAAACAGAAAAAGCAAGTATGTTGTCGCATGGGCATTGGAAAAATTCATTCCCGAAGGAATCATTTTCTTTAAGTTGTTGCATGTCCGTCCAAAGATTACTGCAGTCCCTACACCAAGTAAGCTATGCCTATTTGGAATTACTAGCATTTGGATAAAAAGTGAAGTTTTTACCTCAAACAATGTTTTCCTGTCTTTTTAATGTATGCATAAAGCAGTGGAGCAAACTTTTTAAACTATTTCTGCAGAAAAAATTGCCCAGTAGTAGGTCCAGTTGTTGCCTTATAATCCAATCACTGGAGGCATTTATTGCAATTTGGTCTTTATTTATTGTTAGCTTGTACTTGTGAAAATCTCTGCATCTGCAATGAAACGATCAACCTGAACAGAATAACAGAAGCTCCGTTTATCTGAAAATTTAGCATGTAATATTTCCTTCTGAATAAGGTTATAAAGATACAGCAGCATTCAGAAAGACCTCTTCATATCAGTTTCTATTTTGTTATGCTAACAAATGCATACAGCATACTAGAATGATGACAACTGGTTGCTGCATCACATACCATCTCAATAATTATTTTGATTGAAAGTTATATCTCATGTTATGGAGAAATGAAAGAGAGTATAAACTGAATATTTGATTATCACTGACTTAACAGCTTCTCTGGCCATCTGACATTTTCTTCCTTCCAGTGGGAAATTTTATTCCTATCGAACAAGTACGAGATGATGTAGCAGATGCTTATAAGAAGGAAATAGAATGGCAGACAGATAGAGTACTGCTTCCTTACAAAAAAATGTGTGCTCAGAGAAAGGTAATTTCTGCTCGTTGAATCTTGTGTTTGCATAATCCTTGGGGAACTAGCTTTTTATTCCTTAATTCTGAATGTAGGTGGAAGTAGTTGTGAAAGTGATTGAATCAGATGATGTAGCAAAAGCAATAGCAGAGGAAGTTGCAAACTGCACTGTCAACAAGCTTGTTATAGGTGCCGCATCTTATGGCATGTTTACAAGGTATGCATCTTATGAACTGGTGGAATTTATATTTGTTATGATAACAAGCCATCAACACTGTTAAAAATTTGAGCTCATTTTTCCAAAACTCTATTAATGGATGATGTTTCAGTTTTATATACATACCTTAATTATAATTGCACATGGCACATGTTTATGATAAATTTGAAACATGATGAAGCAATCAGGCCATCTCATATGGCAGTTATGTTTACAACATGCAGGTGAACAACTGCAATTTATTCATGATTTCTCAAACAAGTATATAATTCTCATAGAAAGAAAAATGTTTTAAATATTTGGGGCTTGTAAACCACAAAGGAAACAAGATGTAATGATGGGCTGGGGACAATCTACTTTATATTTGGATACAATATTTTGTGAACCAGTAAATTTTACAGTTCTGTGATTTTTCCATAAGGCACAGTAATGTTTGAAAGTACTGAATGAATGGAGGTCTTGTATCAGCTTGACAATTCAAGAAATGTTGCTCAACAGTATGTCAAGTTATTTACAAGCAAAAAGTAGAAATATCCATTTAACTTCTTTATATGATGCATATTTTCACATTCACTTGCTCGTGATTTCAGATGGTAACAAGATAATTTTTGCAGGAAACTTAAGAAAAATAATTTGTCGTCACGAATCTCAATACATGTACCAAGCTTTTGTACGGTCTATGCTGTTTCAAAAGGAAAGTTGTCATCTATCCGCCCATCTGATTTAGACTCAAATGGAGGCATTAAATATGACAGCAGCGACTCAAGTTGCTCTAATAGTGGTTCCTCAAGTTTCACTTCCAGCACACAAACAGGTAATATTTGGTTCAAAGGTTGAGCAATCTTCTTATTGTGAAGGGTAAGCAGGGACATGCATTTTGTTGAGGAACAACTTATCATGACATGATAAAAGAACTTTAATGACTTATTTAGATTCGGTAACTTCAGTTTTTGTATGCAACTGAAATAGCAAAACGAATTTTGGGGAATGGAATGTTAGGATCTTATATTCACACAATTTCCTTTGAAAGGAAAATAACCAAATTTTCTTTTGTTTTGTGGAATGTGCAGATCTTGGATCAGTTGCTTCATACTCTCATTTCTGTTCTCCTTCCCTGCCGATGCAGCGATTTCAAGCTCTTTCAACTATAAACAAGACCCTTCTTCATACAAGAACAAGTTCCATAGATACCAAACACTCACGCTGCCAGTCTTTGGATATTGAGGAACGGAAGGATGCCATGAGTTCTTGTTTCAGTGTTTCAGCAGTTGGACAGGTGGTCAGTCGAAGTTCAAGTTATCAGAGCTTGCCAACAGATAACCATGACTGTTCTGATCAAGCTTCCACCTCAGATGTGCTCACTGATTATTCATCATCTGAAAGCCAGGTAGCCTTTCCATTTTCTCTAGATTAAATTCTGGTGGACATCAATTTTATTTCTTTCAAGATGAGTAAATTTTTATAAATGCTTGTTCAAAAGAAGTGTTATCTGTCCGTTCAATAAATGGATGTTAATAAGAAATCTACATGCATCTCTGAACGTATATTTTGTTATCATATGTGCAGGTAAATATTGACTTTGAGCTAGAAAAGCTGAGAATTGAACTCAGACATGTTCGGGGAATGTATGCATTGGCTCAGAATGAGGCAATGGATGCCTCTCGAAAGGTTAGTCTAAGGCAATCTTTTGACAAAAATGTGCTTATAATTCCTTTTCTCATGAATTCTGCTAGCCAAATGTTAATTGTAAATTTTCAGAATTTATACTCTTATTTTAATTATACCTCTCATTTTGTTTCCTATTCTTTTCATTCATTGTAGAATATGCCTCCTAGTTTACATATATACCTTAACTAAGAAAGCTGAGAATAACCTAACCATACTATTGGCAAACTTGCATTACTCTGCTAACAAAGATCCATTCTTTGCATTACCCTATATTATATCAGTCATGCTGAATATTGTCGATTTTTTGTTGCTTCTTTAATATTGTTTTTAGCAGTTCCTGAAAATTATGTTATTCATAATGATTCCTAATATATATATTGGTGCATTTTAAAGATTTAATTCACTTCAGCAAAGTCATGCCTAATCAGATAGCAAATTCTAGACAAAGGCAAATTTTTTTGTCATGGAGCAAGCAAGATGTAAACCCTACTAGTATTATTTGCATTTAAGGACACGTGATTCAGTTTTATAGTTGGGAATTAATTCACTTGCCCCCCGTTTTTTTATATATAGTGATATATTCCCCTTGACTGCTTTTTCTCAGCTGAACAATCTTAATAAACGTCAATTAGAGGAAGCAGCAAAACTAGACAAAATAAAACTTTTGGAGGAGAAAGCCATAGAATCAGCAAGGCAAGAGAAGGAGAAGTATGAAGCTGCTAGAAGGGAAGCTGAGTATGTGAGAAGATGTGTTGAAAGAGAAGCTACACAAAGACAACAAGCAGAGATGGAAGCTATGCGTGAAGCCAAAGAAAAAGAAAAGCTTGAGAATGCTCTTGTGGGTCCTGTGCAGCAATTCCTGGAGTTAACATGGGAAGAGATTGTGTCTGCAACGTCCTCATTTTCAGAAGACCTTAGGATTGGAATAGGAGCATATGGCTCTGTCTATAAGTGTACTTTGCATCATACGATTGCAGCAGTGAAGGTTCTCCAGTCCAAAGGGAATCACAAAACTAAGCAGTTCCTGCAAGAGGTATAAAAATTCTTACTATATGAAAGACAACGATAGTTCATTTATCTGGAAACAAAAGTTCACGTTGGGATATGTGTAGTAAAACCTCCTTATATCTGCTGTTGATGTAATCATATGGTGTTTGAGCTTTCATTGCATCATGAATGTTTCTTCTTGTGTGTGGTATCTAACATTTGAAGTTTAATTGGTGAACCAAAGATTTCTAATTGAATAAACTAGAATAACATAGTAAGGACTAAGCATCACAAAAAGAATTGCTGGCATTTGCAATTTCCTTGACTTTTCTGGAATTATGTGAACACCGGTATTGTGCCGTAACAAACTGTACGATGGAATTCTCAGAATTCTCTGAGCTAAGTACTTAGCTTTTTTCCTATTGGTTTTCAGCTTGAAGTCTTGAGCAAAATCCGTCATCCACATTTGCTTCTTCTTCTTGGTGCATGTCCTGATCATGGTTGCCTTGTGTATGAGTACATGGAGAATGGTAGCTTGGCGGATAGGTTATATCAGAAGAACAATACGCCCCCAATCCCATGGTTTGATAGATTCCGAATTGCTTGGGAAGTAGCCTCAGCTCTTGTCTTTCTTCACAACTCAAAGCCCAAACCTATAATCCATCGTGATCTGAAGCCTGCAAACATCTTGCTTGATCATAACTTAGTGAGCAAGATTGGTGATGTTGGCCTTTCCACAATGCTGAATTCAGACCCTTCTTGTGTGTCCACTACATATAAGGACACAGGGCCAGTTGGGACACTATGCTATATAGATCCAGAGTATCAAAGAACTGGGTTAATTTCTCCAAAATCTGATGTTTATGCTTTTGGAATTCTAATTCTGCAATTGCTGACTGCAAAGCCAGCAATAGCACTAACTCACATGGTGGAAACAGCAATTGATGAGGATAATTTAGCAGAGATTCTAGATCCACAAGCTGATGTTTGGCCAATAAAAGAGACAAAGGAATTAGCTGTGTTGGGGCTGAGCTGTGCAGAGCTTCGGCGAAAGGACAGGCCTGATTTAAAAGATCAAGTACTACCTGCTCTGGAGAGATTAAAGGAGGTTGCAGATAGAGCTCGAGATACTATTCCAAGTGTTCATCAGTCTGTGCCTCCTAGCCACTTCATATGCCCAATACTTAAGGTATCCCTAAATAATTGACTACCAATATTATCCTTCTTGTTCATTTGGCTATGATGTTTCCGGAAAATGCTTTCTCAATTTCTGTATATAAATGTTATATTGAGTTGGCATCTTATTGGTAATATTTACAGGATGTAATGAACGACCCTTATGTGGCTACCGATGGGTACACTTATGACCGAAAAGCAATAGAAGAATGGCTCCAAGAGAATGATAAATCGCCAATTACTAGCTTGCCATTGCCAAACAAGAATCTGTTACCAAATTACACCCTTCTTTCTGCTATCATGGAATGGAAAACCAAACAACATTAACATCTGCTCCACTATTCAGGTTTTGAAGCCTGATGGTG
Organism: Melia azedarach; assembly: GCA_028052125.1. NCBI lineage: Eukaryota > Viridiplantae > Streptophyta > Magnoliopsida > Sapindales > Meliaceae > Melia > Melia azedarach. The sequence goes on from CM051404.1 coordinate 6,034,782, forward strand.
TTTTTTTATCTGATATCCTTTTTGATGAAAAAATCTGTTTCATTCAGCAGAGTTTAGATGCTATCTGTGCAGTCCGTCTTTCAGTTTTAGTTTTAGGTTTAGTTGTAGATAGTAAAGGTGTATATGTATAGCATGAGGAATTGAAGTTGAATTAAAAGCAAGTTTTAACAGATTCTAAAATGTGATCTCATTTCTCTTCTTTTCTCTCTTTTTTTTCGATTTGCTTTTTTCTACTGGATTGATTTTTACTGCAAAATTGTCTGGCTTCTCATGCCTAGGTTTCCTATTATTATTGAACCTTCATGTTTGGCCTTAAGCTACTCTACAAATAGCCTCATTTAACCTCAGATCAGGTGGGAACACAGATATTGCAGGCTGTCATGCAAGTACTTCATAGATATATCATTGCTACTAATTATTTTCAATGATTCTTTTTGTTGACCAATATTTAGGTCTCAACAAGATTTTGCAATATGCAAAGTCTTCCGAGCTCGAAAAGTCTTCTGCACTGAATATGTATAGAGTTTTCTTAGAGTGAAAAAAGTAAAGGATGTTTTGAAGATGTTCTAAAGAAAAATGTAATGGCTTTGCAGACATTGCAGAATCTGTTAAGTACCAGAAAAATGATTACTACTAGGAAGAAATTTCTTTTACCTTTCCATGCATTTGAAGAGAAGAAAATCATTGAAAAATGTAATTACTTCATATTGACGTGTGTGAGACCGATTTTGCTGAGAAGATGTGTTTTGTCAATATATCAGCTTGATTTCAATTTTATTGCAAGAACCTTCAATACATAGTTTTCATTCCTTAGCTTCTCCATTTTTCTAGTTGGTAGCCGGAAACATTGTTATGTCGTTCAATATTCAGAACACCTTCGACTTTTTGACGCTCTGTGTTTAAAATTTTCTTTGATAAACCATCAAATAGTATTGCCATAACCTTAACTTTAGTTGGCAAGCTGTACAACGATCATCTTTGCTTAAGACCTTTCTTGTTTTCATTGTTGAGAAGAATGTATTGATACTTGAAAATTAATCTTAGGTCCGAGTCCAAGCGCAAGCTCAAACTATGTCGTTTTGTCCACACTTCTTGAGGCTCTAATTATAGGTTGTGGTGTAGAAGTTAAAAATAGTTCTAAATCTAATTTAAATCAACATAATGAACTTAATTTAACTCACTTAATTAGGTGCAAATGATCTCTTATGTAATTAGATTAATGTATAAATAATATAAAATATTTATTAATTAAAATGAATACTTTATTACGCTTATAAATCTTTATACAACTCTTTTAATTATGATAATTTAATTCCTACACAAACAGTTGTAGTTATATTCCACCAGCATTAATCCACATTTAGAGGAGAGAACATAGCATAGAATTAGTAGTTGGAGTATAGCTCTTCTTTACTCTTTTGGCCTTTGAATTGTTAAACCCTTAGAAGTTCTTGTTTTTCAACCATTTTTCACCGTGGAAACCAGCTTGAGATATTGCTCTAATCTCCTCGTGCCTTCTCTGCATCCATAAACATTAACTTGGCTGCTTTTAGGCTTCAAAACCACATTTCCCGCAACTGTAGACCTGTTAGGTTATAAATGAACGTATTGTTTATGGTCAATAGGAAGATTGTGCCATATTGATCTAACCTCATAGTGATTACGATCTACCCTTTATTATTTTTGTTCTTTTGCATTAATACTGAGACTATCTCACTCCTACATATCGTAGACCATAATTTGAGCCTCGTGTTTTATTTAATATTGCGGAAGTAGTGACAGTGGTTAAGGGTGTCAAAATTCAATCCAATTTAATTAATTTTCTCAATTCAATTTGATCTAATCCAATTTGGGTTTTGGGAAATTTAATAGATTAATGGATCAGATTAAATTAAAAAAATCTAAAATCTATTTATGGTAGATCAGAATATGGATTTGTATTGCCTATTCGTTGAAATCAAATCCAATCCTCTAAGAAATTTTAAATAAAAAATTAGTTTACTGTACATAAAATTATATCAATAATATATAAAAATACAAAGTATACATACTTCTTAAACTAGAATTTTTTCCCTCAACCTTTCTTTTTCTCCTCAACTTCATATTTGGTTTGTTTTTAAGATGATCAATAATTTTTGTTTATGATACACTCCTTTTTTTCTTGTTAAAATAAAATTTGACTATTTTTTTCTACTTTTTTAATTTTTGATATAATTTTAAAAAATAATTTTTTATTCAAAAAGAACCCAATTTATATATTTATTTTTTGTTATTTATTTTAAATGGGTATATTTGTTTAGAAGTTTAATAAAACATATGCTATTTTCTTGATTATCCTCGTAAATGAAATAAATCAATATTAAAAATTAAAAAAAGTTGACATACTCTTTGAAATATGAAAAAATAGACAAATACTTCCTGTTACTTAGAGAAATTGACAGATACCCTTTAAAGTATCAGAAAATAGTTAGACACCTGCTGATTTTTGAAAAAAAATAAATTTCCCTTAATTTTGAGTAAATAGAAAGATACATTCGTTGACTTTCATTTTCATTAGTTGATCTGTTAGATTATTTTCATTTGTATATCTAAAATTTTATAAAATAACAAAGTAAGATACACATAAAGACTAAATAATTTTTTAATTTATTATTTTGATAAAAAATTTAGAAAATTAAATACTATTATTAAAAAAAAATAGCAATGAGTTAGAACAAACTCATATGCTAACATATATTTAATCTTATCCTTTTACTTTCTAGTAATAATTTACAATTGATGATTATTCATCCCTTAAATGCACTCAATCAATTTAAAAAAAAAATAAAAAACAAATACATCAATACTAGTAAATCAAGTCACTAGCAAATAGTTTAGAAATCATCACTTGTAAATTCAAGCCCACTAAAGATAATACATAACAGTATTCGGTAATCCAAAATCGTAGAGTAATCTTGGAAATGGACCAACAACAGATATATGTGGCACCACCACGAGATCCAACCAGTAAAAATTCTCTTTTTTGGTTGTTAAGTAGACTGATGCTTTCGATCTTCTTGGACAGGGGAAAAATAAAAATAAAACGGGGTGATTCTAATAGTCAGTGAATTTTTAATGTTAAACAATTTATAAATAAATATCACATAACTTGTGAGTAACTAAATTTATGAAAAATAAAAGCTTTTTATTCATTTTTTTCTTTATTTACTATCATATGTGAAAAATAAAATAAAATATAATAGAAATTTCAATCATTCTTTCATTCGTTTAATAAGGAACAAAAAGTTTATTAAAAGTTTTAAATAGGAATCATACGATCTCATTTTGAAGTAATCTAGCATAATAATTAATTCAGAAATCCATAGGAAATAGATACATACATTAGACTAGTACCAGTTGAATAAACTCCTCATACCTAAATCTCACATGGGTAGAGTAAGGGAACTAGTCAAAATCTCGTCATACGCATGCATAGAGAAAAACCCCTAAAGGGTAAAACATTCAAGCACACGACCCAAAACGTACCTCCATGTGTGCCCAGATGGGTTCCAAAAACTCAAAGCTGAAATTATATTTGAATCTTTTTCTATACTTGAAAGGGTATAGTTTAGAAAACAAAGTTTAACAATTAAAATTATATATATAAATTCGTGTCTACTATACCTCCAATTTCACAGAAAATATTTTATTGAAAATAAAAGGATATATTTAAAACCAATGCTAGTAAGAATAATTTATCACAACGTTTGAAAAATAAATAATAAATCTATTTCTAACGAAACTGTGAAGAAACTATGATTAAAATTTAAATATGATCTACTTGCAACAATTTGAATTCTAAAATGGGTAGGAAAACCATTATATAAGTGTGTGTATATATTTTCCAAGGCAAGGGTGTTGAACTTGGTTAGTCTTGAAGTCCTCGATCCGATTCACAATCAAGGTTCCCCTAACTAAGAAAACAATATGTTTAATAATGTAAATGTTTATGTATAGTTTATAGCTCTCTAAAAAACATATACACAATAAAAGTCAACGAAATTCGCTATGCCAAATGCTTTGTGACCCTAAAGTAAATTATAAAAGCCATCAATGTTAAACATACAACTCAAATGACATTAGAATTGTTTGGTAGGTTAAACTTTAATTTTCATTAAGGCTTTGAATTTGTAACACCCATTTGCAAATTTTTTCAAGACCTTAAGGGCACGTTTGATTCATGATTTAAAAACTATTTTAAAAAATTTGAAAATATAAATTGTATTCTTAGAGCCCTTTTGAGATTACCATTAGGAGAGGTGAAAGTGATTTTAAACAGTTAAAAGTTATTTTGGGTATTTGGTAAAAATTTTTTAAAATTACTTTTAGTAAAATCATACTATCCTATAATAGATTGTGAGAAGTAGGAGAAGAGTTACTTTTTAAAATATAATTTTAAAAAGTAATTATATTTTTAAATATAATACTAAGTATATCTATTTATAATTAAAAAATTTTCAAAATTAACCCTACAAATAATTCTTAAATTTTAACTTTAATTGAGAAATAAAATTTGTCACAACTAAAATATTTCTTTTCATTAATTTTTTACTTTTGACATATGTATTTTTCTACAAAATTATTTTAAATTAAGCATATATTATATTATACTATACTAAACACTTAAAGTAATTTTTATTTATCACTATTAAGTATAAACATTTTAGTTATTTATATTACTATAATATTTTCAATAATAAATTTATCAAGCGTACAAAACTAATTATTAAATTTACAGTACTTTTAAAACTAAAATTTATCAAATATTAAACTAATTCTCTTTAAAGTTGATTATTTTTATTGTATATCAAAAGTAAAATATTTTCGGTAATTCCAAATTGGCCCTTGGTTCTTTTAGTATTTAGAAATGTATTTCATATAGTATCTATAAATTATTTTTCAATTTAAAAAGATGTAAAAACATGTTTGATTGAAAATATTTTCAATATTTTCTTTTTAAAATTTTAGCAATAAGTAAGTACAAATATTTTATTAATGTTGATTATTCCAAGTTGGTATTTAAAATATATGAATACATATAATAACTAGATTGGCCAAAGAAACTTACTATTTAGGAATATTACTTTTAAGACACCAATTATAACAATTTCACACAAACTCAACAACTATGTACTTTACAAATTCAAGATATGTGCTATAAAATAAATCATGCATATTCAATCTACATTATCAAGAATTAAAAAATATTTCATACAACCATATCAACAAAAATGCCATACAAATTTAATTTGCATATTATAAACAATAATTATAAATTAAAAATCAAATATCATGCCAATTATAATTTTTTGCTAAGATATATAAATTAAAAAAATTAAAACATACCTTAATCAATTGTAAGAAAAAGCTAACAATCGATTTAATTAGTTTTGACTTTTGAGAAGAGCTAACAACCAATTTGAAGAAAACAATATATGATAAACAAAATGGAGTTAAATTTAATAGAGTTAAATTTGAAAATAAATATTAGAATTAAGTTTAAAATAGATAATATAAGTGTTATTAATTTAAAATTTAAAAAAAATTTAAAAATAAGTTTAAAATAATAAGAAAACAATTTTTCGTTTTTTGATTTTTAACAAAAAATTATAATTCTACTCAGAAACAGTTTTTAGATATTTTTACCCAAACGAATATTCTAAAGATTTCTCGTATTTTTTGTTTTCAAAAACTTAAAATTCTATCCAAAATCTAAATCAGAGGGGCCCTAAACCTTTACGCTAACTTCCTTTTTTTTTCGCTCTTTTCTTTTTTCTTCTTCCTTATGCCCACTAAAGAAGATGAAAATTGGCCCATTTGTATTTTAAAAAAAAAATTAGTAATGAACTTTTAAATTTTGCGCCATTTAGCTACCTTGGGCCTAAAAATATTTAGCCCAAAAGGAATAATATAATGGTCCATTTCATTGTGACATATTTAATTTTCTTAATTTAATGCTGCAATGTCACGGATAGAAGGATGAAAATGAGTTTGTCGAAATTTGTGTGAATAACATGCTACTTGAGTACCATGTCTTTCTTGAGAACTTGAATTTGAACACATTAGTAAACTGATCCAAACAGCACGTAGAACAGGAAGACTAGAAAGGAAACTACTCGGACTATGTATGTGGAATAACAAGAAGATTCACATAGCTTAGACAAAGCCAAATCATACAACAACCAATCTTGGAAGGACCTACCACTAGAACGACCTATTCCTTGTGATGACACATAACTTCATTCTATGCTCAATAGGTGGATAAAGGATAGCATCCTCAAACCTATATTCACGCAACACTTCTGTCAAGATCATCAAGTAATGAATTAGGACATAAGAGATTGTCGGTATATTCATAATCTCATCCATAACAAGAGTCCTGAAGAGGTATTAGTATTTTCTACTCAGAAGCAAACAATAGATACTGTTGATGCACGATTTTTGTAAACCTTGCACCCACACAGAATAATGTAATAAATGCACCCGAGGTGGCTGAGTGGCTCGAGTCAAGCATGCACGTACAAGCTAAGTATGCAATCCCAAACCACCAAAAACCACCCTGCTACTTCACTGCCCAAATACCCACACAATGTTAAAGTTTATCTACCTCCCTACTTACTACCTCAGACTACCTCTCGGCTCACTGACTACCTCCCAGCTCGTTGCCTCATATCAACTTCCAACTCATTGTCTTAGACCACCTCTCAGCTCACTGACCACCTCCCAGCTAGCTGCCTCGATCCACCTCCCGACTCGTTGCCTTTGACTACCTCCTAGCTCGCTACCTCAGTTCACCTCCCAATTTACTACCTCTGACTACCTCTCAACTCAATACCTTAGTTCACCTCCCAACTCCCAAGTCAACTTCGATAACTCCAAATCCTCCCAAGATCCCTCCAACGACACTATACTTACTGCCCGTCTCTCAACTAGCGACCTAACCCACCTTCTTTCACGGCCGAACTCTCTCAATCCAAGGATTCCACCGAGCTAGTCCATGACTTTCTGCGAAACAGAGTAGGGCTTAGATAGGAGTTGCCTCTTCGGCGACCCATCTCTGATGCCTAAGTAAGCCTCAAGATAGAGAGAAAAATGGTGAGGGCATGTATATGTCCCTCTAAAATGAAGAAAATTAAAAGTATGCTAATGTAGTGAGGAGGAAGCACAAGGAGAAGGTTTTGCCCAAGTCACGAATCAGGTAGACCAGGATTCAGAGAGGTCCCTAGTGGGTATTCTTTCTGGGTTTTTATGTGTGTTCATCTGATTTTTTGGCTATAGAGGCTGTGTATATGATAGAGGAGGAGAGGGAATTTGTTTTGGGAAGAGAGCCCTTCTCCTAGGAATAATGTGGCTAGAAAAATATGACTTGTCCCCTTGCTAATAAGAAAAATACCTTTTTATATGAAACAAATGAATACTCATACCTGATTTGATGGCTTACTTTGCCTTAGTTTTTGGATTTTTACCTTTTCACGTGTCTTTCTCCCATTGGTTCTTGGTGACCCAGCTCAAATGCCACGTGGCAAGCTAGGGTTGGTGAGCTTTCTATTATCTAAGTTCATTGGACACGTGTCGACCCTCTATTAGTCAAGGAGATTGCTCTATACCTTGGTGGACAAGTGGCGTAACCTCACTTGCCTAGTTGGCACATGGTCCTTCACCTGGGCTCTGAATGGTCCTCACCTAGGCTCTGTGCACTGCTTGCATAATGTCAGGCAGAATCTGCACAGTATCAGCTTGGCTACTACCAAGACTAGGTGCTGTCTCTTGCCTTTAAAGTGGTCCCTGCAAGATGTTTTCTTCTGTATTGGGCCACTTTAAGGATTCATTTGATAGCGCAATGAGGTGGGCTTTCGTGCACCTAGGTGCTTAATTAGTTGGGCATCCCATCTGTCTGGGCAGCTGGGAGTCCCACCTGCTTGGGGCAATTAGTTATCTTACCTCTCTTGCTCAGGAGGGCGAAGCTCTTATTTATTGGAGGTGAGTTTGGCCGTTCTGAGGTGAGTTATTTTCCTCTTTTATTTATGCGTGCTACGGTATATAGTCATATTTTTTTACATGTACCACGGTATATGGTCACATGGGTGTTTTCACATGTGCCACAGTATATAGTCACGTGGGCATTTTCACACGTGCCACGGTATAAGGTCACATAGGCATTCCCATTCGTGCCACAGTATATGGTCATGTGGGACAATATCAGCAAGTGGAGAATTCATTGGCGATACTTAGCGGGAAGTCCAGCTCACAGTGGGTCTTACCTAGCCGCTCAAATGGCTAATACGTTGGCGATACTCAACAGAGAGCCCAGCTCACAGTGGGTCTTATTTAACCGCTTAAATGGCGAATGCGTTGGCGATACTCAGTGGGGAGCCCAGCTTACAGTGGGTCTTACTTATCCACAGCGAGCAGGGCTTGTACCACGTTTTGCCTTGTGATGGGCACGAGGTGGGCACGAAGTGGGTTAACTCGCAGTGAGCTGATTTGGACTTTCGTGGGCTTACTTTCCGCCACGTATATAAGTGTATTTTTCCCCATAACAGATACCAATTAATTACCTTAACACAACATAACGCCTACTACTTCATTAGATGAACTTAATTCAACAAAACCAAAGGACGATAAGCTAAGAAGGTCAGTTGTAATAGATACCAATTTCAAAGAAAAGGAAACACTTGAGATATTTGAGGCAACGACCATGAAGAGCATTAAAAGACCTTAGTTAAGGCATTATAACATAATCCAAACTTTAGATCTCTTTTTGACTAATTGTACTATAGACCCAAAGTAAGAAAACTAACCACCAAGGCTTTCTTTAAGATTTCCACACAATATGGTCCTAAGTGCTATATTGTTAAAGTATAGCAGCCATCCTTACATGAAATCAATAAATGTAGTCATTTTTATAGATGAAGATGTAGAGGACGAAAATACTTATTACTTAAAACCTCTATAGCTTACGGTAAAGATCAATAGAACATTAATAAGGAGAGCTTTAGTAGACATGTTTTTCTTAATCAACACAGTGCCTCTGGGAATGCTAAAAATGACTAAGAACTCACTTAAACATATCACAGGTGTAAAGATGAAGGTTAATGAATTTGGGAACACTTTAAATTCTGAGAAGGAGCATCCAATTACATTTAAAGATGAGATCATTGCAAACTTCTTCCTTGTTTTATGTTATGGAAATTGAAGTAACATCCAACATATTACTGGGAAGAATTTGACTAAACTCGTTAATGTGTTAAGGGCAAATGACCATTAATGAATCCTACACCTTTTAACTAAGCTCAAACTTACCTTAAAAAAAAATTTTTTTTTACAACCACTTCACACCCGAAAATGATAAAATGAGGACAAAATTTCAAACAACCTATTTACCAAATTGGCTTAAATTATCAGTTCTATGCAACCATGACCTAGGAAAAATTATAAGCAAATGAGAGAAAATGACCACTGGCCTTTGCATTCGAGAAGAAAAAGGTGGTTGCATCATATACTGAAAAGATGAAAGGAAGATTGAATTGGCTGGAATAATTTCATTAATATCAAACCTTGTATATATACAGAGAAATCCATATTTACTCATACAATCAAGGTACAATAAGAAACTACAAATCAGGGATGTATAGCTACAAGTTAAGAATACAAAAAGAATGTAAATATACATAGAATCTGCATATCTTAATATAGAAGATTTATTTTCTAACACTCCCCCTCAAGTTAGAGAGTGGGTATCTTACACTCCCAACTTGCCAACCATAGGAATAAAAATCTCTTTCTCTAAAGGTTTGGTCAGGACGTCCGCCAATTAATGTGCAAAACTCACAAACTTTGTAGCTATAGAACCATCTTGAACCTTGTCCCTAATGTAATGAAAATCCATCTCGATGTGTCTAGTACACTCATGAAAGACTAGATTAGCTGCAATGTGTAGAGCAGCCTTGTTATCACAATACAACAAGGCAGGTTCATTATGGACAAGTCAAGTCTCTCAATAGGTACCGAAGCCATGTTAATTTATAGTAACCTCTTATCATTGCGCGATATTCAGCTTCAGCTGAAGAAAAGAAAACTGTTTTTTGTCATTTTGATCTCCAAGATATCAATGAAGGTCCAAGGAAAACACAGTAACCTGTAGTAGACTTTCGGGTGGGTGGGCAACCTGCCCAGTTTGAATCATAATAGGCTCGTAATCTAAAATCACTATTTGAGGAAAAGAATAAGCCTTAACCAGGTGCACCTTTTAAATATCGAACAACTCGTAGAGCTACCTCCATATAAAGTTTTCGAGGTTGATGCATAAACCTACTCAAGATATATACAAGATATGTGATATTTGGCCTCAAAACAGTTAAATATATTAATCGACCAAGTAATCTTTTATAGCGGTCTGGATGCTTGAGTAAATCACTCTTTTCTGACAACTTCAATCCTCTTTCCATAGGAGTGTCAATAGGGGCTGCCTCTAATAACCCTGTATCCTTGATAATTTCTAATGCATACTTGCATTGGGAGATAAAAATCCCATTTCTAGAAGAAGAGATTTCAATTCCTAGAAAATCAAAATATCACTAAGGTCTTTAAGACGGAAACTGCTATGTAAAAACTTCTTAATGGCAACAATACTAACAGGATCATTCCCAATAATCAAAATATCATCAATATATATCAAGAGTGCAGTGAAGGACTTGTCTTGCTTCCTGGTGAACAGAGAGTAATTAGCTCAGGATTGAATATAACCAACTAAATGGATAACTTTAGAGAATTTAGAGAACCATTATCGGGATGCTTGTTTCAAACCATACAAAGATTTATGTAGCTGACAAACCAAGTGTTCCTCCCATTGTTTTTGAAGCCCTGGCGGTAGAGACATAAAAATTTCTTCATGAAGATCGCCAAGAAGGAAGGCATTATTGACATCTAATTGATGAAGTGACCAACCCCGAGCAGTGGCAAGAGCAAGCAAACAATGAACATAGATTATTTTGGCAGTAGGAGAGAAAGTGTCTTGATAATCAACACCTTGCAACTGTGTGAATCCCTTGGCCACTTACCGTGCTTTATACCCTTCAATAGAACCATCATATTTATGCTTGATTTTATCGACCTGGCGACAGCCAATTGGGTTCTTGCTAGCCGAAAGAGGTGTGAGAGTCCAAGTATTATTGGCTTAAAGAGCTTGTAATTCTAATTCCATAACCGCTTGCCATTCAGGATGAATGACAGCTTCAGAATAAGGCTGTGGTTCAGATGCTTGGCTGACTTGAGCAATGAAGGATGGATGTTGAGGTGTGTATCGATGATAAGATACAAAATTTTTCAGTGGGTAGCGAATACCTTTATTCGAACCTAGAAACAAAGCAGACGATTGGTTGGAGGAAGGATGCGTGACTTAAGAGCAAATATAATCCTAGAATTTCACCGGAGGACTAGTGGAGTGGTTAGAGCGATGAAGTAGTTCAGAGGGCAGTGTGGGTGGGGCCAGAAAAGGCAGAGGTGAGTCGGCAGAAAGGATAGGCGTAGATGTCGTTGCTAGAGAAGGCGATTCCGAAGGTGGAGAAGGCGAGAGTGGAAAGAGGATTGGAGATTGAATGGGATTAAGAGGGAGGGATGGGGGTTTTAGGCGTTGAGCATAGGTTCAAAAAGTGGAGGGAGAGGCGCATGGTGACGCTGAAGATGATTGGACAAGCTCGACAGATGAGGAAGAAAGGTCGATCTTAGCTAGAGGTGAAGGTGGTAGAGTGTTTGGGCATGAAGTTTGGTTGTTAGAGATTGGGTGGTTGTGAGAAGATGAAGAAGAGATAGAGTGATTAAATTTGGAGTCAAAGAGAGATGGGTCATGGGCAGGGAGGGGTAATGGCCATGACTGTGGGCCAATAGAGGAAGAGAAAAGCTCGGTTGGACAGATGAGTAAGGACAAATGGTTTCGTGAAATTTAACATCTTGGCTAGTATAAATTTTTGTCAATAAATCAAATAATTTGTAGCTTTTTGACCAATGAGATAACCGATGAAAATAGATGGCATAGCACGATAGTCAAATTTGTGAAAAGTATGAATATTAGTGGCATAAGTTAAACACCTAAACACACAAAGATGAGAAAAAGAAGGTGGTTTTAAATAAAGAATTTCAAAAGGAGTTTTGAAAGAAATAATCAGTGAAAGCAACCAATTAATAATATGTACAGCAGTGAGAGCACACTCTCCCCAAAATTGGTTTGGAAGTTTCGCTTGTAAGATGTGACGATTCTTGCGTTCCACAACTTTATTTTGTTGAGGTGTGTAAGGGTAAGAATGTTGTAAAATAACATCATTATCTTGAAAGAAAGAACGAAGTGAGATGAATTCTCCACTATTGTGACTCCGAAATTTTTTAATGCAAGATTCAAATTAGGTGAAAATATAACTAAAAAAACGTTTTAAAAGATATTGTGCTTCGTTTTTGTGTCGCATAAAAAATATCCATGTGAAATGTGTATAGTCATCAACAATAGTTTGAAAATAATAGGAACTAGAAATAGAATGGTGTCAATAATGACCCAAAATATCACAATAAATAATTTCAAAAGGTTTTGTGGAGGAAATAGTACTAATTTTGAAAGGTAAACGACTTTGCTTTGCCAAAAGACATATTAGGTAAGCATTGTTGGACTGAACAGAAAAATGCAAAAAATTCTTGGCAAGGAAACGTAAATGAGATGGTAATACATGGCCTAAGTGATTGTGCTAAAGATCAGTGAATGAGATGGTGAGATTACAATCTGGTCGGTTTGTGGGTGAGAAAGGACTAGTTACAGATTTCTTCATCGATAATGCCACAAAATAGTATAGGCCGTCAGGCTGTTTCCCCAAACCAATCGTCCTCCACGTAGCCAGATCCTGCAAAATACACCAGTGAGGGAAAAATGTCACTGAATAATTCAAACTCTTGTCATACGACCAACTGATATCAATTCAACATTAAATATAGGTATACATAATACGTCATGCAAATAATAGATGGAATTTAGATGCAATGATCCATTTGCAACAATATTAGCTTTTTCTCCGCTAGGCAGTAGTACGGGAGACAACAAGCAATTTTTATCGTTGCAAAAAAATAATTTTGATGATGAAGTAATATGATTTGTCGCCCCACTATTAATGATCCAATTGCGGGAAGCAACTTTAGACAAACTTGGTTTGGTTACCGCATTTTCTTGAGAGCTAAATCCTTTATTTTTGTCACGAAGAAGCAATAAAAGCTGCTGCAATTGAGCCTCCGAAATTTCAGAAACTGAGCTTAGATCATCTTTAGGTGAATCTTCAGAAACATGATTGGCCATAGGTTTGCTAAATCGACTTAGACCTGAATTGTTCTTTGCTTTTGGATGGCCTGCTAAATACCTATGCAGCTGATAATAGTTTTGGACCCAATAATATCACCATAATATGAACATATTGGTCGTCCTCTTTCTGAACCGTAGAATGCTGATTAGAGTGACGTTCTTTTTGCTGTGGCAAAAATGATCAATCAGAATGAAAGCCTTGCTATCCATGTGAACGATTGAGTCTTCCTGTACTTGCTGATGGTGCCAGCTTACTGTTGCCGATGTGTGTTGCCATGACGACACCTCCGATAGATTCAGTTGTTGCATGTGTCGAACTGAGGAATCGTTATTTCTCTTCTTGAGAAACAGAGGAATAAGCTTAACGGATTGTGGGGAAAGGATTCATCAAAAGAATTTGCCCTCGAATAGTAGTGTAAGATTCATTCAATCCCATCAGAAATTGCATCAATTTTTGTTGATCTTGCTATGCACCATGTGAAACATCATTGTAGGAAGCTAGTTCATGCTATAGACCCTTCAATTTTGTGTAATAGGCAGAGATAGAGAGTTTTTCTTGTCGATGATAAGTAATTTCTCGCTGAATTTCAAAGATACGAGGAGTATTGCTTTGAGAGAAACGTTCACGAAGATCTTCCCAAACTTCATAAGCAGTAGAGTAATAGATCACACTATCTGAGATTTCTGGGTTTAGAGTGTTAACAGTTAACATATAAGTCAACATATATTCTACATTGATTATGTTTCCTTTATTAGCTAGGATTAGTTGTCTAATTTATTCTAATTGTAATTGATTGTATAGTTGACTATCCTAAAATAGTCCTGTGCATCTTGTATTTATACCCTTGAGATTTATGAAGTATGTATCAGCCAAATTATCAATTTGGTATCAGAGCCAAATACTAACATCCACCGCTGCCATTTTTTCGGCTGAAACCCTAAATTTTCAACCCTTCCATCTTTGTTTCCACACCATGTCTGAGCAAACTGCTAGCAAGAAGCCATCCGCGGTAACCATCCATGAAACTTCCTCTCCAATAATTTCTATTAGGTTAGATGGTGGAAATTATCGTGTTTGGTCTCAAGTTCTAGAGATGCATATTGCTGGCAGAAAAAAGAAGGGATACATCACAGGGAAAAAGGCTGTACCTGCAGAGAATGACCCAGTTTTTGATGAATGGGAGGCTGAAGATGCTCTAGTTAAATCTTGGCTCATTAATTCTATGACTGATAAACTGATGTCACACTTTGTGTAGTATGGCACAGCCAAACAGGTTTGGGATGCAATCAAGAGGAGTTATCTTGATGTCTCGGATTCTTCTCAAGTCTATGAATTGATGAAGAAATCTTTTCAATCACGCCAAGTTGGCCGCCCTCTTGCAGAATACTATAATGAATTAAACTCCATATTCTTGGAACTTGATTATCGAAGGCTTAATGATATGACGTGTCCCACTGATATTGAGAAACAAAGGAGGCGTACGGTTGAGGAGCGGGTTTATATTTTTCTTGCAGGTCTTGATCACAATTTGGATCAAGTCAGTGGTCGTGTATTGGCCACCTCACCTTTACCAAGCCTAGAGGAAGCTTACTCGCAGGTCCGTTGTGAAGCGCAAAGACAAACCACTATGAGTGCAGAAGACCAATCTGAGGCTTCAGCTATGGCTGTCAATAAGCCAACTCCTATTGTCAACACGTTCAATCGTTTTTGCACTCATTGCAATAGCACCAAACATACAGTTGATGTTTGCTGGAAGAAGCATGGTTATCCAGAGTGGTATAAACTAAAGCAAGCTGATCGGCGAAACAAGAAATCAACTTAGGTTGCTGCCACAAGCACTAATTCTACTGCTTCTGCTTCTTTGGTTTCTCACTCTTCTACTCAAGAAGGTAATTCTAGCTTGTGCCTTATTTCTGCTGCCTTTAACACTTGGGTTATCGATTCAAGGGCCACTGATCATATGACTAGTAATCCTTCTTTACTTGATTCTTTGATGACCTCTAATGTTAAGTCTGTTCAGGTTGCTAATGGGACTCCTATGCCGATTTCAGGAGCTGGGAATGTCTCATTCTCTTCCACACTTCCCATGTCCTCTGTTCTACTTGCACCTAACCTTTCTAATAATCTCCTTTCCATTAGCAAGATTACTAAAACTCTTAATTGTTCTGTAACTTTTCATTCTACATATTGTGTATTTCAGGACAATCTCACGAAGAAGACGATTGGTATTGGTAAGGAGAGAGGAAGTCTCTACTACTTGGAGGGGGAAAGGGAATTGCACCCAAAATCAGATCACGTTTTTCAAATAACAAGGGAGACTTTTGATATAGAAAAAATTTTGTTGTGGCATTGTCGATTAGGTCACCCATCTTTTCCTTATTTAGAACATTTATTTCCTCAATTATTTCGCAATGTTTCAGTGTCTAGTTTACATTGTGAACAATGCATTTATGCTAAAAATCATCGTGTACCTTTCAAAATAAGTCTCAATAAAAGTCCAGTTCCTTTTGTTCGTGTTTTTACAGATGTTTGGGGTCCTTTTTCTACTCCTTCTGTTTTGGGTCATAAATATTTTGTGTCTTTATTGATGACTGTACTAGAGTGAGTTGGATATATTTGCTAAAGTCTAAGCATGATGTCTTGCATGTTATTCCTCAATTCTCAAAAATGGTGAGCACACAATTTAATGCTCAGGTTAAGGTTTTTCATTCTGACAATGGTCGTGAGTTTGTAAATCAGTCCCTTTCTACTCTATTTAAAGAAAATGGCATCCTCCATCAAACGACGTGTACATACACACCACAACAGAACGGTATAGCAGAGCGTAAAAACCGCCACATTCTGGAAGTGGCTCGGGCTTTATGCTTTACTATGCATGTTCCAAAACGTTTCTGGGCTGATGCTGTCATGACCGCTGTCTTTCTCATCAATCGAATGCCTACACGTGTTATTGATTATCAAACACCCATGCGAATGTTATCACGGTTTCACTCTATTCCTTCTGCTTTGAATCTTTGTCCTAAAGTTTTTGGTTGTGTTTGTTATGTTCATATACATTCTCATCAAAGGGACAAACTTGATCCTCGTGCTCTTAAATGTGTCTTCCTTGGTTACTCTAATTCCCAAAAAGGTTATAAATGTTTTTACCCTCGTTCGGAAAAATATTATGTCTCAACGGATGTTCAATTTTGTGAGAGCGAGTCTTATTTTGATGGGGATGTGTCTATGATTCCTCTTCAAGGGGAGATTAATAGTAAGGAAGAGGAAAAATTATGGTTAGAAGAAAAGAGGTGGTGGATCTCGAGTAAAGGGGAAGAGGACTCGACTGATTCAGTTGATTCGGGTAATACTAAGTCTAAACCAAAGGAAGTAAAGGAAAGACCAGACAGCTTGTTTCAACAACATTATACAAAAAGGAACAAAAGTGTCACTGCCATACCCTCTCCAAGGTCCAACATTCCTCTCAATGATATTACCATGCCATCGAATGACTCTTCCGGGACTAATTCTGAGGTACAAATTTCTTCACCTTTAACTTCAGAAAATGCTATCTTGAATTCTCAATCTGATCAAGGTAGAAGATATCCCATTCGTGATCGTAAGGAACCAGATAGGTTGGGTTTCTCAAAATCATCCTCTAATATTGTTTATCCTATTTCTGATTTTGTTTCTTATCATCGTCTATCTAAATCTCATCTTGCTTTTGCACTTCATTTGTCTTCTATATCTATTCCTAGTCATTTTCAGGAAGCCCTTGAAAACCCTAAGTGGAAATTGGCTATGGTAGAAGAAATGAAGGCTCTCCAGAAGAACTCTACTTGGGAGATGGTTGAGCTTCCTCAAGGAAAGAAGACAGTAGGATGCAAGTGGGTGTTTTCAGTTAAGTACAAGTCAGATGGGACAATTGATAGGTACAAAGCTAGATTGGTTGCCAAAGGATACACTCAGACTTATGGGATTGACTACCAAGAGACGTTTGCTCCTGTGGCCAAAATGAACACTGTTAGAGTCATACTCTCCCTTGCAGTCAATTTGGATTGGCCGTTGAAACAATTTGACGTAAAGAGCGCATTCCTTCATGGTGATCTATTAGAAGAGGTGTATATGGATCCTCCTCCAGGGTTTACACCAAAAGAAGGCAAAGTATGCAGACTAAAAAAGGCCTTGTATGGATTGAAGCAGTCACCAAGAGCTTGGTTTGGCAGGTTGAGCTACTCAATGAAAGAGTTTGGCTATAAACAAGCTATGGCAGATCACACTCTTTTTTACAAGAGAGATGGTAGTAATATTACTTTGCTTATTGTTTACGTTGATGACATGATTGTTACAGGTAGCAGCCCTAAAGAAATAGAGAAGCTTCAGAATTATCTGGCCAAGGATTTTGAAATGAAGGACTTGGGTACTCTGAAATATTTTTTGGGCATTGAGGTTTCTCGGTCCAAGCAAGGACTTTTCCTTTCACAACGGAAATATACCTTAGACCTTTTGGCTGAGACTGGTAACTCTGCTTGCGAACCTGTAAATACTCCTATTGAAGTAAATCACGGACTGTCAATCTATCCTGATCAGATTCCAACGAATAAGGAGAGATATCAGAGACTAGTAGGGAAGTTGATCTATTTAACTCACACAAGACCTGATCTATCTTACACAGTTAGTGTTGTGAGTCAATTTATGCATAATCCAAGTAATCAGCACATGAATGCAGTAAGTCGTATCCTAGCATATCTAAAGTCTTCCCCAGGCACAGGAATTATGTTTTCTAGACACGGACATTTAGAGATCGAAGGATACACAGACTCTGACTTTGCTTGGTCTAAATTGGATAGAAAGTCCACATCAGGGTATGTGTCATTTGTAGGAGGAAATTTGGTGACTTAGAGGAGTAAGAAACAAAGCGTAGTCTCATTAAGTAGTGCAGAAGCAGAATATCGTGCTCTTTATCATGCAACCACAGAACTTACTTGGCTAAGAATCCTCCTAAGTGAGCTTGGGTTTGGTCCTAAGAAGCCTATGTTGTTGTTTTGTGATAACACAGTAGCTATTGAGATTGCAAACAATCCAGTTCAGCATGATAGAACTAAGCATATTGTGCTGGACAGGAACTACATTAAGGACAACCTAGATTCTGGACAAATAAAGGTTCCCTACATCAAGAGTGCAGATCAGTTGGCAGACATAATGACCCACGCAGTTGCCAGTGGTCCATTTTATGCTTCATTATCCAAGTTGGGCATGTGTGATATCTATGCACTAACTTGAGGGGGAGAGTTAACATATAAGTCAGCATATATTCTACATTGATTATGTTTCCTTTATTAGCTAGGATTAGTTGTCTAATTTATTCTAATTGTAATTGATTGTATAGTTGACTATCCTAAAATAGTCCTGTGCATCTTGTATTTATACCCTTGAGATATATAAAGTATGTATCAGCCAAATTATCAATTTTAACAATCCAAAGTGAACTATGTCATTACACCACGACCAAGTCGCATAATCTTCAGGATTAGCCTGTTTTGAAGGAGCCTTGCTTGAGCCATTGACGAAACCTAGCTTGTTCTTGGAATTTAAGGCTAGAGTCATAGCCCTTTTCCAAGCAAAATAGTTGTCTCCATTCAAGGGTTTAAAAATCAAAACCAAACCTGGATGTTCTGAGTGATGAGTGAAGTATGGATTTGAAAGATCAAACTTTGATATATCTGATGAAGAAATAAAGGGATCGATTTTTCTCCTTATCTTTGATGCGTCTGGGTTTGATGTTCTAGAAGAGATGGGAATGCTTTTGTCAACCATGGTGATCGAAATATGAGAGAAGGCTGCACAAAAAGGTAGAGAGCCGCTGAGATGGAATCAGGATCCTTAGTCTTACTCTGATACCATGAAAAGATGAAAGGAAAATTGAATTAGCTGGAATAATTTCATTGATATCAAACCTTGTATATATACAGAGAAATCTATATTTACTCCTACAATCAAGGTACAATAAAAAGCTACAAATCAGGGATGTCTAGCTACAAGTTAGGAATACAAAAGGAATGTAAATATACATAGAATCTGCATATCTTAATATAAAAGATTTATTTTCTAACATACATTGCTTATCACATTTTATGGGGCATAATTAATTTAGTAGTAAAGGTCCAAAATTAACGAAAAGAAATTATTTTATTTGCACTAGTATGGAAATATGAGCAAACGCAAAGGCAAACATATAAACTCATAATAAGATATTATTAGCATCTATTACAGTTGATGGTCAAAGCCAATGCCATACGATATTTGCTAACCAAGCCAATGTTGACTAGAAACTAGCTAGATGACTACTTATGTTGGTAGAATTTGATATCACTTAGCCAGTTTTTCAGTCAGTAATTGACACGATAACAACCTTTTTAACCAAAAAGGATAGCAACCTCACAGAAGAGATGCTTAGGGACTTACTAGAAGAAACTTTTGCATGCACCTCAGAAAAAGAACAATAGACGCCTTACTTTGATGCATCCACAATATTAATGATAGGTAAAGTTGGATTAGTCATAATTAATCTCACTAAGCAAAAGTTTCCATTTTCATTCAAACTCAACTTTCCATATACAGATAACATGGTAGGATATGAAGTGACAATCATTGTCTTGCGCATAATCTTGGACATAGGTACTAAAAGATTAAAGCTAGTTAGAGACTCTATGATAGTTATTCAACAAATCAGAGGAGAATTCATAAAAATAGCCAACTTTAGCTCCTTATGAGAAAATTTTGAAGAAGTCATGATTGATAATTACTAGATAAAATCAATTTACTATAATTGCAGTAATTAGTTTAAAAATTTGAAAACTCAGTGCTCGTAGGTTAGACATCCACTTTTGATCACTTTACTACTTGACGCATACTTGTGGATTGTATAGTCGTGTACAATGAAGCACTTTAGATAGTAAAAAATGCTCAAATTGAAGAGTTGAGTAGTAATGAAGACGAGGAGCTGGCTGGTAGAGTGGTGAGAATAAGAATATTTAAGTTACTTTGAATATCCTTAGGGCGCATTCTCAAGACCCTGGTATAAAAGATCCTCAAGATTCTTGTTTTCAACTTGTATTTCAAAAATTAAGATATATCTTTTTATGCCTGTTTAATAGATACTTATTTATCATTTGGTTTATTTTTGGATGAAAACTATTTGGGTTTATAATATACCTTACATATTTCAAATACTCAATTTTCATCCTTTATTGTTAAAGACAATATTTTTAGATGTCTAACTTTGTTTTATTAAGTGAGATTGATTTTATCCTATCAAAGTTTCAAGCCCTACAAGAACCATTCTATGTTAAACGTAAGTTTTTTTTCGTAGGTTGAATTGCAGCAATTATACTTAAAGTTTGTCATTTTTAGCTTAGATATTAGTATTATGCCAATTTTTGTGGTTTTTCCTGTTTAGGCTATATGTCAATACTTCACAAATTTTTTGTGTTTTATCTTGTTTAGACTATATGTTGGTACTGTAAAGGTATATTATATTTTTTCTTATAGAGTTGCATTAAGATCAAAGAAACATATTATTTTTGTCCTTTCAAACTTATATTGGTATCGAAGAGGTACATTATTTTTTTGTCATTTTGGATAAATGTCGGTACTATAGTAGTACATTATTCTTGGTCCTTTTAGACATAAGGTTGGTATCTTTTTGGTATATTATTTTCTTTACCTTTTGGACATGAATGTCGTTACTTATTTGGTATATTCTTTTTTGTCCTTTTAGATATGATATCAGTGCCTCTTTGGTACATTATTTTTGGGTCCTTCTAATCATGATGTCTGTACTTTGGTGGTACATAATTTTGTGTCCGTCTGAACTTAGATGTCAGTACCTTGGCGGTATATGATTATGTGTTCTTCTAAACTTAGATGTCAATACCTTGATGATATATGATTATTTTCTTTTGTACTAGATTTCAAGGCGATACATGATTTTATGTTCCTTTAGACTAGATGTTGGTACCTTGGCGGCACATGATTTTATGTTCTTCTAGACTAAATATCTGTATCTTGGCAGCACATTATTTATATCCTTCTGGACTAGATGTTGGTTCGTCGGTAGTACATGATTGTGTGTCCTTTTTGGACTAGATGTTAATAGCTTGGCGGTACATGATTGTGTCATTCTAGAATTTAATATTAGTACTTTGGGGGTATATGATTTTTCATTTTGGACAAAATTTCAATACCTATATGAGGTCAAAATTATTGCGAGTGTCAAGTTTTAATAGTAAAGGTGACAAGAGTTATTGTTCATAGAGATTAAAATCGAATCCTTATTAAATTATTGAAGAATCCTAAATTATTCAACTCCCTCTCTGGAGTATTGAGTCAAAAATACTCTTAATACTATTTCGATATCCTTATAAAAATTTAGAAAAAAAGAATTTATTAAGAACTAAGATTCTTTTTAATCACTTTAAAGGAAGTATATGCCTTCTGAACTTTATAACATCCTAGGTTGTGTTATCCAAATCATATATGGAATTTTCTCTCCCGAGTGTTAAATTCTAAATATCAAATCATTCAATTAATAACTAATAAATTAGAAGCATTCAGAATTGAATAACGTAAATAAATTGAATAAAAATTAGAATAATAAATAAATTGGCAATCAAAACATAATTCAGATATAGGCTACACTATTCTTCTAGAATAAGAAACTTAGTTCATTATCAAATTTAAAGAAATAAATAACATAATCTTAAATAAAATAATGAAGGAAAAGAAGAAAGACTAAAATTGGATTTGAATTGAGCTTGATCCATCTCCAAGTTCTTCTCGTATTCTCTTAAAAAAAGATGGCAAATCATTTCCCTTGAACTCTCCAAAAAAAAATCTATTTATATCTCTTATCATTTCCAAAAATGTTCCCCAAAAAAAGTTTCCTTTGTTTTTCCTATCCGATATCAACCTCGTGTAGCAACTTCCATACCTGAGTGCTACAATGTTCAACATACGTAACGTAAATTGTTAGCCGTGGCTTTCAAGATCCAATATTGTGACACTTAACTCTCAGGAAATTGGCTGGGTTTATGTTGTATCTGGTGCCGCAGCTTCTATATAACACAACCATAGTGTTGAGCTCTTATTAGATAAGCTGTTGATACTGTTTAAGAATTACGGTATTCCTGAAGTGAAGTTGCGGTGTTCACCTTAAATTTTTAAATTTGAATTTTTTTCTCGCCAATTTTTGTCATTCTTCATCCAAATAGTCCAAGTCACTCCAAACCTACATAAATAAATATAAACACAATAAAAAAATAAAATACTTAAACTTTCTTAAAAATTAACAAATTAATAAATAAGAAAGTAATAAATTAATGAGTATAAAACCACATTATTAGTACCTAGGTGGTACATGATTTTATGTCCTAAGCTAGATGTTGGTACCTTGGTGGTACTTGATTGTGTATCATTTTGAACTAGATGTCAATACCTTAGCAGTACATGATTGTGCCCTTCTATACTTTGATGCTAATACCTTGGTGGTACATAATTGTGTGCTTCTAAACTTTGTTCATACCACAGAGGTATAATTTATTTTATCTCACAAGCCATAGTTACTACTTAGAACCATATATAATATGTTAGCCTATTTAGTCTTGTTTTCTAGGGAATGACGAGCAGATGAAAGCTTATACATTAGCAAAGTATAAATGAAGACATATATACTCAGAACTCTATCTTACATACATAAATTAAACATGTCACTAAGTCACGATATATAGAAAAAGATTAGAAAGAACACATATCAAACCATAATTGAAACAAATTTGGTCAGTATAATCTTATATTGGGACAACTGACTATTTTAAGTTTGCTTGTATTTTAATGTGATACAACAATTACTTTGATATTACACTAAAATACAAAAAGATGAAAAATATCTTATTAAACTATAAAAACTTAACGTCTGTCCAAAAACTTTTAACAGTATATGGACAAAATTGTCTTTACACTTAATTCAACCCACCCATCCCAACCCAATTTAGATGACTTAACAATACAAAAAGGTATTTGAGTCATTTAATAAATCATAATCAGGAAAATTTACACCAATGACCACTGTTCACACTAAATGTTCTTAAGTAACCATTGTTCAAAAATTCTTTAAAAACCAACTTTATTTTTTTTGGACAACATTGCCCTTATGACCAAAATATACGTTAATTTTATGAAGAAATCCTCATTTGAGACTGTTGAAAAAAATTCGAAACCACAAAATCCATGATTCGAACCCGAAACCCTTGATTGGCATACGTAGGGTCGGCGACAACGACGTTATAGGACATTATTTCAACTAGTTGACAATGATACACTCGTTTGAAATTTGGCAAAACATTGATAGCAAGAAGGTCATTGATGACGACTCGCACTTGTTCTCAGTTTTCTAATTTTTAATTGATTTATGGTTGAATTTGTATAAAAAATATGGATTTTTGTTGAATAATTATAGGAAATTAGTATAATATTCATAATATATGAGAAAATTGATGGATTTAGGACTAATTTTGGGTTTGCTTACTGATTTGTTTGATTTAGTAAAAACTAAAGTTGCAATATTTTTTAGCACGGCTAATTGAAGCAATATAGGCATGCGCAAAAGTATAGTTTCAAGAGTGTGTAAAACTACACTTTTGTACACGTTAACATTAGGCCGTGTGTGAAAGTGTAGTTTCGTCCACACCAGAAATTACACTTTCATGCACGCTAAAGTTTGGTCATGTACAAATGTGTAGTTTTGCACACAACTAAAACTAGACTTACGCGAGCACTAACATTTGGTTGTGCGCGAAGGTTCAGTTTCCCCATGTTTGAGCATAATGAAAAAATGTACTTTCGCACATAGAAACTTATCCACATTCATGCATTTATGAAACTTTTGGACATGTTTGAACTTATAAAAATCATGATCGAATGTTTAAAATTTTAATTAGTTTCGAGCATGTTCAATTACTACTTTTTGGCATGTGTATGGTTTCTAGAATGTATGGTTTTGATTAGTTGTCTGCATTCATGCATTTGTGAAAATTTGGACATACTCGAACTTATAAAATGTCATGCTTGAATGTTTAAATTTTTTTATTAGTTTTGAGCATGTTAAATTTATAGTTTTAGGCACGTGAAAACAGAAAAACATGCTCAAAACCGTAGTTTCAAGTTCTCAAATTTATTATTTTTGCTATTGCCTCTATTTATGTTCTTTAATATATGTATATATAAGTTAGATCACGAACGCTTATTGGTTTGTTTTTGGAATTGGTAAACATAGAGAAAATGGTTATCACTAAATTGAAGATTAAGCCAGACGATCGTTTTTTTGCTGCACTGACATCACTTTTGCATATGTAGGTGTTGAAAAAACTACGGAAGAAGTTGATTTTAGCATAGCGGGATATGTTCTAGCTAACATGTTTGGGTGACATACTAGATCCTTTATCCCAACTTCACAACACCAATTTTTCACTGAACAAGTACAACAAACACATTCAAACATCCAACACACACCCATTTGACAATTTCTATCATTGTATTGTCTAATTACACGTAAACAAAAATCATTTCACATTTTTAACAATTTTTTTTTCATATTTCCAAACTTTAAACACTCACTTGATTGCAATGTGATTTTCTTAAGTTGTAATGGATGTGCATTTTAGGAAGAGAAAGGAAATAAACAAGTTAAATTCTATTAGTTTAAGAAGTTGGAAGAAAGAACAAAGAAGAAAGTAGGAAGATGAAAGATAGAAGAAGACAAAGAAGATAGAAAGAAGAACATGGAAGCCAAGTTAAGTAGGATAGAGACAATTTTGTTCATAAAATTATGAATTGGTCATTTTTTAAAGAAGTTTTGAACAATTGTTATTTAAGAAATTCGGGTGTGAACAGTGGTCATTCGTGTAAGTTCTCCAAATAATTAATTGAAAATAAAAGTGAAATAAGTCCAATTTAAATATGTAATATTAACTAAAATTCATATATAATAAAAAAAGAAAAACCAATTGCTCTTAACTTAACCTATTTCACACAATGAAAACATAGCCACCATCTTTACCGATTGTCGCAGCCACGCCACAGTTGTTATTTGCAGTTGCTACATCCACTGCCTACGCCATCGTCACTTGCAATGGTTGCATCCACCACCCACGTCGTTGCTTCTCCTCACACCACTCACATCGTCGCCACTCTTCACATTACCCATGTTGTTGTTGCTCCTCACATTACCCATGTCGTCGCTATTTTTCACATACCCAACGTTGTTGCTCCTTACACTGCCTATGTTTTAGGAAATAATTGAAGATTAAATATTGGCTCTTGATGGCATGGACATTGTGGTTCTTATGAGAATTATTGTTTTTAGGTGGTTTGATCTTGCCTAAAACTTGCAAATACTAGAAATTCTTAATGGTAGATTTTTGTACAATGTGGTCGTATCTTTAATTTACCTTCTAGAGGAATTTTTAAAACATTGCATATATTGGTTTGCTTTTACTCTTTAATTATATTTTCACAGTTGGTTATTGCAATTTTATTAACCGCTCACTACTGTTTTTTGGTGTATAAAATTCAAATCTTTTGCATCGCTGCTGTTATTTACATTTTGCTAATGCTTCAAGCGAATTATTGCTAGAAAGATATGATTCATAAGAAAATTCCTTCAAAATCACTGGATGTATTTATAATTACAAATGTCAAAAAAAGGTTCAGAATGGTAAGAGTTATGATATCTTTTTGATGAACATATGTAGAGGACTTCGTTCTTTTAATTTAATTTTAATGATAAGTGAGTATTTTACGCACTTATCGATGACATCCAAACCCAAAATATTGTGTAAATCCTTAAGTTGTGTCATTATTTGATGATTTTAAGTGCCCATATATAGGAAAGCAAGAAAATGGTTATCCAAGGTAATTCAATATGAAAGGAAGTAGTAGAGAAGACAAGAGAAAAGTCAGGACTAAAGTGCAAAGCATCCGTCAAGTTGTTGCCCTAGAGACCAATTTGTAAGAATCCCATAATATAGAAGTAGTATGCATGGCGTGCCCACACCATGTTGACCTCAAGTTCTGCGCTCTTTGCGCGCCATGGACTAACTAGCTAGTATGTGTGGCGCAGCTATACCATAAAGGAGCAGGCCTGTGTAAACTAACCTTGAAGATTTGAGTAATGATGGGAAAATTTCAGCATGTGTGGCACGGTCGTACCACCAAACCTGCCACCTTAGCACCCCAGCACCATGACCGCACCTCGATGCTACCTAGATTTTTATACGATTTTTGACTATTAGATCACCATTTAGTGGCTAGATTTAGCCAAATCCTTGGCTTTTATCCAATAAAGGAAAGGGAAATTATGGAGTGAGAAAGACAGTGATATTGAGAGAATTCTAGGGAGAAAAAGAAGAAGAATCTTCAACAATTTGAAGAAATTTAGAAAGAAACAAGAAGATTTACGGATAAAAGCTTGTTCTTCTCTAGTGTATCTTTCAATCCTTACATTTTGTCTTGAAATTCTTGGTTTATAATTGTTAATAGTAGTTTTATTTACTTTGAAACCATAAATTTATTGATCAGTTGTATGATGGGCTATGTAATGTTAGGCTAAAATTGTTCTAGGGACTAGATGTAA
The DNA here is from genome assembly GCA_028052125.1 of Melia azedarach. NCBI lineage: Eukaryota > Viridiplantae > Streptophyta > Magnoliopsida > Sapindales > Meliaceae > Melia > Melia azedarach. The sequence continues at coordinate 6,061,824 of CM051404.1, forward strand.
CTTACCTTAACTATGTTTTAACAAATTTGGCTTATTTTTAATGTGAGTATGGTTTTATTTACTTGTGTTTATTTGTAGTAATTGTTCCTATCTTGTTAATTAACAAATTGGATGATTCAAGATGGATAAATTAATACTTCAAAAGTTTTATTTATTTGTCAGACTTGGTAAACACAGTTTAGGGTTATTGAGATTACGGGAGGGAATCAATACCTAAACAATTCAAAAATCACTGAGGATCGAGAGGTGAATTGAATTATAAGTGATTGATATAAGTTATACTTAAAGAACATTTAAATTAACTATATCAGATAAGGATATTGACCTAGGTAATTTTACATTAGATTTTGTTTGAGATTCCAGAGAGGTAATAAAGTTATAATTGATCTTGTAATTTAGTGAATAAAAACATAACACACTATTACCAATTGATTTAAGGAAACATAGGGTTAGGTAAGTGAAATCAAGGCCCTAGGATTATTATCTTTGCGTAGTTTAATCACTCACTAAGTCTCTTCAAATTCACTTTTGATTTTACATTAATCACTTAGAAGTAAATTAATTTCATATAGTTTTATTATTTTCACATTTATACAATTCTAAATTTCTTGGATAAAATTGGCCTATTATTATTGTAGTACTTAGTATTCAATTTAAATTCTATCCTCGTGAGATCGACACTTTCACTCGTCACTTGACTATTGTACACGACCCCGTATACTTGCAGTTTGCTAAGTCATGTAACGTTTAACAAATTTTTCTATATACTTGCATATTGATTTAGGCAGATAATTAGATAATTTGTCTTGCCGATTTTTGGAAACTGAGGCACACATGGTAATGGTGCCAATAGGGGTGAAATGGGTGCAAAATTGTCAATTTTTAAGTTTATGTGGATAAGTGAGTATAAAAGTCAAATGAACATTTTATATTTTTAGGAATTTTTTTAAATCCCAGGTTATAATTGTCATTTACTATCTTTTGTAATATCTAAAGGCGTATTAGTTATCGTAGCAGCATTATTTAAAAGTTTTTAGACGAATGTTAAAGTATTACAACTCAATGAGATATTTTTCATCTTTCTAATGTTAAAGTATTACAACTCAATGAGATATTTTTCATCTTTCTATACTACAATATAACATTAAAATAATAGTTGTATCACATTGAGATACATACAAACTTAGAATAGTCAATCGAAAATATCCTTATTATTTTATTCAAAAGATAGATTTTCTTTAATAAAATGAGACCAATTTTAACATAACATACACAATTATTTTAAATAGTATTTATTCTTTTTATAATAACTAGAAATAAAATTTATTTTGGGGCTTCCCACAACAATATTTTAAATTATTTTGCCAATTTGGTTGGTCATGATTCCATCTTAATGATATTTAAATTAGGAACTTAAATTTGGACTTGAATGATATTTACATTTAAACTCTAATAATATTTGTTACTAGATTGGTATTGATATTTTTTATTAGATAAACCATAACTAATATTTATACTAAAGGATATTATTGGTATTTTTTTAATTTTTTATCCAAGTTTAACGATATTTTTTTTACTATTACCCTTTTTTTCATTTAAGGTGAAGGATTACTTTTGTAAAAAAAAATTATTTAAGCTGAATAATTTTTTTTTAATATTACCCTTTTTTATTTAAGCTAAATGATGTTTCTTTTGGGAATATTACTTTTTTTAATATTGCATTACAATCTAGATATATATAATATATTGATTGTGAGTTTAGATATGACGGTTGTATTACACTTTACATATTTACATAAATACACTGCGATATTTACTCTCAAATTATAAGGAATCTGCCAATACTTTAACATGGTAGGAAACCCTACAATATTGAAGGACACCTTACTACGTAAGGGGTGGAGAAGGAGTGTGTTTCATTCACCATCTAACCAAAATTTGAATGGTAAGTTGAAGAATATTGAAAATTAAAGATAACGTCACTTTAAATATGGCCAAATATTCATACTCATTAATTATCTTATGATTCGATAAATCAACGTACGTTCGTGATAATCATCAAATCCAGGATCAAATATTTTAAACCATGTATGCAATACAAATAAAAATAAACACATACCTTATAGTTCACCATAAGATTTTCTTGATGTAATAACTTCTTCTAGAAGTCAAGGGTAGGTTTGTAAAGCACAATTTCAAATTTGTAAGAAGGTATAACTTAAAATAAAATAGTTAATTTTAGATAATAACAAAATAATTTTTTATCAAGCAGTAGAATTTATTTGTATATTGAAATAGATCCTCTCTATTTTTGCTTTCTTTTTGCTTATATTTTCCCTTTTCCTCTTTCAATTGGGTTTCTCAGAATTCTAATTTTAATTAAAGTTTTATTGAAAATTCGACAACTCAGGGCTTGCACTATTTCTCTTGACTAGGTCAGACCAATGGTTAAAAAAACTTTTTTCTTCATTGCACCTGACCTATGTGGCCAAGTGAAAGAAATAAGGGTCTTATAGAGTGAGAACCCAAAACAAATATGAGGCTCAAAGACATGAGACCTAACAATCTTTTTCGTTAGAATAAAACAACATATAGTTTTAATCTTAAAAAAAGACTTGTCTTAGGAAGATAGCTTGCATTAAATTAGGTTTACTAAGTTACTCATATTCTACTACACTTACACACATTGACATTCTATAAGTAACATTATTCCATATTCAAACAGAGGTTGACAATCTTGGAGTATTATCATAGAGCCCACACAACCATGATTTTAAGATGACACCTTTCTCTCTTATACGTTAACAAAACCCATCCTTTTTCTGACCACCTATGCCCATGGAAACTAACTTGAGACATTACCTTAATTTTTTCATGTATTTTCGGCATCCATAGGTATCAATCTAGCCTTTTATGGTTCCAAAAAAAACACCTCGTCCACAGCTTTAGATTTGTCAGGTCATAAGAGAATATATCAAATATCTCCCACAACAAGGCTATACAATATTAATCCAACCTTCTAGTGGTTGTGACCTATCCCTGCTAATTATATTTCTTTATATTGATACTAGAACTATCTCGTTCTTATGTATCATGGACTCATAATTAAGTCTCGTGCTTTATTGAAATATTACAGAAGCAATAGCAGTAATACTTGATCCCTTTAGTTAACCTAGCCAGTCTTATAAATTGGAAAATCATAACTCTCGGACCATCAAATCCAAGGGACATGTAACGTTTACTCCTTATAACTCAGAATTGGTGTGAAGGCTTAACTCATATCAAAAGCCCATTGTTATGGGAAAAATGTAGCTGGATACATGGCACGACATAAGCCCGTAATAGTCCCAACAAGCGCCAGGTTAGGTGGCCAATCTCGTTGATGCCTTAACGTAAAACAAACCGGCCACCAAGTTAGAAGTGATTGGGTAAGACCCACCTCAGGCTGGGCTCCCTGCTTCATTTCACTAAGATATTTGCCATGACTTAATAGCACACTGCGTTACTATATACCGTGGCATGGGTGAAAACGCCCATGCAACCATATATCGTGGTGCATGTGAAAATATTCATGTAACTATATACCATGATGCATGTGAAATACACCCATGTGATCATATACTGTGTTACATATGAAAAACGAGACCATATATGTAGCGCGTATAATAGATGTGGTCACATATCACGATGTTTAAAAAAGGGGCAGAAAGCGTCCTTAATTCTCCATCTACGCCTTGAGATACAAGATAGAATTCTAAACAACTTAATGCGAGATATCACACCTAGGTAAGCTTAAAACCATGTGACCAAGTGCGCCAAGGACCAGGTCAACAGGACCTGGGTTCCCTCCTACACCACAACATGTTGCAGGGGACCACTAAAAAGTAATAGGAAACAATATTTGATCTTGCCAAGAGGCAAAGAACATGTTGGTTAGGCTAAATACTAAGTAATAGAGGGGGAACCACACCCCAACCAAAAGCTAAAAGTGACCATGTTCCCCTAGAAAGCTGGGTACCACCGAATCTCTAGCTAAGTAAGATCAAGCCACGTGTCACTAAGTGCTGAGATGACCAATCTTAGCATGCCACACGGTACCACCTAAGTCCAATGACCAAGCTTCGTGTGGACCAATTCGAACCAAGCTAAGGCAACATGCATCAACCAATCAACGCCCAACTTTATCTCCATATATAAACATGTTTTTCCTAGGTTAAGGAGAAGTTGTCTCACTTTATACTCACCCCAAGAAAAGAAAACCCATTTTCTCCCAAGTAAGTTCTCCACACACACTCTCCCCAAGAACACTCTCCAGGTTCATTCTATCCACCATGAATGCTCCTGAAGCTCTTTATAAACACCTCTCTTAGGTCGTTTTCTCTAAAGGTTGAAAAGCTTTGACCTCAACCAACCTCTCCAGACCTTATTTCTCCAATTTTAACTCATTTTACATACAAAAGAGGGCAAGACCTACGGTCCCAAAATCTACTCTCCGATTGAGACTGACTTAAGCATCGGAAAGGGGTTGCCGAAGAGGCAACCTTCATCTGACCCGTGTTCTATTTTGTAGAAGCTTCGCAGAGCGACTTGACGAAATTTGGGTTTGAGACTGTTCAGAGGCCGAAAAGGTGAAGCGGAGCGGTTCTGTGGTTAACAGACGACTTCTACACACCACTTTGGTGGACTCTCACACAACCTGACATCAGTCTAACTTTGGACCTCATCAACTAATCACCTCAATACAGCAACCTGATGTGGTCCAGCCGACCATGTCAAGACACCTAGACCTATCTCTGAACCTGGTGCGGTCGAGCGAAATTTCCGCATCAACACCCATCTAACATACTTAAGGATTATTAAAGTGTTCAAGCAATTGAATTAGACATGTCGATTGAGTAAATTTCCCTCCAACATTTTGGCGACTCATTGAGGAGCTTGGCTAGGATCTTACAAGATATGGTTGTCACAATGAGCAAAAATTGAACCAATGGCAGAAATCGCACTCAATCTTCTGCAACAAGTACACAAATATCTCCACCAGCAGCTAGCCGATGATGCTCAGTAATAACAACAAAAAGCAAATTACATTAATGTCAACCTCGTATGCGGATAATGCAAGACATGCTCAAGAAGATGGACATGTGAGCTCGATTGCTGCAACCGTTCCAACTTTGCCTCCTTGGCCAACGGCAGGAGAGCAGATAATACCAGACATAAAAATGTCGAAGGCTTTAGTAAGCAACCAGCGGCAGAATTCCAGCTACTCGCGTGGACCTTATATTCTTCATGAGACAATACATTAAGAGAAAAATTAATTAATTTATTGTTCTTTTACATATCTAATTAAGAGAAACTAAATTATAATTTAACCATAATTATTTTAATTATTTTCTTCTATTTAGTATCATTCATTTCTCATCGTATGGGTATAAGATTGTAATAATTAATTAATTATTATTAATAAAGAAATTTGATTTATCTATCTTTAATAGAATGAATACATAGACACATAAATTTTCCATTAATTACTCAACTCTTTGATAGTTCTCCACCAAAGAAATTTCCTCTCGTAACTGGAGTCAAATATCTTACCCAAATTTTTTTTTAATTAATTAAAATGACAACAATACTAAAATAAAATATCCGGCCAGGCAAAAGTGGGTCACATTGAGGACAAAACGAAGTTGATGTAAAATAATATATTATTTTGTTAAGGAAAAGTGAGCCAAGGCAAAAATCTGTAAGTTAAACTGCGTTGCACAAACGAACATAAAGTATAAAATAACAATGAAAAAATAATTGTCGTCTCATTTAGAGCAAAGCAAAGCTAACGATCTCTTTAAAAGCTTATGCTGAATCGGAACAACTTGATTCTTTTCAGTGATCACGTCAGCAATCCGAAGTTGATATTTTACAAAATCCCATTAGAAAAAGACGGAGTAAATTTAAATTAATGTAATCTTCAGGTGATAGTCGGTGAGTCAATGCCCAGGTCTCAGCTGCCTACGCCACGGATTTCATCTTTAAAACAACTCGTCTACTCATTTCAATTTCTAATCTAACCATACCTTCTTGTATTTAGGATTAAAGAAGCAAAAGCTGGAGTTGTTTCAAAGTGGGAAGTACTGTTTCTACAGATGGAGAAATTTGGGCTGCTCTTCTTTTTCTTTTTCTTCTTTAGCTGAGGAAGGAACTCAACTCAGAGTTGTGGTGTAATAATTTAATAGTGTACTAGTATGCTTTGCTTTCTCTTCTTGTTTTTTCTCTCCTTTAATTATTTGGAAGTATTTTGTTCTTCCTCATTTCATCAAATATTTTGCATTCTTGTCTAACGTCATTTACTAACACACAAACTGATGATTTGGTAATAAGATACAGTTATCTGGGGGCATTTATTTTTTTGTTTATTGGTGTACTAAACGTACTTGTATTGTTTCCTAAGACAGGTTTCTTTATGTTTTATTTTTTGGTTGTTTCTATATGAAATTCAATTCTAGAGAGAATGGTTTTCATTGGTCACTCTTTCTGACTTTTTCTACGGCATATTTTCCATTTATTCTTTATGCTGCTTGTTTTTTACTGGATATGGTCAGTTTTGCATATTAATCATTCTATATTTTATATTAAAGCCATTGTGATTGGATTCTGATGCAAATTTTCAACTGGGGGTGGGAGCAAATTGACAACAATTCGTTCTTTATTTTCCACCAGTATGCTAAATATTATAGCTATATGGCGTTGATTCCTATATAATTTCTTCGTCTGATGCTACAAAGGATCCAGTTGTACATGAACTGGCAGAATGATGGAGGTAAAAGATAGTGCTGAACCAGATGGCAAGCTTGAATTGCCAATTTCTCCGGCTGGAACTGTTGCAATAGCAATCAAGGGAAACAAAGAAAGCAAGTATGTTGTTGCATGGGCATTGGAAAAGTTCATTCCCGAAGGAAACATTGTCTTTAAGTTGTTGCATGTCCGTCGAAAGACTACTGCTGTCCCTACAGCAAGTAAGCTATGTCTATTTGGAATTATTAGCATTTGGAGGAAAAGTGAAGTTTGTACATCAAACAATGTTCTACTGTTTGTTTAATGTATGCATAAAAGAAGGGAACGGACTTTCTAAACTATTTCTGCAGACATAGTTGTTGCCCTGTTCTCCAATTACTGGAGGAATTTACCACAATTTAGTCTTTACTTGCTATTAACTTGAAAAGATCTCTTTGCAATGAAATGATCTGCCTGAACATAACAGTAGAAGCTCCGGTTTCCTAAAAATTTTTACCAGCGGTATTTTTACATACCTCTCCCGAAATTTATGAAAATAACACTTAGAAATTTTGTCAAAATTCACACTGAAATCTCCCCTGCTAGGCTGCCACAGTAGTTCTCTTATGGATCGTGAGTTGACCTGGTAAAATAACAAAAAGTCTAAAATACCATTTAACTTCAATTTCTATTGTAAGTATACAAACCCTTAGTATCAATTTCTATTTTGCTAGGCCGACAAATTCGTATCCATACTACAATGATGACAAATGGTCGCTGCATAGCATAGCATAGAACTTAGGTTATGAGAAATGAAAGACCATGTAAAATGAATTAATTATCACTGACTTAACAGCTTCTCTGCTCATCTGACATTCTTCCTTTTAGTGGGAAATTTTATTCCTATTGAACAAGTACGAGATGAAGTAGCAGATGCTTATAAGAAGGAAATAAAATGGCAGACAGACAGACTACTGCTTCCTTACAAAAAAACGTGTGCTCAGAGAAAGGTAATTTCTGCTCGTTGAATATTTTGCTTGCATGAGCCTTGGGGAATTGGCGTTTTATTCCTGAATTCTGAATGTAGGTGGAAGTAGATGTGAAAGTGATTGAATCAAATGATGTAGCAAAAGCAATAGCAAAGGAAGTTGCAAATTGCACTATCAACAAGCTTGTTATAGGTGCTGCAGCTTATGGCATGTTTACAAGGTATGCATCTTACAAACTTGCTGAATTTGCATTTGTTATGATAGCAAGCAATCAACATAGTTAAAAGTTTACATTTTCCAAAACTCCATTAGTATTTTGGGACTGGGAAACCACAAAAGAAACGAGATGTAATGATGGGCTGCGACAATCTGCTTTATATTTGGATACCAATGTTTTGCGACCCAGTAAATTTTACAGTTCTGTGATTTTTCCATAATGCACAGTAATGTCTGAAAGTAATCGATGACCGGAGGTCTTGTACCGGCATGATAATGAGAGAAACGTTGCCCAACAGTGTATCAAGTTATTTACAAGCAAACAGTAGAAATATAATGCATGTAACCTATTTACATGTTGCATATTTTCACATTTTCACTTGCTCGTGATTTCTATTGGTAACAAGATACTTTTTTGTAGGAAACTGACGAGAAGAAATTTGTCATCGCGAATTTCAATGTGTGTACCGAGCTTTTGTATGGTCTATGTTGTATCAAACGGAAAGTTGACATCTATCCGCCCATCTGATTTAGACTCAAACGGAAGCATTAAAGATGACAACAGTGACTCAAATTGCTCTAATAGTGGTTCCTCAGGTTACACTTCCAGCACACAAACAGGTAATATTTAGTTCAAGGTTGAGTTATCTTCTTATTTGTGAAGGGTAAGCATGTACATGCATTTTGTTGAGGAACAAGTTATTATGACATGATAAAAAAAACTTCAGTGACTTGTTTAGATTCAGTAACTTTAGTTTTAGCATGTAATAGAAATAGCAAAACAAATTTTGGGGAATTGAATATTAGGATATTATATTCACATAAATTCTATCAAAAGCACAAGAACATATTTTTCTTTTGTTTTTGTGGAATGTGCAGATGTTGGATCAGTTGCTTCATACTCTGAGTTCTATACTCCTACCCTGCGGATGCAGCAATTTGAAGCTCTTTCAACTATAAACAAGACCATTCTTCATACAAGAACAAGTTCCATAGATACCAAAAGCTCAGGATGCCAGTCTTCTGATATCGAGGAACGGAAGGATGCCATGAGTTCTTGTTTCAATGTTTCAGAAGTTGGACAGGCGGTTAGTCAGAGTTCAAGTTGCAGGAGCTTACGAACAGACAACCTGGATTGTTCTGATCAAGCTTCCACCCTAGATGTGCTCATTGATTATTTAAAAAGAAATGTTATCTTTCAGTTTGATAAATGGATGTCAATAAGAAATCTAAAAGCATCTCTGAAATTATATTTTGTTTTTATCATATATGCAGGTGAATATGGATATTGAGGTAGAAAAGAGAGGAATGTATGCACTCGCTCAGAATGAGCCAATGGATGCCTCTCGAAAGGTTGGTGATCTTTTCATGGATGACGGCACCCAACCAGTTGCAGTTGATGCCAGTGCACCAGCGGCGCAGACAGTAACAAGGCCCAAAGAGGTAATAGTATTCAAAGTGATTTTCAAAATCAGCTACTTTGGGTCTGACTTCGTTATTTCCAGGTGCAGAGAATAGGGCCACGACAACCATCACAAGCGAGGGTCGACGATGACGTGCCACCCTCGGCTTTGGATATGCTCCCTGAGGACAGTGGTAAACAGATGCCCACAGATCCAACAACCTACAACGACGACACGGATGTTGCTACAAGGCATTCTGAGGACGATATTCGTGGACGAATGCCCGAGCAGTTTGGTGACGTGTGGCAGGAGATTCGGTCCTTGAGATCGGATTTACGTACCTTCATGCATGAGGTCCGGGGGTGGATGCAGTCACAGAGGCGCTCCTCCGTTCCGGTATTTTCGCAAATGATTTCTTCTATTAGTGTATGAATATGCAGTAGTATATTGAGGGAGCCTGAGGCCCCATTGCTGTGTTGGGATTTATTTTTTTTGTGATTAATATGATAAGCAATAGTTGTGAGGCTGCTAGAGGCTCGTTGTTGAGACTGTGCTTTGTCGAGCAAGAATATTTTGGGTTTTTCTATATTACAAAGGAAACTCTGTTTGTTTTAAGACTGTTATGTTAACTTAGTCAATTAGTTATGAGTCATTTGATTCTATATGGTTTAGCAGGCCAATGATACTCAACCAGTGGACAACATAGGTCAGGCTAGTGTTCGCACTATTTCCAGGCCTCATTTGGACGACGAGAATAGATTCGGATGGAAGTACAAGAAAGGGCATTTGTTGAAGAGTCCGTACACGAACCGTTTGCAGAGGCGTAGGAGCTTGATCGCTAGGCCCAAGCCACAGTATGGTCCCGCACCCAACCTTGATCCGAGGCGCGCTATTCCTGATGAGCTGGACGAGGAGTTCGTGCAGTGGTTGGAGATCCCAGGCACTTACATCGAGACCGAGTCTGTACGGTTGATGCCTCAGTGGGTGCAAGGCATATCGAAACCAGGGTCGTGGTTAGAGGACATCGTAAGCAATGTCCATTATGTTATTCCTATTCATGGTCTTTCGAGTTTAAAATATTTGTATTATTAATTACTGGCTATGTTTATTTCGTAGCACATCGACGAGTATATGTATTTGCTTGCTCATAGGCAGATGGTGTGCCCTAGGATTATTCCGCAGCGTTGGAGTATTGTTTCAACACATTTATATGTACATGCTTCATACTCTCATTTATGTATCTTACAATATCATTGCAAATTACATTCTGATTGTTTATGTCTATTGCAGCAATACCTACGTATTGCATGGGAGGCGATGTTAACGGGAAAGCTGGCGGAAGGGTCATTTTTCCCCAATACCGACGTCGAGCGGTTTGTTCAGGGGACGAGGAGCACGTTTTACAGGCCATGGACTGCTGTTGATGTTGTGTACATACCGGTTAATGTACTAGGCCATCACTGGGTGGCGTGTGCAGTCAACTTTCATCAAAGGCTGATCACAGTATATGACTCTGCTCCTACCACACATTCCGAGGATGAGATGAGAACAGTCATTATGCCCTTGTGCATGCTCCTACCTCATCTGATGCGTGCCGCAGAATTCTATAGTATACGCACTGATATTCCGGACCTGGATACACCATTCACATACATACGGCCGCTGGACGGTGTTCCTCACCAGGATCCTGGGTCCGGTGATTGCGGAGTTTTTACATGTATTTTTATTCATTATTTGACATTGGGTAGGCCTTTCGATTTCGGGGCCAAGGACGGGCCCTTTTTTAGGAGGCGGATTGCAATAGATGTATGGTCCGGACGCCTGTTGTAGATAGTCGTTACTGCTTACATATGTATGTGTGTATATGTGTGATTATATGTGTTTTTTTCAGCTACCACTTTCTATGTTTTCCATTAAATTATTTATATTCCTTAAATTACTTCGTTATTCCTAACGTAATTAATTAACCGAATTGACACGTAATTACTTCGATTAATGAAATTGCGCTATTTAATTACTTCAATTACTCAAATTTGGCGTTATTTAATTACTTCAATTAATCAAATTGAGCAACGTAATTATTTCAATTACGAAATAGTGCTATGTAATTACTTTTTTAGTAGAATTGAGCAACTCAATTTATTTAATTAACTTAATTAATAATGTACATGGTTAAATTAATCAAATTAAATACTGTAGTTTATTCCATTGCTCAAATTATAATACGCAATTACTTCAATTAATCTAATTGATCATGTAATTACTTTAATTAAGTCAATGGGACCATGTAATTCATTAAATTAATTAAAGTGATTCACGCAATTTCTTCAATTAAGTCATTTGGACCAGTAATTCATTTAATTAATCGGATTGATTCACGTAATTTGGTTAATTAATCCCATTGCAAGAGACAATTTATTCAATAAATCCAAATCAATTGACTAAATCAATGTCCAAAAAAACTGACTTAAGGCAAAAACTACAAAAAATATGTCATTTTCATTAACTTTCAGTATGTTAGTTTCGAGTTTGAACTTAAAATTGCACTTTCGACTTTTTCAATATCCATGTCTGAATCAACCAATTTTCACAATTTAAGGCAACAAGTGAACACATGCGATTCATACAACAATGACTATAAACACATAAAAACTGTATGATAATCGCCATATAACATATAAGAATGCAAGATCATACATTCTGCAGGAGGAAGTACTCAATTCAAATTCAAATTTCATAATCAAACATTGAATTGTACAATCGTCAATAATGTATTCAAATTGCGTCCTATATATTTAGTGTTTAGGAGACAACAACCATAACAATGACACGTTTCACTGGCTCGAATGGAGAGGTATTGGGTTTCGAACGTCGCATGATTATGATCTACTTGCTGACATCAAGAACTTGTCCTCTTGACCACGTCTTCCCCCTAGGTCGACCAGAAGAAGCGCGTTGTCAAGATGGGCTATACGTCTATCTGTCGCGCCTCATTTGAAACCACCAAATCAGCCCGATTACCAACTGGATGAATGGACTCTGCATAAGCTATCACAAGTACATCGTTCGTATGGTATTGTGAACGTAGAGAATTATGAGAGAATAGAATGTGTCTGCATACGTAAAGAGCATGGGGAAAGAGTGTGTCTTCGCCCACAAATCAACTACCTTCTCCTTCCCCCAGTTTCTAACTTGAAACTCTAATCACAAAATTGGATCTACCGACATGGTACGCGACAATGCCAATTATTCAACAATTTCCGTCTACCTCGTTCAATAACATTTGTTGGACTTCGGATAGGCCTAATGGAACGCCTAGTTGACCCAAAACTCCAATCAAATTAATGGCTAATATTTATTTATGTAATAAATCTTATTGTATTTATCTACAATAAGTAATTAATTATCTCATATTTGTCTAAATAATTAAATTAATTATTTAAGATAATTAATTAATTATTGTAGATAAATAGAGAGTTAAAAGACACGTCTTATTTTAAGTAATAAAACATATATTTTTAAATAAAATATAAAGTCTTAATTTAGATTAGAATTAAAAGTGCGCAATTATAATAGTAATCAAAGGAGGTTTTCCTCACCTACTTAGCCCTATAAATAGAGTGCTTATTCTACCTATTCAGTAGTGTTGAGCAATCCAAAATTTAGATAGACAGAGAGCAAAGAGCGAGTAAAATCATAGTAGGTTGCCTTATGAAGTGAGTGAACTTTCCCTTGTGTGATTTTTCACCACTCTGAAAATGGTAAAAGAACCTAATTGCATATCCAAAGTGAAAAGCTAAACTCCTGCATTCTATTTTAATTTTCAACATCAGCATTATAGCTTCTAATGTTGTTTTTTGTTTTTGTAAATTATGGAATTGTTTGTTTGCTTTAAAATTCCATGTATAATATGAATGATGTTGAAAATCAAATTGAACATCTATGATTTGTTTTGTACTGTTTAGTATATGTTTTTTTATATGAATTGAAAAACAAAATAAAAGTACATATGTGTTTTTTAGTTGAATTAAACTTCAAAGATGAATGTTGTAGGAAAGTATGATGAAATTGACAATTTTTGTCCTTAGTTAAAAGCAAATTTGCATATTTGTTTTATGTTCAGTTTCATATTTAGCCAATAACATTATGTATTGATCTTCGATTTGCATGATTGTCATTGGAAAGAGCTCTTCATAAGCTTTCTAATGATATCCTATATTTAGATTAGGATGGAGAGAGAAAGACTCGTTAAAATACTAGGTCTTATTTTAAAAGATAAATAAAATAAATTAAATTAAATTAATTACTTTTTTATAAAATAGTAAGGGAGTGAGCTTTACCGCCATCTCTAATGACAAAATGGATTGTATAGATAAAATAAGAATTAAATTTCGAGTTGAATAGTGACCGACTGATCAGAAGATGAACAAAAGTGGGTGGATGGGGTGTACGCACCGACACAGGTGAGTGGAAAAGGATTTCCGCATGAGATGAAGTCGTGGTGCACCCCCCTCGTTCCCACGCACCACCCTCTCGTTTGAATTTCAAGTCGTCATTTTTTTAAATTTTAAATTTTAATTTTGTTAGTCTTTATGTAATTTAAAAGTTATTTTGTCGTTATGTAATTTAAACATTTAATATAAAAAGGAGGTTTTATTCTATGCAAATATGTTTGTCTCTCTCTATATTAAAAACTAAACATATACTTATTTTTGTATTCTAAAATGTCTAGAACTCTAGTTGATCAAGGGACAAAAACTTAATGGTGACAACTATGATATATAGCATCGTAAGATTCAGTTTGTCTTAAAAGAACAAGAATCTCTCGAGGCCTGAAATAATGTGATGGCTCAACCGCCTAAGGTTAATACTACATAAAATAAGAGACAAGAAGCATATAATATTTGGAAAACAAAAAATAGCAATACTTGCATAACATTGCTGAGTAAGTATGCATGATGATCTTCTATGCGAGTATGAGCAATACCAGATAGCCCAAGCAATATGGCTTGCCCTTAAAGAGAAGTTTGGTGGTATTTTTAAAACCAAACTGAGGAAGCTCACTATCATATTCAACTTATACCGCAAGCGCTTTAATGTTTCTATGAAGCAGCACCTAATATAAGAGTTGAATTTGCTAGACACATTTTAACTTATCAACAAAAGGTCCAGGAAATCATAAGTCCCTTTCAGATAATTGGGAACATATAAAGGTGAATATAGCATACAATGATAACATCATAACTTTTGATGATATCCAACGTCATCTTGAGCAAGAAGATGAGTGTCTTGAGGCAGATAAGGCTTATATCAACTTTATATGTCTAATTCTACCTCGCATAATGTTATGGGCAATCAACATAAGAGGGATGGAAAGTTCTTCAAAAAGGGACAAAATACTAATTAGTTGAAGTCTGATCAAGGAAATAAGAAAAAAGGCAAGCAAGGAGGTAAGAAGAAGGACAAGACTACAATATCAACCTACAATTGTGGTAAGGTGGGTCATTTTGCTCAAGAATGCGCTAATTCAAAAAAGGTATAACCTAACTCCAACATTTCTCATTATATTTATGTTACTAGCTCTTTATTCCTAACTGTATCTCGTCCTTTGTGGATTATAGACTCAGGAGCCAAAGACTATATAATACAAGATCGAGGAGCTTATATAGAGTATCATTGAATTAATTTCGAGAAAAATTCAATATATGTGGGAAATAATATTAGGGTTAAAGCAAAAGTCATAAGCACTTGTAAATTGCTTTTGTGTGATGGCCATACTTTACTCCTATGTAATGTCCTATATGCTCCAGAAATTTGGCAAAATTTAGTCTCAGTTTCTATTCTTCTTATATTATGCTATCATTTACATTTTTTATGATAATTTAATGAGACATATCTTAAATTCTGTTCTTATTGGCACTGATTATTTATTATATGGTTTTATGATTTTAGACACCGAATTTTTTTATAAATAATAATTATAATGGTTCTTTTTCAATGATTACATCTTCTAATATATTTTAAATGTGAATCTTAATACATGGCGTGCTACATTAGGACATATTGGGCAAGATAGAATGAACAGATTACTTTATTGGAAATAGTTAGGTCTATGATAGTCAAGAAATTTTTCGATATCTTGCTAAGTAAATATGTTACTGCCACATATATACTTAATCGTATTCCTTCCAAATCAGTAAATGCTACTCTTTATGATTGGTACAAAACCTAATCTAATGTACTTGTTGTTAGTTTTTTAACCGTAAGTGGCCCATAATCCTTCATCATATTAAGTGGGAACGTGTGTTATATAGTTTTTGTCAATTTTTTGACAGTTCATTACATGTTATAGCAGTTAATTACATGTTCTGACAGTTTATGACAGTTTTTTTCATGGCTTCTGTGATGGGCAGAGCCTATAAATACATTCATTCTTTTGGTTAGGTCTCTAAGCCAACAATTTCTCTTCAGTAATATACACCATCATAAAGAAATTGTGTAAGGTTTAGAAGAACCATAAATCAGGAAGTTTCATCATTAGATTGTGAAAGACGTTAATGGCAGAATGTATGTTTTTCAGTTTAATTTCGCACTTGATCTATGCTATTATGATTAGTAAAGCATGTTTAGATCATATTTAAGTTCTATCAATTGGTATCACAGCCATTGTTATCATCTCTACCTTGATTTAGTGCAATTTCGTAAAACTTCAATTTTACTCCCGATTAGTTTATGAAAAATCAAATTTATTATCAAGTATTGTTGATTAGTAATAATGCTAGAAATCACTATAATATTTGATTCTTAGCATTTTGGGACTTGAATAAATGAAATTGGTTTCTATTAAAAAAAATATGCAGAATTTTCGTTTCTGAAATTGAGTTTTTGGAGGTTGAAGATAATTTGAAATGACATGTCATCTATTATATGTGATACAATATGATATGTCGTCCGCGGTATTAAATTGTATGAGATGTCATATATCTTATGTAATTTGGTATGACATGTCGTCTGTTATATGACTAACTATGACATGTCGTTTTATGATTATACGGTGTATGACATATCATTTAGTGAATGACAGGGTATGACATGTCGTTGTATTGTTGTAAAATAGTATTATATGTCATTTGATATAATTGAATAGTATGATGTATCATTTATGTTTGTTGAAGTAAATGATAACATGCAAATTATTGGTTATTTTTTGTACATAAAATTAAAATTATGTCTTATTATTGCATGCAATTTATATGAACAATTTTATGATTAAAATAAAAAATATCTTATGATCCATATAATTTTAATTAATTAAAGATTAGCCACAGCATCTTTAATTATGCAAAATTATATTTTAAATGCATTAGGATCATGTATAAGAAATTGACATTAATTATAGTTAATCTTGTTTAATATAATAAATATTTTCCACAGGAAGTTTTATTATATTTATAAGATTAATTAGAATAAAATATCAAATTATTTTCTTAATTATCCACAGGAATTAGGAAAAGGTATATGGTTTGGTAGTTTTATTATAAAGTTATATAAATATATATATATGAATCTACTTGAATTAAAACTTTAGCCCACAGGCAATTTTTATGTCTATCAATTCATATTTTATAACATGATTTACATTGGTAAAACATAATATTTGTTTATTAGTCTTCAATTTTGTAATATATAAGCATGTATGTTTATTTTATGCAGTCATACAATCTGCAAATTTTTCTGATATCAAATGTGACATTCCCAAGTTGAAAGGTGATAACTATAAGGTTTGGAATGAGAGAATTCTCCTCCATTTAAGATGGATGGATATTGATTATGCTATAAGGAAAGACGAACCAATTGTTACTGAAGCTAGCAGTCAAGCTGAAATTGCTCTTTATGAACGATAGGAGCGATCTAATCTCTTAAATATGATGTTCATAAAAACCAAAATTGCTACTAGTATTCAGGGTTTAGTCGATCAGCATGATAATGTCAAAGCATTACTGAAGGCAATTGATGAACAGTTTGAGACTTCAGGTAAGGCACTTGCTAGCACCCTAATTATGAAATTTTCATCTATTAGGCTCACCAATGTTAGAGGTGTGCACGAGCACATCATGCAAATGAGGGACATTGCGGCTTAATTAAAAACTCTTGAGGTTGAAATGTCTGAATCTTTCCTTGTGCATTATATACTGAACACTCTTCCACAACCATATGTACCCTTCAAAATCTCTTATAACACGCATAAAGACAAATGATCAATTAATGAATTATTGACTATGTGTGTACAAGAGGAAGAGAGGCTGATAATGGAATTGGGTGAAAGAGAATATATAGCAACTCAAGAGAAGAACAAAGGTTAAGTCAAATAGAAAGGGAAAGGTAAAATACCTCCTCAAGCTGACATAAGAAAGGAATCCAAGTGCTTCTTCTGTAAGAAGAAAGGACACATGAAGAAGGATTGCCCCAAGTTACAGAAATAGTTTAAAAAGAAAGGTAATTCAATCTCATTTATTTGTTATGAATCTAATACAATTGAAGCTAGTCATAACAAATGGTGGATTGATTCTGGTTCTACAATCCATGTTGCAAATACCTTGCAGGGTATGCAAAACCTAAGGAAGCCAGTAGGCAGTGAGCAATGCATCTATTCAGGAAACAAGATGCGTTCACATGTGGAGACAATTGGAACATGTAGTTTAATTTTAAGTAGTGGCTTTATTTTGAATTTGGAAAAGACATTTTATATTCCAACTTTTTCTAGAAACTTAATTTCAGTTTCAAGACTAGTACCATTTGGTTATTCCTTTAACTTTTCAGATACATATTTTAATTTATATTATAAATATGATCTTGTTGGGAATGGTACATTATCTGATGGTCTTTTCTATATTAATTTACAAAATAATGCCTCTTATGATGTGATGCATGTTCAAGTTGGTATAAAACAATGTGTTATGAATGAAAATTCCTCTATATTATGGCACCGGAGATTAGGACATATCTTTATAGAAAGAATTAAAAGATTAGTAAATGATGAAGTACTTAGTACTTTGAATTTTACTGATTTTAATACTTGTTTGGACTGCATAAAAGGAAAGTAGACCAACAAGACAAAGAAAGGTGCCAAGAGGAGCTCAAATGTATTAGAGATCATACATTCAGATATTTGTAGTCCAAACATGGACTTGTATGGTCAGAAATACTTCATCTCTTTTATAGATAATTACTCACGATATATGTATCTCTACTTGCTAAAGAATAAAAATGAAGCACTAGATGCTTTTAAAGTTTTCAAAGCAGAAGTAGTGAAACAATGCGGAAAGCAAATTAAGATTATGAGAACAGACAGAGGTGGAGAATATTATGGTAGATATACTGAGGATGGACAAGCACCTAGTCCATTTGCGAAGTTTCTTCAAGAGTAAGGGATTGTTGCCCAATACACCATGCCTGGTTCACCAGACCAGAATGGTGTAGCAAAAAGAAGAAACTGAACGTTAATGGATATGGTACGGAGTATGCTTAGCAGCTCCAAGCTTTCTAAATCATTGTGGACTGAAGCTCTTAAAACGGCAGTGTATATATTAAATTGAGTTCCAACCAAGACTGTTCCAAAGACACCTTTTAAATTATTTAAAGGTTGGAAACCGAGTTTGCGACATATACGCGTATGGAGATGCCCGTCCGAAGTGAGAGTCTATAATCCACAAGAAAAGAAATTGGACCCAAGGACTATTAGTGGATATTTTATTGGATATGCAAAAAGATCTAAAGGGTATAGATTCTATTGTCCATCTTATAATATTAGGATTGTGGAATCAAGAAATGCAAATTTTCTTGAAAATGACTTGATCTGTGGAAGTGATCAATCCCAAAATATCATTTCTAAGAAAGATTATATTGATGCTCAACCTTCTACTTTAAATGATAGATTGATTGTCATTCACAACACTCCTCAAGTTCAAATGCGTGTTGAGCAACCAATCGTTGAAATTCCACAAGTAACTGATCACAATCTAGTATATCAGTTTGTTCAAGAACTACCAAAAGTTATTGAACAATCAGTTGAACAACATGTTCCACAGGAAAATGTTGATACAACATTAAAGAGATCTACTAGAGCTAAGAAATCAACAATTCCTAATGATTATGTTGTGTATCTACAAGAATCTGACTATAATATTAGAGCTGAAAATGATCCAGAAACGTTTCCACAAGCCATGAGTTGCAAAGAATCAAATTTGTGGTACGATGCAATGAAAGATGAGATGAATTCTATGCCATTTAATAGAGTTTGGGATCTTGTTAAGTTGTCTAATGGTGTAAAAGCCATAGGATGTAAATGGGTTTTTAAAACTAAGAAAGACTCATTAGGCAACATTGAGAGATACAAAGCAAGACTCGTAGCTAAAGAATTCACTCAAAAGGAAGGAATTGACTACAAAGAGACATTTTCTCTTGTATCCAAAAAGGATTCCTTTCGTATAATTATGGCATTAGTTGCACATTTTGACTTAGAGTTGCAACAAATAGATGTCAAAACGGCTTTTCTCAATGGAAATTTAGAGGAAGAGGTTTATATAAAGCAAGCAAAAGGATTTTCCTCTAGCAATGGTGAGCATTTGGTTTGCAAGCTCAAGAAATCTATATATGGTTTGAAACACGCATCTCGTCAATGGTATTTGAAATTTCATGATGTTATTTCTTCAATTGGTTTCGTAGAGAATATCATGGATCAATGTATATACCAGAAGGTTAGTGGGAGTAGAGTATGTTTCTTAATTCTATATATAGATGACATTCTACTTGCAGCCAATGATAAAGTGTTGCTTTATAAGGTAAAACAATTTCTCTTTGAAAATTTTAATATGAAAGATATGGGTGATGCATCTTATGTCATTGGTATTAAGATACATAGAGACAGATTCCAAGGTATTTTAGGTCTGTCTCAAGAGACCTATATTTATAAAGTTTTAGAGAGATTTCGGATGAAAGATTGTGCGCCAAGTATAGCACCCATTGTGAAAGGTGACAGGTTCAACTTGAACCAACGTCCGAGGAATGACTTTGAAAGTCAACAAATGCAAAGTATTCCATACGCTTCTGCTATTGGAAGTTTGATGTATGCTCAGGTTTGTACAAGACCTAACATTACATTTGCTGTTGGAATGTTGGGAAGATATCAGAGTAATCCTAGTATGAAGCACTGGAGAACTGCAAAGAAGGTGATGAGATACCTTCAAGGAACGAAAGATTACATGCTTATATATGGACGAACAGATAATTTGGAGGTGATTGGTTACTCAGATTCAGATTTTGCTGGCTGTGTTGATTCACGAAAATCAACATCTGGATACATTTTTATGTTTTCCGGTAGAGCTATATCTTGGAGGAGTGCAAAGCAGACTTTGACTGCTACTTCTACTATGGAGGCTGAGTTCATATCTTGTTTTAAGGCTATCTCACATAGTGTATGGATGAAGAATTTTATATGTGGGCTTAAAATTGTGGACTCAATTTCTAGGCCATTAAGGATATATTGTGATAATTCAGCTGCAGTATTTATGGCTAAAAATAACAAAAGTGATAGTCGAAACAAATACATCGACATTAAGTATTTAGCCATAAGAGAACATGTTAAAGACAAAATAGTTGTTATTGAACACGTTAGCACTGAATTGATGATTGCTGATCCTTTAACAAAAGGCATGCCACCACTGAAATTTAAGGATCATGTAGATCGAATGGGACTTAGTTCCTTTTGATGTTTTTCATTATATGGACGAATGTTTATTATAATGAAATTCTAGTTATGTTATGATATTTTCTCATATTTGATTTTCAATTGTGTACACATTTATTTGAGAAATATCATTGATGTTTGGACCTAGAATAAACATGGGGTTTATTCATTGAGTAATATAAACAACTATTTAAGAGACATAATATATAGTGATACATGGAAGATAATACTAATTTTTTAGAGAACCTATCGCCATGATTCATGTATTTTGTTTCTTATTATAGTAAATGATGAAGTGTATGGACAAAGTGGGAGAATGTTAGTTTTTTAACTGTAAGTGGCCCATGATCCTTCATCATGTTAAGTGGGAACGTGTGTTATACGGTCTTTGTCAATTTTTTGACAGTTCATTACATGTTCTAGCAGTTAATTACATGTTCTGGCAGTTTATGGCAGTTTTTTTCATGGCTTCTGTGATAGGCAAAGCCTATAAATACATTCATTCTTTTGGTTAGGTCCCTAAGCCAACAATTTCTCTTCAGTAATATACACCATCGTAAAGAAATTGTGTAAAGTTAGAAGAACCATAAACTAGGAAGTTTCATCATCAGATTATGAAAGACGTCAATGGTAGGAGGTACGTTTTTCAGTTTAATTCCGCACTTGATCTATATGCTATCATGATTAGTAAAGCATGTTTAGATCATATTTAAGTTCTATCACTTGTAACCCTGGGGGTCTACAACTTATGTTCACAATCGATCACATAAACACAAAAAATTGGGTGCAAAAGATAGAAAATGTATCTTCATTAGATATTTTGAACACAAAAGGATATGTGTTTATTGGTAAAGGGACTGATGGAATAATAATTGAATTAGAATATAGAGATGTCATCTTTTAGAAAATGATTTCTTAGAATTGGGAAAGTAACCAAGAATATCTAATTCTATGAATTGGATGATTCTAGCGATATTTCAAACAAATATGCTGAGGAAAATATATACTTTTCTTAAGATGTCAGTCCCAGCGAGAGTCAAACACCTTCAAAGTTAGTTAAACAAACTCATTGAAGTAGCTGTACAATTATCCCGCGTTGTTATTTTGAGGTTGAGAGGGAGGCTTTTATGATTGCTTTACATGATAGTGATGAGCTAAAAATTTTGCTAAAACTCTCACTTCATCTTTCGGGAAATTATACATGAATGCAACAGAAGAAGATATGAAGTCCATGATAGTTAATCAAGTCTGAGATTTGGTTTTTACCGCTTAGTCGTCAAGTCATTGGAAACAAATGAGTTCTTCGTACTAAAAAGAGGTAGACGGTATAATTGAAAGATATAAATTACGATTGATCTAAAAAGGCTATGCCCAAAAGGAGGGCACAGACTATGAAGCAGTTTATATATTAAGAGTTAAGATCTAAAAGAATCGTTCAAGAAAACTTCTAGCTTTGTCTCAAGAACCTTACTTTAGAAAGATTCTTGACAAATTCATCATGGCTAGTTGTAAACCTATGGGTACTTATATCTTAAAATGTCAAACTCTTAGCCTAAATATATGCCCTAAGACTCCACAAGAACATGAAAAAATTGCAAGAGTTCCTTACGCTAGTGCCATTGGTAGTCTCATATACGCTATGATATGCACAAAGTCTGATATTGGATATATTGTTAGATTAGTAAATAGATATCAATCTAATCCAAGGATTTTAGCAGTAGAATATTGTTAAAAGGATTTTAGCATACTTAAAAGGTACTATAGACTACTTTTTGCACTACCAAGGAAGAGATTTATTCTTAGTTAGATACATTGATGCTGATTAGGGTGGCGATCTGGACGAGCAAAAAGATGTTATTCCAAGACTAGTCACTATATATTGTGATAGTCAAACAGTTATATTTTTTTACAAAAGATGCTAAATACCATAGCAAATCTAAATATATAGAGACTAAATACAATTTCATTAGAGATATTTTAGCAAATAAAGAAGTAACTATTTAGTATATTTTTATGCGCTACATGGTGGCTAATCCGTTGGTTAAAGTAATTACTATATGTTTATTCATTATACACTTCATCTGGAGGATTAAATAGATTATATTTCTAAGAATAAACGAAGTCGCACTACTGACCGGTGGGTAGACATAAAGGCTTCACAATATACATATCGTGTACACCAATAATTAGGGCCAACACAACACATTTTTTCATGTGGATAGGTCCTCTTATAGTGTCCACATGGCAATGAGTCACGTGAGAGATGCTACCATTTGTCCTTTTAACAATACCCATAAGTCAACAGTCTCCCTCCCCTCCCCTAGTGTCACCTGAGGGACTTGAACTTATAACCTCGCTCTGATACCATTTGTCAGGATCAAACTCAACCATTGAACTAAAAGCTTAAGCTATTAGCTAAGACAAACCATATTTTCTTAAAACCATTGGTTGATTCCTACAAGGGTTAGTTGTAGTTTACAACGATAGCATAAAGCCCCACTATTGAGCAATGGGCGGACATAAGGGATTTCGCAATATATACATCATGTACCAACAGGTGGAGCCAACACAACACCTCTCCCAAGTGGACGGTTTCCCTTATAGTATGCACATGGTACTGAGTCACGTGGGAGACATTGACCCCTATAAAGCCAACACTCTATTTACTGTAGTGTTATTTTAAATTATCTATTTATTACTAGGGGTTACAATTCGGATAAACGAATCGAATTTGGGCCGATACGAATACGATTTGTTTAATATTCGTTTGACACGAATACAATTCGTTTAATATTCGTTTGACATGAATATGATTCATTTATTATGCGTATCAATTCTTTTAAATCCGAATACGATCCGTTTATTTAGATACGATTCGTTTAGACACGATTATTCATTTAAGATCTTATTATTCATTTAAGACACAAACACGATTCGTTTAACTTAGTAATTATCATTGAGGTCTTTAAAATATTAAAAATAATATATTTTATCAAACATAATATATATTTAATAATTAGATACTTATATTAAGAGTTGTTTATAATAAATAAATTTATATTACATATTTTTTTAAAATTTATTAAAATATATTCGTTAAGGATACGATTATTCATTTAGGATACGATTATTCGTTTAAAACATGATTACACGATTATTCATTTATTAATTTATTTATTTAATTAATCGTGTCTTAAACGAATAATTGTGTCTTGCATGTTAAACACGGATATGACATGAATAATAATTGTGTCGATACGAATACGACACGATTATTATTCGTATCAAGATTTTAAATCCAAATTCGTTTAATGACACCGAATTCGTATCGAATAATCTTGTCGTGTCCCAAATTGCCACCCTTATTTATTACAAGTTTGCATTGTTTCATGTTATCCTAAATTCTCATTGCAAACAACATGTGTGGCATTGAATAAGTGGATGGACGGTGAGATAGTATAACTTATGATATTAAAGGGATACTGCCAAATAATTGAAAAGATAAACATACACCCCATTTAGATTATTGTTTATGTGAAATTACTTTTTTGAACGGGTCAAATGGTCACTACTATTAAGCTATTAATATATAATGGTCAATGACATATATGATCCTATTTTTAATATATAATAACATTTTAATGGAGATATCATAATAACGATTATATATTCAATTAACTTTTTTACAATTATATTTTATTTAAATTAATTATTTTATTACAAAAACTTTAAGAATATTTATCTATTTTTCTAAATATCAAGAATATCCAAAGGTTAGGATCTAGCAATATCCAATTATATCATCTAATAAGCTTTTTTTAAATAAAAAAAAATTAGTCAATTGGTATTGCAAGGAGAGGTTAAAAATTGAAAAAATTTACAAAATATCCAAAACTAAAATAAGAATTTTAAAATTAACCAACAACAATTTTTAATTTAACACAATCCAAAATTCATATAAATGGATAATTTTATCCCTCGAATAAAAAATCTAAAAAATTGATGACTAATGACTAGGAGACACTCAGTGTTAATTTGTCGTTCATTGTTGACCGATCAACACTAAATGTCTTCTAATTAACATAGAGTGTCAATTGAGCAACACTCAATGTCACTTGACTGAGCAACACTTAGTGATGATCGGTCAACAATAAAATTAAAGTCATCAGTTTTTTAGATTTTTTTTATGAAAATAGGTAAAATCGTTCAAAAAAATAGTGCCTAGTTGTATGTATGGTGCTTGATTCTTAGGGTATGTTTGGAAGGCCGGTCTGTATTGCATTATTTCATTATTTGGGACAAAAAATATTTATGCAGTGTTTAGTGCCAAAAATAGAAAGGACTAGACGATTTAATTTCATTTTATTATATTTTTTAAAAGTAGTAATTTTTATAATCTATTAAATTGTTATATTCATTGTCAACTACTAGTGACCATCATCTGCTTAAAATTTCGTGAATATTATTAGAATCATTTTCAAATGCTCTACGCAATAGTGTAATTATTATCACCGTTTAAGTAATCATTCGTTATAGATCTGAAGTTAAATAGTTGATATTCATCGTCATTTATTTGGATTTCCGTGAATATTATTAGAATCTTTATCAAATGCTCTATACAATGATACCATTATCACCATTTGAGTTACCATTCACCGTGAATTTAAAATTGAATATTTGATATTCAAATATTCAACTTAAAATTTACGGTAAACAATAATCCAAATAGTTATGATAATGATACTATTGCATAGAGCATTTCACAAAGATTATAATGATGTTCACGAAAATCTAAAAGGATGATAATAGCCTAACCAGTGGTGGTTAGTAATGGTTAACGACAACAACCGGTGACTATGGTAGACAATTGCCATTTTTTGGTTATGACCAAATATAATTTTGAATTGTTTAATTTTTAATTATAAATAACAATATATAATTAAATAGATAAAAATAAGTTTTATAAATTTAATATTTTATAGTACAATCATACACTAAATATGGTACTATATTAAATTTTATATAATTCAATCAAACACAATCCAATTCTTTCAAATTAATATAGTCCAATGCAATGTGCCAAACGTGCCCTTAGGATTTGGCCATTTGACATGACCCATTAATTTAGTATTATTTTTCTTATATTGTTTCATGTGATACGGCACATTAAAACTTTTTTAATTTTATTTATTCAAATTGTTAAGATATTTCTAAATTTGATTCTTATTTGTTAATAAAATAAAATTAATAGTTACTTAAAATAAAATTATTTGTTAACAAAACTCATTTTATTTAATTTTTTTTCCCATTATGGTTTAACTGTTTTTTATAACTATAATGACATAATTACCCTACTAATTTATATTGAACAATAAATTTACATAAATATATGTAAATCTCAACTGTTTTTAAAAAATAAATTATAAATTTAATAAATGAGTTTTATTGGAAATATTTTCGTTTTTTATAATTATTTTGATATTTATTTTTAAAAATAGCTCCAATTGTCTTTCTCCCAGTATTAAATTAACAATTAATCTAACCTTAAATTTCTAAAAACGAAATCGAAATCTAATATAGACAAAAACAAATTTTATACATTAATATTTTGGAATAAAAAATTAATTAATTAATTAATTTCTACAATTTGTGCACCCGCCATCGCATCTTCCTTCCTAGAATCTCGGCCGATTTCATAATTTAATTGGATTATGCGGACCCCGTCTATTAATGCTTTACTTCGTTTACCCACTCACGTTTCACCACGTAAGCAAACCAACCCACCGTCAGTCATTGGTCCCACCAACCTACAAAAGGCGACCAACCCCAATTCTTCCCTCCATATATGAAACCCTCTAGCAGCTAAGTCCAAAAATTTCAGTTTCTTTGTTATCCAAAAATCTTCCTTTTTTTCTTCTTCTCTTCGTCTTCAAACGCACGCCAACCCATTTCTTCTCTGCGCAATCAGAAAATCGGTTACTGTTTCAAAGGGTCTTCCTTTTTCTTTGATTTTCTTCCATCTCTTGTCTGTCTTTCTGTCTTTCTTTCCTTCATAGAGCAACTTCCTTTCCTCTCTCTTCATACCCGCATGCATAAAAGCGAACAACAAAAGATAAAAAACTCCATTTTATCTTCTTCTCCTCCTATTCCCATCAATAATTCCCGAATTCTTTTTCTTTTTGTAAACTTTATATCAATTCCATCATGGGTTTTATCGGAATTCTCTTGTTGTTTTCGTCATTTTCGTTAATTTCTCTCGCTTTTTCTCACGATAACGCCCATGTTCTCCCCCGGCCCCTAATTCACCAATACCCAGAAACCCTAATTGCGAACCGATTGAATGAACTGGATGAAGAGGTCAAATTCCAGTGTACCAGCTGGAGATTTACAGTTGAAGCCAACAATTTGAGTCCCTGGAAGATGATTCCGCGTGAATGTGTGGAGTACGTAAAGGATTATATGATGGGTCGAGGTTACAGAATCGATTTCGAGAGGGTGTCAAATGAGGCTGGAGTTTATGCGAAGAGTGTTCAATTGAGTGGTGATGGAAAAGATGCCTGGATTTTTGATATTGACGAGACTTTGTTGTCCAATCTTCCTTACTATCAAGAGCATGGTTATGGGTAAGTTTTCTTTAGATAACTGATTTTTTTTAAAAACTATTTTGTAGGAAAGTTATTTGGCTGGTTTATATTGGGAATTCTAACTTGTTTATTTGGTTGCTGGGTAAGCACAGAGGGAAGAAAAACAAACATAAAAATGTACATGAATTGGACATAGGTTGTTTGGATTTGTGTACAACGCAAAGCATAATATTTATTTTATTTTCTCCTAACTTAATCATTTACCGTTAAAAATACATAGCCAACTATTGAAGTTAGCGGAGTTACCAATTTTGATTGAATTAAAAAATGTAGAAAATGAAACTCAATTAAATGCTTGGTTTAGCGTATGTGAGATTTTTATTTCTAGAAAGCAAAATAAGGTAAACGCTTGTATTTGATGTTGTATTTTCTTCTAAAGTAATAATGTATAGTATTTTTCCTTTCAAAGCAAAAACTGGTTTTTGATGCTGGTTTTATTGGAAATTTGTAGCTCTGAGATTTTTGATCCAGTGGCGTTTGATAAGTGGGTTGAGAAGGGCATGGCACCTGCAATAGACCCCAGTTTGAAACTCTATGAAGAGGTTCTGGGATTGGGCTTCAAGGTCTTCTTGCTGACTGGGCGCAGTGAAAAGCAGAGGAGCGTTACTGTTGAAAATTTGATGAATGCTGGATTTCGGTATTGGGATAAACTCATTTTGAGGTGAGTACTGGATATTTTATTATTGACAGAGCCAATCTTGGGATACTCTAGTTATTTATTACCGTGGCATACTTTTGGAAACATACAGCATTTTCAATTTGTTTGTTATACTACCTTTTTCTTTTGCTAGTTTTGCGTGGTGCTTTAATATTGGTATCAAGTAGATGAAGTAGCATTTACAAGTTGTTTAGGCATTAGGTATATTGCTGGTTATAATTTAGTGACGTATATTATCATGCATTTGCACTTTTGAAGTTATATTGTGGATGCATTTTGTTTCAGTAGAATTTTGGGCTTTTGTTGAAAGGATAAGCGAAAAAATGTTATTAAGTTGCTGAGATTATTAGCCTCTGTTGCACTATATTCGAGAATTTGTTTGTTTTGTCAGCTCCTATAAACCCCTTTGTATCTCGTCTCATTGTGTGAGTTCCCTGTTGTGGGGCTGAGAAAGGTTGAGTTCTTTGAAGGTAGTCCAAGCTGGCACAGTTAATTATGTTAGTGATATGAGAGAACTGGAATTATATTTAGGATAATAATTAATTTATTTTGCTTTTTTCATGGGAGTATTCTGATTATTTTGTCAATTAGTATTTTTTTTTTCCTAAGACTTTACATGTTTTGCATTGTGGTTATCATCACCTGTGCTGTTAGCAGTTCCAGCTTGTAGGCATCCTACGAGTTTTCTCCTTGCTTAACCTAATTGAGTAGCCATCTTACTCAAGGTTGCTAGCATTCTGGTTGAGTTATGATATGTCAAAATTCAAAGAGCATATCTGGTTTCATCCTTGTAATCTCCAACAACCAACTTTTATAGAAAAAGGAAATATGCAATCTCTGGTTTCCATTTTCTAGAATGGAAACATAAGGGAGTTTCCAAAACAATCTAATGGGTCATTTTCTGTGCTGTTTTGTATTTCTTGCAACTCTGAATCATAGAACATCTTTGGAGTAAGCATCTGCATATACCCAAAGTTTTGAGATATCTCTGAGATATTTTAATGCTATGTTTAGTTCTTTGGTTGAAAGTAGTAGATCTAAACTGAAATAGTTCCTCTGTTTCAAAAAGGGAGGCAGACCTTTTGGCAAATGGGAGCCTTTATTAGGTGGAGTATTATGGCAGCTTCTTTTCCTGCTAATAAAACTCCTTTTTTTTTTCACTTCATGTCCTTGATTTGTCGATTTGACAGTTTGATGCAGTTTTTCTCCCTTTTCTTCCTTTTTCACAATATGTAAGAAATGGGGACAGTTGGTGATATTCCTTTTCTTTTCCTGTTTGGTTGTAGCAGTGGAGTTTGTAATTTGTATCTTTGGGATTGTCTTCATAGAAGAGAGTTTTCATGACTATAGTTTTCTAATTTGTGTTCAGTATCTATTCTCATATTTCACTATTATTTTTACATTCTTCTTACATTATTTCTCTATCTTGCAAAAGAAATAACTATTTGGATATAAACTTAATTTTGCATCTTTCATCCACACATATAATCATTATCGTAGAAATACTCTTTTTTAACTCAATTGGTTCAAGTAATGTAGATACAATCTGATACCTTCGCATTCGAAGGTACTACCCTCTATTTCAATCAGTAGTATGGTGTTACTTTAGTTGCGGTTGTCGACTTGCTGCTTAATTATGCAATTCATTCGTTCTTGATCAGTGCTCCTTTGTAATAATTTAGTTCTCTACGCTGTTGATCTCTAAATCATAATCCTTTTCTTTTCTTTCTACATCGTCCTGGATGTTCATTCCCATGCAGGGCTGCAGAGGACCATGCAAAACTGGCAACAACTTATAAGTCAGAGAAGAGGAATGAGATGATAGAAGAAGGATACCGGATTCTGGGAAATTCTGGAGACCAGTGGAGTGATCTATTGGGTTCTTCGATGTCCAATCGATCTTTCAAGCTACCGAATCCAATGTATTATATTCCATGAACTGTGCAAATAAATCATTTTTCAAACAAAACAGACAAGATCTCGTTCTTGTAACTGTAAAGCTGTCTGTCTTTCTTTAAAAGACAAATGTTATTGAACTCAACTCAACTCGTTAGTACTTGTAATTTAATTTACTGTAGCACACCCAGTTTATAATGTGTTGCTACCAACAAAAACTAGAAACAATTCATACGTTCTTTATATATATATATATACGTATCTGTCTGTTGTTTTCTTTTACTGTTATTATTATTTTCTAAATAATCGATAAACTTTTTACAAGTAGAAATGGACCTAACATAACCCAAGAGCAATGAAGAAGGCCTCGCAAGACGACATTCTAAAATATCCTAAACACTTATTTAGATGAAAAAAAAAAGTAGAATATTACATATTGTTATTTAAGTAGATGTAATTATTTTTTGGGTATTTTTCAAACTATTAACAATGACGAATTCAATGAATCAAACTTTAAGGAGTAAAATGTCGTTTGCCCATAATGAATTTATTGTCAGTTTTGCATTTGCAATGTGCAAGTGCTTGCTTGAACTTTAATAATGATAATAATAATACTATGAATATTGGTCCCTTCCCTGGCCTAGCTTATCATGTATTTGCTTTCATTATAAATTCTTGTTAGATTTTTGTAAATTCAAAATAACATCTTCATTCTTGTTCATATTATCGTCTCAAAATTTTTAGGGTATGTTTGTTTTGTGATTTGAAAATTATTTTAAAAAATTTGAATGTAACTCAAATATTTGAGTTGTATTTTTAATACTTTTAATATTTAAAAGTATGTTTAATATAAAATTTAAAAACTGATTTTAAACCTTAATAAGTGAAAAATATGTTTGATATATTAAAATAATAAAAATAAAAATATTTGCTTAGTTAAAAATAATTTTATATTAAAATTTTAGTAATATTGAATAATATTGATTACTTAAAACTAATGTTTTAGTATATTTACATAAGGTAATGTATTAAAAATTAATTAAAAACTTACTTCGTAATTTTATTATGATAAAATTGTAAAAAATACACTTATTTTATGTTGATAATTTGTCATTTATTTAAAAATAAAAAATTTAACCTTAATATCTCTAAATATCAGAGAAAATAGGTAATGTTATTATGCCATAAACCAACAACCATAGTTTTTTTTTTGTTATCAATACTCTTTAACGTGATATCTTCAAAGACATATCTCATAATTACTTTAAGAACTTATAAAAATAAAAGCACATTTTACTTGAATGTAAAAATATAATATATGACAAAATATTTTAAATATATCTTGTAAAAAATATATATAATTCACAAAATTGAGAAAATATGGATATAGTTATTTTTCTAGATATGATATAAAAAAAATTTAAAATGAAATAGTTAATTTTTAATATTTAGTTCCTATAAAAAATATAAATAGAAGAATTTTAAATGTAAAAAGTATAATTAAGAAAAAAAATAAGAGAAAATATATTGAAATTTTATTTAGATACAATAAAGAAGAAATGAAATTTTAATTTTACACTAAATTTTGGA
This sequence comes from Melia azedarach, assembly GCA_028052125.1. NCBI lineage: Eukaryota > Viridiplantae > Streptophyta > Magnoliopsida > Sapindales > Meliaceae > Melia > Melia azedarach. The sequence continues at coordinate 6,093,731 of CM051404.1, forward strand.
ATTCTATTCAAAAATTGCTTTTGGATTAAATTCAACTAATTTTAGTGGAATGAGTATTTTGAGAATTCATTATATTCTTTATTTTTAAAAACACAAAATTTATCTAAATACTATATGAATCGGATTCTAAATTTCTAAAGAAAAAATTGAAACTTTTTTCTTTACTATTGTTTAATTGCTTAAAAAAATATGTTATCTTTATCCCAAGGTAGATGGGATTAAGAAACCTTACCTACAATATACTTAACTATTGTCTTATACTATTATTTAAATTCAGAATATCTTAACAACGTCAAGTGTGTTTCAAATCACCCGAATTAAGACCGAGATAGAAATCAAGAACTATATAATAAATAACGAATCCATAAAACAATAAATGGTAATACAATAATATAAAATACATAGTAAATATTTTATACAATTTGAGAATTATTTAACAAAAAAAATGTCATGAGTTAGACATTGCATCTCATATGCTTGTGCATTATGATATTTATTTATTAAAAATATATTAAAAATAAATATCATTCAATTAAAATCTCTTGTACTTTTTACGTAAAAAGTTTTTGAGTAAAAATTTTATCAATCTAAATTTGTAAGTTTGTCCGTATCTAATAATATTACTTCTTTTTTTAATTCAGAAATTTGGTAAAATAATAATATTTATTTATATTATTAATGCATTAATGTAATAAATGTATTGTATTTATTTTTACTAAATTTTAAAAATTTAACAATTATTTTTTTCTTATTAATTATTACTGTATAAAGTCATAAGAGTTAAACTTTGACGAGGATTTTGTCTTTTTCATTTAGGAAAAAAAATGAGTTGATAAAAGAGATTTGAGATTTGAATCGAAGAGAAATTTAGTATATAAATATATAATTAATTAATTAAAATATTAATTCTTTATTTGAGACTAATAATATTATAAGAGAAAAGTATCTCAACTCAATAACCCCTGGAAAAAAAATAAATAAATAAAAAGGAAAATACACATACGACGTATCTCCAAATTCTTTTAGGCTGGACATTCATGTGATATGATTCTATAAAATATTCTATTATATCAAAATATATTAATGATAATAATAATAAAATAAATAAATTAGACAACAAATTAGGTGAGATGGCATGCTGTCTTGTCCCTCTTATATCTTAATCATTATTATTTTATTTACCAATTATTCTATATTAAAGTGCCCATTTTTATTTTATTTTCTAATTTTAAATTTAATTAAATCATTATTTATTAAGTACTCGTGAGTTGGACATTTTCTTTTTGTTTGTTTTATTATTATATATTAATAATATTTTGTATATAATTTTCTAATACAATAATGTATTGGAATTTTATTCTCAAAGTAATTAATCAAAATAAATTACTAAATTTATTAATAAAAATCTTATTATACTCAATGTAGTGAAAATAAACATAATATATTATTTATAGGTATTTCATTATCACAAAGTTCAAGGCCTCCATTACTCTTTAATTTATTTGAAAGTATTTTTGATACTTAAATTAAATTATAAAATTTAAAACAAGTAAATAAAAATAAGTAAAAATAAATATTATTCAAATATGAGTTAAATATATACAAATTTTTTTATAATTGTTATAAATATAAAAATCTATTATTTTACTGTTAATTTTTTACCAGATTTTAAGTCACATTATTTGTAATTTTTTTTATTATTTATAAGTATTATATAAATAAATTGTAAACTACTAGATCTCTCACCAAAAATTCTTGTTCTGGTGCTCGATCATCAGTATTATCTAATTTAAATAACTAAAAAAATAATAATGTGAGCATTTACTTGTGAAAAAGGGTACTCAAATATAGAGGTCTTTTTCTAAATTTAAGAAGACGAAATATCAATTTATAAATTTTTCATAAAATAAGTTTAAAATAATAATAAATAAGAAAGGGGAAGGGTGGGCCAGTAATTTGCGATAGAGAAAGCATCATTCATGCCTCACGAGGTGGAAAAGCGGGTCCCACTAGCCCAATTGATGATCATGACGACGACGGAGTTAGACTGGGGCCCCCTTCAGTGCCATATCAAATACGTGCTCACTTGATCAAACTGGGGGCCACCTATTTATTTAACTCATCAATCTGCGCCGTTAATTTGTAACTGTAACCCAACGACCGGTTCGGTCCAAGAGCGTAAAACTTCTCATCTGGGGAACACGTGGCCTTGCGCCACAAACATAGACTGAGAGTCTACATCATCCGGACACGTGTATCCATTTCATTGGCTTGGAAAGACAGGTCCTATAACTTTTCCTATCAAATTGAGTACTGTCCCACTGTTTAAGGACATGGGATCCTTGATTTTGATGAAATAATATTATTTTGTTTTCGGTCATTCAAAAAAGTAATAGAAGTATTTTATTTATTCATTTTTTAATTTTGCTTTTACAAAAAAATAATCTTGTATTTTCATACATAATATCTGATATATTTTTGAGTTTTTTTGGCTTCATTAAATAATATTATTATTTTGGACAAAATTTTAAAATAACATTATCTTTTTTTATATTCTTGTAACATTTTTGGTTAATACTCTCAAATGCCTTGAATTTTGTTTCCATATAAAATGACAAAAATTACATATCTCAAGTTTATTATATCTATTTGACAATTAAAATTTTAATTTTTTAAACAAAAATAAGTTAATTATATCATAATTTTTTTTTTTATATTTTCACATACTCTTAACCTTAGTCCAACCTCACAAACTAAAATTTAATTTTCTTTTTTAAAATGCGGTGTCAACAAAAATCTATTTTTTAACTTATTATAAAAGTTCACTAAATTAAATTATATTATAAACTTTTTTTATTTAAAATATTTTTAAAAGAAAGCGAAAAACATTATTCTTGAAATATGAGATAATTTAAAAATATAAAATATGTCTTAAACTACTCGTACTATGTCCAAGAGACAAATTATATATTATATTCTTGATTTAATTTATTTAAAATTTTATGTAAAAACAAATTTAAAAAATAATTAATATTAAAAAATAAAAAAAGAAGTTCATCTCAATGAATGAAATACAAATAATTAGGTAGGTTGATAGTGATATTGTTGATTAAAGTTATGAATATTGGAGAAATAATTGATTTGTACAAGAGAAAAATAATGTTATAAGTTGAAAAGTGTAAATCATAGGGGCATCAATGATCTTGTAGATATCATTTTTATTTAGACATTAATTTTTTCAGATGGACCATCGAAGGTACAAAGTCATTATCCTATTTCTAGGTATGATTTTTTTTTTAATAAAAATATGTTATAAAATTTGTAATACTTTTCTTTTTAACAATAATTTCAATTTGATTTTGCTTTATTTTAAAGTTATCTTAGCATAATGCTTCATTAAAACTCATCCTCTTAAGCCTTTTAGATTAATCTCATCAAAATTTTATTTATTTATTTTATAATTTACATTTTAAAATAATTGAATGTCAAAATGGGGGTTTTAAAGTAATAAATAAATTTTATCATCGAAAGGAAAATTTGATATTTTAATTTAATGTTAGAGAAGTTTATATATTTTCCTATATAACTAATTATCTTCTAATATAATTCTATCTTAATACAATATTTAAATTATTATCAATCATGCGATCACGTTGCAGTTCAAAGGCACATTGATTACTTTCTAGATAAGAAGCATCAAAATCTTTGGATTTATCCAACAAATCTTTGCACAAAAAATAAAATATAAAAAAAAAATTAACATGAATATAGAATTTACCTTAACTTTTAAAATTAAATATAATGATACCTTAAAATAATAAAAAATAATTAAAATTTATACATTATAGAAAAAATACAAATCAAATTTATTTTAAATTATATTTATTTATTTAACTTGAATTTCTGTTTGATTTATCTTTTTTATTATTCAAAAAGATTTTTTTAATGATAAAATTTATTTATAAATTTTTAAATATCATTTAGTTGACATTGTACCTAGATTTATGAGAATTTAAAAAATTATTTCTTTCTATTACAAAGAACCCAAAATTTAGATTTTTTTTACGGTAGAATTTTTTCAACTTTTTTAAGAGGTAAAATTGTTTAAAATAACTTTACTATTATAAACTATTAGCTCAAATTGTAAATAAAATAAATATAAGAATGAAAATAATATTTTAATTATAATACAAACCTTAAATACGCAGAGTTCTTTCGATATTATCAAATTCAATAGCTGAAATTAATTGACCGATTCAATTACTCTATTCAATTCAAGGAGGATTCAATTCGGGTTGATTTGATACAAGAGTATGCACATATATATAGTACAAAATGATGGGTGCAAATTATCTAATGTAATAAATGCATAAGAAGTTTAAGTAAACTTCTTTAATGAAAATGTAGTTAAATCTATTTTATTTATAACAATTGCCCTTGGATTACACCATTTTTATTGGAATAGATTCTACACTTGAGAAAATATCATCATTAGATATTGAATGTGTATAATGTTGTCTCATTAACCTTGCTAGTAATACCTAATGGGATAAAAGCTAGTTGAAGAAAAAAAAGAGTACAACACATCATTTGCTAGTATATTTCTCATAGTTCTTCAAAGATTATGCTCCTTTTGAAAAAATATTCTCCCCCTTAAAATTATATATATTAGTTAGGTAATTTATGAAGCCGACACATACTAATATTATATACTAACTTCTCAAAAGTTGGTGATAATAACTTGGTGAAGAGATCAGCAAAATTTTCAGTATAGTGCATCTATTCAACATCAATGTAGCTGCTTTGTTAAAGCTCATGAGTGTAGAAAACTTTGGTGATATATGCTTTGTCTTTTCACCTTTAATGTATCCTCCTCTAAGTTAAGCGATACAAGCAACATTGTCTTGATATATTACAGCTAGAATATTTATTGTAGTAGATAGCTTGTATATACTCTAAATGTGATGGATAATAGAATACATCCATATACATTTACGACTTGCTTCATGCATACTAGAACCTTAGAGTGATTATAATAAGTGGCAATAAGAGTTTGCTTCATAGACCGCCATGAAATGGCTGTATTATTATAAGTGAAAATATAGTCGATTTGTGAATGAGCTTTATGAGGATTAGAGAGATAACGAGCATCTGTAAAATTAACAAATTTGGATTTCGAGTTGGTTCATTGAAATAAAATAATCTCAAATCTATCTTTCTACAAAAGTACCAAAAATATGTTTGATACCAGTGCAATGCCATCGAGTAGGTTCAGAACTAAATTTGGCTAATAAGTTCACAGCAAATGTTATGTCTGATACAGTACATTGTGCCAAATATAATAAAGTACCAATGACATTAAGATATGATACTTCTGGACCAAGTATCTCTTCCTCTTATTTTTTAGGTAAAAAATGATCTTTTTTAAGATAAAAGACTGAACAACCATAGCATTACTTAACAATTAAACTTTATCCATACTAAATCTTTTCAACAAAACCATATTGATGGATAAAGATTCCATTAGACTTATGCTCGATTTGTATGCCAAGACAATATTTGGCTTTTCTCATATCTTTCATTTAAAATTCCCTTTTCAAAGTATTTAACAGTTTTTAGGAGCTCTTCAAGAGTTTCAATTAAGTTAATGTCATCAACAAATATTGCTATAATAGCAAATCCAAATTCTGATTTCTTTATTAATACACATGGACATATAGGATTATTAACATATCATTTTTCTATCAAATATTCGCTTAAGTGATTATACTACATATGTCTAGATTACTTCAATTCATACAAGGATCTTTGTAATTTGATTGAATATAAATTACAATTTGTTGATTTATATGCCTCAACTATTTTAAATCCTTCAAGAATTTTCATATAAATATTAGTGTCAAGTGACCTATATAAATAAGTTGTCATTATATTCATAAGACACATATCAAGTCTCTCTAAGACTGCCAAACTTATAAAAAATTGAAACCTAATAGAATCCATCATAAGAGAACATGTTTTATCAAACTCAATTCTAGATCTCTAAGAAAAACCTTAAGCGATGAGTTACGCATTATATCTAATGATTTCTTTATACTCATTACATTTCTTTACAAATACCATTTATATCCAACAAGTTTGACATCTTTAGGTGCTTGGATTATAGGCCCAAATGCTCTATATTTGGCAAGAGAAGTTAATTCTACTTTAATTGCTTCTTTCTATTGAGGCCGATCATGCTTTTGTCTATATTCATTCATAATTTTTAGATCGTTATTATCTCTCATAAGTTCAGTAGCAACCATAGATGAAAATACATTATCGGTAACTATTTTATTACAATCCCACACCATATGTGCATAGGTATAAATTGTAGACTTTTCTCTATTTTAAGATTTTTGTGCCACTTTAGGGGCTAATGCTTCTTTAGAAGTTTTTCACTTCAGGAACTTGTACTTCTTCAAGGGCTAATGCTTCTTTAGAAGTTTGTGTCACTTCACCATTATTAGCTCTTCTAGAGCCAGTGATTCACTTCACCATTATTGCTTGAGCATTATTTTCAACAGGATCCTGATTTCTGAATCATCTTTTTTATAGAATAATATCTTTTCAACCAATTGGTTTATCATATTTCTGGCGTGTAGCAGGTGATTCAACAGTTACCTTTTGATCATATTGTTCTTCAGGAATAATTACCTAAGCTAATGTATTGGCAGCTGGTATATATGAGTTGGTCACTCTTACAATATCTATAAATACATCTAGTAACTGATTTGCAATTTGCTAAAGTTGCACTATTCTCAACACTTTAGTTTTACATTGATTAGTGCGAGGATTAAGATGAGACATAACAGATATTTCAAGTACATGCCTTATTTCATGAACTATTTTGTTTCTCCTTAATGGCAAAAAAACTATCATTAAAATTACAATTCGCAAACCATGCGATAAATAGATCACTTGTCAAAAGTTCAATATATCTGATAATAGATGGTGAGTTGACAACCAATATAAATCCTCAAATGACATTCAGGTCCCATCTTAGTACGTTGTAAAGGTACTATAGAAATATATACAGCACAACCAAAAGTACATAGATGAGATATATCAGATGAACAACCAAATACAAGTTGCAGTGGCAATATTGATGTTAAACAATAAGTCTAAGGTGAATTAATGCCGTAGCATATAATATGACATGTCTTTATATAAAGATTAGTAATTAAATATGTAATAACAAAGTTCTAGTAATTACCTAAAGTCTCTTAATAAGTTATTCGGCTAATCCATTTTGAGTATGAATATATAGAACTAGATACTTTACATCAATCCTCACTAATGTGCAATAGTCATCAAATACTTTAGAAGTAAACTCACCATCATTATTCTGATATATAATTTTGATTTAGTGATTAGGAAAAATGTGACTTTATACTAGAACAAGTAATGTAGCAAATGTAACATTACATGTAGATAATAAACATACATGTGACTATTGAGCAGATGCATTAATTAAGACTATAAAATAATATAATGATCCACTAGTTGGGTGAATTGGCTTACAAATGTCTTTTTGAATTCCTTGTAAAAATAGTGGAGACTCAAATCCAATTCTAGAAGTGGATGATCAAGCCACTAATTTACCTTGAGACCATGCGGCACAAGAATCTTCTGGTTCTTTATAAAAATTCTCAATAATTCTATGCATCATTATAAATCCTGAGTGACTAAGGCAATCATGCCATAATATAAATTTTAAGATCGTTGAGCTTCTAGTTTATTACTGTATAGTTTTCAATTGTATATATGATTATATAATACAATTCATATAGGAAAGCTTAAAACGTTTTCAGTATACATTTCTTGCCTGAGATATTAGAAGTAATATAGAGATACTCTACTTCATTTTCATTTAAAGTCTCAATATGATATTCATTTCAACCGATATATTTAAATCTAAGCAAATTTCTATTGGATCTATTAGAATAAAAATGCATTATGTATACATAATCTGATTCCACTTGCTAACAAGATTAAGGCTTTTCTGGGGCCTTCAATCAAGTTTGCAGGACTTGATATATTATTCACCTCAGCTTAATCATTTTCAATTATAAGGAACAATTCTTATCTCAAAGAATAGTATGCATAGTTGCACTATCAGCTAGGCATATATTCCCAACTCTTTTTTTAAAAGGATTAATTTTCTTTTTCATAGTCATGTCCTTTTATAAGATAATTCACATAAGTTATCATAATAATAAAATATAAAATATATTATTACAAGAGAGTTATCAAAGACAAAATATATAAAGTATGTTAATTAAATCGTAAATGGTATCAATATTGTTAATAAAAAAACATCAAGACAAAATAAAATAGTCTAAATATTCTCATCATTTCTATGAGAGCCTTATAAGGCTTTATTAGATTTTTTAATGTACAGTAGGTACACAATCAATGTTATTTCATGCCATGTTAGTAACAAAATTTATTACACTATAAACATGCGAGGTTGAGTATAATTATATTTTGTAATTATATGTTTTATAGCCATTTATAGGGCCAATATGATACTTTTCTCATCATTTTATACAACTTCCATAATTATCATATATATTTCCATTCAATTCTGATAATGGTAAATAAATAAACATGATAATAACTTAAGTAAAAAAATAAAAATGCAAATTTTAATATTTATATTCACAATTTTAGCTGTGAAGTAATCACAAATAAAATTGAACTGTATTCAACAAATAAATTTATAATCTTGCATTCATAGATTTACTTTAGGAAACTATATTTCATTAGTAGTGGTTTCGATGATGAAAAGAGAAATCATAATTTTCAATTATCCTCTAGGGATATTTTTGTCTCTCTTTTAATGGTGTCTTCTAGGCACATGACATGAAAATGTATTGTAATATAATCCATAAAAAATATTGAGAGTATAAATTTAGAACTTCAAGTTCTGATTCGCAATTTTATATTCAGAACTTCAGGTTCTAATTTTAATAATTAAAACTTCCAATCTATGTAGTTAATATATGGAACTCTAGGCCCATACAAATAATATATGGAACTTTAATTTCATATAAATGATATATTGTAGAGCTAGAACTTTAGATTCTAATCTTAATAAATTCAATTTAGAATTTTGACCTCTAATTAGCAATTCTATTTCAGAACTTTGGGTTCTCATTAATGAGGTTACCTGTAAAACTTTAAGTTCTAATTACTTCATTATTTTGCAAGCTTTAGGTTTCAATATAATATACTATACTTATTTTCTGTTGTGAAAAATCTAATTTTATGACAACCACACAATATACTCATAAGAACAGTTATATAACAATAATTATAATAAATATAACGTGAAAATATTTAATTAACGACATAATATAAAAATAATTAAATACTTTATGAACCTAAATAAAAAAATCGTGCTGATAACATGTTGTAAACTATTAGTTCAAATTGTAAATAAAATAAATATAAAGATGTAAATAGTATTTTAATTATAATGCAAAACTTAAATATGCATATTTTTTTCAAATTCAATAGCTTAAATTAATTGGACGATTCAATTACTCTATTAAATTTAAACAGGATTCAATTCAGGTTAATTTGATACAACAATATGCACGTATATATGGTACAAGACGGTGGGTGCAAATTATCTAATGTCATTAATATATTTAATGCATAAGAAGTTTAAGTAAATTTCTTTAATGAAAATGAGGTTAAATCTATTTTGTTTATAACATTTACATAGTTTTAAAAATTTATATTATTTATTTAAAATAAAATATTAAAATTTTATCTATTAAAAAATTACTCAAAATTTTTTAAAAATAATTTATAACAATTAAAAATTAATAAATTTTTATTAAAATTTTTACTGTTATAGATGAAAAATTTATTCTAAAAAAATTTATTTAAAAAGTTACACTACACAATCTAAATATCTATCGGATTAACTTTATGTTATATAATTATGTCGTAATCTTAATGTCAACCTAAAAAATTCATTGACTTTCTTTACTTGTGTATTAAAATAAAAATTAATTGATATTTTAATGATTTCTTATATAGAAAATATATAAATTATCAAAATCCAAATCTAAATTTAAATTACTCTTGAAATTTTAAAATTTATCGAATATTTTATGAGTTAATATATGGTAGTATTATTATTATTGGTGAGGATTTATGGTGACTTGTCTTAATCAAAACCCACTCACAATGAGCACAATCCCAATATCTTACTTTTAAATGAAAAAAAAAATGCAATCAATTCTATTACCATCATATCATTTAGATCACAACACAAATTTAACACTCTTATTTATTTATTTATTTTTAATGATTTTTGAAAGAGTAAATTTTACTTCAAAAAAATTAAAAAAAAAGGGTAATTAATGTATTATTACTTCCTAATGAAAATGTAAAATTATAATAATCTTTAAAGTGAACTAACCAACCAGCAAGAACATAGAGTAACTTTCACTTTCAACTTGCACCAATTCAATTTGATCAAATTACTCTTCCGATATATTCGATTCGATGTATTATTACATTTTTTTTAGTAATATAAAATTTAAAATGAAAAAATATAAAAGAATTTTTTTTGAAATTTAGCTGACTGATTGAGGTTATTTTTGTCTTTAGGTTAATTCAAAAATTTGTTTCTATTTCTATTTAAAAAATATAGTTGTGAATCTTTTAATTGAGGTAATTTCCAATTTCGATTTTTGTGGTCGGGACTTAATCTATACCCTAATATTTTTTCAATTTAGAGTGAGTTTGGATCGCAACATCCATCATAATATTATTTCGATTTAAAGTGAGTTTCGATCGAAAAATTACTGCAATTAAAACTCACTTTTGATTGCAATTTTATTTCTTTTTAGGGTAATTTTTTTATTACAATAAGAATACCGTGTAGAGGGTGAGGCTAACGGTTTTTGTAAATGAGGGTAAAATCATCCAATTTTCTATTTTGTGGATGATATTAGAAACAAATATTGAAGTCGGCTAAATTTGAAAATTAATCCAAGTTTTTAACTAATTTTAAATTTTTTTTATATATCCAAGTTGAACCTACATGGTAAGAACTCATTTTTTTCTTGTGGAGGGAATTAAAAAAATGAATTCTAACACTGTGAGAACTTTTCACAGAATTTTTTCATAAATTGTGTAATTTATTTTTTGAGATCTTTGGGTAATAGTTTAACTTTTCTGAATACTAAGTGTATGATATAATTGTAAGTAATTTTTTCAGTAAAATTTTAGTAGATCTTTAATTATAAATATTAATAAATTTTTAATTAATTATTAGTAGATTTATAATATCTCATATTTAAAGAAAAATTTAAATGTAAAACATTTAACAATTTTAAAAAATTAAGATATGCAAAGTTAAAAAAAAAAATTACTGCAGTCAATTCTTTGAATTAAAAAAAAAAAGAAAAACATGTTGCTGGAAAAAGAAAGCAGTCAAATTGATAAAACATTCACATGGCTAGATCTGTCCTACTAGATTGATTAGATTCTGTCCAAGTATATTTGCTCTCTTCTTCTTCTTCTTCTTCTTCTCCTCCTCCCCCTACCTTTTCTTCTCTCAGCTGCCGAATGCATCAGCTTCTTCTTCTCTTTCATCTCTGTTGATCCAGAGTCCTAATTATTCATCCTTTTTCTCTTTTACTTTTTTTTAAAAAAAAAGAAATTAAAATCTTGGGTTCCGCACCCTGCAAAGTTCACATCTATCATCATCTCTTTGTCTTGTATTCCCTCCTAGTCCAGCCTAGAAAAAGATAACATTTTCCCTGAAAACTGAACTGAATTTCCATTAAAGCTTACACTTTTCAATCTCTTACACACTACCCAGATCTTGGTTCTTTGTTTTCTTTGTGAAAGTGCTAGTAAGAATCTAAATTTTCATGAAATGAGACACATTCACTTGCTGAAACTAGTTCTTGGACTAACTTCAGCAGCTTTTTTCATCATTCTGATACTAATATTCCTCTTTTACCGCAAAAGAGCGGCAGAACATGATCAAAGCGACTTGGAAAACAACAAGGTCAAAAATGGAGAAGAAGAGATAGAAAGAGAGGACCTTGTGACGTTTCAAGGAGGAGAAGACCTCACAATCTGTGACATTCTGGATGCTCCTGGAGAAGTGATTGGTAAATCAAACTATGGTACTTTGTACAAGGCGTTTTTGCAGAGGAGCAGCACAGTGAGGTTGCTCAGGTTCTTGAGGCCTGTGTGTACGACCAGAGATAAAGAGTTTGGTCATTTGATTGAGTTGTTGGGGTGCATTCGGCACCCCAATTTGGCTCCTCTTTTGGGATTTTATGCTGGCCCAAGAGGTGAGAAGCTCCTTGTTCATCCATTCTATAAGCGTGGAAATCTGACTCAGTTTATTAGAGGTGAGATTCTCAGCCTGTGATGGTTTCAGTTTCTGTTTCGCTCCTAGGAATAAGAAATTTATATTTTCATTTTTGGTTATATTTTCCCTTAATTCAGCATCTCTTGTTAAACAACTTAAAACATTAAGATTTTGAATTTTTTTTTATTTATTCTTAATTTTTACATTTTTTTTCAATCCATTTCCTCTGCAACCAAAGAGAAAGTTGTCAATTTTATCATCTGAGAAATGCCTTAGATCATATGTTTTCTGTTGTTTGTAGCAAAATCTAGAATATAATTTGACTATATCAGGGTAAGAGTGTTTGATCTTAAAACATGAATGCCTAATTACTTGACCGAATTTCACCACAGCAATTTTAGAGCATTAAATGTAGGCTTTTGCAGATTGTTCTTTCAAGATCTTCGTCATTTGAGTACTGTTGTCTTTGGGATTTTGTTTTGATTTTCTATTTAATATTGAATAAGACATTTTGCTTTATCTTGGTTCTCTTTCTCTCTCTCTTATTTTTGGTACGAAATCTATTAACGTTCAATTCAGCTAGCGGTTGCTTATTCATTTTGGCATCTTCCAACTCGCACTAATCATAAAGTTAACTCAGTTGTAAAGTTTCTATTAGTATTTTCTCTTATTAATCTCGATTTCCAATTATGATATGTAGCTTTATGTAGCTTTTTGAGGTCTATTTGTGTCTTTTTCCTTTTACCTTTTCTCGCAGGAATTCATAACTTATTCAGATTGATTGTTTTATGTGCATGTTTGAGATTTCTTCTTAAACCATATTTGGTTTCTTTGCATAATTACAGTGTCGGCACCTACCCTTGTCCTTTTCCTTTCCTATTCAATTTGAGTAGAAATAGTTAGTATCTGTCTCTTTTAAATCTTTTCTTGCAATGCTTGAACTATCTAAGGTTCCACTGATTGCATATTGAACAGACCATGTTTTCAATGTGCAGGAGCAAGTGTTGAAGCTCACAAATGGAACATAATTTATAGGATCTCTATTGGTATAGCTGAAGGGTTGGACTATCTCTACACTGGATTGCATAGGCCCATAATTCATGGAAATCTCAAGTCAAAGAACATATTATTGGATCGCAATTATCAGCCTTGCATCTCTGATTTTGGTTTACATCTTCTCTTGAATCCTACTGCTGGGCAAGAAATGCTCGAAGCTTCAGCATCTCAGGGCTATAAAGCTCCTGAACTTATCAAAATGAAGGATGCAAGTGAGGAGACTGATATTTACAGTCTTGGGGTAATTTTTCTTGAACTACTTTCAGGGAAGGAACCGATCAATGAGAACCCAACTCCTGATGAGGACTTTCATCTGCCAAATTTCATGCGAAATGCCGTTCTTGATAAAAGAATCACAGACTTGTACCATCCGGACATGCTTCTCAGCTGCAACAGTAATCATGAAAACCCGGTTACTGAAGAATGCATTCTTAAATTCTTTCAGCTTGCTATGGCTTGTTGTTCTCCTTCGCCTTCTCTTAGACCCAACATTAGACAAGTCCTTCGGAAGCTTGAAGAAATTGGTAAATAGGAACTTGGATTTTCGCTGAAAATTGAAGTGCTTATTGGTGGTAGTTCACTTTGAGGTTGATTGGCTGATTTGTTAAAGATTTTCTAACATCAACATGACAATGCTGACAACAACAAATAAGAGGAAAATGGGTATTCTACTTTACATTAAAGAAAATGAAGTCTTTGGCTATGCAACAAGAATGGTAGAATTGATGATGTTGACGTCTATGGAGAAAGTTAATTGCAGGATAGTCTTTTGTGGCAAAAGTTGCAAATTTTAGCCATCCAATAAGCATAGCAGTATTGGTGATTGGGTTTGTCGATTTCAGGATTTCTTTATTGCTAAGTATCTGCAGCACGAGATGGTGGACCATTATGGTCCCAGCTTGGAGATGTGGAGGCAGATAAATACATGAGAAAGATCCAATTATCAAATGCAAAATTCTTCTCTCTTTGGACCGCAGCAGCTGAGCTCTAATGTGTTTCGGGTAATTGCTTGAACAACAAAGCTAAATAGTTTGGCTCTTTGGAGATCATAATGGCCCTAAAAATTGCCAGGGATTGCAAAATGAAGTTGAAGTTCCCATTAGCTACAACATGTCATTGTCAAAATCTCAAAGGAGTCCTATGGAGCTAAAAAATTTTCAGTTAATAATTAAAGGTTTGTTCATTTCATTCCTAGGGCCATCGCTGAAATTTCTCATTGTGAATGAATTTGCTTGAAAGATTAACTTCCAATTTTGTTCTCATTGCTGCACTGAAAGCTTCAGAAATAGTTAAATGTTTATTCAACCAAAGACATGCTATTAGACAGTGTAAAATGTTTAGCTGGCCTGGAGAGTTAATGGCTAGTGGGTGGTAGGTGTGTGTGAATTGATATGAATGAGTTGGAGAGCACAATATATTGTTGATAATTTAATACTGGAAGATAGCTACAACTTTCCTGTTGATAATGCCACTTTTGTTGACAAATGGCCTGGTGCTTTCTGCAGTTATTTATTCAATAGCATTGGACCGTTGCTCCTATTTTATTATTTTCTGTTTTGGCTGATGACAGAATCTCTTCATTCATTAAACCAATGCACTAACAGCCAGAACAATAAGGATTTGTTTGGTCAGCTGAGGGATTTCAAGTAATCTCACCATAAGAACTTTATTTGTTATGTCTCGAAAGCACAACAAAGGCACCCCAATCCCAAATGAAGGTCAAAAAGTTCTCCTCTAACAGACCAAATAAGCTCACCGTAGCTTATCCCTGATAACTATTTCAATGCTTCAAACAATTAAACTTTATCGATTCTAGTTGTTAAAGAGGTCTCACTAAATCAAGTTGGCATTGTGATACGAATTCATGCGTAAAACTCATGCTCTACAAGCAATATAATAGACGGAAAAATTAAATGATTTTATACAGAAAAGATATATATTATGATAATATGACCCAAATCATCGACTGATGAAAACAGTTTATTGAAGTTAACAGAAAATCGTGTTTGAAAATCCAAAATACAACTCCTAATTTGGGAGATGTATACGCATACACCCACCATAGTTGACATTAACCACAGATGGGAAGCTGAGTACAATTATGTTTCTGTTATTGTGGGGCTCCAGCCTCTCAAAGGTCAACACAAGCATCATGAATAAAATTAAAATAATGATAACAGGAAAATCATTGCTGTACATGTAAAAATGAAACTGAGTATACAGTTTTAGAAGGGAGAGCCCACTGCGGTGGCATAAAAGCAGAGCACAGGAGCTCCCCTGCAACTAAAGCTTGGCTAATAAATGACCTAGCTACTTTTAAGCTTTGGGAGCCTGTAAATTATGTAAGCTAAATGCTGGCCTAGCTATCTCTATGCCAATACATTGAATGAGCCCGTCCCGGAATCCTCATGGGTTCTGTTGATTTGTTTTGGGTGTTGAAGTAAATAAATGAAGGTAGATTAATGTGATGCACTTGGTCAAACATGATAAAAGTTCTTGTTTTGTTTAGGAATCTTGGAAAATGGGTCAGGTTCGGTGTTTGAAACAATATCGAATTGCAAACTTTGCTAGGAAGCATAATTTGGTTCATTTTCAAAGATAATCAAAGTGTTTTTTATTCATCTCTTTTACAGTTTTCACAAGGTTTGCTTGATAATTTATGGTGGTTGGGGTTTCAAAAGATTCTCCTGGATTTCAAGGGCAAACTTAACAAGTCCCTCTATATTTTTAATTTGTAGAGATTCAAGGAAATATAACTGCAAGGTTAGCATGTTTTCCAATTGAAGAGTTTTCGATTAGACTCTGATGCTGCCCTTACATAATAAGGAACCTTGGAAAAAACCTGCTTGATCAACTTCAGCTGTACACATAAACTTAAGGATTTAAATAATTTAATTATGATTCACATTGGTTACAACATTTCTTATTTTTCATCATGAAGATTGTACATGTCAAAATTCAAGACCTGAAACCACAACAGCAAGAACAGCAAAACCCACCATGACCCGAACTTTTCCTTTTGAACAGAAACAGCATCAAACAAAAGAGAGACTCTCTGTATATTGAAAAGCATCAAACCATCCAAATTCTAGTGTGCTTTCATCTTCAATGTTGAAAGGAACTGGGTTAGGAGCAAAATCATGAAGCTTCTTGAAAGTCATGTCCTTGAAATTGTATTGTACCGCCTTCTTAGGTAAGTGCACCACCAAATATGAGTCCTCATCATTTTCTTCCAATACAACACTTAGTATGGAGAAAGCATAGTAATGCAAGTTCCCTGGATCAAGATAAGTCCTAACCATCTTAGGAAATGCTGTTGCAACAATGCGAAGATCAACCCTATACTTCACGAACCACCGGGAGTAGTCTCTCTCCATTTCATAAACATTGAATAGAGCAGTGCAGGGACTGTAAACCTCCAAAAAATGTAAATGGCCTCTAGCCTCTCCGAAGTACCTAACCCTCCTCTCATCCCATCCGTCAGGAATGGGAGGCATTGGCATTTCTTGTAGTTTCTCTTCATCAACATCAAAATATAAAGAATTTCTCCAATAACTAATCCAGAGAATGGCACTGTTCCAAAACACACCAAGTCTGAAATTTACCCCAGTTGATGCAACGGAAGTACTTACAGATGGTCTCCAGGTCTTAGTTTTTGTTGAGTAAACGTCTATCTGATAATGACCTTGTGAACAAGCACAATTTCTTACACCAATGACTTTGTAATGAGGTGATTTTGAAGGATCAAATGCTAAGTTAACCCCATGATAATCTCTAAAAACACCATTACCCGTAGGGAGTTGAGGAAGTGTAGTGTACTGCTTGGTAGTGGGGTTGCAAATGAAGTAGTTGTGAATTCTGTTTCGGTTAGTTGAATTTGCTTGCAAACTGCTGCATAACAATAGACCATTACAAGATTGCAGCACTCTGATTGCTGACTGACTGTCACCAAAACTCAGTGTTTTAAAGGGAGCACAAGAGGGATTGGAATCCAGATTGATAAAGTCATATTCTTGAGTATTAGGACGACGCACAAAGAGGCCAGAGACTTGTTTACAGATAAGGCTTCGGCGAAGTGAGAAGTTGGGACTAGAGATAAGAGAGAGCCAGTGTTTAGAAACAGATTTGAATTTGAGCAGGGATTTGACTGGGAGGCAAAAAAGTATTTCAATTAAAAGGTCATCATTGTTGGAAATAGCTTCGGCTGATGATAGCGTTTGGCTATGCAGAGAAGAAGAGGTGGTGGTTGCTATCACTGAGTTTGTTTTGTTTCTCTTGGTGGAGATCATTCTGCTGAATATGGTGACAAAATTAAAAGTAGATGGTCTAGTTTCCTTGGCTTTGTATTAATGCAAAGTGAAAAATGTATTTACAGATTCTTCATCTGATTGTGTCAAACTGATAGGAAGATTCTGCTGTAGCCGGCCGCTGTTTGATGATAAACTAAAGCAGCTCGCAGAAAACAAGCCAGAGGTCTTTGACCAGTGACCTCAATTCCTCCGCCAAAGGAAAAATTGGCTATTCATATAAAACTTCCAACTACAAATCCTTCTCCCTTGCCATCCTCTTGTTGGCTGTGTCAAGATTCCTGTTTTTGTCTAGTACAACTGTTCTTTGGGTCAACTTTGACAAGGTCGTGACACCCTAGGCCGATCTCCTAAAACCAATAATATCTTTAGTGGGCTGGGTTGTTACACATAATGTAGTGAGTAATACTAAAAACCATATTGCCAGCAATTGCTGTCATTGCAAATAGTGATGATCTGTTCGCAGAAATCCTCGTCTGCTTACCTATAAAATCTCTTCTTAGATTTAAATCTGTATCTAAGCACTGGAAATCTGTCATTTCTGGTCCTCAGTTCTCTCGCTGTCTTTACCCTGATGGCCACTTAGTCTCAGGCCTTATCCTGCGGAAAAGCTTCAGTGTCACTAATCCGGAACATGATTTTGTTCCTTTCAGAAACAAGGCAATTAGCGCCCCCTATCTTGTAACCGGTTACTATGTTCTTCTATCTTGCGCAATAGGAAATTGGAGCATGATTATTACGTTCTAAATCCAGCAACCAAGCGACTTGTTAGGCTTCCTCGAAAAAGTACTGCAAGAATCCATGGAATTAACATGGCTTATGATCCTGCCAAATCACCTCACTATAAAGTTGTCTGTGTTCGGGACTCCGATTCATCCGAAGGACGTAAAGAAGACTATTTGAGTTGTCAGTTGAGATATACTCATCTGAGACTCGCTCTTGGAGAATCTCTGGTGATCCTTTCATTGCACATGTTCATATGCTATACAAAAGTGGAGTATTTTGGAATGGTGCTATTCATTGGATTAATTGTCATGATACTTCCTTGTATTTCAATGTTGACGAGGAGCAACGAGGAGAAATGCCAATACCTTCAACTGCCGTTCCAACTGCCGTTCCTGATGATTGTAAATTTGGGAAAAGGTTCAGGTATTTCGGATAGTCTCGAGATCACTTGCATCTTGTTGAGATATATTCTCCTTGTGTGACAAAATTTAATGTGTATGAGATGGAAAGAGACTATTGCAGGTGGTTTGTGAAGTACAGTGTTGATCTAGATGCAATAACTGTTTCATTTCTCGAGATGATTAGTGGTATTCTTTCACCAGCACACCAGGATTATTACAGATTTTCTGTACTTTAGCATCATTAGGGAAGCAAACGATGCTGATCATTCATGGTACTGCACATACCGGGTAAGGCCATACGTTACAACCTTAATGATAAGACTTTCAACAAAATCTGTGATTTTGGTTCAGATGGTGACAGCATTGGAGAAGGCGTTCGTTACTGGGCTTCACTGGTTCAGTGGCTTCATGCTTATCAATATACTGAGACTCTGGCTTGCATTTGATGATGTTGCTTTCTGATCAAATCTATTTGCGCTACTACTCTGTTTGGAAGTAGCTTATTGCCATAGTTTTGGTGTAATATTTTTTATTTTTATTTTTATGAGAGAATGATTGAAAAGTTTTCTTTTGCTCATGGCCAATGCAATGATTAGATTTATATTGAATGCTTGTGTCATTTAATTACTCCGATGCAAAGTCCTTAGAATGTTATGGTAGTCAACAACCATTCAGCTTCCAATCTTGTTGATAAAGTTCAAATTTTGGTTATTTATTCATTTGAAAGATTTTTAGC
Organism: Melia azedarach; assembly: GCA_028052125.1. Lineage (NCBI taxonomy): Eukaryota > Viridiplantae > Streptophyta > Magnoliopsida > Sapindales > Meliaceae > Melia > Melia azedarach. The sequence goes on from CM051404.1 coordinate 6,113,351, forward strand.
ATGATAAGGGCAATGAGCTACAAATATTCCCCGACTTTCTTTCTGGGATACATTTGAAAAACCCAGAGAAAGCCAGAGAATGAGAGGCACTGGAAACGCTACTCCAAGATTGAGATGTGAACACAAGCATACACATCAAAACAAAATTTATCAGACTGTATGAACCCAGAAAAATCTTAATGAATTTATTTTGCACACGTCAAACTTAACAAGAACGAAAACAAAGAAATGGGACTGCAAAGATCCGGTGCTTATTCTTTATGGGTAGAGACTGATTTGGATCAGCTCAAGGGAGGCTCCTAAGGGTCCATATTGTGCGCTTATAAGTACCGAGCATTGAAGATGCAGAAACTAGAAGCAATGGCCTGAGAGAAAGCTCATTGAATTTGCTCTGATATTATTGATTATTGAATATATATGAATCTATTTTAACAGAGAAGTGTTGTTGAATTAAACCTGTGGCTGCTGGTTAAGAAGGTGTTCTTCTACCTGACGAAACAAGCTTTTTGATTTTGCTCTGTGTCAACAGGATCATGTTTTTCCTTAAGCAATCTTCCATTAGCAAAATAGCAGCAGTTCTCCGAATTGCATCCATCGCGTAAATTAAATCCTCACTAACCTCAGGCTCAGTTCATAAAAATGCCTTCCTTCAGTGAAGGCCAAGAAGCAATAGCTAATGAGGCTTTGCTTCTAAAAACTTCATCGGGACTTGGTTAGCAACCTCATTGCAAAACTTCATCGAGACTTGGTTGACTACAGAGATATAACCCGGAAATAATTAACCTTTATAAGAAATTAATGAATACTATAAAACGTTCCCAAGAAATTACTACCAATTAAGTTTCCGAATTCAATATAAACGTATTCCTATTCCAAGGTTCAGTGGTGTTCCTCGTCAACAATAAATTGAGAAAAAAGTTTTCAATATTTTATGGGGTAATTAAGGGATACCTGCTTGAGGTGAGGTTTCCGATAAGGTGGAGCAATATGAAAATGCAACGGCCATGAAGGGCAAAATTGTAACTTCTCAAAATACAAGACAGCAAATTTATCTTTTTCAAGAAAAATACTATGTCAGCAATCATTTCACCTGACAGACAAAAATTATTATATTAGCTCAACAAAAATTTGTTATTCTCATATTTTAATAGACTAAAAAACATATCAAAACTAATAATTTCTTAAAAAAATTTAATTAAACAATATCATTTGAGGGTTATAACTTTTTACGCAAAATAAAAAAAAAAAAAATAAAAAAAAAAATATATATATTAGATATAGATTAATTTTTGTGAAAGTCATCGTTCTTCTTTTAAATAAGGATAAAATGACTACTTTATTCTTATTTTAATTAAAAATAAGAAGAATGACAGTTAGATCCCAAAAATAAAAATAAATATTAAATATACTTTCGGATTGAAAATATTTATTAGTGATACCTCTTGTGTTAATTTTTTTTGCCACTATTAGTATAAAAAGGGCATAACAGTTATTATAACTTGAAATTAAAATTAAAAATTAAAAAATATTATTATTTCTTATATTTAGGGATAAAACGATAATTATAATTTAAAATAAATATAAATATAAATTATATTTAATAAAACATAATTATATAATTAAAAAAACTCTAAATTCCCAAACGTCAGAATTTTTCTCTCCTTGCACTGTAACGTCTTCCTCTTTTTCTTTGTTTTGTCAGTTTCTTCACCTCTTCTCATGATTTCTTCTTCTTCTTCTTTTGTTTTTCTCTCACCCGTAGGCTTACCTAACTTTCCCACATTGTTGGTTAATGCTTAGAAACTTTATATGGATATAATGGATTTCGAAACTAGTAGAAAATGTTTAATACAACACATCTTTTGTGTCATTTAGAGATGTTTGTGTTGATCATAGATTGTAGAGAAGGGTTGAAAGAGAAATGATGTAAGGTTGTGTTAGTTTGATGATATGTAGGCATGGTGTTTGATGAAATACTTCAAAGAATTTCTCTTATTTTATTTTTTGGATAATTTGGCTTGAGATTGATGAATATGTTATTAATTGTTTAATTGGTGTTTATATCTTTTTGTTAGTCAAAGTCAATCAAACTATAATAGTGACAGAAAAAACTAACAGAAGGAGTGTCACTGATAAATATTTTCGACTTGGGGGTGTATTTGATATTTACTTTCATTTTTGAGGGTCCAACTGTCATTCTCCCTTAAAAATAAAAAGGAATAATAATATTTTAATTCTTAAACTTTGATAAAATAATAAATTAAAATATATTTTTGTCAATTTTAATATTTTAATTTCTATCATATAGGGATGGCAATGAGCTTGGTACGGGCCAGGGATCCCTATCCCTAGTTTCAGCGCAATTTGAGAAAAAAAGCCTATATTCGGCCCATCTTCTTTTTTTCAAAATGGGTTCGGACTGGGTATGAGCCGTTTCAAATAGTAAATTTTCGACTCCACCCAATCCATTGGCTTGTTTGATTACTATTTGGTTACTCTTATAGTAGTGTTTAAACTCATAATTTTTACTAAATTCATCAACTATTTAATATAAAGACTATAATTTTTTACTAAGCCCACGTACTATTTAATATCAAACCCATAATTTTTAGTAAGTCCATTGATTTTGCTCATTTTATTTTAGGAAATTCAAGCTTAAATCCATAATTTCAAGCCATATGATTATTCTTTTAAGAACAAAATAAAAGTATACATATTATAATTAAATTAAGAAAATAAAAAATAAAGATTATATATATTTTGTAAACTTTTTTGGTCCTTGTTCCTCTTATATTACCATATTAAGAAAATTAATTATAAATTGATTATTTTGTTTGATATCAATTGATTACTTTTATTTTATCAAAACTTATTGTTTCAAATTCAATTATTAAAAGTTATTTAAATTATTTAAATTTGATATATATTCAAATCCAATCTAATTATTGAAAGTTGTTTAAATTCATTTTCTAAATCCAATAACTAATAATTTATATAATTTATATAATTGATAAGAAAATTTTAAATTATTAAAAGTTATTTAATATATTAAAATATTTAAATAAAATTGTCTAATTAAGAATACATATTTAATTTAGTATGAGTAATTAAAATACTAAAATAGAATTGTCTAACTTAGAATACATATTTAGTTATGTATGTATAATTATAATTACTAAATATAAATTATTTTAAATTATAATATATATATATATATATATATTGAATATTACGTTCTCCAATATGATGATCGAAGAGTACAGTGATAAAAAATTTCAAGTATTACGAAAAGTAATACCAAAAATTAGTAAAATCATAAAAAAATAAAAACTATAACAATTATTATGTGATTTATATTTCTGAAAATTATTCTCATCTTGGTTGAATAAAGGGTGGTAGCGAGAAAGAGTATTTGGTTATAATGTGTGTATATGTAATTAAAATTCAGGATTTTAAAAAATATATAATAATTTAATTTTTCTAATAGTTTACTAGTATTAAACATAACATAAATATTAAAAAATATTAAATTCGTTGACTTAAATAGATATTTAAAATAATTTAACAAAAATTAGCTTTTATAATTATTAATTTTTAAATTATTAAAAAAATATATGATCAATCACCAATTTTTTAATAAAAATATAAATTTTTAAACTTTTCAATAATAATTAAAAAAATTTACATGTAAAGTCATCAATTCACTTATTATCAAAATAATATAATAAAAATCTCACAATAATTTATAAAGGATCTAATTGACTAAATTAAAAAAATTATAAACTTTTTTTGAAGAATTTAATTGATTAAAATAAAAAATAAAAAATTTATATTATTTTATTAAAAATAATGCATCGACATGTAATTATTCAAAATTATTTGAATTAATTTATGCGGGTGAGCGGGTATGGGTCGGGTAAAGAGCTCCATCCTTATACCCGATCGGTTTTCAATATGGATTTAATTTGTTTGGCCCATACCTAACCCAATACTCATTTTTTTGAAAAATTTCAGCTCATAGCCGAACCAAATTAGCCGGATCGGGCTAGGGCCCTATACTCGCGGGCTTTTTAGCCATTCCTACTATTGTGTTGTTACATTTATCACCATTTGTTAGAATTTTTTAGGGTATAATTGACTTTTTTTCTACAACAGTAAAAAATCATAATTTCACTATAGTAAAAAATCCTAGATCACAAAAAACACGAACTAAACCCACAACACATGACTTTCATTCATGATTTTTGAAAACGAACAATAACAAAGATTGTAAGAATTTACTTGGATGGGTCTGTGGCTTTTATTAGTAGAATTTTCGATATAGTTTGGAAAAACTTTGTATGTAAAAAATAGCGATAGAGACTAAAATATTAAAATTAGCTAAAGTATGTCATGATTTATTATTTTATCAAAGTTGAAGGACTAAAATATTATTATTTTTTTTATTTTTAATTAGAATAAGGGTAAAATAGTTATTTTATTATTATTTGGGGGTAGAGTGATGACTTTTGTAAAACTTAATCTATATCTAATATATGTCAAAAATTGTGAGGCACGATAAAAAATAATCCAATTTTTTAAACCTTTTACCCTTAATTTTAAGGGTCAATACTATCCTGAAACTAACCTCATGGATTTATAAATGAGCCTTTTCTAATTTTTTTTTCGCAAACCCATAATTTTCAAACTTAGAAAAGGCGTAGGAAAATATCCCTTTTACCAATTAAACAAACTAGTACCCATATAAATTATTTTTATTTGAAAGATTGATATATGGACTCCTAAAAATTGGAGAAACTAAAATTTGAGATGTGGATATATATTCTATAAAGTTTGAAGAAATAGACTAATAACCTTTAATAGAAGTCAGTTAGTTAATATGTTAAATTATTATTATTATTTTTATCCTTAAAATTTAATGAAATAATGAAGTAAGATATACTTTTTCAAATATAATAATTTAGTCTCATTATTCACAATATACTAAGACTAAAATGTTAAAATTAAAATTTCTATCTTGATTTATTATTTTAATAAAATTAAGAAAAGAAAATATTATTATAAAAATGTTAACAATGAGTTAAAGCAAATCCATATACCAAAATATTCATAATCATCTTATTTTACTCTCTCAGTAATATTTAATATAAAGAAAATGACAGTTGGACTCATGGTTTTGAAAATAAATGTCAAATAGTCACCAAAAAAGAAAATATTTGTTAATGAGACTCTTTCAATTATAATTTCTTGTCATTGTTATGGTGAAAAATAGTCTAATAGTCATTTTCACTTAAATTAAAAAATATTATTATTTTTATATTTGAAGATAAAATGGTCATTATGCCTTAAAAATAAATATACAAAATAAATTATATTTAATAAAAACAACCCTAACTTCTTCCTTTTTCTTTCTCTTTAGGCCAGTTTGTGATTTTTTTCTAGTTTTGAGTGTGTTTTGATGTTATTATTGTGTGGTTGGTGTATTAGGCCATTTTGTTTTAATTTTTTTTCTCTGGTTTTTGATGATGATTTGATGATGGTGTTGTGTGTGCATGTTTTTAAGTCAGTTTGTGATTTTTTTTTTTTGTTTTAAGTGTGCATTGATGCTACTATTGTGTGGTTGATGTTTTAGGTCAATTTGTTTTAATTTTCTTTTTTTTTTTTGGTTTTGAGTGTGCTTTGATGCTACTCCTGATTGTAGGTTATTTCATTTCAATTTTTTTATAATTTTGATGATGATTAGATGTTGGCCTTATGTGCATGTTTTAGGATAGTTTATGATTTTTTTATTCTGGTTTGAGTGTCTTTGATGTTATTGTTGTGTGGTTAGTGCTTTAGGTGATTTTCTCCAAATTATTTTCTAATTTTGATGATGATTTGATGTTGCTACCTTCTTTGAATGTTTCAAGACAATTTATGATTTTTTTTTCTAGTTTTAAGTGTGATTTGATGCTGCTGTTGTGTGGTTGGTGCTTTAGGTCATTCTATTTCAATTTTTCCCTAGTTTTGATGATGATTTGATGCTGTTGCTGTGTGTGCATGTTTTAGCTTAGTTTTTATTTTTATTTTTTGGTTTTTGAGTGTCTTTTGATATTACTATTATGTGGTCGGTGTTTTAGGTTATTTTCTCTCAATTTTTTTTCTTCTGGTTTTGATGATGATTTGATGGTGCTGCCCTATGTGCATATTTCAAGTTAGATTGTGATTTTTCTATTTGTTTTCTTTAGTTTTGAGTGTGCTTTTATATTGTTGCTATGTGGTTGGTGTGTTAGGTGATTTTTTCAAAGCTTTGAGTTTTGACATTGAAATGATGTTGTTTTGCCAAGATGAGGTGCATATACAAACATTGTGAAGTTCAAGGTACCCTATATATGGCATTGGTAGAGTCTTCCTTAGTTTTATACACTTAGCAAGCTGTGAAAGGATGTCAAGGAAGTATGCTGTGAAAAGAACATGTGTTAGTGGAGTTGTATTATATTTAAAGTTGAGGCCCTTGGTGAGACAACTAGAAAATTCGTGCAGACATATGGAGAGTCGTAGTCATTGTTTTAAGATGTTGATAGCTAAGGAATTGGTCATGTCATGTTCTAGCTCATGCAAAGGTAACCTTAATCACCCCTATTTAAACAAGTTGTTCATAATCAGTTTTTCAAGGACATCACAAGTGATAGAGATTATAACTATGGTGACTTAAATAATGTTGATAAACTGAGGGAGGTTGAGGATAACCATGCAGATTTAATTAAAAGAGAAATTTCCCTTGATGATTGTTTCTGAAGATTTCTATATAGAGACAATAAGGAAGATAAAATCAAACAATTGATAGAATCTTAAAGACCTAGATGCAACTGATGATGAAGAGGAGAATATCACAATGCCAAATGTGTAAACAATCTATGAGTTGGATAACTTTGAGTTAGTTAATGACTCTGATGTTGCAAGTGAAGATTTTGTTATGGAAGACACAACCAATAGACAATATAGAAAAAATAATAGAAGCTTTGACTTCTGTATGATTCAAATAGAAAAATAACACTACAAGTTAGCCACACCTTCGATGATGTAACTTAATTTAAGAATGTGCTAAAAGTGTATGCCATCAAGAAAGGGTTTAAGCTGAAGAGAGTCGAGAATAAGAAGGTAAGTGTGATTTACAAGTGTGCTTGGGGAAATGCAAGTAGAGAAGATAAGCTATCATTCCAAATAAAGACTCTAAAGCCTAAACATATATGTCCAAGAGTAGTTGAAAACTATGAAGCAACTTTAGATTGTATAGCTACACAGTTCTTGACTTGTTTAAGGCCAATCTAGAACTAATCATTAAGGTGTTGCCTAAAGAGTTGATAAGGGTCTCTAAGGTAAAATGGCATCCAATAAGGTATACAAAGCAAAAGCAAGGGCATTGGAGATGTTGTGTCATGATCACAAGTCATCATATGCCAAACTCAATAGGTATATAGCAACTATCAACAAAAAAAATCTTGGAAGTTTGGTAGATCTTCAATCAAAATGACTAGGCTAGTTGTCAAGGCCAAATTTCAAGAGGTACTTTGTGAGTTTTGACATATATAGGAGAAAATTCATTGAGATAGATGGATGTCATTTAAGGGCATAAAAGTGTGTGTTGTTAGTTACAATAGCCATAGATACAAACTATGGCATATATCCATTGGTATTGGTTGTTGTTGGTAGTGAAAATTACCAATCTTGGGAGTTATTGCTGGAGAGATTATATTAGCAACTTATCTAATGGTGGCAAGGGTTTATGCTTTATGAGTGATAGATAAAAGGAAATTTTATTTATTTTAGAGTAATACTTTTCTTAAGCTTCTAAGAGATTTTATTGTAAGCCTATTTATGGCAACAAAAGGAAAAATACCAAAAATCCCCTCATTTTTTTTGAATTTTTTTCTCTTACCTGCTTGATATTTAAAACCTACATTTATCCCATCACCGTTATAACACTAATGTTGAGACTTATTTTTTTTTTCGAGTAAATTATTTTAGTCTAAAAAACTAAGTATGATGACATCATCACTGCAAGAAAATTATTCCCTATTTTGTGCATTTGCAGGCTAAGATTGATAGGCTTTGATTTTTGAAAATAATAAAATATATAAAAATAGTATTGTATGGGGTTTGCATTGAGTAAGACAGGAGTTCGAAACTAGACCACACTGTGTCTGAGGCTAGAACCTTAAACTTGTTTTGAATGCATATAAATAAGTTGACATGAGTAAGACTTTTTGTACATCACTACACGCAAAGTAATATAATATGTATGAATATTATGTAATATTTGAATAAAAAAAATGAATGGTTTTTTTAAGGTATATTTTTACTTCCTCAATGCAAACAAAGAGCCAATTATGATATTGGCACCATTTTTCATTTCACTCTCTTTGCACTCAGTGGATTACTCACAAAACACATAAAACTCAAACCCTAGTTACATATTAGAAAATCGTGAAGTAATTGGTATTTGTATAGCATTTTAAAGGGAAAAGCAGTAGCTTGTAAGAGCTTCGGTCTAGAGTTATTGAGGCTTATTGTTGCATCGAGTTTTCAGTTGAGAAATAGAACAAGGTTAGTAACAGTTATCTATATTTTAAAATACTTGTGTTTTTTGTTACTTTATTTAGAAGCGTGTCGTTGGAGAGGTATGTTTTTTTATGAATGTTACTTTTGAATGAATATGAGAAAATGGGTAAAGATTTCACTTTATATTTTGAAAATCACAAGTAAAATGCTGAAATTTTCTTGCAAACAAAGAAAACTCTTGTTTCGTAATGGGAATTACAACTAGAAAAATGGGTAAAAAATTACACTTTACGCTTTGCATGTTTTGTGTGAGTTTTTTGTACTCAGTGTTTGTATTGGGTTTGAGAATAGAATGGGTGGAGTTGGTGTTATATCCTGAATGTATTGTATAGAAATATTTGAACTGAGTTATATTTACTTTGTTCGTGTTATTTCATACGTTTACATGTCGTGTGAAGCATTGAGTTTCGTCCTTTCATTCTTTGTTTCATGGAGGCTGTTCACTATAGGCAATGATATCCTAATGAGAACTTTAATGTGTTTGCTTTGATTCTTCGGGTTGAGGAAAGGAAATTGTTGCAATCAAATAATGAGTATATTGAGTATGTGCAAATGATGATTAAAAATGGGTATGAGGAAGTGCAATTAGAAGTAGAGTTATTACCCTTAATGTGCTATACCCCAATAAACCAGCCTATTCAAGATAACCATATATTGGATGATTCAATCTCATAGTTAACCCAAGTAAACTCAAAACCTGAAAACCCTTCTAATGTACAACCTAAAAGCCCTCCCCCACACACTGAAAACATGTTTGCACAAACCATAAGTCCTAAAATTTTCCCTAATACACAACCTTTAAACAATGTAAATCCATCAATGCACGTACCACTATTTTCTACAGATTATGGATGGGATGATAGGTTTGAAGAAGAGACTCTAGATGTTGTTAGCAAAGTTTGTGAAGAAAGGGAAAATGGTGCCAGAAATGTTACTGAAGAGGGAACAAAGATGCATGATATTGGGGGTGATGTTGGTAAAAAGGAAGAGGTTGATGTTGTTAAACATGATGTCTAGAGTGAATATTCCATTAACTGAACAGATGAAGATAATGAGGTCGTCATTGAATCTGAAAGTGATGATGCACTTGCTTTTGAAGAAGGTGATTCGGCTACATCTGAAGATAATGATGGGTTGTCATAGTATGAAAGTCGTGAAGATAAAGTTGTTGCAAAAGAGAATTTAGATGATTAAGAGAATATAATTGATATGATGACATAGAGTTGAGGGAGAGAAGATTCAAAGTGAGTGATGGTATTCAAATTATGTTACAAGCTAGACAAGTTTTTAATTCTGCTAAAGATTTCAAGAGTGTTTTAAAGAATTTTACCATTTAAGAGAGTGGTTGGCGTGATAGAAAGAGAAATGAAAAGAAAAGAGTTATTGCCGTGTGTAAACTAAATGCATGTGTATAGAGAATCCATACTTCTATGTTGGTAGACAAAATTAGCTTCATGCTTAAGAGTGTCAGTGCAGAACATAAGTGCACTAGTTTGTTGAAGATCCAGAGGTGACAAGTACATGGATTGCCCAAAAATTGTACAATACTAAAATATAATAGAGGTAGCTAAGAACTGACAAAAAATTTTCTTTACCCCCTAAGGTTTGACTTAATTGCCTACTTCCCCCTTGAGTTTTAAAAGAAAAACTTTTACCCCCTTCCATTAGCTTTGTCTTTATTAAAATTCACTTTTTGAAGGTTAAAATTATACTTTAGCATTTAATTTTAAAAAAGAATGATGGTTACATTGTCATGAACTTGTGTACAAATTTTATCATATTACTTTTGAATTGCAAATCCCATCATTATTACTTTTGAATTGTTTAATTTATTTTTTGATTATAAAATTGAAAATATATTTTAAATCATAAAATTAATAAATAATAAATATAATTTAATATTAAAAATAAAAAAATCTTGTTTGGAAACCTTAATTTAAACTAGCAACCTTCCAAACCATTTCCCTTTAAACACAAACAAAACTACCTCTTCATCATTAATACTACACACTTTGAACATAAAATCTTAATTCCAAATAGCATCGGTATTGTTTATTTAAATTTAAGTAGTATAAGCTTTCGACAAGAAAAAAAAAGTAGGGATAAAAGAGCAAATCGTATAAAGGTTTGGTGTAAAGATTTTCAACAGCCCTTATGATTGTAAAAGCTTCCTCATATGGGTTATTCATGTTGTTTAGCCTTTCTTTAATTGCAACATCTCTGTTCGTCAAGTCCACTAAAATAAATCTTGGCAATTTTATCGTGATACTTGAAATTTTATTAATGCATATATATATACATACATAGAGAGAGAGAGAGAGAGAGAGAGAGAGAGAGAGAGAGAGAGAGAGAGAGAGAGAGAGAGAGAGAGAGAGAGAGAGAAATTAGAAAGTAAATATATTTATTGGAAATGAATTATCTAATTATGGATGAATAAATTTTTAATTTCAAAAGAATTGAAATTTAGGGTAATATAAGTTTTGTTGTGGGTAAAAAATATAAAAAAAAAAGTAAAAGTTTTAATTGAAATTTAGAAGACAGATGTCATTTCCTTTAATTGATTTCGAATTGGGTGATACGTGTGCATTTAATGGCTAGTAAGTGTAAAAGAAAGCAATAAAATAATAAAATAAATAAAATAATAAAAGGAATACATAATGAGAGGCGGTGGCATATATATATATAGCTTTGCTTTCACCAGTTTGAAAACTACGGGTAGAAAGCACGATCAGAGGAAGAAAGAAAAAGAAAGAAAGGAAAGAAGGAAGGTTCTTTCTGAATCTATATTTTTGGATGATTAGCTTTCCGTTTTAAGGAAGTGTAAATGATTTCATATGATTTAATTGTAGAAATTTAATTGTTAGCATATATATACAGATGTTTATATATATACATACATTTTTAGATAAGTAAGTTTGAATTATTAAATCATTACTGTTATTATTGTTAAATTGATAATAGGGAGTGATTCAGAAGGGAACGAAAAGTTAGCAGAAGTGTAAAAATAATCGTTTAATATTCAGGTAGGTATTTATATGTATTTGGGAGATTCTAGTTTTAAAACTGAAAAGTAGGGTGTTTTATTATATTAAATATTTTGATAAATGTTTATGAAATTCCTAAATTATTACATGTTGATCCAATTGATTGTTTTTCGAATTGGATTTGAATAATAATTTTTATATGAATGTCATATTTATAAATACAATGAGAAAATGATATCAGCACGTATTGTGATTTTATAAATGAATTATTTGTATGGATATGTTGTGAAATAAATGGACAAATGAAAATGTGATGGCCATGGTTATTGTTATGATGTGGCACCGGAGTTTAGGGCGACGGTCCCTCGGAATAATGCCTGTAAAGTACGTTGGCTAGTTTTTGGGGCAGCGGTCCTTCGGAATGATGCCCATAAAGTACGCAAGAGTAAAAATTAGTGAAAATTATTTTAAATGATGGAATGAATATGTTTTTGTTATTCTTATGAATACTGAAATTGAAATATTGTTTTGGATTTCGTTAAGTTTGCTGTTCGAAATCGAAAAGTGTTTTATATATGCAAATTTGTTTATTATAAAGTTCTTAAAACTATCTTTATGTATAAATATCTACTGGGCATTAGCTCACCCTTACTTTTCAGGTTCCTAGGCAATGCTGGAGATACTCCAGAATAAGAGTTTCACCACTTTGGAAACTATATGTAATTATAGATGCAAGAGTTTGTAATGTGTGGCTTTGATGTACTTTTCTATGTTTGTATTTGAATTTTAGAAACCCTAAAATTAGTTATGTTTTTTTTTAGATAATGAAATGAAGTAGTTGGTGTTGAATATTATTAGGAGTATTTAGAATGAAATCTTAAAGTTTGCAGGTTTATATATTTTGGCATACAATTGTTATAGAGGAAATTTTGCCAAAATCTTTTTATAGAATTAAGGATGCTCTAAACTGGATTAAGAATATTAACGTTCTTAGAAGAATGATTACATTTTGAGAGTTTAAATTTTTTTTTCGTAGTACCCTAGTTCGGCGCCACTTTTGTAATGCCGGAGTTAGGGTGTTACAAAGATGGTATCAGAGCTTTAGGTTAAGATTCTGTAGACATCTCTTATGATTGTGAGACAGTCTTGAAGTTATCTTAGTTTGTTGTTACCTGTACTTGACTAGTCTATATGAATTTATAATTTTAATGTTATTTGGTTTTGTAGTATGAGGAGAACCAAATACGACAGATGGACCTGTGTGAATAGGAATAAACAGTGCATATTAGGTGGTGTTCTTATGAAGGACTTGTGAAGGATGTATACTAATAGGATGAACGAAAGGTTAGCAGGGACAATTTTACGTTATTTAGATACTGATCTAGGTCTAGGCACTTCTGAAGACGTTAAGAATGAGGCATTAATGGGTCTAAAGGTCTACGGGAAGAGAATGAATCAGAATAAACTCGTGACACGATGTTTATTCTATACTAGGAGATTTCTAAATACTTATAGGACTAAGAGACATTGGATGAAAAAGTAAAAAGGAAGTTTAACAGGTGAAGTAAGTCGGGGAGGTGAGGAAAGCATGATGGGTGAGACTAGTGAACAGAAATCAGTAATACTACATCGTTTTCCTGTTAGAATGGAGGAACCTTTTGAGCCTGTTGTTATTGAAGATACTTATGCAAAGTGGTAGTGAGATGGCGTAGGAAAGATAAATTAGATAATGACTAGCTTGTATGTATATAGTGATTTTGTGTGTAGTGATATCGAGTAACTTGAGTTTTTGTTTTTTTTAGTACTCTTGTTAGTTTTGTTGTAAAGAATAATAAACTTATATGTGTATAAAGGACTTTTGTTTTGTTTGTGTTATTAAGATTTATTTAATTCACATTGCTTTGCTTCGATTGTTGTGACATGAAATATACTTTTTCAGCAAGTCTGATAATAGAGAAACAGAGATGTCCTCTTTACAAAGCGGGGAAGAATTTGGTGAATTCCGCCAAACAATGAGAGAATTTGCTACTGTTCTTTGTGGGATTACCAATAGTTCACAAAACCAGGGTAATGGTAATGGAGATCAGAATATGTTAGTATTGAGTGAATTTAAGAGACTCAATCCTCCAACTTTCAACGGAAGGTGTAGTCCATTAATTGCTGAGGAATGGGTGGAGCAAACTAACCGAATTTTAGATGCTATGCCAAAAAATTTGCAAGTTTATATATTTTGGCATACAATTGTTATAGAGGAAATTCTGCCAAAATCTTTTTATAGAATTAAGAATGCTTTAAACTGGATTAAGAATATTAATGTTCTTAGAAAAATGATTACGTTTTGAAAGTTAAAATTTTTTTTTTGTAATACCCTTGTTCAGCGCCACTTTCGTAATGCTGAAGTCAAGGTGCTTTAGTTATGGTGAAATCTTCGCAGCTTCCCCATATAGGAAACTGCAGCCATTATGATTTTCTCGATTAACGGCAGGGAGAGTGGTAAGGAAATGGCAAGGAATGAGAAAGATATGTATAATAAGAGGAATAGGGAAATTAATATTTGAGAGATTTAGGGGATTTGAATTATGGGTTTGGATGGGAGAAACAAGGGTTTGGCATTGGAGGAGGAAAATTATTATTTTTTTTGTTTGCAAACAATTTATTAATGTTGATTTTTATACAAACTGATTTAGTTTTTTAATTTTAATTCTTATATAAAAAATTAAATATTATTTTTGATAAATAAAATAAATTTTTGTTAATTATTAGATATATATAAGTGTGATGAACAATGTTTTTCAATTTTATGTATTAAACTTAATAACCTTGATAAAATATATATTAACTAGTTGTACATAAACTTAATAAATAAAAAAATTTAAGTAATTAATGAAAAATTGAATTAAATAGGGAAAGTCAAGCAAACTCTCTCTCTCCTTTGCTTTAGGTGGCAGTTCATGTTATTGGTCTCAATTCATGGCATAATATTCTTCTTTAATTTTCTGTTCATAAAAGACAAAATAAATTTGTCTTTTTATTTATTTTATAGTTAGGGATAATATGGTAAAATTATCATTTATTATTTTTAAATAGCACAAATCTTTTTATTAAGGGTATGAAGATAATTACACTTCAAAAAGTGATTTTTAACAGAGATAGAGTTAACGATAGAGGGTAAAGATCATTTTCAAAAACTCAGGGAGGAAGTGGGCAATTAGGTTAAACCTTAGGAGGGTAAAGGAAAATTTTCCTTTAGAAACTAAGTGATGTATTAGCACACGATGATCAAGCATGCTATTTCTTTTTGTGGGATTTTTTGATGATCCAACATTTATTTTGAATAGCATGGGCTAGATGAAGCATCATGTTAATGTCAACTTGATAGTGATTTTAAACTCAAATGTACTATGATAAATTTTACTTCTGTCATTTTCCTAATTTATAGCAAAGAGGGTAAACCTTTTCACTCTAAGTTGCATAAAACTTGTTGGGTTTGAATTTGATCGCGACTATGCTAACTGCAAGTACATGGGTCGTATCAAGTAATAAAATGATAAGAAAAGATATCGTCTCACGAGAATTGATATTTAAATTAACTACTAAGTATTATAGTTTGAAAGGCCAATTTTATCTAAGCAAACTAAATTGATTAATTGTAATGGAAAAAAAACTAAAAGACAAATATTAATAAATGTGGAATAGAAATTAAGTTTAAGAATTTATAAAAGATGAAAGATACAAGGATGAATTACCTAGGATCTTGATTTTATTTATCAATAATGTGTTTCTCCTAATTAGCCAATATTAATGCATTTTGGTCTAATTCACTAATCACAAGATTTAAGTCAACCTTAACACCTCTCCCGAGCATAAGTTAAGGTTTTACGCATAATGATTTAAGTTGATATCCCTATCTAACTCGAATAATTATACGCTCATTATGCATTACATGTTATTTAATGCTTAGAACCCAATTCACCTCTCGGTTTATTAAAATTCTAATCCTTAACTTGATTATCTAGATGTCGATTACCTCCCAGTCTCACAACTATCTAGATTGTGTTTACGTAGTCCGACGAATAAATTAATCTTTCCCAAGACTTAATTCATCCATCTCCAATTTAACCAATTCATTAATTAATTAACAAATCATAACATTAAGCAAGATAAACACAAGTGAATCAAACCATAACAACATTAATAACATGCCAATTAATTAAAACATAGTTTAGACAAGATCCATCAAGACCCTAAATTAGGAAAACTAGCCAACCATCACAAAAGACAACATAACAATCAACATGTATTCCATAATCATAAGTTCAACAATTACAGTTCAAATGAAATACAAAATGAGAGTTTAAGAGTTTGGGAAAACTAGACTAGAGATCCAAGCTTCAATGATCCTCCTTAAAGTCCTTTTCCAAGGGCTCCAACTTGAATCACTTCACTTCTCCCCCTAGGATCTTCACTTGTTCTTCCTCATTCTCACTAAAAAAACATCTCAATTTCTATTCTAGGTTACCTCCCTTTAGTGGCTATCATCCTAAAAACATATAAATCTAAAAGATACCCAAATCAGGCCATTGGGTGATGATCTCACGGCCAAAATTCATCCAAACACCTTTAGGGGGCGCTGGAGTGCCCAAAATTTGTGCTAGGGTGCCATGGGACAGAATGGGTGGGGGGACCGCGCACCTCCATGGCACTGCCGTGCCATCCTCACGGCTAAAATAAGATTAGAGCGTGGGCATGGCGCTGGCGCGCCATGCAATGGCATTACCGCGCCATTCCCTCCAACTTTGATTTCCTTGCATTTTGGTCCCTTCAGCTTTGCTTTTTAGTCCCTATTTCCTTTACAACTTTTTCGATGTTGCTTTCTCGAGCCGATTTCATCTTTAATGCCCGTTTGCTATTTTTTCTATGCAAACATTAAAATTCATCAAATATTAACTAAATTTGAGGATTTAAACAATAATTCAAGTCTCGAAATACTCGAGAAATTCTACGCATTTATCAAATACCCCCAAACTTGAATGTTTGCTTGTCCTCAAGCAAAACAAAACAAAAACAAAACAATAACAAACAAACACAACTAATTAAAAGAACTTAACCAAAGATAATTACGAAAAAACAAAAGAGACTCATGAGCATATTCTCAATCAAATCAAACTTTAGCCTCATAGATCAAGCAATTCCTTAAATTAAGGAAACTTTCAAAATGTTGGCAATTCATCTAAAAAAATAAATCAATTTGAATACCAAAGGCCACTCTACTTAAAGATTCCTTGTGCAAGTGTGTGAGTTGCCACCTATACTTAATCATTCTTAAACTCAGATGAGTTTATATAAACAAATAAACTTGTTCGAACTTCTAAGGGAATTCCATAGGCTTGAATTTCATGTCACTCTCCACTTATGTAATAAGGCACCACATCAAGGATCCTTAGGGCTTGATTAGGCTAGAAATGATAAGTTATGTTTAGGGTAGGAAAAAGATATGTAAGTGAGGTTTAAACACCCTAAATACAAAAACCATCGAGAACTTTTCCTTCAATCCTTTTCATTCTTTCTCATAATCATCAATTTTTCACAACTCTCTTTGCTTCGCTTTCTTTCTTTTTTTTTTTTTTAATTTTCAAATTTTTTTAACAATTCAGCCTCATTCTACTTTTTTAGGCGAACTCTCCATGCTTTCTAGGCATGAGGTCCGGTTACTCAGTAAAGTTTGGCTTGAACTTTTATTTCTCTTCCCTCGCTCTACCTTTTTATGAGAGTTTTATATGCTTGCCTAGGCATGAGACTCGGTTACTCGGTAAGAGCTTGGCTTGAGCATTCTTTTTTTTTTTATTTTTATAAACTCCACCCTTTCTCCCTTATATAAACAAACATCAGAAAAAAAAAAAAAAACTTAGGGTGTTTAAATGAAAGGATATTAAACTTAATTCTAAAGTCAAATCAACAAAGAGTGATAACAAAAGAAATGAATCAAAGATGACCTAAATCATTTCCTTAATGAAGCATCCCTTAGAATTTTGCCTTAAGTGACAATCAAAAAAAGTTTTGGAATTCAGTGAAGTCTTACAAGTTTATTTAGTTCACATAAACCTTCTCTAAGTTTCTAAACCATCAAGTACTCATAGCAGTAACGATTAAATCTTACGAAATTATCAAGTAGAATGGATTTGGCAACAAGTTAAGCACATAGATTAGGCCAACATTTATCATTTTTCAAAATTTAAGCACTCTCAATCAAAATTAAATCATTGGCTTTTCATTTGGATTGACTAAAGAGAGCTCACAAGACAATTAAAACAACCCAAAAGATAAAATAGGATTGCATGCATATAATACTAAAAGGAGAAAAAGAAACTTAAAGAAAACAAACACACAAAATCAAACAAAAGCACTAACTCGCATGCAAGAATAAGAACTAGGAAAACATAAAAAGAATTTGAGATCAAACTGTGTGTGAGGTGGCTTAAGCAAAAATTTTGATCAACAAGATATACTAAACACTTCCACAAAAATTCCACAAACATTCCTAATCATTCCACAAGGTTTCTCCCCCAAACTCAGTGTAGACATTGTCCTCATTGTTTATATTGAAATAAAGAGCAAGGGAAAGAAATCATACCTGAGAGGGAGATGTGAGATCTCACCTCTTAATTGTCGATATCATCATCGTTCGCTTGTGAAGGTGGATGGGATGCATTGTGCTCGGTTGGTTGATCAGGGTAGGTGGAATTTAAGGGAGGCCCAAGTTGGCTTGATGATGCTGAAAATATGCTCCCAATTTCTAGTATGAATGAATTCTAAGATTTTTCCATCATTCAAGTTCGATTTCAAAGCCCTTTCTCTTACTGTCGCCTTTTCGATTTCCACAAACCTTTCATATTTCTTGGCAGCTTCAAAGAAGATGAATTTCTTATGATCAAAGTTTGTTGAAGATCTTGAAGAGCTACCCTTCTTTGGAGCCAGACGTACTAGACAAGGTTTCTCTCGGATATTTCGTTTAACACCTAGTAGGCGTACTTATTTGAAACTTCGTCTACCGCTGAAAAACTCTTAAAACACTTAACTTGCAACTCCCCACTACTCCTTAAGTGGTTAGTTTGGAAGAAAATGTCAAGAATTCATCAAAGGTATCACTTGAGCATTATGTCAAACACATGGTGGGCAAAGTAGTGGACTCATCTAATAGTGAAATGTGAAACATCCTGTAACTTCTCACTCAACCCAAATATAAGTGTAAGCAAGTCCAACACTTCAAATATTCAATTAAAATCTCTCAAACTTCACATAATCCAAAGATCAAAGCAAATCCAAATGTCATCTCCCATAACCCAATCAATAGTGCAAACCTAAGGAAAAAGGGGAAGAGGAAGTTTGACTTACTTAACTGTAGCTTGATGTTTATGAAATGGAACAAATGTTGATGATTGGGGTTATGAAATGGAATGAAAGGGTAGAGCAAAAATTGTGTGGTTGGTTTGTTCAAATAAGTGGCAAAGGGAGAAAAAGAAAGCGAAGGCACAGAAGGTTAAGTGAGGGGAAAATGGATTGGGGCATATAAGGGTAAGTGAGGGGAAATGGTCAACATGGGGGCTGGACTGGGGCTGTGGGCACACAAGGAGCGCAAGTAGGGCGCTGGCGCGTGCCTGTGCTGTGCGGCCGCGCCTTACGCGCGGAAAGAAAGCAACAAGGGGGGAGGGGCACGCAAAGCGCGCAAGCAGGGCAGTGGTGCGCGCCTGTGCTACGTGAAAGAAAGCAAAAAGGGGTAGGGTGGGGTGGGGTGGGGGGAAGCTTGCTGGGTTTGGGCACGTAAAGTGTTCAAGCAGGGCACTGGTGCGCGCCTGTGCTACGCGACCGTACCCTGCGCGTGGAAAGAAAGTACAAAGGGTGGGGGGCTTGCTGGGGTTGGATTGATATGATATATTTGATCAACAATTTGCCTGAACACAACCACACACAAAGTAGAAAAGGCTTGGGTTACCTCCTAAGTAGCGCTTAATTTAATGTTCCTAGCTGGACTCAGCCGCAAGCGGCTGATCAAACTCGTAGTTTGAGTGAAATGTTAGAAATTTGTTGATCTTCGTTACCAAAATAATGCTCAAGCCTTTGTCCATTGACTTGAAACAACTGCCCGTCATTTCCTTGTAGTTCAATTGTGCCAAATGGAAAAACATTGTTAACGATAAATGGCCCTGACCACCTTGATCATAACTTTCTTGGAAAACGTTTCATTCTAGAATTAAACAAAAGCACTTTCTCACCCTCCTTGAAGTCTCGTCTCAAAATTCTATCGTCATGCCATTTCTAAGTCTTTTCCTTATATATTTGAGAATTCTCAAAAGCATCATTCCTAAACTCTTCCATCTCATTTAATTTGAAGTAATCACTTTTCACCTGATGCTTTTATGTCAAAGTTTAAAGCTTTCACGGCCCAATAAGCTTTGTGTTCGAGTTTGACTGGAAGGTGGCATGCTTTTCCAAATACTAATTTCTCCGGTGACATGCCGATGAGAGTTTTAAATGCGGTGCGGTAAGCCCAAAGTGCGTCATCTAGCTTCTTTGACCAATCTCTTTGTAAATTGTTCACTGTCTTCTCAAGGATTATTTTTACTTCTCTGTTTGAGATTTCAACTTGCCCATTTGCTTGAGGATGAAATGGAGTTGTAATCCAATGCTTGACACCATATTTTCTCAAAAGAGCTTCAAATTGACGATTAGAAAAATGCTTTCCACCATCACTAATAATTGCACGGGGAGTTCCAAAACGAGTAAAAATGCACTTACGCAAGAAATGGGTGACAACCTTGGTACCATTTGTCTGACATGCTATGGCTTCGACCCATTTTGAAACATAATCCATAGCTAATAATATGTAGTGATTAGAGAAAGATGACGGAAATGGTCCCATGAAATCTATTCCCCAAACATTAAAGAGTTCCACCTCTAAAATATTCTTTAAAGGCATCTCATTCCGTTGAGAAATATTTCTGATTCTTTGACAAGGTTCGCAAGTGACAATGAATGCATAAGCATCTTTAAACATCGTTGGCCAAAAGAATCCCGATTGAAGTACCTTTGCAGCTGTCTTTGTTGCACTAAAATGTCCCCTATATTCTGAAGAATGACAATGCTTTAAAATATTTAACATCTCATTTTCTGGGACATATCTCCTAATGATTTGATATGGACTTCTCTTTAATGGCAATGGATCTTCCCATAAGAATGATTTCACATCATGCAAAAACTTCTTCTTTTGATGAATAGAAAAATATGGCGGTAGTACCCGATGTGCAAATTTTAAATGCTCGCAAGTGCACGAATCACTAATAGCTAGCGACAAATTCACCCCGAGATCGATCTCTCAAGGAATTGCAATGGTTTAAATCCTTAATAGTTTCCTCTTAATTACGAAATTAAAGAATTAATCAAATGGGCTTGATGTAAATTCAATTTAAAACTAAATAAATTGGAATAACATAAAGAAAATGAAATTAAGAAGAAAAATAAAATAAAATAAAATAAAATAAAATGGGAGTTGGCTGGCTCTCTACTCATGTATCGAAATATTATTCCAATGTTCAAATTATTGGTCTTTCCACTAAGCCTAGAAAATTCCAATGATCATAGCAATTCTCACTTCTAATCAATTAAATATATCCTTGATGTGAGGCCTCTACTTAATTAATTAGCATATTCACAAGGAAATCACATGACCATTTAAATCAAAGCAAATCAATGGATTTAATCTAAACACTTGTTCAAGGGAGCTTAATTAAGGTAAGATGGCGTGTCTAGCACCTTAATTCTCATTTGTTAACTTTAATCACAAATTATAGGTGGCCAATCCATAATTCATAAGCAAAGGTATGAAGATTAATGAACAAGAATTAATCTCAAACATCAATTAAAAAGTATTCACAAAATATCCAATACAATTGTAGTTACTAAGCCAAACTCCAACAATATGTTTATCCTTTCATAATCTAGCTCAAATCAATGAAACCAAATATGAAATTCCAAACATATTGTAAAACAAGAAAATCTTACCTTTATGAAAGATTTACCCCAAGGTTTTGAATTAATTGATCATCTTCTTCAAATCCTTGGTAAAGATTGCTTGGTATGAAGGATGGAGCTAACACATATGGTACATTAATTTAAAGAAGTACAAAGCAAAGAAAGGACTATTCATTGAGATTAGAGAAACAAAGAGAAGACTCCCCCCCTAAGGGGAGTAAAACAAAGAGAACCCCCAAGAGGGTGCCCAAAAGGATCCCCCTAAAGATGAACAAAATCACAGTTTATATAGGCTAGATCAAGGAGGCTTTGCATGTGTGAGCACATGGAAGCTACAGAATTCATCATATCACTGTCTTCCAGATTGGAGCTCACATTTGATTGTCTTCTATGCCGAAATAGAGAAAATAGTCTTCATATACATTGTTTATAGTTGAATAAGCTTTCTCATGATTCATCAATCGTGTCCTTTTGATGTCGGTAACATGAGATATGATCAAACGATTAAAGCATGCTCAAATTGCCATTTTGACAGCCATTGTCCAAATGATGGCCATAATAGACAGCCAAGATGCACGATCTGAAAAATATGAATAACATGAAAGTTTTAGCTGTCTTTCTCATGGTTCCACCAATTTAAGAATCAACTCTATGGATGCTGTATTAAGAAAGTTATGGCCAAAAGACAGAAAGATGTTCGTTGGTCCAGGTTGCACATGAGCAAACCATACTTCATTATAATTATTCACACTTTTTGCATAGATACATTCTAAATTAGCGAATAGTTTCTGAAGATGATCTATGCGAAGTTGAGGCATCTTTCACCTCCAACAAGAATCATTGAATTTGGAGATGTATACACAAAGTTATGGCCATGATAGTGATTCATGCTTAAGTGAGTTGTATGCAAGTGGATACTTTATATCTTTAATTGCAACTTGCACTCCTTTAACACCTATACACAAAAAATACCCCACATAAACACTTAAATACAAGTATTATACTCATGCCATCTTGTACAATTATATATATTTGCATGTATTTAATTTCTTGACCATGAAAACATGCAAATTAAAGGTATGGCAATGAAATTTCACAATTTATGCACAAATAGGGACATTAAATTCAAAAGTGATGCAATAATGTCTTGCAAAATGTATGTAAATAATGTACTTTTAGACACTTATCAGTATCCCACAAGCTAAGTAATTCACATAATCTGCATACTAAGGATGTTTAGATTCCATTGCAAATAACTGTTCATCAGGAAAGGTTTCAAAGACTTGGGAGTTTGTAGGTTTTTCTCCTGTTTCCAATGTTGAAAGATGATCCGCTACTGAATTTTCACTGCCTTTCTTGTCTCTTATCTCAATATCAAACTCTTGAAGCAATAAAATCCATCAAATGAGTCGAGGTTTTGCATCTTTCTTTGCAAAAAAATGACGAATGGCATCATGGTCTGTGAAGACTACTACCCTGGAACCAATAATATATGGCCAAAACTTATCAAAAGCAAACGCTACAGCAAGCATCTCTTTTTCAATTGTTGTGTAATTCTGTTGAGCACTGTCAAGTATCCTGCTTGTATAATATATAGCTCGAAATGTCCTGTCTTTTCTTTGTCCCAATACCGCGCCGAGAGCATAGTCACTAGCATCACACATGATTTCAAAAGGTTGACTCCAATCCGGGGCTACCACTATTGGGGCTTCTATTAACTTTCTCTTGATCAATTCGAAAGCCTGCAAACAATCATCATCAAAGTCAAACACAACATCTTTTTCAAGTAAACTACACAAGAGTTTAACAATTTTAGAAAAATCCTCAATAAATCTTCTATTAAAACCCGCGTGTTTAAGAAAACTCTGTATTCCTTTGATGTTCCTGGGTGGTGGGAGCTTTTCGATTGCTGTTATCTTGGCATGGTCGACTTCAATTCCTTTTGCTGAGATTCTATATTCGAGAACAATTCCTTCTTGCACCATGAAATGACACTTTTCCCAATTAAGTACTAAGTTTATCTCTTCATACCTGCACATAACTATAGAAAGATTGTGAAGACACATATCAAATGATGAACCAAAAATGGAAAAATCATCCATAAATATCTCCATTATCTCCTCTACCATGTCTGCAAAAATTGCCATCATACACCTTTGAAAAGTGGCAGGAGCATTGCACAAACCAAATGGCATTCGTTGGAATGCGAATATACCGTATGGGCACGTAAAGGTAGTCTTCTCTTTGTCTTTAGGAGCTATAGGAATCTGATTATAACCGGACTATCCATCAAGAAAACAATAATATTGATATCCTGCCAACCTATCCAACATTTGATCAATAAATAGGAGTGCAAAATGGTCTTTGTTGTTGCTTTGTTGAGTTTCCGGTAATCAATACAAACACGCCACCTGTCAATGTTCTTGTAGAAATTAACTCATTGTCATTATTCTTTACAACTGTCATACCACCTTTCTTAGGTACAACTTGAACTGGACTTACCCATGAGCTATCTGAAATGGCGTAAATGATCCCAGCGGTTAACAACTTCAATACCTTTACCCGCACTACTTCCTTCATTGTTGGATTTAGTCTACGTTGATGCTCAACGGTGGGTTTGAAGTTTTCTTCCATCAAAATTTTATGCATGCAAATGGCCAGGCTTATACCTTTACTATCCGCTATGGACCACCCAAGAGTGGACTTGTGTTGTTTTAAGACTTCGAGCAATTTTGCTTCTTCATCTAGTGTCAAGGATGCTGAAATAATTATCGAAAATGTTGTATTTTCTCCCAAAAAAGCGTATCTAAGGTGTTGTGGCAATTCCTTGAGCACTAGCCCATTATGAGAGAACTCGGTACCATTCTTAAACTTCACTCCATTTTTCAAATCACCTCCAACAAAAGTGTCACTACCATCTTCAACAATTTGTAAGGCTTCTAATGCATAGACTTCATCAATCAAATCTTCACATTCAACATCATAATCATCAAGATTAAAGTCATGAACCACTTCACTCTTCAATGTAGACTTCACAAGACATCTTCCCAATGGATCTAAAGGCATCACATCACAAAGCATATCCTTAACACATTCTGAAATTAAATCAATTCGGTTGCAAGAATGAATCTCATTTGGATATTGTAAAGTGTTGTAAATGTTGAATTTTACCTCTTCTTTGTTGACTCGTAAGGTGAGCTTTCCGTTATGCACATCAATCAATGCCTTACCAGTAGCCAAGAATGGTCTTCCAAGAATGATAGGAACTTCGCGATCCTCTTCCATATCCAAAACCACAAAGTCAGCTAGAAAAATGAATTTATCCACCTTCACAAGTACATCCTCAACAATGCCTCGTGGATAAGTTAGTGAGCGATCCGCCATTTGTAGCGAAATGGTCGTCTGTTTGACTTCACTAAGTCTTAGCTTTTGAAAAACTGAAAGCGGCATCAAATTTGTACTTACTCCCAAGTCACATAATGCCTTCTCAAAGCTTGAATTCCCAATATTGCATGGAATAGTAAAACTACCCGGATCATTCTCCTTCTTAGGCAACTTCCTTTGAATGATTGAGCTACACTTTTCTGTCAACTTCACAGTCTCATGTTCTTCCAAACGCCTCTTCTTTGACATCACTTCCTTCATAAATTTTGCATAATTAGGCATTTGCTCCAACGCATCAGCAAACAGAATGTTGATATAAAGCTTTTTGAACATTTCAAGGAATTTGGAGAATTGAGCATCGAGCTTTTTCTTTTGGAATCTTTGCTGGAAAGGCAATGGTGGCATAATTAATGGAGGGTTACCCGAAAATGAAATCCCGTGTGGCTTGGACACTTCCTTTTGTGCTTCATCTTCAACTTCCTTACCCTTCACTTCACTCTTCTTTATCTTTTTCGCTCTTGCTTCATTCTCCTTAGGCTTAGGTGGCTCTAACTCCTTAGCATTTCTAAGAGTTATTGCTTTGCATTGATCCTTCAGATTAGGTTATGTGTCACTAGGAAACTTCTCGGATGATTGCCCTTTGATTGAATTGGCAAGTTGGCCAATTTGGGTTTCCATTGACTTCATTGTAGCACTCATATTTGTGCAATGTGTCTCAATGCTATCAAGTCAAGCTTCAACTTCATTGAATTGGTTTCTTGTTTCCACAATAAATGTTCCCAAGAGATCCTCCAAAGATATTTTTTTGTCTACAATTGTTTGTTGAAAACCCGGTGGTTGATGTGGTTGCAAAGCATTCCTTTGATTGCCATAGGAAAACTTCTCATGATTGCGAAGTCCCAGATGATAGTGAGTTGGTAAATTGTTGCTTGGCTGAAAGTTGTAGTTTTGGTTGTTGATATATTGACATAGTTCTTGCTCAAAGCCATCATCAACACATAAACAACTTGCAGCCAACTCCTTATCTTGACTTGTGGAGGTCTCCCTTATGGTGAAATTCTTAATTTGATTTGAAAATACAACAACTTGAGCTGAAAGTCCTGCCATTTGATCCACTTCATGAACTCCTGCAGCTCTCCTTCCAATTGATCTCTCGCTTGGCTATTGGTAATTGTTGCACGCCATTTCTTCAAGCAAAGCATATGCCTCTTTAGCCGTCTTGGACAACAAAGTACCACCAGCCGCTGCATCCACAATTGTTCGATTTTGCCCATTCAATCCATTGCAGAAGAGTTGAATTTGGAACCAATCTTGATACCCATGTTGAGGACACTTTCGGATTAAGTCTTTAAACTGCTCCCAAGACTAATACAACAGTTAAAAGTCCAATTGTCTAAATTGAGCTATTTCTCCTCTTAATTTTAAAGTCTTTGATGGTGGAAAAAACTTGGTAAGGAAACAACCCCGAGCCTTATCCCTCAATGAGAACGGAAACAACCTCATTCGGATCAACTCTTGGTTTAGTCCGTTTATCTTGATAGTATCACACACCTTAAAAAACATAGCCAAATGAATATTGGGGACCTCATGAGACAAGCCCCCATATTGATTTTGCTGAACCATGTTTATCAATGCGAGGTTAAGCTCGAAATTGTTGGCGTTGATTACTTGCCGATGAATCCCTGAATAGTTATCATTAACCACAGGTCGGAAGTAATCTCGGAGTGCTCTTGGTTGTTGTTGTGGCTATGGCGGTAGAGGATTTTGATCTCTTTCCTCATCCATGTTTGTAGCTCAGTTCCTTCTTTCTCTTCTTAAATGACGAAGTGTCCGCTCAATTTCCGGATCAAATGCAACTAACTCAAGGCTGCAGGTTCTTCTCATACACCTATAATTTCAAAAAACAGAACAAAAACATAAACAAAAACAAAAGAAAATAAAAGCTTAGATTAAGATTGAACAATGCTACTACAGTATTAATAATAATTCAAAGTTTTCAATTCCCGACAACGACGCCAAAAACGTGATCTCGACTATGCTAACCGCAAGTGCACGGGTCGTATCAAGTAATAAAGTGATAAGAAAAGATATCGTCCCATGAGGATTGCTATTTAAATTAACAACTAAGTACTATAGTTTGAAAGGCCAATTTTATCTAAGCAAACTAAATCCATTAATTGTAATGTAAAATAAACTAAAACACAAATATTAATATATGTGGAATAGAAATTGAGTTTAAGAATTTATAAAAGATGAAAGATGTAAAGGGTCTTGATTTTACTTATCAATCATGTGTTTCTCCTAATTAGCCATTATTAATGTGTTTTGGTCTAATTCACTAATCACAAGATTTAAGTCAACCTTAACACCTCTTCTGAGCGTAAGTTAA
The DNA here is from genome assembly GCA_028052125.1 of Melia azedarach. NCBI lineage: Eukaryota > Viridiplantae > Streptophyta > Magnoliopsida > Sapindales > Meliaceae > Melia > Melia azedarach. The sequence continues at coordinate 6,140,735 of CM051404.1, forward strand.
GGTTTAACGCACAATGATTCAAGTTAATATCCCTATCTAACCCGAATAATTATACGCTCATTATGCATTACATGTTATTTAATGCTTAAAACCCAATTCACCTCTCGGTTTATTAAAATTCTAATTCTTAACTTGATTATCTAGATGTCGATTACCTCCCGGTCTCACAACTATCTAGATTGTGTTTACTTAGTCCGGCGAACAAATTAATCTTTCCCAAGACTTAATTCATCCCTCTCTAATTTAACCAATTCATTAATTAATTAACAAATCATAACATTAAGCAAGATAAACACAAGTGAATCAAACCATAACAACATTAATAACATGCCAATTAATTAAAACATAGTTTAGACAAGATTCATCAAGACCCTAAATTAGGAAAACTAGCCAACCATCACAAAAGACAACATAACAATCAACATGTATTCCATAATCATAAGTTCAACAATTAAAGTTCAAATGAAATACAAAATGAGAGTTTAAGAGTTTAGGAAAACTAGACTAGAGATCCAAGCTTCAATGATCCTCCTTCAAGTCCTCTTTCAAGGGCTCCAACTTGAATCACTTCACTTCTCCCTCTAGGATCTTCACTTGGTCTTCCTCATTCTCACTAAAAAAACCTCTAAATTTCTATTCTAGGTTGCCTCCCTTTGGTGGTTATCATCCTAAAAACATATACATCTAAAAAATACCCAAATCAGGCCATTGGGTGATGATCTCACGGCCAAAATTCGTCCAAACACATTTAGGGGGCGCTAGAGCTCCCAAAACCAGTGCTGCCGCGCCATATTTGCGGCCAAAATATGATTGGAGCGTGGGCATGGCGTGGTCGCGCCATCCCCTCCAGCTTTGATTTCCTTGTATTTTGGTCCCTTCAACTTTGCGTTTTATTTCTTGTTTCCTTTGCAACTTTTTCGACGTTGTTTTCTCGAGCTGATTTCATCTTCAATGCCTATTTGCTATCTTTTCTATGCAAAACATTAAAATTTATTAACTATTAACTAAACTTGAGGATTTACAAAATAATTGAAGTCTCAAAATACCCAATAAATGCGTATTCTACTCACTTATCATAACCCCATCTAGTGAATGAAATGTTGGATGGTATTTGTTGTTGTTATTTCATTACTTCTTTAGAATTTGAGTTTGTTTTCATTTAAGTGTGGTTATTATTAAGTGACCGTTAATAACATGCACTTCATTCTTAAATGATTGTTGTTGTTATTTCATTGGTTTTTTGAAATTTTTAGTTTCTTATGATGTAGGTGTGATTCGTGTTGAATGACTGCTGGAAACATAAATATTATTCTCAAATGATTGTTGTTATTGTTAATTCATAATTTATTTGTAAATTTTAGTTTGTTATGCTTCAAGAATGATTGGTGTTGATTGACTGTTGAAAACACGCATAACGCTTACAAATACATGCCAAGAAACCATATATAACATAATGTTTGTAGCTTTTGGCAATCATCCACCCCCACACTTTTTAAATATCATAGATATTTTTTTCATGAATGCATTGACATCATTCATCAGACATTTTAGTCCTTTGAACATCTCTTCTACACATTGATTCTCCTTAATAGCATTTTCATTATCCATAAACATTACACCACTTTTGAAATTTGGCATTTATTGGAAATTGATTCTTTCATTTTTGTTGAAACCTATGGTGAGAAGATGAAAAATATAACTACGAAAAAGAAATCAAGGTTAATCGAGGAGCCTTTATCTCAACAACTTTGATAGCGAGTCTTATTATTTTCCACCACTACTTGAAACTTTTGTGGCTCATAATATAGCTGTATTACAACAATCCAAACTAAAATTTAGTGAAATACAAGATAGAATCTAGATAAATATGAAAAAAAATGATTCTTCCCAACATAATAACTTTGGCTCAATAACTCAATTCACTTACTTTGACTCAAGAATTCCAAGTAGATATGTAAAAAAAATTATTTTTTTGAAGGATACTATAGTCAGTTTGAAATATAAAAATTCATCATACCTACAACAATAAAGAAGATTGTTAAGGTTATCTATTGATTCAGAAACTTTAGCTACAACCTTCTTATTGCACATGCATAATTTGTTCTTAAATTTTATTATATTGTCATTTACTTCCTTTTTCAACTGCTTCCTCTTCATTTTGCTTGATATTGAGCTCGACGATGCCATTGTTGGTAGTTTTGATGCGTGTTGATGAATGATGTTTTTGGTACTAGTTGATTTGTTGTGGTGCAATTGTAAGAAGTTGAATTACTGGTTGTGTTTTGGGAGCAATGTTGGTAATGTTGTAGGAGTTGCAAATGTAATATTTTTTTAGCACTGTTGGTTGTGTTATAGGAACTGAAGATGCAATATTTTGAGAGCAATGTTGGTTATATGCATAGATCTTTATTAGGGTAACTTGCAAGTGTATATATATTGAACTGAGAAGCATAAGTTGCCGTTACAATTACAATGACTACATGTATTATTTTTATTGAATATTTTAAAGAGTTTACAGGACATTCAAAATTATAGCTTTAAGTGTGACATGGATAGGGGCCAAAATTAACTTTAACCAAAAATTGAAAGTTAACAAATAAAAAAGTGAATTTTCATTAAATTGGAGCGAGGTGTTTGTAAGTTACGTCATACTTTTTCTCTATGTATGGTTTTCAAAAACCTAAGGGAATGTTTATAAAAAAGGATTAGTGTTTTTTTTGGAGATATTTTGGATTTTATCCTTGAACGTACAACAAATATTAGAAACTATCATTTTGTCATTTTATTTTATATTTTTAAGATAATAATTAAAAGATTAAGAAAGAAAAAGAAAAATTGAAAAAGGACAAGAACAAATAAATTTATTTTTTAAGCTTTTATTTTGTTTTATTGTTAAAACAAATAATGTTATTACATTTGATTATAATTTTTTTTATTCTTTTAAAAAAGATAAAAATAAATTTGTGAAAATAGTATATTCTTTCATAAAAATGCAACATATGATTATACGCATCAAATAAATTTTTGTATATACCATCACTTTAGAATTAATCAATTAAGTCATTAATAATAACCACAAGACAAAAATTAAAACAAGTGTCATGTTTTTGTTAGATAAGTAAAAGAACATAAATAAATGGTTTAAACATTAGTGCTGATGTAAAAAGTTGTGCAAAAAAAAGTGACTCCTAATCTTCCCTCTCCCTCACCACACACACACACACACACACACACACACACACACACACACACACACACACATATATATTTCAGTTTTGATCTTGGATGAATGAAATCCTCATCATTAGAGATGGCAGAAAGTCTGGGCTAGGCCCGACCTAGAAAAAGCCCCACCTGGCCCTAAATACATTCTGGCTGGGCTCGAGCTTATTTTTCTAAAGTTTAGTCTATGGTGGGTTCAGGTCTAGGCTTTTATTTAAATTTTGGGTTAGCTCGATTAGTATTTAACCCACTAAAAATTCTCAAAATTTAAACCTAATTTGTTCTAAATGTTACCCTATAAGAGTTGTTGTCATTCGCATAATCATTGTAGCCTCGGATTGTAGCTGCCGCCAACTTGCACAAGTTAGCCATATTTACTGATAACTAAAGCTAGACTAGTCCTTGTTTCAAGTTTCGATTTTAATATTCAATTTACCCTGAAGATGTTATTAGTTTATTGATAATTGAGGTTTTAACTATCTGTTGATTATATTCACTATTCCCTCTAGGTTCTATTGAATGTATTTTTTGGGTTTTGAGTTTGGTTTAATTTAAACTGGATTTTGAATTTGGTTTTGGGTTTTTGTGCATTAAGAGTTATGATAGAGAATAGTTGACTATTAACTTCCAATCACAACCATGATTGAATTTGGTTTATGTATTTGGATTTTAGTCAAACTTGTTGCTTTCTTTTCCTTTGCAAAACCCATTTGTTCCAATGTAATCTAAATTGGATTGAATTCCAATGTACCTGAAATGGTAATAAAGTGTCATTTCAAAATTGTATTAATATCAATAAAATTTTTTGAAGTAAAGAGCATGGTTCATATAAGATTTTTGGGAAAAACATTAATGGTGATGATTTAATAGTGAAGAAGATAGAGACTACATTTGTGTAGTTATATGGATCATTCATATATAGCATAACTTTTAAAATTGATTTTTTCCTTCTTTTTTTCCTAGGAATCGGAGAGGAAGTCATACATTTGCTTAGTGTATGCTTTTGGTTTTCTCAAATGGGTGGATGTTGTACATTTTGGTTTACTTACTAGGTTTCTAAATCATTTATGAAAAAGTGTGGATCTTTTTCTATCTTTGCTTTCATTTTTTTTCTTATGAACTGAGTTCAAGGTTAGAAGAAACTCTTGGTCTTTTTGGTTTGTTTTGGTTGACAATTTGTTTGGTTTTTGAGACTAAAAAGAGAAAAAAGAAAAATAATGTAGTATTTAAATATCTATACTTTACTTTACGTAAGCTAATTGATAGTAAGTAATTTTATTAAAGCAGGTGATTTTATTACTCAATTATATCCAAGTTGAGTCGCAAGATGGTGAGTTAAACAGGACACAACAAGTGAAGAAAAACCCATGAAAAGCTTGTGGTTTAATTTCTTTTATTGTGATTGTTGTTGGGTTCTTAATTTTTTTTTATTGTGATTATTGATGGTTGGAATTGAACATATTTACTGTTATTGATTATTTTTTAAAACAAGTTTAAAATAGTTGCATCTTTTATTTTTGTTTTTGAATTATTATTTATTTTTGGGTTGTTGTCAGCTGAATCTTCTAAGAAAAAAATAATGTTAGCTCAAATCATCTAAAAAAATATTGGTCCTAATATTGTTTAAAGGGATATTATCATATTTCTGCCATGAGGTTTTGAATTGTATCACTTAAATAGAAATTATAAGAAATGTATCACTTAGCTCCCTTATAATTATATTTGACCGTTAGTCATTAGGTGTAAGGTTAAATGTGTAAAACATTATTATTTGATATTTGTTATTTTGTTTAAAAAAAAAGTTTACTTTTCTATTTTTTTAAACAATCAATAAAAGAAAAATCGAAATTTTTTTATTTGCTTTTCTCTTTTTATATATATTTATAAGTATTTCATTTGGAGAATATTCATTGAAAAAAATTATATTTCGAATTAAGTTTATAATTTTTCTATATTTTATTTTATAATTATTTTCTTTACTTTGTACATTCGAATTAACTAACACATACAACAAGACAATAAGAATTAAAAAATATTCTTAATAAAAACATAAATTATCAAGGATATTTGAGTAAATTTAACATTGAGAATTAGTTGACTAACACCTTAAGGGAGGTATGTAATACAATCTACATTTTTTCTCTTCAAGTGATAAAAAATCAAACCTTAGGAGAGGAATGTAATAATATCCCATTGTTTGAAAATAGGATTGTTGGGTTCTAGCCCAAATTATAATTTTAATCACTTTAACTTGGACTCTAGAAGCTCGAAAAAATAACCCAAATTTGGACCGGTCTGATTTTTTATCTTACCCAATTAATATAAAATCCAAACCTGAATTCTAGTAATCTAAATAGAGTTCACGTCGGGCTTTTAAAATCCCGACCCCAAATTGGAAATTTGCCAAATCTCCTCATCATCAAGCTCCAGTAATCATTCTTAATTTTTATCTCCCTTTACCAACAGCAGTAGCACCATCATTCTTTTATACATCATCACCTTATTGGGAAAACTTGTACACTAGTGTCACATATGTAGCTTTGATTTTGTCAACTGACTTAGGATGATAATAGATATATCTTCCATATTATTCAGCAAATATATATGCTGCCTAATTATGGCACTTTAATTTATAATATTATTATACAGTTCAAATTTTAAGCTATGTATTGATTTATGAGTTTCTAATTATGGCATTTTATTTTCGTTGTTTAAATCTTAACAAATTAATGCACTTATATAGCTTAAATAATTAATTGACAAACTGGAAGACTTAGTACCAACCTTAAACTTCATTCACCTACTTCAATGCTAACTTATATAACTGAAATAACCCTAACGATTTTAAATGACATAATTAGGCATTAGTTTTACTGTATAATGCTCCAATTGATATTACATCTTATATATATCATCGATCCGACAGCTACCTAGGCACCTAGCCATTCACCAATAGAATCTGCATATTAAGATGATGTCTTTTAAAGGAATGATGGCTTTCTTCTTCATTAGTATGCTCTTAGCGAGCTCATCACTTCTGGCAAGAGTTGTAGAGGCAAAAGTGATCGGATATCCACCTATTGAAGGAGGTGATAAACCTGCGAAATGTGACCCAAAGAATCCTAACTCATGTAAACCTCTGCCGAGTAATAGATATGGAGGAGGTTGCAGCCAAGTCAATCAATGTCGTGGACCTCCCCATGCAGTTACTCTTGGTGCAGGCAGAAAATTAAAAGAATGATATATCAGAGCTTTTTCAAGACCAATACTTATATATACGTATATATAAAATGAAATAAGTAGAAGTACGTACGTGCTGTAATTGTACTGGAGATCGTAGGTTGTACCTCTCAAATAAATCCACCTCTATTACGACTATATATATTGCTTAAATTTGTTTTCTCTTTAATTTTGAAGCAATCTAATTTTCTTATATATATGTCCTCTAAAATGTGTATATATATATACACACATGTTTGACTGTTATTGAATAAAATTATATGATGTATCTATAATTTAAAATTGTTGGATGTATTTTAATTACTTGGACAATTACTAATTAATGGTTTTTGAAAGAGAGGTGTATACAACTAAGTGATCACTACATTGATCTATATATTCCACAAATTATTGAGGTTTGGAAAATAAACGACAAAATTAAAATTATTGTAAACAATATTAATTAGGATTTTGCGCATTTTGTTTTATTTTTTGCCCGTTTGTTTATGGTTTCAAGGCCAAATTAAACTCATGATCAATTCGTGTTAATTTCTTCTTCTTGGCTCTTCCAATTTTCACTCTCGATTATAATTTAACAACTTGATAATCTTAACTATCTTAATTATTCCGTTCCTGATATCCAAACATTAATTAATTGTCTAAAAGTTCTTGAAAATTAAGAAACTATTTAATAAAATGAACTAATTATACAATTTGCTTATAGGAAAAATCCGATTAATTCATTTCAATAATAACTATACAATAAGTATCACGTACGTTTAATAATATTTTGTAGCTGCCTTTTTTATTGTAAAGTTAGTAGATGTGAAAATAAGGTAGCATTTTTTGAAAAATGTTATATTTAAATATTCAACTAGTAATAATATTTTTTATTTTATTTCATTTTTTATTTAATTAGTAGTATATTATAAATTCTATTTATAGTACTAAATGTTATAATATCTTAAAAAATTTAAAAATTAGAATAATTTTAATAACACTGAACAAAAGTTACAAAAGAAATTAAAACTTTAATTTAATTAAATATCACATTATTCTAGCAAATTTTTAAAAATTGCTATGATTAGCTTTAGTGTAATATTTATTTTTCTATATTACATTTTATATCTACTTAATAAAATATTGATAACTGTTATATAATGTTAAATAATATATAATATACTTAAAATAAATTTAGTAACACAGAATAAAAGTTACAAAATGTCAAAAATTTATCGTCAAAAATAGAAAAATATTTTATTTTAAATAATAATAAATAAGTCTCTAATATATGGAAATATATATAATAAATATTTATAACAAATAAGCCTCTGATTGTAACAGGTATATGTCAATGTGAAGCTTAAAAAGCAACTGAAGTCATCAAGTAAAGAATCTATTTATTAAAATTGAAAAAGTTTATGCTTTTCAGTTATTTGTCTAAATTTTAGAGATCTATTTATTATTATCCTTTTATTTTGTTTACTTTTTTTTACTCATTACTAAAAGACAAAATAACCCATAAAAACCTTCCAAACTCAATAAAACTTCTAAACCCCATCTTTCTATTCTTTCCCTCCTTTTTTATTTTTTTGTGCTTACCAAAAATTGTAGTTGAGTGAAAAGTTTCAACCCATGTCTTATATTTTACCTTTATTTTCGTCTTCTCTTTTTTGTTAACAGAATAATGATTTAACAATTTTATTGTGTTAAAAATGACTTAGTAGATATTAATCCTTTTTTTAGCATTTTAGAGCGTCAAAGTTTTGTTCTTGGGCTTCATATAAAATACACATCCATGTTTTTGTTGGACATGGGTTAGTTTTCTAATGATATCCAAAAGAAATCGTTGAACATATTTTTGTTGGCTCTAAAGCTACAAGAGTTTTGACAGCTATAGTGAGGCAATATGAATGTATCCATATATATATACATTACTTTTTGTGTATGTCTATTGAGTACTTAAATAGTTATTATGTATGTATGTATGTATGTATGTATGTATGTATATATGTATATATGTATATATGTATATATGTATATATGTATGACAAACCAATAGCCCCTTAATTTTACCCAATTTCTTATGCACTTTTAAAAGTTGAACTTGTATTTAACATATGTTAGATTTAATTTTAGCTATTGAAAGTGCTTAAATGTAATGATGTATAAATAATGTAAGAAATTATATAAACTTAAAGAGTTAATTATTGATTTTTTCCCTCTATATTCATCAATGAAATGCTAGCTAGATTATACAATTATATTATTTAATTTTTATATTTACAACTAGATAGATAGTTTTAAAGAAAGTTAGAAATTATAAGAAAAAAATATAAATGTGTTGATAACCTAAAGAAAATGCTATAATAATAAGATAATATTTCATTAGTATTTTAAAAGCCACACATATAAGTTGACGCTACTAAAATGCTATTATTATTACAATACTAATTACCATATTAATGCATGCTATAAAAGATAGGACAACAATAATATATAAATTGTTATTAAAGCTATAATAATAACATTTTTTTTATGCTATACACTAAGGCCTAGTTTGTGAAATACTACTAAGGCAACCCAAGAAAGGGAGTGAATAGGGTTTTCAATGATTTTAACAAATTTAAAGCAACACAACTCTAAACACTAAGTAATTCAAATTCTTCTCAAATTAAATATACAAAGATCAACACACAACTAATAATCAATTCATAAATTATCATAATTTAAGTTCAAGTGTGTGTGAGAAATATGTACAATAATAGCAAGCATATAAATCAAGTGAGTGAGAGAGTTAAGAAAGACAACACCGATTTTTACGTGGTTCGACAAACCTCTGGCCTATGTCCACGCCTCTAAGCTTACCCACTTAAGGATTTCACTAATATGCCTTTAACCCAAGGCAAGCAATTACAACACCAAATGAACTTTCGGATGCCACTTAAACCTTACACCAAGAGGACTTGATAGGGCGCCTCTTCAACGTCTACAGCCAAGTGACTTAATAGTGTCACTTAAACCTCACTCCAAGTATATTTATATTTCCCTCACACTTGATCTTTCAAGAATTACAATGTAGAAGATAGAAAATACTCTTCAAAGAATGATACAATTGCAAGTTAGAGTGTGTAATGAATTTGATGCTTGATTTGCAAATTGAAAGCTTAAATATTTGTAATGCATGCTACAACTAAAAGGTTGTAATTCCTAAGTACAGGTTGTCTCAAGTAATAAAGTTCGGAAGTCCGAGTGTCAATTTACAGGGAATACGTTATACAAGATCCACAAGTCCAATATTTAAATGTTATAAGTCCAAATATGATGGAAGTAGAATGGATTTATTAATTATTAAATGTAAATTTAATAATATTGTCTATTAAGGCATTAGGGATTCATGTTGTTGATAATTATAGAAATCATTCTTTAATCATTTTTTAACTCAACTAAGAATCACTCAAGAGATTATCTTAATCGGAAGATAAATACATTAAATACATGGCAATACCTTTTTGTAGAAAAGGTAGTAAAATAGAAGAATAATCATTCAATTTATTTATGAAAACTATAACATACCTTGTTCTTGATTTGTAGAAAATGTGCATGCATTCAGTGTACCTTTTGTTCAAAATGAATCAAGCTTTCGAACAAATCAAAACACTTTTGAGAAATATAATTCACTCAATTGAAAAGATTTTGCATTGAAACACAACTTAGAATGATTAAAGAAAAAATACTATAAGATCAACAAAACTTCACCCTCAACCCTAATTACGAATTTAGAAAGACATTAAATGAAACTGAAATTACACAAAGGGAGAATAAAAAAAATAAGAAGAAGGATGTCCTAAATAACTTCTACCACTTTCTTTATATAGGCAAAACAAGATATATTTCACATGTGTGAACACAAGTTGCAAACTTTCAACTTAATCATGCTCTTAGTGATTGTAGCACATTTTGGACAGTATAATACATTGAATTTGTTGATTATGTCTTCTTCAAAGTTGTAGGCGCCTTCATTAGATTTCCAATAGTCCAAAGGTCAACCAAATTGATAATGTAAAACAAGAGTTATGTTGAAAATGAGAAATGGTGTTCAGTTTGGATTTCTCCACCGGTCTTCTAGAATGACGGCTATTTTTGACATTCACAATAGAATGTTCTTTTGCACTTTTTACATGGAAGGTTAAAAATTGCTATATCACATAGGTTCAAGAAAAACAAAAAATTGATCGAACAAAGTTATCAAAATTATATATAACATTGACGATTGATTGTTAGAACATAATTAACTTGCTCATTTATTCGTGGATTCTTTCTAGGATACAGTCTAGGTCAACCGCCTTATAATTTGAAGATAAGGCAAGGGTAACCATTAAGGCGAGATGATTAAAGGATGGAACGAGATGTTCGAAGAGTTTCCTCATTGTTTTAGGAATGTATTTCCATGAAAGACCATCTACTTCAATAATTTCTTTCCCGTGATTTTTGTTCTATTGTTTCGAAGGCCTTTCCTTTGTTTTCGCTAAAGTATCATCTTTGCACTTGCCTTTATCTTTAGAGGGATCTTTCTTGTCATTTTTTTGATCCCCCTCAGCTTTGTTCCCCTAGGTTTTAGGGTCAGAAAATTTCCCTGTGGAGGCTTTACCTTATTTTGCTTAGATTCCTTAGGTGAATCCATGGTTTTCTTTAATGCATCCCCAATTTGGGTTTCAAGCATATCTAGGACTGAACCTGTTGAGCCCAATAGTTTTCCTTTGCCTTTCTTTGAAGCCATTCTTTCTATAAACATAAGCAACAAGGATAAAAATGAGAACTCATGCAAACAAGTAAAAAATCATAAGAAAACCTAGGGGAACTTACTTTGACCTGTGGCTACGTTTCTTGTTTAGTCTTTGAAATAAGACTCTTTTTTGCTCTTAAGGCAGCTTCATCCTCTTCACGGGTAAGGGCAAATTCAACGATGAGTTGATTGAGAGCAAAGAGATTTTTTTTTTTTTGATCTATTGGTTTTGCACACCCAAAACTTATCTATGCAAGCACATGAGTGGCTAAGTCAGGTCTTGGTCCTCAAGTAGTTGCACAAGTTAAAATTTAGTTTGTTATCCAACACAAGCAAAAACGTTTACGTGTTGGCCAACCACATTTAATACACTTTTGATAAATTCATTTAAATGCATAAGGCATATGACCATGTATATTCATCTCAACTAGTGAGAATTGGCACCAATCTCTACTTATACAAAACAACCTATCTTCCCAATCCTTGTTCCATGTAGGATTCCTAGTGACTAACTTAGGTGTTTGGGTGTAGGTTTAAAGATAGTAAACTTCGAGGTATTTTTTTGGTACCTTTTTGAACAAAATTAAAATTTAAACTTCCCCAATAATTAGTTGACTTTGTTTAGCCATAACCCAAATCACATATAACTCATATATGGTCCTCAAACCATTCATGTTTAATTAGTCGACTTTGTAGGAAAATATGGTTAAAGTAGTAACCTAGCTCTAAGGAGAAAGTGTTCTTTGTTGAAGGCTATTTCATTACCCCTGGGGTGACTGGTGAATTCATTAGATTCAGAAACTTTAAGGGTCATTGAAGGTGAAGCGACTAGTTTCAAAGTATTAGAAATAAAAGCAACAACAGGAGTGGGAGAGTTAGAGTCGAAAAGAGGATTCCTCGAGAATCTAATACAGTCTCCTAAAACTCCTGAGGTCAGCTTCAAGATAGTGGAGGGAAACTTATTAGCATCGAAGGGACTGTTCATTCTGGTCAGGTCTAAAGGGTATTAGATTCTAGGGCTTTAACTGCTTCTTTCTGTTCATTCCCTAAATCCTCTCCATCCTCATCATCATTGCCACTTTCATTTCAATTATTTTCCATACTTTCAACTGGAAGTGCTTCAGGCACATTTCTTACTAGTATTATTTTCAAATTATGGGATTTATAAATTTGGTTTTAAGTGGTGGAGCGTTCAAATTCTTGAGTTACTCTATCCACGAGGTTTTGAAGATTTTGGAGAACCTCATAATCTCCCATGTCAGTTCTGTCATGGTCCATCTCTCCCCACATATGGTTAGAAGAACTATCAGATAACACCACAAACTCAGGTTCCTTTCAAAATAAATCGAGGGCATTGGATCTAGGGTTTAAGATATTCAAGGTTCCTTAAGCTTTTGATCTAATATGGCTAAAGATTAGGCTTTCCTTAAGGGATTAATTCAATGTTCTTTAATAAGTTCAGCCCTAACTCTACATGAAAGAAGTTTCCAGGCTTCATAATCGGTTTCAGATGAACTTGTTGAAAAGGTGTCAAAATCACTCCCTTAGTTACTAGGCATATCTCTTGCATCAAATCACTCAGATCTTGCCATCATCTCTTATAGCTACATCTGTAATTGGTCAGTTCTATTAAAAAACAACATTACATTTATCTAAAAAGTGTAACCCCTAACGTGTAAGTCTCAATTAGGTTATATTCAATAAATAGAAGATCTATCCCATGAAAATCGTTTCTTCTCCCAAATGCTATAAACCATTTCATTCTTGATTAGCCAAGGGAAATTATTCTTATTTAGCCAAGGAAAAACCCATGGTACCAATTTTTTCAAGATTTTATTTTTACACCTAGGTTAGTTCCATAGTGGTTCTAACCCCCTAAAGCATGAAATAAGTTTGAATTTTACACAAAAAGCAAGGGATAGTCCAAGATAGAAAGATAGCCCAACCAACATCAATATAGCAGATCCTATTTTGGCGACATTAAAGAAAATATCCATGCAAAAGCAAACTGAGAAATGGTTCCCTTTCATCTTTTTTTTTCTTGGTTCATAGGTTGACGAGCAGGAAATAATTATTTTGCGTGGGTATTGATGCTGCAAATTCGTTAATTTCGATTACAACCGTGATTGAATTTTGTTTTTGGGTTTCTATATTTTGATTTTTATCAAACTTGTTGCTTTCTTTTCCTTTGCAAAGCGCATTTGTTCCAAATTAATCTAAATTGGATTAAATTCCAATGTACCTGAAATGGTAATAAAGTGTCATTTCAAAATTGTATTAATATGAATAAAAATTTTTGAAGTAAAGAGCATGGTTCATAGAAGATTTTTGGGAAAAAACATTGATCGTGATGATTTCAAGTTGGAGCCCTTGGAAGAGGACTTAAAGGAGTATCATTGAAGCTTGGATCTCTAGTTTAGTTTCCTAAACTCTTTAACTCTCATTTTGTATTTCATTTGAACTTTAATTGTTGAATTTTATGATTATGGAATACATGTTGATTGTTATGTTGATAATTGTTATGGTTGGCCAGTTTTCTTAATCTAGAGTCTTGATTTATCTTGTCTAAACTATGTTTTAATCAATTGTCATGTTATTAATGTTATTATGGTTTGATTTATTTGTGTTTATCTTGCCTAGTGTTCTAATTTGTTAATTAATTAATAAATTGGTTAAATTAGAGATGGATGAATTAAGTCTTAGGAAAGATTAATTTGTTTGTCGGACTAAGTAATCACAATCTAGATAGTTGTGAGATCGGGAGGCAATCAACATCTAGATAATCTAATTAACACTTAGGATTTAAAGAAATCGGGAGGTGAATTAGGTTCTAAGCGTTAAAAAAGAAGAAATACATAATGAACGTATAATTATTTGAGCTTAATAGGGATATCAACTTGAATCATTGTGCGTAAAACCTTGATTTACACTCAGGAGAGGCGTTAAGGTTGATTTTAATCTTGTGATTAGTGAATTAGACCAAAATGTATTAAGAACGGCCAATTAGGAGAAACATAGTGAATGATAAGTAAAATCAAGACCTTAGGTAATTCATCTTTGCATATTTCATCTTTTATAAATTCTTAAACTCAATTTCTATTGCACATTAGTTAATATTTGTGTTTTAATTTATTTTCTATTATAGTTAATCAATCTAGTTGCTTAGATAAAATTGGCCTTTCAAACTATAGTACTTAGTAGTTAATTTGAATATCAATTCTCGTGAGACGATAGCTTTTCTTATCACTTTATTACTTGATATGACCCGTGCACTTGTGGTTAGCATAGTTGCAATCAATTTTCATATATTCGACATGTTCACATTAAAATCATATAGCCATATTAGTTTTTAAAATCATTAAACATGTATTTTGATAAAAAAGGATTTTGAGCTTTTAAGTGAAAATCAATATTGAATTTCAAAAACACATTACAAATAAAAAATCACCTAATGTTTGTGTCTTAAATTCTTGAAATCTTCTTTTTAACTCTCTATTGGGGTTTCATTATTACTTTTCTTAAATACCTTGATTTTGGATGTTCTTTGAATGTTCACACTTGCAATCCAATTCTATATACTAGATATATAACAATAAATGTTATAAGAAGAAGGTAGTTAGATAAGAATATCAATGTTTATTATCATCAAAACAATAAGTTTTGAACCTTAAAGGCTAATATGGGTTTACTTTGAATTTTTTTTCAAGCCCTTGATTGGAAGGATGATGGAGGTGTTTGTGGATGATATGATCACCAAATCTCTTAGAGATGAGGATCATGTTCAGTACTTGGGTGAAACTTTCTCCTTGTTAAGGAAGTTCAATATAAAGCTTAACCTTGAAAAGTGTGCATTTGGAATCAAAATGGTTAGCCAGTGAGGGATAAAGGACAATCCACAGAAAATTCAAGCCATTATGAACATGAAATCCCTAAAAGCTTGAAGGAGTTACAAGGCTTGACAGGAAGGTTAAGTGCACTGAACAAATTTATTTTAAAAGCTACTGATAGATCTTTCCAATTTTTTCAGGTTATTGAAAAAAGAAAGGTTATGAAATGGATAGAGGAATATAAGGCAAGTTTCCAAGAGTTAAAGGCTTATTTGGTGAATCCTCCATATTTGGTAAGCTTTTTAAAAAGAGAAAAGTTATATTTTTATCTCGAAGTGGGGTTTGGACTTGATTGGCCCATTGCTTGTAGGACGTTCTCAGATGAAAGACGCCATAGTTATGATTGACTACTTTACGATGTGGATAGAGACAAAGCCACTGGCTACCATAACAGAGAAGAAAATCACTGCATTTAGGGAATGAAGTTTGATTTACCTTCCTCAAATATTTATCGTTGATAATAGAAAGTGTTGGATAATTCAAACTTCAAGGAATTCTGTGCTAATCTAAGCATCGATCTCAGATTTGTTTCTCCTGCTCATTCGAAGGCAAGCGGACAAGCTGAAGCAGTAAATAAAACCATCAAGAAGGCACTAAAGAAACGTATTGATGATAGAAAAAAAGGATAGTTAGATAAGTTGTCTGAAGTCTTTAGTCTTACAGGATAATAGGAAAAACTACAATTGGAGAAACATCGTATTCATTAGCCTTGAAGCGGTGATATCAGTGGAAATTGGGGCACCTTTATTCAGGGTGAAGCATTTCTATGAATTAGGGAATGAGGATCTGAAAAGATTGGGTTTGAACCTATTAGATGAGAAGTGAGATAATGCTCAATAAGACGGCTATTTATCAACAACGACTGGAAAAATATTATAACAAGAGAGTTCATTTAAGGACTTTTCAGTAAAGAGAATTGGTATTATGATAGGTCACACTAAATACTAAAGTACCTGGTTAGGGGGCTTTAGGTGTAAATTGGCAAGGTTCATATAAAGTAATTAAAGTTGTGAGACTAGAGGTTTATATGTTACAATACCTAGATGGAAGATCAGTCAAGAAGCCATGGAATGTAGAGATTCTAAAGAAGTATTTATGTTGAAGATTCACAAAATTGTTGTTTAAAGAGATCTAAACATGATTCAGATCATACAATTGTTCTATTTTTGTCATCAAGATTAGACAAATTGTTGTAAAAAGACCTAACCACAGCTTAGGCCATCCAACAATATCTAATAAATTAATAAATATTGTTTTATTTAAAAAGTTGTGAAACCAAACCTGACCATAGTTTTTTTTTTTTTAAAAAAAAGAGATCGAGAATAGCTTCAATCTAATCATTCGAGTTCTGATCAGAAACAATAAAAAATTATAATATAAATATATTATCCATTACAAATTGCTCAAGTTCTTAATAAAATATAAAAAATAAAAAATAAGGGCAAAGTTATGCTTATGTAGGAGGAGGCAGTTAGGTGGTGTCGAAGGTTGAACCTTTATTAGTTGGCTTCTTGATGAATGGGTCGAGGCACTCCACCTTATCAAATAAGTAGCCCATATCAAGATCTTCGTGTTTCTTCTAAAAGATTTTGCAAGCTAACTCCAAAGCTTATTTTGTAGAATCTTCACGTTATTCCTCAACTTCTGCTTTGGTAACGGCGATCTCATCTTCTAGATTTTAGTTGGAGTGTGCAAGCTCAGCTGCTCAGGTTCTTAATTGGAACATTTGAGCTTTAAGATATGCAACCTTGCTTTCTAGCATGTTACGCTTGTTAGCTCAATATCTCTTATCCCTGCTCAGTTGAGTTTTCAGACTCTCCTTTTGTTTTTTTAGCATCTTTCAACTTTTGGCCCAACAGGTTCTTCTCCATGGTCAAGTGGTCAATAGTTTTATACATGTTGACATTTGTAATAGAATGTTCTTTTGCACTTTCTACATAGAAGGTTAAAAAATGGTATATCTGCATAGGTTCAAGAAAAACAAAGAATTGGTTAGACAAAGTTATCAAAATTAGCTATAACATTGACGATTGATTGTTAGTTAATAATTAACTTGCCCATCTTTTGTGGATTCTTCTAGGATACGGTCTAGGCCAACTGCCTTATAATTTGAAGAAAGAAGGTAAGGGTAATCATTAAGGCCAGATGATTGAAGGATAGAACGAGAGGTTCGAAGAGTTTCCTTTTTTTTTTTAAGAATGTATTTCCAGGAAAGACCATATACTTAAATAATTTCTTCCCCGTGGTTTGTGTCAAGAAAACCAAAGAACTTTTAGTTAATAATTAACCGCCTTATAATTTGAAGATAAGGCAAGGGTAACCATTAAGGCCAGATGGTTAGAGGATGGAACAAGATGTTCGAAGAGTTCCCTATTCTTTTTAGGAACGTATTTCTAGGAAAGACCATCTACTTCAATAATTTCTTCCCTATGGATCATGTTTTGTTGTTTCGAAGTCCTTTCCTTTCCTTTTCCTAAAGTATCATCTTTGCACTTGCCTTCATCTTTAAAGAGATGTATCTTGTCATTTTTATGATTTGCCTTAGTTTTCTTCCCCTAGGTTTCGGGATCTTCTTTCTTAGGTGGATCCATGGTTTTCTTTGCTGCATCCCTAGTTTGGGTTTCAGGCTTATCTAGGATTAAACCTAGTGAGCCTAGCAGTTTTCCCCTGCCCTTTTTTGAAGCCATTCTTTCTATAAACACAAGCAACAAGGATAATAGTGAGAACTCATGCAAACAAGTAAAAATGTACATGAAAACCAAGGGGCACTTGCTTTGACCCCGTGGCTATATTTCTTGTTTAGTCTCTGAAATGAGACCCTTCTCTGCTCTTAAGGTAGCTTCAACCTCTTTGCGGGTATGGGAAAATTTGACTAAACTTGAGTCGATGAGTTGATCGAGAACAAGGAGTTTTTTCTGATCTATTAGTTTGGCACACCCATAACTTATCTTTGCAAGCACAAGAGTGGCTAAGTCAAGTCTTGGTCCCTAGGTAGTTGCACAAGTTAAAATTTAGTTTGTTAATTGTTTCTTATCCAGCACAAGCAAAAACTTTTACGCCACATTTAATACACTTACGAAGAATCGATTTGAATGCATAAGGCATATGACTATGTATATTCATCTCAACTAGTGAGGATTGGCCCTAATCTCCACTTATACAAAACCACCTATCTGTCCAATCCTTGTTGCATGTAGGATTCCCAGTGACTAGCTTAGGTGTGTGGGTGCAGGTTTAAAGATAGTAAAATTTGGGGTACCTCTTTGAACAAAAATAAATATTAAACTTCCTAAATAATTAGTGGGCTTTGTGTAGCCATAGCCAAAATCACATATAACGCAGATATGGTCCTCAAACCATTCAAGTTTAATTAATAAGGAGGAATTCCAAAGCTGTGAAAAAGGGTAGGAAAAATGGTTAAAGTAGTAACCTAGCTCTAAGGACAAAATGTTATTTGTTAAGGGCTATTACATTACCCCTGGGGCGATTGGAGAATTCATTAGATTCAGAAACTTTAAGGGTTATTGAATGTGAAGCCACTACTTTTGAAGTAACAAAAAGAAAAGCAACAATTGGAGTGGGAGAGTTAGAGTTGAAAAGAGGATTCCTTGGGAATCTAATATAGTCTCCTAAAAATCCTCAAGTCAACTTTACGATGGTGGAGAGAAACCTATCAACATCAATGGGATTGTTTGCTCTGATTAGGTCTAAAGGGGTATTTGAGTATAGGGCTTTGACTGCTTCGTTCTATTCATCCCCTGAATCCTCTCTATCCTCATCGTCATTGTCACTTTCATTTTAACTATTTTCCTTACTTTCAACTAGAAGTTCTTCATGCACATTACTTACTGGTATCGTTTTCAGATTATGGGATTTAGAAATTTTGTTTGAAGAGGCGAAGCAGTCAAGTTCTTAAGTTCTCCCACATCGATTTTGTCATGGTCTATCTCTCCTTGCATATGGTCAGAAGAACTGTCATATAACATCACAACCTTAGGTTCCTTTCAAAATAAATCGAGGGTGTTGGATCTAGGGTTTAAGATAGTCAAAGGTTTCTTAGGCTTAGGATCTAATATGGGAAAAGGTAGGGCTTTCTTTAAGGGATTAATTCAATGTTTTTTAATGAATTCAGCCCTAACTCTTCAGGAAAGATGTTTCTAGGCTTCATAATCGGTCTCACATGAACATGTTGAAAAGATGTCAAATTCGCTCCTTGACTTACTAGGCACATCTCTTACATCAATCTCATAGATGTTACCATCATCTCTTACAACTACATTTATAACTGTCCAGTTCTGTTCATAAACAAGATTATATTTATCTAACGAGAAGAAGCCCTAATGCGTAAGTCTCAATTAGGTCAGATTCAATAACTAGAAGGTCTGTCCCAAAAATCTTTTTTCTTCTCCTAAATGCTATAAACCATTTCATTCTTGTTTAGCCAAGGAAAAGCCCATGGTACTAAGTTTTTCAAGATTTTATTTTTACACCTAGGTTAGTTCCATAGTGGTTCTAACCCCCTAAAGCATGAAAGTAAGTTTGAATTTTACACGAAAAGCAAGGGATAGTCCAAGATAGAAAGATAGCACAACCAACAACAACATAATAGATCCTATTTTCACGACATTGAAGAAAATCCATGCAAAAGCAAACTAAGAAAAGATATGACTTACTGGTAAAAAATGCTTGTTGATGACCGAAAACAAACGTTGGAAGTTTAATGGAGATTGTTCACAGGGAGTGAGAAAAAACTTCCGAAGAGTAGAAAGTTTGACTCTAAGATTTTGCAGAAGGTGCGAGAAGGTAAAATGAAAAAGAAGGCAAAACACAAGATTTTATACTCGCTTTTCACCGTGCCTTGTTTTTTATTGCAACGAAGATGGATGGTCTTGAAAGTGCCAGGACATCCTCTGCTAACACGGCTATCTAATGCTTTACAATAAGACACAATAGGCCAATAATGTGAAAACATTTGGCCAAGCAGTGAAACATTTCCACACAATCATCATTACAACATTTATATACATTAATTGCTTATGTGAAGTTCAAAATATTGAGCAGTCACGTCTCGTGCTATAGATGTTTCCCCAAAATATCAAAAGTCGCCTTTTTGTTCAATATTTAGCTTTCAATAGAACTTAATTCTCACTAAAAACTGATGGGGAGTGTTTGGTAAGTAGGAAACAGTGTGTCGAATGTGTTCAGTACAACGTTTCAAGGGAGTGAAAAGATAGCCACCAAGACACTTTGGGTATTAATTGTGTTCAGCTTATTATTATCTGCGATCAGTTTGAAACGTTGAAAAAGGAGAAAGTTATTGTGGATCTTATTAATATTGCAATTGGGATGGAAAAGTGATTGGCGTATTGAGCATGCCTTATCTAAGCATATTGTGTCCAATTCACTGAAAAATGGGGGACATAGCATTTGGGAAGATAACTTGGGGTCAAGAAAAGTCAATGGTTGCCTAGTCTGAGCATATTTTGTTCAGCATGGGTAAAGCGCAGAATCTTGTCAAACCAGTCTTGAGATCTGATCAGAATTGGTCAATGGGATTCGGCTGGAATAAACATTAAACGAGAGTAAATAAATGAAGATCATAACTATTCGGGAGAAATTAAGTCAAATAAATGCACTCAAGTGTTTAATTATGAAGGTAATTAAAGGCTACTGTTATGCAAATCATATGATCGTTGGGTGAAATTTAGTTATTGAAATGTCTCTCTTAAGCTAAGATTAGTTAAGATTTGATGTGGTGTGAAGAAATCTACTAAGCACAGAGGGTAATGCCAGAGAAAAGAACGCAGAATCATAACTATAGCAAGTATTAAACTAATAATTGCTTATAAATGCTTAATTAAAAGGATTCGATGATCGTTGTTAGTTACAAATTCAATATATTATTCTGACTATGTACTGAAACTTTGCCAAAATATTTACAAAAATTTACTTAAAAAGAAAACTTGTACTCTGACTTAAGCATCAAAGGGTTTTCGTCGAAAAAACTATTTCTCTTTCATCTTTTTTTCTTGTTTCATAGGTTCACGAGCAGGAAATCATCATTTTGCAAGGGTATTTATGCTGTAAATTTCATTAATTTCCATTACAACCGTGATTGAATTTTGTTTTTGGGTTTCTAGATTTTGATTTTGGTAAAACTTGTTGCTTTCTTTTCCTTTGCTAAACCCATTTGTTCCATATTAATCTAATTTGGATTAAATTCCAATGTACCTGAAATGGTAATAGATGGTCATTTCAAAATTGTATTAATATGAATCAAAATTTTTGAAGTAAAAAGCATAGTTCATAGAAGATTTTTGGGAAAAAAAATTGATTGTGATGATTTCACAGTGAAGAAGACGAAGACTGCATTTGTGTAGTTATATGGACCATACATATACAACATAACTTTTAAAGTTTGTTTTTTCCTTCCTTTTCCCTAAGAATCGGAGAGGAAGTTGTACATATATGCAGTGTATGCTTTTAGTTTTCTCGAATGGTGGAAGTTATACATTTTGGTTTTCTTGCTAGGTTTTTAAATCATTTATGAAAAAGTATGGATCCTTTTCTATCTTGCTTTCATTTTTTCTTATGAACTGAGTTCAAGGTTAGAAGAAACTCTTGGTCTTTTTGGTCTGTTTTGGTTGACAATCTGTTTTGTTTTTGAGATTAAATGGAGAAAAAAAAAGGGTAGAATTTTAAATATCTAAACTTTACTTTACATAAACTTATTGATAATAAATAATGTGACTGATGCAAGTGATTTTATTACTCAATTATATCTAAGTTTAGCCACAAGGTGGTGGAGTAGGATACAGCAAATGAAGAAAAGTCCTTAAAAAGCTTGTGGTTTAATTTTTTTTTAATCGTGATTATCTTGATGCTTGGAATTGAACATATCTATTATTGATTACTTTTTAAAACAAGTTTAAAGTAGTTACATGTTTTATTTTTATTTTTGAATTATTATTCATTTTTGGCCTAAATCATCTAAAAAGAATGTTAGCCCCAATATTATTTAGAAATAGTATTGTTGGATTCTAGTATAAATTGTAATTTTAGTCACTTTAGTCTGGACTTTAGAAGCTCAAAAAAATAGTTCGAACCCAAAATGATTCGAATGTTGACTCGGGCCAAACCAAACCTTAGTATTAGTAATCTAAACAAGGTTTAGGTCGGGCTTTTAAAATCCCGACCCCAAATTGGAAATTTGCCAAATCTCCTCATCATCAAGCTCCAGTAATCATTCTTAATTTTTATCTCCCTTTACCAACAGCAGTAGCACCATCATTCTTTTATACATCATCACCTTATTGGGAAAACTTGTGCACTAGTGTCACATATGTAGCTTTGATTTTGTCAACTGACTTAGGATGATAATAGATATATCTTCCATATTATTTAGCAAATATATATGTTGCCTAATTATGGCACTTTAATTTATAATATTATTATACAGTTCAAATTTTAAGCTATGTATTGATTTATGAGTTTCTAATTATGGCATTTTATTTTCATTGTTTAAATCTTAACAAATTAATGCACTTATATAGCTTAAATAATTAATTGACAAACTGGAAGACTTAGTACCAACCTTAAACTTCATTCACCTACTTCAATGCCAACTTATATAACTGAAATAACCCTAACGATTTTAAGTGACATAATTAGGCATTAGTTTTACTGTATAATGCTCCAATTGATATTACATCATCGATCCTACAACTACCTAGGTACCTAGCCATTCACCAATAGAATCTGCATATTGAGATGATGTCTTCTAAAGGAATGATGGTTTTCTTTTTCATTAGTATGCTTTTAGCGAGCTCATCACTTCTGGCGAGAGTCGCAGAGCCAAAAGTGATCGGATATCCACGTAATGAAGGAGGTGATAAACCTGCGAAATGCGACCCAAAGAATCCTAACTCATGTAAACCTCTGCCAAGTAATAGATATGGAAGAGGTTGCAGCCAAGTCAATCAATGTCGTGGACCTCCCCATGCAGTTACTCTTGGTGCAGGCAGAAAATTAAAAGAATGATATATCAGAGCTTCTTCAAGACCAATACTTATATATACGTTTATATAAAATGAAATAAGTAGAAGTACGTACGTGCCGTAATTGTACTGGAGATCATAGGTTGTACCTTTAGTAATAGATATCCACCTTTATTACTACTATATATATTGCTTAAACTTATTTTCTCATTAATTTTGAAGCAATCTAATTTTCTTATATATATGTATATATATGTCCTCTAAAATGTGTATATATATATATATGTATACACACACATGTTTGATTTTGTTATTGAATAAAATTATATGATGAATCTATGATTTAAAATTGTTGGATGTATTTTAATTACTTGGACAATTACTAATTAATGGTTTTTGAAAGAGAGATGTATACAACTAAGTGATCACTATATTCCACAAATTATTGAGGTTTGGAAAATAAAAGACAAAATCAAAATTATTGTAAACAATATTAATTAGGATTTCTGACTTTTTGTTTTTATTTTTTGCCTGTTTGTTTATGGTTGCAAGGCCAAATTAAACTCATGATCAGTTGGCGTTAATTTCTTCTTCTTGGCTCTTCCAATTTTCACTCTCGATCATAATTTAACAACTTGATAATCTTAACTATCTTAATTATTCTGTTCCTGATATTCAAACATTATTTAATTATCTAAAAGTTTTTGAAAATTAAGCAACTCTTTAATAAAATGAACTAATTATACAATTTGCTTATAGGAAAAATCCGATTAATTCATTTCAATAATAACTATACAATAAGTATCGCGTACGTTTAGTAATATTTCATAGCAGCATTTTTTATTGTAAAGTTATTAGATGTGAAAATAAGGTAGCATTTTTTGAAAAATGTTATATTTAAATATTCAACTAGTAATAATATTTTTTATTTTATTTCATTTTTTATTTAATTAGTAGTATATTATAAATTCTATTTATAGTACTAAATGTTAAAATATCTTAAAAAATTTTAAAATTAGAATAATTTTGATAACACTAAACAAAAGTTACAAAAGAAAATAAAACTTTAATTTGATTAAATATCACATTATTCTAGCAAATTTTCAAAAATTGCTATGATTAGCTTTAGCATAATATTTATTTTTCTATATTACATTTTATATCTACTTAATAAATATTGATAAATGTTATATAATGTTAAAAAATATATAATATATGCTATAACTTAAAGTTTGTAACTCCCAAGTGTAGGTTGTTTCAAGTAATACAATTCGGAAGTCTAAGTGTCGATTTACAGGAAATACGTTATACAAGATCCAAAAGTCCAATATTTAACTGTTATAAGTCCAAATATGATAGAAGTAGAATGAATTTATTAATTATTAAATGTAAATTTAATAATATTGCCTATTAGGGCATTAGGGATTCATTTTGTTGATAATTATAGAAACATTCTTTAATCATTTTTTTTTACTCAACTAAGAATCACTCAAGAGATTATCTTAATTGGAAGATAAATACATTAAATACATCGCAATACCTTTTTGTAGAAAAGGTAGTAAAATAGAAGAATAATCATTCAATTTATTTGTGAAAACTATAACATACCTTGTTCTTGATTTGTACAAAATGTCCAAGCATTCAGTGTACCTTTTACTAACAATAAATCAAACTTCTGAACAAATCAAAACACTTTTGAGAAATAGAATTCACTCAATTGAAAAGATTTTGCATTGAAACACAACTTAGAATGATTGAAGAACAATACTATAAAATCAACAAAATTTCACCCTCAACCTTAATTATAAATTTAGAAACACATTAAATGAAACCAAAATTACACAAAGGGAGAATAATAAAAAAAATAAGAAGAAGGATGTCCTAAACAACTTCTACCGCTATCTTATATAGGCAAAACAAGATATATTTCACATGTGTGAACACAAGTTGTAAACCTTCAACTTAATCATGCTCTTGGTGATTTTAGCACATTTTGGACCGTGGAATGCATTGAATTTGTTGATTCTATCGTCTTCAAAGTTGTAGGCGCCTTCATTAGCTATCCATTAGTCCAAATTTCGACCAAATTGATTATGTAAAACAAGAGTTATGTTAAAAATGAGAAAAGGTGTTCAATTTGGATTTCTCCACCGGTCATCTAGAATGAAGGCTATTTTTGACAGGCAACAACTTCGAATTTGGACATCTTTAAAACATACATATTGTACATTTATCTGTAATCTTTCCAAAAATGCCAACCGCATGTAAGGAGATACGGCTCAAATACAAAACCGTGGTGGGCTGGACCTAAGCTGTGGTTTGAGTTCTATTGAAGCTCGAGTTTGACCTAATAGATGCATGAACTGGTTTGATCTCTGCTCTACACTTTTGTGAAGGAATGAGTCCACATATTTACAGTCCAAGAATCGTATCAAATGATATTTTTTAATAAAAGATATGCTCATAATACGAAACCTGTGCAAACCAATAGTTAAGTCAAGTTCTTGTTTTGGAATACAGTCTGAAAGAAAATGCTTAATTTTGGGAAAATTAATAATATTCTTAAGTGTAGAATATAATATTTCTCTTGATAATCCTACACTTTTAAACATGTATCAATATACTTAAAAATAAATTTAGTAACACGAAATAAAACTTACAAAATATCAAAATTTATCGCCAAAACATAGAAAAATATTTTATTTTCAAATAATAATAAATAAGTCCCTAATATTGAGATATTATGATAGGTCACACCAAATACTAAAGTATCTGGTGAAGGGGCTTCAGGTATGAATTGGGAAGGTTCATATAAAGTAATTATAGTTGTGACACTAGAAGTTTATATGTTACAGTAACCGAATGGAAGACCCATCGAATTTAGAGATGCTGAAGAAATATTTTCCTTGAAGATTCACAAAATTGTTGTTCAAAGAGATCTGAACATGATTCAGATCATACAATAATTGTTCTATTTTTGTCATCAAGATTGTACAAATTGTTGTAAAAAGACCTAACCACAGTTTACGCCATACAACAATATCTAATAAATCAATAAATTTTGTTTTATTCAAAAAGTTGTGAAACAAAACCTGACTACAGTCCCGGCCATATACTAATTATCATTAACTAATTTTCTTCTAATTAGGAATCACAAAAGAAGACCTAAGAACAATTCAAGCCATAAAACATCCTGGTTTGCAATTTTGGTTTACGTTTCAAATTGAATGATTTATGTATTAAAGAGAAAGAAAAACCTAGGAATTTCCTTAAGAAGTTCTTTGATCGAGCTAGGATGAGTCAATTTGATTTTAGCTTTGATTTTATAGTAGTTTTTTTTAGAAAATAGAAGAGATCGAGAATTCTGATCATAAATAATAAAAGAATATATATATAAATATATTATCCATTACAAATTGTTCAAGTTCTTAATAAAATACAAACAAGGGCAAAGTTGTGCTTATTTGGGAGAAGGCACTCAAGTGGTGTCGAAGGTTGAACCTTTGTTAGTTGGCTTCTTGACGAATAGGTCGAGGCACTCCACCTTATCAAATAAACAACCCAGATCAAGATCTTTGTGTTTCTTCTAAAAGATTTTGCAAGCTAACTCCAAAGCTTCTTCGGCAGAATCTTTACATTGTTGCTCAACTTCTGCTCTGGTAAGGGCCATCTCATCTTCTAGACTTTTGTTGGAGTGTGCTAGCTCAATTGCTCGGGTTCCCAATTGCGACACCTAAGCCTCAAGATGTGCAACCTTGCTTACCAGCATGTTACAATTGTTGGCTCATGGTACCAAGTTTGTCAATATTTTATTTTTACACTTAGGTTAGTTCCATAGTGGTTCTGACCCCCTAAAAGCATGAAAGTAAGTTTGAATTTTACACAAAAAGTAAGGGATATGATCGCGATTATACTAACCGCAAGTGCACGGGTCGTATCAAGTAATAAAGTGATAAGAAAAGATATCGTCCCACGAGGATTGATATTCAAATTAACTACTAAGTACTATAGTTTGAAAGGCCAATTTTATCTAAGCAAATCTAATCGATTAATTGTAATGGACAATAAACTAAAACACAAATATTAATAAATATGGAACAGGAATTGAGTTTAAGAATTTATAAAAGATGAAAGATGCAAGGATGAATTACCTAGGGTCTTGATTTTACTTATCAATCACATGTTTCTCCTAATTGGCCATTACTAATGCGTTTTGGTCCAATTCACTAATTACAAGATTTGAGTCAACCTTAACACCTCTCCCGAGCGTAAGTCAATGTTTTACACACAATGATTCAAGTTAATATCCCTATCTAACCCGAATAATTATACGCTCATTATGCATTACTTGTTATTTAACGCTTAGAACCCAATTCACCTCCCGGTTTATTAAAATCCTGATCGTTAACTTGATTATCTAGATGTCGATTACCTCCCAGTCTTACAACTATCTAGATTGTGTTTACTTAGTCTGACAAAAAAATTAATCTTTCCCAAAACTTAATTCATCCATCTCTAATTTAACCAATTCATTAAGTAATTAACAAATAAGAACATTAAGCAAGATAAACACAAGTGAATCAAACCATAACAACATTAATAACATGCCAATTAATTAAAACATAGTTTAAACAAGATCCATCAAGACCTTAGATTAGGAAAACTAGCCAACCATCACAATTAACAACATAACAATCAACATGTATTCCATAATCATAAGTTCAACAATTAAAGTTCAAATGAAATACAAAATAAGAGTTTAAGAGTTCAGGAAAACTAGACTAGAGATCCAAGGTTCAATGATCCCCCTTCAAGTCCTCTTCCAAGGGCTCCAACTTGAATTCACTTCTCTTTGTAGGATCTTCACTTGTTCTTCCTCTTTCTCACTCAAAAACCTCTCAATTTCTATTCTAGCTTGCCTCCTCTTAGTGGCTATCATCCTAAAAACATATAAACCTAAAAGATACCCAAATCAGGCCATTGGGTGATAATCTTAAGGCCAAAATTCATCCAAACACGTTCAGGGGGCGTTGGAGTGCCCAAAATCCGCGCTGGAGCGCCATGGGACAGAATGGGTGGCGCGGCTGTGCCATCCTCGCGGCCAAAATAAGATTGGCGCGATCGCATCATCCCCTCTAGCTTTGATTTCCTTGCAATTTAGACCCTTCAGCTCTGCATTTTAGTCCCTATTTCCTTCGCAATTTTTTCGACATTGCTTTCTTGAGTCGATTTCATCTTCAATGCCTGTTTGCTATCTTTTCTATGCAAAACATTAAAATTCATCAAATATTAACTAAACTTGAGGATTTAAAAATAATTCAAGTCTCCAAATGCCCGATAAATGCGTATTCTACGTACTTATCAAATACCCTTAAACTTGAATGTTTGCTTGTTCTCAAGCAAAATGAAACAATAACGAAACAATAACAAACAAACACAACTAAATAAAAGAACTTAACTAAAGAACTACGAAGAAACAAAAGAGACTCATGAGCATATTCTCAATCAAATCAAACTTTAGCCCAATAGATCAAGCAATTACTTAAATTAATGAAACTTTCAAAATGTTGGCAATTCATCTAAAATAAATAAATCAATTTGAATACCAAAGACCACTCTACTTAAAGATTCCTTGTGCAAGTGTGTGAGTTGCCACTTATACTTAATCATTTTCAACTCGAATGAGTTTATATAAACAAATAAACTTGTTAGAACTTCTAAGGGAATTCCATAGACTTGAATTTCATGTCACTCTTCACTTATGTAATAGGGCACCACATCAAGGATCCTTAAGGCTTTATTAGGCTAGAAATGATAAGTTATGTTTAGGGTGGAAAAAAGATACGTAAGTGAGATTTAAACACCCTAAATACAAAAACCATCTTAGAACTTTTCCTTCAATCCTTCACAACTCTCTTTGCTTTGCTTTCTTTTTTTTTTTTCACAATTTAGCCTCATTCTACTGGTTACTTGGTAAAGTTTGGCTTGAACTTTTATTTCTCTCCCCTCGCTCTACCTTTTTATGTGAGTTCTCTATGCTTGCCTAGGCATGAGACCCAGTTACTCAGTAAGAGTTTGGCTTGAGCATTCTTTTTTTTTTTTTCCATACACTCCACCCTTCCTCCCTTATATAAACAAACATCAGAAAAATAAAAAAAAAACTTAGGGTGTTTAAATGAAAGGATACTAAACTTAATTCTAAAGTCAAATCAACAAAGAGTGATAACAAAAGAAATGGATCAAAGATGGCCTAAATCATTTCCTTAATGAAGCATCCCTTAGAATTTCGCCTCAAGTGACAATAAAAAAAAGTTTTGGAATTCAGTGAAGTCTTAGAAGTTTATTTAGTTCACATTAACCTTCTCTAAGTTTCTAAACCATCAAGTACTCATAGCATTAACGATTAAATCTTAGGAAATGATCAAGTAGAATGGATTTGGAAAAAGGCTAAGCATATAAATTAGGCCAACATTTATCATTTTCCAAATTTTAAGCACTCTCAATCAAAATTATATCATTGGTTTTCATTAGAAGTGACAAAAGAGAGCTCACAAGACACTTAAAAATAACCCAAAAGATAAAAGACGATTGCATGCATATAATACTAAAAGGAGAAAAAGAAACTTAAAGAAAACAAACACACAAAATCAAACAAAAGCACTAACTTGCATGCAAGAACAAGAACTACGAAAACATGAAAAAAAATTTGAGACCAAACTGTGTGTGAGGTGGCTTAAGCAAAAATTTTGATCAACAAGATATACCAAACACTTCCACAAATATTCCACAAACATTCCTAATCATTCCACAAGGTTTCTCCCCCAAACATAATGTAAACAGTGTCTTCAATGTTTGTATTGAAATAAAGAGCAAGGAAAAGAAATCATACCTGAGAGGGAGATGTGAGATCTCACCTCTTAATCGTCGATATCATCATTGTTCGCTTGTGGACGTGGATGGGATGCATTGTGGTCGGTTGGTTGATTCGGGTAGGGTGGAATTTGAGGGAGGCCCGAATTGGCTTGATGATGCTGAAAATATGCTCCAAGTGTGGTGTTGAGATCTAATAAATACTTATTCATATTTAGTTGCTCTTGTCAAATTTCTCGGATTTCTCGACTATTTTGAAAAATGTCTTGTTGCAAAGTAGCGAGAGTTGACTGTGTATGCTCTTCCTTGGCGAAAAAAGATGAACTGACAATGTCATGATTGGAGAAAGAGTGTCGTGGTGGTCTTCGTTGAACCCGATACTCCATGCGTTGAAGGCATGCATGGAGCGGTGGGTAATAATTAGGTGCAACGATTTTGGTATCAGTTTTCCAAAGACGAGGTAAAGGTTTGGGTGGTGGTGGTATGTTCTTCTCAATATGCACATGAAATCCCAAACCCAAACTTATGGAATCCCCTCTAGCCTAACATAGAAATTTGGAAATACAAAGGCGGTTGATGGCGGAATTCGGATCAATTCTATGCTCCATGTCACTCATATGTACCCAGGCTTTCAAACATAGATCAATGATGAGGCATGGGTGTGTGTGCCCACCGGTTGTCTTCGCTTCAATTGTCTTGAGCAAATTGGCATGAATTACTCGGCCAATATCAATTTGGATTTCAGAGCAAATAGCATACAACAGTGCAGCCCTTGGAGCTGTTACTTCATGATGATGAGAAGTAGGCATTAAGTTTGAACAAATGAATTTATACCATGCTTTGCCAGATTTGTTCAATGTGTTTTCAGGAAAGAAACGAGCTTCTTGCTTCTTACCACGGCCTGTCACCTATTTTGTCCCTAGAATCCATAATTCTTCCATAATCATGTAATAATTTTGGGTGTCTTTGCTGAGCTCATATATAAATGTTTATCCTCAGCGATAGAAGATAAACTGTAGTGACTATTAATAGCTTGAGGACTTAAAGAGATTCTTTCTCACAGACAAACACAATATCATTCTCCTCATAATGGAAGCATTAGCATAAAATTCTCTTACCAAAGAAACTACCGCTTTAGGTGAAAAATCAGTGAGTTGTTCCCAATTTCTATCATGAATGAATTATAAGATCTTTCTATGATTGAAGTTCGGTTTCAAAGCCCTTTCTCTTACCATCGCCTTTTCGACTTCCACAAATCTTTCATATTTCTTGGCAGCTTCAAAGGAAATGAATTTCTTATGATCAAAGTTTGTTGAAGATCTTGAAGAGCTACCCTTCTTTAGAGCCATAAGTATAAGACAAGGTGTCTCTTGGATATTTCGTCAAACACCTTGTGGCCGTACTTATTTGAAACTTCGTCTACCACTGAAAACTCTTAAAACACTAACTTGCAGCTCCCCCTACTCCCTAAGTGGTTAGTTCGAAAGAAAATGTCAATAATTCACCAAAGGTATCACTTGAGCATTTTGTCAAACATAATGTGGCCAAATTAATGGGCTCATCCAATGGGGAAATGTGAAACCTCCTGTAACTTCTCACTCAACCCAAATACAAGTGTAAACAAGTCCAACACTTCAAATGGTCAATTAAAATCTCTCAAACTTCACATAATCCAAAGATCAAAGCAAATCCAAATGTTATCTCCCGTAACCCAATCAATAGTGCAAAACTAAGAAAAAATGGGAAGAAGAAGTTTGACATACTTGAGTGTAGCTTGAAGTTTATGAAATGGAAGGAATGTTGATAATTGGGGTGATGAAATGGAATGAAAGGGTAGAGCATAAATTTTGTGGATGGTTTGTTCAAATAAGTGGTAAGGAGAGAAAAAGAAAGCAAAGGCATAAAAGGTTAAGTGAGAGGGAAAGGGCCAACACGAGGGGTGGGCTGGGGCTGGGCACGCTGGAAGCGCGCACGCAGGGCGTTGGCATGCGCTTGTGTTGCACGGCCAGACCCTGCACCTGAAAAGAAACAAGAGGGGGTGGGGGGGCATGCTGGGGCGTGTGCGCACAAGGCGCGCAAGGAGGGTGTTGGCGCATACCTGTGTTGTGCGGCCGCTCCCTGCTCGCGAAAAAAAAGACAAGGGGTGGGGGCATGCTGGGGCGTGTGTGCATAAGGCGCTCAAGCAGGGTGCTGGCGCGTACCTGTGTTACGCGAAAAAGAAGACAAAGGGTGTGGCCATGCTGGGGCTTGTGAGTGCAAGGCGCGCAAGTAGGGCATTGGCGTGCAAGCAGGGCGCTAGCATGCGCTCGGGTTTCACAGTCGTGCCCTGCGCGCGAAAAAGAAGACAAAGGGGGCATGTTGGGGCGTGTGCGCTCAAGCAGGGCACTGGTGCGCCCCTGTGTTGCGCGGCCGCTCCTTGTACGCAAAAAGGAGAAACAAAGGGGACTGTTTTGCTAGACTGGACTGATATGATTTATCTGATCAACAATTTGCCTGAACACATCTACACACAAGAAAATATGTGAAAACATTAAACATTAAACAGAACAAAATAAAATAAAGTAATAAAATAATATGAATTGAAAATAAAACTCAAAGTATAAAAGGCTTGGGTTGCCTCCCAAGTAGTGCTTGATTTAATGTTCCTAGCTGGACTCAGGCACAAGTTGATCAAGCAGGTACTTGGAGTGAAATGCTAGAAATTTGTCGATCTTTGTTACCAAAGTAATGCCTAAGTCTTTGGCCATTGACTCGAAACAGCAGCCCTTCATTTCCTTGTAGTTCAATTGTGCCTTGACCACCTTGATCTTAACTTTTTCGGAAAGAGTTTCATTCTAGAATTAAACAAAAGCACTTTCTCACCCTCCTTGAACTCTCATCTCACAATTCTATCGTTATGCCATTTCATAATCTTTTCCTTGTATATTCGAGAATTCTCAATAGCATCGTTCCTAAACTCTTCCATCTCATTCAATTGAAGTAATCACTTTTCACTTGATGCTTTTATGTCAAAATTTAAAGCTTTCACAGCCCAACAAGCTTTGTTTTCGAGTTCGATTGGAAGGTAGCATGCTTTTCCAAATACTAATTTATAAAGGGACATGCCAATGAGAGTTTTAAATGCCGTGCAGTAAGCTCAAAGTGCATCATCTAGCTTCCTTGACCCGTGAACTGTTCACTGTCTTCTCAAGGATCATTTTTACTTCTTTGTTCGAGATTTCAACTTGCCCATTTGCTTCAGGATGATATGGAGTTGTAATCCGATGCTTGACACACTATTTTCTCAAAAGAGCTTCAAATTGACGATTGCAAAAATGCTTTCCACCATTACTAATAATTGCACGGGGAATTCCAAAACGAGTAAAAATATACTTATGCAAGAAGTGGGTGACAACTTTGGCATCATTTGTTTGACATGCTATAGCTTCGACCTATTTTGAAACATAATCCATAGCTAATAATATGTAGTGATTGGAGAAAAATGACGAAAATGGTCCCATGAAATCTATTCCCCAAACATCAAAGAGTTCTACCATGAAATATTTTCGATTCTTTGACAACGATCGCAAGTGACAGTGAATGCATAGGCATCCTTAAATAGCGTTGGCCAAAAGAATCCTGATTGAAATACCTTCGTAGCTGTCTTTGTTGCACTAAAATGTTCTCTATATTCTGAAGAATGACAATGCTTTAAAATATTTAACATTTCATCTTCCGGAACACATCTCCTAACGATTTGATCTGGACTTCTCTTGAATAGCAATGGATATTCCCATAAGAATGATTTCACATCATGCATAAACTTCTTCTTTTGATGGAATGAAAGATCTAGTGGTAGTACCCCACAAGCTAAGTAATTCATGTAATCCACATACTAAGGATGTTTAGATTCCATTGCATATAACTGCTCATCAGGAAATGTTTCAAGGACTTGGGAGTTTGCAGGTTTTTCTTTTGTTTCCAATCTTAAAAGATGATCCGTTATTGAATTCTCACTGCCCTTCTTATCCCTTATCTCAATATCAAACTCTTGAAGCAATAAAATCCATCGAATGAGCTGAGGTTTTGCATCTTTCTTTGTAAACAAATGACGAATAGCAGTATGGTCAGTGAACACTACTACCTTGGAACCAATAATATATGGCCAAAATTTATCAAACGCGAACACTATAGCAAGCATCTCTTTCTCAGTTGTTGTGTAATTTTGTTGAGCACTGTCAAAAGTCTGGCTTGCATAATATATAGCTCGAAATGTCCTATCTCTTCTTTGTCCTAATACCGCGCCAAGATCATAGTCACTATCATCACACATGATTTCAAAATGTTGACTCCAATTCGGAGCTACCACTATTGGGGCTTCTATTAACTTTGTCTTGATCAATCTGAAAGCCTGCAAACAAGCATCATCAAAATCAAACACAACATCTTTTTCAAGCAAACTACACAAGGGTTTAACAATTTTAGAGAAATCCTTAATAAATCTTCTATAGAAACTCGCATGTCCAAGAAAACTCTGTATTCCTTTGATGTTCCTGGGTGGTGGGAGCTTTTCAATTACTGCGATCTTGGCATGGTCGACTTCTATTCCTTTTGCTGAGATTCTATGCCTGAGAACAATTCCTTCTTGCACCATGAAGTAGCAATTTTCTCAATTGAGTACTAAGTTTGTCTCTTCACACTTGTGCAAAACTAGAGAAAGATTGTGAAGACACAGATCAAATGATGAACCAAAAACGAAAAAGTCATCCATAAATATCTCCATTATCTCCTCTACCATGTCTGCAAAAATTGCCATCATACACCTTTGAAAAGTGGCAGGAGCATTGTACAAACCAATTGGCATTCGCCATAATGCGAATGTACGTATGGGCATGTAAAGGTAGTCTTCTCTTGGTCTTCAGGAGCTATAGGGATCTGATTATAATCGGAATATCCATTAAGAAAACAATAATATTGATATCCTGCCAACCTATCCAACATTTGATCAATGAATGGGAGTGGAAAATCGTTTTTCCTTGTTGCTTTGTTGAGTTTCCGATAATCAATACAAACACGCCATCATATCATTGTTCTTGTATAAATTAACTCATTGTCATTATTCTTCACAATTGTCATACCACCTTTTTTAGGTACAACTTGAACTAGACTTACCCACAAGCTATCCGAAATGGCGTAAATGATCCCAACGGTTAACAACTTAAATACTTTAGCCCGTACTACTTCCTTCATTGTAGGATTTAGCCTACGTTGATGCTCAATGGTGGGTTTGAAGTTTTCTTCCATCAAAATTTTATGCATGCAAAAGGCCGGCCTTATATGTTTAATATCTGCAATGGACCACCTAAGAGTAGACTTGTGTTGTTTTAAGCCTTCGACCAATTTTGCTTCTTCATCTAGTGTTAAGGATGCCGAAATAATTATCGAAAATGTTGTATTTTCTCCCAAAAAAGCGTATTAAAGGTGTTGTGGCAATTCCTTAAGCACCAACCTATTATGAGAGAACTCAGTAGTATTCTTAAACTTCACTCCTTCATTTTTCAAATCACCTCCAATAAAAGTGTCACTACCATCATCAACAATTGGTAAGGCTTCTAATGCACAGACTTCATCAATCAAATCTTCACATTCAACATCATGATTATCAAGATTGAAGTCAGAACCGCTTCACTCTTCAACATAGACTTCACAAGACATTTTCCCAACGGATCTAAAGGCATCACATCACAAAGCATATCCTTAATACATTATGAAATTAAATCAATTTGGTTGCAAGAATGAGTCTCATTTGGATATTGCAAAGTGTTGTAAATGTTAAATTTTACCTCTTCTTTGTTGACTCATAAGGTGAGCTTTCCGTTATGCACATCAATCAATGTCTTACCAGTAGCCAAGAATGGTCTTCCTAGAATGATAGGAACTTCGCGATCCTCCTCCATATCCAAAACCACAGAGTGGCTAAGTCAGGTCTTGGTCCTTAAGTAGTTGCACAAGTTAAAATTTAGTTTGTTAATCGTTTCTTATCTAACACAAGCAAAAACGTTTGCGTGATGGCCAACCACATTTAATACACTTATGAAGATTTTATTTAAATGCATAAGGCATATGACCATGTATATTCAACTCAACTAGTGACGATTGGCACCAATCTTTACTCATGCAAAACCACCTATCTTCCTAATCCTTGTTCCATGTAGGATTCCCAGTGACTATCTTAGGTGTGTGGGTGCAGGTTTGAAGATAGTAAAATTTGGGGTATTTTTTTGGTACCTTTTTGAACAAAAATAAATTTTAAACTTCCCCAATAATTAGTGGGCTTTGTTTAGCCAGAACCCTAATCATATATAACCCAGATATAATCCTTGAATCATTCATGTTTAATTGATAAGGGGAATTCCAAAGCTGTGAAAAAAGGAAGGAAAATATGGCTAAAGTAATAACCTAGCTCTAAGGAGAAAGTGTTATTTGTTGAAGGCTATTTGGTGACTGGTGAATTCATTACATTCAGAAACTTTAAGGGTTATTGAAGGTATACCAACAACTGGAGTAGGAAAGTTAGAGTCGAAAAGAGGATTTCTCGAGAATTTGGTACAATGTCCTAAAACTCCTAAGGTCAGCTTCAGGATAGTGGAGAGAAACTTATCAGCATCGAAGGGATTGTTCGTTTTGGTCAAATCTAAAGGGTATTCGATTATAGGGCTTTAACTGCTTCTTTATGTTCATCCCCTAAATCCTCTAAATCCTCTCCGTCCTTATCATCATTGCCACTTTCATTTCAATTATTTTCCATACTTTCAATTGGAAGTGCTTCTAGCACATTTCTTACTAGTATTATTTTCAAATTATGGGATTTAGAAATTTGGTTTAAAGAGGTGGAGCGTTCAAATTCTTGAGTTACTATATCCACGAGGTCTTGAAGATTTTAGAGAACTTGATAATCTCCCACGCCAGTTCTGTCATGGTCTATCTCTCCCTGCATATGGTCAGAAGAACTATCAAATAACATCACAACCTCGGGTTCCTTTCAAAATAAATCGAGGGCATTGGATCTAGGGTTTAAGATAGTCAAGGTTCCGTAAGCTTTTGATCTAATATGGCTAAAGATTAGGCTTTCCTTAAGGGATTAATTCAATGTTCTTTAATAAGTTCAGCCCTAACTCTACAAGAAAGATGTTTCTAGGCTTCATAATCGGTTTCAGATGAACTTGTTGAAAAGGTGTCAAAATCACTCCCTTAGTTACTAGGCACATCTCTTGCATCAAATCACTTAGATCTCGCCATCATCTCTTACAACTACATCTGTAATTGGTCAGTTCTATTAAAAAACAACATTACATTTATCTAAAAGTGTAACCCCTAAAGCGTAAGTCTCAATTAGGTTAGATTCAATAAATAGAAGACCTATCCCATGAAAATCATTTCTTCTCCCAAATGCTATAACCATTTCATTCTTGATTGGCCAAGGGAAATTATTCTTATTTAGCCAAGGAAAAACCCATGGTACCAATTTTTTCAAGATTTTATTTTTACACCTAGGTTAGTTCCATAGTGGTTCTAACCCCCTAAAGTATGAAATAAGTTTGAATTTTACACGAAAAGGAAGGGATAGTCCAAGATAAAAAGATAGCACAACCAACATCAACATAGCATATCCTATTTTGGCAACATTAAAGAAAATATCCATGCGAAAGCAAACTGAGAAAGGAAATGACTTATTAGTAAGACGTTCTTGTTGATAAACAAAAAAAAGCGTTGGAAGTTTAATGGAGATTGTTCATGGGGAGTGAGAAAAAACTTCCGAATAGCAGAAAGTTTGAGTCTAAAAGTTTGCAGAAGGTGCGAGAAGGTAAAGTGAAAAAGAAGGCGAAACCCAAGCTTTTATACCCGTTTTTCACCGTGCCTTGTTTTTTATTGCAACGAAGATGGATGGTCTTGAAAGTGCCAAGACATCCTCTGCTAAAACTGAGAAAGGAAATGACTTATCGTGATGATTTCACATGAAGAAGACAAAGACTGCATTTGTGTAGTTATATGGACCATACATATACAGCATAACTTTTAAAATTTGTTTTTCCCTTCCTTTTTCCCTAAGAATCGGAGAGGAAGTTGGACATATGTGCAATATATGCTTTTAGTTTTCTAGAATGGTGGACGTTATACATTTTGGTTTTCTTACTAGGTTTTTAAAGCATTTATCAAAAGTGTGGATCTTTTTCTGTCATGCTTTCGTTTTTTCTTATGAACCGAGTTCAAGGTTAAAAGAAACTCTTGGTCTTTTTGCTCTACTTTGGTTGACAATCTGTTTTGTTTTTGAGATTAAATGGAGAAAAAAAAAGAATTTAGAATTTTAAATATATAAACTTCACTTTACATAAACCTATTGGCAATAAATAATTTTATTGATGCAAGTGATTTTATTACTCAATTATATCTAAGTTTAGTCACAAGGTGGTGGAGTAGGATACAACAAATGAAGAAAAGTCCAAAAAAGCTCGTGGTTTACTTTTTTTTTTTTTAATTGTGATTATCTTGATGCTTGGAATTGAACATATTTATTATTATTGATTACTTTTTAAAACAAGTTTAAAGTAGTTGCACGTTTTATTTATATTTTTGAATTATTATTTATTTTTGGCCTAAATCATCTAAAAAGAATGTTAGCCCCAATATTATTTAAAAATAGTATTGTTGGATTCTAGTATAAATTGTAATTTTAGACACTTTAGTCTGGACTTTAAAAGCTCGAAAAAATAATTCGAACCCAAAACGATTCAAATTTTGAGCCGGGCCAAACCAAACCTGAGTATTAGTAATCTAAATAAGGTTCAGGTCGGGCTTTTAAAATCCCGACCCCAAATCGCAAATTTGCCAATCCTCGTCATCATCAAGCTCTATTAATCATTCTTAATTTTGATCTCCTTTTACAAACAACAGTAGCACCGCTATTCTTTTAGACATCATTACCTTATTAAGAAAACTTGTGCACTACTGTCATATATGTAGCTTTGATTTTATCATCTGACTTAGGATGATAATAGATATGTCTTTTATATTATTATTTATCAAATATATATGCTGCCTAATTATGGCACTTCAATTTATAATATTGTTAGACAGTTCAAAGTTTAAGCTATGTATTGATTTTTTGAGTTTCTAATTATGGCACTTTATATTGGTTGTTTCAGTCTTAACAAATTAATGCATATATATGCCTGAAATAATTAATTGAGAAACTGGAAGACTTAGTACCAACCTTAAACTTCATTCACGAACTTCAATGTCAGCTTATATAACTGAAACAACCCTAACGATTTTAAGTGACATAATTAGGCATTAGTTTTGCTATCTAATTCTCCAATTAATATTACATCTTATATATATCATCGATCCTACAGCTACCTAGGTACCTAGCAATTCACCAATAGAATCTGCATATTAAGATGATGTCTTCCAAAGGAATGATGGATTTCTTCTTCATTAGTATGCTCTTAGCGAGCTCATCACTTTTGGCGAGAGTTACAGAGGCAAAAGTGATCGGATATCCACCTTTTAAAGGAGGAGATAAACCTGCGAAATGCGACCCAAAGAAACCTAACTCTTGTAAACCTCCGCCGAGTAATAGATACGGAAGAGGTTGCAGCCAAGTCAATCAATGTCGTGGACCTCCCCATGCAGCTGCTCTTGGTGCAGGCAGAAAATTAAAAGAATGATATATCAGAGCTTCTTCAAGACCAATACTTATATATACGTATATATAAAATGAAATAAGTAGAAGTACGTACGTGTTGCAATTGTGCTAGAGATTGTGGGTTGTACCTCTAGTAATAAAGATCCACCTCTGTTACTACTATATATATTGCTTAAATTTGTTTTCTCTTTAATTTTGAAGCAATCTAACTTTCTTATATATATGTATATAAATGTCCTCTAAAATGTCTATATATATATATATATATAAACACATGTTTGATTTTGTTATTGAATAAAATTATATGATGTATCTATGATTTAAAATTGTTGGATGTATTTTAATTATTTGGACAATTACTAACTAATGGTTTTTGAAAGAGAGATGTATACAACTAAGTGATCACTATATGGATCTATATATTCCACAAATTATTGAGGTTTGGAAAATAAAAGACAAAATTAAAATTATTGTAAACAATTTTAATTGGGATTTCTAACTTTTTATTTTTATTTTTTGCCCGTTTGTTTGTGGTTTCAAGGCCAAATTAAACTCATGATCAGTTCGCATTAATTTCTTCTTCTTGGCTCTTCCAATTTTCACTCTCGATCATAATTTAACAACTTGATAATCTTAACTATCTTAATTATTCTATTCCTGATATCCAAAATTAAGTAATTATCTAAAAGTTCTTGAAAATTAAGCAACTCATAAATAAAATGAACTAATTATACAATTTGCTTATGGGGAAAATCCGATTAATTCATTTCAATAATAACTCTACAATAAGTATCACGTACGTTTAGTAATATTTTATAGCAACATTTTTTATTGTAAAATTATTAGATGTGAAAATAAGGTAGCATTTTTTAAAAAATGTTATATTTAAATACTCACCTAGTAATAATATTATTTTATTTTATTTCTTTTTTTATTATTTAGTAGTACATTGTAAATTCTATTTGTAGTACTAAATGTTATAATATCTTAAAAAAGTTTAAAAATTAGAATAATTTTAATAACACTGAAAAAAAGTTACAAAAGAAATTAAAACTTTAATTTGATTAAATACCACATTATTCTAGCAAATTTTCAAAAATTGCTATGATTAGCTTTAGCTTAATATTTATTTTTCTATATTACATTTTATATCTACTTAATAAAGTATTGATAAATATTATATAATGTTAAATAATATATAATATACTTAAAAATAAATTTAGTAACACAGAATAAAAGTTACACAATGTCAAAAATTTATCGCCAGAACATAGAAAAATATTTTATTTTCAAATAATAATAAATAAGTCCCTAATATTTGGTAATATGATAAATAAATATTTTAATTATTTATAACAAATAAGCCTCTGATTGTAACAGGTATATGTCAATGTGAAGCTTAAAAAGCAGCTGAAGTCATCAAGTAATGAATCTATTTATTAAAACTGGAAAAGTTTATGCTTTTGAGTTATTTATCAAAATTTTAGGGATCTAATTATTATTATCCTTTTATTTTGTTTACTTTTCTTCATACATTACTAAAAGACAAAATAGCCCATAAAAACCTTCTAAACCCAATAAAACTTCTAAGCCTCATCTTTCTATTCTTTCCCTCCTTTTTTATTTTTTCGTGGTTACAAAAAATTGTAGTTGAGCGAAAAGTTTCAACCCATGTCTCATATTTTACCTTTATTTTCTTCTTCTCTCTTTTGTTAACAGAATAATGACTTAACAATTTTATTGTGCTAAAAATGACTTAGTAGATATTAATCTTTTTTTGAATTTTAGAGCATCACATTTTTATTTTTGGGCTTCATATAAAAAATGCATCCATTAAGTGAAGGTCTATTACCCATTTAAACCGTATCGCAATGATGACGGGAGCGATGTGGGACTTAGGTCACAACACCAACTCCCCATCGCAATTTTGTTGATAATGTAATGTAAACGACTTCATAGATACTATCCACTTTGTCACTTTATAGCATTACGATTTTGTTCTTGGGCATTAGACCTAAAATGCATCTACTAAATAAATGCCTATTCCCCTTTTAATTTAAATTACACCGTAATGATGCACCTATCACATCCATCACAGTTGGTAAGAGTATTATTTAGATTCAATTTTTTTTTAAAGGAATGAGATAAAATTAGATGTTTAATTTACAAATAATTATATTTTTTCATTTTTTACTGAAATTATTGTTACCACATTATTCAAGAGCCAGAATATTACGCATGTTGAACCAAACATTACTAGTTCAGGTTTCTTAATTGAGAAGGCTCTGAAGAAGTGGTGGCTGAAGGGTTAGTTTTCAATTGATGTCCAAAAGAAATTGTTGAACATATTTCTATTAGCTCTAAAGCTACAAGAGTTTTGATAGATATAGTGAGGCAATATGAATGTATGCACACACACACACACACACACACACACACAGATATATATATATACATATATATATATATATATATATATATATATATATTACTTTTTTGTATGTCTATTGAGTACTTAAAGAGTCA
The DNA here is from genome assembly GCA_028052125.1 of Melia azedarach. Lineage (NCBI taxonomy): Eukaryota > Viridiplantae > Streptophyta > Magnoliopsida > Sapindales > Meliaceae > Melia > Melia azedarach. The sequence continues at coordinate 6,182,927 of CM051404.1, forward strand.
TTATGTATGTATGTATTTATATGTGTATGTAGTCCGACATCCTCGCCTTAAAGCTCACCCACTTAAGGATTTCACTAATATGCCTTTAACCCAAGGCAAGCAACTACAGCATCAAATGGACTTCTTGATGCCACTTAAACCTTACACCAAGAGAACTTTGATCGGGTGCCTCTTCAACCTCTACAACTAAGTGACTTCAGAGTGTCACTCAAATCTCACTCCAAGTATATATTTCCCTCACACTTGAACTCTCAAGAACTACATTGTAGAAGATAGAAAATACTTTTCAAAGAATGATACAATTGAAAGTTAGAATGTATAATGAATTTGATGCTTGATTTGCAAAATGAAAGCTCACATTTTTATAATTCACTTATAAAATAAGTTACCCATGTTTCCCAAACATGTAAAAGTTGTTTCAAATGAATTTAGACTAATATTTATAGTAAAAATAGAAAACTAGCCATTAAGGGTTGAAGTCCGTATATAAGGCATTCTACCTCAAGTCAGTCGACTGGGTTGGCAGGGTCAGTCAACCGGACACTAAAACTATTCACAGGCATTGTTCATAGTTTTAAAAATGTTTCATTTTAGTCCATTGTCAAGTTTCAAAAGATTGCATTTCGGTCCAAAAAAACTTATTGCTATTTTTGATATATGTGTAATACAAGCTTATCGATTACTTCGAGACTTGAATTGTTTTGTAAATCCTCAAGTTCAGTTAATATTTGATGAACTTTAGTGCTTTGTATAGAAAAGATAGCAAACAAGCATTCAAGATGAAATCGGCTTCAGAAAGCAATGTAAAAAAAGTCGCAAAGGAAACAGGGACTAAAACGCAAAGTTGAAGGGACCATTTTGGCCGCAAGTGTGGTGCAGTAGTGCCACGGAGGTGTGCGGCCGCGCCACCCATTATGTCCTATGACGCCCCCTAGACATGCTTGGGCGACTTTTGGCCGTGAAATCATCATCCAATGGCCTAATTTAGGTATCTTTTAGGTTTATATGTTTTTGGGATGATAGCCACCACAACTAAGCATCCAAGAATGAAAAATTTGGCTTTTTGAGTGAGAAAGAGGAAGAATAAAGAAAAGATCCTAGAGAGAGAAGTGAATTGATTCAAGTTGGAGCCATTGAAAGAGGACTTGAATGAGTATCAATGAAGCTTGAATCTCTAGTTTAGTTTCCTAAACTCTTTAACTCTCATTTTGTATTTCATTTGAACTTTAATTGTTGAATTTTATGATTATAGAATACATGTTGATTGTTATGGTTGGCTAGTTTTCTTAATCTAGAGTGTTGATGTATCTTGTCTAAACTATGTTTTAATCAATTGGCATATTATTAATGTTATTATGGCTTGATTTAGTTGTGTTTATCTTGCTTAGTGTTCCAATTTGTTAATTAATTAATAAATTGGTTAAATTGGAGATGGATGAATTAATTTGTTTGTCAGACTAAGTAATGACAATCTAGATAGTTGTGAGATCGGGATGTAATCAACATCTAGATAATATAATTAACACTTAGGATTTCAAGAAACCGGGAGGTGAATTGGGTTCTAAGCGTTAAACAAGAAGTAATACAAGGAACGTATAATTATTTGAGCTAGATAGGAATATCAACTTGAATCATTGTGCGTAAAACCTTGATTTACGCTCGGGAGAGGTGTTAAGGTTGATTTTAATCTTATGATTAGTGAATTAGACCAAAATGTATTAAAAATAGCCAATTAGGAGAAACAAAGTGAATGATAAGTAAAATCAAGACCCTAGGTAATTCATCTTTGTATATTTTATCTTTTATTAATTCTTAAACTCAATTTCTACTGTACATTAGTTAATATTTTTGATTTAATTTATTTTCTGTTACAGTTAATCAATCTAGTTGCTTAGGTAAAATTGGCCTTTCAAACTATAGTACTTAGTAGTTAATTTAAATATCAATCCTCGTGAGACGATATCTTTTCTTATCACTTTATTACTTGATACGACCCGTGCACTTACGGTTGGCATAGTTGTAATCAAGTTTCATATATTTGACATGTTCAAATTAAAATCATATAGCCATATTAGTTTTTAAAAACATTAAATATGTATTTTGGTAAAAAAAAAGATTTTGAGCTTTTAAGTACAAATCAATATTGAATTTCAAAAACACATTACAAATAAAAAATCACCTAATCTTCAATTTTTGAAATCTTCTTTTTAACTCTCTCTTGGGGTTTCATTATTACTTTTCTTAAATACCTTGATTTTGGATGTGCTTTGAATCTTCACACTTGCAATCCAATTATGTATGCTAGAGGTATAACAATAAATGTTACAAGAAGAAGGTAGTTAGATAAGAATATCAATGTTTATTATCATTAAAACAATAAGTTTTGAACCTTAAGGCTAATATGAGATTACTTTGAATTTTTTTTCAAGCCCTTGAATGGAAGGATGATGGAGGTGTTTGTGGATGATATGATCACATTTCTCTTAGAGATGACGATCATGTTCAGCACTTGGGTGAAACTTTCTCCTTGTCAAGGAAGTTCAATATGCAGCTTAACCTTGAAAAGTGTGCATTTGGAATCAAAATGGTTAGCCAGTGAGGGATATAGGCCAATCCACAAAAAATTCAAGCTATTCTAAACACGAAATCCCCAAAAACTTGAAGGAGTTGCAAGCTTGACAAAAAGGTTAAGTGCACTGAACAGATTTATTTGAAAAGCTACTGATAGATCTTTCCAATTTTTTCAGGCTTTGAAAAAAAGAAAGGATATGAAATAGATAGAAAAATATGAGACAATGTTCCAAGAGTTAAAGGCTTATTTGGTGAATCCTCCTTATTTGGTGAGCCTTTTAGAAAGAGAAAAGTTATATTTGTATCTCGAAGTGGGGTTTGGACTTGACTAGGCCATTGCCTGTAGGACGTTCTCAGATGAAATATGTCATGGTTACAATTGACTACTTTATGAAGTGGATAGAGATAGAGCCACTGTCTACCACAATAGAGAAGAAAATCACCGCATTTGAGGAATGAAGTTTGATTTACCTTCCTCAAATAATTATTGTTGATAATGGAAAGTGTTTGATAATTCAAACTTCAAGGAATTTTGTGCTAATCTGAGCATCGATCTCAGATTTGTTTCTCTTGCTCATCCGAAGGAAAATAGACAAGCTGTAGCAGTGAATAAAACCATCAAGAAGGCACTAAAGAAAAGTCTTGATGATAAAAAAAAAAGAGGATAGTCATATAAGTTGTTTGAAGTCTTTGGTCTTACATGATAATAGGAAAAGCTACAATTGGAGAAACACCATATTCATTAGCCTTGAAGCAGTGATATCAGTGGATATTGGGGCCCCTTTATTCAGGGTGAAGCATTTCTGTGAATTAGGGAATGAGGATCTGATAAGATTTGGTTTGGACCTATTAGATGAGAAGCGAGATAATGCTCATTAAGACGGCTGCTTATCAACAACGAGTGCCAAAATATTATAACAAGAGAGTTCATTTAAGGACTTTTCAGTAAAAAGAATTGGTATTATGATAAGTCACACTAAATACTAAAGTACCTGGTTAGGGGCTTTAGGTGTAAATTGGTAAGGTTCATATAAAGTAATTAAAATTGTAAGACTAGAGGTTTATATGTTACAATACCTAGATGGAAGCTAAGTCAATAAGCCATGGAATGTAGATATTTTAAAGAAGTATTTCTGTTGAAGATTCACAAAATTGTTGTTTAAAGAGATCTAAACATGATTCAGATCATACAACAATTGTTCTATTTTTGTCATCAAGATTGGACAAATTGTTGTAAAAAGACCTAACCATAGCTTAGGCCATCCAACAATATCTAATAAATCAATAAATTTTGTTTTATTCAAAACGTTGTGAAACAAAACCTGACCACAGTTCATGCCATATACTAATTATTATTAACTAATTTTCTTCTAATCAGAAGTCACCAAAGAAGACCTAACATGCCAGTATGTAATTTTGGTTCACATTTCAAATTGAATGATTTATGTATTAAAGAGAAAGAAAAACCTAGGAATTTCCTTAATAAATCATTTGATCGAGCTAGGATGAATCAATTTGATTTTAGCTTTGTTTTAACAGTAGTTTTTTTTTTTTTTTAAAAAAAAAAGAGATCAAGAATAGCTTTAATCTAAACATTCGAGTTCTAATCAGAAATAATAAAAAAGTATATATATAAATATATTATCTATTACAAATTGCTCAAGTTCTTAATAAAATAGAAAAAACAAAAAATAAAGGCAAAGTTATGCTTATCTAGGAGGAGGCACTCAGGTGGTGTCGAAGGTTGAACCTTTATTAGTTGGCTTCTAGACGAATAGGTCGAGGCACTCCACCTTATCAAATAAGCAACCCATATCAAGATCTTCGTGTTTCTTCTAAAAGATTTTGCAAGCTAACTCCAAAGCTTATTTTGCAGAATCTTCACATTGTTGCTCAACTTCTATTTTGGTAACGGCGATCTTATCTACTATATTTTAGTTGGAGTGTGCAAGCTCAGTTGCTCAGGTTCCTAATTGTAACATTTGAGCCTTAAGATGTGCAACCTTGCTTTCCAGCATGTTATGCTCGTTGGCCCAATATCTCTTATCCCTGCTCAGCTGAGTTTCTAGACTCTCCTCTCGTTTTTTTAGCATCTTTCAACTTTTGACCCAATTGGTTCTTCTCCATGGTCAAGTGGTCAATAGTTTTATACATGTTGACATTTGTAATAGAATGTTGTTTTGTACTTTCTACATAGAAGGTTAAAAAGTGGTATATCTGCATAGGTTCAAGAAAAACAAAGAATTGGTTAGACAAAGTTATCAAAATTAGCTATAACATTGACGATTGATTGTTAGTTAATAATGAACTTGCTCATCTATTCGTGGATTCTTTCCAACATAGGTTCAAGAAAAACAAAGAATTTTTAGTTAATAATTAACCGCCTTATAATTTGAAGATAAGGCAAGGGTAACCATTAAGGCCAGATGGTTAAAGGATGGAACGAGATGTTTGAAGAGTTCCCTCTTCTTTTTAGGAACGTATTTCTAGGAAAGACCATCTTCCTCAATAATTTCTTCCCTGTGGATCATGTTTTGTTGTTTCGAAGTCCTTTCCTTTCTTTTTCCTGAAGTATCATTTTTGCACTTGCCTTAATCTTTAAAGGGATGTATCTTATCATTTTTTTTATTTGCCTTAGTTTTCTTCTCCTAGGTTTTGGAGTCTTATTTCTCAGGTGGATCCATGGTTTTCTTTGCTGCATCCCTAGTTTGGGTTTTAAGCTTATCTAAGACTGAACCTAGTGAGCCTAGTAGTTTTCTCCTGCCTTTCTTTGAAGCCATTCTTTCTATAAACACATGCAACAAGGATAATAGTGAGAACTCATGCAAACAAGTAAAAAATTACATGAAAACCAAGGGGCACTTACTTTGACTTGTGGCTATATTGTTGTTCAGTCTCTGAAATGAGACCCTTATCTAGTCTTAAGGTAGATTTAGCCTCATTGTGGGTAAGGGTAATTTTGACTAAACTTGAGTCGATGAGTTGATCGAGAACAAGGAGTTTTTTCTGATCTATTAGTTTGGCACTCCTATAACTTATCTTTGCAAGCACAAGAATGGCTAAGTCAGGTCTTGGTCCCTAGGTAGTTGCACAAGTTAAAATTTTGTTTGTTAATTGTTTCTTATCCAGCACAAGCAAAAAGTTTTACGCCACATTTAATACACTTACGAAGAATCGATTTGAATGCGTAAGGTATATGACTATGTATATTCATCTCAACTAGTGAGAATTGGCACCAATCTCCACTTATACAAAACCACCTATCTTTCCAATCCTTGTTGCATGTAGGATTCCCAGTGACTAGCTTAGGTGTGTGGGTGCAGGTTTGAAGATAGTAAAATTTGGGGTACCTCTTTGAACAAAAATAAATATTAAACTTTCCAAATAATTAGTAGGCTTTGTGTAGCCATAGTCCAAATCACATATAACCCAGATATAGTCCTCAAACCATTCAAGTTTAATTGATAAAGAGGAATTCCAAAGCGATGAAAAAGGGTAGGAAAAAATGGTTAAAGTAGTAACCTAGCTCTAAGGAGAAAGTGTTATTTGTTAAAGGTTATTTCATTACCCTTGGGTCCATTAGAGAATTCATTAGATTCATAAACTTTAAGGGTTATTGAAGGTGGAGCGACTACTTTTGAAGTAACAAAAAGAAAAGCAACTATTGGAGTGGGAGAGTTAGAGTTGAAAAGAGGATTCCTTGGGAATCTAATACAGTCTCCTAAAAATCCTTAGGTCAACTTTAGGATGTTGGAGAGAAACCTATCAGCATCAAAGGGACTGTTCGCTCTGATCCGGTCTAAAGGGGTATTGGAATATAGGGCTTTGACCACTTAGTTTTATTCATCCCCTAAATCCTCTCTATCCTCATCATCATTGTCACTTTCATTTTAACTATTTTCCCTGCTTTCAACTAGAAGTTCTTCATACACATTACTTACTGGTATCATTTTCAAATTATGGGATTTAGAAATTTTGTTTGAAGAGCTAGAGTGGTCAAGTTCTTGAGTTACTCTATCCACAAGGTCTTAAAGAATTTGGAGAACCTCGTAATCTCCCACGTCAGTTTTGTCACGGTCTATGTCTCCTTGCATATGGTCAAAAGAATTGTCATATAACATCACAAACTTAGGTTCCTTTCAAAATAAATAGAGCGCGTTAGATCTAGGGTTTAAGATAGTTAAAGGTTTCTTAGGCTTAGGATATAATATGGAAAAAGGTTAGGCTTTCCTTAAGGGATTAATTCAATGTTTTTTAATGAGTTCATTTCCAGGCTTCATAATCGGTCTCAGATGAACTTGTTGAAAAGATGTCAAATTCGCTCCCTAACTTACTAGGCACATCTCTTACATCAAATCTCGTAGATTTTTCCATCATCTCTTACAACTACATCTATAACTACCTAGTTCTGTTCAGAAACAAGATTATATTTATCTAACAAGTATAAGCCCTAGTGCATAAGTCTCAATTAGGTCAGATTCAATAAATAGAAGGTCTATCCCACAAATTTTTTTCCTTCTCCTAAATGCTATAAACCATTTCATTCTTGTTTAGCCAAAGGAAATTATTCCTGTTTAGCCCATGAAAAGCCCTTGGTACCAAGTTTGTCAAGATATAATTTTTACACCTAGGTTAGATCCATAGTGGTTCTAACCCTTAAAGCATGAAAGTAAGTTTGAATTTTACACGAAAGGCAACGGATATGATCGCGACTATGCTAACTGCAAGTGTACTGGTTGTATCAAGTAATAAAGTGATAAGAAAAGATATAGTCCCACGAGGATTGATATTGAAATTAACTACTAAGTACTATAGTTTGAAAGGCCAATTTTATCTAAGCGAATCTAATCGATTAATTGTAATGGACAATAAACTAAAACACAAATATTAATAAATGTGGAATAGAAATTGAGTTTAAGAATTTATAAAAGACGAAAGATACAAGGATGAATTACCTAGGGTCTTGATTTTTCTTATCAATCACATGTTTCTCCTAATTGGCCATTATTAATGTGTTTTGGTCCAATTCACTAATCACAAGATTTGAATCAACCTTAACACCTATACCGAGTGTAAGTTAAGGTTTTACGCACAATGATTCAAGTTGATATCCCTATGTAACCCGAATAATTATACGTTAATTATGTATTACTTGTTATTTAACGCTTAGAACCCAATTCACCTTCCCGTTTATTAAAATGATAATCATTAACTTGATTATCTAGATATCGATTACCTCCTGGTCTCATTATCTAGATTGTGTTTACTTAGTCCGACAAACAAATTAATCTTTCCCAAGACTTAATTCATCCATCTCCAATTTAACCAATTTATTAATTAGTTAACAAATCAGAACATTAAGCAAGATAAACACAAGTGAATCAAACCATAACAACATTAATAACATGCCAATTAATTAAAACATAGTTTAGATAAGATCCATCACGACCCTAGATTAGGAAAACTAGCCAACCATCACAATTAACAACATAACAATCAACATGTATTCCATAATCATAAGTTCAACAATTAAAGTTCAAATGAAATACAAAATGAGAGTTTAAGAGTTAAGGAAAACTAGACTAGAGATCCAAGCTTCAATGATCCTCCTTTAAGTCCTCTTCCAAGGGCTTTAACTTGAATCACTTCACTTCTCTCTCTAGGATCTTCACTTGTTCTTCCTCTTTCTCACTCAAAAGCATCTCAATTTCTATTCTAGCTTGCCTCCTCTTGGTGGCTATCACCCTAAAAACATATAAACCTAAAAGATACCCAAATCAGGCCATTGGGTGATAATCTCACGGTCAAAATTCGTCCAAACACATTCAGGGGCGCCATGGGACAGAATGGGTGATGCGGCCGTACCAATCTTGCGGCCAAAATAAGATTGGTGCGCCATGCCATAGCACAGCCGCGCCATCCCCTCCAGCTTTGATTTCCTTGCAATTTGGTCCCTTCAGCTTTGCGTTTTAGTCCCGGTTTCCTTCGCAACTTTTCCGACGTTGTTTTCTCGAGCCGATTTCATCTTCAATGCCCATTTGCTGTCTTTTCTCTGCAAAACATTAAAATTCATCAAATATTAACTAAACTTGAGGATTTACAAAATAATTCAAGTGTTGAAATACCCAATAAATGCGTATTCTACGCACTTATCAAATACCCCCAAACTTAAATATTTGCTTGTCCTCAAGCAAAACAAAACAGAAAAAAAACAATGACAAACAAACACAACTAATTGAAAGAACTTAGCAACGAACTATGAAGAAACAAAAGAGACTAATGAGCATATTCTCAATCAAATCAAAGTTTAGCCTTATAGATCAAGCAATTACTTAAATTAAGGAAATTTTCAAAATGTTGGCAATTCATCTAAAAAAATAAATCAATTTGAATACCAAAACCGCTCTACTTAAAGATTCCTTGTGCAAGTGTGTGAGATGTCGCTTATACTTAATCATTCTTCAACTCGGATGAGTTTATATAAGCAAATAAACTTGTTCGAACTTCTAAAGGAATTCCATAGACTTGAATTTCATGTCACTCTTCACTTATGTAATAGGGCACCACATCAAGGATCCTTACGGCTTTATTAGGCTAGAAATGATAAGTTATGTGTAGGGTGGAAAAAAGATATGTAAGTGAGGTTTAAACACCCTAAATACAAAAACCATCTTAGAACTTTTCCTTCAATCCTTTTCATTCTTTCTCATAATTATCAATTCTTCACAACTCTCTTTGCTTCGCTTCCTTTCTCTTTTCTTTTTCATTTTCATTTTTTTTTCACAATTCAGCCACATTCCACCTTTTTACGCTAACTCTCCATGCTTTCTAGACATGAGGTCCGGTTACTCAATAAAGTTTGGCTTGATCTTTTATTTCTCTTCCCTCACTCTACCTTTTTACGTGAGATCTCTATGCTTGCATAGGTATGAGACTCGGTTACTCAGTAAGAGTTTGGCTTGAGCATTCTTTTTTCTTTTCTTTTTTTCATTCACTCCACCCTTCCTCCCTTATATAAACAAACATGAGAAAAAAAAAACTTAGGGTGTTTAAATGAAAGGATATTAAACTTAATTCTAAAGTCCAATCAACAAAGAGTGATAACAAAAGAAATGGATCAAAGATGGCCTAAATCATTTCCTTAATAAGCATCCCTTAGAATTTCGCCTCAAGTGACAATCAAAAAAAGTTTTGGAATTCAGTGAAGCACATAGATTAGGCCAACATTTATCATTTTCTAAAATTTAAGCACTGTAAATCAAAATTATATCATTGGCTTTCAATAGAATTGACAAAAGAGAGCTCATGAGACAATTAAAAACAACCCAAAAGATAAAACACGATTACATGCATATAATACTAAAAGGAGAAAAAGAAACTTATAGAAAAAAAACACACAAAATCAAATAAAAGCAATAACTTGCATGCAAGAACAAGAACTACGAAAACATGAAAAAAAATTCGAGATCAAACTGTGTAAGGTGGCTTAAGCAAAAATTTTGATCAACAAGATATACCAAAACACTTCCACAAATATTCCACCAATTCCTAATCATTTCACAAGGTTTCTCCCCCAAACTTAATGTAAACAGTGTCCTCAATGTTTATATTGAAATAAAGAGCAAGGGAAAGAAATCATACCTAAGACGGAGATGTGAGATCTCACCCCTTAATAGAATATGCATATTAAGATGATGTCTTCTAAAGGAATGATGGTTTTCTTCTTCATTAGTATTCTCTTAGCGAGCTCATCACTTCTGGTGAGAGTTGCAGAGGCAAAAGAGATCGGATATCCACCTATTGAGGGAGGAGATAAAGCTGCGAAATACGACCCAAAGAATCCTAACTCATGTAAACCTCCGCCGAGTAATAGATACGGAAGAGGTTGCGACCAAGTCAATCAATGTCGTGGACCTCCCGATGCGGTTACTCTTGGTGCAGGTGATGTGCAAATTTTAAATGCTCGCAAGTGCATGAATCACTATTAGCTAGCGACACATTTACCCCAAGGTTGATCTCTCGAGGAATTGCAATGGTTTAAATCCTTAATAGTTTCCTCTTAATTACTAAATTAAAGAATTAATCAAATGGGGCTTGATGTAAATTCAATTTAAATGTTTAACTAAATAAATTGGACTAACATAAAGAAAATGAAATTAAGAAGAAATAAAATGAAATAAAATGGGAGTTTGCTAGCTTTGTACTCATGTATTGAAATATTAGGTGAATTAGTTTAATATTCCAATATTTAAATTATTGGCCTTTCCACTAAGCCTAGAAAATTCCAATGATCATGGCAATTCTCACTTCCAATCAATTAAATATATCCTTGGTGTGAGGCCTCGACTTAATTAATTAGCATATTCACAAGGAAATCACATGACCATTTCAATCAAACCAAATCAATGGATTTAGTCTAAACACTTGTTCAAGAGAGCTTAATTAAGGTAAGATGGCGTGTCTAGCACCTTAATTCTCATTTGTTAACTTTAATCACAAATTATAGGTAGCCAACTGCTACAACTTAAAGGTTGTATTTCTCAAGTGTAGGTTGTCTCAAGTAATAAAGTTCGGAAGTCCGAGTGTCGATCCACAAGGAATACGTTATATAAGATCCACAAGTCCAATATTTAAATGTTATGAGTCCAAATATGATGGAAGTAGAATGAATTTATTAAATTATTGAATGTAAATTTGATAAGATTAACAATTAGGGCATTAGGGATTCATTTTGTTGATAATTATAGAAATCATTCTTTAATCATTTGTTACTCAACTAAGAATCACTCAAGAGATTATCTTAATCGGAAGATAAATACATTAAATACATGGCAATACCTTTTTGTAGAAAAGGTAGTAAAATAGAAGAATAATCGTTCAATTTATTTGTGAAAACTATAACGTACCTTGTTCTTGATTTGTAGAAAATGTGCAAGCATTCAGTGTACCTTTTGTTAACAATGAATCAAGCTTCCAAACAAATCAAAACACTTTTGATAAATAGAATTCACTTAATGGAAAAGATTTTGCATTGAAACATAACCTAGAATGATTGAAGAAGAATACTATAAAATCAACAAAACTTCACCCTCAACCCTAATTACGAATTTAGAAAGACATTAAATGAAACCAAAATTATACAAAGGGAGAATAAAAAAAATGAAGAAGGATGTCCTAAATAACTTCTACCACTTCCTTTATATAGGCAAAACAAGATATATTTCACATGTGTGAACACAAGTTGCAAACTTTCAACTTAATTATGCTCTTGGTGATTCTAGCACATTTTGGACCGTAGAATACATTGCATTTTTTGATTATGTCTTCTTCAAAGTTGTAGGCACCTTCATTAGGTTTCCAGTAGTCCAAAGGTCGACCAAATTGATAATGTAAAACAAGAGTTATGTTGAAAATGAGAAATGGTGTTCAGTTTGGATTTCTCCACCGGTCGTCTAGAATAACAGCTATTTTTGACAGGTAAACACTTCGAATCTGGACATTTGTAAACATAAAAAGTGTACATCTATCTGTAGGCGTTCTAAAAACTCCAACCATATGACTTTTGGATACATATGCAGGGAGATACGGCCCAAATACAAAACCATGATGGGCTGGCCTCAAGCTGTGGTTGAGGTCTGTTGAAGCCCGAATTTGACCCAATAGATGCATGAACTGGTCTGACCTCTGTTCTACAATTTTGTGAAGGAATGAGTCCACATATTTATGGTCCAAGAATCGTATCAAATGATGTTTTTTAGGAAAAGATATGCTCATTATACAAAACCTGCGCAAAACCAATAATTAAGTCCAATTCTTGTTTTGGAATTCAGTATAAAGGAAAATGCTTAATTTTGGGGAAATTAATAATATTCTTAAGTGTAAAATATAATATTTCTCTTGATAATCCCATGCTTTTAAACATTTATCACCAATCCATAATTCATAAGCAAAGGTATGAAGATTAATGAACAAGAAATAATCTTAAACATCAATTAAAACTATTCACAAAATATCCAACACAATTGTAGTTACTAAGCCAAACTCCCATGTATGTTTATCCTTTCATAATCTAGCTCAAATCAATGAAACCAAATAAGAAATTCCAAACATATTGTAAAACAAGAAAATCTTACCTTCATGAAAGATTTACCCTAAGGTTTTGAATTAACTGGTCATCTTCTTCAAATCCTTGGTGAAGATTGCTTGGTATGAAGGATGGAGCTAACACATATAGTACATTAATTTATAAGAAGTACAAAGTAAAGAAAGGACTATTCTTTAAGATTAGAGAAACAAAGAGAGGACTCCCTCCCAAAGGGGAGTAAAACAAAGAGAACCCCCAAGAGGATGCCCAAAAGGATCTCCCTAAGATGAACAAAATCACAGCTTATATAGGCTAGATCAAGGAGGCTTTACATGTGTGAGTATATGTAAGTTGCAAAATTCATCATATCTATGTCTTCCAGATTGGAGCTCACATTTGATTGTCTTCTACGCCGAAATAGAGAGAGTGCTTTTCATGTACATTGTTTATAATAGAATAAGCTTTCTCATGATTCATGAATTATGTCATTTCGATGTCGGTAACATGAGATATGATCAAAAGATTAAAGCATGCTCAAATTACCATTTTGACAGCCATAGTCTAAATGATGACCATCTTAGACAGCCTAGATGCACGATCTGGAAATTATGAATAACATAAAAGTTTTATCTGTCTTACTCATAGTTCCACCACTTCAAGAATCAATGCAATTGATGGTGTATTCAGAAAGTTATGCCAAACGATAGAAAGGTATTTGTTGGTCCAGGTTGCACATGAGCAAACCATACTTCATTATACTTATTCATACTTTCTGCATATATCCATTTTGAATTAACAAATATTGTCTGAATATGAGCCATGGACACTTGAGGCATATTTTACCTCCAACAAGAAGCATTGAATTTGGAGATGTATACACAAAGTTATGGCCATGATAGTGATTCATGCTCAAGTGAGTTGTACTCAAGTGATTCATGCCATGATACTTTATATCTTTAATTACAGCTTGCACTCCTTTACCACCTATACACAACAATACACCACATAAACACTTAAATACAAGTATTATACTAATGCCATCTTGTACAATTATACATATTTGCATGTATTTGATTTCTTGACCATGAAAACATGCAAATTAAAGGTATGACATTTAAATTTCACAATTTATGCACAAATAGGGACATTAAATTCAAAAGTGATGTAATAATGTCTTGTAAAATATATGTGAATGATGTAGTTTTAGACACTTATCAGCAGGTAGAAAATTAAAAGAATGATATATCAGAGCTTCTTCAAGACCAATACTTATATATACGTATATATAAAATGAAATAAGTAGAAGTACGTACATGCTGTAATTGTACTGGAAATCATAGGTTGTACCTCTAGTAATAGAAATCCATCTCTATTACTACTATATATATTGCTTAAATTTGTTTTCTGTTTAATTTTGAAGCAATCTAATTTTCTTATATATATGTATATATATGTCCTCTAAAATGTGTATATATATATATATATATACACACACATGTTTGATTTTGTTATTGAATAAAATTATATGATGTATCTATGATTTAAAGTTGTTGGATGTATTTTAATTACTTGGACAATTACTAATTAATGGTTTTTGAAAGAGAGATGTATACAACTAAGTGATATATATATTATCTATATATTCCACAAATTATTGAGGTTTGGAAAATAAAAGACAAAATTAAAATTATTGTAAACAATATTAATTAGGATTTCGGGCCTTTTGTTTTTATTTTTTGCCCATTTGTTTATGGTTTCAAGGCAAAATTAAACTCATGATCGGTTCGCGTTAATTTCTTCTTCTTGGCTCTTCCAATTTTCACTCTCGATCATAATTTAACAACTTGATAATCTTAACTATCTTAATTATTCCGTTCCTGAAATCCAAACATTAAGTAATTATCTAAAAGTTCTTGAAAATTAAGCAACTCATAAATAAAATGAACTAATTATACAATTTGCTTATAGGGAAAATCCGATTAAGTCATTTAAATAATAACTCTACAATAAGTTTCACGTACGTTTAGTAATATTTTATAGCAGCATTTTTTATTGTAAAGTTATTAGATGTGAAAATAAGGTAGCATTTTTTAAAAAATGTTATATTTAAATACTCACCTAGTAATAATATTATTTTATTTTATTTCATTTTTTATTAATTAGTAGTATATTATAAATTCTATTTATAGTACTAAATGTTATAATATCTTAAAAAAGTTTAAAAATTAGAATAATTTTAATAACACCGAAAAAAAGTTACAAAAGAAATTAAAACTTTAATTTGATTAAATATCACATTATTCTAGCAAATTTTCAAAAATTGCTATGATTAGCTTTAGCGTAATATTTATTTTTCTATATTACATTTTATATCTACTTAATAAAGTATTGATAAATGTTATATAATGTTAAATAATATATAATATACTTAAAAATAAATTTAGTAACATAGAATAAAAGTTACACAATGTCAAAAATTTATGGCTAGAACATAGAAAAATATTTTATTTTCAAATAATAATAAATAAGTCCCTAATATTTGGTAATATAATAAATAAATATTTTAAT
Organism: Melia azedarach; assembly: GCA_028052125.1. Classification (NCBI taxonomy): domain Eukaryota; kingdom Viridiplantae; phylum Streptophyta; class Magnoliopsida; order Sapindales; family Meliaceae; genus Melia; species Melia azedarach. Next base: position 6,198,150 of record CM051404.1, read on the forward strand.
TATTTATAACAAATAAGCCTCTGATTGTAACAGGCATATGTCAATGTGAAGCTTAAAAAGCAACTGAAGTCATCAAGTAATGAATCTATTTATTAAAACTGGAAAAGTTTATGCTTTTGAGTTATTTATCAAAATTTTAGGGATCTAATTATTATTATCCTTTTATTTTGTTTACTTTTCTTCACACATTACTAAAAGACAAAATAGCTCATAAAAACCTTCCAAACTCAATAAAACTTCTAAACCCCATCTTTCTATTCTTTCCCTCCCCCTTTTTTATTTTTTCGTGCTTACAAAAAATTGTAGTTGAGCGAAAAGTTTCAACCCATGTCTCATATTTTACCTTTATTTTCTTCTTCTCTTTTTGTTAACAGAATAATGACTTAACAATTTTATTGTGCTAAAAATGACTTAGTAGATATTAATCTTTTTTTGAATTTTAGAGCATCACATTTTTATTCTTGGGCTTCATATAAAAAATGCATTCATTACGTGAAGGTCTATTACCCATTTAAACCGTATTGCAATGATGATGGGAGCGATGTGGGACTTAGGTCACAACACCAACCCCCCATCGCAATTTTGTTGATAATGTATTGTAAATGACTTACTAGATACTATCCGCTTTGGCACTTTATAGCATTACGATTTTGTTCTTGGGCATTAGACCTAAAATGCATCTACTAAATAAAGGCATATTACCCTTTTAATTAAATTACACCGTAATGATGCACCTATCACATCCATCTTTCATTTCTCAGTTGGTACGAGTATTATTTAGATTCAATTTTTTTTAAAGGAATGAGATAAAATTATATGTTTAATTTACAAATAATTATATTTTTTTCATTTTTTACTGAAATTATTGTTACCACATTATTGAAGATCACGAATATTACGCATTTTGAACCAAACATTACTAATTCAGGTTGCTTAATTGAGAAGGGTTTGAAGTAGTGGTGGCTGAAGGGTTAGTTTTCAAGTGATATCCAAAAGAAATTGTTGAACATATTTCTGTTAGCTCTAGAGCTATAAGAGTTTTGATAGATATAGTGAGGCAATATGAATGTATGCATATATATATATATATATATATATATATATATATTACTTTTTGTGTATGTCTATTGAGTACTTAAAGAGTCATTATGTATGTATGTATTTATATATGTATGTAGTCCTACATCCTCACCTTGAAGCTCACCCACTTAAGGATTTCACTAATATGCCTTTAACCCAATGCAAGCAATTACAGCATGAAATGGACTTCTAGATGCCACTTAAACCTTACACCAAGAGAACTTTGATCGAGTGCCTCTTCAACCTCTACAACTAAGTGACTTAAGAGTGTCACTCAAATCTCACTCCAAGTATATTTCCCTCACACTTGAACTCTCAAGAACTACATTGTAGAAGATAGAAAATACTTTTCAAAGAATGATACAATTGAAAATTAGAATGTATAATGAATTGGATCCTTGATTTGCAAAATGAAAGCTCACATTTTTATAATTCACTTGTAAAATAAGTTACCCATGTTTCCCAAACATGTAAAAGTTGTTTCAAATGAATTTAGACTAATATTTATAGTAAAAATAGAAAACTAGCCATTAAGGGTTGAAGTCCGTATAGAAGGCATTCTACCTCAAGTCGGTCAACTGAGTTGGCAAGGTCGGTCAACCGGACACTATCACTATTCACAGGCATTGTTCATAGTTTTAAAAATGTTTCATTTTAGTCCATTGTCAAGTTTCAAAAGATTGCATTTCGGTCCAAAAAAATTATTGCTATTTTTGATATGTGTGTAATACGAACTTATCGATTACTTCGAGACTTGAATTATTTTGTAAATCCTCAGGTTTAGTTAATATTTGATGAATTTTAGTGCTTTGTATAGAAAAGATAGCAAACAGGCATTCAAGATGAAATCGGCTTCAAAAAACAATGTCAAAAAAGTCGCAAGGGAAATAGGGACTAAAACGCAAAGCTGAAGGGACCATTTTGGCAGCAAGTGTGGCGCGGCAGTGCCACAGAGGTGCACGGCCGCACCACCCATTATGTCCCATAGTGCCCCCTAGACATGCTTGGACGACTTTTGACCGTGAAATCATCATCCAATGGCCTAATTTGGGTATCTTTTAGGTTTATATGTTTTTGGGATGATAGCCACCACAACTAAGCATCCAAGAATGAAAAAATTGGCTTTTTGAGTGAGAAAAAGGAAGAATAAAGAAAAGATCCTAGAGAGAGAAGTGAATTAATTCAAGTTGGAGCCATTGAAAGAGGACTTGAAGGAGTATCATTGAAGCTTGGATCTCTAGTTTAGTTTCCTAAACTCTTTAACTCTCATTTTGTATTTCATTTGAACTTTAATTGTTGAATTTTAGGATTATGGAATACATGTTGATTGTTATGGTTGGCTAGTTTTCTTAATCTAGAGTGTTGATGTATCTTGTCTAAACTATGTTTTAATCAATTGGCATATTATTAATGTTATTATGGCTTGATTTAGTTGTGTTTATCTTCCTTAGTGTTCTAATTTGTTAATTAATTAATAAATTGGTTAAATTGGAGATGGATGAATTAATTTGTTTGTCAGACTAAGTAATCACAATCTAGATAGTTGTGAGATCAGGATGTAATCAACATCTAGATAATCTAATTAACACTTAGGATTTCAAGAAACCGGGAGGTGAATTAGATTCTAAGCGTTAAACAAGAAGTAATACATAAGGAACGTATAATTATTTGAGCTAGATAGGGATATCAACTTGAATCATTGTGCATAAAACCTTGATTTAAGCTTGGAAGAGGTGTTAAGGTTGATTTTAATCTTGTGATTAGTGAATTAGACCAAAATGTATTAAGAACGGCCAATTAGGAGAAACAAAGTGAATGATAAGTAAAATCAAGACCCTAGGTAATTCATCTTTGCATATTTCATCTTTTATAAATTCTTAAACTCAATTTCTATTGCACATTAGTTAATATTTTTGATTTAATTTATTTTCTATTACAGTTAATCAATCTAGTTGCTTAGATAAAATTGGCCTTTCAAACTATAGTACTTAGTAGTTAATTTGAATATCAATCATCGTGAGACGACATCTTTTCTTATTACTTTATTACTTGATACGGCCCGTGCACTTGCGGTTAGTCGCAATCAAGTTTCATATATTTGACATGTTCACATTAAAATCATATAGCCATATTAGTTTTTAAAAACTTTAAACATGTATTTTGATAAAAAATAGATTTTGAGCTTTTAAGTGCAAATCAATATTGAACTTCAAAAACACATTACAAATAAAAAATCACCTAATGTTTGTGTCTTCAATTCTTGAAACCTTCTTTTTAACTCTCTCTTGGGGTTTCATTATTACTTTTCTTAAATACCTTGATTTTGGATGTTCTTTGAATCTTCACACTTGCAATTCAATTATGTATGCTAGAGGTATAACAATAAATGTTACAAGAAGGAGATAGTTAGATAAGAGAAATGTTTGTTATCATTAAAATAATAAGTTTTGAACCTTAAGGCTAATATGGGATTACTTTGAATTTTTTTTCAAGCCCTTGATTGGAAGGACAATGGAGGTGTTTGTGAATGATATGATCACCAAATCTCTTAGAGATGAGGATCGTGTTCAGAACTTGGGTGAAACTTTCTCCTTGTTAAAGAAGTTCAATATGAAGCTTAACCTTGAAGGAGTTGCAAGGCTTGACCAAAAGGTTAAGTGCACTGAACAGATTTATTTGAAAAGCTACTGATAGATCTTTCCAATTTTTTCAGGCTTTGAAAAAAAGAAAGGATATGAAATAGATAGAGGAACATGAGGCAATTTTCCAAGAGATAAAGGCTTATTTGGTGAATCCTCCTTATTTGGTGAGCCTTTTAGAAAGAGAAAAGTTATATTTGTGTCTCGAAGTGGGGTTTGGACTTGACTAGGCCATTGCCTATAGGACGTTCTCAGATGAAATATGTCATAGTTACAATTGACTACTTTATGAAGTGGATAGAGATAGAGCCACTGTCTACCACAATAGAGCAGAAAATCACCGCATTTGAGGAATGAAGTTTGATTTACCTTCCTCAAATAATTATTGTTGATACTGGAAAGTGTTTGATAATTCAAACTTTAAGGAATTTTGTGCTAATCTGAGCATCTATCTCAGATTTGTTTCTCTTGTTCATCCGAAGGAAAACAAATCTGACCATCAAGAAGGCACTAAAGAAAAGTCTTGATGATAAAAAAAATAGGATAGTTAGATAAGTTGTCTGAAGTCTTTGGTCTTACATGATAATAGGAAAAGCTACAATTGGAGAAACACCATATTCATTAGCCTTGAAGCAGTGATATCAGTGGATATTGGGGCCCCTTTATTCAGGGTGAAGCATTTCTGTGAATTAGGGAATGAGGATCTGATAAGATTTGGTTTGGACCTCTTAGATGAGAAGCGAGATAATGCTCATTAAGACGGCTGCTTATCAACAACGAGTGCCAAAATATTATAACAAGAGAGTTCATTTAAGGACTTTTCAGTAAAAAGAATTGGTATTATGATAAGTCACACTAAATACTAAAGTACCTGGTTAGGGGCTTTAGGTGTAAATTGGGAAGGTTCATATAAAGTAATTAAAATTGTAAGACTAGAGGTTTATATGTTACAATACCTAGATGGAAGCTAAGTCAATAAGCCATGGAATGTAGATATTTTAAAGAAGTATTTCTGTTGAAGATTCACAAAATTGTTGTTTAAAGAGATCTAAACATGATTCAGATCATACAACAATTGTTCTATTTTTGTCATCAAGATTGGACAAATTGTTGTAAAAAGACCTAACCACAGCTTAGGCCATCCAACAATATCTAATAAATCAATAAATTTTGTTTTATTCAAAATGTTGTGAAACAAAACCTGACCACAATTCGAGCCACCTAATTATTATTAACTAATTTTCTTCTAATTAGAAGTCACCAAAGAAGACCTAAGAACAAGTTCAGGCCATAAAACATGCCGGTATATAATTTTGGTTCACATTTCAAATTGAATGATTTATGTATTAAAGAGAAAGAAAAACCTAGGAATTTCCTTAATAAATCATTTGATCGAGCTAGGATGAGTCAATTTGATTTTAGTAGTTTTTTCTTTTAAAAAAAAAAAAGAAGAGATCAAGAATAGCTTCATTCTAAACATTTGAGTTATGATCAAAAACAATAAAAATGTATGTATATAAATATATTATCCATTACAAATTACTCAAGTTCTTAATAAAATATAAAAAACAAAAAATAAGGGCAAAGTTATGCTTATTTAGGAGGAGGCACTCAGGTGGTGTCGAAGATTGAACCTTTATCAGTTGGCTTCTAGACGAATGGGTTGAGGCACTCCACCCTATCAAATAAGCAACCCATATCAAGATCTTCGTGTTTCTTCTAAAAGATTTTGCAAGCTAACTCTAAAGCTTATTTTGCAGAATCTTCACTTTTTTGCTCAACTTCTGCTTAGGTAAAGGCGATCTCATCTCCTAGATTTTTGTTGCTCAGGTTCCTAATTGCAACATTTGAGCCTTAAGATGTGCAACCTTGCTTTCCAGCATGTTATGCTCGTTGGCCCAATATCTCTTATCCCTGCTCAGCTGAGTTTCTAGACTCTCCTCTCGTTTTTTTAGCATCTTTCAACTTTTGGCCCAACTGGTTCTTCTCCACGGTTAAGTGGTCAATAGTTTTATACATGTCGACATTCGTAATAGAATGTTGTTTTGCACTTTCTACATAGAAGGTTAAAAAGTGGTATATCTGCATAGGTTCAAGAAAAACAAAGAATTGGTTAGACAAAGTTATCAAAATTAGCTATAACCTTGACAATTGATTGTTAGTTAATAATGAACTTGCTCGTCTATTCGTGGATTCTTTCCAACATAGGTTCAAGAAAAACAAAGAATTTTTAGTTAATAATTAACCGCCTTATAATTTGAAGATAAGGCAAGGGTAACCATTAAGGCTAGATGCTTAGAGGATGGAACGAGATGTTCGAAGAGTTCCCTCTTCTTTTTAGGAACGTATTTCTAGGAAAGACCATATTCTTCAATAATTTCTTCCCCGTGGATCATGTTTTGTTGTTTCGAAGTCCTTTCCTTTCTTTTTCCTAAAGTATCATCTTTGCACTTGCCTTCATCTTTAAGGGGATGTATCTTCTCATTTTTATGATTTGCCTTAGTTTTCTTCTCCTAGGTTTTGGAGTCTTATTTCTCAAGCGCATCCATGGTTTTCTTTGCTACATCCCTAGTTTGGGTTTTAAGCTTATCTAGGACTGAACCTAGTAAGCCTAGCAATTTTCTCCTGCCTTTCTTTGAAGCCATTCTTTCTATAAACACATGCAACAAGGATAATGGTGAGAACTCATGCAAACAAGTAAAAAATTACATGAAAACCAAGGGGCACTTACTTTGACTCGTGGCTATATTTCTTGTTCAGTCTCTGAAATGAGACCCTTATCTACTCTGAAGGTAGATTTAACCTAATTGCGAGTAAGGGTAAATTTGACTAAACTTGAGTCGATGAGTTGATTGAGAACAAGGAGTTTTTTCTGATCTATTAGTTTGTCACACCTATAACTTATCTTTGCAAGCACAATAGTGGCTAAGTTAGGTCTTGGTCCCTAGGTAGTTGCACAAGTTAAAATTTAGTTTGTTAATTGTTTCTTATCCAGCACAAGCAAAAAGTTTTACGCCACATTTAATACACTTACGAAGAATCGATTTGAATGCGTAAGGTATATGACTATGTATATTCATCTTAACTAGTGAGGATTGGCACCAATCTCCACTTATACAAAACCACGTATCTTTCCAATCCTTGTTGAATGTAGGATTCCCAGTGACTAGCTTAGGTGTGTGGGTGCAGGTTTGAAGATAGTAAAATTTAGGATACCTCTTTGAACAAAAATAAATATTAAACTTCCCAAACAATTAGTAGGCTTTGTGTAGCCATAGCTCAAATCACATATAACCCAGATATGGTCCTCGAACCATTCAAGTTTAATTGATAAGGAGGAATTCCAAAGCGATGAAAAAGGGTAGGAAAAAATGGTTAAAGTAGTAAACTAGCTCTAAGGAGAAAGTGTTATTTGTTAAAGGCTATTTCATTACCCCTGGGGCGATTAGAGAATTCATTAGATTCAGAAACTTTAACGGTTATTGAAGGTGGAGCGACTACTTTTGAAGTAACAAAAAGAAAAGCAACTATTGGAGTGGGAGAGTTAGAGTTGAAAAGAGGATTCCTTGGGAATCTAATACAGTCTCCTAAAAATCCTTAGGTCAACTTTAGGATGCTGGAGAGAAACCTATCAGCATCAAAGGGACTGTTCGCTGTGATTAGGTCTAAAGGGGTATTGGATTATAGGGCTTTGACCGCTTAGTTCTATTCATCCCCTGAATCCTCTCTATCCTCATCATCATTGTCACTTTCATTTTAACTATTGTCCCTATTTTCGACTAGAAGTTCTTCATGCACATTACTTACTGGTATCATTTTCAAATTATGAGATTTAGAAATTTTGTTTGAAGAGCTGGAGCGGTCAAGTTCTTGAGTTACTCTATCCACAAGGTCTTAAAGAATTTGGAGAACCTCATAATCTCCCACGTCGGTTTTGTCACGGTCTATCTCTCCTTGCATATGGCCAGAAGAATTGTCATATAACATCACAACCTTAGGTTCCTTTCAAAATAAATCGAGGGCGTTGGATCTAGGGTTTAAGATAGTTAAAGGTTTCTTAGGCTTAGGATCTAATATGGAAAAAGGTTAGGCTTTCCTTAAAGTATTAATTCAATGTTTTTTAATGAGTTCATTTCCAGGCTTCATAATCAGTCTCAGATGAACTTATTGAAAAGATGTCAAATTCGCTCCCTGACTTACTAGGCACATATCTTACATCAAATCTCGTAGATCTTGCCATCATCTCTTATAACTACATCTATAACTGGCTAGTTCTGTTCAGAAACAAGATTATATTTATCTAACAAGTATAAGCTCTAGTGCATAAGTCTCAATTAGGTTAGATTCAATAAATAGAAGGTCTATCCCACAAATTTTTCTTCTTCTTCTAAATGCTATAAACCATTTCATTCTTGTTTAGCCAAAGGAAATTATTCCTATTTAGCCCAGGAAAAGCCCTTGGTACCAAGTTTGTCAAGATTTAACTTTTACACCTAGGTTAGATCCATAGTGGTTCTAACCCCTAAAGCATGAAAGTAAGTTTGAATTTTACACGAAAAGCAAGGGATATGATTGTGACTATGCTAACCGCAAGTGTACTGGTCGTATCAAGTAATAAAGTAATAAGAAAAGATATCGTCCCACGAGGATTGATATTCAAATTAACTACTAAGTACTATAGTTTGAAAGGCCAATTTTATCTAAGCAAATCTAATCGATTAATCGTAATGGACAATAAACTAAAACACAAATATTAATAAATGTGGAATAGAAATTGAGATTAAGAATTTATAAAAGATGAAAGATGCAAGGATGAAATACCTAGGGTCTTGATTTTACTTATCAATCACGTGTTTCTCTTAATTGGCCATTATTAATGCGTTTTGGTCCAATTCACTAATCACAAGATTTGAGTCAATCTTAACACATCTCCCAAGGGTAAGTTAAGGTTTTATGCACAATGATTCAAGTTGATATCCTTATCTAACCCGAATAATTATACGCTCATTATGCATTACTTATTATTTAACGCTTAGAACCCAATTCACCTCCCGGTTTATTAAAATCCTAATCGTTAACTTGATTATCTAGATGTTGATTACCTCCTGGTCTCACAACTATCTGGATTGTGTTTACTTAGTCCGACAAACAAATTAATCTTTCCCAAGACTTCATTCATCCATCTCAAATTTAACCAATTCATTAATTAATTAACAAATCAAAACATTAAGCAACATAAACACAAGTGAATCAAACCATAACAACATTAATAACATGCCAATTAATTAAAACATAGTTTAGACAAGATCCATCAAGACCCTAGATTAGGAAAACTAGCCAACCATCACAATTAACAACATAACAATCAACATGTATTCCATAATCATAAGTTCAACAATTAAAGTTCAAATGAAATACAAAATGAGAGTTTAAGGGTTTAGTAAAACTAGACTAAAGATCCAAGCTTCAATGATCCTCCTTCAAGTCCTCTTCCAAGGGCTCCAACTTGAATCACTTTACTTCCCTCCCTAGGATCTTCGCTTGTTCTTCCTCTTTCTCACTCAAAAACATCTCAATTTCTATTTTAGTTTGCCTGCTCTTGGTGGCTATCACCCTAAAAACATACAAACCTAAAAGATACCAAAATCAGGCCATTGGGTGATGATCTCATGGTCAAAATTCGTCCAAAATCATTCAGGGGCGCTAAAGCGCCCAAAATCTGTGCTGGGGCGCCATGGGACAGAATGGGTGGCGTGGCCGCACCATCCTCGCAGCCAAAATAAGATTTGCGCGCCATGCCATAGCGCGGCTGCGCCATCCCCTTCAGCTTTGATATCCTTGCAATTTGGTCCCTTCAGCTTTGCGTTTTAGTCCCTGTTTCCTTCGAAACTTTTTCGACGTTGCTTTCTCGAGCCGATTTCATCTTCAATGCCCGTTTGCTGTCTTTTCTCTGTAAAACATTAAAATTCATAAAATATTAACTAAACTTGAGGATTTACAAAATAATTCAAGTGTCGAAATACCCAATAAATGAGTATTCTACGCACTTATTAAATACCCCCAAACTTGAATGTTTGCTTGTCCTTAAGCAAAACAAAACAGAAACAAAACAATAACAAACAAACACAACTAATTGAAAGAACTTAACCAAAGAACTATGAAGAAACAAAATAGACTAATGAGCATATTCTCAATCAAATCAAAGTTTAGCCTCGTAGATCAAGCAATTACTTAAATTAAGGAAACTTTCAAAATGTTGGCAATTCATCTAAAAAAAATAAATCAATTTGAATACCAAAACCACTCTACTTAAAGATTTATTATGCAAGTGTGTGAGATGCCGCTTATACTTAATCATTCTTCAACTCGGATGAGTTTATATAAGCAAATGAACTTGTTCGAACTTCTAAGGGAATTCCATAGACTTGAATTTCATGTCACTCTTCACTTATGTAATAAGGCACCACATCAAGGATCCTTACGGCTTTATTAGGCTAGAAATGATAAGTTATGTGCAGGGTGGAAAAAAGATATGTAAGTAAGGTTTAAAGACCCTAAATACAAAAACCATCTTAGAATATTTTCTTCAATCCTTTTCATTCTTTCTCATAATCATCAATTCTTCACAACTCTCTTTGCTTCGCTTCCTTTCTCTTTTGTTTTTCATTTTCATTTTTTTTTCACAATTCAGCCACATTCTACCTTTTTACGCGAACTCTCCATGCTTTCTAGACATGAGGTCCGGTTACTCAATAAAGTTTGGTTTGAACTTTTATTTCTCTCCCCTCGCTCTACCTTTTTACGTGAGTTCTCTATGCTTGCCTAGGCATGAGACCCGGTTACTCAGTAAGAGTTTGGCTTGAGCATTCTTTTTTCTTTTCTTTTTGTCATTCACTCCACCCTTCCTCCCTTATATAAACAAACATCAAAAAAAAAAAAAAAAAAACTTAGGATGTTTAAATGAAAGGATATTAAACTTAATTCTAAAGTCCAATCAACAAAGAGTGATAACAAAAGAAATGGATCAAAGATGGGCTAAATCATTTCTTTAATGAAGCATCCCTTAGAATTTCGCCTCAAGTGACAATCAAAAAAAGTTTTGGAATTCAGTGAAGTCTTACACGTTTATTTAGTTCACATAAACCTTCTCTAAGTTTCTAAACCATCAAGTACTCATGGCATTAACGATTAAATCTTAGGAAATTATGAAGTAGAACGGATTTGGCAACAAGTTAAGCACATAGATTAGGCTAACATTTATCATTTTCTAAAATTTAAGCACTGTAAATCAAAATTATATCATTGGCTTTCAATAGAATTGACAAAAGAGAGCTCACGAGACAATTAAAAACAACCCAAAAGATAAAACACGATTACATGCATATAATACTAAAAGGAGAAAAAGAAAGTTATAGAAAAAAAACACAAAATCAAATAAAAGCACTAACTTGCATGCAAGAACAAGAACTACGAAAACATGAAAAAAAATTCGAGATCAAATTGTGTGTAAGGTGGCTTAAGCAAAAATTTTGATCAATAAGATATACCAAAACACTTCAACAAATATTCCACCAACATTCCGAATCATTTCACAAGGTTTCTCCCCCAAACTTAATGTAAACAGTGTCCTCAATGTTTATATTGAAATAAAGAGCAAGGGAAAGAAATCATACCTAAGACGAAGATTTGAGATCTCACCCCTTAATAGAATATGCATATTAAGATGATGTCTTCTAAAGGAATGATTGTTTTCTTCTTCATTAGTATTCTCTTAGCGAGCTCATCACTTCTGGTGAGAGTTGCAGAGGCAAAAGAGATCGGATATCCACCTATTGAAGGAGGAGATCAAGCTGCGAAATGCGACCCAAATAATCCTAACTCATGTAAACCTCCGCCGAGTAATAGATACAGAAGAGGTTGCAACCAAGTCAATCAATGTCGTGGACCTCTCGATACGGTTACTCTTGGTGCAGGTGATGTGCAAATTTTAAATGCTCGCAAGTGCATGAATCACTATTAGCTAGCAACACATTTACCCCGAGGTCGATCTCTCGAGGAATTGCAATGGTTTAAATCCTTAATAGTTTCCTCTTCGTTACTAAATTAAAGAATTAATCAAATGGGGCTTGATGTAAAATCAATTTAAATGTTTAACTAAATAAATTGGACTAACATAAAGAAAATGAAATTAAGAAGAAATAAAATGAAATAAAATGGGAGTTTGCTAGCTCTCTACTCATGTATTGAAATATTAGGTGAATTAGTTTAATATTCCAATGTTTAAATTATTGGCCTTTGCACTAAGCCTAGAAAATTCCAATGATCATGGCAATTCTCACTTCCAATCAATTAAATATATCCTTGGTGTGAGGCCTCGACTTAATTAATTAGCATATTCACAAGGAAATCACATGACCATTTAAATCAAACCAAATTAATGGATTTAATGTAAACACTTGTTCAAGAGAGCTTAATTAAGGTAAGATAGCGTGTCTAGCACCTTAATTCTCATTCGTTAACTTTAATAGGTGGCCAATCCATAATTCATAATCAAAGGTATGAAAATTAATGAACAAGAAATAATCTTAAACATCAATTAAAAATTATTCACAAAATATCCAACACAATTGTAGTTACTAAGCCAAACTCCCACATATGTTTATCCTTTCATAATCTAGCTCAAATCAATGAAACCAAATACGAAATTCCAAACATATTGTAAAACAAGAAAATCTTACCTTCATGAAAGATTTACCCCAAGGTTTTGAATTAATTGGTCATCTTCTTCAAATCCTTGGTAAAGATTGCTTGGTATGAAGGATGGAGCTAACACATATAGTACATTAATTTACAAGAAGTACAAAGCAAAGAAATGACTATTCATTAAGATTAGAGAAACAAAGAGAGGACTCCCCCCCCCAAAGGGGAGTAACACAAAGAGAACCCCCAAGAGGGTGCCCAAAAGGATCTCCCTAAGATGAACAAAGTCACAGCTTATATAGGCTAGATCAAGGAGGCTTTACATGTGTGAGCACATGTAAGTTGCAAAATTCATCATATCTCTGTCTTCCAGATTGGAGCTGACATTTGATTGTCTTCCACGTCGAAATAGAGAGAGTGGTTTTTATGTACATTGTTTATAATAGAATAATCTTTCTCATGATTCATGAATCATGTCATTTCGATGTCGGTAACATGAGATATGATCAAAAGATTAAAGCATGCTCAATTTGCCATTTTGATAACCATTGTCTGAATGATGACCATCTAGATGCACGATCTGGAAATTATGAATAACATGAAAGTTTTATCTGTCTTGCTCATAGTTCCACCACTTCAAGAATCAATGCAATTGATGGTGTATTCAGAAAGTTATGCCAAACGATAGAAAGGTGTTCGTTGGTCCAGGTTGCACATGAGCAAACCATACTTCATTATACTTATTCACACTTTCTGCATATATCCATTCTGAATTAGCAAATATTGTCTAAATATGAGCTGTGGACACTTGAGCCATATTTTACCTCCAACAAGAAGCATTGAATTTGGAGATGTATACACAAAGTTATGGCCATGATAGTGATTCATGCTCGAGTGAGTTGTATTCAAGTGGATACTTTATATCTTTAATTGCAACTTGCACTCCTTTACCACCTATACACAACAATACACCACATAAACACTTAAATACAGGTATTATACTCATGCCATCTTGTACAATTATACATATTTGCATGTATTTGATTTCTTGACCATTAAAACATGCAAATTAAAGGTATGACATTAAAATTTCACAATTTATGCACAAATAGGGACATTAAATTCAAAAGTGATGTAATAATGTCTTGTAAAATATATGTGAATAATGTAGTTTTAGACACTTATCAGCAGGTAGAAAATTAAAAGAATTATATATCAGAGCTTCTTCAAGACCAATACTTATATATACGTATATATAAAATGAAATAAGTAGAAGTACGTACATGCTATAATTGTACTGGAGATCGTAGGTTGTACCTCTAGTAATAGAGATCCATCTTATTACTACTATATATATTGCTTAAATTTGTTTTCTCTTTAATTTTGAAGCAATCTAATTTTCTTATATATATGTATATATATATCCTCTAAAAAATGTATATATATATATATATATATATATATATATATATATAAACACATGTTTTATTTTGTTATTGAATAAAATTATATGATGTATCTATGATTTAAAATTGTTGGATGTATTTTAATTACTTGGACAATTACTAACTAATGGTTTTTGAAAGAGAGATGTATACAACTAAGTGATCACTATATTGATCTATATATTCCACAAATTATTGAGGTTTGGAAAATAAAAGACAAAATTAAAATTATTGTAAACAATATTAATTAGGATTTCGGGCTTTTTGTTTTTATTTTTTGCCCGTTTGTTTAGGGTTTCAAGGCCAAATTAAACTCATGATCAGTTTGCGTTAATTTCTTCTTCCTGGCTCTTCCAATTTTCACTCTCGATTATAATTTAACAACTTGATAATCTTAACTATCTTAATTATTCCGTTCCTGATATCCAAACATTAATTAATTATCTAAAAGTTCTTGAAATTTAAGCAACTCTTTAATAAAATGAACTAATTATACAATTTGCTTATAGGAAAAATCCGATTAATTCATTTCAATAATAACTCTACAATAAGTATCGTGTACCTTTAGTAATATTTCATAGCAGCATTTTTTATTGTAAAGTTATTAGATGTGAAAATAAGTTAGCCTTTTTTGAAAAATGTTATACTTAAATATTCAACTAGTAATAATATTTTTTATTTTATTTCCTTTTTTATTTAATTAGTAGTATATTATAAATTCTATTTATAGTACTAAATGTTATAATATCTAAAAAATTTAAAAATTAGAATAATTTGAATAACACTGAACAAAAGTTACAAAAGAAATTAAAACTTTAATTTGATTAAATATCACATTATTCTAGCAAATTTTCAGAAATTACTATGATTAGCTTTAGTGTAATATTTATTTTTCTGTATTACATTTTATATCTACTTAATAAAATATTGATAAATGTTATATAATGTTAAATAATATATAATAGATGCTACGACTTAAAGGTTGTAATTCCCAAGTGTAGGTTGTCTCGAGTAATAAAGTTCGGAAGTCTGAGTGTCGGTTCACAGGGAATATGTTATACAAGGTTCACAAGTCCAATATTTAAATGTTATAAGTCCAAATATGATGGAAGTAGAATGAATTTATTAATTATTAAGTGTAAGTTTAATAATATTGCCCATTAAGGCATTAGGGATTCATTTTGTTGATAATTATAGAAATCATTCTTTAATCATTTTTTTTTAACCCAACTAAGAATCACTCAAGAGATTATCTTAATTGGAAGATAAATACATCGCAATACCTTTTTGTAGAAAAGGTAGTAAAATAGAAGAATAATCATTCAATTTATTTGTGAAAACTATAACATACTTTGTTCTGGATTTGTAGAAAATGTGTAAGCATTCAGTGTACGTTTAGTTAAAAATAAATCAAGCTTCTAAAAAAATCAAAACACTTCTGAGAAATAGAATTCACTCAATTGAAAAGATTTCGCATTGAAACACAACTTAGAATGATTGAAGAACAATACTATAAAATCAACAAAAATTTCACCCTCAACCCTAATTATGAATTTAGAAACACATTAAATGAAAACAAAATTACACAAAGGGAGAATAAAAAAAATAAGACGAAGGATGTCACGTCCCGACTTGCAAAAGTCAAAGAGTGATCTATCAAACACATAACATATCAAGAAATACATTTCACTGTCTAAGAAACTTCATCAATATTCATTGATATAAAAATCTATTCAAATAGTCTTCATTGAACATTTGTTAATCCTTCAACACGCGATTCATGGGGTCCATAAAAGCAGCAGGAGCATTTGTTAATCCAAATGGCATTACCATGAACTCATAATGTCCATACCTCGTTCGAAAAGCAGTTTTAGGAATGTCTTCTCTCTTGATTTTCAATTGATGATAGCCAGAACGAAGATCAATCTTCGAGAAAATCGAAGACCCTTGCAGCTGATCAAACAAATCATCGACTTTGGGAAGCGGATACTTATTCTTCATAGTTACTCGATTCAACTCCCGATAATCAATACATAATCTCATCATCCCATCATTCTTTTTGACAAATAGCACAGGAGCACCCTACGGTGAAACACTTGGGTGAATAAAACCTTTCTCAAGTAGTTCTTCCAATTGCTTTTTTAGTTCCTTAAGTTCCGACGGTGCCATACGATATGGTGCCTTGGATATTGGTGCTGTTCCGGGGACAAGCTCTATGTTGAACTCGATCTCGTGATCAGGAGGGGTACCAGGTAAGTCCTCAGGAAAAATGTCAATAAACTCACTTACCATAGGAATATCTTGCAAGTTCACTTCTGCTTTCTCAGTATCAATTACACTGGCCAAGAAACCCACACAACCTTTCTTTAAACTTTTCCAAGCCTGTAAAGCTGAAATTACCCTTGGCATCACAAACAATTTAGTACCCACAAATTTGAATTCTGTCTCGCCAGGTGGTCGAAACATCACCTCTTTCTCGTAGCGTTTTACACTAGCATGGTAGGTAGATAACCAATCCATACCCAAAATAACATCAAAGTCATGTATAGGCAAAAGTATTAAGTTTGCTACTAAAATCCTTTCGCCTATTCCAATCTTACATGATCGCAAAACTTCATTAGCACACAATAAACTCTCTGAAGGGGTTCCCACACATAACTCATCATCCAATAAAGTAGGTGCAATACATAATCTTCTAGCAAATGCATGCGACACAAATGAATGCGTAGAACCCGAATAAAAAAGAACTAATGCGCTATGTCCGGATATACAAATTGTACCTGTCACAACAGAGGGAGAATCTTCTACTTCTTGCCTGGTGAAAGCATACATCCTTGCTTGAACTCTTTGATCTTTCTTTGGACCTCCTTGCACATTTTTCATCTTTGGACAATTCTGAATGAAATGCCCAGGCTTTCCACACTTGAAGCAAGCTCTAGTTTTCCTGTAGCACGTTCCACCATGATATCTTCCACAGGTTTCACAAAGTGGCAAGTCACGCTTCTCTGTCTTGTCATCTCTTTGCCTTTTCTTTCCCTTCCATTTGTCAGATTTCTTCATGTGAGGCTTAATCCATGTCTTTTTATTCTGAGAGTTTTGACCTACATCTTTAGGTTCTAATGCTGTAGCTTCCTCTTCATCTTTTGCTAAAATCTGAGCCTTTTGAAGCACCGCACTATAAGTCTCCAATTCAAGTATAGAGATCAATTTTCTCAATTCTGGTTTAAGCCCCCTCTCAAAGCATCTAGCCTTACGTGCCTCAGTGTCTACTAAATATGGAGCAAACCTTGATAATTCTTCAAACTTCCTTTCATACTCCATCAGAGACTTGGAGCCCTGAATGAGTTGGATAAACTCTGCCTCTTTGTCATCTCTCAAAGATTGAGGGAAGTACTTTTCATCAAACAGCTCTTTAAACCTGTCCCATGTGACATTATATCCATCCATATCCTGAGCCTTGCTAATCATCTCCCACAAATGGCTAGCACTTCCTTTAAGCATGGAAGTGGCACATGTGACCTGCTGATCTGTGCAATCTATCAAACGAAAAATCTTTTCCAATTCTCGAACCCACTCTGCAGCAACCAGCGGATTAATTGAGCCTTCAAAGAATGGTGGTTGAAGCTTCTTGAATTGTTCTACCACGTGTATGGTGTTAGAACTAGCACTCCTATTGGATGTTTACGGTCTTTGCTCCATGGCATTTGTAATAGCTTGCACAAAATTCTGAATAATGGTATTAGAGTCAACTTGGCCCACTCCTGCATTCTGAGTCACTGGCGCATCTTGATCTCTAGCCATATTTCTTGCATTTGAGACACTTGTGGTTCTTGAATTTTTTGCCATTACACTAATCCAACTCAAACAATGGTTAGTAATATGTACTAAGTACGTACACACAAAAATATAAACATACAAGACCCTAAGTATTTGGCATTCTACTTGGTTCCCTTGACTACTATAGCTAAATGTCTACAGAATCCTAAACCTTCGCTCTGATACCAAACTGTCACGCCCCGACTTGCAAAAGTCAAAGAGTGATCTATCAAACACATAACATATCAAAAAATACATTTCACTATCTAAGAAACTTCATCAATATTCATTGATATAAAAAACTATTCAAATAGTCTTCATTGTCTAGTCTCTAAGCCATAATGTTTATTAAACTAAGAATAAAATACAAGCCACTATCCTAAACTTAGGGACCCAAGGGACAGCAGAAGCTTCGCCAAATCTACTATGCACACGATCATTTATCTGGGAATCACAATAAACTATAATGAATATAAACTCAGTAAGCATACTAGTTTTTCATAGACAAAAATACACACACACACACACATATATATATAATAAATATATAATGCATGATATGAATATGTACATTGATAATAACCATGTTTATTCCAAAATACGTGATACAATATCACATCAAACTTGTTCTCAACAATCACTCACTTTTAAACTTTCATTTACATCTAACTAGGAATATCTTCATTCAATTACTACTTAGTAGGAGTTCATATACCACATATTGAGCCTGAGTCACCCGTCGATGGCTTCCATGGTGTATCAGCAAGTGGGGAACAAAATTTCAAACGCAATAAACACTCATGCCCGAAGGTAAGAGCCATACCTTCGCCCTGATCATCGGCGAGTCCTCCCACATGCACAAATCCGTCAACGCACAATTACAAAGACTCACAAGTCCTAAGGGTACCCAAAGGTCTCTCCCATGTCATATGAAACACATAGCACATATCAAATATACCAAACCCGAAGGAATGGCCACATATATCAAAAGGCTCCAAACACTTATAATTGCCTACTAAGAAAGTAATGAATTCGGATACCCTAAAAAAAATACAAAGTCTTAACTTTCACAAATATTTTTCTTATAAGACCACTTTCTTATTTCTCAAAATCACTTAGACATGTGTACATGCTAATGTCAATGCTCAATGACTCATGCACAACACATAAACAAATATTTTGACATATAATCATAAGTAAATTGATACTTGCATATTAATGCATAATTCCAAAACATTTGTAACATAGTCACACATAAATATATATGTTCATTGTGATCCAATTTAAAAAGTCTAATATACTTACCTCTTAATGTTCCCAGCAAGATAACACAATCACATAAATCCTAAAATCAAAATTAATCTCATAAGCCATATTACACAAAATCCAACATATAACATTTCATCAAACAAACATCCTAATTCTGTCCTTAAGCCTATCAATAATTTTTCTTATATCCTAAATGATATCATTTCCTCATGAAATCAGAATATAGTCATAATGAAACATTATATAACCTTATATAAAAATATAGATCCTTAATTCAATTTGTAACTATTTGTTTTGTCACTTATAACACTTAGCCACTAGGCCCCAAAACCAGAGCACCACTGAGTATATCTAAGTATCTGATTTTTAATAAATCGAACACTTATCCAATGGCTATGAAATTTTCCAAAAATCATATAGAACATATTCAATAGCATGATAAAATTTAGAAGATATAATTCATGTCCAAACCAATTTAAACAAGCTTTACTTTACACTATACAGATTCTGTAAACTGCACATTCTCAGTGATATAAACTACTTTGAAACTTCATAACATATTATATACATAGAATCAAGGCATGAAATTTTAATATGTTATAATAAACATAAGTAGAAATAGGTTTGTAAATTTTCGTAATTTTTGGAGACCATTTGATTAACCCAAAATTTTTCGTAATTCATATATTCTGTAGAAATCAACATTTTTCAGCATCTCAGAGTCAAATCGAAAAATTCATATAAACTCGAATATTCCGTATTTTCAAATGAAATAAAATTTATCATAACCCTTTTGATGCCTAATATTTCCAGTTAAATCAGTTTTCCAAAATAAGACATATAAAAATTTATAAAATTTTCTGATCAAGCTACTATCTAAGGTCTAAGTTTTGCAAAAGCTTCCTTTGACAACAATAATCATCTTCTACCAATTCCTTCATCAATTCCACCACAAAATCATATTCATAACCACAAATGATTCAAATCAATATATGCTTAACATATTCATGTAATCTTCATACAAAATATACTTCCAAAACACAATCCAATCATATATAACACAATAAATCTTAAAGAGGAGAGAAAATTACCTTAAATCTTCTTAATTTCTCCTTGAAATCTAAATTTTCTCTTCAAATTCTTCTATCTCTCTCTCTCTCTCTCTCTCTCTCTTAAAATCTACAAAATGGTGTTTCTCTTTCTAAAACAAGAAATAGGATGTATTTATACTTAGGGTTAGAATGGTAATTTGAGCCTTACTAAGTACACCAACACTTAGTACTAAATACACCCATGTATTGATACTCTAATTTTATATTTGGGCCTTTCTAAGTAAACTCTTATTTAATACTAAATACACTCATATAATATTTCAAAAGAAATATCTTAAGTGTATTAAGCTACTTACGTACAAACCATTAGAAAATAACGTGTATGTATACATAATACGTACCACTTGGGGGGTGTTACAAAGGATGTCCTAAATAACTTCTACCACTTCCTTTATATAGGCAAAACAAGATATATTTCACATGTGTGCACACAAGTTGTAAACCTTCAACTTAATCATCCTCTTGGTGATTATTTGGACCGTGGAATGCATTAAATTTATTGATTCTATCTTCTTCAAAGTTGTAGCCACCTTCATTAGCTATCCATTAGTCCAAATTTTGACCACATTGATTATGTAAAACAAGAGTTATGTTAAAAATGAGAAAAGGTGTTCAGTTTGGATTTCTCCATCGGTCGTTTAGAATGAATGTTATTTTTAACAGGCAAGGACTTCGAATCTGGACATCTGTAAAACATAAATATTGTACATCTATCTGTAATCTTTTGCAAAACGTCAACCTATGACTCTTGGATATGTATGTAGGGAGATACGGCCCAAATACGAAACCATGGTGGGCTAGCCCTAAGCTATGGTTTGAGTTCTATTGAAGCTCGAGTTTGACCCAATAGATACATGAACTGGTATGATCTCTGCTATACGCTTTTGTTAAGAAATGAGTGCACATATTTATGGTCCAAGAATCGTATCAAATGATGTTTTGTAATAAAAGATATACTGGTTATACGAAACCTGCGCAAAACAAATAATTAAGTCAAGTTCTTGTTTTGGAATTCAGTCTAAAGGAAAATGCTTAATTTTGGGGAAATTAATAATATTCTTAAATGTAGAATATAATATTTCTTTTGATAATCCTACACTTTTAAACATTTTATCAATATACTTAAAAATAAATTTAGTAACACAGAATAAAAGTTACAAAATGTCAAAAATTTATCGCCAAAACATAGAAAATATTTTATTTTCAAATAATAATAAATAAGTCTCTAATATTGAGACATTATGATAGGTCACACCAAACACTAAAGTACATGGTGAGGGGGCTTCAGGTATGAATTGGGAAGGTTCATATAAAATAATTAAAGTTGTGGCACTAGAGGTTTATATGTTACAGTAACCGAATGGAAGAGCCATGAAATTTAGAGATGCTGAAGAAATATTTTCCTTGAAGATTCACAAAATTGTTGTTCAAAGAGATCTGAACATGATTCAGATCAAACAATAATTGTTTTATTTTTGTCATCAAGATTGTACAAATTGTTGTAAAAAGACCTAACCACAGTTTAGGCCATACAACAGTATCTAATAAATCAATAAATTTTTTTTTATCCGTTATTATGGGCAACTGAAAGAACCGACTTGAAGAGTCACGGAGTACCGTTATCCGCCACTTGACCGGGAAAAGAACTGAAAACAAACAACAAACAGTAAGGAAAAAGTATCAAGTGTTGTAAACAGCTTCATTCAAAATGGTAGACTCTAGCTCACTAGGAAAATTCTCAAGAAATGGCTTCAAACGATGTCCATTAATTTTAAAAACATTACCATTTTTTGGATTTTCAATCTCAACAACGCCATGTGGGTAAACAGTCTTGACTACGAAAGGACCTGTCCATTTTGAACGGAGTTTTCCAGGAAATAAATACAATCTTGAATCATACAAAAGAACTTTTTGTAAAGGTTCAAAAGATTTTTTAATGATATGTTTATTATGAAATACCTTCATTCTATCTTTGTAAATTCTAGAATTCTCATAAGATTCATTCCTGATTTCTTGAAGTTCATCTAATTGGAGTTTTCTCAATGAACCTACTTTGTCTAAATCAAAATTGAGCATTTTAATGGCCCAAAAAGCTTTATGTTCTAATTCCACAGGCAAATGACAAGCTTTTCCAAAAACAAGTCTATAGGGAGACATTCCAAGAGGTGATTTAAAAGCAGTTCGATAAACCCAAAGTGCATCAGTTAATCTTAAAGACCAATCTTTACAATTTGGGTTCACAGTTTTTTCTAAAATGCGTTTTATTTCTCTACTGGCAAGTTCAACTTGTCCACTTGTTTGTGGATGATAAGAAGTAGACACTTTATGAGTAATTCCATATTTTTTCATTAAATTTTCAAAATGTTTATTACAAAAGTGTAAACCCCCATCACTTATTATGGCTCGAGGTACTCCAAATCGTGATAAAATATTTTCCTTCAAAACTTTCAAAACAATTTTATGATCATTGGTTTTGCATGAAATTGCCTCTACCCATTTTGAAACATAGTCAACTCCAACCAAAATGTATTGATATCCAAAAGAAGTTGGAAAAGGACCCATGAAATCAATGCCCCAACAATCAAATATTTCAATGACCAAAATAGGATTTAATGGCATCATGTTTCTACGAGTTATTCCACTTAATTTTTGACAACTGCCACATGTTTTACAAAATGTATATGTGTCCTTGAATAAGGTGGGCCAATAAAATCCACATTGCAAAATTTTTGCAACAGTTTTCTTTAAAGAAAAATGACCACCACATGCTCCAGAATGACAAAAAGAAATGATACTTTGAATTTCATTTTCAGGTACACATTTTCTTATAATTTGATCCGAACAATATTTGAAAAGATATAGATCATCCCAAAAGAAATTACGTACCTCTTTTAAAAATTTCTTTTTGTCTTGAGCATTCCAATGAATTGGGATTTGACCTGTAACAAGAAAATTGACAATATCAGCAAACCAAGGTACAGTTGAAAGAGTTAAAAGTTGGTCATTGGGAAAATTGTCATTAATTGGTGTTGTCTCAATCTGTTCTTCAAACACAAGTCTGGGCAAGTGATCAGCAACCACATTTTGTACTCCTTTCTTGTCTAAAATTGTGAGGTCAAATTCTTGGAGTAGTAGGATCCACCTAATCAACCTAGGTTTAGC
This sequence comes from Melia azedarach, assembly GCA_028052125.1. Classification (NCBI taxonomy): domain Eukaryota; kingdom Viridiplantae; phylum Streptophyta; class Magnoliopsida; order Sapindales; family Meliaceae; genus Melia; species Melia azedarach. Next base: position 6,221,373 of record CM051404.1, read on the forward strand.
ATCCTTTTTCGAGAGAAGGTATTTCAAAGCTGCATGATCACTAAAGATGACAATGGGTGAGCCAACAAGATAAGATCTAAATTTATCTAATGCAAATACTACTGCAATTAATTCCTTTTCAGTGGTAGAATAATTCATTTGAGCACTATTTAAGGTTTTACTAGCATAATAAATCACATAAGGTTTCTTGTCCTTTCGTTGTCCTAAAACAACTCCAACAGCATAATCGCTAGCATCACACATGATTTCAAAAGGTAAAGTCCAATAAGGAGGCTGCATGATAGGAGCAGATGTTAGCATGCTTTTAAGTTTGTCAAAAGCTTCTTGACATGGCTTAGTCCACTCAAAGAGAGCATTTTTTGCTAAGAGATTACACAATGGTCTAGATATAACACTAAAATCCTTGATAAAACTCCTATAAAAACCAGCATGCCCTAGAAATGATCTGACATCTTTAACAAACTTTGGAATGGGCAAGTTGGCAATTAATTCAATTTTAGATTTATCTACTTCAATTCCTTTTGATGAGACAATGTGACCAAGTACAATACCATTTGTAACCATGAAATGACATTTTTCCCAATTAAGCACGAGATTCTTTTCTTCACACCTAATCAAAACTTTTTCTAAATTTGATAAAAAATCATCAAATGAGTCACCAAAAATAGAAAAATCGTCCATGAAAACTTCAAGAAATCGTTCAACCATGTCGCTAAAAATGCTAAGCATGCATCTTTGAAATGTAGCTGGTGCATTACACAATCCAAAAGGCATCCTTCTATATGAAAAAGTTCCAAATGGGCAAGTGAAAGTGGTATTTTCTTGGTCTTCAGGTGCAATTTCAATTTGATTATACCCAGAATACCCATCTAGAAAGCAATAAAATGCATGTCCAGCTACCCTTTCTAACATTTGATCCATGAATGATAAAGGAAAATGGTCTTTCCTAGTTATTGAGTTGAGTTTCCTATAATCAATGCACATTCTCCAACCAGTAATTGTTCTAGTTGGAATTAATTCATTATTTTTATTTTTGACTACAGTAACCCCTGATTTCTTAGGTACAACTTGAGTAGGACTGACCCATGTGCTATCAGAAATAGGATAAATGATCTACACATCTAAAAGCTTGAGAACTTCATTTCTCACTACCTCTTTCATATTAGGATTTAGCCTACGTTGCATTTGTCTAGATGGGTTGGCATTATCTTCCAAATATATCTTGTGCGTGCAAATCAAGAGACTAATTCCTTTTATGTCAGCTATGGTCCATCCTAAGGCATGTTTATGCAATTTCAGAGTTTTGAGCAACTTACATTCTTGAACAACATTGAGTTTAGAAGATATTATCACTGGAAAAGTTTCATTAGCACCCAAGAAAGCATATTTGAGGTCAGATGCTAGCAGTTTCAATTCAAGTTTTGGTGGTTGAACATTCAATGGCATTGGTTTATCAGCACGTTAAGGTAAATCTTCAAATTTGGGTCTCCATCCCTTAATTTCCAAAACATGAGAAGATGTTAAAAGGGAATAAATGTGAGATATTTTAAAATTGAAATCATTGCAACCATTTAAACAAGCATCCAAGGGATCAGAGAAAGAGAAAACATTAAAGCAGTCATGAACAAGTTCCTTAATATAACTAACTTCGTGCATGTTATCAGTTTTACTAGGTTGCTTGCAAATATTAAACACATTCATTTTCAATGTCAAAAACATTTATTAATATACTTAAAAATAAATTTAGTAACGCAGAATAAAAGTTACAAAACGTCAAAAATTTATCGCCAAAACATAGAAAAATATTTTATTTTCAAATAATAGTCCCTAATATTGAGATATTATGATAGGTCACACCAAATACTAAAGTATCTGGTGGGGGGGTTTCATGTATGAATTGAGAAGGTTCATATAAAGTAATTATAGTTGTGACACTAGAGATTTATATATTACAGTAACCGAATGGAAGAGCCATGGAATTTAGAGATGCTGAAGAAATATTTGCCTTGAAGATTCACAAAATTATTGTTCAAAGAGATCTGAACATGATTAAAATCATACAATAATTGTTCTATTTTTGTCATCAAGATTATACAAATTGTTGTAAAAAGACCTAACCACAATTTAAGCCATACAACAATATCTAATAAATCAATAAATTTTGTTTTATTCAAAAAAATTTCTGTCGCAAATATTACAAATTCAGTTGCAAAATCACTTTTACTGCCAAATTCTAGTCATTTGCAGGTAACTTCTATTGATTGCAATAAATGGTATCCCAAAAAAAATTTTGTTATTTGCGAATGATTTTAGCTGCCGCAAAAAATATTTGCAGCCGATATATATCAATTGCAAAAACTATTTAACCTTATTACCACTTTTTATTACTAAATATTTAACCTTACTACCACCTTTTGTTACCAAATATTTAACCGCAAAAAAATATTAATTATTTATAATATTTTTATAAACTTAAAAATTGATCTCATCAAACTAATTTGAATATTAAATGTGAACTACATATTAAGACCAATTTTGAACAATTTAATTGGTTAAATATTATAAAACACTAGATAACATTAAAAATCTGTAAAGTAAGACTGAAATTTTTATTTGGTATACAATAAAATTTGTAGAAAAGCTATAATGTACAAAAAAATTAATCCATTAATTACTGGCAGTCACCACTAAAAAATATCTAGAGAAAAATTTAAACTGAGTTTAGCGTCTAAAATTGCCAAATTAACCAAATTCAATACAACCAACAAATCACTAGCACAAAATCACAAAAAATTCTGAAAACCCCTAAACTGCTCTACAACGTGAATTCTGGGACACACAACCTCCTTGTATAATTCTCTACTTCGTTTAATGAAGTTTCTGGACCATCTGAAAACGACAAATAAAACAACAAAATTGGAGGAAATTTGAACATATTCTAATGAGCAGAAAAGAAATCAGCAGAACAAGTGACAAATAATGTCAACTCAGCAACCACATTCATTGAAACAAAATAGGATAATTTTCAAATTAAATTTTTATAGGTAGACCCATCATTAAAGAATCTAACACCAACCAGATCACACTAAAATTCATCTCTATTATGCCATTTCTCACTTTTCATTTTCATTTTCACCATGTGATATGTTCCTCAACATGAAGCACCCTTTCACACCTAAGTTGCACCCTTTCACACCTAAGTTACACTTACATACATCTATTTATATAACTAGTAAGTACTTGGCTTAAGAGACAACCTAATTAGTTTATCGTAATAATTAAGTAACAAACCTCAATATGTCATGGATGGTTCTCTTGTGATCTATGAAGAGACAACCTAAATATCTTCTCTCGAACTGAATCACTTTGCTTATCATTTGGTATCTTAGAAAGAAGTTCATTAAATTGACCCTGTATAATTAAAACAAAAGATATATATATTAAAAGAAAAAAGTGATGATTAGCTTAGCTTAGCATTCCTTATAAAAATAAATGACTCCCACGTATATATTAACCTTTCCACCGTTAATAAATAAACTCAAAGAACAAAAAGATATTTTGAAATATTTACCTTGATATCATTGATAACAATCACATCCCTAAACAAATATAAGCTATTAAAAAAATCATTAACAAAAAGAAGCAAAATTAGAATTTTAAAGGACAAAACAAAGCAAATCAGCATAAAAGTACCCAATATGGCTTTATAACAAACCAACAAAATGATCAAACATGGAAAAAAATAATTTTCCCAGTTGGACTATATATCTAATAGATATCACTTTTATTTCATAACATCAATACTTTTGTTGATATAAAATTGAAAATCAAAGTAAACCCAAAACACATCATACTTACAATAACTTCCATGCTTTTCAGGTCATGTATAATTCCATCCATCTTTGTACATGTCTTGATATATAAACTCATTCTATCTGTTTTCTCTCCTTTCTTTTTCATCTACAAAAAATAAAATAAGAAAATAATTGTGAGCAATTTGTAGTTCCACTTTATGAGAGAAGAAAAAAATAATTTTGACAGAATTTCTATATAAATGTTAGGTTATTGATACATTAGGTAAACATATATTTACCTTATTTATATATAGGCAATGGATTGCATATATTTACCTCATTTCGCACTTGAGCAAAAGATTTCCGTCCTGTCACGTGTAATTGTCTTTGCTTCTTGCGATTATTCTTATTTATCTCTGATAATTCCTATATATTCCATGCATTATATTGTTCATGAAAATAGAAGTTATTTTTTTAACCAAAGAAATAAAAGCTATTTCATTATTAAATTAATGTGAAATATCTATACCTTTGCTTTCTCAGTGCTCCAATAAGCCATTAGTATTCTCCATTGTTCTGCAACAACTCGAGAAGGGGCGATTGCTAGTCGTCGCTTATCATTAACAAATGGAGTATACCACTTTTGTTTAACTCGAGCCTTCAAGTCCTTCCATCTATCTCCAACTATCCTCCAACAATAAGGTTTATACTCATCCGACGCATTTGTGTTGTCCTATATGTAAAAGAAATAACAATTTTATTTAAAAAATGAATAATATGTTATATTCATGCTATTTGCATACCTGAACTTCTCTCCTAATGTATTTTAATATGTCATCTGGTACATCGGTCCATCGCACATAAATAAAAGGAACTTTGTGTCCATTGCGTGCTATAATTCAACAATAAAATCAAAGCCATATTTAAAAATAGGAGAACAACAATATGTCATCAATAACAATATATTCAAAGCCATTAATATAACAATACATTATATCTCAATAATGTTATCAGAAACATTTAAGATTTATAAAATTTATTTTCTATTCTTACTTGTAACAATCGCCGAAAACTACAACAAGCAACAACAAGCCTGTGTAAATTAGTAAATTTGCTTATTAATTTATGCTTGTAAATGAAGCAATATTTTAACAAAATATTTAGCAAAAATAAAAGACGTTATGATTTACAAATATTATAGCAGTAGTGTAATTTTATAAAACAAGTGTTGAATCATCAGTTCATTTAATTAATAGAAGTTTTATATTAAAATTTACAAGAAATAATTAATAAGATATGTAGTGTTAACATTAGAAAGATAATTAATTGTCATTAGAATTAACATATAATATAAAATATAATTAGTGAAAGCTACAACATAGCTAACAACAGTTAATTAATTAAGGTTCATTTCTAAACTTGTTTAGTTTCAGAGAGAGGAAGGGACAAAGACAATTCAACAAAAGGAGAAAATGATAGCAAAGGAAAGAAATCTCATTGGCAGGCAATTTTTTTTTTTTAAAAAATTTTGTATTAAGCTTTTTCAGACTCACTCTCTATAAAAGATCAATTCTTTAATTAAGTTAGCAAGTGAGCTTAATTAGAAGCTTAGTTGCGTATTTAATGTGCAAAACTCATAATATAAAATATTAAAAAAGTATATGCATATATATATTTAATATGTATATATTGGGGAGTTTTGAGAAGGTCATTTTCATTACGTTAGCTTTTTAGCTAGCAAGCTAGGGTCAATGATCTTACAATATCTATCTTCCTTTGTCTTTAGATTTGTTGGGTTGTATCATGGCTTTAACAGGCCAATCTGCAACTAAGCTTGGGATTTAAGCTTAGTATCATACACTACAGTTGCTGCATATATATATATATATATATATATATATATATATATATATATATATATATATATGCTCAACTGATTGATGAAGAATTTTGAAGTGTATACTAAACAATTGTGGGTTGGGCTGGATTTGAGCTGTAAAATTCTGTTTATATGGGACGAATGATTGCCCTCCGAAGGTTTTAGCTGTGGACTTCCATAAAGGTGGATTGCACTTAAGTTCCCACTAACAGATAATGGATGAAATTCAACGAAAACCTAAAGCTCCATCAGATGACAAATCTTTTCCTCTGTTTCAAAGCCAACTCTGGCTTCTGCCAAAAACAACACACACACACACACACACACACACACATATATATATATATATATATATATGCATACATACATACATAACTATATATAACTATATGCATACATACATACATATATATTTCAAGAAGGTGGTAAGAGAAATAATTCATTCCAACAAAGCACAGAGATGATCTTTTCCCATTTCCTTTTGTTTTAGTTTCTTCAAATTCTAACCAATATTTAATTTACATACATACATATATATATAGATAGATAGATATATATATATATATATATATATAATCCCACGAATTATTGTGAACCACATGATTAGAGGAATTAATAAGTATTCGACACATTCATTTCAGAGGCAAAAGGAGAGCAGCCCATTTGTGATATATGGGCTAGTTTGCGGGGATATGTATGTATATATATAAAGTTTCAAAGAATTAATCAATTATGTCATAATCATGAAATATATATTGGCATTCTGACAATGTATTACTCGCAATAATAAACAACAATTAATTATAAGGTTGAGTTTTCTTTTTCCAATTGTTTAATCTCATATATATATATATATATAGAGAGAGAGAGAGAGAGAGAGAGAGAGAGTGGTTGTTTATTAATAATTCCATGATGACTATGTGTGTGTATATATATATAATAATAATATATGTAGCAACTTTAAGTCAAAACTTTGGCAAAGCCCTTAAAAGAAGGTCTAAAGTAACAGAGGATTTAAAGGTGTGTGAGAAGAAGACAAGACATTGGAACCGGAGAATATATGCTTTCTCAAGCTGAGGGCATGAAAATCCAACACTAAGGGGCCATGCTTTAATTTCTCTTTTCTTTCCATCTCCACTAAACGGACCCTTATAAATCTCATAATATATTTATATAATATGTGATTCCCTGAAGGTTCCTATGATCTATTCTATTCTATTCTATTGGTGTACATGTTTTAATTTGTAGCTATCTACAGACAATTGCAAAATTAGTTCTTACAACAGTTCTTTTATATTTAATTTTGCAAAAAAGATAGTCATCAGCACTGATATGCAATTGTCTCTCTGTTGTAAACCCTTCCCCTTCAAGACTATAAACTGCTTTGTTGCTAAATTGCAATTTATGGTGCTCTTTCAATAGCCTTTCCAGTTCTAAAAGGTTCTCTTGTAGAGAAACAGATTATATCTCTAGGCAATACTTATTCATAATTGTGTTTGTTTCATACTCAGACAAGCTATAAACTGTCTCAATGTTGGTTTTCAGGTCAAGGGAAAGGATTTGATATAGATCTAATAAAGTTGATCTCTGATGCTGTGAGCATCCCTGTCATTGCTAGTAGTGGTCCAGGTGCTGTTGAACACTTCTCCGAGGTGTTTAATGAAACAAATGCATCCGCCGCCCTTGCTGCCGGCATTTTCCACCGGAAGGAGGTAAAACTACGCAAGTTACTTGTAATTAGTAATAATCTGTGTTAATTTTAGGAGAGAAATGATGGCTAAAAGAAGCGGTCTTCATTTACAAATTTGTTTAATGATCTTTCTAATGAAGTGTTTCACTATTTTTTTCTGGTCTGGCTGAATTTTTGTGAACATGGGATTTATTTCCTTGTAGATTAGGAAGTTGAATTCATTATGTTCCTTTTGTTTTCTAAGAAATGCTATATGATTTTCATGTTTAGAATGCTATATAAAAATTGTCTATTTTGTGGATTGCAGGTTCCCATAGGATCTGTAAAAGAGCACTTGTGCAATGAAGGCATAGAAGTCAGGATCTAACAGCATCAATTATGTGAAAGGAAAGCCATAAAATAAAATTCATGTTTCCGAATCTAGAACTGGGCAGAGTACATTGCTTTGACTGGACATGTGCTGTATTCTTGGTTAACATAAAATAAAATTATTAAGGCTAAAATCTGGGGATGGTCGTGTGTGTTATTCCAGAGAATGATTTGTAGCTTAACAGGCAGGCAGTCTCATCAATTTGTAATTACAAAATTATTTTATTAATTTTTGCAATCAATTATAATTTTTCGTTTGGATTTCACAACTCATATTGATGCTTAATTATGTATATTAACCTACAAATGGCAGGTTCCTGAACCCATACCCACATCCAATAATTTCCAATTATTTGAAGTTTAAATTAAAAGAGAACTACTTTCGATTTATTATCTCTGGTTTTACTTTTACAGAGATAGAAGATGCAAATGCAGATGTAGGTTCAGGAATAACATACACAAGCTTGAATATACACTAAAAAACACACACACTAAAGATAAACACTAAAAACCCTAAAAAGGTTAAATCAAATTCACATTAATTTTCTCTAATTCATATAGCATTTCCAAAAATTCAAAAAAAGAAAACATTAAAACTGACATCATACCTGGCATCGAGAAGCTGACGACGGCGTACCTGGTGTCGGCAAGCTGACGGCGGCGTACCTGGCATCGGCAATTGAGAGTGAGCTGACAAGCAAATTTGATTTTAGGGATCGATTGGATTTGGGGAAAAAAATGAGTTTACTGTAAAAACGATTCGAATGCAAAAAACGAAAATAAAATTTTAATGTAAGATAACATTTTTATCTTTAATATCTTAATAATTAATATTTAATATATAATTGTATATAGTTAAACATTTTAGTCCTATTTATTTGGGATTAATATGTAATAAATAAAATCATAATTTTCAAATTTTAATAAAATAAAATTAATCACTATTTTTTGCGGCTCATATTTAAATTTGGTTGTAAATAATATATTTTTTTAGGACGAAATTGTATTCAACCGCAAAGCAGTCGCAAATAATACTTATTTGCAACGGATTGAAAATCGATTGTAAATATCAGTCGCAAAAGGCCGTTTTTCTTGTAGTGATACTAATTTTCTTCAAATAAGGAGTCACCGAAGAAGACCTAAGAACAAGTTCAAGCCATAAAACATCCTGGTTTGCAATTCTGGTTTACATTTCAAATTGAATGATTTATGTATTAAAGAGAAAGAAAAACTTAGGAATTTCCTTAAGAAGTTCTTTGATCGAGTTAGGATGAGTCAATTTGATTTTAGCTTTGTTTATAGTAGTTTTTTTTAAGAAAATAGAAGAGATCGAGAATTCTGATCAGAAATAATAAAAAAGTATGTATATAAATATATTATCCATTACAAATTGCTCAAGTTCTTAATAAAATACAAACAAGGGCAAAGTTATGCTTATTTGGGAGGAGGCACTCAAGTGGTGTCGAAGGTTGAACCTTTATTAGTTGGCTTCGCGACGAATGGGTTGAGGCACTCCACCTTATCAAATAAGCAACCCAGATCAAGATCTTCGTGTTTCTTCTAAAAGATTTTGCAAGCTAACTCCAAAGCTTCTTTGGCAGAATCTTTACATTGTTGCTCAACTTCTATTCTGGCAAGGGCCATCTCATCTTCTAGACTTTTGTTGGAGTGTGCAAGCGCAACTGCTCGGGTTCCCAATTGCGACACCTAAGCCTCAAGATGTGCAACCTTGCTTTCCAGCATATTACGTTTGTTGGCTCAATATCTCCTATCCTCGCTCAGCTGAGCTTCTAGACTCTCCTCTCGTTTTTTTAGCATCTTTCAACTTTTGGCCCAACAAGTTTTTCTCTAGGCTTAGTTGCTCAATGGTTTTGTACATGTTGACAATTGCAATAGAATGTTCTTTTGCACTTTCTACATGGAAGGTTAAAAAGTGATATATTTGCATAGGTTCAAGAAAAACAAAAAATTAGTCAGACAAAGTTATCAAAATTAGCTATAACATTGATGATTGATTGTTAGAACATAATTAACTTGCCCATCTATTCGTGGATTCTTTCTAGGATACGGTCTAGGCCAACCGCCTTTGTTACACCCCCAAGTGGTATGTATTTTGTATACATACATGTTATTTTCTATTGGTTTGTACGTAAGTAGCTTAGTACACTTAGGCTATTTCTTTGATATATTATATGGGTGTATTTAGTATTTAATAAGAGTTTACTTAAGAAAGGCCCAAATATAAAATTAGAGTATTAATACATGGGTGTATTTAGTACTAAGTGTTAGTGTACTTAGTAAGGCCTAAATTACTATTCTAACCCTAAGTATAAATACATCTTATTTCTTGTTTTAGAAAGAGAAACATCATTTTGCAGATTTTAAGAGAGAGAGAGAGAGAAGAATTTGAAGAGAAAATTTAGTTTCCAAGGAGAAATTAAGAAGATTTAAGGTAATTTTCTCTTCTCTTCAAGATTTATGGTGTTATGTATGATTTGATTGTGTTATGGAAGTATATCTTGTATAAAGATTACACGAGTATGTTGAGAATATATTGATTTGAATTATTTGTGGTTATGAATATGATTTTGTGGTAGAATTGATGAAGGAATTGGTAGAAGATGATTATTGTTGTCAAATAAGGCTTTTGCATAACTTTGACCTTGAATAGTAGCTTGATCTGAAACTTTTATAAATTTTTATATATCTTATTTTGGAAAACTAATTTAACTGAAAATATTAGGCATCAAAAGGGTCATGATAAATTTTATTTCATTTGAAAATGTTGAATTTTCGATTTTATATGAATTATCCGATCTAACCCTGAGATGCTGAAAAATGTTGATTTCTGCAGATTATATGAATTTCACAATTTTTTGGGTTAACCAAATGGTCTTCAAAAATTACGAAATTTTACAACACTATTTCTAATTTTGTTTATTATAACATATGAAAATTTCATATCCTGATTCTATGTATATAATATGTTATGAATTTTCGAAGTACTTTATATCACTGAGAATGTGCAGTTTACAGAATTTGCAGAGTGCAAAATAAAACTTATTTAAATTGGTTTGGAGATAAATTATGTCTTCCAAGTTTTATCATGCTACTAAATATGTGTCTATATGATTTCTGAAAAGTTTCATAGCCATTGGATAAGTGTTTGATTTATTAAAAATCAGAGACTTAAATATACTCAGTGGTGCTCAGTTTTTGGGGCCAAGTGGTTAAGTGTTGTAAGTAACTAAACAAAATAGTTGCAAATTGAATTAAGGATCTATATTTTTATATGAGGTTATATAATGTTCTATTATGACTATATTCTGATTTCATAAGAAAAGGATATCAGTTAGGATATAAGAAAAATCATTGATGGGCCTAAAGACAGAATTAGGATGTTTGTTTGATGAAATGTTATATGTTTGATTTTGTGTAATATAGCTTATGAGATTAATTTTGATTTTAGGATTTATGTGATTGTGTTATCTTCCTGGGAACATCAAGAGGTAAGTATACTAGACTTTTAAATGGGATCATAATAAACATATCTATTTATGTGTGACTATGTTACAAATGTTTTGAAATTATGCATTAATATGCAAGTATCAATTTGCTTATGATTATATGCCAAAACATTTGTTTACAACTTTGTGTTTACGTGTTGTGCACGAGTCATTGAGCATTGACATTAGCATGTACACATGTATAAATAATTTTGAGAAATGAGAGAGTGGTCTTGTAAGAAAAATATTTGTGAAAGTTAAGACTTTGTATTTTTTTAAGGGTATCTGAATTCGTTACTTTCTTAGTAGGCAATTATAAGTGTTTGGAGCCTTTTGATATATGTGGCCATTCTTTCGGGTTTGGTATATTTGATATATGTTATGTGTTTCGTATGACATGGGAGAGACCTTTGGGTACCCTTAGGACTTGTGAGTCTTCGCAATTGTGCGTCGACGGATTTGTGCATGTGGGAGGACTCGCCGATGATCAGGGTGAGGGTGTGGCTCTTACCTTCGGGCATGAGTGTTTCTTGTGTGTAAAATTTTGTGCCCCACTTGCTGTTACCCCATATACAGAAAGTAGTAATTGAATGAAGATATTCCTAGATAAATGTGAATGAAAGTTTAAAAGTAAGTTAGTGACATGCACAAGTTTGATGTGATTTTGTATTACGTATTTTGGAATGAACATGGTTATTATCATGTTACATATTCATCTCGTGCATTATATATTTATTATATATATATATATGTATTTTTGTCTATGAAAAACTAGTATGCTTACTGAGTTTATACTCATTATAGTTTATTGTGATTCCCAGATAAATGATCGTGTGCATAGTGGATTTGGCGAAGCTTCTACTGTCCTTTGGTTCCCTAAGTTTAGGATATTGGCTTGTATTTTATTCTTAGTTTAATAAACATTATGGCTTGGAGTCTAGACAGTGAAGACTTTTTTAATAGATTTTGTATTAATAAATTTTGATGAATTTTCCTAGTGAAATGTATTTCTTAATATGTTATGTGTTTGATAGATCACTCTTTGAAAAAAAGTGACAGCCTTATAATTTGAAGATAAGGCAAAGGTAACCATTAAGGCTAGATGGTTTAAGGATGGAACGATATTTTCGAAGAGTTTACTCTTCTTTTAGGAATGTATTTCCAGGAAAGACCATCTACTTCAATAATTTCTTCCTCGTGGTTTGTGTTCTGTTGTTTTGAAGGCCTCTTGTTTGTTTTTGCTTAAGTATCGTCTTTGTACTTGCCTTTATCTTTAGAGGGATCTTTCTTGTCAGTTTTATGATCTGCCCCAGCTTTCTTCCCCTAGGTTTTGGGGTCAGAAAATTTCTCTTTGGAGGCTCTACCTTTATTTTACTCAGAATTCTTAGGCGAATCAATGGTTTTCTTTGATGTATCCCTAATTTGGGTTTCAAGCTTATCTAGGACTGAACCTAGTGAGCCCAGCAGTTTTCCCTTGCCTTGTCTTTCCTTGAAGCCATTCTTTCTACAAACACAGGCAACGAGGATAAAAATTGGAACTCATGCAAACAAGTAAAAAACCATAAGAAAACCAAGGGGAGCTTACATTGACCCGTGGCTGCGTTTCTTGTTTAGTATTTGAAATGAGACCCTTCTTTGCTCTTAAGGCAGCTTCATCCTCTTCACGGGTAAGGGAAAATTCGACAAAACTTGAGTCGATGAATTGATCGAGAGCAAAGAGTTTTCTTCTGATCTATTGGTTTTGCACACCCAGCACTTATCTTTGCAAGCACAAGAGTGGCTAACTCAGGTCTTGGTCCTCAAGTAGTTGTACAAGTTAAAATTTAGTTTGTTAATCGTTTCTTATCTAACACAAGCAAAAACGTTTACGTGATGGCCAACCACATTTAATACACTTACGAAGATTTTATTTAAATGCATAAGGCATATGACCATGTATATTCAACTCAACTAGTGACGATTGGCACCAATCTTTACTCATGCAAAACCACCTATCTTTCTAATCCTTGTTCCATGTAGGATTCCCAGTGACTAGCTTAGGTGTGTGGGTGCATGTTTGAAGATAGTAAAATTTGGGGTACTTTTTTGGTACCTTTTTGAACAAAAATAAATTTTAAACTTCCCCAATAATTAGTGGGCCTTGTTTAGCCAGAACCCAAATCACATATAACCCAGATATAATCCTTGAATCATTCATGTTTAATTGATAGGGGGAATTCCAAAGCTATGAAAAAAAGAAGGAAAATATGGCTAAAGTAATAACCTAGCTTTAAGGAGAAAGTGTTAATTGTTGAAGGCTATTTTATTACCCCTGGGGCGACTGGCGAATTCATTAGATTCAGAAACTTTAAAGGTTATTGAAGGTATAGCAACAACTGGAGTAGGAGAGTTAGAGTCGAAAAGAGGATTTCTCGAGAATCTGATACAATGTCCTAAAACTCCTGAGGTCAGCTTTAGGATAGTGAAGAGAAACTTATCAGCATTGAGGGGATTGTTCGTTCTGGTCAAATGTAAAGGGTATTGGATTACAGGATTGTTCGTTTCCAGGCTTCATAATCGGTTTCAGATGAACTTGTTGAAAATGTGTCAAAATCATTCCCTTAGTTACTAGGCACATCTCTTGCATCAAATCACTCAGATCTCTCCATCATTTCTTCTCCCAAATGCTATAAACCATTTCATTCTTGATTAGCCAAGGGAAATTATTCTTATTTAGCCAAGGAAAAACCCATGGTAACCAATTTTTTCAAGATTTTATTTTTAAACCTAGGTTAGTTCCATGTGGTTCTAACCCCCTAAAGCATGAAATAAGTTTTAGTTTTACACGAAAAGCAAAGGATAGTCCAACAGAGAAAGATAGCACAACCAACATCAACATAGCAAATCCTATTTTGGCAGCATTAAAGAAAATATCCATGCGAAAGTAAACTGAGAAAGGAAATGACTTATTGGTAAAAAGTTCTTGTTGATGAATGAAAAAAAAAAAACATTGGAAGTTTAACGGAGATTGTTCATGGGGAGTGAGAAAAAACTTCCGAATAGCAGAAAGTTTGAGTCTAAAATTTTGCAGAAGGTGCGACAAGGTAAAGTGAAAAAGAAGTCGAAACCAAAGCTTTTATACCTATTTTTCACCGTGCCTTGTTTTTTATTGCAACGAAGATGGATGGTCTTGAAAGTGCCAGGACATCCTCTGCTAAAATTGAGAAAGGAAATGACTTATCGTGATGATTTCACAGTAAAGAAGACAAAGACTGCATTTGTGTAGTTATATGGACCACACATATACCACATAACTTTTAAATTTTGTTTTTTCCTTCCTTTTTCCCTAAAAATCGAAAAGGAAGTTGTACATATGTGCAGTGTATGCTTTTAGTTTTCTAGAATGGTGGACGTTATACATTTTGGTTTTCTTACTAGGTTTTTAAAGCATTTATCGAAAAGTGTGGATCTTTTTCTATCATGCTTTCATTTTTTCTTATGAACTGAGTTCAAGGTTAAAAGAAACTCTTGGTCTTTTTGGTATGCTTTGGTTGACAATCTGTTTGGTTTTTGAGATTAAATGGAGAAATAAAAAGAATTTAGAATTTTAAATATATAAACTTCACTTTACATAAACCTATTGGCAATAAATAATTTTATTGATGCAAGTGATTTTATTACTCAATTATATCGAAGTTTAGTCACAAGGTGGTGGAGTAGGATACAACAAATGAAGAAAAGTCCAAAAAAGCTTGTGGTTTAATTTTTTTTTTAATTGTGATTATCTTGATGCTTGGAATTGAACATATTTATTATTATTGATTACTTTTTAAAACAAGTTTAAAGTAGTTGCATGTTTTATTTATATTTTTGAATTATTATTTATTTTTGGCCTAAATCATCTAAAAAGAATGTTAGCCCCAATATTATTTAAAAATAGTATTGTTGGATTCTAGTATAAATTGTAATTTTAGACACTTTAGTCTGGACTTTAAAAGCTCGAAAAAATAATTCGAACCCAAAACAATTCAAATTTTGAGCCGGACCAAACCAAACCTGAGTATTAGTAATCTAAACAAGGTTTAGGTCGGGCTTTTAAAATCCAGACCCCTAATCGCAAATTTGCCAATCCTCGTCATCATCAAGCTCTATTAATCATTCTTAATTTTGATCTCCTTTTACAAACAACAGTAGCACCATTATTCTTTTAGACATCATTACCTTATTAAGAAAACTCGTGCACTACTGTCATATATGTAGCTTTGATTTTATCAACTGACTTAGGATGATAATAGATATGTCTTCCATATTATTATTTAGCAAATACATATGCTGCCTAATTATGGCACTTCAATTTATAATATTGTTAGACAGTTCAAAGTTTAAGCTATGTATTGATTTTTTGAGTTTCTAATTATGGCACTTTATATTGGTTGTTTCAGTCTTAACAAATTAATGCATATATATGCCTGAAATAATTAATTGAGAAACTGGAAGACTTAGTACCAACCTTAAACTTCATTCACGAACTTCAATGCCAGCTTATATAACTGAAACAACCATAACGATTTTAAGTGACATAATTAGGCATTAGTTTTGCTATCTAATTCTCCAATTAATATTACATCTTATATATATCATCGATCCTACAGCTACCTAGGTACCTAGCAATTCACCAATAGAATCTGCATATTAAGATGATGTCTTCTAAAGGAATGATGGCTTTCTTCTTCATTATTATGCTCTTAGCGAGCTCATCACTTTTGGCGAGAGTTGCAGAGGCAAAAGTGATTGGATATCCACCTATTGAAGAAGGAGACAAACCTATGAAATGCGACCCAAAGAAACCTAACTCTTGTAAACCTCCGCCGAGTAATAGATACGGAAGAGGTTGCAGCCAAGTCAATCAATGTCGTGGACCTCCCCATGCAGCTGCTCTTGGTGCAGGCAGAAAATTAAAAGAATAATATATCAGAGCTTTTTCAAGACCAATACTTTTATATACATATACATAAATTGAAATAAGTAGAAGTACGTACATGCTATAATTGTATTGGAGATCATAGGTTGTACCTCTAGTAATAGAGATCCACCTCTATTACTACTATATATATTGCTTAAATTTGTTTTCTCTTTAATTTTGAGGCAATCTAATTTTCTTATATATATGTATATATACGTCCTCTAAAATGTGTATATATATATATAGACACACACACACACACACACATGTTTGATTTTGTTATTGAATAAAATTATATGATGAATCTATGATTTAAAATTGTTGGATGTAGTTTTAATTACTTGGACAATTACTAATTAATGGTTTTTGAAAGAGAGATGTATACAACTAAGTGATCACTATATTCCACAAATTATTGAGGTTTTGGAAAATAAAAGACAAAATTAAAATTATCGTAAACAATATTAATTTTTTTTTTAATTTTTTGCCCGTTTGTTTATGGTTTCAAGGCCAAATTAAACTCATGATCAGTTCGCGTTAATTTCTTCTTCTTGGCTCTTCCAATTTTCACTCTCGATCATAATTTAACACCTTGATAATTTTAACTATCTTAATTATTCCGTTCCTGATATCCAAACATTAATTAATTATCTAAAAGTTCTTGAAAATTAAGCAACTCTTTAATAAAATGAACTAATTATACAATTTGCTTATAGGAAAAATCCGATTAATTCATTTCAATAATAACTCTACGATAAGTATCGCGTACATTTAGTAATATTTCGTAGCTGCCTTTTTTATTGTAAAGTTAGTAGATGTGAAAATAAGGTAGCATTTTTTGAAAAATGTTATATTTAAATATTCAACTAGTAATAATATTTTTTATTTATTTCATTTTTTATTTAATTAGTAGTATATTATAAATTCTATTTATAGTACTAAATGTTATAATATCTTAAAAAATTTAAAAATTAGAATAATTTGAATAACACTGAACAAAAGTTACAAAAGAAAATAAAACTTTAATTTGATTAAATATCACATTATTCTAGCAAATATTTAGAAATTGCTATGATTAGCTTTAGCGTAATATTTATTTTTCTACATTACATTTTATATCTACTTAATAAAATATTGATAAATGTTATATAATGTTAAATAATATATAATATACTTAAAAATAAATTTAGTAACACAGAATAAAAGTTACACAATGTAAATAATGTATCGCCAAAACATAGAGAAATATTTTATTTTCAAATACTAATAAATAAGTCCCTAATATCGAGATATTATGATAGGTCACACCAAATACTAAAGCATTTGGTGAAGGGGCTTCAGGTATAAATTGGGAAGGTTCATATAAAGTAATTAAAGTTGTGGCACAAGAGGTTTATATGTTACAATAACCGAAGAGATGAGAAGTCAAGAAGCCACGGAATTTAGAGATGCTGAAGAAATATTTTCCTTGAAGATTCACAAAAATGTTGTTCAAAGAGATCTGAACATGATTCAGATCATACAATAATTGTTCTATTTTTGTCATTAAGATTGTACAAATTGTTGTAAAAAGACCTAACCACAGTTTAGTCCATACGACAATATCTAATAAGTCAATAAATTTTGTTTTATTCAAAACATTGTGAAACAAAACCTGACCACAGTCTAGGCCATATACTAATTTTCTTCTAATCAGGAGTCATCGAAGAAGACCTAAGAACAAGTTCAAGCCATAAAACATCATGGTTTGCAATTTTGGTTTACATTTCAAATTGAATGATTTATGTATTAAAGAGAAAGAAAAACCTAGGAATTTCCTTAAGAAGTTCTTTGATCGAGCTAGGATGAGTCAATTTGATTTTAGCTTTGTTTTTATAGTAGTTTCTTTTAGAAAATAGAAGAGATCGAGAATTCTGATAAGAAACAATAAAAAAGTATATATAGAAATATATTATCCATTACAAATTGCTCAAGTTCTTAATAAAATACAAACAAGGGCAAAGTTATACTTATTTGGGAAGAGGCACTCAAGTGATGTCGAAGGTTGAACCTTTATTAGTTGGCTTCGTGACAAATGGGTTGAGGCACTCCACCTTATGAAATAAACAACCCAGATCAAGATCTTTGTATTTCTTCTAAAAGATTTTGCAAGCTAACTCCAAAGCTTCTTCGGCAGAATCTTTACATTGTTGCTCAACTTCTGTTCTAGTAAGGGCCATCTCATCTTCTAGTCTTTTGTTGAAGTGTGCTAGCTCAGCTGCTCGGGTTCCCAATTGTGACACCTAAGCCTCAAGATGTGCAACCTTGCTTTCCAGTATGTTACGTTTGTTGGCTCATGGTACCAAGTTTGTCAATATTTTATTTTTACACCTAGGTTAGTTCCATAGTGGTTCTAACCCCCTAAAGCATGAAAGTAAGTTTGAATTTTACACGAAATGCAAGGGATATGATTGTGACTATGCTAACCGCAAGTACATGGGTCGTATCAAGTAATAAAGTGATAAGAAAAGATATCGTCCCACGAGGATTGATATTCAAATTAACTACTAAGTACTATAGTTTGAAAGGCCAATTTTATCTAAGCAAATCTAATTGATTAATTGTAAAGGACAATAAACTAAAACACAAATATTAATAAATGTGGAATAAAAATTGATTTTAAGAATTTATAAAAGATGAAAGATGCAATGATGAATTACCTAGGGTCTTGATTTTACTTATCAATCATGTGTTTCTCCTAATTGGCCATTATTAATGTGTTTTGGTCCAATTCACTAATCCCAAGATTTGGGTCAACCTTAACACCTATACCGAGTATAAGTTAAGGTTTTACGCATAATGATTCAAGTTGATATCCCTATGTAACCCGAATAATTATACGCTTATTATGTATTACTTGTTATTTAACGCTTAGAACCCAATTTACCTTCCCGTTCATTAAAATCATAATCGTTAACTTGATTATCTAGATGTCGATTACCTTCCGGTCTCATTATCTAGATTGTGTTTACTTAGTCCGACAAACAAATTAATCCCAAAACTTAATTCATCCATCTCCAATTTAACTAGTTCATTAATTAATTAACAAATCAGAACATTAAGCAAGATAAACACAAGTGAATCAAACCATAACAACATTAATAACATGGCAATTAATTAAATCATAGTTTAGACAAGATCCATCAAGACCCTAGATTAGGAAAACTAGCCAACCATCACAATTAACAACATAACAATCAACATGTATTCTATAATCATAAGTTCAACAATTAAAGTTCAAATGAAATACAAAATAATTCAAGTGTCGAAATACCCAATAAATGAGTATTCTACGCACTTATCAAATACCCCCAAACTTGAATGTTTGCTTGTCCTTAAGCAAAACAAAACAGAAACAAAACAATAACAAACAAACACAACTAATTGAAAGAACTTAACCAAAGAACTATGAAGAAACAAAATAGACTAATGAGCATATTCTCAATCAAATCAAAGTTTAGCCTCATAGATCAATCAATTACTTAAATTAAGGAAACTTTCAAAATGTTGGCAATTCATCTAAAAATAAATAAATCAATTTGAATACCAAAACCACTCTACTTAAAGATTTCTTGTGCAAGTGTGTGAGTTGCCACTTATACTTAATCATTCTTCAACTCGGATGAGTTTATATAAACAAATAAACTTGTTCGAACATCTAAGGGAATTCCATAGACTTGAATTTCATGTCACTCTTCACTTATGTAATAGGGCACCACATCAAGGATCCTTACGGCTTTATTAGGCTATAAATGATAAGTTATGTGTAGGGTGGAAAAAATATATGTAAGTGAGGTTTAAACAAAAACCATCTTAGAACTTTTTCTTCAATCCTTTTCATTCTTTCTCATAATCATCAATTCTTCACAACTCTCTTTGCTTCGCTTCCTTTCTCTTTTGTTTTTCATTTTCATTTTTTTTTCACAATTCAGCCACATTCTACCTTTTTACGCGAACTCTCCATGCTTTCTAGACATAAGGTCCGGTTACTCAATAAAGTTTGGCTTGAACTTTTATTTCTCTTCCCTCGCTCTACCTTTTTACGCGAGTTCTCTGTGCTTGCCTAGGCATGAGACCCGGTTACTCAGTAAGAGTTTGGCTTGAGCATTCTTTTTTCATTTCTTTTTGTCATTTACTCCACCCTTCCTCCCTTATATAAACAAACATCAGAAAAAAAAAAAAAAAACTTAGGGTGTTTAAATGAAAGGATATTAAACTTAATTCTAAAGTCCAATCAACAAAGAGTGATAACAAAAGAAATGGATCAAAGATAGCCTAAATCATTTCCTTAATGAAGCATCCCTTGGAATTTCGCCTCAAGTGACAATTAAAAAAAGTTTTGGAATTCAGTAAAGTCTTACACGTTTATTTAGTTCACATAAACCTTCTCTAAGTTTCTAAACCATCAAGTACTCATGGCATTAACAATTAAATCTTAGGAAATTATCAAGTAGAACGGATTTGGCAACAAGTTAAGCACATAGATTAGGTCAACATTTATCATTTTCTAAAATTTAAGTACTCTCAATCAAAATTATATCATTGGCTTTCATTAGAATTGACAAAAGAGAGTTCACGAGACAATTGAAAACAACCCAAAAGATAAAACACGATTACATGCATATAATACTAAAAGGAGAAAAAGAAACTTATAGAAAAAAAACACACAAAATCAAACAAAAGCACTAATTTGCATGCAAGAACAAGAACTACGAAAACATGAAAAAAATTCGAGATTAAATTGTGTGTAACGTGGCTTTACCAAAAATTTTGATCAACAAGATATACCAAAACACTTCCACAAATATTCCACCAACATTCCTAATCATTTCACAAGGTTTCTCTCCCAAACTTAATGTAAACAATGTCCTCAATGTTTGTATTGAAATAAAGAGCAAGGGAAAGAAATCATACCTAAGACGGAGATGTGAGATCTCACCCCTTAATAGAATATGCATATTAAGATGATGTCTTCTAAAGGAATGATAGTTTTCTTCTTCATTAGTATTCTCTTAGCGAGCTCATCACTTCTGGTGAGAGTTGCAGAGGTAAAAGAGATCGGATATCCACCTATTGAAGGAGGACATCAAGCTGCGAAATGCGACCCAAAGAATCCTAACTCATGTAAACCTCCGCCGAGTAATAGATACGGAAGAGGTTGCAACCACGTCAATCAATGTCGTGGACCTCCCAATGCAGTTCCTTTTGGTGCAGGTGATGTGCAAATTTTAAATGCTCGCAAGTGCATGAATCACTATTAGCTACCGACACATTAACCCCAAGGTCGATCTCTCGAGGAATTGCAATGGTTTAAATCCTTAATAGTTTTCTCTTCATTACTAAATGAAAGAATTAATCAAATGGGGCTTGATGTAAATTCAATTTAAATGTTTAACTAAATAAATTGGACTAACATAAAGAAAATGAAATTAAGAAGAAATAAAATGAAATAAAATGAAATAAAATGGGAGTTTGCTAGCTCTCTACTCATGTATTGAAATATTAGGTGAATTAGTTTAATATTCCAATGTTTAAATTTTTGGCCTTTCCACTAAGCCTAGAAAATTCCAATGATCATGGCAATTTTCACTTTCAATCAATTAAATATATCCTTGGTGTGAGGCCTCGACTTAATTAATTAGCATATTCACAAGGAAATCACATGACCATTTAAATCAAACCAAATTAATGGAATTAATCTAAACACTTGTTCAAGAGAGCTTAATTAAGGTAAGATGGCGTGTCTAGCACCTTAATTCTCATTCGTTAACTTTAATAGGTGGCCAATCCATAATTCATAAGCAAAGGTATGAAGATTAATGAACAAGAAATAATCTTAAACATCAATTAAAAATTATTCACAAAATATCCAACACAATTGTAGTTACTAAGCCAAACTCCCACATATGTTTATCCTTTCATAATCTAGCTCAAATCAATGAAACCAAATACGAAATTCCAAACATATTGTAAAACAAGAAAATCTTACCTTTATGAAAGATTTACCCCAAGGTTTTGAATTAATTGGTCATCTTCTTCAAATCCTTGGTGAAGATTGCTTGGTATGAAGGATGGAGCTAACACATATAGTACATTAATTTATAAGAAGTACAAAGCAAAGAAAGGACTATTCATTAAGATTAGAGAAACAAAGAGAGGACTCCCCCCCCAAAGGGGAGTAAAACAAAGAGAACCCCTAAGAGGGTGCCCAAAAGGATCTCCCTAAGATGAACAAAATCACAGCTTATATAGGCTAGATTAAGAAGGCTTTACATGTGTGAGCACATGTAAGTTGCAAAATTCATCATATCTCTGTCTTCCAGATTAGAGCTCACATTTGATTGTCTTCCACGCCAAAATAGAGAGAGTGGGTTTTATGTACATTGTTTATAAAAGAATAAGCTTTCTCATGATTCATGAATCATGTCATTTCGATGTCGGTAACATGAGATATGATCAAAAGATTAAAGCATGCTCAAATTGCCATTTTGACAACCATTGTCTGAATGATGACTATCTTAGACAGCCTAGATGCACGATCTGGAAATTATGAATAACATGAAAGTTTTATCTGTCTTACTCATAGTTCCACCACTTCAAGAATCAATGCAATTGATGGTGTATTCAGAAAATTATGCCAAACGATAGAAAGGTGTTCGTTGGTCCAGGTTGCACATGAGCAAACCATACTTCATTATACTTATTCACACTTTCTGCATATATCCATTCTGAATTAGAAAATATTGTCTAAATATGAGCTGTGGACACTTGAGCCATATTTTACCTCCAACAAGAAAATTGATTTTGGAGATGTATACACAAAGTTATGGCCATGATAGTGATTCATGCTCGAGTGAGTTGTATTCAAGTGGATACTTTATATCTTTAATTGCAACTTGCACTCCTTTACCACCTATACACAACAATACACCACATAAACACTTAAATACAAGTATTATACTCATGCCATCTTGTACAATTATACATATTTGCATGTATTTGATTTCTTGACCATGAAAACATGCAAATTAAAGGTATGACATTGAAATTTCACAATTTATGCACAAATAGGGACATTAAATTCAAAAGTGATGTAATAATGTATTGTAAAATATATGTGAATGATGTAGTTTTAGACACTTATTAACAGGTAGAAAATTAAAAGAATGATATATCAGAGCTTCTTCAAGACCAATACTTATATATACGTATATATAAAATGAAATAAGTAGAAGTACGTATATGCTGTAATTGTACTGGAGATCGTAGGTTGTACCTCTAGTAATAGAGATCCATCTTATTACTACTATATATATTGCTTAAATTTGTTTTCTCTTTAATTTTGAAGCAATCTAATTTTCTTATATATATGTATATATATGTCCTCTAAAAAATGTATATATATATATAAACACATGTTTGATTTTGTTATTGAATAAAATTATATGATGTATCTATGATTTAAAATTGTTGGATGTATTTTAATTACTTGGACAATTACTAATTAATGGTTTTTGAAAGAGAGATGTATACAACTAAGTGATCACTATATTGATCTACATATTCCACAAATTATTGAGGTTTGGAAAATAAAAGACAAAATTAAAATTATTGTAAACAATATTAATTAGGATTTCGGGCTTTTTGTTTTTATTTTTTGCCCGTTTGTTTATGGTTTCAAGGCCAAATTAAACTCATGATCAGTTTGCGTTAATTTCTTCTTCCTGGCTCTTCCAATTTTTACTCTCGATTATAATTTAACAACTTGATAATCTTAACTATCTTAATTATTCCGTTCTTGATATCCAAACATTAATTAATTATCTAAAAGTTCTTGAAAATTAAGCAACTCTTTAATAAAATGAACTAATTATACAATTTGCTTATAGGAAAAATCCGATTAATTCATTTCAATAATAACTCTATAATAAGTATCGCGTACGTTTAGTAATATTTCATAGCAGCATTTTTTATTGTAAAGTTATTAGATGTGAAAATAAGGTAGCATTTTTTGAAAAACGTTATATTTAAATATTCAACTAGTAATAATATTTTTTATTTTATTTTATTTTTTATTTAATTAGTAGTATATTATAAATTCTATTTATAGTACTAAATGTTATAATATCTAAAAAATTTAAAAGTTAGAATAATTTGAATAACACTGAACAAAAGTTACAAAAGAAATTAAAACTTTAATTTGATTAAATATCACATTATTCTAGCAAAATTTCAAAAATTACTATGATTAGCTTTAGTGTAATATTTATTTTTCTATATTACATTTTATATCTACTTAATAAAATTTTGATAAATGTTATATACTGTTAAATAATATATAATAGATGTTACGTCTTAAAGGTTGTAATTCCCAAGTGTAGGTTGTCTCGAGTAATAAAGTTCGGAAGTCCGAGTGTCGGTTCACAGGAAATATGTTATACAAGGTTCACAAGTCAAATATTTAAATGTTATAAGTCCAAATATGATGGAAGTAGAATGAATTTATTAATTATTTAGTGTAAATTTAATAATATTGCCTATTAGGGCATTAGGGATTCATTTTGTTGATAATTATAGAAATCATTTATTTTTAACCCAACTAAGAATCACTCAAGAGATTATCTTAATTGGAAGATAAATACATTAAATACATCGCAATACCTTTTTGTAGAAAAGGTAGTAAAATAGAAGAATAATCATTTAATTTATTTGTGAAAACTATAATATACCTTGTTCTTGATTTGTAGAAAATGTGTATGCATTCAGTGTACCTTTTGTTAACAATGAATCAAGCTTATAAAAAAATCAAAACACTTTTGAGAAATAGAATTCACTCAATTGAAAAGATTTTTCATTGAAATACAACTTAGAATGATTGAAGAACAATACTATAAAATCAACAAAAAGTTCACCCTCAACTGTAATTACGAATTTAGAAACACATTAAATGAAAACAAAATTACACAAAGGGAGAATAAAAAAAATAAGAAGAAGGATGACTTTTGACTTCGCTCTGATACCAAACTGTCACGTCCCGACTTGCAAAAGTCAAAGAGTAATCTATTAAACACATAACATATCAAGAAATACATTTCACTATCTAAGAAACTTCATCAATATTCATTGGTATAAAAATCTATTCAAATAGTCTTCATTATCTAGTCTCTAAGCCATAATGTTTATTAAACTAAGAATAAAATACAAGCCACTATCCTAAACTTAGGGAACCAAGGGACAGCAGAAGCTTCGCCAAATTTACTATGCACACGATCATTTATCTGGGAATCACAATAAACTATAATGAGTATAAACTCAGTAAGCATACTAGTTTTTCATAAACAAAAATACATACATATATATATATATATAATAAATATATAATGCATGAGATGAATATGTACATTGATAATAAGCATGTTTATTCCAAAATACGTGATACAATATCACATCAAACTTGTTCTCAACAATCACTCACTTTTAAACTTTCATTTACATCTAACTAGGAATATCTTCATTCAATTACTACTTAGTAGGACTTCATATATCACATATTGAGCCTGAGTCACCCGTCGATGACTTCCCGTATATGGTGTATCAGCAAGTGGGGCACAAAATTTCAAACACAATAAACACTCATGTTCGAAGGTAACAGCCACACATTCGCCCTGATCATCGGCAAGTCCTCCCACATGCACAAATCTGTCAACGCACAATTGCGAAGACTCACAAGTCCTAAGGGTACCCAAAGTTCTCTTCCATGTCATATGGAACACATAACATATATCAAATATACCAAACCTGGAGGAATGGCCACATATCAAAAGGCTCCAAACACTTATAATTGCCTACTAAGAAAGTAATGAATTCAGATACCCTTAAAAATACGAAGTCTTAACTTTCACAAATATTTTCTTACAAGACCACTTTCTCATTTCTCAAAATCATTTATACATGTGTACATGCTAATGTCAATGCTCAATGACTCATGCACAACACATAAACAAATATTTTGACATAAAATCATAAGCAAATTGATACTTGCATATTAATGCATAATTCCAAAACATTTGTAACATAGTCACACATAAATATATATGTTCATTGTGATCCCATTTAAAAAGTCTAGTATACTTACCTCTTAATGTTCCTAGCAAGATAACACAATCACATAAATCCTAAAATCAAAATTAATCTCATAAGCCGTATTACACAAAATCCAACATATAACATTTCATCAAACAAACATCCTAATTCTGTCCTTAGGCCCATCAATAATATTTCTTATATCCTAAACGATATCATTTCCTCATGAAATCAGAATATAGTCATAATAAAACATTATATAACCTTATATAAAAATATAGATCTTTAATTCAATTTGTAACTATTTTTTTTGTCACTTATAACACTTAGCCACTAGACCTCAAAACCAGAGTACCACTGAGTATATCTAAGTATCTGATTTTTAATAAATCGAACACTTATCCAATGGCTATGAAACTTTCCAAAAATCATATAGACACATATTCAATAGCATGATAAAATTTAGAAGACATAATTCATGTCCAAACCAATTTAAACAAGCTTTACTTTACACTCTGCAGATTTTGTAAATTGCACATTCTCAGTGATATAAACTACTTTGAAGCTTCACAACATATTATATACATAGAATCAGGGCATAAAATTTTAATATGTTATAACACACATAAGTAGAAATAGGTTTGTAAATTTTCGTAATTTTTGGAGACCATTTGATTAACCCAAAAATTTTCGTAATTCATATATTATGTAGAAATCAACATTTTTCAGCATCTCAGAGTCATATCGGAAAATTCATATAAACTCGAATATTCCATATTTTCAAATGAAATAAAATTTATCATGACCCTTTTGATGCCTAATATTTCCAGTTAAATCAGTGTTCCAAAATAAGACACATAAAAATTTATAAAATTTTCGGATCAAGCTACTATCTAAGGTCTAAGTTTTGCAAAAGCTTCCTTTGACAACAATAATCATCTTCTACCAATTCCTTTATCAATTCCACCACAAAATCATATTCATAACCACAAATGATTAAAATCAATATATGCTTAACATATTCATGTAATCTTCATACAAAATATACTTCCAAAACACCATCCAATCATATATAACACAATAAATCTTAAAGAGGAGAGAAAATTACCTTAAATCTTCTTAATTTCTCCTTGAAATCTAAAATTTCTCTTCAAATTTTTCTATCTCTCTCTCTCTTAAAATCTGCAAAATGGTGTTTCTCTTTCTAAAACAAGAAATAGGGTGTATTTATACTTAGGGTTAGAATGGTAATTTGGGCCTTACTAAGTACACCAACACGTAGTACTAAATACACCCATGTATTGATACTCTAATTTTATATTTGGGCCTTTTTAAGTAAACTCTTATTTAATACTAAATACACTCATATAATATTTCAAAATAAATACCTTAAGTGTATTAAGCTACTTAAATACAAACCATTAGAAAATAACGTGTATGTATACATAATACGTACCACTTGGGGGGTGTTACAAAAGATGTCCTAAATAACTTCTACCACTTCCTTTATATAGGCAAAACAAGATATATTTCACATGTGTGAACACAAGTTGTAAACCTTCAACTTAATCATACTCTTGGTGATTGTATCACATTTTGGACCATGGAATGCATTGAATTTGTTGATTCTATCTTCTTCAAAGTTGTAGGCACATTCATTAGCTATCCATTAGTCCAAATTTCGACCACATTGATTATGTAAAACAAGAGTTATGTTAAAAATGAGAAAAAGTGTTCAGTTTGGATTTCTCCACCGGTCGTCTAGAATGAAGGTTATTTTTAATAGGCAAGGACTTCAAATCTAGACATCTATAAAACATAAATATTGTACATCTATCCGTAATCTTTTGAAAAACGTCAACCGTATGACTCTTGGATAGGTATGTAGGGAGATACGGCCCAAATACGAAACCATGGTGGGCTAGTCCTAAGCTATGGTTTGAGTTCTGTTGAAGCCCGAGTTTGACCCAATAGATGCATGAACTGGTCTGATCTTTGCTATACGCTTTTGTGAAGAAATGAGTGCACATATTTATGGTCCAAGAATCGTATCAAATGATGTTTTGTAATAAAAGATATACTGGTTATATGAAACCTGCGCAAAACCAATAATTAAGTCAAGTTCTTGTTTTGGAATTCAGTCTAAAGGAAAATGCTTAATTTTGGGAAAATTAATAATATTCTTAAGTGTAGAATATAATATTTCTCTTGATAATCCTACACTTTTAAACATTTATCAATATACTTAAAAATAAATTTAGTAACACAGAATAAAAGTTACAAAATGTCAAAAATTTATCGCCAAAACATAGAAAAATATTTTATTTTCAAATAATAATAAATAAGTCCCTAATATTGAGATATTATGATAGGTCACACCAAACACTAAAGTATCTGGTGAGGGGGCTTCAGGTATAAATTGGGAAGGTTCATATAAAGTAATTATAGCTGTGGCACTAGAGGTTTATATGTTACAGTAACCGAATGGAAGAGCCATGAAATTTAGAGATGCTGAAGAAATATTTTCCTTGAAGATTCACAAAATTGCTGTTCAAAGAGATCTGAACATGATTCAGATCATACAATAATTTTTTTTTTTTTTTTGTCATCAAGATTGTACAAATTGTTGTAAAATGACCTAACCACAGTTTAGGCCATACAACAATATCTAATAAATCAATAAATTTTGTTTTATTCAAAAAGTTGTGAAACAAAACCTGACCACAGTCCAGGCCATATACTAATTATCATTAACTAATTTTCTTCTAATCAGGAGTCACCGAAGAAGGCCTAAGAACAAGTTCAAGCCATAAAACATCCTGGTTTGCAATTTTGGTTTACATTTCAAATTGAATGATTTGTGTATTAAGAGAAAGAAAAACCAAGGAATTTCCTGAAGAAGTTCTTTGATCAAGCCAGGTTGAGTCAATTTGATTTTAGCTTTGTTTTTACAGTAGTTTTTTTTTAGAAAATAGAAGAAATCGAGAATTCTTATCAGAAACAATAAAAAAGTATATATATATAAATATATTATCCATTACAAATTGCTCAAGTTCTTAACAAAATACAAACAAGCGCAAAGTTATGCTTATTTGGAAGGAGGCACTCAAGTGGTGTCGAAGGTTGAACCTTTATTAGTTGGCTTCTTGACAAATGGGTCGAGGCACTCCACCTTATCAAATAAGCAACCTAGATCAAGATCTTTATGTTTCTTCTAAAAGAATTTGCAAGCTAACTCCAAAGCTTCTTCGGTAGAATCTTTACCTTGTTGCTCAACTTCTATTCTAGTAAGGGACATCCCATCTTCTAGACTTTTGTTGGAGTGTGCAAGCTCAGCTGCTTAGGTTCCCAATTGCGACACCTAAGCCTCAAGATGTGCAACCTTGCTTTCTAACATGCTACGTTTGTTGGTTCAGTATCTACTATCCTCGCTCAACTTAGCTTCCACACTCTCCTCTCGTTTTTTTAGCATCTTTCAACTTTTGGCCCAATAGGATTTTCTCCGTGCTTAGTTGGTCAATGGTTTTGTACATGTTGACAATTGCAATAGAATGTTCTTTTGCACTTTCTACAAGGAAGGTTAAAAAGTGCTATATCTGCATAGGTTCAAGAAAAACAAAAAATTGGTTAGACAAAGTTATCAAAATTAGCTATAACATTGACGATTGATTGTTAGAACATAATTAACTTGCCCATGTATTCGCGGATTCTTTCTAGGATACGGTGTAGGCTAACCGCCTTATAATTTGAAGATAAGACAAGGGTAACCATTAAGGCCAGATGGTTGAAGGATGGAATGAGATGTTCGAAAAGTTTCCTCTTTTTTTAGGAATGCATTTCCAAGAAAGACCATCTACTTCAATAATTTCTTCCCCATGGTTTGTGTTCCGTTGTTTTGAAGGCCTTTCCTTTGTTTTTGCCGAAGTATCATCTTTTCACTTGCCTTTATCTTTAGAGGGACCTTTCTTGTCAATTTTCTGATCTGCCTCAACTTTCTTCCCCAGGTTTTGAGGTCAGAAAACTTCTCTTTGGAGGCTCTACCTTTATTTTACTCAGATTTCTTAGGTGAATCAATGGTTTTCTTTGATGCATCCCCAATTTAGGTTTCAAGCTTATCCAGGACTGAACCTAGTGAGCCCAACAATTTTCCCTTACCTTTCTTTAAAGCCATTCTTTCTACAAACACAGGCAACAAGGATAAAAATTGGAACTCATGCAAACAAGTAAAAAACCACAAGAAAACCAAAGGGAACTTACTTTGACCCATGGCTGCGTTTCTTGTTCAATCTTTGAAATGAGACACTTCTTTGCTCTTAAGGCAACTCCATCCTCTTCACGAGTAAGGGCAAATTCGACAAAACTTGAGCGGATGAGTTGATCGAGGGCAACGAGTTTTCTTCTGATCTATTGGTTTTTCACACCCAACACTTATCTTTGCAAGCACAGGAGTGGCTAAGTCAAGTCTTGGTCCTCAAGTAGTTGCACAAGTTAAAATTTAGTTTGTTAATCGTTTCTTCTCTAACACAAGCAAAAATGTTTACATGATGGCCAACCACATTTAATACACTTACGAAGATTTTATTTAAATGCATAAGGCATATGACCATGTATATTCAACTCAACTAGTGACGATTGGCACCAATCTTTACTCGTGCAAAACCACCTATCTTCCTAATCCTTGTTCCATGTAGGATTCCCAGTGACTAGCTTAGGTGTGTGGGTGCAGGTTTGAAGATAGTAAATTTGGGGTACTTGTTTGGTACCTTTTTGAACAAAAATAAATTTTAAACTTCCCCAATAATTAGTGGGCTTTGTTTAGCCATAACCCGAATCACATATAACCCAGATATAGTCCTTGAACCATTCATGTTTAATTGATAGGGTGAATTCCAAAGCTATGAGAAAAGGAAGGAAAATATGGTTAAAGTAATAACCTAGCTCTAAGGAGAAAGTGTTCTTTGTTGAAGGCTATTTCATTACCCCTGGGGCGACTGGCGAATTCATTAGATTTAGAAACTTTAAGGGTTATTGAAGGTAAAGCAGCAACTAGAGTATGAGAGTTAGAGTCGAAAAGAGGATTCCTTGAGAATCTAATACAATCTCCTAAAACTCCTGAGGTCAGCTTTAGGATAGTGGAGAGACAGTTATCAGCATCGAAGGGACTGTTCGTTCTGGTCAAATCTAAAGGATATTGGATTACAGGATTGTTCGTTTCCAGGCTTCAAAATTGGTTTCAGATGAACTTGTTGAAAAGGTGTCAAAATCACTCCCTTAGTTACTAGGCACATCTCTTGCATCAAATCACTCAGATCTCGCCATCATCTCGTACAACTACATCACTCAGATCTCGCCAATCTTTTGTAATTGGTCAGTTCTATAAAAAACAACATCACATTTATCTAAAAAAAAGTAACCCCTAATGCAAGTCTCAATTAGGTCAGATTCAATAAATAGAAGATTTATCCCATGAAAATCATTTCTTCTCCCAAATGCTATAAACCATTTCATTCTTGATTAGCCCAGGAAAAACCCATGGTACCAATTTTTTGAAGATTTTATTTTAACACCTAGGTTAGTTGCATAGTGGTTCTAACCCCCTAAAGCATGAAATAAGTTTGAATTTTATATGAAAAGCAAGGGATAGTCCAAGATAGAAAGATAGCACAACCAACATCAACATAGCAGATCCTATTTTGGCGACATTAAAGAAAAAATACATGCAAAAGCAATTGAGAAAGGAAATGACTTATTGGTAAAACGTTCTTGTTGATGAACAAAAAAAAATGTTGGAATTTTAACAGAGATTATTCACATGGAATGAGAAAAAACTTCAGAATAGCATAAAGTTTGAGTCTAAAATTTTGCAGAAGGTGCGAGAAGGTAAAGTGAAAAAGAAGGCGAACCCAAGCTTTATACCCGTTTTTCACCGTGCCTTGATTTTTATTGCAACGAAGATGGATGGTCTTGAAAGTGCCAAGACATCCTCTGTTAAAACTGAGAAAGGAAATGACTTATCGTGATGATTTCACATGAAGAAGACAAAGACTGCATTTGTGTAGTTGTATGGACCATACATATACAGCATAACTTTTAAAATTTGTTTTTCCCTTCCTTTTTTCCCTAAGAATCGGAGAGGAAGTTGTACATATGTGCATTGTATGCTTTCGGTTTTCTAGAATGGTGGACGTTATACATTTTGGTTTTCTTACTAGGTTTTTAAAGCATTTATCAAAAAGTGTGGATCTTTTTCTATCATGCTTTCATTTCTTCTTATGAACTGAGTTCAAGGTTAAAAGAAACTCTTGGTCTTTTTGGTCTGCTTTGGTTGACAATCTGTTTGGTTTTTTAGATTAAATGGAGAAAAAAAGAATTTAGAATTTTAAATATCTAACCCTCACTTTACATAAACGTATTGGCAATAAATAATTTTATTGGTGCAAGTGATTTTATTACTCAATTATATCTAAGTTTAGTCATAAGGTGGTGGAGTAGGATACAACAAATGAAGAAAAGTCCAAAAAAGCTTGTGGTTTAAATCTTTTTTTTAATTGTGATTATCTTGATGCTTGGAATTGAACATATTTATTATTATTGATTACTTTTTAAAACAAGTTTAAAGTAGTTGCATGTTTTATTTATATTTTTGAATTATTATTTATTTTTGGCCTAAATCATCTAAAAAGAATGTTAGCCCCAATATTATTTAAAATAGTATTGTTGGATTCTAGTATAAATTGTAATTTTAGTCACTTTAGTCTGGACTTTAAAAGCTCGAAAAGATAATTCGAACCCAAAACGATTCAAATTTTGACTCGAGCCAAACCAAACCTGAGTATTAGTAATCTAAACAAGGTTCTAGTCGGGCTTTTAAAATCTCGACCCCAAATCGCAAATTTGCCAATCCTCCTCATCATCAAGCTCTGTTAATCATTCTTAATTTTGATCTCCTTTTTCAAACAACAGTAGCGCCATCATTCTTTTAGACATAATCAGTTTATTGGGAAAACTTGCGCACTAGTGTCATATATGTAGCTTTGATTTTGTCAACTGACTTAGGACGACAATAGATATATCTTCCATATTATTTAGCAAATATATATGCTGCCTAATTATGGCACTTTAATTTATAATATTGTTAGACAGTTCAAAGTTTAAGTTATGTATTGATTTTTGAGTTTCTAATTATGGCACTTTATATTCGTTGTTTCAGTCTTAACAAATTAATGCATATATATAGCTTAAATAATTAATTGAGAAACTAGAAGACTTAATACCAACCTTAAACTTCATTCATCAACTTCAATGCCAGCT
Source organism: Melia azedarach (assembly GCA_028052125.1). Classification (NCBI taxonomy): domain Eukaryota; kingdom Viridiplantae; phylum Streptophyta; class Magnoliopsida; order Sapindales; family Meliaceae; genus Melia; species Melia azedarach. Next base: position 6,254,986 of record CM051404.1, read on the forward strand.
TATATAACTGAAACAACGCTAACGATTTTAAGTGACATAATTAGGCATTAGTTTTGCTATATAATTCTCCAATTAATATTACATCTTATATATATCATCGATCCAATAGCTGCCTAGGTACCTAGCAATTCACCAATAAAATCTGCATATTAAGATGATGACTTCTAAAGGAATGATGGTTGTCTTTTTCATTAGTATGCTCTTAGCGAGCTCATCACTTATGGCGAGAGTTGCAGAGGCAGAAGTGATCGGATATCCACCTATTGAAGGAGGAGATAAACCTGCGAAATGCGACCCAAAGAATCCTAACTCATGTAAACCTCCGCCGAGCAATAGATACGGAAGAGGTTGCAGCCAAGTGAATCAATGTCGTGGACCTCCCCATGCAGTTACTCTTGGTGCAAGCAAAAAATTAAAAGAATGATATATCAGAGCTTCTTCAAGACCAATACTTATATATATGTATATATAAAATGAAATAAGTAGAACTACATAAGTGTTGCAATTGTGTTGGAGATTGTGGGTTGTACCTCTAGTAATAAAGATCCACCTCTGTTACTACTATATATATTGCTTAAATTTGTTTTCTCTTTAATTTTGAAGCAATCTAATTTTCTTATATATATGTATATATATGTCCTCTAAAATGTGTATATATATATATATAAACACATGTTTGATTTTGTTATTGAATAAAATTATATGATGTATATATGATTTAAAATTGTTGGATGTATTTTAATTATTTGGACAATTACTAACTAATGGTTTTTGAAAGAGAGATGTATACAACTAAGTAATCACTATACTGATCTATATATTCCACAAATTATTGAGGTTTGGAAAATAAAAGATAAAATTAAAATTATTGTAAACAATATTAAATAGGATTTTGGGCTTTTTGTTTTTATTTTTTGCCTATTTGTTTATGGTTTCAAGGCCAAATTAAACTCATGATCAATTCGCGTCAATTTCTTCTTCTTGGCTCTTCCAATTTTCACTCTCGATCATAATTTAACAACTTGATAATCTTAACTATCTTAATTATTCCGTTCCTGATATCCAAAATTAAGTAATTATCTAAAAGTTCTTGAAAATTAAGCAACTCATAAATAAAGTGAACTAATTATACAATTTGCTTATAGGGAAAATCCAATTAATTCATTTAAATAATAACTCTACAATAAGTATCGCGTACGTTTAGTAATATTTCATAGCAGCATTTTTTATTGTAAAGTTATTAGATGCGAAAATAAGGTAGCATTTTTTGAAAAATTTTATATTTAAACATTCAACTAGTAATAATATTATTTTATTTTATTTCATTTTTTATTAATTAGTAGTATATTATAAATTCTATTTATAGTACTAAATGTTATAATATCTTAAAAAATTTAAAATTAGAATAATTTTAATAACACTAAAAAAAGTTACAAAATAAATTAAAACTTTAATTGGATTAAATATCACATTATTCTAGCAAATTTTCAAAAATTGCTATGATTAGCTTTAGTGTAATATTTAATTTTCTATATTACATTTTATATCTACTTAATAAAGTATTGATAAATGTTATATAATGTTAAATAATATATAATATACTTAAAAATAAATTTAGTAACACAGAATAAAAGTTACAGAATGTCAAAAATTTATCACCAGAACATGCAAAAATATTTTATTTTCAAATAATAATAAATAAGTCCCTAATATTTGGTAATATAATAAATAATTATTTTAATTATTTATAACAAATAAGCCTCTGATTGTAATAGGTATATCATCAAGTAAAGAATCTATTTATTAAAACTGGAAAAGTTTATGCGTTTGAGTTATTTATCAAAATTTTAGGGATCTAATTATTATTATCCTTTTATTTTGTTTACTTTTTTTTACACATTACTAAAAGACAAAATAGCCCATAAAAACCTTCCAAACCCAATAAAACTTCTAAACCCCATCTTTCTATTCTTTCCCTCCTCCTTTTTTATTTGTTCGTGCTTAGAAAAAATTGTAGTTGAGCGAAAAGTTTCAACCCATGTCACATATTTTACCTTTATTTTCTTCTTCTCTTTTTTGTTAACCGAATAATGACTTAACAATCTTATTGTGCTAAAAATTACTTAGTAGATATTAATCTTTTTTTGAATTTTAGAGCATCACATTTTTATTCTTGGGCTTCATATAAAAAATGCATTCATTACATGAAGGTCTATTACCCATTTAAACCGTATTGCAACGATGATGGGAGCAATGTGGGACTTAGGTCACAACACCAACCCCCATCACAATTTTGTTGATAATGTATTGTAAATGACTTAATAGATACTATCCGCTTTGGCACTTTATAGCATTACGATTTTGTTCTTGGGCATTAGACCTAAAGTGCATCTACTAAATAAAGGCCTATTACCCTTTTAATTTAAATTACACCGTAATGATGCACCTATCACATCCATCTTTCATTTCTCAGTTGGTAAGAGTATTATTTAGATTCAATTTTTTTTAAAGGAATGAGATAAAATTATATGTTTAATTTACAAATAATTATATTTTTTTCATTTTTTACTAAAATTATTGTTACCACATTATTCAAGATCACGAATATTACGCATTTTGAACCAAACATTACTAATTCAAGTTGCTTAATTGAGAAGGGTCTGAAGAAGTGGTGGCTGAAGGGTTAGTTTTCAAGTGATATCCAAAAGAAATTGTTGAACATATTTCTGTTAGCTCTAGAGCTACAATATATATATATATATATATATATATATATATATATATTACTTTTTGTGTATGTCTATTGAGTACTTAAAGAGTCATTATGTATGTATGTATTTATATATGTATGTAGTCCTACATCCTCGCCTTGAAGCTCACCCACTTAAGGATTTCACTAATATGCCTTTAACCCAATGCAAGCAATTACAACATCAAATGGACTTCTGGATGCCACTTAAACCTTACACCAAGAGAACTTTAATCGAGTGCCTCTTCAACCTCTACAACTAAGTGACTTAAGAGTGTCACTCAAATCTCACTCCAAGTATATTTTCCTCACACTTGAACTCTCAAGAACTATATTGTAGAAGATAGAAAATACTTTTCAAAGAATGATACAATTGAAAGTTAGAATGTATAATGAATTTGATGCTTGATTTGCAAAAGGAAAGCTCACATTTTTATAATTCACTTGTAAAATAAGTTACCCATGTTTCCTAAACATGTAAAAGTTGTTTCAAATGAATTTAGACTAATATTTATAGTAAAAATAGAAAACTAGCCATTAAGGGTTGAAGTCCGTATAGAAGGCATTCTACCTCAAGTCGGTCGACTGGGTTGGCAGGGTCGGTCAACCGGACACTATCACTATTCACAGGCATTGTTCATAGTTTTAAAAATGTTTCATTTTGGTCCATTGTCAAGTTTCAAAAGATTGCTTTTCGGTCCAAAAAAACTTATTACTATTTTTGATATGTGTCTAATACGAACTTATCGATTACATCAAGACTTGAATTGTTTTGTAAATCCTCAAGTTTAGTTAATATTTGATGAATTTTAGTGCTTTGTATAGAAAAATAGCAAACAGGCATTCGAGATGAAATTGGCTTCAGAAAGCAATGTCAAAAAAGTCGCAAGGGAAACAGGGACTAAAACACAAAGCTGAAGGGACCATTTTGGTGGTAAGTGTGGCGCGGTAGTGCCACGGAGGTGCATGGCTGCACCACCCATTATGTCCCATGGCGCCCCCTAGACATGCTTGGACGACTTTTGGCCGTGAAATCATCATCCAATGGCCTAATTTGGGTATCTTTTAAGTTTATATGTTTTTGGGATGATAGCCACCACAACTAAGCATCCAAGAATGAAACATTTGGCTTTTTGAGTGAAAAAGAAGAATAATAAAGAAAAGATCCTAGAGAGAGAAGTGAATTGATTTAAGTTGGAGCCATTGAAAGAGGACTTGAAGGAGTATCATTGAAGCTTGGATCTCTAGTTTAGTTTCCTAAACTCTTTAACTCTCATTTTGTATTTCATTTGAACTTTAATTGTTGAATTTTATGATTATGGAATACATGTTGATTGTTATGGCTGGCCAGTTTTCTTAATCTAGAGTGTTGATGTATCTTGTCTAAACTATGTTTTAATCAATTGGCATGTTATTAATGTTATTATGGTTTGATTTAGTTGTGTTTATCTTGCTCAGTGTTCTAATTTGTTAATTAATTAATAAATTGGTTAAATTGGGGATGGATGAATTAATTTGTTTGTCGGACTAAGTAATCACAATCTAGATAGTTATGAGATTGGGATGTAATCAACATCTAGATAATCTAATTAACACTTAGGATTTCAAGAAACCGGGAGGTGAATTGGGTTCTAAGCATTAAACAAGAAGTAATACATAAGGAACGTATAATTATTTGAGTTAGATAGGGATATCAACTTGAATCATTGTGTGTAAAACCTTGATTTAAGTTCGGAAGAGGTGTTAAGGTTGATTTTAATCTTGTGATTAGTAAATTAGACCAAAACGTATTAAGAACGGCCAATTAGGAGAAATAAAGTGAATAATAAGTAAATTCAAGACCCTAAGTAATTCATCTTTGTATATTTCATCTTTTATAAATTCTTAAACTCAATTTCAATTGCACATTAATTAATATTTTTGATTTAATTTATTTTTTGTTACAGTTAATCAATCTAGTTGCTTAGATAAAATTTGCCTTTCAGACAACAGTACTTAGTAGTTAATTTGAATATCAATCCTCGTGAAATGATATCTTTTTTTATCACTTTATTACTTGATACGACCCGTGCACTTGCGGTTAGCATAGTCGCAATCAAGTTTCATATATTTGACATGTTCACATTAAAATCATATAGCTATATTAGTTTTTAAAAAATTTAAACATGTATTTTGATAAAAAAAGATTTTGAGCTTTTAAGTGCAAATCAATATTGAATTTCAAAAACACATTACAAATAAAAATCACCTAATGTTTGTGTCTTCAATTCTTGAAATCTTCTTTTTAACTCTCTCTTGGGGTTTCATTATTACTTTTCTTAAATACCTTGATATTGGATGTTCTTTGAATCTTCACACTTGCAATCTAATTATGTATGCTAGAGGTATAACAATAAATGTTACAAGAAGAAGGTAGTTAGATAAGAATATCAATGTTTATTATCATCAAAACAATAAGTTTTGAACCTTAAGGCTAATATGGGATTACTTTGAATTTTTTTTCAAGCCCTTAATTGGAAGGACGATGGAGGTGTTTGTGGATGATATGATCATCAAATCTCTTAGAGATGAGGATCATGTTCAGCACTTGGGTAAAACTTTCTCCTTGTTAAGGAAGTTCAATATGAAGCTTAACCTTGAAAAGTGTGCATTTGGAATCAAAATGGTTAGCCAGTGAGGGATATAGGCCAAGCCACAAAAACTTCAAGCCATTCTAGACACGAAATTCCCAAAATCTTGAAGGAGTTGCAAGGCTTGACAAAAAGGTTAAGTGCACTGAACAGATTTATTTGAAAAGCTACTGATAGATCTTTCCAATTTTTTCATGCTTTGAAAAAAAGAAAGGATATGAAATAGATAGAGGAATATGAGGCAATTTTCCAAGAGTTACAGGGTTATTTGGTGAATCCTCCTTATTTGGTGAGCCTTTTAGAAAAAGAAAAGTTATATTTGTGTCTCGAAGTGGGGTTTGGACTTGACTAGGCCATTGCCTGTAGAACGTTCTCAGATGAAATATGTCATAGTTACAATTGACTACTTTATGAAGTGAATAGAGATAGAGCCATTGTCTACCATAATAGAGAAGAAAATCACCGCATTTGAGGAATGAAGTTTGATTTACCTTCCTCAAATAATTATTGTTGATACTGGAAAATGTTTGATAATTCAAACTTCAAGGAATTTTGTGATAATCTGAGCACCAATCTCAGATTTGTTTCTCTTGCTCATCCGAAGGAAAACAAATCTGACCATCAAGAAGGCACTAAAGAAAAGTCTTGATGATAAAAAAAAGAGGATAGTTAGATAAGTTGTCTGAAGTCTTTGGTCTTACATGATAATAGAAAAAGCTACAGTTAGAGAAACACTGTATTCATTAGCCTTGAAGCGGTGATATCAGTGGAAATTGGGCCACCTTTATTCAGGGTGAATCATTTCTATGAATTAAGGAATGAGGATCTGATAAGATTTGGATTTGACGTATTAGATGAGAAGCGAGATAATGCTCATTAAGACGGCTGCTTATCAACAACGAGTGGCAAAATATTATAACAAGAGAGTTCATTTAAGGACTTTTCAGTAAAGAGAATTGGTATTATGATAAGTCACACTAAATACTAAAGTACCTGGTTAGGGGCTTTAGGTGTAAATTGGCAAGGTTCATATAAAGTAATTAAAGTTGTGAGACTAGAGGTTTATATGTTACAATACCTAGATGGAAGATAAGTCAATAAGCCATGGAATGTAGAGATTCTAAAGAAGTATTTCTGTTGAAGATTCACAAAATTGTTGTTTAAAGAGATCTAAACATGATTCAAATCATATAACAATTGTTCTGTTTTTGTCATCAAGATTGGACAAATTGTTGTAAAAAGACTTAACCACAGCTTAGGCCATCCGACAATATCTAATAAATCAATAAATTTTGTTTTATTCAAAACGTTGTGAAACAAAACCTTACCACAGTTCGGGCCATATACTAATTATTATTAACTAATTTTCTTCTAATCAGAAGTCACCAAAGAAGACCTGAACAAGTTCAGGCCATAAAACATGTCGGTATATAATTTTGGTTCACATTTCAAATTGAATGATTTATGTATTAAAGAGAAAGAAAAACCTAGAAATTTCCTTAATAAATCATTTGATCGAGCTAGGATGAGTCAATTTGATTTTAGCTTTGTTTTAATAGTAGTTTTTTTTTTAAAAAAGAAGAGAACAAGAATAACTTCAATCTAAACATTCGAGTTCTGATAAAAAACAATAAAAAAGTATATATATAAATATATTATCCATTACAAATTGCTCAAGTTCTTAATAAAATATAAAAAACAAAAGATAAGGGCAAAGTTATGCTTATTTAGGAGGAGGCGCTCAGGTGGTGTCGAAGGTTGAACCTTTATTAGTTGGCTTCTAGACGAATGGGTCGAGGCACTCCACCTTATCAAATAGCAACCCATATCAAGATCTTTGTGTTTCTTCTAAAAGATTTTGCAAGCTAACTCCAAAGTTTATTTTGCAGAATCTTCACATTGTTGCTCAACTTCTGCTTTGGTAACGACAATCGCATCTCCTAGATTTTAGTTGGAGTATACAAGCTCAGCTGCTCAGGTTCCTAATTACAACATTTGAGCCTTAAGATGTGCAACCTTACTTTCCAGCATGTTATGCTCGTTGGCCCAATATCTCTTATCCTTGCTCAGTTGAGTTTCCAGACTCTCCTCTCATTTTTTTAGCATCTTTCAACTTTTGGCCCAACTGGTTCTTCTCAACGGTCAAGTGGTCAATAGTTTTATACATGTTGACATTTGTAATAAAATGTTGTTTTGCACTTTCTATATAGAAGGTTAAAAAGTGGTATATCTACATAGGTTCAAGAAAAACAAAGAATTGGTTAGACAAAGTCATCAAAATTAGCTATAACATTGACGATTAAAAACAACCCAAAAGATAAAACACGATTACATGCATATAATGCTAAAAGGAGAAAAAGAAACTTATAGAAAAAAAAACACACAAAATCAAACAAAAGCACTAACTTGCATGCAAGAACAAGAACTAGGAAAACATGAAAAAAAATTTGAGATCAAACTGTGTGTAAAGTGGCTTAAGCAAAAATTTTGATCAACAAGATATACCAAACACTTCCACAAATATTCCACAAACATTCCTAATCATTCCACAAGGTTTCTCCCCTAAACTTAATGTAAACAGTGTCCTCAATGTTTGTATTGAAATAAAGAGCAAGGGAAAGAAATCATACCCAAAAAGGAGATGTGAGATCTCACCCCTTAATAGAATATGCATATTAAGATGATGTCTTCTAAAGGAATGATGGTTTTCTTCTTCGTTAGTATGCTCGTAGCGAGCTCATCACTTCTAGTGAGACTTGCAGAGGCAAAAGAGATCGGATATCCACCTACTGAAGGAGGAGATAAACCTGCGAAATGTGACCCAAAAAATCCTAACTCATGTAAACCTCCGCCGAGTAATAGATACGGAAGAGGTTGCAGCCAAGTCAATCAATGTCGTGGACCTCCCCATGCGGTTACTCTTGGTGCAGGTGATGTGCAAATTTGAAATGCTCGCAAGTGCATAAATCACTATTAGCTAGCAACAAATTTACCCTGAGGTCGATCTCTCAAGGAATTGCAATGGTTTAAATCCTTAATAGTTTCCTCTTAATTACTAAATTAAAGAATTAATGAAATGGGGCTTGATGTAAATTCAATTTAAATGTTTAACTAAATAAATTGGACTAACATAAAGAAAATGAAATTAAGAAGAAATAAAATGGGAGTTGGCTGGCTCTCTACTCATGTATTGAAATATTAGGTGAATTAGTTTAATAGTCCAATGTTTAAATTATTGGCCTTTCCACTAAGCCTAGAAAATTCCAATGATCATGGCAATTCTCACTTCCAATCAATTAAATATATTCTTGGTGTGAGGCCTCGACTTAATTAATTAGCATATTCACAAGGAAATCATATGACCATTTAAATCAAACCAAATCAATGGATTTAATCTAAACACTTGTTCAAGGGAGCTTAATTAAGGTAAGATGGCGTGTCTAGCACCATAATTCTCATTTGTTAGCTTTAATCACAAATTATAGGTGGCCAATCCATAATTCATAAGTAAAGGTATGAAGATTAATGAACAAGAAATAATCTTAAACATCAATTAAAAATTATTCACAAAATATCCAACACAATTGTAGTTACTAAGCCACACTCCCACATATGTTTATCCTTTCATAATCTAGCTCAAATCAATGAAACCAAATACGAAATTCCAAACATATTGTAAAACAATAAAATCTTACCTTCATGAAAGATTTACCCCAAGGTTTTGAATTAATTGATCGTCTTCTTCAAATTCTTGGTGAAGATTGCTTGGTATGAAGGATGGAGCTAACACATATAATACATTAATTTATAAGAACTACAAAGCAAAGAAAGGACTATTCATTAAGATTAGAGAAACAAAGAGAGGACTCCCCCCCAAAGGGGAGTAAAACAAAGAGAACCCCCAAGAGGGTGCCCAAAAGGATCTCCCTAAGATGAACAAAATCACAGCTTATATAGGCTAGATCAAGGAGGCTTTACATGTGTGACCACATGTAAATTGCAAAATTCATCATATCTCTGTCTTCCAGACTGGAGCTCACATTTGATTGTCTTCCATGCCGAAATAGAGAGAGTGGTTTTCATGTACATTGTTTATAATAGAATAAGCTTTCTCATGATTCATGAATCATTCATTTCGATGTCGGTAACATGAGATATGATCAAAAAATTAAAGCATGCTCAAATTGCCATTTTGACAGCCATTGTCTGAATTTTGGCCATCTTAGACAGCCCAGATGCACGATCTGAAAATTATAAATAACATGAAAGTTTTATCTGTCTTACGCATGGTTCCACCACTTCAAGAATCAATGCAATTGATGGTGTATTCAGAAAATTATGGCCAAACAACAGAAAGGTGTTCATTGGTCCAGGTTGCACATGAGCAAATCATACTTCATTACACTTATTCACACTTTCTGCATAGATCCATTCTAAATTAGCAAATATTGTCTTAATATGAGTTGTGGACACTTGAGGCATATTTTACCTCCAACAAGAAGCATTGAATTTGGAGATGTATACACAAAGTTATGGTCATGATAGCGATTCATGCTCAAGTGAGTTGTATTCAAGTGGATACTTTATATCTTTAATTGCAACTTGCACTCCTTTAACACCTATACACAACAATAAACCACATAAACACTTAAATACAAGTATTATACTCATGCCATCTTGTACAATTATACATATTTGCATGTATTTGATTTCTTGACCATGAAAACATGCAAATTAAAGGTATGACATTGAAATTTCACAATTTATGCACAAATAGGGACATTAAATTCAAAAGTGATGTAATAATGTCTTGTAAAATATATGTGAATAATGTAGTTTATGCTGTAATTGTACTGGAGATCGTAGGTTGTACTTTAGTAATAGAGATCCATCTCTATTACTGCTATATATATTGCTTAAATTTGTTTTCTCTTTAATTTTGAAGCAATCTAATTTTCTTATATATATGTATATATATGTCCTCTACAATGTGTGTATATATACACACACACATGTTTGATTTTGTTCTTGAATAAAATTATATGATGTATCTATGATTTAAAATTGTTGGATGTATTTTAATTACTTGGACAATTACTAATTAATGGTTTTTGAAAGAGAGATGTATAGAACTAAGTGATCACTATATTGATCTATATATTCCACAAATTATTGAGGTTTGGAAAATAAAAGACAAAATTAAAATTAAAATTATTGTAAACAATATTAATTAGGATTTCAGGCTTTTTGATTTTATTTTTTGCCCGTTTTTTTATGGTTTCAAGGCCAAATTAAACTCATGATCAGTTCGCATTAATTTCTTCTTCTTGGCTCTTCCAATTTTCACTCACGATTATAATTTAACAACTTGATAATCTTAACTATCTTAATTATTCTGTTTCTGATATCCAAACATTAATTAATTATCTAAAAGTTCTTGAAAATTAAGCAACTCTTTAATAAAATGAACTAATTATACAATTTGCTTATAGGAAAAATCCGATTAATTCATTTCAATAATAACTCTACAATAAGTATCGCGTACGTTTAGTAATATTTCATAGCAGCATTTTTCATTGTAAAGTTATTAGATGTGAAAATAAGGTAGCATTTTTTGAAAAACGTTATATTTAAATATTCAACTAGTAATAATATTTTTTATTTTATTTTATTTTTTATTTAATTAGTAGTATATTATAAATTCTATTTATAGTACTAAATGTTATAATATCTAAAAAATTTAAAAGTTAGAATAATTTGAATAACACTGAACAAAAGTTACAAAAGAAATTAAAACTTTAATTTGATTAAATATCACATTATTCTAACAAATTTTCAAAAATTACTATGATTAGCTTTAGTGTAATATTTATTTTTCTATATTACATTTTATATCTACTTAATAAAATTTTGATAAATGTTATATACTGTTAAATAATATATAATAGATGCTACGACTTAAAGGTTGTAATTCCCAAGTGTAGATTGTCTCAAGTAATAAAGTTCGGAAGTCCGAGTGTCGGTTCACAGGGAATATGTTATACAAGGTTCACAAGTCCAATATTTAAATGTTATAAGTCCAAATATGATGGAAGTAGAATGAATTTATTAATTATTTAGTGTAAATTTAATAATATTGCCTATTAGGGCATTAGGGATTCATTTTGTTGATAATTATAGAAATCATTCTTTAATCATTTATTTTTAACCCAACTAAGAATCACTCAAGAGATTATCTTAATTGGAAGATAAATACATTAAATACATCGCAATACCTTTTTGTAGAAAAGGTAGTAAAATAGAAGAATAATCATTTAATTTATTTGTGAAAACTATAACATACCTTGTTCTTGATTTGTAGAAAATGTGTATGCATTCAGTGTACCTTTTGTTAACAATGAATCAAGCTTCTAAAAAAATCAAAACACTTTTGAGAAATAGAATTCACTCAATTGAAAAGATTTTGCATTGAAATACAACTTAGAATGATTGAAGAACAATACTATAAAATCAACAAAAAGTTCACCCTCAACCGTAATTACGAATTTAGAAACACATTAAATGAAAACAAAATTACACAAAGGGAGAATAAAAAAATTAAGAAGAAGGATGTCCTAAATAACTTCTACCACTTCCTTTATATAAGCAAAACAAGATATATTTCACATGTGTGAACACGAGTTATAAACCTTCAACTTAATCATGCTCTTGGGGATTGTAGCACATTTTGGACCGTGCAATGCATTGAATTTGTTGATTCTATCTTCTTAAAAGTTGTAGGCACCTTCATTAGCTATCCAATAGTCCAAATTTCGACTACATTGATTATGTAAAGCAAGAGGTATGTTAAAAATGAGAAATGGTGTTCAGTTTGGATTTCTCCACCGATTGTCTAGAATGAAGGCTATATTTAGCAGGCAACGACTTCGAATTTGGACATCTGTAAAACATAAATATTGTACATCTATCTATAATCTTTCAAAAAATGCCAACAGTATGACTCTTGGATACGCATGTAGGGATATACGACCCAAATACAAACCATGGTGGGCTGGCCCTAAGCTATGCTTTGAGTTCTGTTAAACCCGAGTTTGACCCAATAGATGCATGAAGTGTGATAAATGTTTAAAAGTGTGGGATTATCAAGAGAAATATTATATTTTCCACTTAAGAATATTATTAATTTCCCCAAAATTAAGCATTTTCCTTTATACTGAATTCCAAAACAAGAATTGGACTTAATTATTGGTTTTGCGCAGGTTTTGTATAATGAGCATATCTTTTATTACAAAACATCATTTGATGCGATTCTTAGACCGTAAATATATGGACTCATTCCTTCACAAAAGTGTAGAGCAGAAATCAGACCAGTTCATGCATCTATTAGGTCAAACTCGGGCTTCAACAGAACTCAACCACAGCTTGAGGCCAGCCCATCATGGTTTCGTATTTGGGCCGTATCTCCCTACATATGCATCCAAAAGTATATGGTTGGAGTTTTTGGAACGTCTACAGATAGATGTACACTTTTTATGTTTTACAAATGTCCAGATTCGAAGTGGTTACCTGTCAAACATAGCCGTCATTCTAGAAGACCAGTGGAGAAATCCAAACTGAACACCATTTCTCATTTTCAACATAACTCTTGTTTTACATTATCAATTTGGTCGACCTTTGGACTATTGGAAACCTAATGAAGGTGCCTAAAACTTTGAAGAAGACATAAGCAACAAATGCAATGTATTCTACGGTCAAAAATGTGCTACAATCACCAAGAGCATAATTAAGTTGAACGTTTGCAACTTGTGTTCACACATATGAAATATATCTTGTTTTGCCTAAATAAAGGAAGTGGTAGAAGGTATTTAGGACATCCTTCTTCTTAGTTTTCATTCTCCATTTGTATAATTTTGGTTTCATTTAATGTCTTTCTAAATTTGTCAATTAGGGCATTAGGGATTCATTTTGTTGATAATTATAGAAATCATTCTTTAATCATTTGTTACTCAACTAAGAATCACTCAAGAGATTATCTTAATCGAAAGATAAATACATTAAATACATCGCAATACCTTTTTGTAGAAAAGGTAGTAAAATAGAAGAATAATCATTCAATTTATTTGTGAAAACTATAACGTACCTTGTTCTTGATTTGTAGAAAATGTGCAAGCATTCAGTGTACCTTTTGTTAATAATGAATCAAGCTTCCAAACAAATCAAAACAATTTTGAGAAATAGAATTCACTTAATTGAAAAGATTTTGCATTGAAACACAACTTAGAATGATTGAAGAAGAATACTATAAAATCAACAAAAATTCACCCTCAACCGTAATTACGAATTTAGAAAGACATTAAATGAAACTGAAATTATACAAAGGGAGAATAAAAAATAAGAAGAAGGATGTCCTAAATAACTTCTACCACTTCCTTTATATAGGCAAAACAAGATATATTTCACATGTGTGAACACAAGTTGCAAACTTTCAACTGAATTATGCTCTTGGTGATTGTAGCACATTTTGGACCGTAGAATACATTGAATTTGTTGATTATGTCTTCTTCAAAGTTGTAGGCGCCTTCCTTAGGTTTCCAATAGTCCAAAGGTCAACCAAATTGATAATGTAAAACAAGAGTTATGTTGAAAATGAGAAATGGTGTTCAGTTTGAAAATGTAAAACAAAGTGTACACCTATTTGTAAGCATTCCAAAAACTCCAACCGTATGACTTTTGGACGCATATGTAGGGAGATACAGCCCAAATACGAAACCATGATGGGCTGGCCTCAAGCTGTGGTTGAGTTCTGTTGAAGCCTGAGTTTGACCCAATAGACGCATGAACTGGTCTAATCTCTGCTCTACACGTTTGTGAAGGAATGAGTCCACATTTTTACGGTCCAAGAATCGTATCAAATGATGTTTTGTAGAAAAAGATATGCTCATTATACAAAACCTGCGCAAAACCAATAATTAAGTTCAATTCTTGTTTTGGAATTCAGCATAAAGGAAAATGCTTAATTTTGGGGAAATTAATAATATTCTTAAGTGTAAAATATAATATTTCTCTTGATAATCCCACACTTTTAAACATTTATCACACCCCCCAACCAGCTTATTACTAGTCCCTAGTAATTAAAGGTATATCATTTAGATTTGATTTATAAAATTTACATCCAAGGTAATCATCACTCTTCTTCTTTTGATATTCTCAAAATAAACAAACTCTCACTTAAAAGTTTATTATATATGTGCCAAATACTCTTTAGTCAAGTTATTATAAACCTTCTTTGTGTGCATTTTGTAACTAATACACATTTATGGGACTTGATTAGGCTCAAATAACATTGATTCTAAATTTTGTCAAGGTGAACTTCTTTGGGCAAAGATTGCTTCTCTCTCTCTCTTTTTTTTTTTCCCTCATAACCTTAACCCATGTAGCGAGCTTTGGGCCAATAGCTCCCAGACTAGTTGGCCTTCGGGTATTGGGTGTTAAAACACCCCTTTAGGCTTAATTACTCGAGCTAAGACTATAAATTTATTCATACCAAAGTTCTACTATTTTACGCGAGCATTCACTGCTGATTAGGCAAGAAGCCCGGTTACTAAGTAAAAGCTTTGGTTAGAATTTATATTTATTTACTTATTTTTCTTTTCTTTTTTTTTGAGAGATTTTTTTTTTTTTTTACCCTTAGTTGCTACCTTTAACAAAACAAAAGAACTCAAATATTGTAAGATTCCAATATGTCATCCACAATCATGTATCAAAGTGTGTGTGTGAAAGATGGTTTATCAATACTTACTAAATGAGTATCTGAGCAAAATTCATTATGTGATAATGATGTGAGAGTTTATAAATTTGATCAATTCAAAAGAAAGTGAATGATAAAACCTTTGTTATGAAATTCATAAATCAAAACAAATGATAATGCACATATCTAGTAGGATGTGTCTCAGGAGTAAAATTACTCCTTACTCTATCATCCTTAAAAATTGTGAATCTAAAATTTTATTTTATTTTATGTTTTTTAGACAGGACGAAAAAAAAGAAAAACAAATTGATTACTATGTTAATTATACTCCCCCGAACCAGATTACAACATTGTCCCCAATGTTTAAATGCAGATAGGGATAGTAGAAAGAACATTACCTGACACCATAGTTTATTAAAAAACAAATAAAACCTGCAACAAACTTAAACAAAAATAATTGAAGAAATAACAAGGACAAGAAAAGTTACAGATGAGTGATAAATCCAATTTTCACTTTTTACTGCTTTTAGTTGACCATTCTAACCTTGCCATTGTTGGATCTGGTTCATGGACAAAATTCTGCAACTGATTAATCAACTCATCTGCAATTGAAGCAGAAATAAGGAGTTTGCGAGCCCTCCGTGAAATAAAGTTCTGTTCTACAACATGATCAAGAAAAGACAACAACTTATTAAAAAAACCATTAACGTTTAACAATCCTATGGGTTTTTGGTGAATGGTCAGTTGTGCCCAGGATGCAATTTGAAAAATTTCCTCTAAGGTTCCAAAACCACCTGGTAAGGCAATAAAAGCATTTGCAAAATCAAGCATTTTAGCAATTCGTTCATGCATTGTTAGAACTGTTAGTTCCCCTTCAACTGTTTTGCCAATGATGTTACCTGTAGATAAAGCCTTTGGCATGATACCTACGACTTCACTTCCTCCAACATGTGCGGCAGTTGATACACACCCCATTAACCTGATGCTAGCTCCCCCATATACTAGGTGAAGTTTTCGCTCAGCTAAAACTCGGCCAAGGTTATCTGCTGCTTTTACAAACTCTTCACCTCTCCCAGGGCTTGTCCTACAGAAAACACAAACAGTTTCAAATTGACGAATAGAAGCTCCTTCCATTTTTTGCAATCTTTTACCCTTATTAATGATTCAAATTTTGCCTGAAAATAGAGAAGCTGAAGTGCTGCATTTATACAACTTCAAAAGAGAATTCATTAATTAAACCAATAGGGGTAGGCTAGCAATTGTCACAGAAGTTTGATTTAAAAATGTAAAATTGTCAAAGATAACAGCTAATATTGGAATATAAAACATAAAGATTTCAATAATGACAGCTAGAAATTAATATTTACAGATAGTTGTGATTGTGGCTCACATCTTCCTTTGGTTTTACGTCCAGTAACGGCTTAAACGCCCTCTATGGATCGAGGATTGGCTTCCCATCCAAATTTCTTATAAATTGGCAAACAAGGTCTTTTAAAGTCAGATTCCCAAGACTATAACGATCACGTTCTTTTTGGAATTATGTGTACAAATTGAGAATTTCATGTTGCACGTATCCACTAGGATGCGTCTCAAGAGTCAAAAGGATATTATCCAAAGACTCTCTACTCAGGCCATCCTTAATGAAATGAATTTTATCTTCTCTATTTGTAGACACCATCCCTAGAGATCGGCATTGCTTATTACAGGTTGTACACGCACATTTATGACACACTTGTAACCTTTTGGCTCTTCGTTTCTTTGCAAAAGAGCTCTGACCTAAGCCAGGTATGCGTGAAACAAATGAATTAGAAAACTCACCTGCCAGTCGTACCTTTGCTTTGATTATCCATCGTACATCTTTAGGAATGCCTTTGTGCATAAGAATTCTCAATCTTTCACACCTAGCTTGGTACATTTTTAGCAAAACATCTCTAGGAAATGAATGAAAATATGTTTGCAATGTAGAAAGAATGACATCCATTATGAAAAAAAGAGAAAAGGAAAGAAAAAGATGAGAGAGAAATTTTTTTTTATCAGTTATTATGGGCAATTGAAAGAACCGACTTGAAGAGTCACGGAGTACCGTTATCCGCCACTTGACCGGGAAAAGAACTGAAAACAAACAACAAATAGTAAGGAAAAAGCATCAAGTGTTGTAAACAGGTTCATTCAAAATGGTAGACTTTAGCTTACTAGGAAAATTCTCAAGGAATGGCTTCAAACGATGTCCATTAACTTTAAAAACATTATCATTTTTTGGATTTTCAATCTCAACAGCGCCATGTGGGTAAACCGTCTTGACAATGAAAGGACTTGTCCATTTTGAACGGAGTTTTCCAGGAAATAAATGCAATCTTGAATCATACAAAAGAACTTTTTGTAAAGGTTCAAAAGATTTTGTAATGATATGTTTATCATGAAATACCTTCATTCTATCTTTGTAAATTCTAGAATTCTCATAAGATTCATTCCTGATTTCTTCAAGTTCATCTAATTGGAGTTTTCTCAATGAACCTGTTTTGTCTAAATCAAAATTGAGCATTTTAATGGCCCAAAAAGCTTTATGTTCTAATTCCACAGGCAAATGACAAGCTTTTCCAAAAACAAGTCTATAGGGAGACATTCCAAGAGGTGATTTAAAAGCAGTTCGAGAAGCCCAAAGTGCATCAGTTAATCTTAAAGACCAATCTTTACAATTTGGGTTCACAGTTTTTTCCAAAATGCGTTTTATCTCTCTATTGGCAATTTCAACTTGTCCACTTGTTTGTGGATGATAAAGAGTAGACAATTTATGAGTAATTCCATATTTTTTCATTAAATTTTCAAAATGTTTATTACAAAAGTGTAAACCCCCATCACTTATTATGGCTCGAGGTACTCCAAATCGTGATAAAATATTTTCCTTCAAAAATTTCAAAACAATTTTATGATCATTGGTTTTGCATGAAATTGCCTCTACCCATTTTGAAACATAGTCAACTCCAACCAAAATGTATTGATATCCAAAAGAAGTTGGAAAAGGACCAATGAAATCAATGCCCCAACAATCAAATATTTCAATGACCAAAATAGGATTTAATGGCATCATGTTTCTACGAGTTATTCCACCTAATTTTTGACAACTGTCACATGTTTTACAAAATGTATATGTGTCCTTCAATAAGGTGGGCCAATAAAATCCACATTGCAAAATTTTTGCAGTAGTTTTCTTTAAAGAAAAATGACCACCACATGCTCCAGAATGACAAAAAGAAATGATACTTTAATTTCATTTTCAGGTACACATTTTCTTATAATTTGATCCAAACAATATTTGAAAAGATATGGATCATCCCAAAAGAAATTACATACCTCTTTTAAAAATTTCTTTTTGTCTTGAGCACTCCAATGAATTGGGATTTGACCTGTAATAAGAAAATTGACAATATCAGCAAACCAAGGTACAGTTGAAAGAGTTAAAAGTTGCTCATCGGGAAAATTATCATTAATTAGTGTTATCTCAATCTGTTCTTCAAACACAAGTCTGGGCAAGTGATCAGCAACCACATTTTATACTCCTTTCTTATCTTGAATTGTGAGGTCAAATTCTTGGAGTAGTAGGATTCATCTAATCAACCTAGGTTTAGCATCCTTTTTCGAGAGAAGGTATTTCAAAGCTGCATGATCACTAAAGATGACAATGGGTGAGCCAACAAGATAAGATCTAAATTTATCCAATGCAAATACTACTGCAAGTAATTCCTTTTCAGTGGTAGAATAATTCATTTGAGCACTATTTAAGGTTTTACTAGCATAGTAAATCACATAAGGTTTCTTGTCCTTTCGTTTTCTTAAAACAGCTCCAACAGCATAATCGCTAGCATCACACACGATTTCAAAAGGTAAAGTCCAATCAGGAGGCTGCATGATAGGAGTAAATGTTAGCATGCTTTTAAGTTTGTCAAAAGTTTCTTGACATGGCTTAGTCCACTCAAAGAGAGCATCTTTTGATAAGAGATTACACAATGGTCTAGATATAACACTAAAATCCTTGATAAATCTCCTATAAAAACCAGCATGCTCTATAAATGATCTGACATCTTTAACAGACTTTGGAATGGGCAAGTTGGCAATTAATTCAATTTTAGATTTATCTACTTCAATTCCTTTTGATGAGACAATGTGACCAAGTACAATACCATTTGTGACCATGAAATGACATTTTTCCCAATTAAGCACGAGATTCTTTTCTTCACACCTAATCAAAATGTTTTCTAAATTTGATAAACAATCATCAAATGAGTCACCAAAAACAGAAAAATCGTCCATGAAAACTTCAAGAAATCGTTCAACCATGTCGCTAAAAATGCTAAGCATGCATCTTTGAAATGTAGCTGGTGCATTACACAATCCAAAAGGCATCCTTCTATATGAAAAAGTTCCAAATGGGCAAGTGAAAGTGGTCTTTTCTTGGTCTTCAGGTGTAATTTCAATTTGATTATACCCAGAATACCCATCTAGAAAGCAATAAAATGCATCTCCAGCTACCCTTTCTAACATTTGATCCATGAATGGTAAAGGAAAATGGTCTTTCCTAGTCATTGAGTTGAGTTTCCTATAATCAATGCACATTCTCCAACCAGTAATTGTTCTAGTTGGAATTAATTCATTATTTTCATTTTTGATTACAGTAACCCCTGATTTCTTAGGTACAACTTGAGTAGGATTGACCCATGTGCTATCAGAAATAGGATAAATGATCCCCGGCAACAGCGCCAAAAGCTTGTTGTGTAATTTTAATAACGCAAGTGCACGTTATCGTTAACAAGTAATAAAATGATAAGTCAAGTATCGTTCCCACGAGGATTGGTTAATTTGTTAATTACCGAAAATAAGTAATCCTAAATTTAATTGAAGAATTCGATTAATAAATTTTGATTAACAAGAAATTGCGGAAATTTAAATTAAACTAAATAAATGAAATTGTGAATTTCAATTGATTAAAACACTAGGGCAGTAGACTTCACCATAGCTAATTGAACTCAATTTCTTTAATTGTGTTGTTTCAATTTGTTTCCAATATTGACAGAAAATTATCCTAATTTATTTGATATTCTTTCTCAAGATATATCAAAAATACTTGCACATACTAATTCACTATATCTCTATGTGAATTGAAATACATGAAAGTTCATTAAGTATAATGATAATTAACTTAATTCTACATGAATCATGATAGTATATCTCTATCTAGCATGTAATTCATTGTATTCATTACATAATCAAAACACATAAATCACTTCTCAGATCAATATAGTTCACAAATCATTCAAATATTGGCCAAATATTCAAAAGCATTTAGCACAATAATGAACACTCAATATAAACAATAAATCATGAACAACACAAATTCTGGAAATTGATGTTCTTAGCTAGGTTACATCTTTGCCCTAGTTAAGAGAAATTAGTTCATAATAAAATTACAACACACCATAATCAAATTGAGAATCATAATAAAAATTTCAAAAAGAGAAAATTAAAGAGTTGAGGAAGAAAAACTCTATGTAGATCAATGACTTCCGAATCCAGCAAGCTTTACTTCCTCTTCCTTCCCCTCTTTCTTCAAGCTTCTAAAATCTTCAAAAGGGTAAAAGAAAACCTTCCTTTTCGTTCTCTCTCTCTTCTGGTCGTTCACCCCTTTCAATTGCCCATTTAGTCTTCAAAAACGCTCCAAATTCACTCCCCCTTGTTAAGGAAAAGCTGTCTCCCACTTGTCTCCATTCAAACCGAAATTTAGACCACTAAACTTGACTTTTTGCTTCCTTCCATGACAGGTGGGCTTGTTAATCATTATGTCTAGTTTTCAAATTATTTTGAATTAGTCAAATACGATTCTTGAGTATAAAGATACACTCAAAAATACGGATTATGTTCAGTACAAACGGGCCTTATTGTTTTCTTTCCATTTCTTGGGCTTTTTGGGCTTTTCTCCTACAAAAATAAAGAACCAAACTCAAAGTAATAACATAAACAAATTAAATAAGAAAACACAAATAATTAAGTAAAATAAATATGAATTAGCATGAAATTAAGAGTGAAAGTATGACAAATTTTGTATAAAAATTAAGCACATCAAATACCCCCAAACTTAATATTTGCTAGTCCTCGAGCAAACAAAAGAAATAAAAGACTCACCAACAAAAACTAGCTTCCTTACTTCTTTTTTCATGGTCAATAAGAATACAACAAGATACAAAATTAATCAATCAATCATCCAAGTATTAACAATGCTTCATATGTTATGCTCATGTGTAGTGTGTGATAGCCATTAATCAATCATCATCTCTCATGTCATCTTCACAAAATTAGAGTATAGCATGCGTAGAAGTTTAAACTCCAAATCTCACAAAGATGATCACTATTAAAGAAAAACACTCGAAATTTGGGTTAAAACTCAAAAGTATGTGAGACAAGCATTATGTTTAGATTTTTAATGAAAAACAAAGCTCACATATAATAGAAAGAACACGCTATTTTTCGATGTGATGATGGTGATCTCATGAAAGGAATGCCAATAACTTGACTATCATAACAATGAATGCAATCTAATCATATAACACACAAGATCAACGTAGGACTTTCTTTCAAGGTTGTAATGAAGCCAACAAGCAGAATATTATTAAGAAAGAATAGATAACGGGTACAACAAAGTTATAAGAGCTCGATAACATATGCATCTATTATCAAATTCTCATATTTTTTTGCAAACACATTTCACCACCACCACTTCTTCATATTCTTTGCTTCTTCTTTTCAAAGCACATTATCCTCTTTTCTTTTTTTTTCTTTCACATTCGGCCTTAATAATAATTTTTTTTTTTTTTTAACCTTACTCCACCTTTTGATGCGAAAACTCAATGCTTACTTAGGCACGAGTCCCGGTTACTCAGTAAAAGTATGGTTACAAAAATGAACACATTTTTTTTTTCATGGCCGTGCATCAAATAGATAATGCATTGTTAAATCAACCACCCATACAACAAGTAACAACCTCCAAATTTATAACGAAGTATATGTCAATATCATTCATTTGTAGCTCAAAAGATAAGAATAAGGATAAAGACAATGGAAAATTGGCTATTGAGATTGGTTGTTACTGGTTTTAAGAAAGATAGAGATTATTTTAAAGCTCAAAGTGGTTAACTAAGGAAACATGCGAAAGGTTGGCTAGAAAGGCTCAAACGATACAAACAAGGCCTAGAATCACTTCTTGTGCATCATAAAACCAAAATTACATCCAAAGCATGAATAATCAAATCAATTGGCCAAAATAAACTATAATGAGATCATTAGAATGAAAATATGACAAGAAAAGATGTAGAATAATCACGTAACACTCAGAATTGAAGGATAAAGGGTTCAAAAGCTCACAATTAAGGTTACATGAGTCTACACTTTCTTACATAATATTCTCTAACTATGTGAATTCATTAATTTAAGATTTTGATCAATCATGACATTAAGTGCTTTTGAATTGTGAGAACAAATAATGAAACCTAGTTAATACAAGGATAATATTATGATCAAACTTAATATCTCATTAATTCAAATTGACCGTGCATAAATCATTTCTAAATCTTGTAACTGAATAAGGAAGCGACTCAAACAACTCAAAAACAGAAAATAGGAACGAATTTTCGTTTTTTTTTTTTTTAAACAAATGCAAAGCTAAAGAAATTAACTATAATCAAAGCAAAACATAAAATCTCACCCCCAAACTTAAATCTAACATTGCCCTCAATGTTTGCAATTAAAAATCATGCAATGAATAGATCAAATAAAGGTGAAAATGCAAGGAAATATTTAAAACACAAGGAAATCAAAAATGGAAAAGATGGCACCTGATTTGGCAATCAAATTCAATTGTTGCAGAATTCATTTCCCTTCCGTGCACTTTGGGTTGCCTCCCAAGTAGCGCTAAGTTTAACGTCTTCAGCCGGACCATATTCTTCAGCAAAGAAAACACTCAAACACTAGCTAATGTGATTGTGCTCTTGCATTGCTCAAAATCACCCTCCACATAATGCTTCAACGTCTGTACATTAACTTTGAATGTTCCTTTTGTATCATGATGGACTTCAACTGCACCATAAGGAAATACGCGAACAATGGTGAAAGGACCAGACCAGCGTGAGCGTAATTTTCCCGGAAAGAGTCGAAGACGAGAATTATAAAGGAGAACTTTCTGACCAACCAGAAAATCTCGCCTCAAAATATGCTTGTCATGCCACTTCTTCGTACGCTCCTTATAAATTCGTGCATTCTCATAGGCATCATTACGAAACTCTTCCATCTCATTCAATTGAAGCAACCGTTTTTCTCCTACAGCTTTCATATCAAAATTCAATCTTTTCACTGCCCAATACGCTTTGTGCTCAAGTTCAACTGAAAGATGACACGCTTTTCCAAACACTAGCTTGTACGGAGACATTCCAATTGGAGTTTTGAAAGCTGTGAGATAAGCCCACAATGCATCATCTAACCTTTTCGACCAATCTTTTCTTGAATTGCTAACCGTTTTTTCAAGTATCCTCTTTAATTCTCTATTTGATATCTCCACTTGACCACTCGTTTGAGGATGATAAGCTATCGCTATCCGATGAGTGACACCATATTTTCCCAATAAAGCTTCGAATTGACGATTACAAAAATGTTTACCGCCATCACTAATAATTGCTCCAGGAGTGCCAAATCGGGTAAAAATATACTTGTGTAGGAAATTCGTAACAACCTTAGCATCATTGTTGCGTACAGCCACTGCTTCCACCCATTTCGAAACATAATCTACAGCCACCAATATGTATTGATTCGAAAAAGATGACGGAAATGGACCCATGAAGTCTATCCCCCAAACATCAAACAATTCAACCTCAAGAATATTATTCAATGGCATTTCACTTTTTCGAGAAATGTTTCCAATTCTTTGACATCGATCACAGGCAGCAACAAATGAGTTTGAATCCTTGAACAATGTACGCCAAAAGAAACCAGATTGTAGTACCTTTGCCGCTGTTTTTGTTGCTCCAAAATGCCCCCCATATTCCGAAGAATGGCAATGTTGCAAAACGCTCACCATCTCGTCTTCCGAAATACAACGCCTAATTATTTGATCTGGGCATTGTTTATACAAGAATGGGTCCTCCCAATAATAATGCTTGACATTCGCAAAGAATTTCTTCTTTTGTTGGTATGACAAATCAGCCGGAATAATGTTGCTGGCCAAATAATTTACAAAATCTGCATACCAAGGTGCATCCAATTCTTGAAGAGAAAAAAGTTGTTCATCCGAGAATACCTCATTAATCGAACTTTCTGCATCATCTTCAATTTTTTTTTGTTCCAATCGAGATAAATGATCAGCAACTAAATTTTCGGATCCCTTCTTATCGCGAATCTCCAAGTCGAATTCTTGCAGCAAAAGCACTTATCTAATGAGGCTTGGTTTTGCATCTTTTTTTGCAAGTAAGTATTTGATGGCTGAATGGTCTGTGTAAACTATCACCTTCGAACCAATTAAATAAGAGCGGAACTTGTCAAACGCAAACACAATAGCCAAAAACTCCTTCTCCGTGGTAGCATAATTTAATTGAGCATTCGTTAAGGTTCTACTTGCGTAATAAATGACATTCAAAGCTTTACTTTTTCGCTGCCCTAAAACAGCTCCCAAAGCATGATCGCTTGCATCGCACATAAGTTCAAATGGGAAATCCCAATCCGGAGCCACAATAATAGGTGCGGAAATAAGCCTCTTCTTCAAAGTGTTAAATGCCTGCAAACAATCATTACAAAAATCAAAAGGCATGTCTTTAATCAAGAGATTGCAAAGAGGTTTAGAAATTTTAGAGAAATCCTTTATGAAGCGTCGATAAAATCCGGCGTGTCCCAAAAAGCTTCGAACGGCCTTCACAGAAGTAGGCGGTGGCAACTTCTCAATGACTTCAATTTTTGCTCGATCGACTTCAATTCCTTTTATTGAAATGCGATGACCCAAAATGATGCCTTCTTGAACCATAAAATGACATTTTTCCCAATTCAACACTAAGTTGGTTTGCTCACATCGCTGCAAAACTAAAGCCAAGTTATTCAAACAATTATCAAAAGATGAACCAAAAACTGAAAAGTCATCCATGAACACTTCAATAAATCTCTCCACCATGTCAAAGAAAATAGCAGTCATGCAACGTTGGAAAGTTGCAGGAGCGTTACATAAACCGAATGGCATTCTTCGAAATGCAAAAGTACCATACGGCAAGTGAATGTCGTCTTCTCTTGATCTTCCGGAGCAATAGGAACCTGGTTGTACCCGGAATAACCATCTAGAAAGCAATAATGCGAATGACTAGCAAGTCTCTCTAGCATTTGATCAATAAAAGGCAATGGAAAATGATCCTTGCGAGTAGCATCATTTAACTTCCGATAATCGACACATACTCGCCATCCCGTGACTGTTCTTGTCGGAATAAGTTCATTGTTGTCATTCTTGACAACAGTCATTCCTTCTTTCTTTGGAACCTGATAAGTGTCTAAAAGTGTGTTATTTATATATATTTTAGAAGACACTATTACATACTATTTAATTTAAAGTCCCTATTTATGCAAAAATTATGAATTTCATTGGCACAACTTTAATTTGCATGTTTTTATGATTTAAATCTCAATTACATGTAAATATGTATAATTATATAAGTTGACATGTATATAATACTTATGTAAAATAGTAATGTAGTGTATTTTATACATAGGTGAAAGGTGGCCAAGTTGTAATTGAAAAAAAAATGGTCAACATCATATTTCCTATTTGAAGCACTAATTAATTAAATGGTCATATCTTTGTCTACCCACTTCCAAATATAATGATTTTTGTTTCAAATGGAAGCTGACTCAATTTTTCATAATTTATTTTCAGATGTCATTTTCGATTTTGAAATGATTTACCACCAGATGTTTGAGGCATTACAACAAAACGTGGCCTACCATTTGAAGCCTGGACCGGTGCATATCCTTCGGTATTTTGGACCTAACTCTCTCCACAATGCTCCAATTGGGTTGATTCTTGATTCAAATGAATCTGGAAAGAGACAGCTACAACTTTCATTTTATGGACAAATTCCAATTCGTACATCTGGGTGGTTGAAAATAATTATCATTTAAACAGTAGCTGTCAACGTTTCGATTTGAACATGCCTTAATATTTTAAGTGTAACTTTCACTACATAGGTCCAAATACCATGATTCATGAAGCATTGGAAAGATTACTCATGGGGCCATATCTTTGAAGAAGAAACATTTCTCTAATTCGGAGTGGAAGACAGTCAAACGTGCTTCGCAATGTGGACGATAATGCTATGATGAAACCTGCCACTTACTTGCATTCACATGTGCGAATTCTCCTTTACCTTGCCTATATAAACCTTGGTTTTGAAAGCTTAAAAGGGGGAAAAAAAGGAGGCTTGTATTCTCAAAAACACTTTCATTTCTTCTTCTTCATATTTTCTTTACTCCATGTATTTCTAATTTCGTAATTAGGGCAAAGGGTGAACTTTTGATGGTTGTATAGTATTGTTCTTTGATCCTTTAGTTTGTTCTTCATTGTCAACTTTCCTTTTGAGTGAGCACTATATTTTGCAAGTATTTTGGTTTGTTAGAAACCTTGATTCATTGTTAACTAAGGGTACATTGAATGCTTGGATGTTTTCTACATATCAAGAGCAAGGCAACCTGTGGTTTTTCACTTCAATTCAAAGGTAAGTCTTTTAGTTTCTTTGTGCTTAAATGTTATCCATCCTCCAATTAAGGTTATTTCTTATTTAAATCTTAATTGTGTATAAAAAAAAGGATCAAGAATAATTTCTATACATATCATTAAAATGGATCCCTAATGCCCTAATATTCAATAATAATTAATTTCAAGTTAATAATCAAAATTTCAATCTACTTTCACAATATTTGGACTTTGGACTTTGGACTTGTGGACTTAGTATAACCAATTTCCTGAGGACCGACACTCGGACTTCCGAATCTTTATTACTTGACAAACCTACGCTTGGGTATTACAACCTAAAAATTGTAGCAAGTTTTTGGCGCCGTTGCCGGGGAATTTCGGCTTGTATAAAGTTTACTTGTTCTAATTTTATTTTCTTTTATTTTACTAACTCTAACTCTAACATCTAACACTAACATCTAATTTCTAACACTAACTCTAACATTTAACTTTTAACTCTAACATTTAGTTTGTTATTTATATTTCTTGCTTTTATTTAATTGGGAGGCTCAGCCGCCCATTTGTATTTTTTTTTTCTCTTGTCTTTAAATTAATGTTGTATTATAATTATAAGATTAGTTTACGTGTTTCTTTTGTTTAATATAATGGTTGGTTCTACCACCTAATTTTTATTTTTTTATTTTTTGTTAGTTCCTATATTATCATTTTATAATTGTCTTATTTTATTTTTGTCAAGAGGAAGGTTATACCGCCTCTTTTCTTTTTTATTTATATTATTGTTCTAACGTTTTTTTTTATTTATTATTGTTGTTGTTGTTAAATTTTATCTTATCTAATTTATGCTTGGGTGGTATCGTGATCCTCACTCGCATCGTTTGGTGAAAGGTAATTCTGAAACCTTCTTTGGTAATTTATTTGATTCATCTACACATTCACACACATCAAACACCATGGCTGAAAATGAAAGTATACACGGTGAAAATGAAAATCCACATGTTCGAACTATGCGTGAATACTTACAACCTCCTCGAAATTCATCTCCTTCATGCTTTATTTTTCCTCTTAATGCAAATAATTTCAATTTTAAGCCTGGTATGATTCCTTTGCTTCCTAATTTCCATGGCTTAGAGTCTGAAAGTCCATATTTGCACCTAAAAGAATTTGAGGAAGTATGTGCCACATTTATTGATCAAACATGTAGTGAAGATTTAATTAGGCTAAAATTGTTTCCTTTTTCTTTAAAAGATAAAGCGAAAATGTGGCTTAATTCATTGAGACCTAGATCCATAGGTACATGGCAAGAAATGCAAACTGAGTTCTTAAAGAAATTTTTTCCAACACATAAAACGAATGCTTTCAAGAGACAAATCCAAAACTTTTGTCAAAAAATGAATGAAACTTATTTTCAATGTTTGGAAAGATTTAAGGACTTGTTAAATTCATGCCCACACCATGGTTTTGAAAAGTGGCGAACGATAAGTTTCTTTTATGAAGGGTTAACACCAGAGACAAAACAATTTGTTGAAACAATGTGTAATGGTGAATTTTTAGATAAAGATCCTGAAGAAGCTTTAGAGTATTTAGATCATTTGGCTGAAAACTCTCAATCTTGGCAAACCACTAGTTCTTCAGAAAATTCAATAAGATCTAATCTTGCTAGTTCTAGTGGAGGCAAATATACTTTGAGTCAAGAAGATGATTTAAGTGCTAGAGTTGCTAATTTGACTAGAAAGATCGAAGCCATGGAATTAAGGAAAGTAAAAGAAGTCAAATCTGTGCTTAATGATGAAGTGTGTGGAATTTGTGAAATCATGGGACATTGCACTCAAGATTGCCCAAATGTTCCAATTTTTAAAGAAATGTTTCATGACCAAGCAAATTCTATGAATACTTTCAAAAAGACTTTTCCAACTCATTCTCCATATTCTGAAACGTACAATCCTGGGTGGAGAAATCATCCAAATTTTAGTTGGAAAAATGAGCATAATGTCCATCCACCTCCCCAAAGACCCTCAAATTTTCCTCCATATCATTCATCACATTCAAACACCCTTGAGGAAACTTTGCAAGCATTCATGCAAGGGCAAACAAGCATAAACAATCAAACATCACAAGCCATTAATGACATTAAGAATACACTTTCAAAATTGACTTCATCTTTGAGTGTTCAAGAGAAAGGTAAATTTCCTGCCCAACCACAACCAAATCCTGTAAGTCAATTTAATGTCAATAATTCTGATTCAAGTGGTACACATCCTGAGGATGCCAATTCAATCACAACTCTTCGAAGTGGTAAGATCATTGATAAAACCATTCCATCGAAGGTAAATGATTCTAATGAACCATCAAAATCAATTGTTGATAAAAAGAATGATGAGCCTAAGTTGTGTGATGTTGAAAAATGCCCTATTCCTGCCCCTTTTCCTCAAAGACTTCAACCAATCAAAAAGCTGAATCATAACTCTGAAATTTTTGAACTTTTCAAGCAAGTTAAAATCAACATTCCTTTGTTAGATGCAATTAAGCAAGTTCCTTCTTATGCTAAATTCTTGAAAGATTTGTGCACAGTTAAAAGGAAGCTTAATGTGCAAAAGAAAGCTTTTTTGACTGAGAATGTTAGTTCCATCATTCAACAAAACACTCCACCAAAATACAAAGATCCTGGTTGTCCAACAATTTCTTGTGTGATTGGAAACTTTAGGATAGAACGTGCTTTGCTTGATCTTGGTGCAAGTGTTAATCTTTTGCCTTATTCTGTGTATGAGCAATTAGGTTTAGGTGAGCTTAAACCTACTTCAATAACACTTCAACTTGCTGATCGTTCTGTGAAAATGCCAAGAGGAATAATTGAGGATGTGTTGGTCCAAATAGATAAATTTTACTTTCCAGTCGATTTTATTGTTTTGGATACACAACCTGTCCTTAATTCAACCACTCAAATTCCTGTTATTCTTGGTCGTCCATTTCTTGCAACGTCTAATGCATTAATTAATTGTAGAAATGGTGTTTTAAAACTTTCTTTTGGAAACATGACATTGGAATTAAATGTTTTTAACATTTGTAAACAACCTGGGCATGACATTGAAAATCACGAGGTAGATTTCATTGAAGAACTTGTTCATGATCATTTTCCTATCTCTTCATTTTCTGACTCTTTGGAAGTTTGTTTGACTAGTTCTACTCAATTTGAATTTGATAAAAATTCTGAAGTTTCACATATTTGTTCTTTGTTTGATTCTTTGCAAGTGGCAAACGAAGATGGTTGGAAACCCAAATTCGAAGAATTACCACAATGTGATGATGCGCTTGTGCCATCAAGTGTTCAACCGCCAAAGCTGGATTTGAAACCGCTACCATCCGATCTCAAATATGCTTACTTGGGTACAAATGAAACATTTCCGGTGATAATTTCTTCCAAACTCAATGATCTTCAAGAACATAAATTGTTAGAAATTTTGAGATTGCATAAACATGCCTTAGGATGGACCATAGCTGATATAAAAGGAATTAGTCCATTGATTTGCACGCATAAGATATATTTGGAAGATAATGCCAAACCATCTAGGCAAATGCAACGAAGACTAAATCCTAATATGAAAGATGTAGTGAGAAATGAAGTTCTCAAGCTCTTAGATGTAGGAATCATTTATCCTATTTCTGATAGCACATGGGTCAGTCCTACTCAAGTTGTACCTAAGAAATCTGGAGTCACTGTAGTCAAGAATGAAAATAATGAATTAATTCCAACTAGAACCACTGCTGGTTGGAGAATGTGCATTGACTATAGGAAATTGAACTCAATGACTAGGAAAGATCACTTCCCTTTACCATTCATGGATCAAATCTTAGAAAGGGTAGCGGGACATGAATTTTATTGTTTCCTAGACGGGTATTCTGGGTATAATCAAATTGAAATTGCACCTGAAGATCAAGAAAAGACCACATTCACATGTCCATTCGGTACATTTGCATATCGAAGAATGCCTTTTGGTTTATGTAATGCACCGGCCACATTTCAAAGATGCATGCTTAGCATTTTTAGTGATATGGTTGAACGTTTTCTCGAAGTTTTCATGGATGATTTTTCTGTATTTGGTGATTCATTTGATGATTGTTTGTCTAAATTGCAAAAAGTTTTGATTAGATGTAAAGAAAAGAATCTTGTGCTTAATTGGGAAAAATGTCATTTTATGGTCACACATGGTATTGTACTTGGTCATATTGTCTCATCAAAAGGAATTGAAGTAGATAGAGCTAAAATTGAACTGATTGCCAATTTGCCCATTCCTAAGTCAGTAAAAGATGTTAGATCATTTTTAGGACATGCTGGTTTTATAGGAGATTTATCAAAAAATTTAGTGTTATATCAAAACCATTGTGTAATCTCCTATCAAAGGACACGCTTTTTGAGTGGACTGAATCATGTCAAGAAGCTTTTGTTAAACTTAAAAGCATGCTAACATCTGCTCCTATCATGCAACCTCCAGATTGGACTTTGCCTTTTGAAATCATGTGTGATGCTAGTGATTATGCTGTTGGAGCTGTTTTAGGACAACGAAAAGATAAGAAACCTTATGTAATTTACTATGCTAGTAAAACCTTGAATAGTGCTCAAGTGAATTATTCTACCACCGAGAAGGAATTACTTGCAGTAGTATTTGCATTGGATAAATTTAGATCTTATCTTGTTGGCTCACCAATTGTTGTTTTTAGTGATCATGCAGCATTAAAATATCTTCTCTCAAAAAAGGATGCGAAACCTAGACTCATTAGATGGATCCTGTTACTCCAAGAATTTGATCTCACAATTCAAGATAAAAAAGGAGTACAAAATGTGGTTGCTGATCACTTGTCTAGACTTGTATTTGATGAATCATCTGAGACTACACCAATAAATGACATGTTTCCAGACGAGCAACTTTTTAGCGTTTCTAATTTACCCTGGTTTGCTGATATTGCTAATTTTCTTGTTACAGGACAAATCCCATCTCATTGGAATTCACAGGACAAGAAGAAATTTCTTTCTCAGGTACATAATTTCTTTTGGGATGACCCTTATCTTTTTAAATATTGCCCTGACCAAATTATAAGAAGATGTGTGCCTGATAATGAAATTCAAAGAATTATTTCTTTTTCTCATTCTGAAGCATGTGGTGGTCATTTTTCTGCAAAGAAAACTACTGCCAAAATTTTACAATGTGGATTTTATTGGCCTACTCTTTTTAAAGACACCTATGAATTTTGTAAGGCATGTGACCGTTGTCAAAAGTTAGGAGGGATAACCCGTAGAAATATGATGCCATTGAACCCTATTTTGATTATTGAAATTTTTGATTGTTGGGGTATTGATTTTATGGGTCCATTTCCACCCTCTTTTGGTTACTTGTACATATTAGTTGGTGTTGATTATGTTTCCAAATGGATTGAGGTCATTCCTTGTAAAAACAATGACCACAAGATTGTCTTGAAATTTTTGAAAGAAAACATTTTTTCAAGATTTGGGATACCTCGTGCAATAATAAGTGATGGGGGTTTACACTTTTGTAATAGACCTTTCGAAAATTTAATGAAAAAATATGGAATTACTCACAAAGTGTCTACTCCTTATCACCCACAAACAAGCGGACAAGTTGAACTTACAAATAGGGAAATCAAACACATTTTGGAAAAGTCTGTAAATCCAAATCGTAAAGATTGGTCTTTAAGATTAATTGATGCACTTTGGGCTTATCGTACTGCATTCAAATCACCACTTGGAATGTCTCCCTATAGAATTGTTTTTGGAAAAGCTTGTCATTTGCCTGTTGAATTGGAACATAAAGCATTTTGGGCCATTAAGATGTTTAATTTCAATTTAGACAAGGCAAATTCATTAAGAAAACTTCAATTGAATGAACTGGAAGAAATTAGAAATGAAGCCTATGAAAATTCTCGAATTTATAAGGAACGAATGAAGGTATTTCATGATAAAAATATTGTTCGAAAAATTGTTAAACCTTCACAAAAAGTTCTATTATATAATTCGAAATTGCACTTGTTTCCTGGAAAACTTCGTTCCAAATGGAGTGGACCTTTTATTGTTAAAACTGTTTATCCTCACGGTGCAGTGGAAATTGAAGATCCCAAAAATGGTAATGTTTTCAAGGTTAATGGACATCGTTTGAAGCCATTTTTTGAGAATTTCAATAATGAACGAGAGTCTACCACTTTGAATGAGCCTGTGTACAACATTTGATACTTGTTTGTATTTATTGTTATTTGTGTGTTGTCTTTCTTTCTTTGTTGGTTTTCTTTCTCTGCAGTTGTTTCCCGGTCAAGTGGCGGATAACGGTACTCCGTGACTCTTTACGTCGGTTAATTCAGTTTCCCAAAATAACTGAAACAAAAAAGAAAAAAAAAAACACTTTCTTCTCCTTCTTTTTCTTTCCATGCTTTTCACAATGGATGATATAGTTTCTAATTTGTTAAAATATTTTCCTTCTTTTCCTAGATATGCTTTATTGAAAATTTACCAAGCCAGGTGCGAAAGGTTAAGAATGCTCATGCTTAAAGGAATTCCTGAAGATATACGTTGGATAATTGAAGCAAAAGTTCGATTAGAAGGTGAATTTTCTAATACATTTGTTTCACGTATGCCTGGGCTAGGTAAGAGTTCTTTTGCAAAGAAACGAAGAGCAAAAAGGTTACAAGTTTGTTATAAATGTGCACGTTGGACTTGTAATGCACGTTGTCGTTCTATAGGAATGGTGTGTATAAATCGAGAAGATAAAATACAATTCATAAAGGATGGACTGAGTAGAGAGTCTTTGGATAACATTCTATTGACTCTTGAGACGCATCCTAGTGGATATGTTCAACGTGAAATTCTTAATTTACAC
This sequence comes from Melia azedarach, assembly GCA_028052125.1. Lineage (NCBI taxonomy): Eukaryota > Viridiplantae > Streptophyta > Magnoliopsida > Sapindales > Meliaceae > Melia > Melia azedarach. The sequence continues at coordinate 6,288,752 of CM051404.1, forward strand.
ACACAATTCCAAAAAGAACGTGGTCGTTATAGTCTTGGGAATCTGACTTTAAAAGACCCTGTTTGCCAATTTATAAGAAAATTGGATGGGAAGCCAATCCTCGACCCATAGAGGGCGTTTAAGCCGTTACTAGACGTAAAACTAGAGGAAGATGTGAGCCACAATCACAACTATTTGTAAATATTAATTTTTTTTATTTTGTATGTTATTAGTTAGTTGTTTTTGTTTTCTTTCTTTCTTTGTTTGTTTTATTTTTCTTGGAGACCACAACATCAAGAGTACAAGCCTCTTCAACTTTTCAGGTAATATCTATACCCTTCTTTTATTTTTATCCTTTAACATTGAGGACAATGCTTAATTTAAGTTGGGGGGTAAGGTATCTTCTTCTCTTTACATTCTTATAAAAAAAAAAAAAAATTCATTTTCAAGTTTTGTTTTGAATTTTATCATTTAAGTAGACAATTATCACACCATGTTTCCTAAATTATTTGTTCGAGTTAGCAATAAATGAGGAAACTAGAGTTTGAAGAGTGAAATAAATCTAATTATTGGAAGAATTGCATGCCAAGTAATTTTGTTCCAAGTGAGTTTCGAGCCTATTATTTTTCCTTGGAGAATACCCTTCTTGGCCCACAATTTGTGCATAACCTTGATATTGATATTGATCTCTTGGATTTTCAACTAATACTTAAAAAAAAAAAAATGTGTTGCTATATTAGAAAGCCCATTAAGCTAGTTGATATGGATAGCTATTTTATTTCTTGAAAAATGATAGAAGGCATTCTTTGATCCGTTTGAGCCTTTCAAGCCTACCTTTTTATGTGTTTTCCCTTAGTAAGCCCTTTGAGCCATTAAATAAAAAAAAAAAAAATCATTTCTTATCCTATTTACCACATCCAATTCTACTTTTGGATTTCTAACCTATTTCTTTTTGTTATCTACTACCATTTTATGTTTGAGAAGAGTTTACATTTCAAAGAAAAAGATGGTGAAAAAAAAAAATGAAGAAGTGTTCAAATATATTTATATATCATTGTTTAAAAAATAAAAAAATAAAGTATATAAATTGTTATTCCTTTGTAAAAAAAAAGAAACGAAAAAAAAAAAAAAAAAAAAGAAGTTATTGATGCACCATCTTATTATGCTTAAGATATCTATTTTCTCGAACATATGATTTTGTGTACTCTTATCTCATTTTCTTTTTAGCCTTGTCCTAATCCTGCATTATATCCTAATAAAAGACCTTCTTGATTTTAAGAAATTTTAGTTTGAAATAGATGCTAGTAATAAGGGCTGAATAATATAGTATATATAAAAAGAAAAAAAAAGAAAAAAAAAGATATTGAGGTATTTTGTTGATTATTCATTTTGATCATTTATCTTTATCCAAAAATTTGAGGCCTATATTTTCTTTCAATTGGGATGAGAAATTTGAGTTGTCATTGTTTTATTCTCATTATTCCTTATTAAATTAGTGACATTATCCTTAACTTCATGGGGTATATTTTCTTTTAAAATGTCATTAACATTTGTGATTAGGGGATTGGCATGTGTTCTAACAATAATTTGATTTATGTAACTTTGATGACAAATGTTTTCTTATACTTCTCTAACTTAGACATATAATTGTAGATGATATGGAAATGATTTTTGTCTTACCTCAGTTTTTGTTTATTTTCTTGTAAAATATATATATTTTTTTGAGTGAGTAAAAAAAAAAAAAAATTGTTTACTACATAATTTGCTAGGGACTAGCAAAATGTTAGTTGGGGGGTGTGATAAGTGTCTAAAAGTGTGTTATTTATATATATTTTAGAAAACACTATTACATACTATTTAATTTAAAGTCCCTATTTGTGCAAAAATTATGAATTTCATTGGCACAACTTTAATTTGCATGTTTTTATGATTTAAATCTCAATTACATGTAAATATGTATAATTATATAAGTTGACATGTATATAATACTTATGTAAAATAGTAATGTAGTGTATTTTATACATAGGTGAAAGGTGGCCAAGTTGTAATTGAAAAAAAAATGGTCAACATCATATTTCCTATTTGAAGCACTAATTAGTTAAATGGTCATATCTTTGTCTACCCACTTCCAAATATAATGATTTTTGTTTCAAATGGAAGCTGACTCAATTTTTCATAATTTATTTTCAGATGTCATTTTCGATTTTGAAATGATTTACCACCAGATGTTTGAGGCATTACAACAAAACGTGGCCTACCATTTGAAGCCTGGACCTATGCATATCCTTCGGTATTTTGGACCTAACTCTCTCCAAAATGCTCCAATTGGGTTGATTCTTGATTCAAATGAATCTGGAAAGAGACAGATACAACTTTCATTTTATGGAAAAATTCCAATTCGTGCATCTGGGTGGTTGAAAATAATTATCATTTAAACAGTAGCTGTCAACGTTTCGATTTGAACATGCCTTAATATTTTAAGTGTAACTTTCACTACATAGGTCCAAATACCATGATTCATGAAGCATTGGAAAGATTACTCATGGGGCCATATCTTTGAAGAAGAAACATTTCTCTAATTCGGAGTGGAAGACAGTCAAACGTGCTTCGTAATGTGGACGATAATGCTATGATGAAACCTGCCACTTACTTGCATTCACATGTGCGAATTCTCCTTTACCTTGCCTATATAAACCTTGGTTTTGAAAGCTTAAAAGGGGGAAAAAAAGGAGGCTTGTATTCTCAAAAACACTTTCATTTCTTCTTCTTCATATTTTCTTTACTCCATGTATTTCTAATTTCGTAATTAGGGCAAAGGGTGAACTTTTGATGGTTGTATAGTATTGTTCTTTGATCCTTTAGTTTGTTCTTCATTGTCAACTTTCCTTTTGAGTGAGCACTATATTTTGCAAGTATTTTGGTTTGTTAGAAACCTTGATTCATTGTTAACTAAGGGTACATTGAATGCTTGGATGTTTTCTACATATCAAGAGCAAGGCAACCTATGGTTTTTCACTTCAATTCAAAGGTAAGTCTTTTAGTTTCTTTGTGCTTAAATGTTATCCATCCTCCAATTAAGGTTATTTCTTATTTAAATCTTAATTGTGTATAAAAAAAAGGATCAAGAATAATTTCTATACATATCATTAAAATGGATCCCTAATGCCCTAATATTCAATAATAATTAATTTCAAGTTAATAATCAAAATTTCAATCTACTTTCACAATATTTGGACTTTGGACTTTGGACTTGTGGACTTAGTATAACCAATTTCCTGAGGACCGACACTCGGACTTCCGAATCTTTATTACTTGACAAACCTACGCTTGGGTATTACAACCTAAAAATTGTAGCAGAACCACTTGCACCGGACTCACCCATGGACTGTCGGAAATTGGGTAAATCACCCCAGCATCTAACAATTTCAGAACTTTAGCCCTTACCACCTCTTTCATGTTAGGATTCAAGCGGCGTTGATGCTCAACTATTGGTCTAAAATTTTCTTCCATTAAGATTTTGTGCATGCAAATTGAAGGGCTTATACCTTTAATATCGAAAATGGACCATCCCAATGCAGCCTTATGATCTCTTAAAACTCGAAGTAGTTTTTCCTCTTCCAATTCACTCAAAGAAGCTGCAATTATGACTGGAAACGTTGAGTTTTCACCTAAGTATTCATATCGAAGGTGAGATCGCAGTGGCTTGAGCTCGAGTTTAGGAGTGGATGACAACGGTTGGGAATGATTTCTATCAAGTTCTTCAAAATTCTGCCTTCGAAGAGAATACGGTGGGGCAGCTCCCAAATAATGTGCATATTCTACTATTTCTGCATTTTCGGCTTTGGTAGATTCGGCATGCACAATACAAGCTTCAAGTAGTTCATTTGGATGCCCATGTTTGAATGTCTCAGCCACCATCTTGTCTAGAGCGTCAATTTGAAAGCAACAATCAGTTTCGGATGGATACTTAATTGCTTTGAACACATTGAAGACAACTTGCTCATCTTGAACTCGTAAGATTAATTTCCCTTGTTGTACATCAATCAAAGTTCTCCCCGTAGCTAAAAATGGCCATCCCAAGATAAGTGGGATTTCTCGATCAGCTTCCATGTCCAAGACAATAAAATCGGCTGGAAAAATAAATTTATCCACCTTGACTAATACATCTTCAATTACACCCCTTGGATGCTTAATTGATCGATCCGCTAACTGTAAGGAGACGGTTGTCGCCTTTGCTTCGCCAAGTCCTAATTTTCTGAAAATACAAAAAGGTATTAAATTAATACTTGCACCTAAATCACATAAAGCTTTTTCAAAATAACATTCTCCAATTGTGCAAGGTATTGTAAAAGTCCCTGGATCTTTTAATTTTGCTGGCAATTTATTTTGCATGATAGCGCTGCACTCTTCCGTTAACATCACTGTTTCATTTTCCTCCAATTTTCTCTTGTTGGATAAAATCTCCTTCATAAATTTGGCATAGCTTGGCATTTGCTCCAATGCATCTGCAAAAGGAATGTTAAATGCAATTTCTTAAAAACATCAATGAATTTAGAAAATTGCTTATCTAATTTATTTTTTCGCAAACGTTGAGGGAATGGAATCGGTGGCACATAATTCTTGTTAAGACTTGCTCTTTCATCTTGCGGAATGGAAAAACTTGCTCCCGTGGATGTTTTGTTGGCATTTTGAGAGACCTTGTCATTGTCCTTGTCAATTGCGGATGTTACATTTGATGGACAGAATTCCACTTGTTCTTCCGTTGTTTCTTCTAACTTGTTTTTCAGCTCACCGAGTTGTTTTCCACTGCGAAGTGTAATTGCTTTCACTTGCTCCTTTGGATTCGTCTTCGTATTGCTTGGTAAGGTACCTTGCTGCCTTTCCGCTAATAAATTTGCCATTTGACCCATTTGTATTTCAAGATTTCGTATGGATGCAGCCTGATTTTGCAATGTTGTCTCAGTCTTGGTCATGAATTTAGAGGTGTTCATGGTGAGCTGGGTAAGTGCATCTTCTAAATTCACTTTCTTCTCTTGCGGCTAAAATCCGGGAGGTGGTTTCATCACATTCTGATTGTTGCTCCATGAAAAGTTCGGATGATGTTTCCAAGCTGGATTGTAAGTGTTCGAATAAGGATTATCTTGCTACCTTTGGAAATTCGATACAAAGTTCGCTTGCTCGGAAGATGAAGAAGCGAATGGACTGCCAACTTGACAATCAATGCTTGCATGATTTCCTCCACATAATTCGCACACCTGAACATGAGATTGGATAGCATTAACATTCAAAGTACCAAGCTGTCTTGACAAAGTAGCAACTTGGGCTGTCAAGGCAGTGATGGCATCAATTTCGTGCACTCCGGCAACTCTTCTTTGTGTTGAACGATTTGAGGGCCATTGATAGTTATTAGAAGCCATTTCTTCCAGCAACGCATATGCTTCATCATGTGTTTTGCTCATCAATGCACCACCTGCTGCAGCATCAATCATTGTTCTAGTTGTGCAACTTAATCCATTGTAAAAAGTTTGAACTTGCAACCATGTTGGCAACCCATGATGTGGACACCTCCTTAGCATATCCTTATACCTTTCCCATGCTTCATATAGAGATTCCATGTCAATTTGAGAAAAGGATGTGATATCATTCCGCATCTTCGCCGTCTTCGCAGGAGGGAAAAATTTCGCTAAGAATTTATGAGCCAATTCATTCCAAGTTGTAATGGTTTCGGGAGGAAGCGAATTTAGCCATCCTTTCGCTTTATCCCTAAGGGAGAACGGAAAGAGTCTCAGCCTTATAGCATCATCCGAAACACCATTATGCTTGAAAGTGTCACAAATTTCCAGAAAATTTGCGATATGTGCATTCGGATCATCATTCGGCAAACCGCTGAATTGGACGGAGGATTGAATCATTTGAATAATTGCAGGCTTAATCTCGAAGTTGTTAGCTTGTATTGTAGGCCGCCTAATGCTGGATGAAGTGCCATTAATAGTCGGAATAGCGTAATCCCTTAATGCTCTATTATTTTCAACCCCAACCATATCAACCACGTTTTCTACCATGATGTCAATTTGCTGTGTTCCTGATGCTTGTTTTCGCTCTTTGTTTTGCTTGCGAAACGTCCGTTCTATCTCTCTATCCAAAGGAGCGAGATTAGCACTTTCGGAACGTCTCATGCACTAAATGAAGCACCTGAATTTACAATAAACACAAACTTCAAATTAAAATCAGAATTAATCCAAATCGATATTAACAAAAATTAAAACAATCCCCGACAACGGCGCCAAAAACTTGTTGTGTAATTTTAATAACGCAAGTGCACGTTATCGTTAACAAGTAATAAAATGATAAGTCAAGTATCGTTCCCACGAGGATTGGTTAATTTGTTAATTACCGAAAATAAGTAATCCTAAATTTAATTGAAGAATTCGATTAATAAATTTTGATTAACAAGAAATTGCGGAAATTTAAATTAAACTAAATAAATGAAATTGTGAATTTCAATTGATTAAAACACTAGGGCAGTAGACTTCACCATAGCTAATTGAACTCAATTTCTTTAATTGTGTTGTTTCAATTTGTTTCCAATATTGACAGAAAATTATCCTAATTTATTTGATATTCTTTCTCAAGATATATCAAAAATACTTGCACATACTAATTCACTATATCTCTATGTGAATTGAAATACATGAAAGTTCATTAAGTATAATGATAATTAACTTAATTCTACATGAATCATGATAGTATATCTCTATCTAGCATGTAATTCATTGTATTCATTACATAATCAAAACACATAAATCACTTCTCAGATCAATATAGTTCACAAATCATTCAAATATTGGCCAAATATTCAAAAGCATTTAGCACAATAATGAACACTCAATATAAACAATAAATCATGAACAACACAAATTCTGAAAATTGATGTTCTTAGCTAGGTTACATCTTTGCCCTAGTTAAGAGAAATTAGTTCATAATAAAATTACAACACACCATAATCAAATTGAGAATCATAATAAAAATTTCAAAAAGAGAAAATTAAAGAGTTGAGGAAGAAAAACTCTATGTAGATCAATGACTTCCGAATCCAGCAAGCTTTACTTCCTCTTCCTTCCCCTCTTTCTTCAAGCTTCTAAAATCTTCAAAATTGTAAAAGAAAACCTTCCTTTTCGTTCTCTCTCTCTTCTGGTCGTTCACCCCTTTCAATTGCCCATTTAGTCTTCAAAAACGCTCCAAATTCACTCCCCCTTGTTAAGGAAAAACTGTCTCCCACTTGTCTCCATTCAAACCGAAATTTAGACCACTAAACTTGACTTTTTGCTTCCTTCCATGACAGGTGGGCTTGTTAATCATTATATCTAGTTTTCAAATTATTTTGAATTAGTCAAATACGATTCTTGAGTATAAAGATACACTAAAAAATACGGACTATGTTCAGTACAAACGGGCCTTATTGTTTTCTTTCCATTTCTTGGGCTTTTTGGGCTTTTCTCCTACAAAAATAAAAAACCAAACTCAAAGTAATAACATAAACAAATTAAATAAGAAAACACAAATAATTAAGTAAAATAAATATGAATTAGCATGAAATTAAGAGTGAAAGTATGACAAATTTTGTATAAAAATTAAGCACATCAGACTGACCCATGTGCTATCAGAAATAGGATAAATGATCTCCACATCTAAAAGCTTGAGAACTTCATTTCTCACTACCTCTTTTAGCCTGTGTTGCATTTGTCTAGATGGTTTGGCATTATCTTCCAAATATATCTTGTGCGTGCAAATCAAGGGACTAATTCCTTTTATGTCAGCTATGGTCCATCCTAAGGCATGTTTATGCAATTTCAGAGTTTCGAGCAACTTACATTCTTGAAGAACATTGAGTTTAGAAGATATTATCACTGGAAAAGTTTCATTAACACCCAAGAAAGCATATTTGAGGTCAGATGGTAGCAGTTTCAATTCGAGTTTTGGTGGTTGAACATTCGATGGCATTGGTTTATCAGCACGTTGAGGTAAATCTTCAAATTTGGGTCTCCATCCATTAATTTCCAAAACCTGAGAAGATTTTAAAAGGGAATAAATGTGAGATATTTTAAAATTGAAATCATTGCAACCATTTAAGCAAGCATCCAAGGGATCAGAGAAAGATGAAACATTAAAGCAGTCATGAACAAGTTCCTTAATATAACTAACTTCGTGCATGTTATCATTTTCACTAGGTTGCTTGCAAATATTAAACACATTCATTTCCAATGTTATGTTTCCAAAGGATAGCTTTAAAACTCCATTTCTACAATTAATTATTGCATTATATGTAGCAAGAAATAGACGTCCTAATATAATAGGAATTTGGATGCTTGACTTAGGAACAGGTTGTGTGTCTAAGACAATAAAATCAATAGGAAAGTAAAATTTATCTACTTGGACTAACACATTCTCAAGTATTCCTCGTGGCATTTTTACAAAACGATCAGCAAGTTGAAGTGTTGTAGAGATAGGCTTAAGCTCTCCTAAACCTAATTGCTCATACACTGAATATGGTAAAAGATTAACACTTGCACCAAGATCAAGCAAAGCATGGTTTATCCTAAAGTTTCCAATTACACCAGAAATGGTTGGACAACCAGGATCTTTGTATTTTGGTAGAGTGTTATGTTGAATAATTGAACTAACATTCTCAGTTAAAAATGCTTCTTTTGAACGTTAAACTTCCTTTTAATAGTGCATAAATCTTTTAAAAATTTAGCATAAGAAAGAACTTGCTTAATTGCATCTAACAAAGGAATGTTAATTTTAACTTGCTTGAAAAGTTCAAAGATTTTAGAATTTTGGTTTAACTTTTGCTTTGGTTGCAATCTTTGAGGAAAAGGAGCAGGGGTCGGGCACTTGTTAGCAACAAATGGTTTAATTTCATCTTGCTTACCATTGTCCTTACCATTACCTTTTGTCTTTAATGGATCATCAAGCATTTTGTCCTTGAGAGGAATGGTTTTGTCAATAACCTTACCACTTCGTAAAGTTGTAATGGAATTGGCATTTTCAAGTTCAACTTCACTTGTACTAGAAACATGACATTGACTAGAAGGATTAGGTTGAGTTTGAGCAGGAAACTTACCTTTCTCCTGAGTACGCAAAGATGCAATTAGAGTAGACAATGTAGTTTTGATTTCATTGATGGCTTGTGAAGTTTGATTGTTAATGTTTGTTTGCCCTTGCATGAATGCTTGTAATGTCTCCTCAAGATTCTTCGGACGTGGTGGTGCATAAGAATTGAAATTTGACGTACCTTGAGAAGGCATTGAGCGTGCATTGTTGTCATTTCTCCAACAGAAATTTGGATGATTCCTCCATCCAGGGTTATAAGTTTCTGAAAAAAAAGATGGAAAAGGCTTTCTAAAATTTTCATTGCATTTGCTTGTTCATGAAAAGCTTCTTTGAAAATAGGAATATCCGGACACTCATTTGTTGAGTGTCCTATAATTTCACAAATGCCACAAATTTCTTTCATTTTGCACAGATTTAGCTTCCTTAACTTTCCTTATTTCCATGGCTTCAACCTTTCTAGCCAAACTAGCAATCCTAGCATTTAGGTCATCTTCTTGATTAAGGTGATATTGTCCTTTAACATTTGCAAGATTAGATCTAATTTAATTTTCAGAAGAATTAGCATTATGCCACGATTGTGAGTTTTCAGCCAAGTGGTCTAAGTACTCTAAGGCTTCTTCAGGTTCTTTGTCAAGAAATTCACCATTACATATTTTCCACAAATTGCTTTGTTTCAGGTGTTATCCCTGAAAAAAAGAAACTTATAGTGCGCCATTTTTCAAAACCATGATGTGGACAAGAATTTAATAAATCCTTAAATCTTTCCCAACATTGAAAATATGCTTCGTTTGGATTTTGAGAAAAATTTTGGATTTGTCTTTTCAAAGCATTGGTCCTATGTGTTGGAAAGAATTTTTTTAAGAATTCACCTTGCATTTCATGCCATGTGCCAATTGATCTAGGTCTTAAAGAGTTAAGCCAAATTTTTGCTTTATCTTTTAATGAAAAAGGAAATAATTTTAGCCTAACAATTTCATCGGTACAAGCTTGATCTTAAATGTGCCACAAACTTCTTCAAATTCTTTAATATGTAAATAAGGACTTTCAGAATCTAGACCATGGAAACTAGGAAGTAATGGAATCATTCCAGGTTTGAATCTAAAATTATTAGCAATAAGAGGAAAAATAAAACATGAAGGAGCAGAACTCCGAGGTGGTTGCAGATACTCACGCATGGTTCGCAAAGGTTGATTTTCATGTTCATTATGCACAATTTCCTCTTCAGCCATTATGCTAGATATGTGTGATTGTGAAGGAGAATCAAATAAATTTCCAAAGAAAGTTTTAGAATTACCTTTCACCAACCGATGAGAATTAGGATCACGAAACCACCCAACCATAAAATAAAAATAAACAAGATAAAATAAAATACATTAAAAAAAAACAAATGTTAGCACAATAATAATAGAAATAAAGAGAAAAGAGGTGGTACAACCTTCCTCCTAATAAAAATATCAGTACAATTATTAACAAAAGAAAAAAAAATTAAGAAAGGTGGCAAAGCCTACCATGAACAAAATAAACAAAAATTAGGTGGTATGTGTAGAACCAACCATAAATGACAAAAATGGGCGGCAAAGCCTCCCAAATAAAAGAAAATAAATAATAGTATGTAAATAAATAAATAAATAAAAAGTTAAGAGTTAGAGTTAGGAGTTAAAGTTAGTGACAAAAAAAAAATTAAATAAAAACTAGTAAATTTTATACAAACTGTATTCCCCCGCAACGGCGCCGAAAACTTGCTACAACTTAAAGGTTGTACTTCCCAAGTGTAGGTTGTCTCAACTAATAAAGTTCGGAAGTCCGAGTGTCGATCCACAGGAAATACGTTACATAAGATCCACAAGTCCAATATTTAAATGTTATAAGTCCAAATATGATAGAAGTAGAATGAATTTACTAAATTATTGAATGTAAATTTGATAAGATTGTCAATTAGGGCATTAGGGATTCATTTTGTTGATAATTATAGAAATCATTCTTTAATCATTTGTTACTCAACTAAGAATCACTCAAGAGATTATCTTAATCGGAAGATAAATACATTAAATACATGGCAATACCTTTTTGTAGAAAAGGTAGTAAAACAAAAGAATAATCATTCAATTTATTTGTGAAAACTATAACGTACCTTGTTCTTGATTTGTAGAAAATGTGCAAGCATTCAATGTACCTTTTGTTAACAATGAATCAAGCTTCCAAATAAATCAAAACACTTTTGAGAAATAGAATTCACTTAATTGAAAAGATTTTGCATTGAAACACAACTTAGAATGACTGAAAAAGAATACTATAAAATCAACAAAACTTCACCCTCGACCCTAATTACGAATTTAGAAAGACATTAAATGAAACTAAAATTATACAAAGGGAGAATAAAAAATAAGAAGAAGGATGTCCTAAATAACTTCTACCACTTCCTTTATATAGGCAAAACAAGATATATTTCACATGTGTGAACACAAGTTGCAAACTTTCAACTTAATTATGCTCTTGGTGATTGTAGCACATTTTGGACCGTAGAATACATTGCATTTGTTGATTATGTCTTCTTCAAAGTTGTAGGTGCCTTCATTAGGTTTCCAATAGTCCAAAGGTCGACCAAATTGATAATGTAAAACAAGAGTTACGTTTAAAATGAGAAATGGTGTTCAGTTTGGATTTCTCCACCGGTCTTCAAGAGAAATATTATATTCTACACTTAAGAATATTATTAATTTCCCCAAAATTAAGCATTTTCCTTTAGACTGAATTCCAAAACAAGAACTTGACTTAATTATTGGTTTTGCGCAGGTTTTGTATAATGAGCATATCTTTTCCTAAAAAACATCATTTGATACGATTCTTGGACTGTAAATATGTGGACTCATTCCTTCACAAAAGTGTAGAGCAGAGATCAGACCAGGTCATGCGTCTATTGGGTCAAACTCGGGCTTCAACAAAACTCAACCATAGCTTGAGGCCAACCCATCATGGTTTCGTATTTGGGCCGTATCTCCCTACATATACATCCAAAAGTCATACGGTTGGAGTTTTGGAACGCCTACAAATATATGTACACTTTGTATATTTTACAAATGTCCAAATTCGAAGTGGTTACCTGTCAAAAATAGCCGTCATTCTAGAAGACCGATGGAGAAATCCAAACTGAACACCATTTCTCATTTTCATTATAACTCTTGTTTTAGATTATCAATTTGGTCGACCTTTGGACTATTGGAAACCTAATGAAGGCACCTACAACTTTGAAGAAGACATAATCAACAAATGCAATGTATTCTACAGTCCAAAATGTTCTACAATCACCAAGAGCATAATTAAGTTGAAAGTTTGCAACTTGTGTTCACACATGTGAAATATATCTTGTTTTGCCTATATAAAGGAAGTGGTAGAAGTTATTTAGGACATCCTTCTTCTTAGTTTTCATTCTCCCTTTGTATAATTTTAGTTTCATTTAATGTCTTTCTAAATTCGTAATTAGGGTTGAGGGTGAAATTTTGTTGATTTTATAGTATTCTTCTTTAATCATTATAAGTTGTGTTTCAATGCAAAATCTTTTCAATTGAGTGAATTCTATTTCTCAAAAGTGTTTTCATTTGTTTGGAAGCTTGATTCATTGTTAACAAAAGGTGCACTGAATGCTTGCACATTTTCTACAAATCAAGAACAAGGTACGTTATAGTTTTCACAAATAAATTGAATGATTATTCTTCTATTTTACTACCTTTTCTACAAAAAGGTATTGCCATGTATTTAATGTATTTATCTTCCGATTAAGATAATCTCTTGAGTGATTCTTAGTTGAGTAACAAATGATTAAAGAATGATTTCTATAATTATCAACAAAATGAATCCCTAATGCCCTAATTGACAATCTTATCAAATTTACATTCAATAATTTAGTAAATTCATTCTACTTCTATCATATTTGGACTTATAACATTTAAATATTGGACTTGTGGATCTTATGTAATGTATTTCCTGTGGATCAACACTCGGACTTCCGAACTTTATTACTTGAGACAACCTACACTTGGGAAGTACAACCTTAAAGTTGTAGCAAACTGGTCTGATCTCTACTATATGCTTTTGTGAAGGAATAAGTGCACATGTTTATGGTCCAAGAATCGTATCAAATGATATTTTGTAATAAAAGATATACTCATTATACGAAACCTGCGCAAAACCAATAATTAAGTCAAGTTCTTGTTTTGGAATTCAGTCTAAAGGAAAATGCTTAATTTTGGGGAAATTAATAATATTCTTAAGTGTAGAATATAATATTTCTCTTGATAACCTACACTTTTAAACATTTATCAATATACTTAAAAATAAATTTAGTAACACAGAATAAAAGTTACAAATTGTCAAACATTAATTGCCAAAACATAGAAAAATATTTTATTTTCAAATAATAATAAATAAGTCCCTAATATTGAGATATTTTGATAGGTCACACCAAACACTAAAGTATCTGGGTAGGGGGCTTCAGGTATGAATTGAGAAGGTTCGTATAAAGTAATTAAAGTTGTGACACTAGAGGTTTATATGTTACAGTAACCGAATGGAAGAGCCATGGAATTTAGAGATGCTAAAGAAATATTTTCCTTGAAGATTCACAAAATTGTTGTTCAAAGAGATCTGAACATGATTCAGATCATACAATAATTGTTCTATTTTTGTCATCAAGATTGTACAAATTGTTATAAAAAGACCTAACCACAGTTTAGGCCATACAACAATATCTAATAAATCAATAAATTTTGTTTTATTCAAAATTTTGTGAAACAAACCCTGACCACAGTCCAGGCCATATACTAATTATCGTTAACTAATTTTCTTCTAATCAGGAGTCACCGAAGAAGACCTAAGAACAAGTTCAAGCCATAAAACATCCTGGTTTGCAATTTTGGTTTACATTTCAAATTGAATGATTTATGTATTAAAGAGAAAGAAAAACCTAGGAATTTCCTTAAGAAGTTCTTTGATCGAGCTAGGATGAGTCAATTTGATTTTAGCTTTGTTTTCATATTAGTTTTTTTTTTAGAAAATAGAAGAGATCGAGAATTCTTATCATAACCAATAAAAAAGTATATATATAAATATATTATCCATTACAAATTGCTCAAGTTCTTAACAAAATACAAACAAGGGCAAAGTTATGCTTATTTGGGAGGAGGCACTTAAGTGGTGTCGAAGGTTGAACCTTTATTAGTTGGCTTCTTGACAAATGGGTCGAGGCACTCCACCTTACCAAATAAGCAACCTAGATCAAGATCTTTGTGTTTCTTCTAAAAGAATTTGCAAGCTAACTCCAAAGCTTCTTTGTCAAAATCTTTATATTGTTGCTCAACTTCTATTCTAGTAAGGGACATCTCATCTTCTAGACTTTTGTTGGAGTGTGCAAGCTCAGCTGCTCGAGTTCCCAATTGCAACACCTAAGCCTTAAGATGTGCAGCCTTGCTTTCCAACATGTTATGTTTGTTGGCTCAGTATCTCCTATCCTCGCTCAACCGAGCTTCCACACTCTCCTCTCGTTTTTTTAGCATCTTTCAACTTTTGGCCCAATAAGTTTTTCTCCATGCTTAGTTGGTCAATGGTTTTGTACATGTTGACAATTGCAATAAAATGATCTTTTGTACTTTCTACAAGGAAGGTTAAAAGGTGCTATATCTGCATAGGTTCAAGAAAAACAAAAAATTGGTCAGACAAAGTTATCAAAATTAGCTATAACATTGACGATTGATTGTTAGAACATAATTAACTTGCCCATCTATTCGTGGATTCTTTCTAGGATACGGTGTAGGCTAACCGCCTTATAATTTGAAGATAAGACAAGGGTAACCATTAAGGCTAGATGGTTGAAGGATGGAATGAGATGTTCGAAAAGTTTCCTCTTTTTTTTAGGAATGCATTTCCAAGAAAGACCATCTACTTCAATAATTTCTTCCCCATGGTTTGTGTTCCGTTGTTTTGAAGGCCTTTCCTTAAGTTTTGCCGAAGTATCATCTTTTCAGTTTTCTGATCTACCTCAACTTTCTTCCCCAGGTTTTGAGGTCAGAAAACTTCTCTTTGGAGGCTCTACCTTTATTTTACTCATATTTCTTAGGTGAATCAATGGTTTTCTTTTATGCATCCCCAATTTAGGTTTCAAGCTTATCCAGGACTGAACCTAGTGAGCAAAGCAGTTTTCCCTTGCCTTTCTTTAAAGCCATTCTTTCTACAAACACAGGCAACAAGGATAAAAATTGGAACTCATGCAAACAAGTATAAAACCACAAGAAAACCAAGGGGAACATACTTTGACCCGTGGCTGCATTTCTTGTTCAGTCTTTGAAATGAGACCCTTCTTTGCTCTTAAGGAAGCTCCATCCTCTTCACGAGTAAGGGCAAATTCGACAAAACTTGAGCAGATGAGTTGATCGAGAGCAACGAGTTTTCTTTTGATCTATTGGTTTTGCACACCCAACACTTATCTTTGCAAGCACAGGAGTGGCTAAGTCAGGTCTTGGTCCTTAAGTAGTTGCACAAGTTTAAATTTAGTTTGTTAATCGTTTCTTCTCTAACACAAGCAAAAACGTTTACGTGATGGCCAACCACATTTAATACACTTATGAAGATTTTATTTAAATGCATAAGGTATATGACCATGCATATTCAACTCAACCAATGATGATTGACACCAATCTTTACTCATGCAAAACCACCTTTCTTCCTAATCCTTGTTCCATGTAGGATTCCCAGTGACTAGCTTAGGTGTGTGGGTGCAGGTTTGAAGATAGTAAATTTGGGGTACTTGTTCGGTACCTTTTTGAACAAAAATAAATTTTAAACTTCCCCGAGAATTAGTGGGCTTTGTTTAGCCATAACCCAAATCACATATAACCCAGATATAGTCCTTGAACCATTCATGTTTAATTGATAGGGGGAATTCCAAAGCTGTGAGAAAAGGAAGGAAAATATGGTTAAAGTAATAACCTAGCTCTAAGGAGAAAGTGTTCTTTGTTGACGGCTATTTCATTACCCCCGAGGCGACTAGCGAATTCATTAGATTTAGAAACTTTAAGGGTTATTGAAGGTAAAGCAGCAACTAGAGTATGAGAGTTAGAGTCGAAAAGAGGATTCCTCGAGAATCTAATACAATCTCCTAAAACTCCTGAGGTCAGCTTTAGGATAGTGGAGAGACACTTATCAGCATTGAAGGGACTGTTCGTTCTGGTCAAATCTAAAGGGTATTGGATTACAGGACTATTCGTTTTCAGGCTTCATAATCGGTTTCAGATGAACTTGTTGAAAAGGTGTCAAAATCACTCCCTTAGTTACTAGACACATCTCTTGCATCAAATCACTTAGATCTCGCCATCATCTCTTACAGCTACATCTGTAATTGGTCAGTTCTACAAAAAACAACATTATATTTATCTAAAAAGTGTAGCCCCTAACGCGTAAGTCTCAATTAGGTCAGATTCAATAAATAAAAGATTTATCCCATGAAAATCATTTCTTCTCCCAAATGCTATAAACCATTTCATTCTTAATTAGCCAAGTGAAATTATTCTTATTTAGCCAAGGAAAAACCCATGGTACGAATTTTTTTAAGATATTATTTTTACACCTAGGTGAGTTCCATAGTGGTTCTAACCCCCTAAAGCATGAAATAAGTTTGAATTTTACACGAAAAGCAAGGGATAGTCCAAGAGAGAAAGATAGCACAACCAACATCAACATAGCAGATCCTATTTTAGCGACATTAAAGAAAATATCCACCCAAAAGCAAATTGAGAAAGGAAATGACTAAGTGGTAAAAGGTTCTTGTTGATGAACGAAAAAAAACGTTGGAAGTTTAACAGAGATTGTTCAGGGGGAGTGAGAAAAAACTTCCGAATAGCAGAAAGTTTGAGTCTAAAATTTTGCAGAAGGTGCGAGAAGGTAAAGTGAAAAAGAAGGCGAAACCCAAGCTTTTATACCCGATTTTCACCATGCCTTGTTTTTTATTGCAACGAAGATGGATGGTCTAGAAAGTGCCAATACATCCTATGCTAAAATTGAGAAAGGAAATGACTTATCGTGATGATTTCACAGTGAAGAAGACAGATTGCATTTGTGTAGTTATATGGACCATACATATACAACATAACTTTTAAATTTTGTTTTTCCTTCCTTTTTCCCTAAGAATCGGAGAGGAAGTTGTACATATGTGCAGTGTATGCTTTTAGTTTTCTAAAATGGTGGACGTTATACATTTTGGTTTTCTTACTAGGTTTTAAAAGCATTTATCAAAAAAGTGTGGATCTTTTTCCATCATGCTTTCATTCTTTCTTATGAATTGAGTTCAAGGTTAAAAGAAACTATTGGTCTTTTTGGTCTGCTTTGGTTCACAATCTATTTGGTTTTTGAGATTAAATGGAGAAAAAAAAAAGAATTTAGAATTTAAATATCTAAACTTCACTTTACATAAACATATTGGCAATAAATAATTTTATTGATGCAAGTGATTTTATTGCTAAATTATATCTAAGTTTAGTCACAAGGTGGTGGAGTAGGATACAACAAATGAAGAAAAGTCCAAAGAAGCTTGTGGTTTAATTTTTTTTTTTAATTGTGATTATCTTGATGCTTGGAATTGAACATATTTACTATTATTGATTACTTTTTAAAGCAAGTTTAAAGTAGTTGCATATTTTATTTATATTTTTGAATTATTATTTATTTTTGGCCTAAATCATCTATAAAGAATGTTAGCCCCAATTTTATTTAAAAATAGTATTGGTGGAATCTAGTATAAATTATAATTTTAGTCACTTTAGTCTGGACTTTAAAAGCTCAAAAAAATAATTTGAACCCAAAACGATTCAAATTTTGAGCCGGGCCAAACTAAACCTAAGTATTAGTAATCTAAACAAGGTTCAGGTCGGGCTTTTAAAATCCCGACCCCAAATTGCAAATTTGCCAATCCTCGTCATCATCAAGCTCTATTAATCATTCGTAATTTTGATCTCCTTTTACAAACAACAGTAGCACCTCAATTTTGATCTCCTTTTACAAACAACAATAGCACCTTAATTTTGATCTCCTTTTACAAACAACAGTAGCACCATCATTCTTTTAGACATCATTACCTTATTGGGAAAACTTGTGCACTAGTGTCATATATGTAGCTTTGATTTTGTCAACTGACTTAGGACGACAGTAGATATATCTTCCATATTATTTAGCAAATATATATGCTGCCTAATTATGGCACTTTAATTTATAATATTGCTAGACAATTCAAAGTTTAAGCTATGTATTGATTTTTGAGTTTCTAATTATGGCACTTTATATTCGTTGTTTCAGTCTTAACAAATTAATGCATATATATAGCTTAAATAATTAATTGAGAAACTGGAAGACTTAGTACCAACCTTAAACTTCATTCATGAACTTCAATGCCAGCTTATATATCTGAAACAACCCTAACGATTTTAAGTGACATAATTAGGCATTAGTTTTGCTATATAATTCTCCAATTAATATTACATCTTATATATATCATCGATCCTACAGCTACCTAGGTACCTAGCAATTCACCAATAGAATCTGCATATTAAGATGATATCTTCTAAAGGAATGATGGTTGTCTTTTTCATTAGTATGCTCTTAGCGAGCTCATCACTTATGGCGAGAGTTCCAGAGGCAAAAGTGATCGGATATCCACCTATTGAAGGAGGAGATAAACCTGCGAAATGCGACCCAAAGAATCCTAACTCATGTAAACCTCCGCCGAGCAATAGATACGGAAGAGGTTGCAGCTAAGTGAATCAATGTCGTGGACCTCCCCATGCAGTTACTCTTGGTGCAGGCAAAAAATTAAAAGAATGATATATCAAAGCTTCTTTAAGACCAATACTTATATATACGTTTATATAAAATGAAATAAGTAGAAGTACGTACGTGCTGTAATTGTACTGGAGATCGTAGGTTGTACCTCTAGTAATAGAGATCCACCTCTATTACTACTATATATATTCCTTAAATTTGTTTTCTCTTTAATTTTGAAGCAATCTAATTTTCTTATATATTTTTCCTCTAAAATCTGTATACATATATATATACACACACACGTTTGATTTTGTTATTGAATAAAATTATATGATGTATCTATGATTTAAAATTGTTGGATTTATTTTAATCACTTGGACAATTACTAATTAATGGTTTTTGAAAGAGAGATGCATACAACTAAGTGATCACTATATTGATCTATATATTCCACAAATTATTGAGGTTTGGAAAATAAAAGACAAAATTAAAATTTTTGTAAACAATATTAATTAGGATTTCAGGCTTTTTGTTTTATTTTTCGCCCGTTTGTTTATGGTTTCAAGGCCAAATTAAACTCATGATCAGTTCGCGTCAATTTCTTCTTTTTGGCTCTTTCAATTTTCACTCTCGATTATAATTTAACAACTTGATAATCTTAACTATCTTAATTATTCCATTCCTGATATCCAAATATTATTTAATTATCTAACAGTTCTTGAAAATTAAGCAACTCTTTAATAAAATGAACTAATTATACAATTTGCTTATAGGAAAAATCCGATTAATTCATTTCAATAATAACTCTACAATAATACCGCGTATGTTTAGTAATATTTGATAGCAACATCTTTTATTGTAAAGTTATTAGATGTGAAAATAAGGTAGCATTTTTTGAAAAATGTTATATTTAAATATTCAACTAGTAATAATATTTTTTATTTATTTCATTTTTTATTTAATTAGTAGTATATTATAAATTTTATTTATTGTACTAAAATGTTATAATATCTTAAAAAATTTAAAAATTTGAATAATTTGAATAACACTGAACAAAAGTTACAAAAGAAAATAAAACTTTAATTTGATTAAATATCACATTATTCTAGCAAAGTTTCAGAAATAGCTATGATTAGCTTTAGCGTAATATTTATTTTTCTATATTACTTTCTATATCTACTTAATAAAATATTGATAAATGTTATATAATGTTAAATAATATATAATATACTTAAAAATAAATTTAGTAACACAAAATAAAAGTTACAAAATTAAAAAAAAATTCACCAAAACTTAGAAAAATATTTTATTTTCAAATACTAATAAATAAGTCCCTAATATCGAGATATTATGATAGGTCACACCAAATACTAAAGTATCTGGTGAAGAGGCTTCAGGTATGAATTGAGAAGGTTCATATAAAGTAATTAAAGTTGTGGCACTATAGGTTTATATGTTACAGTAACTGAAGAGAGGAGAAGTCAAGAAGCCACGGAATTTATAGATGCTGAAGAAATATTTTCCTTGAAGATTCACAAAATTGTTGTTCAAAGATATCTGAACATGATTCAGATCATACAGTAATTGTTCTATTTTTGTCATCAAGATTGTACAAATTGTTGTAAAAAGACCTAACCATAGTTTAGTCCACACAACAATATCTAACAAATCAATAAATTTTGTTTTACTCAAAAAGTTGTGAATCAAAACCTGACCACAATGCAAGCCATATACTAATTATCATTAACTAATTTTCTTCTAATCAAGAGTCACAGAAGAAGACCTAAGAACATGTTCAAGCCATAAAACATCCTAGTTTACAATTTTGGTTTACATTTCAAATTGAATGATTTATGTATTAAAGAGAAAGAAAAACCTAGGAATTTCCTTAAGAAGTTCTTTGATCGAGCTAGGATGAGTCAATTTGATTTTTGCTTTGTTTTTATAGTAGTTTTTTTTAGAAAATAGAAGAGATCGAGAATTCTGATCATAAACAATAAAAAGTATATATATAAATATATTATCCATTACAAATTGTTCAAGTTCTTAATAAAATACAAACAAGGGCAAAGTTATGCTTATTTGGGAGCAGGCACTCAAGTGGTGTCGAAGGTTGAACCTTTATTAGTTGGCTTCTTGACAATGGGTTGAGCCACTCCACCTTATCAAATAAACAACCCAGATCAAGATCTTTGTGTTTCTTCTAAAAGATTTTGCATGCTAACTCTAAAGCTTCTTCGGCAGAATCTTTACATTGTTGCTCAACTTCTGTTCTGGTAACGGCCATCTCATCATCTAGTCTTTTGTTGGAGTGTGCTAGCTCAGCTATTCGGGTTCCCAATTGCGACACCTAAGCCTCAAGATGCAACCTTGCTTTCCAGTATGTTATGTTTGTTGGCTCATGGTACCAAGTTTGTCAAGATTTTATTTTTACACCTAGGTTAGTTCCATAGTGATAAGAAAAGATATCGTCCCTCGAGGATTGATATTCAAATTAACTACTGAGTACTATACTTTGAAAGGCCAATTTTATATTAGCAAATATAATCGATTAATTGTAATGGACAATAAACTAAAACACAAATATTAATAAATGTGGAATAGAAATTGAGTTTAAGAATTTATAAAAGATGAAAGATGCAAGGATGAATTACCTAGGGTCTTGATTTTACTTATCAATCACATGTTTCTCCTAATTGGCCATTATTAATGTGTTTTGGTCCAATTCACTAATCACAAGATTTGAGTCAACCTTACCACCTCTCCTGAGCGTAAATTAAGGTTTTACACACAATGATTCAAGTTGATATCCCTATCTAACCCGAATAATTATACGTTCACTATGCATTACTTGTTATTTAATGCTTAGAACTCAATTCACCTCCCAGTTTATTAAAATCCTAATCGTTAACTTGATTATCTAGATGTCGATAAACACAAGTGAATCAAATCATAACAACATTAATAACATGCCAATTAATTAAAACATAGTTTAAATAAGATCCATCAAGACCCTAGATTAGGAAAACTAGCCAACCATCACAATTAACGACATAACAATCAACATGTATTCCATAATCATAAGTTCAACAATTAAAGTTCAAATGAAATACAAAATGAGAGTTTAAGAGTTTAGGAAAACTGGACTAGAGATCCAAGGTTCAATGATCCTTCTTCAGGTCCTCTTCCAAGGGCTCCAACTTGAATCACTTCAATTCTCTCTCTAGGATCTTCACTTGTTCTTCTTCTTTTTCACTCAAAAACCTCTCAATTTCTATTCTAGCTTGCCTCCTCTTGGTGGCTATCATCCTAAAAACATATAAACCTAAAAGATATCCAAATCAGGCCATTAGGTGATGATCTCAGGGCCAAAATTCGTCCAAAAACATTCAGGGGGCGCTGAAGCACCCAAAATCCGCGCTGGGGCGCTATGGGACAGAATGGGTGGCGTGGCTGTGCCATCCTTAAGCCAAAATAAGATTGGCACGGCCACGCCGTCCCCTCCAGCTTTGATTTCCTTGCAATTTAGACCCTTTAACTTTGCGTTTTAGTCCCTATTTCCTTCGTAACTTTTTCGACGTTGCTTTCTCGAGCCGATTTCATCGTCAATGCCCGTTTGCTATCTTTTTTATGCAAAACATTAAAATTCATCAAATATTAACTAAACTTGAGGATTTACAAAATAATTCAAGTCTCGAAATATCCGGTAAATGCGTATTCTACGCATTTATCAAATACCCCCAAACTTGAATGTTTGCTTGTCCTCAAGCAAAACAAAACAATAACAAAACAATAACAAACAAACACAACTAATTAAAAGAACTTAACCAAAGAACTACGAAGAAATAAAAGAGACTCATGAGCATATTCTCAATTAAATCGAACTTTAGCCTCATATATCAAGCAATTACTTAAATTAAGGAAACTTTCAAAATGTTGGCAATTCATCTGAAAAAAATAAATCAATTTGAATACCAAAGACCACTCTACTTAAAGATTCCTTGTGCAAGTGTTTGAGTTGCCACTTATACTTAATCATTCTTCAACTCGGATGAGTTTATATAAACAAATAAACTTGTTCGAACTTCTAAGGGAATTCCATAGACTTGAATTTCATGTCACTCTTCACTTATGTAATAGGGCACCACATCAAGGATCCTTAGGGCTTTATTAGGCTAGAAATGATAAGTTATGTTTAGGGTGGAAAAAAGTTACGTAAGTGAGGTTTAAACACCCTAAATACAAAAACCATCTTAGAACTTTTCCTTCAATCCTTCACAACTTTCTTTGCTTCACTTTTTTTCTCTTTTTTTTTTTCATTTTCATTTTTTTTTTCACAATTCAGCCTCATTCTACCTTTTTACACGAACTCTCCATGCTTTCTAGACATGAAGTCCAGTTACTTAATAAAGTTTGGCTTGAACTTTTATTTCTCTCCCCTCGCTTTACCTTTTTACGTGAGTTCTCTATGCTTCCTAGGCATGAGACCCGGTTACTCGATAAGAGTTTGGCTTGAGCATTTTTTTTTTTTTTCGTGCACTCTACCCTTCCTCCCTTATATAAACAAACATCAGAAAAATAAAAAAAACTTAGGGTGTTTAAAATGAAAGGATATTAAACTTAAGAAAAGTCATTGGTTGCTTAGTCTGTGCATATTTTGTTCAACATGGGTAAAGTGCAGAATCTTGTCAGACCAATCTTGAATCTTATCAGAATTCGTCAAAGGAATCCGGCTGGAATCATCATTAAATAAGAGTAAATAAATGAAGATCATAACTATTCAAGAGAAATTAAGTCAAATAAATGCACTCAAGTGCATAACTATGAAGCTGATTAAAGGCTGCTGTTATGCAAATCATATGATCATTGGGTGAGATTTAGTTATTGAAATTTCTATCCTCAGCTTAGATTAGTTAAGATTTAATGTGGTGTGAAGAAATCTATGCAGCTCGAAGGGTAAAACTAGAGAAAAGAATGCAGAATCATAGCTATAGCAAATATTAAACTAATAATTACTTATAATTGCCCAATTAAAAGGATTCCATGATGGTTTTTGGTTACATATTCAATATATTATTCTGGCTATGTACTGAAACTCTGCCAAAATATTTACAGAAATTTACTTAAAAAGATAACTCGTAGTCTAACTTAAGCATCAAAGGATTTTCGTTGGAAAAACTAATTCCCTTTCTTCTTTTTTTTTCTTGTTCATAGGTTCACGAGTAGGAAATAATGATTGTACGTGGGTATTGATGCTGCAAATTTTTTTAATTTCCATTGCAACCGTGATTGAATTTTGTTTTTAGGTTTCTAGATTTGATTTTAGTCAAACTTGTTGCTTTCTTTGCCTTTACAAAACACATTTGTTCCATATTAATCTAAATTGGATTAAATTCCAGTGTACCTGAAATGGTAATAAAGTGTCATTTCAAAATTGTATTAATACGAATATAAACTTTTCAAGTGAAGAGCACAGTTCATAGACGATTTTTGGGAAAAAACATTGATCGTGATGATTTCACAGTGAAGAAGACAAAGACTGCATTTGTGTTGTTATATGGACCATACATATACAGCATAACTTTTAAATTTTGTTTTTTCCTTCCTTTTTCCCTAAGAATTGGAGAGGAAGCTGTACATTTGTGCAGTGTATGCTTTTAGTTTTCTAGAATGCTGGACGTTATACATTTTGGTTTTCTTACTCGGTTTTTAAAGCATTTATCAAAAAGTGTGGATCTTTTTCTATCATGCTTTCATTTTTTCTTATGAACTGAGTTCAAGGTTAAAAGAAACTCTTGGTCTTTTTGGTCTGCTTTGGTTGACAATCTGTTTGGTTTTTTAGATTAAATGGAGAAAAAAAAAAGAATTTAGAATTTTAAGTATCTAAACTTCACTTTACATAAACATATTGGCAATAAATAATTTTATTGATGCAAGTGATTTTATTACTCAATTATATCTAACTTTAGTCACAAGGTGGTGGAGTAGGATACAACAAATTAAGAAAAGTCCAAAAAAGGTTGTGGTTTAATTTTTTTTTAATTGTGATTATCCTAATGCTTGGAATTGAACATATTTCTTATTATTGAATTATTATTTACTTTTGGCCTAAATCATCTAAGAAGAATGTTAGCCCCAATATTCTTTAAAAATAGTATTGTTGGATTCTAGTATAAATTGTAATTTTAGTCACTTTAGTCCGGACTTTAAAAGCTCGAAAAAATAATTCGAATCTAAAATGATTCAAATTTTGACCCAAGCCAAACCAAACCTGAGTATTAGTAATCTAAACAAGTTTTGGTCGGGCTTTTAAAATCCCGGCCCCAAATCGCAAATTTGGCAATCCTCCTCATCATCAAGCTCTATTAATCATTCTTAATTTTGATCTCCTTTTACAAACAACAGTAGCACCATCATTCTTTTAGACATCATTACCTTATTGAGAAAACTTGTGCACTACTGTCATATATGTAGCTTTGATTTTATCAACTGACTTAGGATGATAATAGATATATCTTGCATATTATTAGCAAATATATATGCTGCCTAATTATGGCACAAGCAAATATATATGCTGCCAAATTATGGCACAAGCAAATATATATGCTGTCATATATGCTGCCTATATGTATTGTTAGACAGTTCAAAGTTTAAGCTATGTATTGATTTTTGAGTTTCTAATTATGGCACTTTATATTCGTTGTTTCAGTCTTAACAAATTAATGCATATATATAGCTTAAATAATTAATTGAGAAACTGGAAGACTTAGTACCAACCTTAAACTTCATTCATGAACTTCAATGCCAGCTTATATATCTGAAACAACCCTAACGATTTTAAGTGACATAATTAGGCATTAGTTTTGCTATATAATTCTCCAAGTAATATTACATCTTATATATATCATCGATCCTACAGCTATCTAGGTACCTAGCAATTCAACAATAGAATCTGCATATTAAGATGATGTCTTCTAAAGGAATGATGGTTTTCTTTTTCATTAGTATGCTCTTAGCGAGCTCATCACTTATGGCAAGAGTTGCAGAGGCAAAAGTGATCGAATATCCACCTATTGAAGTAGGAGATAAACCTGCGAAATGCGACCCAAAGAATCCTAACTCATGTAAACCTCCGCCAAGTAATAGATATGGAAGAGGTTGTAGCCAAGTCAATCAATGTCGTGGACCTCCCCATGCAGTTACTCTTGGTGC
Organism: Melia azedarach; assembly: GCA_028052125.1. Lineage (NCBI taxonomy): Eukaryota > Viridiplantae > Streptophyta > Magnoliopsida > Sapindales > Meliaceae > Melia > Melia azedarach. The sequence goes on from CM051404.1 coordinate 6,314,858, forward strand.
AGGCAGAAAATTAAAAGAATGATATATCAGAGCTTCTTCAAGACCAATACTTATATATACATATGTATAAAATGAAATAAGTAGAAGTACGTACATGCTATAATTGTATTGGAGATCGTAGGTTGTACCTCTAGTAATAGAGATCCACCTCTATTACTACTATATATATTGCTTAAATTTGTTTTCTCTTTAATTTTGAAGCAATCTAATATTCTTATATATATGTATATATATGTCCTCTAAAATGTGTGCATATATATATACACACATGTTTGATTTTGTTATTGAATAATATTATATGATGTATCTATGATTTAAAATTGTTGGATGTATTTTAATTACTTGGACAATTACTAATTAATGGTTTTTGAAAGAGAGATGTATACAACTAAGTGATCACTATATTCCACAAATTATTGAGGTTTGGGAAGTAAAAGGCAAAATTAAAATTATTGTAAACAATATTAATTAGGATTTCGGGCTTTTTGTTTTTATTTTTTGGCCCTTTTTTATGGTTTCAAGGCCAAATTAAACTCATGAGCAGGTTGCGTTAATTTCTTCTTCTTGGCTCTTCCAATTTTCATTCTCAATCGTAATTTAACACCTTGATAATCTTAACTATCTTAATTATTCTGTTCCTAATATCCAAACATTAAGTAATTATCCAAAAGTTCTTGAAAATTAAGCAACTCTTAAATAAAATGAACTAATTATACAATTCGCTTATAGAAAAAATCTGATTAATTCATTTCAATAATAACTCTACAATAAGTATCACGTACGTTTAGTAATATTTCATAGCAGCATTTTTTATTGTAAAGTTATTAGATGTGAAAATAAGGTAGCATTTTTTTAAAAATGTTATATTTAAATACTCAACTAGTAATAATATTTTTTATTTTATTTTATTTTTTATTAATTAGTAGTATATTATAAATTCTATTTATAGTACTAAATGTTATAATATATTAAAAAATATAAAAATTAGAATAATTTTAATAACACTGAACAAAAGTTACAAAAGAAATTAAAATTTTAATTTGATTAAATATTCCATTATTCTAGCAAATTTTCAAAAATTGCTATGATTAGCTTTAGCGTAATATTTATTTTTCTATATTATATTTTATATATACTTAATAAAGTATTGATAAATGTTATATAATGTTAAATGACATATAATATACTTAAAAATAAATTTAGTAACACAGAATAAAAGTTACACAATGTCAAACATTTATCGTCAGAACATAGAAAAATATTTTATTTTCAAATAATAATAAATAAGTCCCTAATATTTGGTAATATAATAAATAAACATTTCAATTATTTATAACAAATAAGCCTCTGATTGTAACAAGTATATGTCAATGTGAAGCTTTAAAAGCAACTGAAGTCATCAAGTAAAGAATCTATTTATTAAAACTGGAAAGGTTTATACTTTTGAGTTATTTGTCTAAATTTGAAGGATCTAATTATTATTATCCTTTTATTTTGTTTACTTTGTTTTACACATTACTAAAAGACAAAATAGCCCATAAAAACCTTCCAAACCCAATAAAACTGCTAAACCCCATATTTTTATTCTTTCCTTTCTCTTTTTTTTTTTATTTTTTCGTGCTTACAAAACATTGTAGTTGAGCGAAAAGTTTCAACTCATGTCTCATATTTTACCTTTATTTTCTTTTTCTCTTTTTTGTTAACAGAATATTGACTTAACAATTTTATTGTGCTAAAAATGACTTAGTAGAGATTAATCTTTTTTTGAATTTCAGAGCATCACATTTTTATTCTTGGGCTTCATATAAAAAATGCATCCATTCAATGAAGGTCTATTACGCATTTAAACCGTATCGCAATGATGACGGGAGCGATGTGGGACTTAGGTCACACACCAATCCCCCATCGCAATTTTGTTGATAATGTATTGTAAATGACTTAATAGATACTATCTACTTTGGCATTTTATAGCATTACGATTTTGTTCTTGGGCATTAGACCTACAATGCATATACTAAATAAAGGCCTATTACCCTTTTAATTTAAATTACACTGTAATGATGCACCTATCACATCCATCTTTCATTTCTCAGTTGGTAAGAGTATTATTTAGATTCAATTTTGTTTTTGGAAGGAATGTGATAAAATTGATAAAATTATATGTTTAATTTACAAATAATTATATTTTTTTCATTTTTTACTGAAATTTTTGTTACCACATCATTCAAGAGCCAAAATATTATGCATGTTGAACCAAACATTACTAATTCAGGTTGCTTAATTGAGAAGGGTCTGAAGAAGTAGTGGCTGAAGGGTTAGTTTTCAAATGATATCCAAAAGAAATTGTTGAACATATTTTTGTTAGTTTTAGAGCTACAAGAGTTTTGATATATATAGTGAGGCAATATGAATGTATGCATACATATATATATATATATATATATATATATATATATATATTACCTTTTGTGTATGTCTATTGAGTACTTAAAGAGTCATTATGTATGTATGTATTTATATATGTATGTAGTCTTACATCCTCGCCTTGAAGCTCACACACTTAAGGATTTCACTAATATGCCTTTAACCCAAGGCAAGCAATTACAACATCAAATGGACTTCTGGATGCCACTTAAACCTTACACCAAGAGAACTTTGATTGGGTGCCTCTTCAACCTCTACAAGTAAATGACTTAAGAGTGTCACTCAAACCTCACTCCAAGTATATTTCCGTCACACTTGAATTCTCAAGAACTAGCCATTACGGGTTGAAGTCCGTATGGAAGACATTCTACCTCAAGTCAGTCGATTGGGATGGCAGGGTCGGTCAACAGGACACTATCACTATTCACAGGCATTGTTCATAGTTTTAAAAATGATTCATTTTAGTCTATTGTCAAGTTTCAAATGATTGCATTTCGGTCCCAAAAAACTTATGGCTATTTTTTATATGGGTGTAATACGCACTTAACGATTACTTTGAGACTTAAATTTTTTTGTAAATCTTCCAGTTTAGTTGATATTTGATGAATTTTAGTGCTTTGTATAGAAAAGATAGCAAACAGGCATTCAAGATGAAATCAGCTTGAGAAACCAATGTCGAAAAAGTCGCAAAGGAAACAGGGAGTAAAACACAAAGCTGAAGGGACCATTTTGGCCGCAAGTGTGGCGCGACAGTGCCACCCATTATATCCCATGGTGCCCCTTAGACGTGCTTGGACGACTTTTGGCCGTGAAATCATCATCCAATGGCCTGATTTGGGTATCTTTTAGGTTTATATATTTTTGGGATGATAGCCACCACAACTAAGCATCCAATAATGAAAAATTGGGGTTTTTGAGTGAGAAAGCGGAAGAACAAAGAAAATATCCTATAGAGAGAAGTGAATTGATCCAAGTTGGAGCCCTTGAAAGAGGACTTGAAGGAGTATCATTGAAGCTTAGATCTCTAGTTTAGTTTCCTAAACTCTTTAACTCTCATTTTATATTTCATTTGAACTTTAATTGTTGAATTTTATGATTATGGAATACATGTTGATTGTTATGTTGATAATTGTTATGGTTGGCCAGTTTTCTTAATCTAGAGTGTTGATGTATCTTGTCTAAACTATGTTTTAATCGATTGGCATGTTATTAATGTTATTATGATTTGATTTAGTTGTGTTTATCTTGCTTAGTGTTCTAATTTTTTAATTAATTAATAAATTGGTTAAATTAGAGATGGATGAATTAAGTCTTGGGAAAGATTAATTTGCTTGTCGGACTAAGTAATCACAATCTAGATAGTTGTGAGATCGGGATGTAATCAACATCTAGATAATCTAATTAACACTTAAGATTTCAAGACACCGGGAGCTTAATTGGGTTCTAAGCATTAAACAAGAAGTAATACATAATAAACATATAATTATTTGAGCTAGATAGAGATATCAACTTGAATCATTGTGCGTAAAACCTTGATTTAAGCTCGGGAGACGTGTTAAGATTTATTTTAATCTTGTGATTAGTGAATTAGACCAAAACGTATTAAGAACGGTCAATTAGGAGAAATATAGTGAATGATAAGTAAAATGAAGACCCTTGGTAATTCATCTTTGCATATTTCATCTTTTATAAATTCTTAAACTCAATTTCTATTGCACATTAGTTAAGATTTGTGTTTTAATTAATTTTCTGTTACAGTTAATCAATATAGTTGCTTAGATAAAATTGGCCTTTCAAACTATAGTACTTAGTAGGTAATTTGAATATCAATCCTCGTGAGACGATATCTTTTCTTATCACTTTATTACTTGATGCGACCCGTACACTTCCGGTTAGCATAGTCGCAATCAATTTTCATATATTCAACATGTTCACATTAAAATCATATAGCCATATTAGTTTTTAAAAACATTAAACATGTATTTTGATAAAAAAAAAATTTGAGCTTTTAAGTGCAAATCAATATTGAATTTCAAAAACACATTACAAATAAAAAATCACCTAATGTTTGTGTCTTCAATTCTTGAAATTTTCTTTTTAACTCTCTATTAGGGTTTCATTATTACTTTTCTTAAATGCCTTGATTTTGGATGATCTTTGAATCTCTACACGTGCAATCCAATTCTGTATGCTAGAGATATAACAATGAATGTTACAAGAAGAAGGTAGTTAGATAAGAATATCGACGTTTATTATAATCAAAACAATAAGTTTTGAACCTTAAGTCTAATATGGGATTACTTTGAATTTTTTTTCTTTCAAGCCCTTGATTGGAAGGATGATGGAGGTGTTTGTGAATGATATGATCACCAAATCTCTTAGAGATGAGGATCATGTTAAGCACTTGGGTGAACCTTTCTCCTCGTTAAGGAAGTTCAATATGAAGCTTAACCTTGAAAAGTATGCATTTGGAATCAAAATGGTTAGCCAGCGAGGGATATAGGCCAATCCATAAAAACTTCAAGCCATTATAAACATGAAATTCCCAAAAACTTGAAGGAGTTGCAAGGGTTGATAAAAAGGTTAAGTGCACTGAACAGATTTATTTGAAAAGCTACCGATAGATCTTTCCAATTTTTTTAAGCTATGAAAAGAAGAAAGGATATGAAATAGACAGAGGAATATGAGGCAATTTTCCAAGAGTTAAATGCTTATTTGGTGAATCCTCCTTATTTGGTGAGTCTTTTAGAAAGAGAAAAGTTATATTTGTATCTCGAAGTGGGGTTTGGACTTGACTAGGCCATTGCCTGTAGGACGTTCTCAGATGAAATATGTCATAGTTGCAATTGACTACTTTATGAAGTGGATAGAGATAGAGCCACTGTCTACCACAATAGAGAAGAAAATCACCGCATTTGAGGAATGAAGTTTGATTTACCTTCCTCAAATAATTATCGTTGATAATGGAAAGTGTTTGATAATTCAAATTTCAAGGAATTTTGTGCTAATCTAAGCATCGGTCTCATATTTGTTTCTCTTGTTCATCCGAAGGCACTAAAGAAACGTCTTGATGATAAAAAAACAGAGGATAGTTAGATAAGTTGTCTGAAGTCTTTGGTCTTACAGGATAATAGGAAAAGCTACGATTGGAGAAACATCGTATTCATTAGCCTTGAAGCGGTGATATCAGTGGATATTGGGGCACCTTTATTCAGGGTGAAGCATTTCTATGAATTAGGGAATAAGGATCTGATAATATTGGGTTTGGACCTATTAGATGACAAGCGAGATAATGCTCATTAAGACGACTGCTTATCAACAACAAATAGAAAAATATTATAACAAGAGAGTTCATTTAAGGACTTTTTAGTAAAGAGAATTGGTATTATGATAAGTCACACTAAATACTAAAGTACCTAGTAAGGGGGCTTTAGGTGTAAATTGGTAAGGTTCGTATAAAGTAATTAAAGTTGTGAGACTATAGCTTTATATGTTACAATACCTAGATGGAAGATAAGTCAAGAAGCCATGGAATGTAGAGATTCTAAAGAAGTATTTTTGTTGAAGATTCACAAAATTTTTGTTTAAAGAGATCTAAACATGATTCAGATCATACAACAATATTCTGATTTTTTCATTAAGATTGGACAAATTGTTGTAAAAAGACCTAACCAAAACTTAGGCCATCTAACAATATCTAATAAGTCAATAAATTTTTTTTTATTCAAAACATTGTGAAACAAAACCTGACCACAGTTCAGGCCATATACTAATTATTATTAACTAATTTTCTTCTAATCAGAAGTCACCAAAGAAGACCTAAGAACAAGTTCAGGCCATAAAACATGCTGGTATGTAATTTTGGTTCACATTTCAAATTTAATGATTTATGTATTAAAGAGAAAGAAAAACCTAGGAATTTCCTTAAGAAATCATTTGATCGAGCTAGGATGAGTCAATTTGTTTTAGCTTTGTTTTCATAGTAGTTTTCTTTTTAAAAAAAGAAGAGGCCGAGAACAGCTTCAATCTAAACATTCGAGTTCTGATAAGAAACAATAAAAAAGTATATATATAAATATATTAAGATCTTTGTGTTTCTTCTAAAAGATTTTGCAAGCTAACTCCAAAGCTTATTTTGCAGAATCTTCACATTGTTGCTTGACTTTTGCTTTGGTAACGGCGATCTCATCTCCTAGATTTTAGTTGAAGTGTGCAAGCTCAGCTGCTTAGGTTCCTAATTGCAACATTTGAGCCTTAAGATGTGCAACCTTGCTTTCCAGCATGTTATACTCATTGACCCAATATCTCTTATCCCTGCTTCGCTGAGTTTCCAAACCCTCCTCTCATTTTTTTAGCATCTTTCAACTTTTGGCCCAATTGGTTCTTGTCCATGGTCAAGTGGTCAATAGTTTTATACATGTTGAAATTTGCAATAGAATGTTCTTTTGCACTTTCTACATAGAAGGTTAAAAAGTGGTATATCTGTATAGGTTCAAGAAAAACAAAGAATTGGTTAGACAAAGTTATCAAAATTAGCTATAACATTGACGATTGATTGTTAGTTAATAATGAACTTGCTGATCTATTCGTGGATTCGTTCCAAAATAGGTTCAAGAAAACAAAGAATTTTTAGTTAACAATTAACCGCGTTATAATTTGAAGATAAGGCAAGAGTAACCATTAAGGCCAGATGGTTATAAGATGGAACAAGATGTTCGAAGAGTTCCATCATCTTTTTAGGAATGTATTTATAGGACAGACCATCTACTTCAATAATATATTCCCCGTGGATCATGTTTTGTTGTTTCAAAGTCCTTTCCTTTCTTTTTCTTGAAGTATCATCTTTGCACTTGCCTTCATCTTTAAGGGGATGTATCTTGTCATTTTTATGATTTGCCTTAGTTTCTTCCCCTAGGTTTTGGGGTCTTATTTCTTAGGTGGATCCATGGTTTTCTTTGTTGCATCCCTAGTTTGGGTTTCAAGCTTATCTAAGACTGAACCTAGTGAGCCTAGCAGTTTTCCCCTACCTTTCTTTGAAGCCATTCTTTCTATAAACACATGCAACAAGGATAATAGTGATAACTCATGCAAACAAGTAAAAAATTACAAGAAAACCAATGGGCACTTACTTTGACCCATGGCTATATTTCTTGTTCAGTCTCTAAAATGAGACCCTTCTCTACTATTAAGGTAGCTTTAACCTCATTGCAGGTAAGGGCAAATTTGACTAAACTTAAGTCGATGAGTTGATTGAGAACAAGGAATTTTTTCTGATCTATTAGTTTGGCACACCCATAACTTATCTTTGCAAGCACAAGAGTGGCTACGTTAGGTCTTGGTCCTTAGGTAGTTGCACAAGTTAAAATTTAGTTTGTTAATTGTTTCTTATCTAGCACAAGCAAAACGTTTTACGCCACATTTAATACACTTACGAAGAATCGATTTGAATGTGTAAGGCATATGACTATGTATATTCATCTCAACTAGTGAGGATTGGCACCAATCTCCACTTATACAAAACCATATATCTTTCCAATCCTTATTGCATGTAGGATTCCCAGTGACTAGTTTTGGTGTGTGGGTGCAGGTTTGAAGATAGTAAAATTTGGGGTACCTCTCTGAACAAAAATAATTATTAAACTTCCCGAATAATTAGTAGGCTTTGTGTAGCTATAGCCCAAATCACATATAACCCAAATATGGTCCTCGAACCATTCAAGTTTAATTGATAAGGAGGAATTCCAAAGTTGTGAAAAAAGGTAGGAAAAAATGGTTAAAGTAGTAACCTAGCTCTAAGGAGAAAGTGTTATTTGTTAAAGGCTATTCCATTACCCCTGGGGCGATTAAAGAATTCATTAGATTCAGAAACTTTAAGGGTTATTGAAGGTGAAGCGACTACTTTCGAAGTAACAAAAAGAAAAGCAACTATTTGAGTGGGAGAGTTAGAGTTGAAAAGAGGATTCCTTGGGAAGCTAATACAGTCTCCTAAAAATCCTTAGGTCAACTTTAGGATGGTGGAGAGAAACCTATCAGCATCAAAGGGACTATTTGCTCTAATCAGGTCTAAAGGGGTATTGGATTATAGGGCTTTGATCGCTTCGTTCTATTCATCCCCTGAATCCTCTCTATCCTCATCATCATTGTCACTTTCATTTTAACTATTTTCCCTACTTTCAACTAGAAGTTCTTCATGCACATTATGGGATTTAGAAATTTTGTTTGAAGAGGTGGAGCGGTCAAGTTCTTGAGTTACTCTATCCACAAGGTCTTAAAGATTTTGGAGAACCTCATAATCTCCCACGTCGGTTTTGTCATGGTCTATCTCTCCTTGTATATGGTCAGAAGAATTTTCATATAACTTCACAACCTTGGGTTCCTTTCAAAATAAATCGAGGGCGTTGGCTCTAGGGTTTAAGATAGTCAAAGGTTTCTTAGGCTTAAGATCTAATATGGAAAAAGGTTGGGCTTTCCTTAAGGGATTAATTCAATGCTTTTAATGAGTTCAGCTCTAACTCTACAAGAAAGATGTTTCCAGGCTTCATAATCAGTCTCAGATGAACTTGTTGAATGTCAAATTCGCTCCCTGACTTACTAGGCACATCTCTTACATCAAATCTCGTAGATCTTGCCATCATCTCTTCCAACTACATCTATAATTGGTCAGTTCTGTTTAGAAACAAGATTATATTTATCTAACAAGTATAAGCCCTAGTGCGTAAGTCTCAGTTAGGTCAGATTCAATAAATAAAAGGTCTATCCCATAATTTTTTTTTCTTCTCCTAAATGCTATAAACCATTTCATTCTTGTTTAGCCAAGGGAAATTATTCCTGTTTAGCCATGGAAAAGCTCATGGTACCAAGTTTGTCAAGATTTTATTTTTACACCTAGGTTAGTTCCTTAGTGGTTCGAACCCCCTAAAGCATGAAAGTAAGTTTGAATTTTACACAAAAAGCAAGGGATATGATCGCGACTATGCTAACCGCAAGTGCACGGGTCGTATCAAGTAATAAAATGATAAAAAAAGATATTATCCCACGAGGATTAATATTCAAATTAACTACTAAGTACTATAGATTAAAAGGCTAATTTTATCTAAGCAAATCTAATCGATTAATTGTAATGGACAATAAACTAAAACACAAATATTAATAAATGTGAAATAGAAATTGAGTTTAAGAATTTATAAAAGATGAAAGATGCAAGGATGAATTACCTAAGGTGTTGATTTTACTTACCAATCACGTGTTTCTCTTAATTGGCCATTATTAATGCGTTTTGATCCAATTCACTAATCACAAGATTTGAGTCAACCTTAACACCTCTCCCAAGCATAAGTTAAGGTTTTACGCACAACGATTCAAGCTGATATCCCTATCTAACCCGAATAATTATGCTCATTATGCATTACTTGTTATTTAACGCTTAGAACCCAATTCACCTCCCGGTTTATTAAAATCCTAATCGTTAACTTGATTATCTAGGTGTCGATTACCTCCTGATCTCACAACTATCTAGATTGTGTTTACTTAGTCCGAAAAACAAATTCATCTTTCCCAAGACTTAATTCATCCATCTCCAATTTAAGCAATTAATTAATTAATTAACAAATCAGAACATTAAGCAAGATAAACACAAGTGAATCAAAACATAACAACATTAATAACAGGCCAATTAATTAAAACATAGTTTAGACAAGATCCACCAAGACCCTAAATTAGGAAAACTAGCCAACCATCACAATTAACAACATAACAATCAACATGTATTCCATAATCATAATTTCAACAATTAAAGTTCAAATGAAATACAAAATGAGAGTTTAAGAGTTTAGGAAAACTAGACTAGAGATCCAAGCTTCAATGATCCTCCTTCAAGTCCTCTTCCAAGGACTCCAACTTGAATCACTTCACTTCTCTCTCTAGGATCTTCACTTGTTATTCCTCTTACTCACTCAAAAACCTCTCAATTTCTATTCTAGCTTACCTCCTCTTGGTGGCTATCATCCTAAAAACGTATAAACCTAAAAGATACCCAAATCAGGCCAATAGGTGATGATCTCACGGCCAAAATTCGTTCAAACATGTTCAAGTGGCGTTGGATCGCCCAAAATCTGCGCTGGGGCACCATGGGATAGAATGGGTGGTACGACCTCGTGCGCGGCCAAAATAAAAATTGGCGCCACCGTGCCATCCCCTCCAGCTTTGATTTCCTTGCAATTTGGTTCCTTCAGCTTTGTGTTTTAGTCCCTGTTTCCTTCGCAACTTTTCCGACATTGCTTTCTCAAGCCGATTTCATCTTCAATGGTCGTTTGCTATCTTTTCTATGCAAAACATTAAAATTTATCAAATATTAACTAAACTTGAGGATTTACAAAATAATTGAAGTCTCGAAATACCCGATAAATCCGTATTCTACGTACTTATCAAATACCCCTAAACTTGAATGTTTGCTTGTCCTAAAGCAAAACAATAACAAACAAACACAACTAATTAAAAGAACTTAACCAAAGAACTACGAAGAAACAAAAGAGACTCATGAGCATATTCTCAATTAAATCGAACTTTAGCCTCGTAGATCAAGCAATTACTTAAATTAAGGAAACTTTCAAAATGTTGGCAATTCATCTAAAAAAATAAATCAATTTGAATACCAAAGACCACTCTACTTAAAGATTCCTTGTGCAAGTGTGTGAGTTGCCACTTATACTTAATCATTCTTCAACTCGGATGAGTTTATATAAACAAATAAACTTGTTTGAACTTCTAAGGGAATTCCATAGACTTGAATTTCATGTCACTCTTCACTTATGTAATAAGGCACCACATCAAAGATCCTTAGGGCTTTATTAGGCTAGAAATGATAAGTTATGTTTAGGGTGGAAAAAAGATATGTAAGTGAGGTTTAAACACCCTAAATACAAAAACCATCTTAGAACTTTTCTTTCAATCCTTTTCATTCTTTCTCATAATCATCAATTCTTCACAACTCTCTTTGCTTCGCTTTCTTTCTCTTTTTTTTTTTCACAATTCAACCTCATTCTACCTTTTTACGTGAACTCTCCATGCTTTCTAGACATGAGGTTCGGTTACTCAGTAAAGTTTGGCTTGAACTTTTATTTCTCTCCCCTCGCTCTACCTTTTTACGCGAGTTCTCTATGCTTGCCTAGGCATAAGACCCGGTTACTCGGTAAGAGTTTGGCTTGAGTATTCTTTATTTTTTTTTTCATACACTCCACCCTTCCTCCCTTATACAAACAAACATCAGAAAAATAAAAACAAAATCTTAGGGTGTTTAAGTGAAAGGATATTAAACTTAATTCTAAAGTCAAATCAACAAAGAGTGATAACAAAAGAAATGGATCAAAGATGGCCTAAATCATTTCCTTAATAAAGCATCCCTTTAGAATTTCGCCTCAAGTGACAATCAAAAAAAGTTTTGGAATTCAGTGAAGTCTTACAAGTTTATTTAGTTCACATAAACCTTCTCTAAGTTTCTAAACCATCAAGTACTCATGGCATTAACGATTAAGTCTTAGGAAATGATCAAGTAGAATGGATTTGGCAAAATGTTAAGCATATAGATTAGGCCAACATTTATCATTTTCCAAAATTTAAGCACTCTCAACCAAAATTATATCATTGGCTTTCATTAGAATTAACAAAAGAGAGCTCACAAGACAACTAAAAACAACCCAAAAGATAAAACACAATTACATGCATATAATACTAAAAGGAGAAAAAGAAACTTAAAGAAAACAAACACACAAAATCAAACAAAAGCACTAACTTGCATGCAAGAACAAGAACTACAAAAATATGAAAAAAAAATTCGAGATCAAACTATGTGTGAGGTGGCTTAAGCAAAAATTTTGATCAACAAGATATACCAAACACTTCCACAAATATTCCACAAACATTCCTAATCATTCAACAAGGTTTCTCCCCCAAACTTAATGTAAACAATGTCCTCAATGTTTACATTGAAATAAAGAGCAAGGGAAAGAAATCATACCCAAGAGGGAGATGTGAGATCTCACCTCTTAATCGTCGATATCATCGTTGTTCGCTTGTGGAGGTGGATGGGATGCATTATGGTCGGTTGGTTGATCCGGGTAGGGTGGAATTTGAGGGAGGCCCGAGTTGGCTTGATGATACTGAAAATATGCTCCAAGTGTGGTGTTGAGATCCAATAAATACTGATTCATCTTTTGTTGCTCTTGTCGAATTTCTCGGATTTCTCGACGATTTTGAAAAATGTCTTGTTGCAAAGCAGCGAGAGTTAACTATATATGCTCTTCATAGGCGAAAGAAGATGAATCAGCAATGTTATGATGGGAGAAAGAGTGTCGTGGTGGTCTTTGTTGAACCGAATACTCCATGCATTGAAGGCATGCATAAAGCTGGGTAATAATTAGGTGCAACGGTTTTGGTATCAGTTTTTCGAAGACGAGGAAGAGGTTCAGGTGGTGGTAGTATGTTCTTCTCAATATGCACATTAAATCCCAAACCCGAACTTATGGAATCCCCTCCAGCCCAACATAGAAATTTGGAAATACATAGGTTGTCGATTGCGAAATCCGGATAAATTCTATGCTCCATGTCACTCACATGTACCCCGGCTTTCAAACATAGATCAGTGATGAGGCATGGGTATGCGTGCCCACCGATTGTTTTCGCTTCAATTGTCTTGACCAAATTGGCATGAATTACCTAGCCAATATCAATTTGGATTTCAGAGCAAATAACATACAACAATGCAGCCCTCGGTGTTGTTACTTCATGATGATGAGAAGTAGGCATTAAGCTTGAACAAATGATCTTATACTATGCTTTGCCATATTTCTTTAATGTGTTTTTAGGAAAGAAACAAGCTTCTTGCTTCTTACCACGGCCTGTCACCCATTTTGTCCTTGGAATGCACAATTCTTCCATAATCGTGTCATAAGTTTGGGTGTCTTTGCCGAGCTCATCATATAAGTCTTCATCCTCGGTGGTAGAAGATAAATCGTAGTGACTATTAATAGCTTGAGGACTGAAAGAGATTCTTTCCCACGGACAAACACAATATCATTCTCCCTCATAATGGAAGCATTAGAATAAAATTCTCTTACCAAAGAAACCACCGCTTTAGGTGGAAAATCAATGAGTTGTTCTCAATTTCTATCATGAATGAATTCTAAGATCTTTTCATCATTAAAGTTCAGTTTCAAAGCCCTTTCTCTTACCATCGCCTTTTTGACTTCCACAAATCTTTCATATTTCTTGGCAACTTCAAAGGAGATGAATTTCTTATGATCAAAGTTTGTTGAAGATCTTGAAGAGCTACCCTTCTTTGGAGCCATAAGTACGAGACAATGTGTGTCTCAGATATTTCGTCGAACACCTTGTGGGCGTGCTTATTTGAAACTTTGTTTACCACTGAAAACTATTAAAACACTTAACTTACAACTCCCCACTACTCCTTAAGTGGTTAGTTCAGAAGAAAATGTCAATAATTCATCAAAGGTATCACTTGAGCATTCTGTCAAACACATTATGGGCAAAGTAATGGGCTCATCCAATGGGAAAATGTGAAACCTCCTGCAACTTCTCACTCAACCCAAATACAAGTGTAAACAAGTCCAACGCTTCAAATAGTCAATTAAAATCTCTCAAACTTCACATAATCCAAAGATCAAAGCAAATCCAAATGTCATCTCCCATAACCCAATCAATAGAGTAAAACTAAGGAAAAAGGGGATGAGGAAGTTCGACTTACTTAAGTGTAGCTTGAAGTTTATGAAATGGAAGGAATGTTGATGATTGGGGTGATGAAATGGAATGAAAGGGTAGAGTAGAAATTTTGTGGTTGGTTTGTTCAAATAAGTGGCAAGGAGAGAAAAAGAAAGCAAAGGCATGAAAGGTTAAGTGAGGGGGAAATAGATTGGGGCATATAAGGAAAATGAGGGGAAAGGGTCAACATAAGGGCTGGGCTTGGGCTAGGAACGTTGGAAGCAGGCAAGCAGGGCGCTGTCGCGTGCCTGTGTTGCATGGCCACACCCTGCACATGGAAAGAAAACAAAGGTGGGCATGCTAGGGCGTGTGCGCACAAGGCGCGCAAGCAGGGCGCTAGCACGCGCCTATGTTGCGCAGCCGTACTGTTACGCCCCGACTTGCAAAAATCAAAGAGTGATCTATCAAACACATAATATATCAAAAAATACATTTCACTGCCTAGGAAACTTCATCAATATTTATTAATACAAAAATCTATTCAAATAGTCTTCACTGTCTAGTCTCCAAGCCATAATGTTTATTAAACTAAGAATAAAATACAAGCCAATATCCTAAACTTATAGAACTAAGGGACAACAAAAGCTTTGCCAAATCCACTATGCACACGATCATTTATCTGGGAATCACAATAAATTATAATGAGTATAAACTCCGTAAGCATACTACTTTTTCATAGACAAAAATACATACACACATATATATAATAAATATATAATGCATGAGATGAATATGTAACACGATAATAACCATGTTCATTCCAAAATACATAATACAAAATCACATCAAACTTGTGCATGTCACTAACTCACTTTTAAACTTTCATTCACATTTAGCTAGGAATATCTTCATTCAATTACTACTTAGTAGGACTTCACATATAACATATCATATATTGAGCCTGAGTCACCTGCTGATGACTTTCCGTATATGGGGTATCAGCAAGTAGGGCACAAAATTTCAAAAACAATAAACACTCATGCCCGAAGGTAAGAGCCACACCCTCGCCCTGATCATCGGCGAGTCCTCCCACATGCACAAATCTATCAACGCACAATTGCAAAGACTCACAAGTCCTAAGGGTACCCAAAGGTCTCTCCCATGTCATACGAAATACATAACATATATCAAATATACCAAACCCGGAGGAATGGCCACATATCAAAAGGCTCCAAACACTTATAATTACCTACTAAGAAAGTAATTAATTCAGATACCCTTAAAAATACGAAGTCTTAACTTTCACAAATATTTTTCTTGCAAGACCACTTTCTCATTTCTCAAAATCATTTATACATGTGTACATGCCAATGTCAATGCTTAATGACTCATGCACAAAACATAAACACAAAGTTGTAAACAAATATTTTGGCATATAATCATAAGCAAATTGATGTTTGCATATTAATATATAATTCCAAAACTTTTGTAACTTAGTCACACATAAATATATATATTCATTGTGATCCCATTTAAAAAGTCTAGTATACTTACCTCTTGATGTTTCCAGCAAGATAATACAATCACATAAATCCTAAAATCAAAATTAATCTCATAAGCCATATTACACAAAATCAAACATATAACATTTCATCAAACAAACATCTTAATTCTATCCTTAGGCCCATCAACAATTTTTCTTATATCCTAAATGATATCATTTCCTCATGAAATCATAATATAGTCATAATGAAACATTATATAACCTCACATAAAAAATATAAATCCTTAATTCAATTTGTAACTATTTGTTTTGTCACTTATAACACTTAGCCACTAGGCCCCAAAAACAGAGCACCACTGAGTATATCTAAGTATCTGATTTTTAATAAATCGAACACTTATCCAATGGCTATGAAACTTTTCAGAAATCATATAGACACATATTTAGTATGATGATAAAATTTAGAAGACATAATTCATGTGCAAACTAATTTAAACAAGCTTTACTTTACACTCTGCAGATTTTTTAAACTGTACATTCTCAGTGATATAAACTGCTTTGAAAATTCATAACATATTATATACATATAATCAGGGCATGAAATTTTAATATGTTATAATAAACATAAGTGAAAATATGTTTGTAAAATTTTGTAATTTTTGGAGACCATTTGTTTAACCCAAAAAATCACGTAATTCATATATTCTGCATAAATCAACATTTTTTAGCATCTTAGGGTCAGATCGGAAAATTCATATAAAATCGAAAATTCAACATTTTCAAATGAAATAAAATTTATCATGACCATTTTGATGCCTAATATTTCCAGTTAAATCAATTTTCCAAAATAAGACATATAAAAAGTTATAAATTTTTTTGATCAAACTACTGTCCAAGGTCCAAGTTCTGCAAAAGCTTCCTTTGACAACAATAATCATCTTCTACCAATTCCTTCATCAATTCCACCACAAAATCATATTCATAACCACAAATGATTCAAATCAATATATGCTTAACATATTCATGTAATCTTCATACAAAATATACTTCCAAAACACAATCCAATCATATATAACACAATAAATCTTAAAGAGGAGAGAAAATTACCTTAAATCTTCTTAATTTCTCCTTGAAATCTAAATTTTCTCTTCAAATTCTTCTATCTCTCTCTCTCTCTCTCTCTCTCTCTCTTAAAATCTGCAAAATGGTGTTTCTCTTTCTAAAACAAGAAATAGGATGTATTTATACTTAGGGTTAGAATGGTAATTTGGGCCTTACTAAGTACACCAACACTTAGTACTAAATACACGCATGTATTGATACTCTAATTTTATATTTGGGCCTTTCTAAGTAAACTCTTATTTAATACTAAATACACTCATATAATATTTCAAAAGAAATATCTTAAGTGTATTAAGCTACTTACGTACAAACCAATAGAAACTGACATGTATACAAAATACGTACCACTTGGGAGGTGTTACACGTGCCCTGCACACGAAAAAGAAAAATAAAGGGGCTTGTTTTGCTGGGCTGCACTAATCTGATTAATTTAATCAACAATTTGCTTGAACACAACTACACACAAGAAAATATGTGAAAACATTAAACATTAAACAAAACAAAATAAAGTAAAGTAACAAAATAATATGAATTGAATATAAAACTCAAAGTATAAAAGGCTTGGGTTGCCTCCCAAGTAGTGCTTGATTTAACGTCCTTAGCTGGACTCAATCGCAAGTTGATCAAACAGGTACTTTGAGTGAAATGCTAGAAATTTGTTGATCTTCGTTATCAAAGTAATGCTTAAGTCTTTGTCCATTGACTCGAAATAGTCGCCCGTCATTTCCTTGTAGTTCAATTGTGCCAAATAGAAAAAATTTGTTAACGATGAATGGCCTAACCACCTTGATCTTAACTTTCTCGGAAAGAGTTTCATTCTAGAGTTAAACAAAAGCACTTTCTTACCCTCCTTGAAGTCTCATCTCACAATTCGATTGTCATGCCATTTCTTACTCCTTTTCTTGTATATCTAAGAATTCTCAAAAGCATCATTCCTAAACTCTTCCATCTCATTCAATTGAAATAGTCGCTTTTAACCTGATGCTTTTATGTCAAAATTTAAAGCTTTCACAGCCCAATAAGCTTTGTGTTCAAGTTCGACTGGAAGGTGGCATGCTTTTCCAAATACTAATTTATACGGGGATATGTCGATCAGAGTTTTAATTGTCGTGCGGTAAGCCTAAAGTGCATCATCTAGCTTCCTTGACCAATCTCTCCGTGCACTGTTCACTATCTTCTCAAGGATCATTTTTGCTTCTTTGTTCGAGATTTCAGGTTGCCCATTTGCTTAAGGATGATATGGAGTTGTAATCAGATGCTTGACACCATATTTTCTCAAAAGGGCTTCAAATTGACGACTGCAAAAATGCCTTCCACCATCACTAATAATTGCACGAGGAGTTCCAAAACGAGTAAAAATGCACTTACACAAGAAGTAGATTACAACTTTGGCATCATTTGTCCGACATGCTATGGCTTCGACCTATTTTGAAACATAATCCACAATTAATAATATGTAGTGATTGGAGAAAGATGACGGAAATGGTCCCATGAAATCTATTCCCCAAACATCAAAGAGTTTTACCTTTAAAATATTCTTTAAGGGCATCTCATTCTGTCGAGAAATATTTTTGATTCTTTGACAACGATCGCAAGTGACAGTGAATGTATAGGCATCCTTAAACAGCGTTGGCTAAAAGAATCCTGATTGAAGTACCTTTGCAGCTGTCTTTGTTGCACTAAAATGTCCCCCATATTCTGAAGAATGATAATGCTTTAACATCTTTTAACATTTCATCTTCCGGAACACATCCCCTAATGATTTGATCTGGACTTCTCTTGAATAGCAATGGATATTCCCATAAGAATGATTTCACATCATGTATAAACTTCTTCTTTTAATGGAATGAAAGATCTGGCGATAGTACCCCACAAGCTAAGTAATTCACGTAATCTACATACCAAGGATGTTTAGATTCCATTGCATATAACTGCCCATCAGGAAATGTTTCAAAGACTTGGGAGTTTGCATGTTTTTCTTTTGTTTCCCATCTTGAAAAATGATCCACTACTGAATTCTCACTACCCTTCTTATCCCTTATCTCAATATCAAATTCTTGAAGCAATAAAATCCATCGAATGAGCTGAGGTTTTGCATCTTTCTTTGTAAACAAATGACGAATAACAGCATGGTCAGTGAACACTACTCCCTTGGAACCAATAATATATGGCCGAAATTTATCAAACGCGAACACTACAAAAAGCATCTCTTTCTCAGTTGTTGTGTAATTTTGTTGAGCACTTTCAAGAGTCCGACTTGTATAATATATAGCTCGAAATGTCATGTCTCTTCTTTGTCCCAATACCGCGCCAAGAGCGTAGTCACTAGCATCACAAATGATTTTAAAAGGTTGACTCCAATCTGGAGCTACCACTATTGGGGCTTCTATTAACTTTATCTTGATCAATCCAAAAGCCTGCAAAGAATCATCATCAAAATCAAACACGACATCTTTTTCAAGCAAACTACACAAAGGTTTAACTATTTTAGAGAAATCCTTAATAAATCTTCTATAGAAACCTGTATGTCCAAGAAAACTCCGTATTCCTTTGATGTTCCTGAGTGGTGGGAGCTTTTCGATTGCTGCGATCTTGGCATGGCCGACTTCAATTCCTTTTCCTAAAATTCTATGCCCGAGAATAATTCCTTCTTGCACCATGAAGTGGCACTTTTCCCAATTGAGTACTAAGTTTATCTCTTCACACCTGCGCAAAACTAGAGAAAGATTGTGAAGACACATATCAAATGATTAACCAAAAACAGAAAAATCATCCATAAATATCTCCATTATCTCCACTACCATGTCTACAAAAATTGCCATCATACACCTTTGAAAAGTGGTAGGAGCATTGCACAAACCAAATGGTATTCGCCGAAATGCGAATGTACTGTATGGGCACGTAAAGGTGGTCTTCTCTTGGTCTTCAGCAGCTATATGGATCTAATTATAACCGGAATATCCATCAAGAAAACAATAATATTGATATCCTGCAAACCTATCCAACATTTGATCAATGAATGGGAGTGGAAAATGGTTTTTCCTTGTTGCTTTGTTGAGTTTTCGGTAATCAATACAAACACGCCACCCTATCACTGTTCTTGTAGAAATTAACTCATTGTCATTATTCTTCGCAACTGTCATACCACCTTTCTTACGTACAACTTGAACTAGACTTACCCACGAGCTATCAGAAATGGCGTAAATGATCCCAGCGGTTAACAACTTCAATACTTCAGCCCGCACTACTTCCTTCATTGACGGATTTAGCCTACGTTGATGCTCATTAATGGGTTTGAAGTTTTCTTCCATCAAAATTCTATGCATGCAAAAGGCCGAGCTTATACATTTAATATCCACAATGGACCACCTAAGAGCAGGCTTGTGTTGTTTTAAGACTTCGAGCAATTTTGCTTCTTCATCTAGTGTCATGGATGCCAAAATAATTACCGAAAATGTTGTATTTTCTCCCAAAAAAGCGTATTTAAGGTGTTGTGGCAATTCCTTGAGCACCAGCCCATTATGAGAGAACTCGGTATTATTCTTAAATTTCGCTCCATTTTTCAAATCACCTCCAATAAAAGTGTCACTACCATCATCAACAATTGGTAAGGCTTCTAATGCACAGACTTCATCGATCAAATCTTCACATTCAACATCATAATTATCAAGATTGAAGTCATGAACCACTTGACTCTTCAATAAAGATTTCACAAGACATTTTCCCAATGGATCTAAAGGCATCACATCACAAACCATATCCTTAATACATTATGAAATTAAATCAATTCGGTTGCAAGAATGAGTCTCATTTGCATATTGCAAAGTGTTGTACATGTTAAATTTTACCTCTTCTTCGTTGGCCCGTAAAGTGAGCTTTCTATTATACACATCAATTAATGCCTTACCAGTAGCCAAGAATGGTCTTCCAAGAATGATAGGAACTTCACGATCCTCCTTTATATCCAAAACCACAAAGTCGGTTGGAAAAATGAATTTGTCCACCTTCACAAGTACATCTTCAACAATGCCCCGTGGATAAGTTAGAGAGCGATCCGCCATTTGTAGTGAAATGGTCGTCTGTTTGACTTCACCAAGTCCTAACTTTCGAAAAACTGAAAGCGGCATCAAATTTATACTTGCTCCCAAGTCACATAATACCTTCTCAAAGCTTGAATTCCCACGCATGCAATAGTAAAACTACCAGGATCTTTCTCCTTCTTTTGAAGGATTGAGCTACACTCTTCTGTCAACTTCACAGTCTCATATTCTTCCAAACACCTCTTCTTTGACATCACTTCCTTCATAAATTTTGCATAATCAGGCATTTGCTCCCACGCATCAACAAACAAAATGTTGATATGAAGCTTTTTGAACATTTCAAGGAATTTGGAGAATTGAGCATCGAGCTTTTTCTTTTGGAATCTTTGCGGGAAAGGAAATGGTGGCACAATTAATGGAGGATTATTCGAAAATGAAATCTCGTGTGGCTTGGACACTTCCTTTTGTGCTTCATCTTCAACTTCTTTACCATTCACTTCACTCTTCTTCATCTTATCCGCTCTTGCTTCATTCTCCTTAGGCTTAGGTGGCTCTAACTCCTTACCACTTCTAAGAGTTATTGCATTGCATTGATCCTTCGGATTAGGTTTTGTGTCACTAGGAAACTTCCCAGATAGTTGCCCTTTGATTGAATTGGCAAGCTGGCCAATTTAGGTTTCTCATGACTTCATTGTAGCACTTATATTTGTGCAATGTGTCTCAATGCTATCAAGTCGAGCTTCATCTTTGTTGAATCGATTTCTT